>CANTUQ010000031.1:13669166-14952500 GCA_947683425.1 Excoecaria cochinchinensis
TATAGCTAAATACAGAATCAGGGGCTTACATGGCTTTGACGGTTTTAACACCGGCGGGTTCAACAAGTATTCTCTGATAGTATCGAAAGCTCTCTGATAATCTTCGTTCCATACCACAAGCTGATTCTTTCTGAGGAGTTTGAAGATCGGCTCACAAATCGAGGTTAACTTGGCAATGAATCTGCTGACATACTGTAATCTGCCCAAGAAACTCCTTACATCTTTTTCCTTTTGAGGCACTAGCATTTCTCTGATAGTTTTGACCTTGTCTGGGTCAATCTCGATGCCCCTCTGGCTAACTACGTGTCCTAGGAGCTTCCTTGAGGTGACTCCAAAGATACACTTCTTAGGATTCAATCGCAGATTGTATTTATTTATCCTCTGGAAGAACTTTTACAGGGCTTCAAAATGACCTTCTCTAGTGGCCGATTTGATCATCATGTCATCCACATATACCTCCACATCTTTATGGATCAAGTTGTTTAGGATTTTTATCGCCATCCACTGGTAAGTGGCTCCTGCATTTTTTAGGCCAAAAGGCATCACCCGATAAGCATATGTCCCCCATTCCGTGATGAAAGCCGTCTTAATTTGGTCAATTATTTTATTGAGAATTTGATTGTATCCCGATAACCATCTCCAAAGCTATACATCTCGCAAGCAGTGGCGCTGTCTATCAACACATCTATATGGGGCAATGGAAAATCATCTTTCGGACAAGCCTTATTCAAGTCTTGGTAATCTATGCATATCCTTGCCTTGCCATTCTTTTTGGCTACGGGGACAACATTGGCCAACCAAGTTGGATATTGCACCTCAACTAAAAATTTGGCTTTGATTTGCTGACGAATCTCCTCCTTCACCTTAGCTGCCCATTCCGGCCTAAGCCTTCTTAGTTTCTATTTAACAGGCTTATGGTTTGGATTTGTAAGAATAGTGTGCTCTGCTACTTCCCGATCAATTCCTGGCATATCTTCATAGGTCCAGGCAAAGACTTTTTCATATTTTCTTAAGATTCTCTCAAATTTTTCTCGCTCTTCAGGAGTTATGTTTGATGTTATTAAAATTTCTTTTGGGTTTTCCGTGGTTCAAAGATTAAACGAAGTACCATCAGCTGAATCAATGTCAAATATGGAAGGATAATGATCATGATCATGCATAGTGAAATCATTGGAAACATCACACAAGTAAGCAAAATCATTCAATTTATTAATAAGATTGAAATTGTCATTAACATCATTGAAAAGTTCTGGAGCAAAAATAATATCTAAATTATCTTCTTCCTCCTTGTCTGCTGACGCATCTACTGTGGTTGATGGTCCTGCGTCACTTTGGCACTTTGGATGCTCTTCAGTCACCTTTTGTATGGCTTCCTCTACCTTTGCTTTCCCCTTCAGCTGGGTGGTTACTATCTTCTTAGTGATCACTTCTTCAGGCATCTCACGGTCCCAAACTGTCCTACTGGTCATGATTTCCTCATCCCAAAAGCCCTCTGTTGGCTTGATCAATCCAATGTCCCAGTCATAGACATCATTGAAGATCTTGAACCCTGGTACAACTCTTCCATCCACCCACTGTGCTTCAGCTTCCCCTGTATAGGCACATGCTGCAGTCGCTGGCAAAAAAGTCTTCCGGATGTGAGGAATTTCCATCTCTGGCTTCTCACCCCTCTCTTCAACACCTGTGTATCCTAGACCCCTTCTGTCCTTTTGGCCCTTGGTGGTAACGGCTGTTGGCATCCCCCGAGAATTCTTACCCAGTCCTGCTCCAGGGAGGAATGACATCCTCTTCATCATATTTATCACCTGGGGGCTTTCTTCCTTTTGCTCTTCCTGCTTATCATGGCAACATGAAACCCATTAAACGGCTGCCTAGCGATCTCCAGTATTAAAACCTGATTCTCCCGTGCAGCCCTTATAGTCACAATCTGGCCTTCATGATGTATCTTTACCATCTAGTGAAGCGTAGAGGGGACTCCTCCCAACTTATGAAACCACGGTCTGCCTAGAAGAGCTGAGAAATTGGCATGTATAGGCAGTACCACGAACTCCACTTCTGATTCTACTGGTCCCATCTTCACTATTTCCATGAATGTCCCTGAAGCATGTCTACGAGAGTTGTCATATGTCGTGATGGTGAGATCAGACTTGGCTAATATATCCTCTGTCACCCCAAAAGCTGCCATTGCCACCTGTGGGCACACATTTATCGAAGAGCCATCATCTACCATAACATAGGCTGTGTGCTTTTGGTTAATCTGTGCCCTTATGTACAAAGGGCGATTATGATTCTGGCCTTCTGCCGGCAAATCCACACTGGTGAAAATAACATTTTCTCCTGATCCTCCTTTCACTACATCCAAAAGTTCTATAGGCGAGATGGTTGTGGCCATAGTTGCCTCGTACAAAGCCTCTACTACCTTCTGTTTATGTGATGGCGACTGTCTCAAGAGATCCCATATTGAAATCTGAGCCGGAGTCTTTTTCAGCTGTTTAACAATCGGATCTTCTTCTGGCTCTTTTCCTTTTTCGCCCTCAACTGGCCCCTGGGGCTTCTCGACTTTTGGAGCTACCCTTCTGCTCAGGGTCACAACTCCTACTTTATTCTTCTTTTCTTCCTGTCCTTCCTCCTCCGAACCCCACGGGTCGGGAAATTCTTCAGAATCATAGTTTTCAGTTCCACTATCATCAGTGAACCAGCAATCGATCACTGCAGCGGGAAGCCCTTCTTCACTCCCCTCATGGAGGTTTGTGACAGTAGTGTGGACATCGTTGCCGTACAGTTCCTTCAACACAAACTCCTCGGGCAAACTGGACCCGATCATATTCACTAGCAGGGGCATATTGTTGTACCCTGCTTTCTTCTAACCCCCTATCTTCTCTGGATCTGTGATCTACTTCGAGTCAATTAGATCTTGAATTGTGTGCCTCAAAGCCTTACAGTTATCAGTCGTATGCCCAGTGTGCTGATGATATGCATAATACTCATCATCCTTATGCCTTGGCATGCCCTGAGTTCTAGCGGATCTGGGTGGCAAAGGCTGCAGCTTGCCTTCTTTTATCAGCCTTCTTAAAACCCATGACAAAGATCTTCCAAGGTTGGAAAAATGCCTCGGGGTGGCATTAGTAGTTGATACTTCTGTAGTCTTCCTCATGCCACTAGCGAAACCTGTGGGTCTACTTGCCCCCTGGCTACTACTACCTTTCTTGGAGTAGCTCTCACTACTTGCTCTCCTAGCAAGGTATTCTCCTTCAGCTTCAATGGGGATGTCCTTCAGAGATTCCCAGTCTTTCAGTCCTTTCATCCTTAATCCTTCTCTTAAATACGGGCTCGCATTTTTAATGAATAACCATATTTAATCCTGAGTATCCGGTTTTCTCTTCATTTCCATCACTCAATTCCTTCACCGGGTTAGATACTCGTGGAAGGACTCGCCACCCTTCTGCTGTAGTAGCTCCAGGTCCTTCAAGGTCACTTCTATCCTCGTACTACAGTCGTATTGTCTCAAAAACTCCATCGTCAATAAATCCCAGTCCTCCTTAGTTCTACGGTCAAGCCCGTGGTACCAATCCACCACTGGGCCAGTCAAGCTTAAGCAAAAGTATTCGATCTTCTGCTTTTTCGTCAAAGTGGTACCCTTCATCACCAAGGAGTACTGCTTTATATGTGCAGTGGGATCGGAAGTACCGTTAAACTTCAGAACATCTAGCATCTTAAAATTCATCGGGATCAGATCTTCCCCCTCTAAATCTTCATCTTCGGGGTTCATTCCTCGACCCTTTGTCAGCATCCTCGCCATTGCTTCAAATTTTTCTTCCATCTTCTTCAAGATGGCCTCTTCAGTTTGAGGGCCTTTCCCTTTCTCAGACATGCGCTCCTCACATTCTTCATCTTCCCCCTAGTCATCTAGCCTTAGGGCTGGCCTTCTCCTTTGTGCCCCCACTGTGGTAACCCTTGGGTCTACAGATGGCAGGCGAATTTCCTCATGCGGTTCTTCTCTGACGTCCTCCCTTTTATTATTCCTAATAGGAGTAGGTGGTGGGTTCTGTTGGGCCGTTGGTTGACCCATCGTGGCTATCATGGCCATCATCAGGTTCTCGAACTCTTCTAACCTTCGGCCCACTTCATCTGCTATCAAAGCCCTGATGGCATCTGCCCCTCTTGGTGAGTTTGCCATTTCTTCTGGTAAGGAAAACTGAGCTGAAGTAGCGTAACTAGTTTTCAAAGAAGTATCCAGATACTCCACCGTCTCTCGTAATTCGAAGAATGGATTTCTGCGTAGTCGCCCCTGAGAACCTCTTGTCCACCTAGGCAGATCTATGATGGCTGGAAAATATAAAAGGTCAAGATGATGCATGAATGTGCTAAGATACATGAACATGCTATTCAACATTTACAAACCAACTGTGACGCGCACCGGATCCCCATGGCCGCTAATGGGAACGCCTGCTTGAGGGCGATCGGGGCATTTGTGGGTCCGTTGATAGCTTGCAATAAATCGCAAGTGCGTCTATTTTGGGCAACAAGGAGGTTTCATGGAGTCGCCACCCAATAGAACATTGGGAAAGTTTCTCTCGCCTCGGAGAGCCTAAGACTGCGCTTAGTATCCATTTTGGGCCAACCAGAGGGGTCTTGGAAGGTAAACCTCTTGCCCTAAGGAGCCTAGGATTAACGCTAAAGTCTCGTGACACAAGAGGTGTCTTAGAGGGTAAACCTCTCGCCTCTTTGAGCCCAAAGACCAGAGTTGGGTTCGGGATTTCTCATCTATTTCTACCTCGATTATTTTATGATCAAATTTTAATTATTATTAATTCGCTCTCTCTCCACACGATGCAATTAATCGAAGGCGCATTTATTCATACTTGGAAAGCCGTAAATGAGCAAGTAAGTAGTGAAAGCAATAAATTACAATAATACAAGGAGCAGAATACAACTCCCTTTTATAAATGTGCGATACATACACAAATCGAGGCATTGCTTATTTTGAGGACTTTGGTCCTCGCATGCATCATCATTAAAATTGGATGTTTTTATTCGATAAAAATAGGACATTGGGTCCTTACATTTATGAAAACCTCATTTTATTGAATATAAAACATTGATCAATGTTTATACTTAACAAGATACAAAAAGGGTATATCCATGTACATACAAACAATTAATGAATAAACGAATAAAGAAAATGACCAAGAAAGTTAGAAAACTAAACCGGACGAAATCCTCCGAATATGGTAGATAGCCCCTCAAGCTCAGGATAATCCAAGAGAATCAGTATGTGCTCACAGAAAGTTAAATGATGTCAATATATATATAAACTCAACATAAATAAAGTCAAAAGAACTTGAAAGATATTGAAAAAGATTTGAAAACGTGAGAACAGGACCCAACGACGGCCTTTCTTAGGTGACCGACGGGCGTCAGTCAAGTTGACCGACATGTCCGTCGCTCACTCAAGAGGAAGAGCGTCTGTGAGTGGGGTGACCGACGGGCGCCGGTGATGAAGATTACCCGTCGGTCACCACTGTCTTTGAAAAAACAGTAAAAAAAACTCTTTTTAAAGCAAAAAAAGGGGTTTTATCACAAAATGAGATGAAAAGAGTCAAAATAAAGAAAAATAATAACAAAAAATAAAAGAACAACGAAATAAGGAACAAAGATGAAATGATATGGAGAATGAGTTCGGAATATTTACCCTCAGATAATGCTTAAGTGAGATTCTTGTGTCGATTAGAGTCCCGCGCGTTCCACGAGAAGCAGAATGAAGAATCAAAAAAGGAAAATGGATTATTTCCTCCTTAAACCTCCAAAGATTGACTTTGGAATCAAAATTCAAAGAAAACTAATTAATTTTAGTTTCTTTTTAAATGATTTTGATCCTCTAATTAAAAGAAATTTCTTTATGAATGTGTTTGCTGGAAGAGAGAGAAAATGTGCTTGAATTTTGGCAGAGTTTCCCCTCTTGAAAATTTTTGGAACCCTTTTTAAGAGAAAATCCGAAGCTTTTATAGGCCAGGCACGATCGATGGGCATCGGTGTATGGAGACGGGTGTCGAAAGAATCCTTCTGACACAAGGATTCATCCGACGGCCCTGCCACTTCCATCGACGGGCGTCAGAAAGGTTGCGTGCTCCGGGAAATCAGGCGGTGCCTTCCGACGGGCGTCGGAAAATACCACAGGCCGTCTGTGACCCTAAGCGACGGGCTGGCCCTCACAGACGGGCTAGCCGTCTGTGGAGGAAAATATACCTTTTTGACTCAAAAATTCCCTGTTTTCTCCCCCCTCTGCCTATGAAAGGTGAAAAGACTCATTTCTCGTGGAGCATGGGACTAAAACCTCCAAATCCAAACCATTTATACAGGCTCGGATACTGATTTCATCACGGGGTAATCTCTGATCAGGACCGCTCCGGGACATGGTGCTTACACCAACATGCAAGCATGTAGGTGTTTCCAGCCTTGTTACTGTCGCACACGAGGTCATAGTCTCTTTCCTAAGTGGGCTTGGCCCATGGGTCAACAGGGAACCCAATGGACGTGCATGGTGCTCAGTGGAAAATCGGCAGCATAACCTCTCTTAGCTAATGTGCAAACGCATGGATTTTGACCATCATGTATTTAGGCAGTCCGAATGAGTTGACATGGGCCTATCGGGGCATGAAAGCCTTTGATTAGGTGACCAATCAAATTATTTGGGTTTGTCCAATACATAATGATCCACATAGCAAGCATAGTATTAAGCCTCATACCACTTAGGGGAAGTAACTATTTCCATTACATGAGCTTTGGTCAAGGTGATGTTAGTTTAGGGCTACCCAAACATGGTCCCTGCCGACGGGTCTAGGTCATCACGAGCGTAACGATCGATCGGGTCTCCATTTAATATACCATGATGGTACGAGGGTTGGGATAGTGATTATCCTTAACACTTCCCTACATTGAGTGACCGTAGGGTCGTGCTTCGGGAACGCACCGGGGCTGATAGAGGGACCAAACTCGCATAAATCTAAGGCTCTAGCATAATGCAATGCGATTTCGAAAAAGGATGAAATTTTTAAATTAAAACTCAATTGTAATTTTTAATCAAGGTACTTTCGACTTGAAGTCTCGAGTTTAGTTCTCCCCAGTGGAGTCGTCACTGTGACGTGCGCCGAACCCTGGGGCGCCCCGAAAGCCTGCTTTTAGGGCAATCAGGTGGAGGTTCATTAAAAACTTGTAAGGTATTTACAAGTGCGTCTATATTGGGCAACAAGGAGGTATCTTGGAGTTGCCACCCAATAGAACATTGGGAAGGGTCGTCCAGCCTCAACGAGTCTAAGACGGCGCGTACATATCCATTTTGGGTAAACCAGAGGAATCTTTGAGTCACCACCCAATAGAACATTGGGAAGGGTCGTCTAACCTCATGGAACCTAGGATTATACAGCGTGTAAGTATCCATTTTGGGCAAACCAGAGGAATCTTGGATTCACCACCTAATAGAACATTGGGGAGGATCATCTAACCTCATGGAGCCTAGGATTATATTGATTAGGCCTTTTGGTGGGAAACAAGAGATATTTTGGAGATTCCACCCCAATGGAACACTGAGATGGACCTCTAACCTCATTGAGCCCAAGATAAGAGTGGGTTCGGGACTTCTCATTTATTCGTACCTTGATTAATATTATAATTAAGTTTTAATTTTATTGTTTCATCAAATTTCCATACGATGCAATTAATTAAAGCGCAATCCATTCAAATAGATAAGGCGGTAAATTGACATAAAGTAAAATATGCAAAAATAAATTACAATAAAACTAGGGGCGGAATACAACCCCCCATTATAAAACAACATGTAAATCATACAAAAATCGGGATATTCATTGAAATGAGGACATTGGTCCTGCCATGCACATTTATCACAAATCGATTTCTGAGAAGTGTCAATTTTATTGGCTAAAAAAATGACTTTGGTCCCCTGACTTTCGAAAAATCCCAGATTAATTACTATAAAACATTTGGCCATTTTACTTTAATGGGATTAAACAATTTTTTATGATAAAGTGAATAATAAAAATAAAACAAACAAAATAAGGGTAAAGAAAGAACCCGGATGGAAATCCTCAAATCGGCGCAACCACCATCATTAACAACTCCAATTCATCTGAAATAATCGGATAATAACTCACCAAAAACAAACATGTCAGCGTCAAAATTAAAATAAAATAAAATAAAAAACAAAGATCAAAACGATTAATATAAGTTAATTAAATTACACAAATATTAATCCAGAATGTTTACCCTCGGATCTTACCTTCTGGGTGGATATCGAATGATTTCGGTCCCGCATGCTTCACAAGGATCGAATAAAAATGGATAAAGAAAAGAAAATTTATGTTTTTCTTTCTTGAAAATTTGACAGTATTTCAAATGTTGGAATCAGCCTGGTAGATGGAAACGAATGAATTCGTTACCTCAAATTAGCTTAATTCACAAATGAAAATTGAGAAAAGAAAAGATGAGTTGAAAGAACTTTTCGTAGAATAAAAATCAACTGAAAATAGAGATTCTTGAGAAACAAAACTCTGCAATCTGGAATTTGGTAAATTGCTTCATAAAAAGATTTTTCTTTTAAAATTTTCTAACCATTCTTAAAATTTGCTAAATTTTCTCCCCAAAAATTTGTTAATTTTTCTAACCCTTTCTAATGAAATTTAATCCACTATTTCTAGAGTTTTTAGGAGATAATTAGGATAAACATCAATTTAAAGTTTGAATTTTGAAAAGGATTTTAAAATTCAATTTTAACCAAATATCTCCCCAAATCTCATCCAAATTTGAAAGATATCAAGCTTATCGGATTAAATTTTATCAACCCGGCGTTATCTGATCAGATGCACTACCGACGGCCGTCCTTATAACTACCGACGGGCGTCGGTAGTAAGGGTATGCGTGATAATCTGTATAAACAGACGGACACGGGCTCAAGGCTAGGGACAGCCATCTCTATGCGGACATTTGTCCATCTCTCGTGCTACAGACGGCCGTCTCTACAATATAAGAGATGGCCTATCTATATAAGCGACGGCCCGTCTCTCCATGTTAGAGACGGGGAACACGAAATAGCGACGGGCATCCCAATTCTGACGGGCATCTCGTCTGAGGAGTAAAATCTCACTTTTCAAGCTAAATTTCCCAAACTCTTTCAAAACCTCACGCTATAGAGAAAAAGATTTTAATCTTTATGAAACCGAAAGACGAAAACCTCCGAATTCCACCCATTTATCCGAAAACCGACGTTGATCTCTTCATCAAAAAACTCTGACCTAGACCGCCTCAAGATCCGGTGTCTACAGCATGGCTGCGGCCTCAGGCTATACCCTAGGTGTTCGAGCCGAAATAGACACTGAAGGATCTACTGCTTGAGGATTCACACTCTCAGCGGACCCCTCAAGCGACCCATGCACCGAATCACAATCCATCTAAAATAAACACAAGAACAACTGCATTAGCCAACACAGTCTTAGACATATGTATATGCACATCAACACCCAAAAAATGCCTAAACCGTGCTCTAATACCAAAAACTGTAACACCCCCTACCCATACGTAGGAGAGCCCATCCGTAATGGAGTGAGAACCCGTATAAGCAAGGGTGTCACCAAGCAAATCGTGACAATAAACATACAAAAATACAGCGATATTAAAACTTTTAAATAAAATGATCATTCATAGATGTACTAATAATATTCATTACAATAATGCTCTAATCAACAACTGATATCACAAAATAATTACATCTGTCAAACTTACAAGGTGGAAGCTAAATAAAAGAATCATTACAATGAGAGTTCACTATTATAAAAAGAATCATATAACAAAAAGCTAAGTCCTAACATCAATTCCCTCTGCATTGGCTTGACTTGCGGTGACTCTCCCAAAAGCTAACCACCATCCGCACCTGTACGGATAAAACACCCGTGATAAGCGATAACGCTTAGTGGGGAAACAAAGATCAATAATATGGACGGCCATACACAATGGTCGTCGAGGCAAAACGCATACATAATGGCATATGCTGATAATCATATAAGATATAATCATAATTGAGTCACATTCATAATCATTCAAAGGCTCATAAAAATATTCATATATTAACTGATTCATACGCTCATAAATAGAGTCATTCAGATTCACATACTTATTACACAACAAAATATAACACCTGCTGACTCACAATAGTGGATAACGAGTGAACATGGCAGTACCCGTGGGTACGAATCGAAAAGCAACATCATATTTTCTCATTCAAAACATTTTACAGAGGGGATCTTAAACAAGATCCAAACACATTGAGGTTCACGAGGAACCAAACGAGGACCTGATCAAGTTCAAAAATAGAACTGAGGGCTGTAGCTACTAAACTCTATTAGGCATGCCTAACTATCCACAAAACTGACTCTTGCAAGTCATGCATAATACCAATCATGCTCAAAGCATAACATATAATTTATCATGAAGAAATTACAATATTATACGTATATAAGCATATTTATTCCCATACAGTAGTAAAAACCCATTAAGAAAAGATGTGAAATTCATTTTAGAAGAAAAGGGCAAAATCGAAAAACAGGGCAAGTGGAAGCTCATTGTCGCGATCGTGACAAGAGTCACAGTCGCGACAGTAACCAACAGGCCAATCGCGAGGGAAAGGGGCTATGATGACACAACTCGTGTCGATGCCCAATGCCTTGTCGCGAGTCATGCTCTAGTGCACGACTCATGACTTGGCTCCCAGCAGCACGAACCGTGCTCTCGCCTTCACGAGTCACGAGCATCCTTCATGACTCGTGAAGGTGCTCTACTCCATGCCGACTCATGACTATCTTCATGACTCATGCATGCCGAAGGCTTCACGAGTCATACTGCCTTTCACGAGTTGGACCATCTTGCCCAAAGCGCGAGAATGGGATTTCACATTTTTGTCGCACTCGCGATAGTGTCGTGACTTCTTTTCCCAACCAAAATGCAGGAAAATCCAAACTTCAAAATTCAAACCCAAATCAACCCAAACTTCATTTTACCTCAAAATCAACCTCCCAATCATTATAAATAACATAAAACACAACTTTTATGACAATTAACACAATCAAATCATGAATTAACATAATCAAAATTCCAAAAGTAACAAACCAAAAAAAATTGTAGTAAAGTTCATCAAACTTAAAATTTGCTCTAATAATTCATCATTTATGCATCACAACTTAAATCAAACCAAAACCCATAACATTTACACTAACATGAGCCTCACCAAACATCAAATTTCCAGAAAATCATTCAAACATAGCAAATTATAAAAATGCAACAAATTCAAATAAATTCCAAAACCTGTAAGTTCCTATGCTCCTAGTTGCAAGCTCCGCTCCCACTCTCCTTCTCTTTCCCCTTGTGATCATGAGTAGGCGCTTCTAAACCAGGAAACCTAAGAACCATACAAACACAAAAACCCTAGATTAAGAACACATCTAATAAAGATCAAGAGAAAAGATGAAGAAGAAGAAACCCACTAAAACTTACCAATAAAGCTTAAGTGATGATCAATTTGCACCCAAAAACCACTTGGATCAAAGCTAGGCCGCACTTGAACAGAAAAGAGGAAGAGGAGGTAAAGAGAGGAGGATGAAGAACGAGAAAAAGGCAACAAAATGGCTGTTTCCTCTTCTCTCTCCTTCTATTTATACCTATTTCCTAAAACCCTATTCACATGTCACCCTATCTTTGGTGGATCTTGATCACTCACACCCTACACCCATGCAAGACACTACACACAAGACTAACCCTCATTAATTCACACACTACCCCTATGAGCATGCACACACTAACAAGACCCATACACACACACCCTAATATCATACATGCCCCCACACTCTAATAAAGCCCATAAAACATGCATATAATCCAAAATACCATTAACACATGACAAAACACTCACAGACACACATGCAATCATGGCTCAAACTACAAGGGGGAAAAGGGGGTGTGACACAAGAGCTAATAATTAATTTGCCATATGTAATATATATATATATATATATATGTGTGTGTGTGTGTGTGTGTGTGTGTGTGTGTGATGTTTGTGAGTAGTGAAATTATAGAATTGCCATGAATAAAAGATGATATAATAAATAAATAGCATATGAGAATGTAAGATTAAACATAAAGAGTTATAAAATGCCTTCGATGATACTGTTAGTCACCTTATGTGATTGTGATGATTGCTCTGATGTTAATTCGAATTGTATATTTATGTATGTTGCCTAAGCATGTAATTGTATTGATGATCACTGTGAGTTTTCATCCATATTCTATTATTTCCCCACTAAGCGTTATCACTTAGCATGGATTTTTGTCCATGTAGGTTTCTGAAGATAGTGTTTTGCAAGACAATCCTGCATTGCCAATGGCCAACACACTAGGAATTCGTTGTTTATGTAGGTTATTTTATAATAATATGAGATGTGTATTTATATTTGGCATGTGTAAAGGAACTAAATTTTTTGTATCAATAAGTTGAATTTTTGTAAAGCGAAAACTATGTAAGGTATTAAGTGTTTTGTAATATTATGCATGGATTTTTGGAACATAATTGAATGTAGCTTTTGAAAGAAATTTATTTAACCTGAACTTTATATGGAATACTTATTTACGCGCATGTGATGTGTTGTAACACTCCATAGCCATCATAATAAAGCTCTACAGGTGGTTAGGGGGTGTTATAGTTAGTGGTATCAGAGCATAGGTTTAGCTGTTTCTGGGTTAGTGTAGAATAGAAATGCATATAGTTTTTGTTGGCTTCATGCGGATGTCTTTGTTTTTCTTAGAATGTCGAGAGATTCTTCTTCGAATGCGATTAAAGAGATTTCTGAAAGTGGTAATCCTAGGGATTTGGAACCGCTAGTTCTTGGTCCATCTGAACCACTGAGCGATGTTAGTGATGTCCCAGTTGTACTTTTAGAGGCTTTGCTTAAAATATTATAAGAAATGGTAAAAGCATTAGATCACATGATTACATCTAGAGTTCTAATAGACTCGGGTAGGGGACCTGCTATTAGAGGTAGACAACAGGGGCTCTTTATTGCATCTAGATCTAGCAAAGGTTCAATTTATAAGAGGAAGGGTATTCTACCCAAATGTTTCCATTGTGGTAAACGTCATAGAAGCAAATGCATATGGCTAACTGGTGGGTGCTTTCATTATGGAAGCACTGCGCATATTTTAGTGAATTGCCCTAAGGCTTATGAATTGTGTGGAAGTCAGCAAAGAGTAAGTAGGGGTGGATCTAGTGTATCTCCAGCAATCCATGGTAGAAGAAGTAATTGGGGAAGAGGTAATCAGCTTGGGAGTAGTGGAAGTGGTATCATACCAGGATCAATCGACAGGCCTCCAATGCTTCCAGTACGGGGTCTTGTTGGAGAGGCGAGTGAGGACCAAGATAAATCGGAAGTTATACCTTGTAAGCACTGTGTCTCGGAGCGGTCTGGATCAGAGATTACCCTATGATGAAATCAGTATCCGAGCCTTTATAAATGGTTTGGATTTGGATGTTTTAGTCCCATGCTCCACGAGAAATGAGTCTTTTTACCTTTCATAGGCAGAGGGGGAGAAAACAGGGAATTTTCGAGTCAAAAAGGTTTGTTTTCCTCCATAGACGGCCAGCCCGTCTGTGAGGACCAGCCCGTCGCTTAGGGTCACCGACGGCTTATGGTATTTTCCGACGCCCGTCGGAAGGCACCGCCTCTGTCAGAGCGCTGCCTGATTTCCCGGAGCACGCAACCTTTCCGACGCCCGTCGGTGGAAGTGGCAGGGCCGTCGGATGAATCCTTGTGTTAAAAGGATTCTTCCGATGCCCGCCTCCATACACCGACGCCCGTTGGTCGTGCCTGGTTTATAAAAGCTTCGGATTTTCTCTTAAAAAGGGTTCCAAAAATTTTCAAGAGGGGAAACTCTGCCAAAATTCAAGCATATTTTCTCTCTCTTCCAGCAAACACATTCACAAAGAATCTCTTTTAACTAGAGGATCAAATCATTAAAAAGAAACTAAAAACTAATTAGTTTTCTTTAGATTTTGATTCCAAAGTCAATCTTTTGAGGGGTTAAGGAGGAAATAATCCATTTTCCTTTTTTTGATCCTTCATTTTGCTTCTCGTGGAACGCGCGGGGCTCTAATCGACACAAGAATCTCACTTAAGCATTATCTTAGGGTAAATATTCCAGACTCATTCTCCATATCATTTCATCTTTGCTCCTTATTTTATTGTTCTTCCAATTTTTGTCATTATTTTTCTTTATTTTGACTCTTTTCATCTCATTTTGTGAAAAAACCCTTTTTTGGCTTTAAAAAGAGTTTTTTCACTGTTCTTTCGGAGACAGTGGTGACCGACGGGTCATCCTCATCACCGATGCCCATCGGTCACCCCACTCACAGACGCTCTTCCTCTTGAGTGAGCGACGGACAATGTCGGTCAAATTGACTGACGCCCGTCGGTCACCTAAGAAAGGCCGTCGCTGGGTCCTGTTCTCACGTTTTCAAATCTTTTACATATCTTTCAAGTTCTTTTGGCTTTATTCATGTTGAGTTTATATAGATTGACATTATTTAACTTTTTGTGAGTGTATATTGATTCTCATGGATTATCCTGAGCTTGAGGGGCTATCTACCATATTCGGAGGATTTCATCCGGTTTAGTTTCCTAACCTTCTTGGTAATTTTCTTTATTCGTTTATTCATTAATTGCTTCTATGTATATGAGTATGCCTTTTTCTCTCCCGCTTAAGTATAAAAATTGATAAAAGTTTTATATTCAATAAAATGAAACTTTCATAAATGTAAGGACCCAATGTCCTATTTTTATCCAATAAAAATCATCACAATAAAAATATCCAATTTTAATAATGATGCATGCGAGGACCAAAGTCCTCAAAATAAATAATGCCCCGATTCGTGTATGTATCGCACATTTACAAAAGGGAGTTGTATTTCGCTCCTTGTGTTATTGTAATTTATTGCTTTCACTATTTACTTGCTCATTTACGGCTTTCCAAATATGAATAAATGCGCCTTCGATTAATTGCATCGTGTGGAGAGAGAGCGAATTAATGATAATTAAAATTTGATCATAAAATAATCGAGGTAGAAATAGATGAGAAATCCCGGACCCAGCTCTGGTCTTCGAGCTCAAAGAGGCTAGAGGTCTACCCTCTAAGACACTTTTTTGTGCCACGAGACTTTAGCGCTAATCCTAGGCTCCTTAGGGCGAGAGGTTTACCTTCCAAGACCCCTCTAGCTAGCCTAAAATGGATACTAAGCGCAGTCTTAGGCTCTCCGAGGCGAGAGAAACTTTCCCAATGTTCTATTGGGTGGCGACTCCATGAAACCTCCTTGTTGCCCAACATAGACGCACTTGCGATTTATTGCAAGCTGTCAACGGACCCACAAATTCCCCGATCGCCCTCAAACGGGCAGTCCCATGGGCGGCCGCGGGGATCCGGCGGGCGTCACAGTGGCGACTCCACTGGGGACGAGATGGTTCGAGATTTCGATTTGAAATTACCTCGTTTAACATTTATGATTAAAATTTAATTCATAAATTTGCTTTCTCTCAAATTTGCATTCGCATCTCATTAGAGCCTTAGAATATGCTAGTTTAGTCCCTCTTTTAGCCCCGGTGCGTTCCTGAAGCACGACCCCATTTTCACTCAATTTGGGGAAGTGTTAAGGATAATCACTAGCCCAAGCCTCGTACCTCAATGGTATATCAAAATGATGACCCGATCGGTTGTTATGCTTGTGATGAGCTAGACCTGTCTGCAGGGATCATGCTTGGGTAGCCTTAAAGTAACATCTCCCTTATCCAAAGCTCATGTAATGGCCGTAGTTACTTCCCACAGGTGATATGAACCCTAATTCCATGCTTACTGTATGGATCCTCATGTATTGGGTGAGTCCAGATGTCTCGCTTGGTAAGCTAGCCAAAGGCTTTCATGCCCCGGTAGGGCCATATCGAAATTTATGGAATGTCTAAATACATGACGATCACTATCCATCTGCTTGCACATTAGCATAGGAGTGTCATGCTGCCGGTTTTTTGCCGTGCACCATGCGTGTCCATTGGGTCCCTCGTTGACCCTTGGGCTAATCCCGCCTAGGAAAGAGACTGCACGACCATGTGTGTGGGAGAAATAAGGGTGGAAGGACCTACTTGCTTGCTTGTGTATTGTGAATGTTGCATGTTGCATATCACGACCATGCATTACATCAGGCATTCCATGCATCATATCTAAGGCCTTGTCCCTGCAGCCATCATAGATCTGCCCAGGTAGACTAGATCACCTACCGGACGATTGATCCGAGTTCCCGCATCTGAGCTGTCAGATAGAGAGGGCCTACCAGAAATTTTATCAGAAGTCAGCTGTACTGTATCTGAGATGGCAAACTCGCCTAGGGGGGATGACGCCACCAGGGCCATGATCGCGGAAGAAGTGGGCCAGCGATTGGAGGAATTCGAGGGCAGAATGATGAATATGTTGACTGCTCTGGCACAACAGAATGCTCCACAGAATCCTCCTCCTCCCATGAGACAGAATGAGCCAGAGGAAGAAAGAGCCGAGAGACAAGAAGAGCCTGTTCGGCCGCCGCCAGTAGAGTTGAGGTCAGTAGCTTCGGGAGAGCAGAGAAGAATGCCTGTGCTGAGGATTGATGATGATAGGGATATCGAAGATGACAAGATGAGCACTGCATCTGAGAGGGGGAAGGCACCTCAGACTGATGATTTCATTCTAAGAAAGATGGAAGAGAAGTTTGAAGCTATGGCCCGTATGCTGAGCAGGGGTCAGGGGATGAACCCAGAGGATAAGGAATTGGAGGGAGAGGACCCGATTCCTTACAACTTCAAGATGCCAGATGTGCCAAAATTTGATGGTACTTCTGACCCAACTGCTCATGTGAAATAATACTCTCTGGTCATGAAAGGGACCACGTTATCTAAGAAGCAGAAGGTGGAATACTTTTGTCTGAGTCTGACCCGCTCATGCCATCGACTAGTATCATAGTCTCGATCGTCGCACTAAAGAAGATTGGGATCTGCTCATGGAGGAGTTCTTGAGACAGTATGATTGCAACACCAAGATGGAGGTGACTCTTAAAGATCTTGTACTGCTCCAGCAGAAGGCCGGGGAATCTTTCCATGATTATCTTACCCGCTGGCGAAACCACGTAATGGAAATGCGGAGGAAGCCAGACACCCAGGACCAGATCCGTTTATTTATCAAGAACACAAGCTCGTACTTGAAGGATGGTTTAAAAATGAAAGGGTTAAAGGACTGGTAGTCTCTCAAGGATATAGCCATCGAAGCAGAGGGAGAGTTCTTAGCTCGAAAAGCTAACAATGATAATTTTGCCAAAAGGGCTAACCCCGGTCAAGGAACCAGTAGGCCAGCGGGTCCCAGTAGTAGCACCAGAAGAACAGTTGAGGTGTCTGCTACTGAGGCAACCACCCAGAGGAAGTTTTCAAACTTAGGGAGACCATTATCTTGGGTCTTGAGAAGGTTAATGAAGGAAGGGAAATTGCAGCCCTTAGCTCCTACGCCTGCTATGACACAAGGGAAGCCTGGGCACAAGGATAATGAATTTTGTGCATTTCATCAACACTCAGGCTATCTAACCGATAAGTGTAAAGCGCTGCGACACTCTATCCAAGACTTGATTGATAGCAAGCAAATTTCTGGCCCTGAGAAGAGGGAGTCTGAGAAGAAGCTTGGTTATAACGTCGTGCCACCACCAGTGTTCATGATCGGATCTAGCTTGCCAGAATGGTACGTGCTGCAAGATTTATATGGGAGCGAGAATATTGCTGATGATTGTTTCGAGGATAGAAAGGAGAGAGCAGTCGTGGCGACCCTTGATTGTTGGTCAAGCAGCGAGAGCGGTGGAGAGGCCGAAGAGGAGGGAGAGATGAACCTTGATTTGTGGAGGTCTGATGAGGACGAAGAAGAGATAGGGGCTGTGATAAGAAGTGGGAGAGTGGTCCCTGAGATTACAAGGCTACCTGAGCCAGTGCAGCCATCAGTAGAAAAAGAGCCAGAGGAGAATCAGATTGTTAAGCAGTTGAAGAAGACTGCAGCTCAAATATCCATCTGGCATCTCTTGAGACAGTCCCCTTCTCATAGGCAGAAGGTAGTAGAGGCTTTGGTTGAGGCTATGGTCGCCACCACAATTTCCCCATCAGAGCTTTTAGGTCTAGTCAAGGGAGGATCGGAGGAGAGATTGGTTTTTTCTGACGCCGACCTACCGGTCGAAGGCCGCAATCATAATCGACCCCTATACATCAAAGCACAGATTAACGATAAGCACACCTCTTGCATTATGGTGGACGATGGGTCTTCTATCAATGTGTGCCCTCTGATAGCTCTTCAGGCTTTTGGTTTAAATGAGGATATGCTCAGTGGATCAGATCTGACTATCACAGCCTATGATAATTGAAGGAGGCAAGCCTCAGGAACATTCAAGACCCTGGTCAAGACGGGACCCATTGAGGTGGAAGTAGAATTTGTGGTTCTGCCCATTCCAGCTAACTTCTCAGCCCTGCTCGGGAGACCTTGGTTTCATAAGTTAGGAGGAGTGCCATCCACGCTGCATCAAATGATAAAGTTCCCACATGAAGGGGAGGTGGTGACTATCAAGGCAGCCAGGGAGAATCAGGTCTCAGCGCTTGAAATTGCTAATCAGCCATTTAGTGGCTTCCACGTGTCCATGATAAGAGAAGAGCACGGGTCGGTGGATAACCCAGCTGTGGTTAATATGATGAGAAAGATGCATTATCTCCCTGGGGCTGGTTTGGGCAGAAACTCTCAAGGGCTGCAGACTGCGATCACCACTTGAGGTCAGAAGAACCGGAAGGGTCTGGGGTACAGAGGCAGTTTTGGCAAGAAGAAGACGATGGATAAGATTCCTCATATTTCAGAAAGCTTTGTACCAGCATCCTCAGAGTGCGCTTATACTGGCGAAGATGAGCCGCAATGGGTGAAGGGGAGGATTGTCCCTGGATTCGAGATCTTTAACGATGTATTTGACTGGCATGTCGGGTTTATCAAGACCGCTGAGAACTTCTGGGATGAAGAGGTCATGACTCAGTGTATCACTTGGGACAAATGCGAGCCTGAAGAGGTTATCGACGAGAATATGTTAGCTGCCAGGCTGAAAGGGAAAGAAAAGATGGCAGAAATAAAACTGGAGATGGGGGATTTGAAGATTTCCTCAGATATACCTGAAGGGCCTCTGCTGAATCAGGAAGCCAATGAACAAGCGGCAACAGCATCGACCTCTGGAGTGGCAGAAGAAGACTCTAGCTTAGACTGTCTTTTTATTCCAGAACTTTTTTATGATGTAAATGACAATTATAATATTATTAACAAGGCGAATGATTTCTCTTACTTGTGCGATGTTTCTAATGATTTCAACTTGCATGAACATGATCATATTCCATCAATTTTTAACACTGATTCCACCGATACAACGCCTTTTAATCTTGGAACCTCAGAAAATCTGAAAGAAATTCTAATAGCATCAAATATAACTCCTGATGAGAGAAAAAATTTTGAGAGAATAATAAGAAAATATGAAAAAGTCTTTGCCTGGACCTATGAGAACATGCCATGAATTGATATCCCGACTTATCCAGACTGCAAGCCTGTGAAACAGAAGTTAAGAAGGCTCAGGCCAGAAAGGGCTGACAAGGTCAAGGAGGAAATTCGGCAGCAGATTGAGGCCAAGTTTCTTGTTAAAGTGCAGTATCCTACATGGTTGGCAAATGTGGTCCCTGTAGCGAAGAAGAATCGGAAGGTCAGGGTGTGTGTGGATTATCGAGATTTGAACAAGGCCTGCCCTAAAGATGATTTTCCACTACCCCATATCGATGTGTTGATAGACAGTGCCACCAACTGCGCGATGTACAGCTTCGGAGATGGTTATGTGGGCTACAACCAGATCTTGAACAAAATAGATGACCGGGTTAAAACCGCTTTCATCACAGAATGGGGGACCTACGCTTACCGAGTCATGCCTTTTGGCATGAAGAATGCAGGGGCCACATACCAGAGGATGGCGACCAAGATTCTAAGTGACCTGATCCACAAGGAGGTAGAGGTGTATGTCGATGACATGATGGTAAAATCAGCCACCCGGGAGGGCCACTTCGAAGCTCTAGAGAAGTTCTTCACCGGGATTGATAAGTATAATCTGCGGCTTAACCCCAAGAAGTGCATTTTCGGAGTGACTTTAGGAAAACTATTGGGACACGTAGTCAGCCAGAGGGGAATAGAAATTTACCCGGACAAGGTGAAGGCCATCAGAGAGATGACCGTGCCGCAAAAAGAGAAGGATGTAAGGAGTTTCCTGGGCAAGCTGCAGTATGTCAGCCGATTTATTGCCAAGCTCACTTCAATATGCGAGCCTATTTTTAAACTGCTTAGAAAGAATCAACCTGTGGTCTGGAATGAAGACTGCCAGAAAGCCTTTGATAGCATCAGGGAATATCTATTGAATCCAACAGTGCTAAGGCCGCCGCAACCAATCAAACCGCTTATTCTGTATCTGGCGGTAGAGGGCAGTTCTGTGGGCGCCATGATGGCTCAAGAGGATGAATTTGGGGTGGAGTTCGCAATTTATTACCGCAATAAGAAGTTCCTGGCTTATGAGATTAAATATACTGAAGTAGAAAAAATCTGCCTCGCAGTGATTTGGGCGTCAAGGAAATTGAGACATTACTTCCACTCATACAAAGTTCAGGCAGTAGCCAAGCAGAATCCGTTAAGATATTTGCAGGAAGCACCATCTTTGCTTGGTAAGACGGGGAGGTGGCTGCTCTTGCTACAGGAGTTCGATGTGCAATACATCACTCGCAAAACTATTAAGGGGCGAGCCGTAGCCGAATTTCTTGCTGAGCATCCTATTCAAGGAGACACTCCCGAGTTCACCTTTCCGGATGAGAGCATAGCCGCGATTTCTGTCCAAGGATGGCAGTTACACTTCGACAGGGCAGTGAATAACAGAGGGGCCGGAGTTGGAATCATTTTAACAACCCCAGATAATGAGAAACTCCCCTAGCCAAGAAGCTGAGGTACAAAGCAACCAACAATGAAGCCGAATACGAAGCATGCACTTTCGGGTTAGAAGCTTTAGCTGCATTGGGGGCAAAGAATATATAAGTCTTCGGTGACTCATCCTTGGTGATTAACCAGATCCGAGGTGAGTGGGTTGTAAAAGAAGAGCGGCTGGTACCCTACGTTGAATATTTGAAAGAGGTATGTGGGCAGTTTGAGACTTGCACTTTCCACTTCGTGCCGAGAGATGAGAATCGTTTAGCTGATGCGCTGGCAACCTTAGTGTCAATGTGGGATAATCCTGAAGGAGTAGCTATGAAGCCAGTAGTAATCTCGAGTTCTGAGTAGCCCAGCTTTGAGATCAAGCCTGTAATGGAAGTAGAAGTGGCGGATGGGAAACCATGGTACTTTGACATCATGAATTACTTGGAAAACAATAAGTTTTTGGAGGAAGCTACTGAGAAAGACCAGAGGATGATTCGAAAACTCTCTACTCAATTCATATCCTTGGAAGGGGTGTTGTACAAAAGACAGTCAGATGGGATTCAGCTCAGGTGCTTGAATGAAAAAGAAGCCCGCAAGGTGATGGAAGAGACCTATGCAGGTGTCTGTGGGGCTCACATGAATGGTTTGACCTTGGCTAAGAAGATCATGAGACAAGGCTTCTATTGGCTTACGATAGACAATGACTGCTCGAAATATGTCAAGCAATGCCAGTTGTGCCAACAATACGCAGACTTGAGACACCTGCCAGTATCAGAGCTACACAACCTGACATCACCTTGGCCTTTCGCTGCTTAAGGGATAGATATCATTGGAGAAATTCGCCCTACGGCATCCAATGGGCACAGATACATCATAGTCGCAATTGACTATTTTACCAAATGGGTAGAAGCAGAATCCTTCAAGAAGATTGATGCAAGGGATATGGCCAAGTTCATAGAGAGGAATCTGATCTGCAGATATGGCCTCCCTCATCACATAGTGTCTAACAATGGGGTGCAGTTCATGGGGAAAACCAGGAAGCTCCTCGAGAAGTATGGCGTCGAACACCATAAATCCTCTCCCTACCGACCATAAGCAAATGGAGCAGTAGAGGCCGCTAATAAAAATATGAAGAAGATCCTGTCCAAGATGGTCCAAACCTACAAAGATTGGGCTGAAAAGCTACCCTTCGCGTTGTGGGGATATAGAACAACGGTAAGGACATCTACGGGTGCTACGCCATTTTCTCTGGTATACGGAACGGAAGCAGTATTGCCAATTGAGATAGAGCTCAAGTCGCTGAGAGTGGTCATGGAAGCCCAAATTCCGGAGGCCGAATGGGCACGACAGAGGCTACAACACTTAAACTTACTGGACGAGAGTAGGCTGAAAGCTTATTATCATAACCAGATCTACCAGAAGAGATTAGCCAGGACTTTCAAAAAAAAAAAGGTGAGAAAGCATCCGCTGAAAGAAGGGGATTTGGTGTTCAAGCAAATGAGGCCAGGCATACCAGATATCAAAGGGAAATTCAGACCAACTTGGGAGGGGCCGTATATCCTTAAAAAGCTGCTGTCCAAAGGAGCTACAATCTTGTCGGATAGCGATGGAAATGAATTCAAAGAACCGATCAACATCGACAGACTCAAAAGGTTCCATGGCTAAAGACCAAAATAAAAAGAAGAGAATAAAATGCCCTGCTGGTCGAAAACCGAAAAAAAGGCGACCGTGCTAAAATTGGGCGCCTCGACAGGGTGAAAACCGAAAAAAGGCATCCTATGCAAAAATTAGAGGCACGAGAGAAAATGTCTGATCGTGAAAACTCGAGAGGGCTGGCTTCATGTATTAATAGGGCGTACGCGGTTGAGTAAATGTCAAAACTGATCATGTATACTGAAATTATATGGAAATGTACACAATTTTGAGAAATAGAGTGAATATTATTCTTTTCATTTTTGCCATTTTCTAGTTCTGCATTAAAAGGAAATGTAACACTAAAAGAAATACATGTGTAAGCTAAGCTAAGTCCTGCTGCTGCTCTCGCCAACCAGATGCTTGAGCCCTCGTGTCCTGTTATTAGATGCTGGACTAAGGATCCACTTCTTGTATTCGCTAGTTGAAGACACAGAATGATTGCTGAATCTCGGAATAACAGTCTTCACCGGCAGCTTGCTCCACAGCTAATGATACCGAGAAGCAAATGCAGCCGAAAGAGCACCTCCCCGGAAAGATAAGGGAACCCTCACCACATCTTGGGTCATACTGAACTGACGAGTACATCGAGAAGTGATGCAGAAGGTGGCTCGATGGAGCCCACAGAGGGGAACACACCCCGATGGCCCATCAATGACCACATGAGACAGTGGGAGCCAGGCAGACGTAAAACTGATATCGTCATCTGATAGCTCGCCAAATCTGGTAATGCCTTCACCAGGGGTGGCACACCCATACAGTCGTCGGCGCGGAAGGAAATGACTCGGCAAGTACTGTGAGATGACTCAGGGAGGTGGCTCAGATAGCATCCTCAGTTTCTCTTGCAGCCAAATCTGAAAAAAAGGAAGATAAAGAAAAAAAAGCCGCTGGAGTAAGTAGGGTTTACTTCAGGCAAAAATAAGGCACAGGGTTGTGTGAAAATCCGAAAGGATGCACCTCCCGCTAAGAAAAGCTAGTGTGAAAATCCATAAGGGATGCACTACCTTTAAAATAATGACGTACCTGGAGCAATAAGGGGCTTCCGGCAAAAGTAGTAGTGGATCCAGAGCTCACAGCGTCCAAGCCCAGAATGGTCTCAGCCAGAATAAGTGGTAAGGGTGATAATCCAAGATGAAAGTCGCTCAGAACTCCGAACAAGCGAGGATCACCTGTCAGACCCCCTGGGACAACAGTGAGGAAGTTCATCATGCAAAACAAGAATACGATGCTTACCCGGTAGGTGGGGATGTCAGTGAATTGATCTAGAGCCTCTATCAGTGGCCCCAGAGCAAAGGGAGAGCCCGAAGAAATCAGCCGAGCGGCCTCAGAAGAAGGTATGCCAAGGGCCATAGCTATGTCTCGGGTCTGAAATAGGCCGCAACGGGGGACGCAAGGCAGAGCGCTAGGAGGGAACCAGGCTCCAAGAATGGCAGCTAACTCTTCAGGGAAAGGACACAGTTCCTGGTAGGTGAACCAGAAGGCGTGAAACCGGGGGTTCCAGAAGTGGGTTGCCGCCAGAAGGAGGTTCTGATCAACTTTGACCCGGCGCAGGTATTTCAGCCCAGACAGAGAGGAAAGGGCACCTTCTTCCCAACTGTGCTTGTCATCTAAGATACGGTGCATTCTTTGGGCCAGAGAGGAAGACATGCTAAGAAAGATGAAAGGCTCAAGATGTTGGAAGATGAAGAGACACAAGAGAAGCAAAATTTTGTAAGAATTTATAGGAAGGTGTCACCGACGGCCTACCCGCCTCTCCTAAGAGACGGCCTGCCCGTCGGTAAAGCTCCACCTGGCAGACGCATACGTCAGCATCACATTCATCACGCGCATTAACTCGCATTTATTGAGAGACAGACGGCCAGCCCGTCGGTCGCTCCTACAGACGCCCAGCCCGTCGGTCACGAAATTCTATATAAGGGCGAGTGATAGACAGTGCAGCGCCTGCTGTCCCTTTCATTCTCTCTCTCAAATGGTTTTTTTTGCTTTTTTTTTAGTGTTTTTCAAGCATTTCTTCTTCTTTTTTCGCGATTTCTTCAAATTTTTGCATTCTCTACTCACCGGGTGCTTGGATATTCATTTTTTCTTCAGTTTTTCTACACTTCTCGTGACTACAAGTAAGTAAATAACTTTTTTAATTAATTTAATTAATTTCTTCATTTCTTCTTCCTTTAACCTTAGAAATGGTTAGAATGCTTTAGATGCCTTAAAAATTTAGGAAGAATGCTGCCCGTTTTCTTTATTTATTACTTTTTATGGTGCAATTAATCTGAACCTTTGCATGATCACATAGGAATAGAATTTTTCTATAACTTTGTTGCTTTAGAAATATGCTTTCTAGCGCAATCTTCTGTATTGTTGAGGCTTGAGGCCATTATCTTGTGTTGTTGAGGACACACTCTTGCCGGGGTGCGTCCCATTTATGCACATATATTGTTGTTGAGGCCTGAGGCCTATATTATGCCTTTTTTATCCAGGAGGTTGGGCACACCCTTGCTGGGGTGCTGCCCAAATTTTTATTTTTTATTCTAAAATTGAATATTTTTGTGTATAATGCATGCCTTGGGGCCTAGAAAGCCCATTTTTATTCGCTCTAAATATTTCCATGCCAATTGCATGTTTCTTTTGTCTTCATATGTGCATGGCATGTTGGGCAACTTCCTTTGACAGGACGCTCGCCCCTTTTTTATTTCTTATCAGCTTATTATCTCGTTTTCGGGCCGCCATCGCCCTGGTGAGGCCTAAATGGGCCTTCACCTTGAAAATAAGTCTAATAATGTTTGTTTTGTCAAATTTTGCGCTATCTAATTTTTCTCCTTTGTAGGATGCCACCTAGACGCAGAGCACCGCAGGCCCAGCCCGAGGTCGTAGTTCCGGGTTGGATGGATGATGAGTCAGCTTAGAGATATAGAGCGTTGGCTCAGGTAGAGCTTCGGGCCAGCCGCTTCGTGTCCCGGCCATTCCTAAAGGCCCTGGGGATGGCCCCAGAGTTTGATATGCTTGTCGAGGGTACTGGGTGGACAGAGTTCCTTGACCCCTCTTTCCAGACTTTCTCAGAGGCTACTCGCCAGGTCCTAGCCACCCTCCGCTATGGCGGTTTTCAGAGGTCAGATACCGAGCCAGGGGTGGTCCAGTTCTGGTTCGATGGCGACCATTACAGTATTACCAGGCAGAGATTCGCACAGGCCATGGGGCTCCCTATAGAGGAGGGGGTCGAGATCCCACGGCAAGCAGTGAGACGTGCCTACTGGGCGGCCATTGCCCTACCGGGAGTGCTGTATGATCATGATACAGCGAAGAGCACCGTACTGGTGTCTCAGGCACTTCGGTATTTGCACAGAGTGCTATCCAGTTCGTACCTTGGTCGAGCTGGTAATCCAGGGTTGCTTAACGCGGCCGAGATCTGGAGCCTCTGGGCTATGGTGGCAGGCCAGCATCTCAACATTAGCCATGAGATATTGGCTAACCTGACTAGAGTCGGCAGAGGATTGACACCGGTGGTGATAGTGGTAGGAGTTATCACCCGGTTGCTTTTGAGGTTGGGAGTTGCCCCAGACAGGTTGAGAGGACCCTTGGATGAGGGGATCCATGTGGATGCTGCAGCAGCAGTGCAGATGGGGATGATCTCCCCGATATCAGGGCAGGCAGAGGCCTACAGAGTGCTGTCCATTCACAAGACCAGGCAGATGTTCTCACTTCCACCTTTGGGTCCAGATCCGGACCACCCAGAGCTAGAGCAGCAGCCTCCTCAGCCGGAGCAGCAGCCTCCACAGCCGGAGCAGCAGCCTCATCCTCCACACCCAGAGCCAGAGCCTCATCCTCCACACCTAGAGCCAGAGCCTCAGCCTCCTCAGCCTCAGACTGTGCCACCGCCGCCACAGCAGGAGCAGCCTAGGACCCCATCGGATTTTGACATGGAGTTCACGATGGATCAGCTCTTTGCCGCCTCACCGGCATCCAGAGCGCCGACTCCTGTCCCGTCGCCGAGTGTCAGGGTACAGAGGACTACCCACGGGCCCCCCGAGAGATATCATCCTTATTTACGAGGCGACCCAGGGGCATCCACCTCCACAGCACCGCCACCAGAGCCACCATAGCAGCAACTAGCACAGCCTGACTTCTCTCAGCTCCTCACTTCCATGTTCATAGCCCTAAAGCGACGACAGGATGAGAGGGATAGAGCTATACATGAGAGGTTGGACCGCCAGCAGGCTGCTATTCAGGAGCAGTCCCAGTCTGTAGAGCGGCTAGCCCAGGAGCAGGCCGGTTACATCGAGCACACTGCACGAGAGCAGGCTCGGGTCATAGAGGCCTTTAGAGATGAGCAGGCTCGGACCATAGAGGCCTTCAGAGTTGAGCAGGTGAGGCTGATCGAGCAGGTCGCCCAGGGTCAGAGGGAGCTTAGGCAGCATCTCGCTCATGATTTGAGGGCATCTCAGGACCAGGCATCTCAGAGGGTTGACATGACCCTACAAATGATCGACGAGTCACTCGACTTTCTGAGATCCCGCGTCCAGGCGATAGAGGGGATACTCCCACCCTTGTCTCAGACCATGAGGGAGTTCCGAGAGCAGACAGAGCAGCGCTTAGAGCATATGAGGAGGGCTGCCAGCGAGCAGACCATTCAGATGAGCCAGGCGTTCAAGAAGTTGGGAGACACGGTATCAGAGACCTTAGGGTTCATGAGGACTTGCACCCAACCTTTCTTGGATGGCTATGCTCAGATCTGATTCAGGCTGACCCACAATGCTGGAGCGGGACCCTCCACAGCTCCGCCACCTCCGGCACGGCCAGCTCCGCCTCCACCTCCGCCAGGGACAGTGCACATATCAGATAATGAGGATCCCAATGAGCCCTCTGACTACACACCCCTCTGATATTCAGGGAGTCATATTTTTGTACATTTACACTTTGTATATACATTGTACGAAATAGATATTTCTAGTGAAAAACTTTTGTTTTCAGATTTATGCATTTATGCAGGTATTTATGATTCATTCATATCACAGATGAACATATACTTCCATATTTACTCATATTCCAAAACAAGGAAAACCAAAAAATGGTGAAAGATGATGAATAACAACTCAATAAAAAGAATATAAATGAAGCATGGCATGACAGATAAGGCAAAATCACGCCATTAATAAACATGTTGAAAGGTAACAACTCAAACATGAATTGACAAAACCTTTTTATCATACAGGTATAGAGAAACATCGATCCGAGCACAGGCATCGATTAAAAGTCCGAACAAGGGCACCTAACATTCATTATTGTTTGGAGCGGGGAACCCAGCGAGGTTTCCTCCTCTTCACACCGAGTTTGTAGCCAGAGAGTGCTACATCCCTTCAACCCTGCGCAAGCCGAGATGAGGCCAGCAGAGATCGAAGCTATGGTTAGAAAAACACCGCTCTTCACCAAATCGGGATTGTAGCCAGAGAATGCTACATCTCACAGTTCGCACGGCAGCTAGAGAGTGCTATGCACCTTACAGATCGGATGGGGGTTAGCAAGGGAACTTCACCAATCGAAGCAGTGGTTAGAAAAACACCGCTCTTCACATCGGGATTGTAGTTAGAGAGTGCTACATCTCACAGTTCGTGCGGCAGCCAGAGAGTCCTACGCACCTTGCAGATCGGATGGGGGTTAGTAGGGGAACTTCAGATAGAAGTTGTAGTTAGAGAATACTACTCTTC
Organism: Excoecaria cochinchinensis; assembly: GCA_947683425.1. Classification (NCBI taxonomy): domain Eukaryota; kingdom Viridiplantae; phylum Streptophyta; class Magnoliopsida; order Malpighiales; family Euphorbiaceae; genus Excoecaria; species Excoecaria cochinchinensis. The sequence goes on from CANTUQ010000031.1 coordinate 13,697,675, forward strand.
ACCTCGAGACTGTGGTCAGAGAGTACCGCTTCTCACCAATCGAAGATGCAGTTGGAAAAACACCGCTCTTCACAGATCGAGATTGTAGTCAAAGAGTACTACATCTCACAGTTCACGCGACAGCCAGAGAGTGCTACGCACCTTGCAGATGGATGGGGGTTAGCAAGGGAACTTCAGATCGAAGCTGTGGTTAGGGAAACACCGCTCTTCACATCGGGATTGTGGCTAGAGAATGCTATGTCTCACCAACACCTACAGGTCGAGACGAGACCGATAGGGGTATCTTCGTATTGCCGAGCAGACCGAGACGAGGTCTACCCGACAAAAGGCATGAAAGGTAAGAACCGTCGCAGGTACGTCTTCTTTCTTTCTATCCTTTCTCTAAGTTTTGCTTATCTAGGCGCTTGTGCACTAGTTTCACCAAAACTGGGGGCAACTGTAAGCACCGTGTCCCGGAGCGGTCCGGATCAGAGATTACCCTATGATGAAATCAGTATCCGAGCCTGTATAAATGGTTTAGATTTGGAGGTTTTAGTCCCATGCTCCACGAGAAATGAGTCTTTTTTACCTTTCATAGGAAGAGGGGGAGAAAACAAGGAATTTTCGAGTCAAAAAGGTTTATTTTCCTCCACAGACGGCCAGCCTGTCTGTGAGGGCCAGCCCGTCGCTTAGGGTCACAGACGGCCTATGGTATTTTTCGACGCTCGTCGGAAGGCACCGCCTCTGTCAGAGCGCCGCCTGATTTCCCAGAGCACGCAACCTTTTCGACGCCCGTCGGTGGAAGTGGTAGGGTCGTCGGATGAATCCTTGTGTCAGAAGGATTCTTTCGACGCCTGCCTCCATACACCGACGCCCGTCGGTCGTGCTTGGCTTATAAAAGCTTCGGATTTTCTCTTAAAAAGGGTTCGAAAAATTTTCAAGAGGGGAAACTCTGCCAAAATTCAAGCATATTTTCTCTCTCTTCCAGCAAACACATTCACAAAGAATCTCTTTTAACTAGAGGATCAAATCATTAAAAATAAACTAAAATCTAATTAGTTTTCTTTAGATTTTGATTCCAAAGTCAATCTTTTGAGGGGTTAAGGAGGAAATAATCCATTTTCCTTTTTTTGATCCTTCATTTTGCTTCTCGTGGAACGCGCGGGGCTCTAATCGACACAAGAATCTCACTTAAGCATTATCTGAGGGTAAATATTCCGGACTCATTCTCCATATCATTTCATCTTTGCTCCTTATTTTATTGTTCTTCCAATTTTTGTCATTATTTTCCTTTATTTTGACTCTTTTCATCTCATTTTGTGATAAAACCCTTTTTTTGGCTTTAAAAAGAGTTTTTTTACTGTTTTTTCGGAGACAGTGGTGACCGACGGGTCATCCTCATCACCGACGCCCGTCGGTCACCCCACTCACAGACGTTCTTCCTATTGAGTGAGCGATGGATAATGTCGGTCACCTAAGAAAGGCCGTCGCTGGGTCCTGTTCTCACGTTTTCAAATCTTTTACATATCTTTCAAGTTCTTTTGGCTTTATTCATGTTGAGTTTATATATATTGACATCATTTAACTTTCTGTGAGTGTATATTTATTCTCTTGGATTATCCTGAGCTTGAAGGGCTATCTACCATATTCGGAGGATTTTGTCCGGTTTAGTTTCCTAACCTTCTTGGTCATTTTCTTTATTCGTTTATTCATTAATTGCTTCTATGTATATGAGTATGCCTTTTTCTCTCCCGCTTAAGTATAAAAATTGCTAAAAGTTTTATATTCAATAAAATGAAACTTTCATAAATGTAAGGACCCAATGTCCTATTTTTATCCAATAAAAAATATCACAATAAAAATATCCAATTTTAATAATGATGCATGCGAGGACCAAAGTCCTCAAAATAAATAATGCCCCGATTCGTGTATGTATCGCACATTTACAAAAGGGAGTTGTATTTCGCTCCTTGTGTTATTGTAATTTATTGCTTTCACTATTTACTTGCTCATTTACGGCTTTACAAATATGAATAAATGCGCCTTCGATTAATTGCATCGTGTGGAGAGAGAGCAAATTAATGATAATTAAAATTTGATCATAAAATAATCGAGGTAGAAATAGATGAGAAATCCCGGACCCAGCTCTAGTCTTTGGGCTCAAAGAGGTTAAAGGTCTACCCTCCAAGACACCTTTTTGTACCACGAGACTTTAGCGCTAATCCTAGGCTCCATAGGGCAAGAGGTTTACCTTCCAAGACCCCTCTGGCTGGCCTAAAATGGATACTAAGCACAGTCTTAGGCTCTCCGAGGCGAGAGAAACTTTCCCAATGTTCTATTGGGTGTCGACTCCATGAAACCTCCTTGTTGCCCAACATAGACGCACTTGCGATTTATTGCAAGCTGTCAACGGACCCACAAATGCCCCGATCGCCCTCAAGCGGGCGGTCCCATGGGCGGCCGTGGGGATCCTGCGCGCGTCACATACCTGGTACTTTTTTGCTCCCTAAAGAGTTATGTGTTAAAGTGCGTACTAATTATTTTGATTATGATGCGTATGTGATTAGTCCTTCAGGGCATAGTGTAAATGTGTACAATATGTATAAGAACCGTTCTTAGTGATTCAAAGTAAAGGGTTATCTATTAATTTGATTAAAGTGCTAACCCATGAATTCGAATTAATTCTGAGTATGGATAACTTTAGAATCAACGATGATGTGGAATGTAAGGGAAAGTGGTGACACTTCGTACTCCTGTCAACTATTTCGTTGAAATCATTTGAACATGAGCATATAGAAATATGGGGATGGAAAAGTGCATTAATATCGCATAAACTACATTTTTGCATCATTTTGCATACATACATCATCATATATTCATTCGCATCCCTTGATCATGTGTGCAAAACATTTGTGTATGTGTTTTATTCGAAGAGAAAGCTGACAGGATGTACATATATATATGCTGTTAGAAAAAGGACTATTGAGGAAGAGTGAAGTGTTTGTTAATAAAAGTATGAGGTGTGAGTAATTAAAGTTAAAAAGAGGAAGTTAGTTACGAAGTTTATATCAGCGACTGCGAATAAGATTTTGAATGAAGAATGAATAATATGAGTGAAAGAAGTAACAAGTGTAACCCATAAATTTCATGCATCGAAGGATTTCACAATTAGAGAATAAAGGTAGAAGTGTCTAAATATGAAGCATATGTGTTTGGGTTTTTGAATAGTGATAAAGTTTTTCTAGAAGTGCCCCAATAGGGAAAGTTAAGTATCCTCCATTGTTGGATCAAGTTTGAATTTCGCGGACGAAATTCTTTTTAGGAGGGGAGAGTTGTAACGACTCAAATTCTACCCTAGTAGTATGTTGCCTTGATCAGGGAAGTTGGGTGAATTTAATAGTGAGTTTGCTAATTTGGACTTAAGATTAATTAAGAAATTGAGGACTCAATTGAAGAGAATAAATAAGTTTAAGTGACTAATGGGTAAATGTGCATGATTAAATTAAAGAAGGATTAATTAAGAGTTAGTGGGGATCAATTAGGTTAATCTTGCTTTAGGTTTGGTAGTGGATTCTAGGTGTCAATTGCTGGCTTCGCCAACTCAGCATTTTCATGCAAGTCAGGAGTTGTTGTTGGTGGGATCCAAGTGCAAAATCTGTTGTTGCCACCTCACCATATATATGCAATATAAGGAATTGATGAGAAAGAAGTTCATGGGATTTCTACATGTCATTTTCGGCCACTCTCTCTTCTTTTCTCTTCTTCTTTCATTCCTCTCTTCTTTAGTTAATATTCTTTAAATTTTTATAAAGTGAATCATGTGGTATTTGTTTTGAGCTGGGTTTTCAACTAGTCAAGGTAAGAGGTTAAGATAGTTTGATTATCTTCTTCTTCTCCTTTTCTTTTAATTTGAGCTGGAAGTAATCCCTTTGTTTTCAATTCTGGAAATGTGACTGTGCATGTGATGGTGGCTATGAGAAAAGAAAAGGGAAAGAGGATGGTAGATGATCAAGGTGCCAAGTGAGCACATTGGAGCTAAGGAAATTGAGGTTTGGGAAATTTATGTATTTATGTATTTTTGATGTTTAACTTCTTGTTTTGAAGTATAAATGAAATATTTGTGTTGATTTGTTGTGATAGTTTTGGTAGATTTGATAATTTGGGCATGTTGAATTTCTAAAGGAAACTCACCTAAAATTTAGTTGAACCTCCGTTGATTATTTTTGTCATAAGTAAAGTTGAGAAATTCCAAATTGAATGAAACTATCACTGTTAGAAAGCTAAGATACATACCTTTAAATGTCATAGAAATAGTCATAAACCAATTCTAGGTCTAAGACCCATAAAAGTAGAGGTGTCTCTATTTTGGCGGGTTCTTTAGAAAAGTATAGGTTGATTATATCATATCTGACGTTTTAGATGTCCAAATGACCTTTAATTTACTCCATTGGAAACTTAACTTCCTAGGGAAAAATTGTTAAGAAGGACTTTTTGTCTAAATATGAGTTTTAGATGTTGTTTTAGGTGGTGCAAGTTTGAGATAAAAAGCAGTCATGATATTATGATTTTGTGGGACACTTAAGATGCTACTATCGCGAGCGCGACCCAGATTGCGAGCGTGGTAGAACATGATATTTGATGGCTTTCCTTCTTATTTGGGACCTCTAGGCTGGTATGAAACATTGCCCACCGATACCCTCCCCTGTTTTGTATATTTCGATGTGTTTTTACTCCCGATACACACCCGAACTTCACTGGAACATTTCGAAACTTATCCAACACATCTTTAGAATCTTGTAAAGAGTAAATGAATTGTTTCCACTAAGGAATACATGTGATTAAGGTGCTTTAAGTGTTATTAAGTTATGTAGGAGGGCTTTTGGAAGAAGTGGCATTTCATTGGTCATAACTCCTTAATTTAAAGTCCATTTATAACGAGATTTTGTATCATTGAAATGTTAACATGTAGATAATCATTTGATCTTAGGCCATGATGGATAAAAGTGATGTATTCTGGTCTTTAGAAGTCATATAGGTGAATATTGGATAAGTGCTTGAAAGAGGTTTATGTAGTGGAGCTTTGTACATAAAGTTCAGCCACTGTCGCGAGTGCGACAGGGATCGTGGGCGCAACAGTTTGCTCTGACGAGTATAGATGTGAGATTGAGTTATGTCGTGAGCAAAAGCATTACCGCGAGCACGACATAATGAATGTTCGAGGTCTGTCACAAGCGCGATAGAGTCTCAAGTTTGAAATATTTTCTAAATGTCCTATTTTGTGTAAATTATGATATTTGCCTATGGATAACTATGCATATGAAAGTTATAGATGTGCTAATTCAAGTAAACATATGTATATTGAAATATGTGTTTGTTAATAAACCCTACATGAGTGTATAATATTAAATGTCATGTTAATGCTTGACGTAGTTGTATGGAAAATTATAAGTATATATATGATCATGTGAGGTTATGCATATTGAGGTAGGAGCTTGTATGGAAATCATATATGTGTGTGTATGCAAGATATCATATATTAGGATGCTAGTTAATGTTGATGTATTAGTATGACTTATGATCTTGAGCTTATGAATTGCTTATTTACATGGAGACTAACAATGTGGCAATCCAGGTCTTGTGTCTATATATGTTTATACAATTTGTATGAATTTAATGATGAAGTGTGAAATTGATAATAAGATATACGCGTATGGAAGTGAATAGTATTAAGTGTCACACCCCGTTTGCCCCCTAAAAGTTCGAGCCATGTTTGTGCATGTGCATTGAGTGTGTTTTGGCATGTGATAAGGGTATTTTGGGTATAATGCATGTTTGCGGGTTTTGCTAGTATGTGGGTGCATATATGATATTAGGGTGTGAATTAGTTGGGTTGCATTTGGGTGTGTTGCTCACATGTTTGTAGGATGTCAGTGAGTGAGTTATGTTTATGTGTTGTGCTCACACATTTGTAGGGTGTTATAAGTTGGGGTGACATTGTGTGTGTGTAGTGTATTGTTGTTGGGTGTGAGGGATTAGTTCCCACCACTAGGGAGAGGACACAAGGCTAGATTAGGAAAAGAAAAGTAGAAGAAGAGAGAGAATTGGGAAAATCTGAATTCTTCATCTCCTTTCCCGTATTCCTCTCTTCTCTTTGTCTTTCTTTTTCTTTACTCTCCATTTGTGTGCCCTAAGCTTGGATTCAAGTGTTCTTGGTGGGGATTCATCATTTCTCAACTCGTTTATGTAAGTTTGTTGTATTTCATCTTCATCTCCTTCATCTTGTTCTTCTTCTTCTTCTTTTCTTCTTCTTCTTCTTATTCTTCTTCATATTTTTTGTTTGGGGTTTTGAACTAGGGTTTATTGTTTGTGTGATTTGTGGGTTGTTGTTTAGTTGAGCCTCCTCGTGATCCTAAAGGCAAGGAGAAGGCTGGTATTAGTGGCACCAAGTGATTTGGAGCTTAGGAGATTCAGGTTTGGGAGTTTTTGTGATTTTTGCATTTTTTGTGATTTTTGCTATTTTGATGGATTTCTAGAAATTTGAGGTCTCTTGGTGTTTATAGTAGTTTATATGTTATGGTTTTTGATTTAGATGTGTTAAGGAACCTTGAATGTGAGTTATTGAACCCAATTGTGCATTTGATTGAGATGGTGAATGAATAGTGCTGAGTTTTGATTTGTGTTAATTGATATTATTCTTAGAATAATTTAATTGAAATTCTTGGCATAAATGTTGTATTATATGTTAGAAATGATGGTTTGGTTGCTGGAATTGAGGTAAGTGGAAGTTTGAATTGAGTGTGTGTGATTGGGTATTGTGAAAATGTGTTTTTTTGCAGATTTCCCATGCAAGAGCTGCAAATCCTGAGGCTGTCGCGAGCTCGCGACAGATTTCAGTAATAACAGCTCTCGCACATGGCCGAGCTTGCTGCCGAGCCGAGTAGCCAAGCCTCTATCGCGAGCGCGACAGAGCGCTCATCTGTCGAACTGATTTGGGCAATCCTTTGTCGCGACGGATCGGGCTTGCAGCTCACTGTTGCAAGCGCGACACCTGTCACGAGAGTGATAGTGAGTGGTGTGCATTTCACAGCGAGATCGCAAAGATTGCCGCGATCGCGACCTGGGGCTAGTTTGCCTCTGTCGCGAGTGCGACAATTGTCGTGAGCGCAACAGTAACCCCAATTCTGCCTTGTTTTCTGATTTTGCCTTTCTCTTTTAAAATGAACTTCGCATCTTTTCCCTTTGTTTGTTTATTATTGAATGGGATTATATATGCCTATTTATGTGTAATATCATGATTGCTTCATGATCAATAACATGTTATCCATGATAAATTATATGCTGTGTTTTGGAACATGATTTGGATTACGCATGACCTACGAGAGTCAATCTAGTGGATAGTTAGGCATGTCTAATAGAGTCTTTTAACTGCAGCCTCAGTTCCATTTGGACCCCGATCAGGTCCCCGTCTGGTTCCTCGCCCTTATGAATTTTGGATCTTGTTTAAGGTCTCTCCGAAAATTGTTTTGAATGTGATAAAATAAATGGTTTTTAGATTCGTACCCATAAGGTACTGTCTGTAATCGATTCGTACCCGTAAGGTACTGTCTGTATACTCGTTATCCACTATTGTGAGTCAGCAGGTGCTTTAATTGGTTTGTTCTGCTTTGAAGTGATTACAAGATTATGATATCCGATTGAGTATGATGATACGTATGAGCTATCAGTTAACAACTATATGAATGTGGATATGAGCTTCTGAATGTATGTCTGTATTATGTAAGAATGATTATATATCTGACATGGTTATCTGCATATGTCATATCATATGTGTTATGCTTTGACGACCATTGTGAATGGCCATCCACTCTTTTATTGTGTGTTTCCCCACTAAACGTTATCGCTTAGCACAGTTTTTATTCATGCAGGTGCGAAAGATGTTTTGCTTTGGGTGAGTCACCGCCAGTCAAGCCAACACAGACGGGATTAGTGTTAGGGCTATTTTTGTAATAGTTATGATGATTCTTTTTATATTAGAATTCTCATTGTATCTGTGATTTTGTAAGCTTCCGCTATGTAAATTTTTGATATGTAATTATCTTGTTTTAGCAATTGATCAAAACATTATTGTAATGGTTTTGTTATATTAATGTATGATCAGTTGTGGTTTCTCAAAAGTTTTAATTTTCGTTGTGTTTTCGTATGTTTTTATTGTATGAATGTTTGCTTTGTATCGATCTATCTGGTGTGACACCCCTGCTCCTACGGCATCTCACCCCTCTTCGGATTGGTTCGCCTATGTATGGGTAGGGGTTGTTACAGTTTTTGGTATCAGAGCCCAGGTTTAGGCTTTTCTGGGTGTTTTGTTGTCATTGTTGTGTATAGATGCGTATATGTCTAGGACTGTGTTGGCTGATGCGGTTGTCTTTGTTTGTTTAGATTGATTTCAATTCTGTTCGAGGGTCTCTTGAGGGATCAGCCGAGAGCGTGAATCCCCAAGCTGTTGATCCTTTTGTTTTTGTGTCCGTTCAACCTGCTAGGGTACAGCCCGAGGCCTCAACCATGCCCTTCGAGGCGATGCTTAAGCTATCTCAGGACAAGGCTCGAGTCTTGGAGAGAGTGACTGCCCCTAAGGCCCCGACTGAGAGTTTGAGAAGAGCTGGTGCTGAAGACTTTTATGGAACGGGTTTGGATGAGTCGGAAGTCATTGAGAAGTGGATTGATAAAGTAAAGCGTGCTTTGAGAGAAGTTCAGTGTCCTCCTAATCAAAAAGTAGAGTGTGCAGTGGCTTTGCTACAAGGGTCTGCATATGAATGGTGGGAGTTGGTTTGTAGACATCCTCAGTTGCCTGACCCGATTACTTGGGAGTTTTTCGATAGACAGTTCACGAACAAGTATGTGACTCAGACATATAAGGATGCAAGATGGGCTTAGTTCTTGAGTTTGAAACAGCGGGCAATGTCTGTGTCTGAGTTTGAGAAGGAGTTTAATCAGTTGGCTAAGTATGCAGCAGAAGGTACTTTGACAGAGGAGTTCAGGTGTAGACATTTTGAGACCGGGTTGAATGAGTCACTGCGGGCGATGTTGATTTCTCTGATGAGTACTCCTGGAGTTGGGTACTATCAGATTATGCAAGCTGCTATTAGGGCTGAGAGGTTAGAATCTGTTTTGAGAGAGAGGGCTCAGAGGAGGAATCCTTCTCGTGGAGGTTCATCTTCTTCATCCTCGGGTAAGAGATCAAGGAACCCACAGGATGAATCCTCTGCAGGCCCGACTACTAGAGGTAGAAGACAGGGTTCAGCAGCGGTGTCTAGTTTTGGTAGAGGCGGTGCTAGTGGTAGGACCGAGTTGATGCCTATGTTCTCTCATTGCAGTAAGCCTCATTGGGGTGAGTGTAGGTGGCTCACAGGTACGTGGGTGTTTCAGATGTGGGAGCACTGAACACTTTTTAGCCAATTGTCCGAGGTTGAATGAGGATTTGGGTGCTCAGAGAGAGACCAGCAGAGTTGGTTCGAATGCCATGCAAGCTGCCTGTGGTTGAGGCAGAGGTAGGGGTCGAGGCGGTCGACCTAGAGAGGGAGCTGCATCTGAGTCAGTTGAGTATTCGTTACCTGTTCCAGCCAGAGAGTATGCGGTAAGAGCCAGAGATGAGCAGGATGCCCCTGATGAGATAGCTAGTAAGTTCCTACTCCATGACATTGAATTATATGCTCTAATTGACCCTGGTTCCACACACTCATATTTGTACACTGATAAGTTAAGTGATAAGTTGCATATGGTAAATATGTTAGATTATGAGATTTGTGTGACCAGTCCTTTATGGCATAGTGTCAATATGAGTAGAGTGTTTAGGAATTGCGCCCTGTTGGTTGAGGGAGTTGAGTTTCCAGTAGATTTGATTGAGTTGCCTTTTAGAGAGTTTGATTTGATGATTTTGGGTATGGATTGGTTGGGCAAGCATTGGGCAGTGGTGGATTGCCATAGGAAGACGGTTGTGCTTCGAGATAACTACAAGAAAAGTTTAATTTAGCGACGAAAATTTAGCGACAGAGTGATTTTCGTCGCTAAATTGATGCAAAATTTATTTTTCGCCGCAAATTCGCGACGTAATTTATTTTCCGTCACTAAATTGCGACGAAAATAAATCTCCTTCGCAATATCGCTAAAAATGGCGCCAAGCTTTCCCTCCGTTTTCTCCGACAATTTTTAGCGACGGTTCGTTAAAACCGTCACTAAAAATAATGACAGATTATATATTCCGCGGCTAAATAAATAGGAAAATAATTTTATTTAATTTAGCGACGGAATTATCTTCTGTCGCTAAAGTTTGTGACTGAATGAATATTCCGTCGCTATTTAGTGACGGAATACTCCTTCCGTCGCTAAAGATTGCGACGGAATGAATATTCCGTCGCTATGTTGCGATGGAATAACGCTTCCGTCGCTAAAATAAAATTAACCCTATAATTTTCTTCTTCCCCCGCTACTCTCTCTCTCTCCTCCCTCTCCCCTCCTTCTCCCCTCTACTTTCTGCTCCTCAGCCCTCACGCCGCATACCACCGCGATGTGCCTGCAGGTCCGCCCCACCCCTCCGATCGGCGGCTCCCCTCCCCTCCTCCTCCTCTCTTCCCTCCCTTCCCTCTTTTCCCGCTCCGATCTTCCCTTCTCTTTCCCTCCCTCCGCGCGCCACCTCCTCTCCGCCGGCATCGACCACAGCTGCTCCGGCGTGGGCCGCGTCCCCTCCTCCACCTTCCTCCCCTCCTCCTCCTCCTCCTCCTCCGACGTCAGGTAGGCAGATCTGGTTTTATTTTTATTATTTTTTTTAAATTCAGTTATTATTATTATTATTATTATTATTAATAATATTATTATTAATTTATTTATGTTTGTTAGATATTATTAAATATTAAATATTATGTAATAATAAAATTAATTATTAATTAGTGTTAATTGTTGTTAGAATTATTTTAATTGATTTATGTTAATTAATTATTTAATTATTGTTAAATAGTATTATGAATAATTTGTTTGTAATGTATTATTATTAGTGTTTTTAATGTGTAATGTTGTTGTTATTAGAATAATTTTTGTAATTAGATGTTAATTAAACAATTGTTGAAATAGATGATTGTTAGTGTTATATAGTATTAGTAGGATTGTTGTTAATTAATTAAATGACAAATCTAATGTTGTTAGTATTATTAGAAAATAATAAGATTAACACTTTATTTGAGAAATTTGTTTTTTTGTTGTTTTTATTGTATAATATTTCCTTTTTTATGAGTTTATTAAGTTATATGTTGTTATTAAATTTATTAATAGTATTTTTCATATTATTAGTGTTATACATGTTAGTTTTTTTGAAATAAAAGCTGTAAAATTTATATCTTAATTATTATTTGTTTAGGTTAATTTGTATTGTTATAATTATTATTTATTTATGTTAATTTGTATGGTTGTTAGTATTTTTTTGGTCAGATAATAATATGAATAATTAACGTAAATAAATTGAATATTATTAATAGTATTATTATTATATTTATTATTATTGAATATAATATTCTTGTAAACTTATTTTTTTTATTAGTATTATTGATTTTATTTTTGTTGTAATGAAGCTGACTATAATATGATAATTTGTATTTTTCTATGTTTTTAGCATAATAATCAGTATAATTATTGTTTAAATGACTAGCAATTGTCCTAATTAAGTTTGTATTTTTTGTAATAATATTTGTATTGCGAGTTTCTAGTTTTATTGACTAATATATATTAAGTTTTTTTTTTTTTTGGGAATTAGATATTTATAATTCTAATTGAGATGTGTACTTGTTCATGTAACAGTTTTGGAATTAATTATGAGTAACGTAGATATATCTTAGATGTATAGACAAAAAATAAGGGATGGTTACATTAATCCTGAATTTGTGGAAGGGGTTCAGTCGTTTATTGAATATGCAAGTTATCAACCTGCATACATGGACGGGGCTAAAATAAGATGTCCATGTAAAAATTGAAAACACCTTAGTTATCTTCCAGTTGATGAAGTGTATTTTCATTTGTTGAGAAAGGGATTTGTCCAAAATTATTTTGAGTGGACACGACATGGGGAACCATCAATATGTAGCACCTCGATGGGAAATATGGGTAACATGTTGGCATCTGAGGGTCAATTTGAAAAAGAGGGGGTATTTTCTACATATGATGTAGGGGTCACTGATAATCCATACGTCCAAATGGTTTACGATGCAGCTGGCCATGATTTTAGGGAAAATACACCCATGCTGGAAGAACCCAACGAAAATGCAACAAAATTTATTGATTTGTTAAATTCAGCAGATCAAGAGTTATGGCCAAGTTGTGATAACATGACTCAGTTATCATCGGTCGCTCGAGTATTGAATATAAAATCCGAAGGCCATATTTCAGATCAAAGTTTTGATAAAATTCTTGCATGGTACAATGAATCATTACCTCCTGACCATAAAATGGTTGATAATTTGTATAGTGTGAAGAAAATGATCAGTGGCTTGGGTTTGCCTGTCGAGAAAATTAACTGTTGCCGATTGGGATGTATGTTATTTTGGAGGGATGACGTGAATTAGCAATAGTGTAAATTTTGCAGTCAACCTAGGTATAGACAGAGAAATTGCAGTAATAAGCAGAAATTGGTACCTTGGAAACGTATGTATTTTTTTCTGTTAACTCCTAGGCTTCAAAGACTATATGCATCCGAAGTTACTCCAACTCACATGAGATGGCATGATGAGCACAAAAGCACAGGTGGAATAATGAGTCATCCATCAGATACAGTTGCATGGAAACATTTCAATAACACCCATCTTGATTTTGCTGCTGAATCTCGGAATGTTCGGCTGTGTTTGAGCACAGATGGATTTCAACCTTTTGGTCAATCAGGGCAACAATATTCATCATGGCCAATCATAATTACTCCTTATAATTTGCCTCCATGGATGTGTATGAATGAGGAATATATGTTCTTGACAGTTATTATTCCAGGACCTAGAAATCCGTAGCACAAAATTGATGTATATTTGCAGCCATTGATTTATGAATTGCAACAGCTTTGGGATATCGGTGTTGAAACATATGATGCATCACTTAAACAGAATTTTTTGATGAAAGCAGCATTAATGTGGACGATAAGTGACTTTTTTGCCTATGCTATGTTGTCGGGTTGGAGCACGGCCGGAAAACTAGCTTGTCCTTACTGTGGCAATGATTCAGATGCATTTTATCTTCAACATGGGTGCAAAACTTCATGGTTTGACAACCACAGGAAATTCCTTCCACCTGATCACCCATTCCGACAGAACAAGAACAGGTTTATTAAGAATAGAGTTGTACAAGCTAGTCCTCCTGTTATTAGAAATAGTGAGCAAATTTTATAAGACATTGATGAATTGGGTTTACTTACAGTAACAGAACTTGATGCTGATGAAGTTAATAGAAGAATCAACAAAAACTTTGGTTGGAGGAAAAGAAGCATTTTTTGGGATTTGCCGTATTGGAAGTCTAATTTGTTACGGCATAATCTAGATGTGATGACATTGAAAAAAATATTTTTGATAATGTGTTCAACACCATTATGAATATAGAAGGGACGACCAAGGACAATGCAAGATCATGGGCAGATTTAAAGTTGTTATGTAGAAGGCCTGAGTTAGACAAAGATTACATAACCGAAAAATATCCCAAAGCATGTTACACTTTGGACAAAAAAAAGGAAGTCTTGTGTGAGTGGTTAAAAGGGCTAAAGTTTCCGGATGGTTACGTATCGAACATGGCAAGGTGCGTCGACATGAGAAAGTATAAGTTATTCGGTATGAAAAGTCATAATTGTCACGTTTTTATGCAGAGGCTGCTCCCAATAGCATTTCGAGAGTTATTGCCGACAAAAGTGTGGGAAGCTATAACAGAGCTAAGTATTTTCTTCAAAACTTTAACATCATGTGAGATAAATGCGTGTGACGCGAGCCGAACCCAGTGGACTCCCGAGGGCCCGCTTTAGAGCGATCAGGAAGGGTTCATAAAACTTGTAAGGTATTTACAAGTGCGTCTATTTTGGGCAACAATGAGGTTTCTTGGAGTCGCCACCTAATAGAATATTGGGAAGGGTCGTCTAACCTCGTCAAGCCTAAGACGGCGCATACATATCCATCTTGGGCTAGCCAGAGAGATCTTGGAGGTCTCAGCCTCTACCCCCTGGAGCCTAGGATTTGTATATTTAAGTCTTTTGGTGAGACTCAAGAGGTGTCTTAGAAGTCCTAGACCTCTTGCCTCTTGAGCCCCAAAGACCAGAGTGAGTTCGGGACTTCTCATTTATTTATACCTTGATCAATATTATAATTAAGTTTTGAACTTTATTATTTCACCAACTTTCCATACGATGCATTTAATTAAGGCGCAATCATTCACGTCAAAAGCAATAAATGGAAGTAAAAATCAAAATAAGGTATTCAAAAATATATTATAATAACACCAGGAGCGGAATACAACTCCCATTTGTAAAAGTACAACACATGCATAAAATGAGGTATTCATTAGGATGAGGACATTGGTCCTACCATGCATATTTTATTACAAAAAGTGATTTTTCATGAAGCGTCAATTTTATTGGATAAAACGGAACATTGGTCCACAACTTCTGAGAAAATCCCAAAGTTAACTGTTAGAAATCTTTTGGCCTTTTTTCGTTTAAGACATTAAAACCATTTCCATAATAACATGAATAAAAGATAAGGGTAAAGAAAGAACCCGAGTGGAAGTCCTCAGACTGATACAACCCACATCTTTCAGAACTCCAACTCCAAATGGTCAGAAAATAACTCATAGGGATAAACACGTTAGCATCAAAAGCGTGGATAAAAATAAAAATAAAAGAACGAGAAATTCTAACAGAAATGAGTTGAAAGATAAAATTTATAAATTAAAAACATGAGAGTTTGCCTAGGGACGGCCCCCTGTACTGTGCCAGCGGGCGTCCCTAGTATGGGGAAACAATTAGAAGGGAAAAACTTTCAGTTCTTTATAAAAGATTATAAAATAGAATAACAATATATATATATATATATATATATATATATATATATATATAATTAATATAAATCAAATAAAATTATACAAATATTAGTCCAGAATGTTTACCCTCGGATTTTACCTTTTAGGGTGAATGTCGAATGATTCTGATTCCCGTATGCTTCACAGGAATCAAGTAAAAAAATCAGAGAAAGAAGATTTATATTTTTCTTCCCTTGAAAATCTGATAGCAATTGAGTGTTTGAATTAGCTGTATTGATGGAAATGAAAGAATTTCGTTACCTCAATTTGGCTTAATTCGTAAGAAAAATTTGGAGGAATCAATTAATTGGAAGAAATTTTATCAAATAAAATTCTGCAAATGAACAGAGATTTTATAAACTTTTTAGAGTAAATTGCTCACAAAACCGTTTTTTTAAAAACGATCTCTCGAAGAAAATTAATAAATTTTCTTCAAAGAACTTTTCTTATAAAAAATAATCACTTTTCTCACCAAAAATTCTCAAAACTTCTAACCCCTAAAAATAGAATTTAATCCACTATTTATAGGATTTTAGGAAAATAATTCAGATAAGCCTCAACCCAAAGTTTGAATTTTAAAAGGACTTTAAAATTCAAATTTTTAATAAATCTTATCCCCATTTTGAAGGAAAAGAGATTAAATTTTATCCAATCCGGCGTGATCTGATCAGTTAACGTACCGACGGGCTTCCCTGCAGATACCGATGGCCGTCCCTACTAAGGGCGCACGCGAAAAACCAACTACAGACGGGGCGCGGTACTAGGGACGGGCATCCCTATACCGCCACGTGTCCGTCCCCACTACGCCTAGAGACAGGGATCACCCCAAGTAGGGACGGGAGCCTCTATTCCCGTCTGTGGAGCAAAATTCTCAATTTCAAACAAAATTTATCAAACTCTATTAAAACTCCATGCTAAAGAAAAAGATTTTAATCCTCGCGAAACATGAAAGAAGAAAACCTCCGAATTTCACCCATTTATCCAAAAACCAACGTTGATCTCTTCATCGAGCAACTCTGACCTGGACTACCTCAAGACCCGGTGTCTACAGTTGCCCCCAATTTTGGGGAAACTAGCGCACTAGTGCCTAGATGAGCCAAAATTCAGAGAAGAAAGGAACGAAATGCATACCTGAGGCAGTCCTTACCTTTTCTCGGGGAAGTGATGATGCGTCGAGTCGGTTCCGGACTTGCAAAACGCGAAGTTTGCCCTCCTGAGCTGCACCAAGTCTACTCTAGACTTTACAAAGTGCTGATGATGGCTCTCCTGAGCTGTACCGAGTCTTCTCCAAACTTACAAAGCACGGATGATTGCTCTCTTGAGCTGTACCGAGTCTATTCCAGACTTACAAAGCATGGATCATTGCTCTCCTGAGCTGCACCGAGTCTATTCTAGACTTACAAAGCGCGGATCAATGCTCTCCTGAGTTGCACCGAGTCTAATCCAGACTTACAAAGTGCGGATCATTGCTCTCCTGAGCTGCACCGAGTCTATTCCAGACTTACAAAGCGGGGATCATTGCTCTCCTGAGCTACACCGAGTCTACTCTAGACTTTACAAAGTGCTGATCATTGCACTCCTGAGCGGGGCGTTCTTCTGAACTATGTGTTTCGATTTGGCGGCTTCATCCTGCCCCCGAAGTATAATTATGATCTTTTGATTTCATGTGATCTCAAAGGACATGATGTTTGAACTGTTTATTCTCCCTTTTGACTATTGGTCAATTTTGAATTGGTGTAAAACCAAGTTCCTGTATTACAAGAGATCCTCGTTAATCCTCGTACCAATTAATTTGACTGTAGATTGGTGAACGTTTTTTATGATTAATCTTCCTTTTTATCACATGATTAATTATCCCTTTTTCTCTTTCTTTTTCTTTTTTTTTAAAAGAGTTAAATCACCAAGAAAATGCAAATTTAACAGGCTAGCCATAAATATTTTTCCACTGAAAAGTTAAATTTTGTACATTATAATGTAAGCATGATAATATAAAATACAAAAATGATATTATAACTCCCTAAAGGGCTATAGGGGTGGATAATCTGAAAGCTCCTCCTCCGGATCATCATCACCATCTGATATATGAACTATCTGAGACCGAGATGAAGAGGCAGAGGGTCCCGCATCTGGAGCAGATGGCTGACTGGGAGGGTGTGACGCACGCCGGATCCCCGCGGCCGCCCATGGGACCGCCCGCTCGAGGGCGATCGGGGCATTTGTGGGTCCATTGACAGCTTGTAATAAATCGCAAGTGCGTCTATGTTGGGCAACAAGGAGGTTTCATGGAGTCGCCACCCAATAGAACATTGGGAAAGTTTCTCTCGCCTCGGAGAGCCTAAGACTGCGCTTAGTATCCATTTTGGGCCAGCCAGAGGGGTCTTGTAAGGTAAACCTCTCGCCCTAAGGAGCCTAGGATTAGCGCTAAAGTCTCGTGGCACAAAAAGGTGTCTTGGAGGGTAGACCTCTAGCCTCTTTGAGCCCAAAGACCAAAGCTGGGTCCGGGATTTCTCATCTATTTCTACCTCGATTATTTTATGATCAAATTTTAATTGTCATTAATTCGCTCTCTCTCCACACGATGCAATTAATCGAAGGCGAATTCATTCACATTTGGAAAGCCGTAAATGGGCAAGTAAATATCAAAAGCAATAGATTACAATAATACAAGGAGCGGAATACAACTCCCTTTTGTAAATGTGCGATACATACACGAATCGGGGGATTGCTTATTTTGAGGACTTTGGTCCTCGCATGTATCATTATCAAAATTGGATGTTTTTATTTGTGATGATTTTTATTGGATAAAAATAGGGCATTGGCCCCCTTTTGCATTTTATACAAACCTCGTTTTTATTTGAGTATAAAACATTGATCCATTTTTACACTTAGCGAGATATGAAAAGAGTATATCCATGTACATAAAATAGTCAATGAATAACAAATGAAAGAAGTAATCAAGAAGGTTAGGAAACTAAACCGGACGAAATCCTCCGAATATGGTAGGTAACCCCTCAAGCTCAGGATGGTCCGGGGAAATCAATACATTGCTCATGGCAAGTTAAAAGATGTAAATATAAAAAGAATCGACATAAATAAAGTCAAAGGGACTTGAAAGAGAGAAAAAATATTTGAAGATGTGGGGACATAACCCAGCGATGGCCTTTCTTAGGTGACCAACGGGCGTCTGTCAAATTGATTGACATGTCTGTCGCTCACTCAAGTGGAAGAGCGTCTGTGAGTGGGGTGATCGACGGGCGTCGGTATAGAAGATGACCCGTCGGTCACCACTGTCTCCGAAAAAACAGTAAAAAGGACTCTTTTTGAAAGTCAAAAAAAGGGTTTTTAACACAAAATGAGATAAAGAGAGTCAAAATAAAGAAGAATAATGACAAAATTGAAAGAATCAACAAAATAAGGAGTAAATATGAAATGATATGGAGAAGGAATCCGGAATATTTACCCTCAGATAGTTGCTTTGGGTGAGATTCTTGTGTTGATTAGAGCCCCGCGCGTTCCACGAGAAGCAAAGATGAAGGATTAAAGAAAGGAAAATGGACTATTTCCTCTTTAACCCCTCAAAAGATTAACTTTGGAATCAAAATCTAAAGAAAACTAATTAGTTTTTATTTCCTTTTGATTGATTTGACCCTCCTTTAAAAGAGATTTCTTTATGAAATGTGTTTGCTGGAAGAGAGAGAAAATATGCTTGAATTTTGGCAGAGTTTCCCCTCTTGAAAATTTTTGGAACCCTTTTTCTAGTGAAAATCCGGAGCTTTTATAAGCCAGGCACGACCGACGGGCGTCGGTGTATGGCGGCGGGCGTCGGAAGAATCCTTCTGACACAAGGATTCATCCGACGGCCCTGCTACATCCACCGACGGGCGTCGAAACGGTTGCGTACTCCGGGAAACCAGGCGGCGCTCTGACAGGGGCGGTGATTTTCCGACGGGCATCGGAAAATACCACAGGCCGTCTGTGACCCTAAGCGAAGGGCTGACCTCACAGACGGGCTGGCCGTCTGTGGAGGAAAAACATACCTTTTTAACTCGAAAATCCCCTGTTTTCTCCCCCTTTGCCTACGAAAGGTAAAAAGACTCACTCCTCGTGGAATGCAGGACTAAAACCCCCAAATCCAAACCATTTATACAGGCTCAGATACTGATTTCATCATAGGGTAACCTCTGATCCGGACCGCTCCGGGACACAGTGCTTATAGTTGCCCCCAGTTTTGGGGAAACTAGTGCACAAGCGCCTAGATAAGCCAAAACTCAGAGAAAGGACAGAAAGAAAGAAGGCGTACCTGCGACGGTTCTTACCTTTCGTACCTTTTATTGGGTAGACCTCGTCTCGGTCCGTTCGGCGATGCGAAGATACCCCTACCGGTCTCGTCTCGACTTGTAGGTGCTGGTGAGACGTAGCATCCTCTGGCTACGAACTCGATATGAAGAGCGGTGTTTCTCTAACCACAGCTTCTATCTGAAGTTCCCTTGCTGACCCCCATTCGATTTGCAAGGTGCGTAGCACTCTCTGGCTGCCGCGCGAACTGTGAGATGTAGAACTCTCTGGCTACGATTTCGGTCAGGTGAAGAGCAGTGTTTCTCTAACTGCAGCTTCGATCTGAAGTTCCCTTGCTAACCCCCATTCGATCTGCAAGGTGCGTAGCACTCTCTGGCTGCCGCGCGTACTGTGAGATGTAGCACTCTCTGGCTACGATCTCGATCTGGTGAAGAGCAGTGTTTCTCTAACTGCAACTTCGATCTGAAGTTCCCTTGCTAACCCCCATCCGATCTACAAGGTGCGTAGCACTCTCTAGCTGCCGCGCGAACTGTGAGATGTAGCGCTCTCTTGCCACGATCTCGGTCTGGTGAAGAGCAGTGTTTCTCTAACTGCAGCTTCGATCTGAAGTTCCCTTGCTAACCCCCATTCGATCTGCAAGGTGCGTAGCACTCTCTGGCTGCCGCGCAAACTGTGAGATGTAGCACTCTCTGGCTACAATCTCGGTCTGGTGAAGAGCAGTGTTTCTCTAACTGCAGCTTCTGCTTCTGCTGGCCTCGTATCGGCTTGCGTAGGGTTGCAGAGATGTAGCGCTCTCTGGCTACAAACTCGGTGTGAAGAGGAGGAGATCTCGCCGGGTTCCTCGTCCCAAAAAAGGATCTTAGGCGCCCTTGTTCAGACTTTTTAATCGATGCTTGTGTTCAGATCAATGTTTCTCTGTACCTGTGTGATAAAGGGTTTTGTTAGTTCATGTTTGAGTGGCCATCTTTTAACCTGTTTATTAATGGCGTGATTTTGCTTCATCTGCTATGCCATGTTTCATTTATATTCTTCTTTATTGAGTTGTCATTTATCATTTTTATTTTCCTTGTTTTGGAATATGAGTGAATATGAAGGCATATATTCATCTGCTATATGAATGAATCATAAATAACTGAATAAAGGCATACATTTTGAAAACAAAAGTTTTTCACTAGAAAAATATATTTCGTACAATGTATATACAAAGCATAAATGTACAAAAATATGACTCCCTGAATGTCATAGGGGTGTGTAGTCAGAGGGCTCATCGGGGTCCTCATCATCCGATATATGCACTGTCCCTGGCGGAGGTGGAGGCGGAGCTGGCCGTGCTGGAGGTGGAGGCGGAGCCATGGAGGGTCCTGCCTCAGCATCGTGGGTCCGCCTGAATCAAATCTAAGTGTGGCCATCCAAGAAAGGCTGGGTGCAAGTCCTCACGAACTCCAACGTCTCTGATACTGTGCCTCCCAACTTCTTGAACGCCTGGCTCAACTGAGTGGTCTGCTCACTGGCGGCCCTCTTCATGTGCTCTAGGCGCTGCTCTGCCTGCTCCCTGAACTCCCTCATGGTCTGAGACAAGGGTGGGAGGATCCCCTCTATCGCCTGGACGCGGGATCTCAGAGAGTCGAGTGACTCGTCAATCATCTATAGGGTCATGTCAACCCTTTGAGACGCCTGGTCCTGTGACGTCCTCAAATCATGAGCGAGCTGCTGCCTAAGCTCTCTCTGACCCTGGGCAATCTACTCGATCAGCCTCGCCTGCTCACCTCTGAAGGCCTCTATGACCCGAGCCTGCTCATCCCTGAAAGCATCCATGATCTGAGCCTGCTCCCGTATCGTATGCTTGATGTAGCCGGCCTGCTTCTGAGCTAAATGCTCCACCGACTGGGACTGCTCCTGAATAGCAGCCTGCTGGCAGTCTAACCTCTCGTGAATAGCTCTGTCCCTCTCATTCTACCGTCGCTCTAAGGCTATGAACATGGAAGTGAGGAGCTGAGAGAAGTCAGGCTGTGCTGGCTGCCGTGGTGGCTCTAGAGGCGGTGCTGCGGAGGTGGATGCCCCTGGGTCACCTCGAGAATACGGATGATACCTCTCGGGGGGCCTGTGGGTAGTCCTCTGCACCCTGACACTCGGCAATAGGACAAGAGTCGGTGCTCGAGATGCTGGTGAGGCGGCAAAGAGCTCATCCATCATGAACTCCATGTCGAAATTCGACGGGGTCCTAAGCTGCTCCTGCTGCTGTGGCGGTGGCACAGTCTGAGGCTGAGGAGGCTGATGCTCTGGCTCTGAGTGTGGAGCTTGATGCTCTGACTGAGGCTCGGGCTGAGTCTGGGGCTCTGGCTGTGGAGGCTGATCCTCTGGGTGCTCCGGGTGGTCTGGATCTGGACCTAAGGGGGGAAGTGAGAACATCCGCCGGGTCTCGTGAATGGTCAGCACCCTGTAGGCCTCTGCCTGCCCTTATATCGGGGAGATCATCCCCATCTGCACTGCCGCTACGGCATCCACATGGATCCCCTCCTCTAAGGGTGCTCTCAACCTGTCAGGGGCAACTCCCAACCTCAAAAGCAACCGGGTGATAACTCCTCCCACTATTACCACCGGTGTCAATCCTCTGCCGACTCTGGTCAAGTTGGCCAAGATCTCATGGCAAATATTGAGACGCTGGCCTGCCACCATAGCCCAGAGGCTCCAGATCTCGGCCGCATTAAGCGACCCTGGATTACCAGCTCGACCGAGGTACGAACTGGATAGCACTCTGTGCAAATACCGGAGTGCCTGAGACAACAGTACGGTGCTCTTCGCTGTATCATGATCATACAACACTCCTGGTAGGGCAATGGCCACTCAATGGGCGCGTCTCATAGCTCGCCGTGGGATCTCGACCCCCTCCTCTATAGGGAGCCCCATGGCCTTTGCAAATCTCTGCCTGGTAATACTGTAATGGTCGTCGTCGAACCAAAACTGGACCACCCCTGGCTCGGTATCCAAACTCTGAAAACCGGCATAGCGGAGAGTGGCTAGGACCTGGCGAGTAGCCTCTAGAAAATTCTGGAAGGAAGGGTCAAGGAACTCTGTCCAGCTAGCACCCTCGACAAGCAAATCAAACTCTGGGGCCATCCCTAGGGCCTCTAGGAACGGTCGGTACTTGAAACGGCTGGCCCGAAGCTCTACCTGAGCCAATGCTCTATACCTCTGAGCTGACTCAGCATCCATCCAACCCGAAACTATGACCTCGGGTTGGGCATCCTGCAAAGGGGAAAAAAATTAGATAGCGACAATTTGACAAAACAAGTATTATCAGACTTATTTTCAAGGTGAAGGCCCATTTAGGCCTCACCAGGGCAATAGCGGCCCGAAAGCGAGATAAAAAACTGATAACAAATGGAAACGGCGAACGTCCTGTCAAAGGAAGTTGCCCAACATGCCTCGCACGTATCAAGGCAAAAGCGACATGCAATCAGCATGGAAAAAATTGAAGCGAATTAAAATGGGCTTTCTAGGCCTCAAGGCATGCATTATATGCAAAAAAAATATTCAATTTTAGAATAAAATAATAAAAATTTGGCCAGCACCCCGGCAAGGGTATACCCAACCTCCTGCATAAAAAGGCACCAAAATAGACCTCAGGCCTCAACAACAATATATATGTAAATGGGACGCACCCCGGCAAGAGTGTGTCCCGAACAACACAAAACAATGGCCTCAGGCCTCAAAAGCAAAATATGCACAGAATAGCGCGCTAGAAAGTCTATTTCTAAAGCAACAAAGTTGTAGAAAAATTCTATTTCTATGTGATCATGCAAAGGTTCAGATTTAATTGCATTAAAAAAATAAAGAAAAATGGGCAGCATCCTCCCTAAATTTCTAAGGCATCTAAAGCATTCTAATCATTCCTAAGGTTAAAGGAAGAAGAAATGAAGAAATAAATTGAATAAAATTCAAAAAAAGGTAGTTATTTACTTACTTGTAGTCGCGAGAAGTGTAGAAACTGAAGAAATATAAATATCCAAGCACCCGGTGAGTAGAGAATGCGAAAATATGGAAAAATCTTGAAAAAAGAAGAAGAAATGCTTGAAAAAACACTAAAAAACGCTAAAAAACCGTTTGACAGAGGAAATGAAAGGGACAGCAGCGTTTGCACCGTCTGTCACTTGCCCTTATATAGAATTTCATTACCGACGGGCTGGGCGTCTGTAGGAGCAACCGACGGGCTGGCCGTCTGTCACTCAATAAATGCGAGTTAATGCGCGTGATGAATGCAAATGCTGACGTATGCGTCTGCCAGGTGGATCTCTACCGACGGGCAGGCCGTCTCTTAGGAGAGGCGGGTAGGCCGTCGGTGACACTCCCCTATAAATTCTCACAAAATTTTTGCTCCTCTTATGTCTCTTCATTTTCCAACATCTTGAGCCTTTCATCTTTCTCAACATGTCTTCTTCTCTAGCCCAAAGGATGCACCGTATCTTAGATGGCAAACACACTTGGGAAGAAGGCGCCCTTTCCTCTCTGTCCGGGTTGAAATACCTGTGCCGGGTGAAAGTCGATCAGAACCTCCTTCTGGCAGCGACCCACTTATGGAACCCTCGGTTTCACGTCTTCCGGTTCACCTACCAGGAACTATGCCCTTTGCCTGAAGAGTTAGCTACCATTCTTGGAGCTTGGTTCCCTCCTAGCGCTCTGCCTTACGTCCCCAGCTGCGGCCTATTTCAGACCCGGGACATAGCTATGGCTCTTGGCATACCTTCTTCTGAGGCCGTCCGGCTGATTCCTTCGGGCTCTTCTTTTGCTCTAGGGCCACTGATCGAGGCTTTGGATCAATTCACTGACATTTCCACCTACCGGGTAAGCATCATATTCTTATTTTGCATGGTGAACTTCCTCACTGTTGTTCCAGGGGGTTTGACAGGCGACTCCTGCCTGTTCGGAGTCCAGAGCGACTTTCATCTGGGATTATCACCCTTACCACTCATTCTGGCTGAAACCATTCTGGGCTTGGACGCTGTGAGCTCTGGATCCACTACAATCTTCACCAACAGCCCCTTATTGCTCCAGGTACGTCATTATTTTAAAGGTAGTGCGTCCCTTATGGATTTTCACACTAGCTTTTCTTAGCGGGAGGTGCGTCCTTTCGGATTTTCACACAACCATGCGCCTTATTTTTGCCTGAAGTAAACCCTACTCACTCTAGCGGCTTTTTCTTTTCTTTTTCTCTTTTCTCTTTTTTTTTCTTTTTATTCTTTTTTTTTTTTTTTTTTTTATTTCAGATCTGGCTACAAGGGAAACTGAGGATGCTGTCTGAGCCACCTCTTCGAGTTACCCCACAGTACTCACTGAATCACTTCCTTCCGCGTTGACGACTACATGGGTGTGCCACTACTGGTGAAGGCATTACCAGATTTGGCGAGCTGTCAGATGATGACATCAGTTTCACGTCTGCCTGGCTCCCACTGTCTCATGCGGTCATTGATGGGCCATCGGGGTGTGTTCCCCTTTGTGGGCTCCATCGAGCCACCTTTTGCATCACCTCTCGATGTACGCGTCAGCTCGGGATGACCCAGGATGTAGTGAGGGTTCCCTTATCTTTCCGGGGGGGAGCTCTCTCGGTTACGTTTGCTTCTCGGTATCATGAGCTGTGGGGCAAACTACCAGTGAAGACTGTTATCCCGAGGTTCGGCAATCATTCTGTGACTTCAACTAGCGAGTACAAGAAGTGGATCCTTAGTCCAGCATATGATAACAGGACTCGAGGGCTCAAGCATCTGGTCGGCGAGAGCAGCAGCAGGACTTAGCTTAGCTTACATATGTATTTATTTCGGTGTTACATTTCTTTTTAATGCAGAACTAGGAAATGACAAAAATGAAAAGAATAATATTCATTCCATTTCACGAATTTGTGTACATTTTCATATAATTTCAGCATACATGATCAGTTTTGGCATTTACTCAGCTGCTTACGCGCTGTTAATGCATGAAACCAAATTTTAACAGCATCAACTCCTGTTACCAATCGGCCCTCTCGGGTTTTCACGATCGGACATTTTCTCTCATGCCTCTAATTTTTGCACATGATGCCTTTTTTCGGTTTTCATCCTGTCGAGGCGCCCAATTTTAGCACAGCCGCCTTTTTTCGGTTTTCGACCTGCAAGGCATTTTATTCCCTTCTTTTTATTTTGGTCTTTAGCCATGGAAACTTTTGAGTCTGTTGATGTTGATCAGTTCTTTGAATTCGTTCCCATCACTATCCGACAAGATTGCAGCTCCTTTGGACAGCAGCTTTTTAAGGATATACGGCCCCTCCCAGGTTGGTCTGAATTTCCCTCTAATATCTGGTATGCCAGGCCTCATCTGCTTGAACACCAAGTCCCCTTCCTTCAGCGGATGCTTTCTCACCTTCTTTCCTAAAGTCCTGGCCAATCACTTCTAGTAAATCTGGTTATGATAATAAGCTTTCAGCCTACTATCGTCCAGTAAGTTCAAGTGCTGTAGCCTTTGCAGCGCCCATTCGGCCTCCGGAATTTGGGCTTCCATGACCACCCTCAGTGATTTGAGCTCTATCTCAACTGGCAATACTGCTTCCGTTCCGTATACCAAGGAAAATGGTGTAGCACCTGTAGATGTCCTTACCGGTTTTCTATATCCCCACAGAGCGAAGGGTAACTTTTCAGCCCAGTCTTTGTAGGTTTGGACCATCTTGGACAGGATCTTCTTCATATTTTTATTAGCGGCCTCTACTGCTCCATTCGCTTGTGGTCAGTAGGGAGAGGATTTATGATGCTCGACACCATACTTCTCGAGGAGCTTCCTAGTTTCCCCCATGAACTGCACCCCATTGTCAGACACTATGTGATGAGGGAGGCCATATCTGCAGATCAGATTCCTCTCTATGAACTTGGCGATATCCCTTGCGTCGACCTTTTTGAAGGATTCCGCCTCTACCCATTTGGTAAAATAATCAATTGCGACTACGATGTACCTATGCCCATTGGACGCCGTAGGGCGAATCTCTCCAACGATATCTATCCCCCAAGCAGCGAAAGGCCAATGTGATGTCAGGTTATGTAGCTCTGATACAGGCAGGTGTCTCAAGTCTGCGTATTGTTGGCACAACTGGAATTGCTTGACATATTTCGAGCAATCATTGTCTATCGTAAGCCAATAGAAGTCTTGTCTCATAATCTTCTTGGCTAAGGTCAAACCGTTCATGTGGGCCCCACAGACACCTGCATGGGTTTCCTCCATCACTTTGCGGGCTTCTTTTTCGTTCAAGCACCTGAGCTGAATCCCGTCTGACTGTCTTTTGTACAACACCCCTTCTAAGGATATGAACTGAGTAGATAGCTTCCGGATCATCCTCTGGTCTTTCTCAGTAGCTTCTTCTGGAAATTTATTGTTTTCCAAGTAATTCATGATGTCGAAGTACCATGGTCTCCCGTCCGCCACTTCTACTTCCATTACAAGCTTGATCTCAAAGCTGGGCTTCTCATAACTCGAAATTAGTATTGGCTTCATAGCCACTCCTTCAGGGTTATCCCACATTCACACTAAGGTTGCCACCGCATCAGCTAGACGATTCTCATCTCTCGGCACGAAGTGGAAAGTGCAAGTCTCAAACTGCCCACATACCTCTTTCAAATATTCAACATAGGGTACCAGCCATTCTTCTTTTACAACCCACTCACCTCAGATCTGGTTAATCACCAAGGATGAGTCACCGAAGACTTCTATATTCTTTGCCCCCAATGCAGCTAAAGCTTCTAACCCGAAAGTGCATGCTTCGTATTCGGCTTCATTGTTGGTTGCTTTGTACCTCAGCTTCTTTACTAGGGGAAGTTTCTCATTATCTGGGGTTGTCAAGATGATTCCAACTCCGGCCCCTCTGTTATTCATTGCCCCGTCGAAGTGTAACTGCCAACCCTAGACAGAAATCGCGACTATGCTTTCATCAGGAAAGGTAAACTCGGGAGTGTCTCCTTGAATAGGATTCTCAGCAAGAAATTCGGCTACGGCTCGCCCCTTAATAGTTTTGCGAGTGATGTACTGCACATCGAACTCTTGTAGCAAGAGCAGCCACCTCCCCATCTTAGCAAGCAAAGACGGTGATTCCTGCAAATATCTTAACGGATTCTGCTTGGCCACTGCCTGAACTTTGTATGAGTGAAAGTAATGCCTCAATTTCTTTGATGCCCAAATCACTGCGAGATAGATCTTCTCTACTTCAGTATATTTTATCTCATAAGCCAGAAACTTCTTACTGAGGTAATAAATTGCAAATTCCACCCCAAATTCATCTTCTTGAGCCATCATGGTGCCCACTGAACTGCCCTCTACTGCCAGGTACAGGATAAGTGGTTTGACCGGCTGCGGCGGCCTCAGCACTAGCGAATTCAACAGGTATTCCCCGATGCTGTCAAAAGCTTTCTGGCAGTCTTCGTTCCAGACCATAGGTTGATTCTTTCTAAGCAGCTTAAAAACAGGCTCGCATATTGACATGAGCATGGCAATAAATCGGCTGACATACTGCAGCTTGCCCAGGAAACTCCTTACATCCTTCTCTTTTTGCGGCATAGGCATCTCGCTGATGGCCTTCACCTTGTCCGGGTCAATTTCTATTCCCCTTTGGCTGACGATATGTCCCAATAGTTTTCCTAAAGTCACTCCGAAAATGCACTTCTTGGGGTTAAGTCGCAGATTATACTTGTCAATCCTGGTGAAGAACTTTTCTAGAGCTTCAAAGTGTCCCTCTCGGGTAGCCGACTTGACCATCATGTCATCGACATACACCTCTACTTCTTTGTGGATCAGGTCGCTTAAGATCTTGGTCGCCATCCTCTGGTATGTGGCCCCTGCATTCTTCAAGCCGAAAGGCATGACTCGGTAGGTGTAGGTCCCCCATTCTGTGATGAAAGCGGTCTTAACCCGGTCAGCTATTTTGTTCAGGATCTGGTTGTAGCCCACATAACCATCTCCAAAGCTGTACATCGCGCAATTGGTGGCGCTGTCTATCAACACATCGATATGGGGTAGTGGAAAATCATCTTTAGGGCAGGCCTTGTTCAGGTCTCGATAATCCACACACACCCTGACCTTTCCATTCTTCTTCACTACAGGGACCACATTTGCCAACCATGTAGGATACTGCACTTCAATAAGGAACTTGGCTTCAATCTGCTGTCGAATTTCCTCCTTGACCTTGTCTGCCCATTCTGGCATGAGCCTTCTCAACTTCTGTTTCACAGGCTTGTAATCTGGGTAAGTCAGGATGGCATATTCTGCCACGTCTCGGTCAATTCCTGGCATGTCCTCATAGGTCCAGGCAAAGACTTTTTCATGTTTTCTTATTATTCTCTCAAAATTTTTTCTCTCCTCAGGAGTTATATTTGATGTTATTAGAATTTCTTTCGGATTTTCCGAGGTTCCAAGATTAAAAGGCATTGTATCAGTGGAATCAATGTCAAAAATTGATGGAATATGACCATGTTCATCCATGTTGAAACCATTAGAAACATCGCACAAATAAGAGAAATCGTTTGCCTTATTAATAATATTATAATTGTTATTTACATCATAAAAGAGTTCTGGAATAAAAAGACAGTCTAAGCTAGAGTCTTCTTCTGCCACTCCAGAGGTTGATGCTGTTGTAGCTTGTTCATTGGCTTCGTGATTCAGCAGAGGCCTCTCAGGCATGTCTGAGGAAATCTTCAAATCCCTTATTTTCAACTCTAATTCTGCTATCTTCTCTTTCCCTTTCAGCCTGGCAGCTATCATCTTCTCGGTAATGACCTCTTCAGGCTCGCATCTGTCCCAAGTGATACACTGAGTCATAACCTCTTCATCCCAAAAGTTCTCAGCGGTCTTGATAAACCCGACACGCCAGTCAAATACATCATTAAAGATCTCGAACCCAGGGACAATCCTCCCCTTCACCCATTGCGGCTCGTCTTCGCCAGTATAAGCACAAACTGAGGATGCTAGTACAAACCTTTCTGAAATATGAGGGATCTTATTCACCGCCTTCTTCTTGCCGAAGCCTCCTCTGTACCCCAGACCTTTCCGGTTCTTCTGACCTCGAGTGGTGATCGCATTTTGCAATCCTTGAGAGTTTTTGCCCAAACCAGCCTCAGGGAGATAGTGCATCTTCTTCATCATATTAACCACAACTGGGTTATCCACTGACCCATGCTCTTCTCTTATCATGGACACGTGGAAGCCACTAAATGGCTGATTAGCTATTTCAAGCACTGAGACCTGGTTCTCCCTGGTTGCCTTGATAGTCACCACCTCCCCTTCATGTGGGAACTTTATCATTTGATGCAGTGTGGATGGCACTCCTCCTAATTTGTGAAACCAGGATCTCCCGAGCAGAGCTGAGAAGTTAGCAGGGATGGGCAGAACTATAAATTCTACCTCCACTTCAATGGGTCCTGTCTTGACCAAGGTCTTAAAGGTTCCCGAGGCTTGCCTCCTTGAATTATCATAGGCTGTGATAGTCAGATCTGATCCACTGAGCGTATCCTTGTTTAAACCAAAAGCCTGCAGAGCTATCAGGGGGCATACATTGATAGAAGACCCATCGTCTACCATAACGCAAGCAGTGTGCTTATCATTAATCTGTGCTTTGATGTACAGGGGTCGGTTATGATTGCGGCCTTCGACCGGTATGTCGGCATCAGAAAAGACCAATCTCTCCTCGGAGCCTCCCTTAACTAAGCCCAAAAGCTCTGATGGGGAAATCGTGGTGGCAACCGTGGCCACAACCAAAGCCTCTACTACCTTCTGCCTATGAGAGGGGGATTGTCTCAAAAGATCCTAGATGGATATTTGAGCTGCAGTCTTCTTCAACTGTCTAACAATCTGATTCTCCTCCGGCTCTTTCTCTACTTATGGCTGCACTGGCTCAGGTAGCCTCGTAATTTCAGGGACCACTCTTCCACTACTCGTTACAGCCCCTATCTCTTCTTTGTCTTCATCAGACCCCCACAAATCAAGGTTCATCTCTCCCTCCTCCTCGGCTTCTCCACCGCTCTCACTGCTAGACCAGCAATCAAGGGTCGCCATGACTGCTTCCTCCTTTCTATCCTCGGAATAATCAGCAGCAAAGTTCTCGCTCCCATATAGATCTTGTAGCACGTACCACTCTGGCAAGCTAGATCCGATCATAAACACGGGTGGTGGTACGGCATTATAACCGGGCTTCTTCTCAGTTTTCCTCTTCTCAGGGTCAGAAATTTGCTTGCTATCAATCAAGTCTTGGATAGAGCGCCGCAGCGCTTTGCATTTATCTATGATATGGCCTGAGTGCTGGTGAAATGCACATAATTCATTGTCTTTGTGTCTAGGCTTCCCCTGCGTCATAGCAGGTCTAGGAGCTAAGGGCTGCAATTTCCCTTCCTTCATTAACCTTCTCAAGACCCAAGATAATGGTCTCCCCAAGATCAAAAACTTCCTCTGGGTGGTTACCTCAGTAGCAGACACCTCACCTGTTCTTCTGGTGCTACTACTAAGACCCGCCGGCCTACTGGTTCCTTGGCCGGGGTTAGCCCTTTTTGCAAAATTATCATTGTTAGCTTTCCTAGCCAAGAACTCTCCCTCTGCCTCGATGGCTATATCCTTGAGAGACTCCCAGTCCTTCAACCCCTTCATCTTCAACCCATCTTTCAGGTACGGGCTTGCGTTCTTGATAAATAAACGAATCTGGTCCTGGGTGTTCGGCTTTCTCCGCATCTCCATTACTCGGTTCCGCCATCGGGTGAGATAATCATGGAAAGATTTCCCGGCCTTCTGCTGGAGCAGTTCAAGATCTTTTAGAGTCACCTCCATTCTAGTGTTGCAATCATACTGTCTTAAAAACTCCTCAGTGAGCAGATCCCAATCTTCTTTAGTGCGACGGTCGAGACCATGATACTAGTCGATGGCATGAGCGGTCAGACTCAGACAAAAGTATTCTACTTTCTGCTTCTTAGACAACGTGGTCCCTTTCATTACTAGAGAATATTGTTTCACATGAGCGGTTGGGTCAGAAGTACCATCAAATTTCGGCACGTCTGGCATCTTAAAGTTGTAAGGAATCGGGTCCTCTCCCTCCAATTCCTTATCCTCTGGGTTCATCCCCTGACCCCGGCTTAGCATACGGGCCATAGCTTCGAACCTCTCCTCCATTTTCTTTAAAATGAAGTCATCAGTCTGAGGTGCCTTCCCCCTCTCAGATACAATGCTCATTCTATCATCTTCGATATCTCTATCATCATCAATTCTCAGCACAGGCCTTCTTCTCTGCTCTCCCGAGGCCACTGACCTTAACTCTACTGGCGTCGGCATAACAGGCTCTTCTCGTCTTTCAGCCCTTTCTTCCTCTGGCTCATTCTACCTCATAGGAGGAGGAGGAGGAGGAGGAGGAGGATTCTGTGGAGCATTCTGCTGTGCCAGGGCGGTCAATATATTCATCATTCTACCCTCGAATTCCTCAAATCGCCGGCCCACTTCTTCCGTGATCATGGCCCTGGTGGCGTCATCCCCTCTAGGCGAGTTTTCCATCTCAGATACAGTGCAACTGATTCCTGGTAAAATTTATGGCAGGCCTTCTCTGTCTGACAGCTCGGAAGCAGGAACTCGGATCAGTCGTCCGGTTAGTGATCTAGTCCACCTGGGCAGATATATGATGGCTGCAGGGACAAGACGTTAGATATGATGCATGAAATGCAGGTGTAATGCATGGTCGTGATATGCAACATTCACAGAGCACAAGCAAGCAAGTAGGTCCTTCCACCCTTATTTCTCCCACACACGTGGCCGTGTAGTCTCTCTCCTAGGTGGGATTAGCCCAAGGGTCAACGAGGGACACAATGGACACGCATGGAGCACGACGAAAAACAGCATGACACTCCTATGCTAATGTACAAGCGGATGGATAATGATCGCCACGTATTTGGACGTTCCATAAATTTCAACATGGCCCTACCGGGGCATGATAGCCTTTGGCTAGGTTACCAAGCGAGACATCTGGACTCACCCAATACATGAGGATCCATACAGCAAGCATGGAATTAGGGTTCATTTCACCTATGGAAAGTAGCTACGGCCATTACATGAGCTTTTGACAAGGGAGATGTTTCTTTAAGGCTACCCAAGCATGATCCCTGCCGACAGGTCTAGTTCATCACGAGCATAGCGACTGATCGGGTCATCATTTTGATATACCATTGAGGTACGTGGCTTGGGCTGGTGATTATCCTTAACACTTCCCCAAATTGAGTGAAAATGGGGTCGTGCTTCAGGAACGCACCGGGGCTAGAAGAGGGACCAAACTAGCATATTCTAAGGCTCTAATGATATGCGAATACAAATTTGAGAGAAAGCGAATTTATGAATTAAATTTTAGTCATAAATGTTAAGCGAGGTATTTTCAAATTGAAATCTCCAACCATAAACGTCCCCAGTGGAGTCGCCATTGTGACGCGCGCCGGATCCCCACGGCCGCCCAGGGGACCGCCCGCTCGAGGGTGATCGGGGCATTTGTGGGTCCGTTAACAGCTTGCAATAAATCGCAAGTGCGTCTATGTTGGGCAACAAGGAGGTTTCATGGAGTCGCCACCCAATAGAACATTGGGAAAGTTTCTCTCGCCTCGGAGAGCCTAAGACTGCGCTTAGTATCCATTTTGGGCTAGCCAGAGGGGTCTTGGAAGGTAAACCTCTCGCCCTAAGGAGCCTAGGATTAGCGCTAAAGACTCATGGCACAAAAAGGTGTCTTGGAGGGTAGACCTCTAGCCTCTTTGAGCCAAAAGACTAGAGCTGGGTCCGGGATTTCTTATCTATTTCTACCTCGATTATTTTATGATCAAATTTTAATTGTCATTAATTCGCTCTCTCTCCACACGATGCAATTAATCGAAGGCGCATTCATTGACATTTGGAAAGCTGTAAGTGGGCAAGTAAATATCAAAAGCAATAGATTACAATAATACAAGGAGCGGAATACAACTCCCTTTTGTAAATGTGCGATACATACACGAATCGGGGGATTGCTTATTTTGAGGACTTTGGTCCTCGCATGCATCATTATCAAAATTGGATGTTTTTATTTGTGATGATTTTTATTGGATAAAAATGGGGCATTGGCCCCCTTTTGCATTTTATACAAACCTCATTTTTATTTGAGTATAAAACATTGATCCATTTTTACACTTAGCGAGATATGAAAAGAGTATATCCATGTACATAAAATAGTCAATGAATAACAAATGAAAGAAGTAATCAAGAAGGTTAGGAAACTAAACCGGACGAAATCCTCCGAATATGGTAGGTAACCCCTCAAGCTCAGGATGGTCCCGGGAAATCAATACATTGCTCACGGAAAGTTAAAAGATGTCAATATAAAAAGAATTGACATAAATAAAGTCAAAGGGACTTGAAAGAGAGAAAAAAGATTTGAAGATGTGGGGACAGAACCCAGCGATGGCCTTTCTTAGGTGACTGACGGGCGTCTGTCAAATTGATTGACATGTCCGTCGCTCACTCAAGTGGAAGAGCGTCTATGAGTGGGGTGACCGACGGGCGTCGGTACAGAAGATGACCCGTCGGTCACCACTGTCTCCGAAAAAACAGTAAAAAGGACTCTTTTTGAAAGTCAAAAAAAGGGTTTTTAACACAAAATGAGATAAAGAGAGTCAAAATAAAGAAGAATAATGACAAAATTGAAAGAATCAACAAAATAAGGAGTAAATATAAAATGATACGGAGAAGGAATCCAGAATATTTACCCTCAGATAGTTGCTTTAGGTGAGATTCTTGTGCTGATTAGAGCCCCGCGCGTTCCACGAGAAGCCAAGATGAAGGATTAAAGAAAGGAAAATGGACTATTTCCTCTTTAACCCCTCAAAAGATTAACTTTGGAATCAAAATCTAAAGAAAACTAATTAGTTTTTAGTTCCTTTTGATTGATTTGACCCTCCTTTAAAAGAGATTTCTTTATGAAATGTGTTTGCTGGAAGAGAGAGAAAATATGCTTGAATTTTAGCAGAGTTTCCCCTCTTGAAAATTTTTGGAACCCTTTTTCTAGTGAAAATTCGGAGCTTTTATAAGCTAGGCACGACCGACGGGCGTCGGTGTATGGCGGCGGGCGTCGAAAGAATCCTTCTGACATAAGGATTC
This sequence comes from Excoecaria cochinchinensis, assembly GCA_947683425.1. Lineage (NCBI taxonomy): Eukaryota > Viridiplantae > Streptophyta > Magnoliopsida > Malpighiales > Euphorbiaceae > Excoecaria > Excoecaria cochinchinensis. Next base: position 13,732,172 of record CANTUQ010000031.1, read on the forward strand.
ATCCGACGGCCCTGCCACATCCATCGACGGGCGTCGAAACGGTTGCGTGCTTCGGGAAACCAGGCGGCGCTTTGATAGGGGCGGTGATTTTTTGACGGGCATCGGAAAATACCACAGGCCGTCTGTGACCCTAAGCGACGGGCTGACCTCACAGACGGGCTAGCCGTCTGTGGAGGAAAAACATATCTTTTTGACTCAAAAATCCCCTGTTTTCTCCCCCTCTGCCTACGAAAGGTAAAAAGACTCACTCCTCGTGGAACGCGGGACTAAAACCCCCAAATCTAAACCATTTATACAGGCTCGAATACTAATTTCATCATAGGGTAACCTCTGATCCGGACCGCTCCGGGACACGATGCTTACAGAGGGGCTGATGGTCCGGCCCGCTGAGCAGTCGAGGCTCTGGCCTATCGCTGGTATCTAGGAGGTACCGCCACTGGTACTGATAATAGCTGTGCTCTCGCTGGATCCTGCTGCTGGAACTGGACCTGAGCAAACCCATATAGGAAAGGCTGTGCACATACTGTCATAAATTGCAGCGTATCAGTGACGACCCCCCCTAACTCTCTAAAAGCGTCACCCAGGCGGAGGGTCTGATCTGTGGAGGCGGTCCCCATACTCTTCAGCCTATCCTCAGTATGCTCCCTGAACTCCTGAAGAGACTGGGCAATGGGAGGTATGGCACCCTCCAGAACCTAAATCCATAACCTGAGAGCCTCAACCGACTCATCCACGATCTATAAGGACGCATCCATCCTCTGGGCTACCCCATCCTAGGAGGTCCTCATCTCCTGCCTCAACTGAGGCACAAGCCTCTCCTGCTCCTGCCTCAGAAAGTCAATGAGCCTCCCCTGCTCCTGAATAATACTCTGCTGCTGATCCAGCCGCTCTAATATGACTCTATCTCGCTCGCTGAGGTGATCGAGAAGGGCCCTATCTCTCTCCTCCTGCCTGTGCTCAAAGGACGCGAAGGTAGAAGCTAGTAGTGCAGCAAAATCTGGCTGCGCTGGGACAGCCGATGATGAGGACGGAGGGGCAGCTGACTCTGGTGCCGGCTCTAGAGGTGGAGCTATAGAAGTAGATGCCCCCGGATCCCCTTCCCTAGCATATGGACTGAACCTCTCATGGGCCCGGGGAGCAGTCAGATGTACTCTCGATGGCGGAGGCGGAGTGGGACTCTGTACTCTCTACCCTGAAGGAGTAGCGAATAGCTCATCCATGGTGAACTCGATCCCCATGTCAAAGGGCGTACTCGGATGCTCCTCCTGGTGCTGCTGAGGCTCGGGAGGCTGGTGCTCCATCTAAGGCTGCTCCATATGGGGCTGCTCCTCCATCCGAGGCTGCTCCTGAGGCTGCTGCTCCTCCATCTGAGGCTGCTCCTCCAATGGCTCTAACGAGGGCAAGCTGAATGCACGTCTGGTCTCATGCACAGTACGAAGCCTATATGCCTCTGGCTGGCCCGGTATCGGTACTATCATAGCTATAATGATAGCTGCCGGAGCATCCACATAAATGCTCTCATCCAAAGCACGCCCCAGGATGTCTGGACGAACTCCCAAACTCAGAAGCAATCTGATAATAACTCCCCCAACATACACTACAGGGGCTTTCCCCCTAGATACCCTCACCAGGTTGACCAATATCTTATGGCTGATGTTAAGTCTATGGCCTCCCACAATGGCCCACAAGCTCCAAATCTCTGCAGCATTGAGAGATCCTGGGTTACCAGCTCGTCCTAAATATGAGCTGGATAAGACTCTGTGAACATATCGCAGGGCCTGTGACGAGAGTACCGTGCTCTTTGCCGTATCATGATCATACGGCACTCCCGGTAAGGCGATAACTGCCCAATGCTGACGTCTAACTGAACTCTGAGGCGCTATGACATCCTGCCCGAACGGAAGCCCCATGGCCTCTGTGAACCGCTGACGGGTAATACTATAATGATGGCCCTCGATCCAAAACTGTATGATACCCACCTCTGTGTCAGATCTCTGATATCCCCCATACTGTAACGTGGCAAGAAACTGCCGTACTATCTCCGGGTGAGTCTGGAAGGCAGGCGTCAAAAACTCTGTCCATCCCGCGCCTGCTATCAGAATGTCAACCTCATCTGCCATCCCCAAAGCCTTAAGGAATGGTCGGAAAATGAAGCGGCTAGCTCGGAACTGCACCTGAGCCAGCGCCGCATATCTCTGTCTAGCCTCATCACTCATCCACCCCGAGGCCTGAGGCTCGGGCTCGTCGTGAGGAGCATATCGTCGCTGTGGCATCCTAATTAATGCGCGTGATATGCACGATGCAAAACCTGCCAGGTGGACAAGTACAGACGGGTTCACCGTCTGATTATAGGGACGGGCTAGCCGTCGGTAAACCAAAACTATATAACCCAGCCTTTTTCTTGGATTTCGTGCCTCTTCCTTATTTTAGCTTCATAAAAGGCTCTTTTCTCTAGTTTTTTCCTTTTTTCCTCCTTTATTCCCCTTAGCAACTGTGACTTTAGCTATTGGGCCATGAATTCTCCTTTTCTTTCCAAGATGCACCGTATCTTAGACGATGCTCAAATTTGGGAGCACAACACCCTTACCGCCCTTTCTGGACTGAGGTTTTTACGAAGAGTCAAGATAGACTACAACCTTCTTTTGGCTGCGACCCACTTCTGGGATTCTCGTATTCATGTTTTCAGGTTCACCTATCAGGAAATATGCCCCCTGCCTGAAGAACTTGCTGCTACCGTCGGGAGTTGGTATCCCCCTGGTGCTTTATCCTGCGTACCTCACTGTGGTTTGATCCAAAACCAGGATATTGCTCTGTCCTTAAGTATAGCTCCTTCTGACGCTGCTCGTTTAGTTCCTCAGGGCCTAGTATTTGCTTTGGAACCTCTAATTAAAGCAATGGATGAATTCTCCAACATTCTCTCATACAGCGTAAGTGTCCTCTTCCTTTTTTGCCTGATGAAGTATCTAGTCGTGACCTCAGAGGAACTGCTCGGAGACCCCCGTCTGTTTGGAATTCTGGACGACTTTCATCGCGGGCTGACCCCTTTCCCTCTCATTCTGGCTTAAACTATCTTGGGTTTGGACTCTGTTCGTGCCGAGCCTACCACTTCATTCTCTGGAAGTCCCTTATTACTTCAGGTACATCATTTATTTTAAAAGGTAGTGCGTCCCTTGTGGATTTTCACACTAGTTTTTCTTAGCGGGAAGTGCGTCCTTTCAGATTTTCACACAACCCTATGCCTAATTTTTGCCTGAAGTAAATCCAACTTACTCCAGCGGCTTTTCTTTGCCTTTTATTCTATTTTCTTTGGCTTTTATTTTTTCTTTGTTTCATCTTTTAGATTTGGTTGCAGGAGAAATTGAAGCTTTTGTCAGAGCCACCTCCTAGAGTCATTAATCAGTACTCTGCGGAGTGTTTTCTTCCTCGCCGGCAACTGTACTTACCTGGGACCCCTAACGAGGGCATTACCAGATTCACTGAGATATCAGATGAGGATATTAGCTTCACGCACGCTTGGCTTCCCTTGTCCAGTGCAGTTATTGATGGGTCTTTAGGATGCGTTCCCCTATGCGGGCTTCGCGAGGCAACTTTCTACATTACGGCCTGTTGCTCCCGTCAACTTGGGATGACTCAGGATGTGGTGAGACTCCCTCTATCCTTTTGAGGTGGAGTCCTTTCTGCGGCTTTTGCTTCCCGCTATTATGAGCTCTGGAGTCAGCTTCCACTGAAAACTATCATACCTCCCTTCGGGAATCATTCTGTCACTTCCACCAGCGCATATAAAAGGTGGATACTTAGCCCATCATCTGATAACCGAACTCGGCGACTGAGGCATTTAGCTAGCGAGGGTAGTAGTAGGGCATAGTTTAGTTTTACATGCATTTTGAGCAATATGTTTCTTTTTAAAGCAGAATTAGACAATAATATAAATGAATAAATCAAGTCTTATTTCATTTCACAAAATTCTGTACATTTCAGTACGATTTCAAAATACATGATCATTTTGGTACCAATTCAATTTTGCACGACTACATTCATTCATGGAACTAAAATCTTGATAGTATCAAACTCTTGTCTCCAATCAGCCCTCTCGGGTTCTCATGATTGGACATTTTCTCTCATGCCTCTAAATTTTGCCCAGGATGCCTTTTTTCAGTTTTCATCCTGACGAGGCGCACAATTTTAGCAAGGCCGCCTTTTTTTCGGTTTTCGACCCGCGGGGCTTCCATTCTCTTCTTTTGATTTTATAGCCTTTAGCCATGGATCCTTTTGAGTCTATCAATATTGATCGGTTCTTTGAATTCATTGCCATCACTATCCGACAAAATCGCGGCTCCTTTTGACAACAGCTTCTTGAGGATAAATGGTCCTTCCCAGGTTGGTCTAAACTTTCCTCTGATATCTGGTACCCCTGGTCTCATCTGTTTGAACACTAAATCTCCCTCCTTCAGCGGATGTTTTTTCACCTTCCTCCCAAATGATCTGGCCAGCCTCTTCTGATAGATCTGATTATGATAGTAAGCTTTCAGCCTACCCTCATCCAATAAATTCAAATGTTGTAACCTCTGGTGTGCCCATTCGGCCTCTGGAATCTGAGCTTCCGTGACTACTCTCAGCGATTTGAGCTCAACCTCGACTGGCAGCACTGCTTCTGTCCCATAAACCAGAGAATACGACGTAGTGCCTATAGATGTCCTTACCGTCATTCTGTAACCCCACAAAGCAAAAGGTAGCTTCTCCGCCCAGTCTTTGTAGGTTTGGACCATCTTGGCTAGGATCTTCTTCACATTCTTATTGGCAGCCTCTACTGCCCCGTTAGCTTGTGGTCGATAGGGAGAGGATTTATGGTGCTCTATTTCGTACTTCTCAAGAAGCTTCCTGGTTTTCCCCATGAACTGCACCCCGTTATCAGACACTATGTGATGTGGGAGTCCGTATCTGCAAATCAGATTCCTTTCAATGAACCTGGCCATATCTCTTGCATCAATCTTCTTGAAGGACTCTGCTTCTACCCATTTTGTAAAATAGTTGATTGCAACTATTATCTATCTATGACCATTGGAGGCCGTAGGGCGGATCTCTCTAATAATGTCTATTCCCTAAGCAGCGAATGGCCAAGGTGATGTTAGGCTATGTAGCTTTGACATTGGCAAATGCCTTAAATCCGCGTACTGCTGGCATAGCTGACACTGCTTGACATATTTTGAGCAATCGTTATCTATCGTAAGCCAGTAGAAGCCTTACCTCATGATCTTCTTGGCCAATGTCAGCCCGTTCATATGGGCTTCGCATACTCCAGCGTGTGTTTCTTCCATTACCCTCTTGGCCTCTTTCTCATCTAAACACCTCAATTGGATACCATCAGCTTGTCGTTTGTACAACATCCCATCTATGCAGATGAACTGAGTGGATAGTTTGCGAATCATTCTCTGATCCTTTTCGGTAGCCTCCTCTGCAAATGTCGCATTCTCTAGATAGTTCATAATATCATGATACCATGGCTTCCCATCTGCCACTTCTACCTCCATAACTGATTTGGACTCGAAGCTAGGTCTTTTGGAGCTATAAATCAAAACTGGCTTCATTACCACTCCTTCAGGGTTGTCCCACATTGATACTAACGTGGCGAGCGCATCGGCTAATTGATTCTCATCCCTTGGAACAAAATGGAATGTACATACTTCAAACCGACTGCTTAGGCCCCTCAAACGCTGGATATATGGCATTAGCCTCTCTTCTTTCACGGCCCATTCACCTCGAATTTGATTGACCACCAGGGAGGAATCACCGAACACTTCCACATTCTTTGCTGCTAAGGCTATTAAGGCCTCCAATCCAAAAATACACGCTTCATACTCAGCTTCGTTATTGGTAGCCTTGAATCTCAACTTCTTCGCCAAGGGAATCTTCTCATCGTCCAGAGTTGTCAGAATGGCTCCTACTCCTGCGCCCTTGCTATTTACAGCTCCGTCAAAGTGCAATTTCCAACCGTGAACTCCGATGGTAGTCACATCCTCATCTGGAAAGTTAAACTCGCATGAGTCTCCCTGAATCGGGTGTTCTGCTAGAAACTCGGCCACTGCATGTCCCTTGATGGTCTTCCGAGTAACATACTCTACATCAAACTCTTGAAGTAACAACAACCACCTACCCATTTTCCCAAGTAATGACGGGGCCTCTTGCAAGTACCTCAGGGGATTCTGCTTCACGACTGCCTGTACCTTGTAGGCATGAAAGTAATGTCATAATTTCTTAGAAGCCCAGATTACTGCAAGGCAAATCTTTTCTACTTCCGTGTACTTAACCTCATAAGCCAAAAACTTCTTGCTAAGGTAGTAGACAGCAAATTCCACTCCAAATTCGTCCTCTTAGGCCATCATAGCGCCTACAGAGCTGTCCTCTATGGCCAGGTATAGGATCAGTGGTTTGACAGGCCGCAGTGGTCTCAGCACCGGTGGATTCAGCAAGTATTCTTTGACAGTGTCAAAAGCCTTATGACAATTCTCGTTCCATACTACTGGTTGGTCTTTTCTGAGTAGTTTGAAGATCAGTTCACAGATCGAAGTAAGCTTGGCAATAAACCTACTGATATATTGCAACCTTCCCAGAAAGCTTCTCACATCCTTCTCCTTCTGCGGTATCGGCATTTCTCTGATGGCCTTAGCCTTATCCGGGTCGATCTCAATTCTCCTTTGACTAACTATGTGTCCTAGGAGCTTCACTGAGGTAACACCAAAAATACACTCTTAGGGTTTAACCGCAAGTTGTACCTGCTTATCCTCTGGAAGAACTTTTCTAAGGCTTCAAAATGACCTTCTCTAGTGACTGACTTGATCATCATATCGTCCACGTACACCTCCACTTCTTTATGGATCAGGTCATCCAATATCTTTGTTACCATCCTCTGAGTAATGGCTCCTGTATTTTTCAAGCCAAAAGGCATTACCCGATAAGCATAGGTCCCCCATTCTGTGATGAAAGTCGTCTTAATTCGATCAATTATTTTATTGAGAATCTGATTGTAACCCGCATAACCATCTCCAAAGCTATACATCTCGCAAGCAGGGGCGCTATCTATCAGCACGTCTATATGAGGCAATGGAAAATCATCCTTTGGATAGGCCTTATTCAAATCCCGATAATCCACGCATACCCTTACTTTGCCATTCTTTTTGCCTACGGGGACAACATTGGCCAACCAAGTTGGATATTGCACCTCAACTAGAAACTTGGCTTTGATTTGCTGGCGAATCTCCTCTTTCACTTTCTCTGCCCATTCTGGCCTAAGCCTTCTCAATTTCTGTTTAATGGGTTTATGGTCTGGATAGGTGGGATTGGTGTGCTCTGCAATTTCCCGATCGATTCCTGGCATATATTCGTAGGTCCAGGCAAAGACTTTTTCATATTTTCTTAAGATTCTCTCAAATTTTTCTCGCTTTTCAGGAGTTATATTTGATGCTACCAAAATTTCTTTTGGGTTTTCTATGGTTCCAAGATTAAATGGAGTAGCATCAGTTGAATCAATATCAAATATGGATGGATGATCATGATCATGCATAGTGAAATCGTCAGAAACATCACACAAGTAAGCAAAATCATTCAATTTATTAATAAGATTGAAATTGTCATTAACATCATTGAAAAGTTCTGGAGCAATAAAAAAATCTAAACTATTTTCCTCTTCCTCCTCTGCTGGCGTATTTGCCACGGTTGACGGTCGTGCATCACTTTGGCTCTTCAGGGGCTCCCCAATCAACTCCTGCATGGTTCCCTCTACCTTCGCTTTCCCTTTCAGCTAGGTGGCTACCATTTTCTCAGTCATCACTTCTTCAGGCATCTCACGGTCCCAAATAGTCTTACTGGTCATGATTTCCTCATCCCAAAAGCCCTCTGCTGGCTTGATCGATCCAATGTCCCAGTCATAGACATCATTAAAAACCTCGAACCCTAGCACAATTCTTCCATTCAGCCACTGAGGTTCCTTTTCCCCTATATAGGCACATGCTGCATTTGTTGGCACAAAAGTTTTCCAGATATGAGGAATTTCAATTTTTGACTTCTCACCGCTCCCTACCACACCTGTGTATCCTAGGCCCCTTCTGTCCTTCTGGCCCTTGGTGGTAATAGCTGTTGGCATCCCCCGAGAATTCTTGCCCAATCCTGCGCCGGGGAGGAATGACATCTTTTTCATCATATTCAATACCTGGGGGCTTTCTTCCTTCTGCTCCTCTTCGCCTATCATGGCAATATGAAACCCACTAAACCGCTGCCTCGCTATCTCCAGCACTGAAACCTGATTCTCCCGTGTAGCCCTTATAGTCACAATCTGGCCTTCGTGAGGTATTTTCACCATCTGGTGCAGTGTAGAGGGGACTCCTCCCAACTTATGAAACCATGGTCTGCCTAGCAAAGCTGAGAAATTGGCGGGTATAAGCAGCACCACAAACTCCACTTCTGACTCTACCGGTCCCGTCTTCACCACTGCTGTGAATGTCCCCGAAGCTTGCCTACGTGAGTTATCATATGCCGTGATGGTAAGATCAGATTTTGCCAACATATCCTCTGTTACCCCAAAAGCTGCCATTGCTACCTGTGGGCACACATTTATCGAAGAACCATCATCTACCATTACGCAGACGGTGTGCTTTTGGTTAATCTGCGCCCTTATATACAGAGGGCGATTATGATTGCGGCCTTCCGCCGGTAAATCAGCACTGGTGAAAACAACATTTTCCCCCGATCCTCCCTTCACTACATCCAAAAGTTCCGTAGGCGAGATGGTTGTTGCCACAGTTGCTTCGCACAAAGCTTCTACCACCTTTTGTCTATGTGATGGCGACTGCCTCAGAAGATCCCATATTGAAATCTGAGCCGGTGTCTTTTTTAGTTGTTTAATAATCGGATCTTCTTCCGGCTCTTTTCCCCTCCTAGGCTCAACCAGCTCTTGGGACTTCTCGACTTCTGGAACTACCCTTCCGCTTCGGGTCACAGCTCCAACTTCCTTCTTCTTTGACTCTTCTCCTTCCTCCTCCGAACCCCATAGGTCGAAAAATACATCAGAATCATTATTTTCAGTTCCACTATCATCAGTGGATCAGCAATCGATCACTGCAGTGGGAAGCCCTTCCTCACTCCCCTCATAGAGGTTTGTGATAGCAGTGTGGATATCGTTGCCATATAACTCCCTCAACACAAAGTTCTCGGGCAAACTGGACCCGATCATATTCACTAGCGGAGGTATACTATTGTACCCAGCTTTCTTTTGACCCCCTCTCTTCTCCGGGTTAGTGATTTGCTTTGAGTCTATTAAATCTTGAATCGCGTGCCTCAACGTCTTGCAGTTATCAGTTATATGTCCGGTGTGCTGATAATATGCACAATACTCATCATCCTTGTGTCCTGGCGTGCCTTGAGTTCTAGCAGGTTTGGGTGGCATAGGTTGTAACTTACCCTCTTTCATCAATCTTCTCAATACCCATGACAAAGACCTTCTAAGATTAGAAAAACACCTCGGGGTAGCGTTCGCAGCTGACACCTCAGCAGTCTTCCGTGCACCACTGGCGGAACCTGATGGTCTACTGGCCCCCTGGCTAGTGCTACCCCTCTTGGGATAGTTCTCATTACCTGCTTTCCTAACAAGGTAGTCTCCCTTGTCCTCAATGGCGATGTCCTTCAGCGACTCCCAATCCTTTAGTCCTTTCATTCTTAATCCCTCTCACAAATACGGGCTCGTATTTTTAATGAATAGCCGTATTTGATCCTGAGTATCTGGTTTCCTCTTCATTTCCATCACCCGATTCCTCCACCGGGTTAGATACCAATGGAAGGACTCACCCCCCTTCTGCTGTAACAGCTCAAAGTCCTTCAAGGTTACCTCCATCCTTGTACTGCAGTCATATTGCCTCAAAAACTCCTCCGTCAATAAATACCAGTCTTCTTTAGTTCGGCGATCGAGCCCGTGGTACCAATCCACTGCCGGGCACATCAAGCTCAAGCAAAAGTACTCAACCTTCTATTTGTTTGTCAAAGTGGTGCCTTTCATCACCAGCGAGTACTGCTTTATATGTGTTAGGGGATCAGAAGTACCGTCAAATTTTGGCACATCCGGCATTTTAAAGTTCATGGGGACTAGATCCTCTCCTTCTAACTCCTTATCCTCGGGGTTCACTCCTCAGCCCTTCGTTAACATTCTCGTCATAGCTTCAAATTTCTCTTCCATCTTCCTCCAGATGGCCTCTTCAATTTGAGGGGTTTTCCCTTTCTCAGACATACGTTCCTCGTATTCTTCGTCTTCCCAATTATCATCCAGCCTAGTAACAGGTCTTCCCCTCTGTGCCCCCGAAGTAGTAGCTCTTAGGTTCACAAGTGGCGTGCGAGTTTCCTCTTGTGGGTCCTCTCTGACCTCCTCCCTTTCATTATTTCTCATGGGAGGAGGCTGTGGGTTCTGCGGGGCCGCTTGCTGACCCATTGCGGCTATCATTGCCATCATCCGGTTCTTAAATTCTTCCAACCTTCGGCCCACTTCCTCTGCTATCATTGCCCTGGTGGCCTCTGCCCCTCTCGGTGAGTTTGCCATTTCTTCGGGTACTGAGAACTGATCTGAAGTAGCGTAACTAGTCTCAGAAGAAGTGTTCGGATACTCTACCCTTTTCGGTAACTCAAAGAACGGATTTCTGCGTAAGCGCCCCCGAGACCCTCTTGTCCACCTAGGCGAATCTATGATGGCTGAAAAACACAAGGGGTTAGGATGATGCATGACTGTGCTAAAAATGCATGATCGTGCTATGCAACACTCACAAGCCACATGTAAGCACATAGGTCCTTCCAACCTTATTACTCTTGCACACGAGGTCATACTCTCTTTCTTAGGTGGGATTGGCCCATGGGTCATCTGGGGACCCGATGAACACGTATGGTGCACGGTGAAAATCCGGCAGCATAACCTCTCCTAACTAATGCACAATCGGATGGGTTATGATCATTATATATCTAGGCAATCCGAATAAGTCATCTTGGGCCTATCGGGGCATGAAAGCCTTTGATTAGGTGACCAGTCAAACTATCTGGGCTTGTCTAATACATAATGATCCATACAGCTGGCATAGTATTAAGGTTCATACCACTTAGGGGAAGTAACTATTTCCATTACATGAGCTTTGGTCAAAGGGTGGTGTTACTTTAGGGCTACCCAAGCATGGTCCCTACCAACGGGTCTAGCTCATCACGAGCGTAACGACCGATCAGGTCTTCATTTCATATACCATGATGGTACGAGGCTTGGGCTGGTGATTATCCTTAACACTTCCCTAAATTGAGTGAAAATAGGGTCGTACTTCAGGAACGCACAGCGGCTAAAACAGGGACCAAACTAGCATAGATCTAAGGCTCTAATGCGATGCAATGAAATTTTGAAAGAAGGTAAAATTTTTAAACTAAAACTCTATTATAATTTTTAACCAAAGTACTTTCGAATCGAAGTCTCGAGTATGTCCCCAGTGGAGTCGCCACTGTGACACGCGCTGAACCCCGTGTACTCCCGAGGGCCCGCTTTAGAGCGATCAGGAAGGGTTCATAAAACTTGTAAGGTATTTACAAGTGCATCTATTTTGGGCAACAATGAGGTTTCTTGGAGTCGCCACCCAATAGAACATTGGGAAGGGTCGTCTAGCCTCGTCGAGCCTAAGACGGCGCATACATATCCATCTTAGGCTAGCCAGAGAGATCTTGGAGGTCTCAGCCTCTACCCCCTGGAGCCTAGGATTTGTATATTTAAGTCTTTTGGTGAGACTCAAGAGGTGTCTTGGAAGTCCTAGACCTCTCGCCTCTTGAGCCCCAAAGACCAGAGTGAGTTCGGGACTTCTCATTTATTTATACCTTGATCAATATTATAATTAAGTTTTGAACTTTATTATTTCACCAACTTTCCATACGATGCATTTAATTAAGGCGCAATCATTCATGTCAAAAGCAATAAATGGAAGTAAAAATCAAAATAAGGTATTCAAAAATATATTACAATAACACCAGGAGAGAATACAACTCCCATTTGTAAAAGTATAACACATGCATAAAATGGGGTATTCATTGGGATGAGGACATTGGTCCTACCATGCATATTTTATTACAAAAAGTGATTTTTCATGAAGCGTCAATTTTATTGGCTAAAACGGGACATTGGTCCACAACTTCTGAGAAAATCCCAAAGTTAACTATTAGAAATCTTTTGGCCTTTTTTCCTTTAATGACATTAAAACCATTCCCATAATAACATCAATAAAAGATAAGGGTAAAGAAAGAACCCGAGTGGAAGTCCTCAGACTGACGCAAACCACATCTTTTAGAACTCCAACTCCAAATGGTCAGAAAATAACTCATAGGGATAAACATGTTAGCATCAAAAGCATGGATAAAAATAAAAATAAAAGAACGAGAAATTCTAACAGAAATGAGTTGAAAGATAAAATTTATAAATTAAAAACATGAGAGTTTGCCTAGGGACGGCCCCCTGTACTGTGCCAGCAGCCGTCCCTAGTATGGGGAAACAATTAGAAGGGAAAAACTTTCAGTTCTTTGTAAAAGATTATAAAATAGAATAATAAAATATATATATATAATTACTGTAAATCAAATAAAATTATACAAATATTAGTCCAAAATGTTTACCCTCGGATTTTACCTTTTAGGGTGAATGTTGAATGATTCTGATTCCCGTATGCTTCGTAAGAATCAAGTAAAAAAAATCAGAGAAAGAAGATTTATATTTTTCTTCCCTTGAAAATCTGATAGCAATTGAGTGTTTGAATTAGCTGTATTAATGGAAACAAATGAATTTCGTTACCTCAATTTGGCTTCATTCGTAAGAAAAATTTGGAGGAATCAATTAATTGGAAGAAATTTTATCAAATAAAATTCTGCAAATGAACAGAGATTTTATAAACTTTTTTGAGTAAATTGCTCACAAAACCCTTTTTTTAAAAACGATCTCTCGAAGAAAATTAATAAATTTTCTTCAAAGAACTTTTCTTATAAAAAATAATCACTTTTCTCACCAAAAATTCTCAAAACTTCTAACCCCTAAAAATGGAATTTAATCCACTATTTATAGGATTTTAGGAAAATAATTCAGATAAGCCTCAACCAAAAGTTTGAATTTTAAAAGGACTTTAAAATTCAAATTTTTAATAAATCTTATCCCCATTTGAAGGAAAAGAGATTAAATTTTATCCAATCCGGTGTGATCTGATTAGTTAACGTACCGACGAGCTTCCCTGCAGATACCGACGGCCGTCCCTACTAAGGGCACACGTGGAAATCCAACTATAGACGGGGCGCGGTACTAGGGACGGGCATCCCTATACCGCCACGCGTCCGTCCCCACTACGCCTAGAGACGGGGATCACCCCAAGTAGGGACGGGCGCCTCTACACAGATAGGAATCCCGTCTGTGGAGCAAAATTCTCAATTTCAAACAAAATTTATCAAACTCTATTAAAACTCGATGCTAAAGAAAAAGATTTTAATCCTCGCAAAACATGAAAGACGAAAACCTCCGAATTTCACCCATTTATCCGAAAACCAACGTTGACCTCTTCATCGAGTAACTCTGACCTGGACTACCTCAAGACCAGGTGTCTACAATGCGGCAGATATGGAAAGATTGGAAATAGAAATTCCAGTAATTCTGTGTAAACTTGAAGCAATTTTCCTCCAAGCTTTTTCGACTGTATGGAGCATCTGGCTGTGCATTTAGCACATGAGGTGAAACTTGCTGGTCATGTTCAATATCGTTGGATGTATCCATTTGAGCGGTAACTATCTATGATATGCAATTGCAGTTTTATTATAATTTGTTATGGTAATTAATGTCAATTAAAAATATCATGTAGGTATTTGTTCCACTTGAAGAAAAACGTTAAAAATAAAGCTAGAGTTGAAGGTTCAATATGTAATGCGTACTTGGTCGAAGAAGCAAGTACATTTTGTTCACATTATTTTGAGCCACATGTACACACATGACAGCGAAAAATATCACGTAATGATGATGGTGGGGAAACAAGTAATCAGGACGGAAACTTATCATTATTTACGTATCCTGGGCATTTACATGGCCGTTCAATAAGGAAAATGCTAACAGAGGCAGAATTAACAGCGGCACATAGTTATATTTTATTGAATTGTTAAGAAGTTTAGCCTTTTGGGCGGTAAGTTTAATATATACACAAAATTGCTCATTTGATTTACTATGTGGAGGGTGTAATAAAACGTTGTATATGGGCATTTTAGATTGTTTAGGAATGTGTAGACACCGGGTCCCGAGTAGCCTTGATCAGGATTACCCGATGATGAAATTTAGCTATGCCGGCTTATAGGCAAAAAGATTGGAGTTCGGAAGTGATTTTTCCTTGTCTTTTCGATGAGCAAAAAGTGTATTTTAAAAATATTTTAAAAATATTTTTAAAATTATTTTGGAGAAGAAAAAGTGTGTTTTAGGTTGAGGGTATTTTATATAAAAATTTAAAAAAAAAAAAAAAAAAAAAAAAAAATTTACCCGAAAAGCACGGCTGTGCTTTTCGGAAGCACGGCTGTGCTTTGCGCTGCACTGCGCGCAGTGCGCGCGCGAAAGCACAGCTGTGCTTTTTTGAAAGCACGGCTGTGCTTTGCGCGCAGCACGCACTGTGCGCGTTTCTCGCGCGCATCAGCCCCATTTTCACCCCATTTCGCCCATTTTCGACCCCCACTTATTTTTTAACGATTTTTGGACGGTTTTGGGTGGTTTTTGGGTAGTTTTTGATGATTAAAACACCGGAAAAAAATTCAGAGACAAAGGAGGACGAATCAGGAACATTTTGGAGGAAAAAAACTGAATTTTGGAGCTTTGAGTTGAGAGAAAAAAATCCATCTTACACACTTGTTTCCAAGAGCTTTTCTTCAAGTTTTCAAGCTATTTTCTAAGGATTTTCACAAGAGAAGACAAGGAATTCAACACTTCTATCTTCAATTCTTCAAAACTGAATTTGAGGGTAATTATTCTTGGCTTTGCTCCTTAATTCTCTTGTTAATTTCATTTATTTTGGCTTCCAATTAACATATCAAACATGTAAATTCTCTTAGTCTCCATATTCTTCTTCTTATTTTTTTATTTTATCTTCAATTATTCATATAACAAATAAGCTTTTTAAATTCTATTAATCTTTTTTTTCATGTCAAATTATTCTTTGTTCATGTAATTATGCATGTTTTAGGTTGTAAATACCTTTAATTTCTTAATGCTATATCATGTTTATTATTATGCTTTCTTTGGCATGTATGAGTGTTATAGTCATTATTTTATGCTAGTTATGCATGTTAAGTGGAATTATTCTCATGTTACACATTTATTCATGTCTTAACTATAATAAAATTGATTGTCACTAATCTTCCATGTATGTTAATAACTATTATTAATAAGTTGCATATGCCATGATACTTCATCACCTTATGCATGTTAAATTGCATCTTAATCACTTTATGCATGTTAAATTGCATCATAATTATTTTTTATGCATGTTATAGTATCTTATGCATGTTATATGGTCATTGTACATATTACCTTTTATGTTGTATTATTTCATTGGCCTAATCACTAACATGAATTTCTTTTTGATTTTTGGTTGCAAATCATTGTTTTATTCTCATTTGAGCATCCATGCACATGAAGGAGGAGTTGCGGGGTTTGGTATTTCCTTTATACATTTTTAATTCTCATTTCGTTTATATTTTTAATTTCCTTGTATATATTCATTGAATAAAATGTTTTCCTATGCGCACCTAAATAAAGATCATAAAAATATTTCTTACTAAATTAATTTAGATTTTTCATAATAAAATGGGACCAATGTCCTAATTTTCATCCCAAATAAAATCATCACATCCAGAATATTTTCTTTAATTGTGCATGCGGGGACCAAAGTCCTCATAATTAATACAATTCCCCGGTTTTATGTATGTTTGCACTTTTAAATGGGAGTTGTATTCCGCTCCTTGTATTATTGTAATTCATTGCTTTACTCGCTAATTTATGGTTTTCCTAAAATGAGTAAATGCGCCTTAAATTAATTGCATTGTGTGGAGAGAGAGCGAATTAATGACAATTAAAATTCAATCATAAATTAATCGAGGTAGAAATAGATGAGAAATCCCGGACCCAGCTCTGGTCTTTGGGCTCGAGAGGTTAGAGGTTATCCTCCAAAATACTTCTTGGGTCACGAGACTTTAGCGCTCATCCTAGGCCTCATGGCCCAACATGGATATTAAGCGCAGTCTTAGGCTCTCCGAGGCGAGAGTAACTTTCCCAATGTTCTATTGGGTGGCGACTCCATGATACCTCTTTGTTGCCCAACATAGACGCACTTGCGATTTATTGCAAGATGCCAACGGACCCGCAAATGCCCGATCGCCCTCAAGCGGGCGATCATAGGGGCGGCGCTCGGGATCCGGCGCGCGTCACAGTGGCGACTCCGCTGGGGAGCGATATGGTTCGAGATTTCAATTTGAAAATACCTCGTTTAACATTTATGGTTAAAATTTAATTCATAAATTCGCTTTATCTCAAAATTGCATATCATCTCATTAGAGCTTTAGATTAAGTTAGTTTGGTCCCTCTTTTAGCCCCGGTGCGTTCCTGAAGCACCTCCTCATTTTCACTCAATTTGGGGAAGTGTTAAGGATAATCACCAGCCCAAGCCACGTACCTCAATGGTATATCAAAATGACGACCCGATCGGTCGCTATGCTAGTGATGAGCTAGACCCGTCGGCAGGGATCATGCTTGGGTAGCCTTAAAGTAACATCTCCCTTGTCCAAAGCTCATGTAATGGCAATAGATACTTCCACTAGGTGAAATGTACCGTAATACTATGCTTGCTGTATGGGCCATCATATATTAAACGAAACCAATTTAATTAAATGGTCTTCATCAAAGGCTTTCATGCCCCGGTGGGCCCATCTTAGTTAAGTTGAATTGTTTAAATACGTAATGGCCAAACACCCATACGTATGTACATTAGATAGGAGCTGTTATGCTGCCGGTTTTTCACCGCGCACCATACGTGTCCATTGGGTTCCCCGTTAACTCATGGATCAAGCCCACCTAAGAAAGAGACCGCACTACCACGTGTGTGGGAGATACAAGGTTGGAAAGATCTATCTGCTTGCATGTGTTTGTCTATGTTGCATCAGCACGAGCATACATTGCATTTTAATCATGCATCATCTTAACAATCTCTGCATTTCAGCCATCATAGATTCTCCTGGGTGGTCTAGAGGTCCCAACGGACGGTTAAGAAGGACGCCGCTTTTGGGGTTAACTGAGTTAGTGTCAGATCAGAGTTCAGAGTCAGTCTTAGAAGGAAGTGCGGGGTTTTCTTCCGAATCATCAACAGAAGTAAGCATGGCTAATCCATCAAATGAGTCTGATGCAACCCGGGCAGTAATCGTTGAGGAGGTAGGAAAGAGAATGGAGGAGTTTGAAGCCCGAATGATTGCAATGATGGGCAATCTTGCCGCCACCATAGCTGGGCAACAAGCTGCTGCTATTCCTGTCCGAGTATCAGCTGAACAAGAGGTTGTTAGAGAAGAACGTCCTGCTGCGGTTAACCAACCAGTGGTTGACCCACCTATTATTGAGCAAAGAGTACCTGCACCCATTGAGCGCAGAGAAGGCCCCAGGTCTGAAGTTGAGTTTGGGGGAGATGAGCATGAGGAGCATGCAGTAGCTAAAGAGAAGTCGCCAAAACTAGATGAGGCAATGTGGAGGAAAATGGAAGAGAGATTTGAGGTCATGGCAAGGATGATGACCGTGGGAAAAGGAATGAACCCAGAAGACCGAGAGCTGGATGGGGATGACCTGATTCCCCAGAATTTTAAGATGCCGGACATTCCCAAATTTGATGCAACCTCTGACCCTGCCGCACGCATCAAGCAATACTCGCTAGTCATGAAGGGAACGACCTTAACAAGAAAGCAGAAGATAGAATATTTCTGCTTGAGTCTCACAGGAGCTGCTATTGATTGGTACCATGGGCTTGACAGGAGATCCAAGGAGGACTGGGACTTGTTGACTGAAGAGTTCCTTAAGCAGTACGATTGCAGTACCCGGATGGAGGTCACTTTGAAACATCTCGAGTTGTTACAGCAGAAGGCTGGGGAGTCCTTCCACGAGTACCTTACTCGGTGGAGAAACCGGGTTATGGAGATGAAACACAAACCAGACAATTCTGATCAGATCCGGCTATTCATTCGAAATGCCAGCCCTTATTTAAGAGAGGGACTGAAAATGAAGGGACTCAAGGATTGGGAGTCTTTGAAGGACATTGCCATAGAAGCGGAAGGAGAATATTTATCCAAGAGGGCAAATAGTGAGTCCTATGCCCGGAGGGGATACAGCAATCAGGGGATGGCCAAACCAGTAGGTTCAAGCAGTGGTAACAGAGCTGGGAAGACTGCCGAGGTGTCTGCAACCGGCGTAAGTCAGAGGTATTTCTCCAACTTGGGTAAGCCTTTATCATGGGTGCTGAAGAGGCTAATAAAAGAAGGAAAACTGCGACCCCTATCACCTAAACCGGCCAAGGCCCAAGGGCAGCCAGGGCACAAAGAGAATGAATACTGCGCATTCCACCAACATACCGGGCATTTGACGGATGAGTGTATAACGCTAAAACATCGGGTCCAAGATCTAATTGACAACAAGCAGATCACCGATCCTGAGCAGAGGGAAAGCAAGAAGAAGTCCGGTTATAATACAGTGCCACCTCCAGTCTTTATGATTGGATCAAGCCTATTAGAATTGTATGTGATGCAAGACCTATATGGAAATGAGTATGTCGCTATTACTCGCCCTGCAGTGGATGGAGAAGGGGTTTCCGTGGCAGCAATAGACTGTTGGTACACTAGTGAGAGTGGAGATGATGAAGATGAGAAAAATGGAGAGTTTACGGATCCGTGGGATTCAGAGGAAGAAGAAAGAGTAGAAGCAGTAACAAGAAGTGGGAGGGTCATTCCAGAAGCCGAGAAGCAGCAGGACCCAGCACAAGCAATCGCAGAGAAAGAGCCGGAAGAAAATTCAATAGTGAAGCAACTGAAAAAGACCACGGCTCAGATATCTATTTGGGACCTCTTGAGACAGTCCCCCTCGCACCGACAGAAGTTAGTCGAAGCATTGAGTGTATCAACTGTAGCAACTACAATCTCCCCATCTGAGCTGTTAGACCTTGTAAAGGGGGGATCCGGGGAGAAGTTGGTTTTTTCTGATGCAGACCTACCAACAGAGGGTCGCAACCACAATCGACCTTTGTACATCAAGGCACAGATCAATGGTAAACACACCGCTTGTGTCATGGTTGATGACGGGTCATCGATAAATGTCTGCCCTTTGGTGGCACTTCAGGCCTTTGGGATGGATGAGAGTATGTTAAGCAAATCTGACCTGACCATCACTGCCTACGACAACTCCAGGAGGCAAGCATCGGGAATTTTCAAAGCTTTGGTAAAGACAGGGCCCATTGAGACAGAAACAGATTTTGTGGTCTTGCCGATTCCAGCAAACTTCTCAGCTCTGCTTGGTAGATCGTGGTTCCACAAGTTAGGGGGAGTACCATCCACATTACACCAGATAATTAAAATACCTCATGAAGGAGAAGTAGTGACCATTAAAGCAACAAGAGAGAACCAAGTGTCTGCCTTGGAGATCTCTAATCAGCCATTCAGTGGCTTTCATGTATCGATGATCGGAGAAGAGCAAAACCTAGAAGGTAGCCCTCAAGTGGTGAATATGCTGAAGAAGATGCACTTCCTCCCAGGGGCTGGTTTGGGAAAAGAGTCACAAGGGCTGCAGAATGCTATCACTACACGTGGTCAGAAAGATCGAAAGGGGTTGGCCTACAAAGGAGAATATGGTAAGAAGAAAGGGTCAGGGAAGATTCCCCATATTTCGGAGAGCTTTGTGCCATCATCATCGGTTTGTGCTTACACCGGAGAAGAAGAACCGCAGTGGGTAGATGGGAAGATTATCCCTGGATTTGAAATTTTTAACGATGTCTTTGATTGGGAGATCGGAGTTGTTAAAGCTGTAGAGAACTTTTGGGATGAGGAGATTATGACCCAATGCAGCATATGGGACAGGGATGAGCCTGAAGAGATCGTCACTGATAAGCTATTAGCCACTAAGCTCAAAGGGAAGGAGAAGATAGTGGAACCAGAGCCGAAGATTGAGGATCTCAAGATTTCACCAAATCAAGAAGCCAAAGCACAGTCATCTGCAGCATCAGCATCGACTGAAGTTGATAGTCATTTAGATTCTCTTTTTATACCAGAACTCTTTGAGAACAATGTTAATGTTTCTGATTATGTTAATGAGATGAACAACTTTGCTTACTTGTGTGATGTTTCTGATGATTTCATTTCGCATGATCATAAGCATGATGCATTCATTTTTGATATTAATTCAATTGGCACAACTGCATTTAATCTCAGAACTTTGGAAAATCCAAAGGAAATTTTGCTAGCGTCAGACATAACTCCTGAAGAGAGAATAAAATTTGAGAGAATATTAAAAAAATATGAAAAAGTCTTTGCCTGGACCTATGAGGATATGCCGGGAATAGATCGAGATGTTGCCGAACATGCCATCCCAACTTACCCAGAGTTTAAACCAGTCAAGCAAAAGCTTCGGAGGCTTAGGCCAGAATGGGCACAGAAAGTGAAAGAGGAGATCCATAAGCAGATTGAGGCTAAGTTCCTGATAGAGGTTCAATACCCAACATGGTTAGCTAATGTGGTTCCTGTAGCTAAGAAACACGGTAAGGTTCGAGTATGCGTCGACTATCGAGACCTGAACAAAGCTTGCCCTAAAGATGATTTCCCACTGCCTCATATTGATGTGCTAGTAGATAGTGCTGCTGCTTGTATGATGTATAGCTTTGTGGATGGATACGCAGGATACAATCAAATTCTTAACAAGATAGTGGACCGGATCAAGACAGCCTTTATCACCGAGTGGGGGACATATGCCTATCGGGTTATGCCTTTTGGGTTGAAGAATGCAGGAGCAACCTATCAGAGGATGGCAACCAAGGTTCTCAATGACTTAATCCACAAAGAAGTGGAGGTGTACGTTGACGACATGATGATTAAGTCGGCTACCAGGGAAGGTCACTTTGAGGCATTAGAAAAGTTCTTTCAAAGGATTAGCAAGTATGATCTGCGACTCAATCCCAAGAAGTGCATTTTTGGAGTTACATCAGGAAAGTTGTTAGGCCATGTGGTAAGCCAGAGGGGAATCGAGGTAGATCCCGATAAGGTCAAAGCCATAAGAGAGATGCCAGTGCCCCAGAAGGAGAAGGACGTCAGAAGTTTCCTAGGAAAGCTTCAGTACATCAGTCGATTTATTGCCAAGCTAGCTTCGGTATGTGAGCCTATTTTCAAGCTTCTTAGGAAGAATCAGCCGGTGCTATGGAACGATGACTGTCAACTGGCCTTTGACACCATTAAGGACTATCTGCTAAATCCTCCAGTGTTAAGACCACCACGCCGTGCCAAACCATTAATCCTGTACCTGGCTGTGGAAGATAACTCAGCGGGTGCTATGATGTCTCAGGAAGACGATTTTGGTGTAGAGTTTGCCGTTTACTATCTTAGCAAGAAATTCCTGCCTTACGAAGCCAAATATGTAGAGGTGGAAAAGATTTGTTTAGCGGTTATCTGGGCTTCTAAGAAGTTGCGACACTACTTTCATTCCTTCAAGGTACAAACGGTTGCCAAACATAATCCGCTCAGATACCTCCAAGAAGCACCCTCTCTACTAGGGAAGATGGGAAGATGGTTACTACTGTTGCAGGAATTTGACATTGAGTACATAACCAGGAAAACCATTAAGGGAAGAGCTGTAGCGGAGTTCTTAGCCGAGCATCCTATTGAGGGAGATCAGTTTGAATACAACTTCCCAGATGAAGACGTCACGGCCATAGCAGTACAAGGGTGGCAATTATTCTTTGATGGAGCAGTCAATAATAAGGGAGCAGGCGTAGGAGTTATTCTTACGACCCCAGATGGTGAAAGGTTACCATTGGCTAAGAAGCTGAGGTATAAGGCTACCAATAATGAAGCAGAATACGAAGCTTGCATCTTTGGATTGGAAGCATTGCTTGCTCTGGGGGCAAAGACCGCAGAAGTATTTGGGGATTCCTCCTTGGTAATTCATCAAATTAAAGGAGAGTGGTCAGTCAAGGAAGAAAGGCTGCTGCCTTATGTAAAGCACTTGAGAACGTTGAGCAGCCAGTTCGAGATTTGCACTTTCCACTTCATCCCCAGAGACGAAAATCAGTTAGCTGATGCTCTAGCAACATTAGTGTCTATGTGGGATAACCCAACAGGAGTTGCAATGAAACCCGTGCTGATTTATAGCTCGGAAAGACCTTGCTTTGAAGCTGAACAGGTGATGGACATTGAGGCCACTGATGGAAATCCATGGTATTATGACATTCAGAATTATTTAGAGAGATCAGTCTTTCCAGAGGAAGCCACTGAGAAGGACCAAAAAATGATCAGGAAGTTATCCATTCAATTCATCAGTGTTAATGGCACTTTATACAAAAGGCAAGCTGATGGTATCCAGTTAAGATGTCTGGCAGAGAAAGAAGCTAAAAGAGTTATGGAAGACGTTCATGCTGGGGTTTGTGGAGCTCACATGAATGGCTTAGTCTTAGCAAAGAAGATCATGCGCCAAGGGTTTTATTGGCTCACAATGGATACAGATTGTTCAAAATTTGTGAAGCAATGCCAGTTATGCCAACAGTATGCGAATTTGAGGCATGTGCCAGCTTCAGAGTTACATAACTTAACATCTCCATGGCCATTTGCAGCATGGGGAATAGACATCATAAGCGAAATCCATCCTACTGCGTCTAATGGGCATAGATTCATCATAGTTGCCATTGACTACTTCACTAAGTGGGTTGAGGCTGAATCTTTCAAGAAGGTTGATACAAGGGATATGGCTAAATTCATCGAGCGGAATTTGATATGCAGATATGGCCTCCCTCATCACATAGTGTCTGATAATGGGGTACAATTCCTAGCAGAGACTAGACAGATGCTCCAGAAATATGGGATCCAACATCATAAGTCTTCTCCTTATCGTCCTCAAGCAAACGGTGCAGTTGAAGCGGCAAATAAGAATGTGAAGAGAATTTTGGCCAAGATGGTTCAGAACTACAAGGATTGGGCAGAAAAGTTACCCTTCGCACTTTGGGGATATAGAACAACAGTCAGAACCTCTACAGGGGCAACGCCATTCTCTCTGGTATATGGAACTGAAGCAGTCCTGCCGGTTGAAATTGAGCTGAAATCATTAAGGGTAGTCATGGAAGCTGAGATTCCTGAAGCAGAATGGGCACAACAACGTTTGTCACAGCTAAATCTGTTGGATGAAGACAGGTTACGAGCCTATTACCACAACCAAGTTTATCAAAAGAGGCTGGCTCGGTCGTTTGGCAAGAAAGTACGAAAGCACCCGTTGAAGGAGGGGGACTTGGTCTTTAAGATGATGAGGCCGGGAGTTCCAGACATACGAGGAAAATTCAGACCAACCTGGGAAGGACCTTTCATTTTGAAAAAGTTGCTAACAAAAGGAGCAGCAATTTTAGCAGACAGCGATGGGAATGAGTTCAAGGACCCGGTCAATGTCGATAGACTTAAAAGGTTCCATGGCTAAAGACCAAAAATAAAAAGAAGAGAATAAATGCCCCGCGGGTCAAAAATCGAAAAAAGGCGGCCTTTGCTAAAATTGGGCGCCCTGTCAGGGTGAAAACCGAAAAAAAGGCATCCTGGGCAAAAATTAAGGGCCAAGAGAAAATATTCAATCGAGAAAACCCGAGAGGGCCGATTGATAACAGGAGTTTGATGCTGACAAAACCCACTCCGAGATTAGGTGTAGTCATATGCTTTTGAATTCTTGTCAATTGAAAATCATGTATGATGAAATCATATAGAAATGTACACTATTTTGCAATGAATAAAAGAATACATTTTTATTGATCTTTCAGTTCTGTCTTAAAAAGAAATATACCAATTGTTCATCTAATGATTATTGCTCAGTCCCTTCATCGGATATGTGCTATTTGCTCTTAACAGAAGCTTTGGTGATAAAAAAAAAAAAAAATAAAATAAAAAAAACAAAACAAAACAAAGAAGGCCGTTAGAGATGAAAACCGTAACTGGCCTTTCTAAGCAAAAGTTAGGCCAAAGGGCAGGGTGAAAACCTGGAAACAGGCAGTCTGCCCTACAAAAAAAAAAATAAAAAAAATAATAATAAAAAAATAAAAATAAAAATAAAAATAAAATATAAATATAAAATACACAAAAGCCGCTGGATTGGGTTGGGTCCATTCCAGGCAAAAGTTAGGCAAAGGGTTGTGTGAAAATCCCATAAGGGACGCATTTCCCGCAAAGAAAAGCTAGTGCGAAAATCCACAAGGGACGCACTACCTTTAAAACAATGACATTCAATGCCTGGAGCGATAAGGCGGCATTATTTCAAGATGATCTTCTGTCAGTCAGACAACACACAACACAGAACATGAAACAGAATCCCGGGTAAATGATCATTGACCAGGAGGGCAAGGATATATACCGGACGTCTCTTTCAGAAAACTTGTCGACGATCCTCAGGATTCAGGGGGCATTATAGAGCCGGCAGGCTACAACCTCAGCGAACCATGGACCGCCTAGGGCACAGTCTATACATTGTTGCAAGCATTTGCATTCCATATCATGCACACATGATTTCTTGTATATCCCTATGCATACAATCTTGCAGGAGAAATCGGCGGGGGACACCAACAAAAGCCGAGTGATGACACTAGTCCAAACATCTAAAGGAGCAAAAAAAAAAAAATAATAAAAAATAAAAAAAATAAAAAATAAACCCACAAGAGGTTAGCATGACCACGGCACTACCAATTCACAGCGGTTAGCACGATGGCGGCATTACCCACAAGAGGTTAGCACGACCACGGCACTACCAATTCACAGCGGTTAGCACGATGGCGGCACTACCCACAAGAGGTTAGCACGACCACAGCACTACCAATTCACAGCGGTTAGCACGATGGCGGCACTACCCACAAGAGGTTAGCACGACCACGGCACTACCAATTCACAGCGGTTAGCACGATGGCAGCACTACCCACAAGAGGTTAGCACGACCACGGCACTACCAATTCACAGCGGTTAGCACGATGGCGGCACTACCCACAAGAGGTTAGCACGACCACGGCACTACCAACTCACAGCGGTTAGCACGATGGCGGCACTACCCACAAGAGGTTAGCATGACCACGGCACTACCAATTCACAGCGGTTAGCACGATGGCGGCATTACCCATAAGAGGTTAGCACGACCACGGCATAACCAACTCACAATGTTTAGCACGATAGCGGCGCCACCCACAAGAGGTTAGCGCACCTACGGTATTACCAACTACAACCAAAAGACAGCAGCAGCTATCATCATAACTCCATCAAGCAGGAAGATCGCCGCTTCAGGTACGCGTTTCTTTCCTTTTCCTGAATTTTGGCTCACCTAGGCACCCATGCACTAGCCTCCCCAAAATTGGGGGCAACTGTAGACACCGGGTCCCGAGTAGCCTTGATCAGGATTACCCGATGATGAAATTTAGCTATGCCGGCTTATAGGCAAAAAGATTGGAGTTCGGAAGTGATTTTTCCTTGTCTTTTCGATGAGCAAAAAGTGTATTTTAAAAATATTTTAAAAATATTTTTAAAATTATTTTGGAGAAGAAAAAGTGTGTTTTAGGTTGAGGGCATTTTATATAAAAATTAAAAAAAAAAAAAAAAAAATAATTTACCCGAAAAGCACGGCTGTGCTTTTCGGAAGCACGGCTGTGCTTTGCGCTGCACTGCGCGCGCGAAAGCGCAGCTGTGCTTTTTTGAAAGCACGGCTGTGCTTTGCGCGCAGCACGCACTGTGCGCGTTTCTCGCGCGCATCAGCCCCATTTTCACCCCATTTCGCCCATTTTCGACCCCCACTTATTTTTTAACGATTTTTGGACGGTTTTGGGTGGTTTTTGGGTAGTTTTTGATGATTAAAACACCGGAAAAAATTCAGAGACAAAGGAGGACGAATCAGGAACATTTTGGAGGAAAAAAACTGAATTTTGGAGCTTTGAGTTGAGAGAAAAAAATCCATCTTACACACTTGTTTCCAAGAGCTTTTCTTCAAGTTTTCAAGCTATTTTCTAAGGATTTTCACAAGAGAAGACAAGGAATTCAACACTTCTATCTTCAATTCTTCAAAACTGAATTTGAGGGTAATTATTCTTGGCTTTGCTCCTTAATTCTCTTGTTAATTTCATTTATTTTGGCTTCCAATTAACATATCAAACATGTAAATTCTCTTAGTCTCCATATTCTTCTTCTTATTTTTTTATTTTATCTTCAATTATTCATATAACAAATAAGCTTTTTAAATTCTATTAATCTTTTTTTTCATGTCAAATTATTCTTTGTTCATGTAATTATGCATGTTTTAGGTTGTAAATACCTTTAATTTCTTAATGCTATATCATGTTTATTATTATGCTTTCTTTGGCATGTATGAGTGTTATAGTCATTATTTTATGCTAGTTATGCATGTTAAGTGGAATTATTCTCATGTTACACATTTATTCATGTCTTAACTATAATAAAATTGATTGTCACTAATCTTCCATGTATGTTAATAACTATTATTAATAAGTTGCATATGCCATGATACTTCATCACCTTATGCATGTTAAATTGCATCTTAATCACTTTATGCATGTTAAATTGCATCATAATTATTTTTTATGCATGTTATAGTATCTTATGCATGTTATATGGTCATTGTACATATTACCTTTTATGTTGTATTATTTCATTGGCCTAATCACTAACATGAATTTCTTTTTGATTTTTGGTTGCAAATCATTGTTTTATTCTCATTTGAGCATCCATGCACATGAAGGAGGAGTTGCGGGGTTTGGTATTTCCTTTATACATTTTTAATTCTCATTTCGTTTATATTTTTAATTTCCTTGTATATATTCATTGAATAAAATGTTTTCCTATGCGCACCTAAATAAAGATCATAAAAATATTTCTTACTAAATTAATTTAGATTTTTCATAATAAAATGGGACCAATGTCCTAATTTTCATCCCAAATAAAATCATCACATCCAGAATATTTTCTTTAATTGTGCATGCGTGGACCAAAGTCCTCATAATTAATACAATTCCCCGGTTTTATGTATGTTTGCACTTTTAAATGGGAGTTGTATTCCGCTCCTTGTATTATTGTAATTCATTGCTTTACTCGCTAATTTATGGTTTTCCTAAAATGAGTAAATGCGCCTTAAATTAATTGCATTGTGTGGAGAGAGAGCGAATTAATGACAATTAAAATTCAATCATAAATTAATCGAGGTAGAAATAGATGAGAAATCCCGGACCCAGCTCTGGTCTTTGGGCTCGAGAGGTTAGAGGTTATCCTCCAAAATACTTCTTGGGTCACGAGACTTTAGCGCTCATCCTAGGCCTCATGGCCCAACATGGATATTAAGCGCAGTCTTAGGCTCTCCGAGGCGAGAGTAACTTTCCCAATGTTCTATTGGGTGGCGACTCCATGATACCTCTTTGTTGCCCAACATAGACGCACTTGCGATTTATTGCAAGATGCCAACGGACCCGCAAATGCCCAATCGCCCTCAAGCGGGCGATCATAGGGGCGGCGCTCGGGATCCGGCGCGCGTCACAGAATGAATACGGGAGCTAATGCCTGAAAGAAATCAAAATGAGGTGAACAAGGAAGTCGAAAAGCACTTTCATCATTGGTTCAAGACATATGTAAGTTGTGACCTTTAATAATGCAATCTATATATACAATTATATATTAAATATTCATTTAAATGATGTTAGAATATTTTAATATGTAGGCATCAACAAATTCAATTGACAATAAGTACATCATGGATATTGCAAAAGGACCTTTGCGATATGTTAAATCGTATCCGGTGTATTTCGTGAATGGATACAAATTCCATACTCAGAGTCATGGTCATAACAAGGAAACGGTAAACAGTGGGGTTTGTATTCAAGGAGAGTTGATGGATTATTATGGGCAAATTGTTGATATACTTGAATTGGAGTACCCCGCATTGCCAATAAAACATTGTGTATTATTTAAGTGCAAATGGTTTGATCCAACTAATAACGTTGGAACAAAAATAAATAACAGATACAATTTAGTTGATGTAAACCAGCGTAGAAGATTTAGTAACTTTGAACCTTTTATATTGGCAATGTAAGTGATCCAGGTATATTATGTCTCTTATCCAAGCTTAAAACGTGACAACTCGGAATGGTTAGCAACATGCAAAGTAAAACCAAGAGGCATTTTTGAAAGGAAAGCCGCCGGACAAAGTGAACGCTCTTAAAATAATGATCCATTTCAAGAGGAACAACCAGAAGTTCATGAAATAAATGAATCTCTAAATTATGATGATAATGAAATGCTGAACTATGCAGATAATGAATTTGTTGAAATTTCCTGTGAGGATAATGAGGAATCTTTGGTTGGCGAGGGATCCGATGACGAGCCTAAATTTGATTCTTCTTCGTCGGAAAATGAGGATGATTGTGATTACGATTTACAGCTTAGTGATGATAGCGAATAATTTGTTTACCTAATTTTATATCATGTGAGAACAATTAATATTGCACTGTTTTATTTTTTTATTTAATATGTTTATTATAATGTGATTATTTTATATTATCTGACAATATGCAATTTTTTCATAATGTCAGGTTAGAAATATGTTTAAGCGAAAGAAGAGTAAAACAATTCCTCCACGTCTCAGGGTGCATGATGGAGGTGACAGTATTGGTGATAGAGCATCCCCGTCGCCTGGTTTCAATGACTACACTCAGGCTGGCGCATCACCGACCATCCCTACTGTTGCACCATCTACCACTCCCTCTGCTGAATTGACTCCTTTGGCACACACCGAATCTATGCCAACTCAGGTATCAGGAACAGATGCAGCGGAACAACTTATGCCTAGCTCAGTTGGAGTTGATGGAAGAATCTATATCACCATTAGAGCTAGGGAGTAAGTGATTAATATTTAATTTTGTATTGATTTTAATGATAGTTGTTAATTTTATTAACTTTATTAGGATTGTTGTATATTAGTTTGAATCCTTCAGGAAAGTGCTCATGCAACATGACAACCACGTTAAAGAACAGAATTGAATATGATGGTTATGTATGGAAGAAGGTGTCACAAGAAAGAAAAAATTTTTATTTTGAAGAATTCAAGGTAATAAATTATGATAACATTAATTACAGCTCAAATTATAGTTTACACTTACTTATAATTTGTTTTTTGTTCATTCTTATAAGAAACAATTTTACTGGGATTCAGTGTTTGGCGACATCATGTATGATGCATGGGAGAGTCGTGCTCAAGCGCGTTACAAGGACTTAGTGTGCTTGCTACACACTGGTGGAGTACGACCTCGGTACATGCCTGAAGATACATGGGCACACTGGGAAGAGTATTGGTCGACGCCCGAGGCCCTTTCCATTTCAGAGCAGAATACTAATAATAGACGGGGAGGACCTGAGGGAGTCAGTTCATGCTTGCATACTGGAGGATCAATGTCCCATCAGGAACATGCAAATAAACTTGTAAGTATTACAAAATACTACTGTTATTACTATAATTAATATTATTAATATTTAAAATTTATCTCATTAACATAAAGGAGGATGGGAATGTTAATTGTGTGAGGAGTTTGCATTGTTGTTGGATGTTGGATGCTGGATGCAAGCATAACAATAAATATGAAGTGTTTTTCTGTCTTTTTGTACAGGAGGTATGGTTAAAATATAGGGGAAACTCTGCCGAAATTTTAGTAAAAACTTATACGAATACTCAATAGATTATAGTTCACCTATATTTTTTTTTTATGTTTGAGGAAGGATCAATGGATATTACTATAATTTTCTATTATTACTGTGTTATTATTGTTTAAGATTTATCTCATTAACATAGAGGAGGATGGGAATGTTTATTGTGTGAGGAGTTTGCATTGTTGTTGGATGTTGGATGCAAGTATAACAATAAATTTGAAGTGTTTTTCTATCTTTGTGTACAGGGGGTATGGTTAAAATATAGGTGAAACTCTGCCGAAATTTTTATAAAAATTTGTACGAATACTCAATAAATCTTTTTATGTTTGCAGGAAGTATCGATGGGTAGACCGCCTACCTATGGTGAGGTCTTTTTACACACCCACACCAAAAATCATGATGGTCAAACGTTCGTCAATTCTCGGTCAAGAGTTTTACATGTATGTCAAAAGTATTATAATTTACAAATATTTAATATTAGTTATTATTAATTGTTGCTTATTATAAAACATTTGTTTTACGATAGAAATAAGTTCAAGACACAATTCAGCAACGTTCACAGAATTTCGATAATGTTGATGCGAATCAGATTTATTATGAAGTGGCTGGTGGTAGAGACCAGCGAGGATGGGTATTTGGCTTAGGTTCTTTGGCCAGGTCCTGTCCCTCACATTCTTCAAGCTTAAGTACAGCCGCATCTAACAGGCGGTCTGCCTCCAGGGAAGTACATGAACTTCGGAATAATGTTAGTGAGATTCAAAAGTTCAGTGGCAACAATCTCTCGACTACATATCTGAGCTACGTAATGAGATGGCGAATTTGAAAGGTATGGTCGCCTCATCATCGTAGCAGTCTGATCGTACTCATCAGCTGTCGCCGCCGCCATCATCTTAGTTTAGGATTTTGAAACAGACATATATATGTAACTATCATGATCTTGCATAATGCTTATTAATTTATCATTAGTACAATTATTATATTCAATTAGTATTCGATATTAAAATTTAGGTATTATCTTCATTTTCATTATTTTGCAATTAATATTACAGGTTAAATAACTAATTAATATTACAGGTTAAATAATTAATTAAAAAATTAATTTTAAAATTTTTATTAAATTTCCCGACGGAAACGGATTTTCGTCGGGAAATTTCCCGACGAAAATGGATTTCCCTCGGGAAATGTCCCGACGGAAATGCATTTCCGTTGGGAAATTCCCTACGAAAAATCCATTTCCGTCGGGACATTTACCGACGAAAATATTTCCGTCGGGAAAATTTCCCTACGATTTATATCCCGACAGAAATATTTTCTGTCGAAAAATTTGTTTCCCGACGGAAATTGCTTATTTTTCATCGGGAAACTATTTTTTCCTTGTGGTGGATAGAGATTGGTCGTCTGTGTTTGTTAAAGGTTTGGGTGCTAGTTCTTTGTGCAATATAATTTTCGCAATGCAAGCCAAGAGATTCATTAGGAAGGGTTGTGAGGCTTTCTGGCAGTAGTGTTGGATTCTAAGCAGGATCAAGTTAGGATTGAGGATATCCCGGTTGTCCGAGAGTTTGGTGATGTGTTTCCGAGCGAGTTGCCTGGTTTGCCTCCTGAGAGAGAGGTGGAGTTATCCATAGAAATAGTGCCGAGTACTTTGCCTATTTCAAAAGCACTTTATCGGATGGCTCCTTGTAGACACCGGGTCCCGAGTAGCCTTGATCAGGATTACCCGATGATGAAATTTAGCTATGCCGGCTTATAGGCAAAAAGATTGGAGTTCGGAAGTGATTTTTCCTTGTCTTTTCGATGAGCAAAAAGTGTATTTTAAAAATATTTTAAAAATATTTTTAAAATTATTTTGGAGAAGAAAAAGTGTGTTTTAGGTTGAGGGTATTTTATATAAAAATTTAAAAAAAAAATTAAAAAAAAAATAAAAATTTACCCGAAAAGCACGGCTGTGCTTTTCGGAAGCACGGCTGTGCTTTGCGCTGCACTGCGCGCAATGCGCGCGCGAAAACACAGCTGTGCTTTTTTGAAAGCACGGCTGTGCTTTGCGCGCAGCGCGCACTGTGCGCGTTTCTCGCGCGTATCAACCCCATTTTCGCCCCATTTCGCCCATTTTCGACCCCCACTTATTTTTTAACGATTTTTGGACGGTTTTGGGTGGTTTTTGGGTAGTTTTTGATGATTAAAGCACTAGAAAAAATTCAGAAACGGGAGAGGACGAAAGAGGAACATTTTGGAGAAAAAAAACTGAATTTTGGAGCTTTGAGTTGAGAGAAAAAAATCCATCTTACACACTTGTTTCCAAGAGCTTTTCTTCAAGTTTTCAAGCTATTTTCTAAGGATTTTCACAAGAGAAGACAAGGAATTCAACACTTCTATCTTCAATTCTTCAAAACTGAATTTAAGGGTAATTATTCTTGGCTTTACTCATTAATTCTCTTGTTAATTTCATTTATTTTGGCTTCCAATTAACATATTAAACATGTAAATTCTCTTAGTCTCCATATTCTTCTTCTTATTTTTTTTATTCAATTATTCATATAACAAATAAGTTTTTTTTTTAAATTCTATTAATCTTTTATTTTCATGTCAAATTATTCTTTGTTCATGTAATTATCTATGTTTTAGGTTGTAAATACCTTTAATTTCTTAATGCTATATCATGTTTATTATTATGCTTTCTTTTGCATGTATGAGTGTTATAGTCATTATTTTATGCTAGTTATGCATGTCAAGTGGAATTATTCTCATGTTACACATTTATTCATGTCTTAACTATAATAAACTTGATTGTCACTAATCTTCCATGTATGTTAATAACTATTATTAATAAGTTGCATATGCCATGATACTTCATCACCTTATGCATGTTAAATTGCATCTTAATCACTTTATGCATGTTAAATTGCATCATAATTATTTTTTATGCATGTTAAATTGCATCTTAATTATTCTATGCATGTTAAATTACATCATGATTATTTTATGCATATTATATTTTCATGGTACATATTATCTTTTTATGCCATATTATTTTGTTGGCTTAATCACTAACATGAATTTCTTTTTGATTTTTGGTTGCAAATCATTGTTTTACTCTCATTTGAGCATCCATGCACATGAAGGAGGAGTTGCGAGGTTTGGTATTTCCTTTATACATTTTTAATTCTCATTTCGTTTATATTTTTAATTTCCTTGTATATATTCATTGAATAAAATGTTTTCCTATGCGCACCTAAATAAAGATCATAAAAATATTTCTTACTAAATTAATTTAGATTTTTCATAATAAAATGGGACCAATGTCCTAATTTTCATCCCAAATAAAATCATCACATCCAAAATATTTTCTTTAATTGTGCATGCGGGGACCAAAGTCCTCATAATTAATAAATTCCCCGATTTTATGTATGTTTGCACTTTTAAATGGGAGTTGTATTCCGCTCCTTGTATTATTGTAATTCATTGCTTTACTTGCTAATTTATGGTTTTCCTAACATGAGTAAATGCGCCTTAAATTAATTGCATTGTGTGGAGAGAGAGCGAATTAATGACAATTAAAATTCAATCATAAATTAATCGAGGTAGAAATAGATGAGAAATCCCGGACCCAGCTCTGGTCTTTGGGCTCGAGAGGTTAGAGGTTATCCTCCAAAATACTTCTTGGGTCACGAGACTTTAGCGCTAATCCTAGGCCTCATGACCCAACATGGATACTAAGCGCAGTCTTAGGCTCTCCGAGGCGAGAGTAACTTTCCCAATGTTCTATTGGGTGGCGACTCCATGATACCTCTGTGTTGCTCAACATAGACGCACTTGCGATTTATTGCAAGATGCCAACGGACCCGCAAATGCCCGATCGCCCTCAAGCGGGCGGTCATAGGGGCGGCGCTCGGGATCCGGCGCGCGTCACAGTGGCGACTCCACTGGGGACCATATGGTTCGAGATTTCAATTTTAAAATACCTCGTTTAACATTTATGGTTAAAATTTAATTCATAAATTCGCTTTATCTCAAAATTGCATATCATCTCATTAGAGCTTTAGATTAAGTTAGTTTGGTCCCTTTTCAAGCCCCGATGCGTTCCCGAAGCACGACCTCATTTTCACTCAATTTGGGGAAGTGTTAAGGATAATCACCAGCCCAAGCCATGTACCTCAATGGTATATCAAAATGACGACCCGACCGGTCGCTATGCTTGTGATGAGCTAGACCCGTCGGCAGGGATCATGCTTGGGTAGCCTTAAAGTAACATCTCCTTTGTCCAAAGCTCATGTAATGGCAATAGATACTTCCACTAGGTGAAATGTACCGTAATACTATGCTTGCTATATGGGCCATCATATATTAAACGAAATCAATTTAATTAAATGGTCTTCATCAAAGGCTTTTATGCCCCGGTGGGCCCATCTTAGTTAAGTTGAATTGTTTAAATACATAATTGCCAAACACCCATACGTATGTACATTAGATAGGAGCTGTTATGCTGCCGGTTTTTCACTGCGCACCATACGTGTCCATCGGGTTCCACGTTAATCCATGGATCAAGCCCACCTAGGAAAGAGACCGCACTACCACGTGTGTGGGAGATATAAGGTTGGAAGGATCTATCTGCTTGCATGTGTTTGTCTATGTTGCATCAGCACGAGCATACATTGCATTTTAATCATGCATCATCTTAACAATCTTTGCATTTCAGCCATCATAGATTCTCCTGGGTGGTCTAGAGGTCCCGACGGACGGTTAAGAAGGGCGCCGCTTTTGGGGTTAACTGAGTTAGTGTCAGATCAGAGTTCAGAGTCAGTCTTAGAAGGGAGTGTGGGGTTTTCGTCCGAATCATCAACAGAAGTAAGTATGGCTAATCCATCAAATGAGTCTGATGCAAATCGGGCAATAATCACCGAGGAGGTAGGAAAGAGAATGGAGGAATTTGAAGCCCGAATGATTGCAATGATGGGCAATCTTGCCACCACCATAGCTGGGCAACAAGCTGCTGCTATTCCTGTCCGAGTATCAGCTGAACAAGAGGTTGTTAGAGAAGAACGTCCTGCTGCGGTTAACCAACCAGTGGTTGACCCACCTATTATTGAGCAAAGAGTACCTGCACCCATTGAGCGCAGAGAAGGCCCCAGGTCTGAAGCTGAATTTGGGGAAGATGAGCTAGAGGAGCATAAAGTAGCTAAAGAGAAGTCGCCAAAACTAGATGAGGCAATATGGAGGAAAATGGAAGAGAGATTTGAGGTCATGGCAAGGATGATGACCGTGGGAAAAGGAATGAACCCGGAAGACCGAGAGCTGGATGGGGATGACCTAATTCCCCAGAATTTTAAGATGCCGGACATTCCCAAATTTGATGGAACCTCTGACCCTGCCGCACACATCAAGCAATACTCGCTGGTCATGAAGGGAACGACCTTAACAAGAAAGCAGAAGATAGAATATTTCTGCTTGAGTCTCACAGGAGCTGCTATTGATTGGTACCATGGGCTTGACAGGAGATCCAAGGAGGACTGAGACCTGTTGACAGAAGAGTTCCTTAAGCAGTACGATTGCAGTACTCGGATGGAGGTCACTTTGAAAGATCTCGAGTTGTTACAGCAGAAGGCTGGGGAGTCCTTCCACGAGTACCTTACTCGGTGGAGAAACCGGGTTATGGAGATGAAACGCAAACCGGACACTTCTGATCAGATTCGGCTATTCATTTGAAATGCCAGTCCTTACTTGAGAGAGGGACTGAAAATGAAGGGACTCAAGGATTGGGAGTCTTTGAAGGACATTGCCATAGAAGCAGAAGGAGAATATTTATCCAAGAGGGCAAATAGTGAGTCCTATGCCCGGAGGGGATACAGCATTCAAGGGACGGCCAAACCAGTAGGTTCAAGCAGTGGTAACAGAGTTGGGAAGACTGCCGAGGTGTCTGCAACCGGCGTAAGTCAGAGGTATTTCTCCAACTTGGGTAAGCCTTTATCATGGGTGCTGAAGAGGCTAATAAAAGAAGGAAAACTGCGGCCCCTATCACCTAAGCCGACCAAGGCCCAAGGACAGCCAGGGCACAAAGAGAATGAATACTGCGCATTCCACCAACATACCGGGCATTTGACGGATGAGTGTATAACGCTAAAACATCGGGTCCAAGATCTAATTGACAACAAGCAGATCACCGATCCTGAGCAGAGAGAAAGCAAGAAGAAGTCGGGTTATAACACAGTGCCACCTCCAGTCTTTATGATCGGATCAAGCCTACCAGAGTGGTATGTAATGCAAGATCTATATGGAAATGAGTATGTCGCTATTACTCGCCCTGCAGTGGATGAAAAAGGGGTTTCCGTGGCAGCGATAGACTGTTGGTCCACTAGTGAGAGTGGAGATGACGAAGATGAGAAAAATGGAGGGTTTACGGATCCGTGGGATTCAGAGGAAGAAGAAAGAGTAGAAGCAGTAACAAGAAGTGGGAGGGTCATTCCAGAAGCTGAGAAGCAGCAGGACCCAGCACAAGCAATCGCAGAGAAAGAGCCGGAAGAAAATTCAATAGTGAAGCAACTGAAAAAGACCACGGCTCAGATAACTATTTGGGACCTCTTGAGACAGTCCCCCTCGCACCGACAGAAGTTAGTCGAAGCATTGAGCGTATCCACCGTAGCAACTACAATCTCTCCATCCGAGCTTTTAGACCTTGTAAAGGAGGGATCCGGGGAGAAGTTGGTTTTTTCTGACGCAGACCTACCAACAGAGGGTCGCAACCACAACCGACCTTTGTACATCAAGGCACAGATCAATGGTAAACACACCGCTTGTGTCATGGTTGATGACGGGTCATCGATAAATGTCTGCCCTTTGGTGGCACTTCAGGCCTTTGGGATGGATGAGAGTATGTTAAGCAAATCTGACCTGACCATCACTGCCTACGACAACTCCAGGAGGCAAGCGTCGGGAATTTTCAAAGCTTTGGTAAAGACAGGGCCCATTGAGACAGAAACAGATTTTGTGGTCTTGCCGATTCCAGCAAACTTCTCAGCTCTGCTTGGTAGATCGTGGTTCCACGAGTTAGGGGGAGTACCATCCACATTACACCAGATAATTAAAATACCCCATGAAGGAGAAGTAGTGACCATTAAAGCAGCAAGAGAGAACCAAGTGTCTGCCTTGGAGATCTCTAATCAGCCATTCAGTGGCTTTCATGTATCGATGATCGGAGAAGAGCAAAACCTAGAAGGTAGCCCTCAAGTGGTGAATATGCTGAAGAAGATGCACTTCCTCCCAGGGGCTGGTTTGGGAAAAGAGTCACAAGGGCTGCAGAATGCTATCACTACACGTGGTCAGAAAGATCGAAAGGGGTTGGGCTACAAAGGAGAATATGGTAAGAAGAAAGGGTCAAGGAAGATTCCCCATATTTCGGAGAGCTTTGTGCCATCATCATCGGTTTGTGCCTACACTGGAGAAGAAGAACCGCAATGGGTAGATGGGAAGATTATCCCTGGATTTGAAATTTTCAACGATGTCTTTGATTGGGAGTTCGGAGTTGTTAAAGCTGTAGAGAACTTTTGGGATGAGGAGATTATGACCCAATGCAGCATCTGGGACAGAGATGAACCCGAAGAGATTGTAACTGATAAGCTGCTAGCCACCAGACTTAAGGGGAAGGAGAAGATAGTGGAGCCAGAGCCGAAGATTGAAGCTCTCAAGATTTCACCAAATCAAGAAGCCAAAGCACAGTCATCTGCAGCATCGGCGTCGACTAAAGTTGATAGTCATTTAGATTCTCTTTTTATACCAGAACTCTTTGAGAACAATGTTAATGTTTCTGATTATGTTAATGAGATGAACAACTTTGCTTACTTGTGTGATGTGTCTGATGATTTCATTTCGCATGATCATAAGCATGATGCATTCATTTTTGATATTAATTCAACTGGCACAACAGCATTTAATCTCGGAACTTTGGAAAATCCAAAGGAAATTTTGCTAGCGTCAGACATAACTCCTGAAGAGAGAATAAAATTTGAGAGAATATTAAAAAAATATAAAAAAGTCTTTGCCTGGACCTATGAGGATATGCCGGGAATAGATCGAGATGTTGCCGAACACGCCATCCCAACTTACCCAGAGTTTAAACCAATCAAGCAAAAGCTTCGGAGGCTTAGGCCAGAATGGGCACAGAAAGTGAAAGAGGAGATCCATAAGCAGATTGAGGCTAAGTTCCTGATAGAGGTTCAATACCCAACATGGTTAGCTAATGTGGTTCCTGTAGCTAAGAAAGACGGTAAGGTTCGAGTATGCGTCGACTATCGAGACCTGAACAAAGCTTGCCCTAAAGATGATTTCCCACTGCCTCATATTGATGTGCTAGTAGATAGTGCTGCTGCTTGCATGATGTACAGCTTTGTGGATGGATACGCAGGGTACAATCAAATTCTTAACAAGATAGTGGATCGGATCAAGACAGCCTTTATCACCGAGTGGGGGACATATGCCTATCGGGTTATGCCTTTTGGGTTGAAGAATGCAGGAGCAACCTATCAGAGGATGGCAACCAAGGTTCTCAATGACTTAATCCACAAAGAAGTGGAGGGGTACGTCGATGACATGATGATTAAGTCGGCTACCAGGGAAGGTCACTTTGAGGCATTAGAAAAGTTCTTTCAAAGGATTAGCAAGTATAATCTGTGACTCAATCCCAAGAAGTGCATTTTTGGAGTTACATCAGGAAAGTTGTTAGGCCATGTGGTAAGCCAGAGGGGAATCGAGGTAGATCCCGATAAAGTCAAAGCCATAAGAGAGATGCCAGTGCCCCAGAAGGAGAAGGACGTTAGAAGTTTCCTAGGAAAGCTTCAGTACATCAGCCGATTTATTGCCAAGCTAGCTTCAGTATGTGAGCCTATTTTCAAGCTTCTTAGGAAGAATCAACCGGTGATATGGAACAATGACTGTCAATTGGCCTTTGACACCATTAAGAGGTATTTGTTAAATCCTCCGGTGTTAAGACCACCACGCCGTGCCAAACCATTAATCCTGTACCTAGCTGTGGAAGATAACTCAGTGGGCGCTATGATGTCTCAGGAAGACGATTTTGGTGTAGAGTTTGCCGTTTATTATCTTAGCAAGAAATTCCTGCCGTACGAAGCCAAATATGTGCAGGTAGAAAAGATTTGTTTAGCAGTTATCTGGGCTTCTAAGAAGTTGCGACACTACTTTCATTCCTTCAAGGTACAAACGGTTGCCAAACATAATCCACTTAGATACCTCCAAGAAGCACCCTCTTTACTAGGGAAGATGGGAAGATGGTTACTGCTGTTGCAGGAATTTGACATTGAGTACATAACCAGGAAAACCATTAAGGGAAGAGCTGTAGCGGAGTTCTTAGCCGAGCATTCTATTGAGGGAGATCAATTTGAATACAACTTCCCAGATGAAGACGTCACGGCCATAGCAGTGCAAGGGTGGCAATTATTCTTTGATGGAGCAGTCAATAATAAGGGAGCAGGCGTAGGAGTTATTCTTACGACCCCAGATGGTGAAAGGCTACCATTGGCTAAGAAGTTGAGGTATAAGGCTACCAATAATGAAGCAGAATATGAAGCTTGCATCTTTGGATTGGAAGCATTACTTGCTCTGGGGGCAAAGACCGCAGAAGTATTCGGAGATTCTTCCTTGGTAATTCATCAGATCAGAAGGGAGTGGTCAGTCAAGGAAGAAAGGTCGCTGCCTTATGTAAAGCACTTGAGAACGTTGAGCAACCAGTTTGAGTTTTGCACTTTTCACTTCATCCCCAGAGACGAAAATCAGTTAGCTGATGCTCTAGCAACATTAGTGTCTATATGGGACAACCCAACAGGAGTTGCGATGAAACCCGTGCTGATATATAGTTCGGAAAGACCTGGTTTTGAAGCGGAACAGGTGATGGACATTGAGGCCATTGATGGAAATCCATGGTATTATGACATTCAGAATTATTTAGAGAGATCAGTCTTTCCAGAGGAAGCCACTGAGAAGGACCAAAAAATGATCAGGAAGTTATCCACTCAATTCATCAGTGTTAATGGCACTTTATACAAAAGGCAAGCTGATGGTATCCAGTTAAGATGTCTGGCAGAGAAAGAAGCTAAAAGAGTTATGGAAGACGTTCATGCCGGGGTTTGTGGAGCTCACATGAATGGCTTAGCCTTAGCAAAGAAGATCATGCGCCAAGGGTTTTATTGGCTCACAATGGATACAGATTGTTCAAAATTTGTGAAGCAATGCCAGTTATGCCAACAGTACGCGAATTTGAGGCATGTGCCAGTTTCAGAGTTACATAACTTAACATCTCCATGGCCATTTGCAGCATGGGGAATAGACATCATAGGCGAAATCCATCCTACTGCTTCTAATGGGCATAGATTCATCATAGTTGCCATTGACTACTTCACTAAGTGGGTTGAGGCTGAATCTTTCAAGAAGGTTGATGCAAGGGATATGGCTAAATTCATCGAGCGGAATTTGATATGCAGATATGGTCTCCCACATCACATTGTGTCTGATAATGGGGTACAATTCCTAGCAGAGACTAAACAGATGCTCCAGAAATATGGGATCCAACATCATAAGTCTTCTCCTTACCGTCCTTAAGCGAATGGTGCAGTTGAAGCGGCGAATAAGAATGTGAAGAGAATTTTAGCCAAGATGGTTCAGAACTACAAGGATTGGGCAGAAAAGTTACCCTTCGCACTTTGGGGATATAGAACAACAGTCAGAACCTCTACGGGGGCAACACCATTCTCTCTGGTATATGGAACTGAAGCAGTCCTGCCGGTTGAAATTGAGCTGAAATCATTGAGGGTAGTCATGGAAGCGGAGATCCCTGAAGCAGAATGGGGCACAACAACGTTTGTCACAGCTAAATCTGTTGGATGAAAACAGGTTGCGAGCCTATTACCACAACCAAGTTTATCAAAAGAGGCTGGCTCGGTCATTTGGCAAGAAAGTACGAAAGCACCCGTTGAAGGAGGGGGACTTGGTCTTTAAGATGATGAGGCCGGGAGTTCCAGACATACGAGGAAAATTCAGACCAACCT
Organism: Excoecaria cochinchinensis; assembly: GCA_947683425.1. Classification (NCBI taxonomy): domain Eukaryota; kingdom Viridiplantae; phylum Streptophyta; class Magnoliopsida; order Malpighiales; family Euphorbiaceae; genus Excoecaria; species Excoecaria cochinchinensis. Next base: position 13,773,208 of record CANTUQ010000031.1, read on the forward strand.
GGGAAGGACCTTTCATTTTGAAAAAGTTGCTAACAAAAGGAGCAGCAATTTTAGCAGACAGCGATGGGAATGAGTTCAAGGACCCGGTCAATGTCGATAGACTTAAAAGGTTCCATGGCTGAAGACTAAAAAATAAAAAGAAGAGAATAAATGCCCCGCGGCCTTGCTGAAAACCAAAAAAAGGCGGCCTTGCTAAAATTGGGCGCCCTGTCAGGGTGAAAACCAAAAAAAGGCATCCTGGGCAAAAATTAAGGGCCAAGAGAAAATATTCAATCGAGAAAACCCGAGAGGGCCGATTGATAACAGGAGTTTGATGCTGACAAAACCCACTCTGAGATTAGGTGTAGTCATATGCTTTTGAATTCTTGTCAAATGAAAATCATGTATGATGAAATCATATAGAAATGTACACAATTTCGCAATGAATAAAAGAATATATTTTCATTGATCTTTCAGTTCTGTCTCAAAAAGAGTTATATCAATTTTTCATCTAATGATTATCGCTCATCAGATATGTCCTATTTGCTCTTAACAGAAGCTTTGGTGATAACCTTCTCTAAAATTAAAAAAAAAAAAAAAAAAACAAAGAAGGCCGTTAGAGATGAAAACCGTAACTGGCTCTCTAAGCAAAAGTTAGGCCAAACGGCAGGGTGAAAACCTGGAAACAGGCAGTCTGCCCTACAAAAAAAAATAAAATAAACAAAAGCCGCTGGATTGGGTTGGGTCCATTCCAGGCAAAAGTTAGGCAAAGGGTTGTGTGAAAATCCCATATTCTGTTAGTTCCCCACTAAGAGTTATCGCTTAACATGGATATTTTGTCCATGTAGGTTTCTGAACATAGTGTCTTATAAGACAGTCATGCATCGCCAATGGCCAACACACTAGGAATTCGCTATTTATATAGGTTATTTTGTAATAATATGAGATGTGTATTTATAGTTGGCATGTGTAAAGGAACTAAAGTTTTTATATCAATAAGTTGAATTTTTGTAAAGCGGAAACTATGTAAGGCATTAAGTGTTTTGTAATATTATGCATGGATTTTCAGAACATAATTGAATGTAGCTTTCGAAAGAAATTTATTTAACCTGAACTTTGTATGGAATACTGATTTATGCTTATGTGATGTGTTATAACACTCCATAGCCATCATAGTAAAGCTCTACAGGTGGTTAGGGGGTGTTACAGTATGTGCATAGAGTGCTTTCCAGTTCATACTTAGGCTGCGCAAGCAACCCTAGGTCGATCAACGAGGTAGAGATTTGGACTCTATGGGCGATGGTGGCGGGCCGCACCTTAACATTAGCCATGAGATACTGGCTAATGTGGTGAGAGTGGCGCAGGGGACAGCCCCTTCCATATGTGCTAGAGGTGTGATCACCAGGTCGCTGTTACATCTGAGGGTTAATCCAGGGAGATTTGGGCCTCCACTAGCCGAGGATATTTATGTGGATGCAGCAGTAGCTCAGACCATGGGTATGATAGCACAAGTGCCCGGTGTAACACCCCAAACCCGTACATAGTATGCCAAATGAAATCATAGGCAGTGTGCGACGGTGAGTTGAGGGTGCTACCAGACGGAGACACAAACTTAGCAATAACAGAAAACAGAATAATAAAATTTCTTTAAATCAAATTAATTTCGATACACATCGCATACTCAATCATATATACATACATCTCTTGCATAAAACTACTTGATATAATCATATCACAATTCATTGATTATTACATACCAATTACTTGTTACGGACATAATAGATAATATCATTACAAATATCAAACTTATACTTTATATAACAAACTATTATAGACTCATTGGCCAAGACTACTGCGGAATGCCCGGTCGATACTTCTATCTCCATAATCTGCACGGATAAACACTCGTGCTAAGCATAAAGGCTTAGTGGGAAAAACACATAATATGGACGACCACTCACAGTGGTCGTCAGACCATACACACAATAAATATCCAATACAAATTCATTTGTATATAAATACATGTTCTAAGCACACTTAATGATTTCATTCACTAATTGCATAAAATTGATCTTAAATGAAATATATTAATCGTATTCATCAACATAGTCAAATAGAGTGACAATTTTACCTCCCCATGTCTCATCATGCATCAGTCATATAACATTTAATTAATACATGCTTTTCATCTTTCACTACTCATAATTCTCATGCCTCACTTATAATTACATTCATTTAATCATTTTTACTTCAAATAAATTCCTTACTCTCCTATTATTTGTTCATGTTTACATTACAAGGAGAATAACAAAATTGAAACTCATAGGTACCCGAAGGTAATGCCACATTTTAATATAGGGATTCGTATTGGATCCGAGAACTCATAGGTGCATAAAGAACTAGTTCAAATAGCATATAAGCCATAATAAATAATATGTTCACATTCATATCAAATGCTTATACTCATACTTTACTACAGTCATCACATACACTTATCAATTCATAACTTATTATTCGACTCACATTTCTTTGTTCAATTATTGCCCGATAAGTCAAGAGGGTGGATAACGAGTGAATACATTGGTACCTGTAGGTACAAACAAAAGCAATTTCTTTCCTTTTTATTCAAAAACATTTTCACATTGGGAGATCTTAAACAAGATCCAACTCATAGGGATCGCGAGGATCCAAATGCGGACCTGATTAGGGTCCTCAACGCATTGGGCTGCAGCTAACAGAACTCTATAGGGATGCCTATCTGTCCATGACTCAACTATTGCAGGCTATACATAAACTCTTATTGATGTCGTACTCATTATATTTTAACACAACTTATTTGTATTCATTTATACATATACTTTTAATTTATGTCGTGTTAACACATAATCAATTACTGGAATATTTGGGTGTCTCCCAATTATAGTCATAATATTAGTTTCTATGTATACCATTTATTTCATTTGTATTCACATTACATTTTTAATAATTCCCATATACACATAAATCCATGCAAAAGTAATCCAAATTCAATCTTTTACAAATTATATGCATACTTACTATTTAAATGCCATTTCTTAATTATTTATCGTATTATTGAGTATCCATATCATTAATCCATTCAAATTATTGGCTAAGCAGATGAACCGAGCTCCTAGGGAGAGCTGATACACAAAAGTCAGGTAAACCGAGCTCATAGGGAGAGCTGATACATATAATTCAGGTAAACCGAGCTCATAGGGAGAGCTGATACACATAATTCAGGTAAACCAAGCTGATAGGGAGAATTCATAGACTGATACACATAAGTCAAGTAAATCGAGCTTATAGGGAGAGCTCCTAGGGAGAACTCCTAGGGAGAGCTGATACACATAAGTCAGATAAACCAAGCTCATAGGCAGAACTCCTAGGGAGAGCTGATAAGTAGATCACTTCTCCACTTCTAACTTATATAGCCATAACAAACATGTAAAACTCATTTTTAAGAGGGGTTATCTCTTAGAAAATGTTCGCCAAGGTGTTATCTTTCTAATGGGACAAATTTTATAGCATTTGGACTTATATAACTTCAGTTATGAATTAAACAAATCGAACTGCTTTCTAAACCCGAACAGAATAGATACACTTCTGTTTTGTTCAATTTCAAAACACTTAGAGCCAAAATTAGACCTTGAACTCCCTAGAAAATATAGGTGAGTGTCTTAGGGTCCATATATCACTGAAATCACCCAATTTGGATATTCCTATATTGAATTATAGCTTAAAAACCGAACTAAGGTCAGACAATACCAAAGACAGAACTGGTTCTAGTCACTCGGCCAAAATAGAAACCCTTCTATTTTGTCCACTTTTGAGGGTATTAGAGATAGAATTTGGTCATGCTCATTTCTATGACTTTTGTATATGTATAAGTGAAGGTTAGAACGCAACTTGATTCACATAATTAGGAGTTGTAAAACTCAACTTATGATCAAAACATTCACCGAAGGTCAATCTGACCCAAATGATAGAATTTACCATTCTTAGCCTATCAAGTTCTAATTCAATCAATTCAGCACAACCAGCCATCAAATTCAGTTCTCAACATCACAAAGCATATATGGACACTTTAGAATATAAAATTGACTATTCACACAATCAAAACATATAAATTCCCAAATCTCATCTTCCTTTACTCCTATTAGCTTAATTGGTTGTACAACCCTTTGCGTTCTTATTCTTTCCTTAGCTTCTCTTGTTTCCTCCATAGAAAACAAAACAAAATTTAGAATTTACTCAAATCCATACCTACACGTAATTTACATGAAGAAGAAGAGGAGAAGAAGAAAAGAAGAACCAATCACTTACCTTAGCTTATACAATTTCCCTTATCTCTAGCTTGAACTATAGAAATCTCCAAATTTGAATTTTTTAATCTTAAAGAGAGGGAGCGAGAGAAAGTGACGTTGGAAGAAGAAGAGGAAGGAGAAGAAGAACATGAGGAACAGGAGAGAGGAGGGCAAAGTTTTGCTCTCTCATGTTCTTTCTCTCTTCTTTTATGCCCCCTTCAACTCAATCTTATCCTCAATGCCAAGTGTCACTCTACCATTGGTCCATTCTAGATTTTTATGTCAAATTTCTCTTTTAATCCCTCATCCTTTTTCCTTTACTTCAATTGGCACATAACTTAACTATTTAAAACATTAGCCCACAAAATAAATCCTTACTTACTCAATTAAGTCCTAAATTCATACCTCACAAATCTACAATTGGCCGCACTTGCAGAAACTTTTACATTAATATCGAATTCGTCCTTTCGGCACGCCCGACACCACAGCTTACATAAATTTGGCATAACACTAATCCATTCTCATAAATTGGCCCTCAGAGTTACTTATTCCATTCAATTAAATTCATGTACGTAAAATGACCAAATCACCCTTTGCTCCCTTTTTCTTAATCCCAATCATATCCTTTTTCCTGCTTAATCACTTCGATCATCAAATTATACTGTTTCGATCACCAATATCCCTAGACATGTACAAATCCATCTAGGGTACAATTTGGGTTGTTACAACACTTCCCTCCTTAAAGAATATCATCCTCGAAATTCAAAAAAATCGTATTATCCCCATATTGTATTCCTTGTCACTACCACACTTATGTGTTAACTTTCCACTATTAAATAACTTATACACTTTACACATAACTTATCAATTCTCATACACTACATCATTCACATATCACATTTCAATATCCTTATAACATGAAACATTCTTAACCAAAATCGAATTCAAACTCATCAGAATTACCTTATCGAATCGAGTAAACTTTATCTCAATAAATCACTACTCAATTCTTAACATGTATCACAATTATAGTCATATCATTAGTTAGGATCTAACATATAGGCTTCACATTTAACATACTTACATATACACATAGGGTCTTATCACCATAATGTTTAATACCCCAAATTTTAAGATACACTGGTTATTATCTCTAGTTCATACATTGGCTATTAATCCTCTTAGTCACTGTTTCTTAACTCATTCTACAAAATAATCCTTTCATATCAGCATTACTTATTCACTTTCTACACTAATGGTAGCCTACACTTTACATTTTCTTAATATCTCCACTTAACCATGTTGTACTCAATGCACAACCTGTCAGCCACTTTTTAATTGAGTTAAATCAAAATGCTTATCACATATGAATGAGAGATGTGAATGAAATGAATGTATAATGATTTATGTATGCAAAATGATGCAGATGCAATTTTGGCAATATACTTTCCCATCCCCATGCTAATACATGCTTATGTTCAAATAATCTCAATTGAGATGACTGACAGATGCACAGGGTGCCACTAATACTCTCATGTTAAAACAATATACACCCTCACTCTGTATTCCTTAAAAATAGAAAATTCTTTTCCGAATTCAAACCATACTAAGAGAAACTCCTTAATTGAATCTCTTATAACACTACTGATGCACACATTTCATAACTTTCAAATACAAAAAATCCAAGACAGACAGATAGCGATCTATCAGTTTTACACTTTCTAACTATACATCTAACTTATTAAGAAATTTGGAGTTTCTATCACCAATACAAAATGAGGACATCCGCTTTGGCCCAACACAAAACTATACAAACACGCTTCTAAACTCCTAATCATCAAGAACCGACTAAACCTATCCTATGATACCACTAAATGTAACACCCTAAACCCGTACAAAGCATGCCGAATGAAATCATTGGCAGTGTGCGACGGTGACTGGAGGGTGCTACCAGAAGGAGATACAAATTTAGTAATAACAGAAAATAGAATAATAAAATTTCTTTAAATCAAATTACTTTCGATACACATCGCATACTCAATCATATATACATACATCTCTTGCATAACACTAGTTGATATAATCATATCACAATCGATCGATTATTACATACCAATTACTTATTACGGACATAATAGGTAATATCATCACAAATATCAAACTTATACTTTATCTAACAAACTATTATAGACTCATTGGCCAAGACAACTGTTGAATGCTCAGTCGATACTTCTTTCTCCTTAATCTGCATGGACAAACACCCGTGCTAAGCACAAAGGCTTAGTAGGGAAAACACATAATATGGACGACCACTCATAGTGGTCGTCAGACCATACACACAATAAATATCCAATACAAATTCATTTGTAAATAAATACATGTTCTAAGCACACTTAATGATTTCATTCGCTAATTGCATAAAATTGATGATAAACGAAATATATTAATCGTATTGATCAACACAGTCGAATAGAGTGATAATTTTAATTAGCATATGCATACAATTTTACCTCAATATGTCTTATCATGCATTAGTCATATAACATTTAATTAATGCATGTTTTTCATGTTTCACTACTCATAATTCTCATGCCTCATATATAATTACATTCATTTAATCATTTTTACTTCAAATAAATTCCTTACTCTCCTATTGTTAATTCATGTTTACATTCCAAGGAGAATAACAAAACTTCATCTCATAGGTACTCGAAGGTACTGCCACATTTTCATATAGGGATTTGTATAGGATCCGAGAACTCATAGGTGCATAAAGCACTAGTTCAGATAGCATATAAGCCGTAATAAACAATATGTTCACATTCATATCAAATGCTTATACTCATACTTTCCTACAGTCATCACATACACTTATCAATTCATAACTTATTATTCCACTCACATTTCTTTGTGCAATTATTGCCTGCTAAGTCAAGAGGGTGGATAACGAGTGAACACATTGGTACCCGTAGGTACAAACAAAAGCAATTTCTTTCCTTTTTATTCAAAAACATTTTCACATTGGGGGATCTTAAATAAGATCCAGCTCATAGGGATCGCGAGGATCCAAACGGGGACATGATCAGGGTCCAGAATGCATTGGGATGCATCATACAGAACTCTAAAGGCATGCGTATCTATCCCCAACTCAACTATTGCAGGCTATACATAAACTCTTATTGATGTCGTACTCACTATATTTTAACACAACTTATTTGTATTCATTTATACATATACTTTTCACTTATGTCGTGTTAAGACATAATTAATTACTGGACTATTTGGGTGTCTCCCAATTATAGTAATAATATTAGTTTCTATGTATACCATTTATTTCATTCGCAGTCCCATTACATTTTTAATAATTCCCATATTCACATAATTCCATGCAAAAGCTGTAACACCCCCGCCGCCGCCCCCGTTGGAAGGGCACCAGTGGGCGTGTTACCCTACGCTCACTCACAACATACATACATACACTGAGCGGAAGCATTCACTAACCATAATAACAAAGGCAGAACATAAATCTCATATAATCAAAATATAGAGTTATATACAATATCCAAAATATTACATCACAAATCCTTACAAAGAGTTACAAAAGCCACTATACAAAAATACTACATAAAAAAAAAAGACTCTACTCCTATGTGGCCGACCTGTAGATGCGAGACACGAGCAAGCTCCCAAAATCCTGTCACCTACATGGGACAAGAACCCGTGCTAAGCGATAACGCTTAGTGGGGAGGAACAAAACACAACAAAACACTATACAAAAACTAACATGCATTAACATACAGAATTCACTAAATACCAGAGGATAGGAATATATGCACAGGTCAAGAGTCACTATATGAAATCAGAATTGAAACAGAAAGCATGAGGCAATAATCATAATCAGAATCACGCAATAATCCAAACACTTCACTAAACAAATAACGGACATTCACACAATAGCCTGAATTTCACTGGTGGAGGATAAGGGAACACGGCACGGGAGACCGAAGCCTCAAAAATAGTTTTATTACCCGAAGGTAGCGCGGGAGACCGGAGTCTCAAAACATTTTATCACTACACGGAAATTGACCATCCCGGAGGTCGACCGCTTCTCCCAAACGGGGCAGACACGGGCAGTTGCACTTAAAAACCCTTCTTAAGCATGCTTAATTATCCTTTACCTTGACACTTCAGGCTCGACAACTCATCCTCTAACACAACAATTCAAAATCAAAGCAAGGTTTGACACAAGACTCTAACATCAATTACATTCATAACTAAGACACTAGTACCATGATATCACGGGTCATAAGCACAAACATATTCCATGCAATAGTGAGAAACCGTGCAAAGTGGAACAAGAGAAACACATTCAGAAAACAGGGCAAGTAGGAAGGGCCTCTATAGCGATCACGATAGTTTCGCGCTCGGGATAGAGCGCGGGGCACCACATCGAGAGTTCGCGCCAGGAGGCGCACTCGCGACGAAGCACGCTCGGCAGACTCACACAACCGAGCTCTGTCGCGCTCGCGACAACGTCACGGTCGCGACAGAGACAAATTCCTTCCTCCTCGCGCGCATGCTCGACAGAATGCTCACGCAGAGGACTCGGCTACCGAGCTCTCTATTATGCTCGCGAAAATGTCGCGGTCGTGACCGAGGGCTCTCCAGCCACAAGGGACTAATCCGCATTCTTTCGCGATCACGATAGAACCCAGAATTGCCCAGATCTGCACTTTTCCTACTCTCTTCACAACACAATCCTTCATACATTCATTCAACCATGCACAAACACTTACCTCAAGCCTCTAGTACATCACCGCATCATTCTCAAAGCCACATAAACACATTTTTATATAATAATCAACCACCACTCATCAAGAACTCACTCAAAACCAAACTCAAAATTCATTCTTCTTAAATGCTCATGTTCTTCAAATACACATGCAAACACCATTTTATCACTAACAATTAGCTCATAATCATTAATTAATCTAAACATGCATTCATCCAAACATAACACTCAAGGTTACTAATGACATGCAATCACAAAATAGAATTGATCCAAGGAGGAATTAGGGGAAAAATATAATCCACAAACACAGCTCCCAAACCTGGAAATTGCAGCTTCACACCGGGCCCCTCACGATCCCACCTTATCCTTGCCCTTGATCTTTCTTCTCTCTTCCGATTCTTGCACAAAACCCAATCAAAACACACTTAAATCAAACCCAAAAGTTCTTCCAAACCATAAAACAAAGAACAAGAAGGAGATGAGGAAACCCAACTCAAATCCAAGCACTTACCTTCAAGAACTCAGCTCAAAACTTCAGGAAATCCCACTCAAAGCTCAAAGAAGCACACAAGAGAAAGTGAAGAGCAGCCAAATGAAGAAAGGAAAGAGAAGAGAGGACGGGAAAGAGAGAACAAGAGGGGGAATGGGTAGCTTCCACGGGAAGCTATCCCATTTCAGCCTTTCCTCTCTCCTCCTCTCACCTCACTTCTTTCCTTCATTAATTGCTCACCTAACACTTCCACTTGGCATGCTCCTATTGGTTCCCACAACCAATCTTGACTTATTCACTCATGGCACCATCCACAAAACCACACACAAGTATCCCTTACATAAATATCTCCAAGGCACCAAACTTGACTCACACCATATTATTTCTTAAAAACCACTTTTCATCCAAGGCACCATGCACAAAAATCACTCAATAAAATCTCTTAGCCCACTTACATCATACTACCATACACTACAAGCACATCATAACATTTCCTTCACTTAACTTATTACTTAATTAATTAATTTCTTAACAAATAATTCCTTATTATCCAAATTTTCCTCTTACACAAATTATGAAAGTACCTTTAATTTACTGACTTACCATGCAAATTCCGACCAGGCCATTTTTGGGTTGTTACAATCACTCCCCCTTAAGAAATTTCGTCCTCGAAATTTTCCCGCTATCACTTATATCCAAACAACCCAAATAACCCAAAACTCAAAACAGGACTTAACCAAAAGCTAATAACACAACTTACCGGAAGGTCCTGCTCGATCTGTTGTATCCTCTCCTAACATCGCGTAAATTCTCGGGCGCGCATACCCTAAAAACCGAAATGAGGTCAGACAATAACAAAGACAAAACTAGTTCAAGTCACTCAGCTAAAATAGAAACCCTTCTGTTTTGTCCACTTTTGAGGGTCTTAGACCTAGAATTTGGTCATTCTCATTTCTAATACTTTTGTAGGTGCATAAGTTAAGGTTCTATCCCAACTAGATTCACTTAATTTTGAGTTGTAAAACTCAACTTAGGATCAAAACAGTCACAAGAGATCAATCTAACCCAAATGACAGAATTTACCATTCTTAGCGTATCAAGATCTAATTCAATCAATTCAATAAAACCAGCCATCAAATTTAGTTACGAACATCACAAAGCATATATATACACTTTAGAATGTACAATTGATTATTCACACAATCAAAACATTTAAATTCCCAAACCTCATCTTCCTTTACTCCTATTAACCTAATTGGTTGCACAACCATTTGCTTTCTTATTCTTTTCTTGGCTTCTCTTATTTCCTCCACACAAAACAAACCAAAATTCTAAATTTACTCAAATCCATACCTACACCCAATTTACATGAAGAAGAAGAGGAGAAGAAGAAAAAGAAGAACCAATCACTTACCTGAGCTTATACAATTTCCCTTATCTTTAGCTTGAACTATGGAAATCTCCAAATCTGAATTTTTGAATCATAAAGAGAGGGAGTGAGAGAAAGTGGCATTGGAAGAAGAAGAGGAAGGAGAAGAAGAACGTGAAGAATTGGAGAGAGGAGGGCAGATTTTTTCTCTCTCACGTTCTTTCTCTCTTCTTTCATACCCCCTTCAACTCAATCTTTTTAATCTGCTCATTGCATATACATTGTTGTGATGATCAAATAAGTATGTTTGTTGCTTCTTTATGTATGTTTAATCGTGTTTTTGGTCTGTTAATTTAGTTGCTCTTTTCACCTCTGTTTTCCAGGTTGTTAGAGCTGTGATTTTATTTTTGTTTGATATGTGGTTTCCGATCAGATTTTGCTCTGGTTCTTGCTTGAGTTGTGTTGCCCCGATCGGATTTCACGTTTCACGATCGGATAGTGCCGTCATTTTCTCTCCCGATCGGCTATGCCGTCAAGAAAACCCAGTTCCCCGATCAGACTGCATGACTCATGAAATACATTCACGAGTCATGAATGCACTGTAAGACTCATGCAGTGCATTCACGAGTCGTGAATGTAGTGCACGACTCGTGCTGTGCATTCACGAGTCGTGCATTGATGTTCCCTTCCCATTTCCATTTGCATTTCATTTCTTTACATTGCATTTTCGTCAACTTTGGGACACTTTTTGTCCCTTAGTCTAGCTAATCACGTGAGATGTTAGTTTATTCATTTGAGTTTTCATTCTTTATTGGTTTTCTTTGTTCTTCACGTGATTCTTTTCTTTATTTACTTTAAGTTTTCATCTCTTATAGCTATTTTGTCCTCTTTTGATTTGTTATTTTATATTATTTTATTTTATTATTATTGTTTATCTAGCCTAATTATTATTAATATTTCATATTAATATATTTTAAAAGGTTATTATTATTATTATTTTATTAATATATCTTAGTATTGTTGTCATCTTTCTTATTATTATTATTGTTATTATTATTATTATTATTATTATTATTATTATTATTATTATCATTATTATGCTAGCATGATTTATTTTTAATCTATCTCACATGTAAATTGTTTGCATATTAAATTGACATGTCTAATTTAACCTATTTTATCTCATACACATTTGTTAATTATTTTTGCATGTTCTCTAACTTTATATTTATTTGATTAATTTCCCGAATTATTACTAATATTTTTAATGTCATTTTTTGTTGTTTTGTTGTCTTGAAAATTATTTATCTTCGCGAGTTGCATTCGTGCTCGGGTCGGAGGACCGGGAAATTAAAGACCATCCAAATTTTGGGGTTTGCATTTTCATTATATTTTCTGCATATTGTCTTATTTTTTATTTATTTTGCATGTAAAATATATGTTTTAATTATCCGGACTATAGAAAATCATGTTTTTTAAATAATTAATAATTTGGGATTTTTATTAATAAATTGGGCCAATATCCTATTTTAGCTAATAAAATCTCACCTTTAAAATAGAGAACTAGTTTTCATAAAATGGGATCACTCATCTCGGTTTTTTTTTTAATCAATATCCTAAAAATAGTTCTCCAATTTTTCTAATAAATAAAAAGGAACCAATGTTCCTAAAATTCATGACCCGATTTATGTATGTTGTATTTTAATTTCTTTTATGCTTTTATTTATTTGTTTGTTTATATTTTCTTATTTTGGGGGATTGTTCTGTCCCATTTCCTTTTATTTGTTATTTATTTTGGGGGATTGTTCTGTCCCAATTTCTATTTTGTAATTTATTTATTTACTGCTTTATTTATCGCTTTCCTATGTGAATGTATGCGCTTTAAATTTATTGCATTATCGCGTGAGATAAGAGATGGAATTTTAATTTCTTAAAAGTTCAATTATAAACTTAACTTATGTCATTAATAAGGGTGAAGTTCCGAACACCTTCTTTGGTTTAGACCAATAGAGGTTAGAGACCTTTCCCAATTTCTTGTAAATTGGGTGGCGACTCCAAAATACCTCAAAGGTGCCTAAAGGCGTTGTGAGTTTAGATGATCCTTTTCAATGTTCTATTGGAAAAGAGGCATCCAAGATGACTCATGATGCCCAAGATTAAAAAAGACGCGAACCAATCTCTCGAGCTCTAAAAGCGAGTCTCAAATGAGGGCTTTTGCTAGGTTCCGGCCCGTGTCATAGTGGCGACTCCACTGGGGACGATGATTAAAACTTCGCTTCGAAAGTGACTTAAGTTAAAATAATAATTGAGTTGTTAAGAATCAAAAATTTCATTTCTAATCAAAATTGCATTGAATCCACTAGAGCCTTAAAATTATGTTAGTTTGTCCCCATTTTACCCCGATGCGTTCCCAAAACACAACCCTACTTTCACTCATTATAGGGAAGTGTTCCGGATAATCACCAGCCCAAGCCTCGTACCATTAAATGGTATATCAAATGGAGACCCGAATGGTCGCTATGCTCTTGATGAGCTAGACCCGTTGGTAGGGACCATGCTTATGTAGCCCTAAAATAACACCACCTTTAACCAATGCCCATATAAAGGCAATAGATACTTCCATTAGGTGAAATGTACCATAATACCGTGCTTGCTATTTGGGCCATCATATATTGAACAAAATCAATTGAATTAAATGGTGTTCATCAAAGGCTTTCATGCCCTGGTGAGCCCATCTTAATTTAGTTGAATTATTTAAATACATAATGGCCAAACACCCATGCGTATGTACATTAAGCAAGAGTGTTATACTGCCAATTTTTTACCATGCACTATACGTGTCCAACGGGTTCCCTGTTAACCCTTGGATAAAGCCCACCTAAGAAAGAGACCGTATGACCCCACGTGTGGGAGAAATAAGGTCGAAAGGATCTATCTGCTTGCTTGTGGTTGTGGATTCTGCACAACATGCTTATGCATCACGTGTCATTCATGCATATTAATAAAAAAAAATTAATAAAAATAAAATAAAAAGAACATACATTTTATTTTGTGTGTGTATATCCTTTTTCACATGTACATATCATCTTACGTATAATTGTTTCCATGCATCGCATCATATCATTGCAATATATTGATCTTTCACTCATCAAGGACCGTCTACATAGCACGATCATGCATTACATGACATTCATGCATCATTCTAACTCTTTAATTTTTCAGCCACTATAGACCATTTGTCAGAGTGGTTTTGGGGTTCCGACAATCACCGTTAGAGGACCTTTTGTCTGGGGTTAGGATCAGGATCAGGATCAAGGGCAGTTAATATGAATTCAAAATTTTCAAGAATGGCCAATTCTTCGTGACAGATTGAAGAGACTCTTGCCTTAATTGCCCAAGAGATAGATAGAAGGCTTTAACAGCTCGAAAAGACGTTGTTGGCCACGATTAAGGAAAGGATGGATGCTATGGCGCTAGTTCTTCAAGCTTAACTTATGGAAATTACCCTTAACCAAGTCAGGTCGACCACTGTCGAGAAGGCCTATACAGCGATGATCACGTCGTCTCCTTTTACTTCCAAGCCCAGAGATAAGATTACACTTGTTTCACCAGTCGAGCAAAGAGGAGATATGCGGTCTAATCTAGAATGGGACATTGTGCTTCAAGAGGGTGGAGATACAGTAATGATGCATGCCCTGAGAAATGGAAGCCTGGGTATCCGCAACAACAGTAAGGGCAATGTTAGGAGGACGGGAGTGCCAACCACGAAAATGAATCAAAGGCACTATTCTGATTTAGGCCGATCCTTGTCATGGGTTTTTAAGAAGCTGATGAAGGAAGGGATATTACAGTCGTTGCCTCCTAAGCCCGCCAGAAGCTAGGGACATCTCAGTCACAGGGCGGATCAGTATTGCGCCTTCCACCAACACACCAAGCATCTGGCGAACTATTATCGAACTTTAAGGGACCGGGTATGAGACCCCATTGATAGCAAGTAGATCTCTGACCTAGAAGAGTGGAAGGAGGAGAGGAAGACAAATTGAGTACTTAAGTGGGAAAGACGGTTCTCATGAGTGATAAAGGACCATTGACTATAGCACCTATGCAGAAGACTATGTTTTAGATGCTTTATTCTTTTATTCCAAGAACCTCTTATGTCAGTCTTTGCAATTTCAATATGATGAACAAATTTGCTTATTTGTATAGTGTTTCGGATGATTTCATTTCTCATGATCACGATGCATTCATTTTTTTTTTATATTGATTCAATTAATACGATTACATTTAATCTTGGAACTTTGGAAAACCCAAAGAAAATCTTGATAGCATCTGATATAACTCCTAAATAGAGGAAAATTCTGAGAGCTGAAAATAAAAAAGAGAAAATAAAAAAAGAGAAAGAAAAACTAGCTGCAATTAGGGGATTGGATGAAAACTCACTAAGAGCACTAGAACCTTTCTGATTACCCATCAAAGCAATCCTTGGATAAGACCAAACCTAGAAAATGATTTAGGTAACCATTTCTTTATATAGTTCTCTAAATGACCATTTCCTACCCTTGTTTATTTATCGCTTGCTAGCCCGTTGAGCCATTATGCTGGTATGCTAAATGCGTACCAATTTTGTTGTTACATGTGTTAAAACTACCCTTCGCTTAAAATAATTTTTACCTCTCCTTAGAAGAATGGCCGCTCTAGTAAGAACGGATATACGTCATTGACAATTCTTTGGATTATCAAAAATTGCCCTGATAAGGATAAGTTTAAATTTCGGGAAAAGGGTTTTAGCCATGCGCAAAAGACTTGAGCTCGCAAAAAATAAATTAAAAAATAAAATAAATAAAATAAATAAATAAATAAATAAGAAAGAGCTCAAGATAGTAACCACTTGACGAGTTTCAACGATTAACTTTTTAATTGTTATTCTGATCTTAATGAGATAAAAAGTTACCGAGCCCAAATTCAAGAATACTTTTGTATATGTGACTGAGCTGAGAACGGTTCACCCATCAGTCGAGTAAATATTATGGCCATTTTTCTCTAGCGACCTGATCTTTCTTTGACATCCATCTACCTAAGCCTAACATTACAAGCAAAGTAAGACCTCTTGATTCTTGGTTTAGTCTCATCCAATCAGCGGAGATGACTTTCTAATAAGGTTTGGTACGTAAGAAGAGGCATATGGTGTTTCTTGAGCTTCAAGTAGGAAAACCCGAGAGCTAAGAGAAAATATTAAATCATGAAAACCCGAGAGGGTTGATTGATAACAGAGTTTGATACTTTCAGGATCTATTTCAAGATTAAATGAGGTCTGGTATTTTTTTGAGTTAATGCCAAATGATGATCATGTGTTATGAAATAAAACTGAAATACGTGCATTTATGTAATGTTGTTGATATGTGATAAGTTGCAATTATATTAATATTTTAGATTAATTCTTGGCATAATTATGTGTTTTATTTATTTAATTTTAATATTAATTAGTTAGTTTTTGTCTTTTCATTAATTTATAATGTTTTTATAATTTTTAATAAGTTTTGGGATGTTTTCAGGTGTTTTATTTTAATCCGAAGCTAAATTGGAGGTTCGAGATTGATTTTAGGAACAATTGGTGAAAGAGGGCAAAATTTGCCTAAAGCACAGCCGTGCTTTTCAATAGCACAGCTGTGCTTTCAAAGGGAGCACGCAACAGCGTGAATAGTCGATGACACAACTGTGTTATGTAGCAGGAGGCCCACTGTGACGCGCGCCGGACCCCGCGTACCGCCGCTTTGACCGTACGCTTGAGGGCGATCGGGCAATTATGGATCCGTTTGGCAACTTGTAAAGATATTTACAAGTGCGTCTATTTTGGGCAACAAGGAGGTTTCATGGAGTCGCCACCCAATAGAACATTGGGAAAGTTTCTCTCGCCTCGGAGAGCCTAAGACAGCGCATGCATCCATTTTGGGCCAACAAAAAGGAGTCTTGGAGGATGAACCTCTCTCCCTTGGAGCCTAGGATTGATTGATTAAGTCTTTGAATAGGACACAAGAGGTGTCTTGGAGGTTCCAATGAGTGATCGGAAAGACCTCTTGCCTCGTTTAGCCCAAAGACCATAGCTGGGTTCGGGACTTCTCATCTATTTCTACTTTGATTAATTTTGCAATTAGATTTTGAATTTATTAATTTGCTCCCTCTCCACACGATGCAATTTAATTACAGGCGCACTTATTCACGTCAAAAGTGTAATGAATAAATAAATAAAGTGTAACAAAAAAGGACTATAAAGATAAATACAATAACACTAGGAGCGGAATACAACTCCCCTTTGTAAAAGTGCAGTACATACATAAAATGGGGAATTCATTTATTTTGAGGACTTTGGTCCTCGCATGTACTTACTATAAAAGAAATTAGTATTTTATCGTGGATGTTTTTATTGGATGGAAATTAGGACGTTGGATCCTTGAGTTAATAAAAAAGTCCCAATTTTATGTATTATAAAATATTTATCCATTCTTATTTAATGCAGAATAAAACGATACATTGAGCACAAAACAATCAATAAAAAATGAATAAATAAGTCATTAAATAAGCAAATAAATAAACAAATAAATAAATAAAGGATAGAGAGGTAAACCAAATGGAGTCTTTTGTGGCAAAACTCCTCTTAAGCTCCAAATTATCCCAAAGGCATAAAAATAATCTCACAAAATAATCAATAATGTTAATATAAAAAAACAAAACATTAATAAATATAAATGAAAATAAAGGTTAAAATTTAGAACTAAAATAATAAGAATAAAACTATTGATAAAAGACAAAAGAAAGGATTTAGAAATAAATAGAAATAAATAATAGAAAGAAGATGAAAAAAAGGGTTTTGAGAATTGCAAACAGATCCCAGGGATGGCCTCTAACAAATGACAGACGGGCGTCATTGAAAGCGATCGACGGATTGCATACCGTCGTTCATCAGAGAGACGGGCATATCCCGGGGTGACCGACGGGCCGTAACGCGCCACATAAGTGCCGTCGCTCGAACGAGTGACGAGCGTCGGTGGCCTTATGCCCCGTCGGTCGCTATTGTTCTTCAAAAAAACAGTAAAAACCAAGTTTCCCAAACAAAATATTTTGCAATGCAAAAGTCCAAAAAAAGGGCAAAATAATTAAAATAAACTAAATGAGATGGGTGTCCAGAATATTTACCATCGGATTTTACCTTTTAGGTTAGATTCTTGATGATTCGGACCTCGCACGCTTCACGAAAAATGGGTAAAAATCAAGAAAATGAAAGGTTTGGATTTTTCTTTCTTGGTTTTCACAAAATGCATAAATGTTGGAATCCAAAATTCTTAGAAACTAATCAATTTTAGCTCCTTTGAATATTTTGATTCACAAAAAAAATCATAAATAGAATGGAGAAATCTTGAGATGAAAAGAAGAATGCTGGCAAATATGCTTTTAGGTAAAAAAATACAAATTCGTCCAACAAGCCAACCAAACCCCAAAACGGGTGAAAAATAGGTTTTTATAGGCCTTGAAATACCGACGGGCGTCGGTTGAATTCTATTTCCTATTGAAAACAGGATTCAGCCGACAGAACCCTGAAGCCACAGACAGGCGTCGGGGCTTTCCATCGAGCGACGGCATGCCGTTATCGACGGGCTGGCCGCCGGTGGAGGTAAACTCCCTTTTTTACCCTAAAACTCCCAATTCTCTTTTCCTCTTTGTCAGTAATACAGAAAACACATTTCTCGTGAACCTAGAGGGCAAAAATCTCTAAATCCTAACCGTTCATTCGGACTCGGGCATCAATTTCTTCATCGGGTAATCTCTGATCCGCACTACCTCGGGACACGATGCTTACAGTTGCCCCCAATTTTGGGGAAACTAGTGCGCAAGTGCCTAGATGAGCCAAAAATTCAAAGAAAAAGGAAAACAGAAGGAAGAATAGCGTACCTGAAGCAATCCTTACCTTTCGTGTTTCTTGCTAGGTAAACCTTGTCTCGATCTACTCAGCGGATAGTGATGGATGTCCCTGCCAATCTCGTCTCGACCTACAAGTTGTTGATAAGGTGTAGCATTCTCTAGCTACACCCTTGCTGTGAAGAGCAGTGTTCTTTAACTGCAACTTCAGTTACCTTACTGACCTCGTCTCGATCTACATGGCCTTCCGCTAGCCTCGTCTCGGCCTACACGGGAGATGTGAGATGCAGCACTCTCTGACTGCAATCCCAGTTGCAAGATGCAGTGTTATCTAATCGCAGTCCTGCCGCGATGTATTGTATCGCTGGTACCCTACTGACCTCATCTCGGTCTGCATGGTCTTCCGCTAGCCTCATCTCGGCCTGACGGGGAAGGTGAGATGCAGTGCTCTTTGACTGCAATCCCGGTGTGAAGAGCAGTATTCTCTAACTACAGCTTCGATTGTGAGATGTGGTGTTCTCTAACCACTATCTCGAGGTGGAGAGCAGTGTTCTCTAACTGCAACTCCGGTTGTGAAGTTCCCTTGCTAACCCCCGTCCGATCTACAAGGTGTGTAGCACTCTCTGGCTGCCGCGTGAACTGTGAGATGCAGCACTCTCTGACAGCAATCTCGATTTTGTTAGGAATTCCTTGCTAACCCCCATCCGATCTGCAAGGCGTGTAGTGCTCTTTGACTACACCGTGGATTTTGAGGTGCGGTACTCTCTGACCACAATCCCTGCTTGTTGGCATTTCCTTTCTAATCCCCATCAGATCCGTAAAGTGAATGCCTGTTGGAGTATGATTTTGGAGGACATAATGCTTGATGTGTCCATCTTCCAATGTGATTGTTGTCTGTGTTTGGATCAATATTAAGCAATGTTCCTGTGTGACAAAGAATTTATTTTTTTTTTTTGTTAATTCATATATAAGTGATTCTTGCTTGGTATGCTCATAAATGATTTTGGATTACCATTTATTATTTATCATTATTTTCTATGCATCATTTCTTGTGGTCATATAGTTTTAAAGTAGATAAACAGAAAAGTTTACAACTATCCTTAATGCAAATAAATTGCAAATAAAGATAGAAAAGAAATAAAAATATGTAAATCTAAAAGTAAATGTTTTTTTCCACTAGAACTCCATTTTTGTATAATGTATATACAAGTGCACTGATAATAAATAGTATGTAAAAAGAAATAAAATACAAAATGCCATCCCAACTCCCTGAATGACTACAATGGCGGATAATCCGTGAGCTCCTCCTCGGGGTCATCATCATCATCAGATATATGGATCGGCTGAGGTTGAGGCTGAGGTGGAACAGGCTGAGGCTGAGGTGGAGGCTGAGGCCAAGATGTAGAAGGTCCGGCTACAGAAGTAGAAGGCTGGCTAGAAGGACCTCCTAGGCCTGGCTGCCAAGAGCCCCATACTCTAACCATGGGCTGGAACCTAGGAGGAACTGCCACCGGCACAGATCGAGGCTGTGGTCTCTTAGAGCCCTGCTGCTGAAACTGTACCCGAGCATACCCGTATAGGAAGGGCTGTTCACATACTGTCATAAAGCGCAAGGTGTCCGTGATCATCCCCCCCAACTCCTTGAAGGCCCTGCTCAACTGGTGAGTCTGCTCAATCGAATCGGTCCTCATACTCTCTAGTCTCTGCTCTATCTGCCCCCTAAACTCCCGCATGGACTGAGCTAGGGGAGGAATGGTCCCCTCCAATCCCTGGACTCTGGACCTGAGAGAGTCAAGTGACTCATCTATCATCTGAAGAGTCATGTCGATCTTCTGAGCTACCTGGTCCTGGGACATCCTCGACTCCTGCCTGAGCTGCTCTCTGGGACCCTCCTGCTCCTGCACGATGTGCTCTATAAGCCTAGCCTACTCCTGACTCATACGCTCCATGATCCTGGCCTGCTCTCGGACCATATGCTCAACAAGCCCGGCCTGCTCCTGGCGCATGCGCTCAATGATGCTCGCCTGCTCCTGAATGATGGCCTGCTGCTGATCCAGCCTCTCCAGAGTGAGTCTGTCCCTCTCTCTAAACTGCTCATGGAGGACCCTGTCCCTCTCATCCTGCCTGCGCCTAAATGCGGCGAGCATGGAGACCATGAACTGGGAGATGTTTGGCTGTGATGACTGAGGCTGAACTAGCTCCGGAGTCTGCTCTAGTGGTGGAGTTGTGGAGGTAGATGCCCCTGGGTCACCTCTGGAGTAGGGGTGGAACCTCTCTAATGGCCTGAGTATGGCTCGCTGTACCCTCGTAGCTGGAGGAGGAGTGGGGGTCGGCACCCTCGGTGCTGTAAGAGTGCCAAACAGGTCATCAATAGTGAACTCCACCTCAAAGTCCGATGGCATCCTGGGCTGCTCCTGCTCTGGCTGTAGTTGTGGCTGCTCCTCCTGATAGCCCTGGTGCTGGGGAGGCTGATCCCCTAGATACTCTGGATGTGGGGGCTACTGCTTCTGCGGCTGTGGCGGTGCCTGCTCCAGTGATGGTGCCTGCTCTGGCTGCTCCTGCTCTGGTGCTAGTGGAGGGAGCACAAAGGCTCGCTGAGTCTCGTGTATGGTAAGGAGTCTGAATGCCTCAGGCTACCCTGCTAGCTGCAACACCATCCCCATTTGTACGGCGGCTGGAGCATCCACGTATATCCCCTCATCCAAGGCACCCCCAAGTCTATCCAGGGTGACTCCCAATCCTAGGAGTAATCTGGTAACAACTCCGCCGATGATCACCACTGGGGCTGTCCCCCTAGAAACCCTGACCATGTTAGCCAATATCTCATGGCTAATATTGAGACGCCGGCCTTCCACCATAGCCCAGAGGCTCCAGATCTCCGCCACATTAAGCGACCCTAGGTTACCAGCCCGTCCGAGGTACGAGCTGGAAAGCACTTTGTGCAAGTACCGGAGCGCCTGTGAAATCAACATGGTACTCTTTATTGTATCATGGTCATATAGCACTCCGGGTAGGGCTATAGCTGCCAAAGGGCGCGTCTCACTGCTCGCTGGGGCACCATCACTCCGTCGCCCCGTGGGAGTCCCATAGCCTCTGTAAAACGTCGGCGCGTGATGCTGAACTGCTGACCATCGAACCAAAACCGTATCACTCCTGGCTCGGTATCAGATCTCCGGTATCCTCCGTAGTGCAATGTGGCCAGGACCTGCCGCACCGCCTCTAGATATGTCTGGAAGGCCGGTGTCAAGAACTCTGTCCAGCCTGCGCCCTCCATAAGTATGTCAATCTCCTCGGCCACCCCAGGGCCTCTAGGAATGGTCTAGAAATGAAGCGACTGGCTCGGAACTCTACCTGAACCAGTGCTCTGTATCTCTGTGCAGCCTCGGGGTCCATCCAACCCGGAGCCTGTGGCTCAGGCTGGCCCTGTGGGACACGTCGTCGTGGAGGCATCCTGCAAGAAAGAAGTTATGCAATTAATTTAACATAAAAGGCCATAAATAGATCTGATTTCTTATATAAGGCAAATCAGGCATCCTCTCGACAAGGAGGGTCTAACCCGAAAAAGAAATAAGACAAAAATAAAAATAGAAATAATAATAACATAAAAATTGGGCAGCATCCCAGCAGGGATGTGCCCAACCCCCTGCATTAGGAAAGGCAAAATAATGACAGGCCTCAGGCCCCAATAACCAATCATAATAATAAAAATAAAAATAAAAATTTGGATAGCACCCCGGCAAGGATGTGCCCAACCTCCTGCATGAAAAACAAGAAAATCACAGGCCTCAGGCCCCAACAGGAGCATGACATTTATTGGTTTCACAACTAATACATGCATAAGCATTTCTCATTTCTAAGCAAGCATGCTTTATTAGAATTCAAGACAACAAAAGTTTCATGTAGAGTTATCTAACAGTGTAACTAAGAAAAGAAAAGAAAAAAAATTTCCACAATTAATTATTTAAACAGCATCTAAGGCTAATTATTAAGGCACAATATCTCCCCTAACAATCCTTAATAATAAAAATGGAAAAACTAAACTTATTTACTTGAAATTAAGACAAGAAGAAGAAAATAATTAGAAGAAAATAAATAAAAAAATAGTTATTAACCTATAATTGGTAGAAAAATGATGAAAACGCAGAAAATATGCTTCACTAGGTGTCCGGTAGTGTAAGGAATGTGAAAATGCAAGACAAAAATGTGAAAAGATGAAGAAAAAGTGAGAAAACCGTAATAAGGGACGGTTTGAAGAAGGAAAGCAAAAAGATAATCGCCAAAAATTGCCTGTCCGTCAGTCTCCGCTCATTTTTATAGTTTTCATGACTGACGGGCTGGGCGCCTCCAGGAGCGACCGACGGGCTGCCCGTCTGTCGTTCAAAATTCCCTCATTTAATGTGTAATTAATGCGCGTGATAAATGCAATGATGATGCATACATCTGCCAGGTGGATGACTTCCGACGGGCAGGCCACCGCCACTGAGGAACGGGCAGGCCGTCTGTGGAGTGCTCCTATAAATTTGACAAAATTTCCTTGGGATTTGTGCCTTTTTCTTATTTTGACCCTTTTCTATCTTCAATCTTTGACTTTTAAAGGATGACTTCTCCTCCTTTCCATAAGATGTACCGCATCTTGGATGACGCTCACACCAGGGAAAATAACGGCCTTACTACTCTGTCTGGGCTACAAAACTTACGGAGAGCCAAAATAGACCACAACTTACTCCTAGCTGCAACCCATTTTTGGAATCCTTGCTTCCATGTTTTCAAGTTTACTTATCAGGAGTTGTGCCCCCTACCTAAGGAGTTCGCTGCTATCACTAGAGCATGGTATCCTCCCCACGCTCTGCCCTGCGTCCTTCGCTGTGGTCTGATTCAGATTCGGGATATCGCCCTATCTCTGGGCATAGCTCCTTCCGAGGCCGCTCGGCTGGTCTCACAGGGTCCCACCTTTCCGTTGGAGCCATTGATCGAGGCTCTAGACGGACTTTCTGATGTCCCTACATATCGGGTAAGCATTGTGTTCTTATTCTGTATGATGAGTCTCTAGACCGTAGTTCCAGGGGACTTGGTTGGCGACCTCCGCCTGTTTGGGGTTTTAGATGACTTTCACCGCTGATTATCCCCCTTTCCCCTTATTCTGGCTGAAACCATTCTGGGCCTGGATGTTGTACGCTCTGGATCCACCACCTCATTCACCGGAAGCCCCTTATTACTCCAGGTACGTCATTATTTTAATTGTGGATTTTCGCACTAGCTTTTCTTAGCGGGAAATGCGTCCTTTCGGATTTTCACACAACCCTGTGCCTAATTTTTTCCTGAAGTAAACCCGACTTACTCCAGTGGCTTTTTTTTTCTTTTTCTCTTTTTTTTAGATATGGTTGCAGGCGAAACTGAAGATGCTGTCAAAGCCACCTCCCCGAGTCATCGCATAATACTCAGCAAGACACTTCCTCCCGCATCGATGGTTGTATTCTTTCACAACTCCTGATGAAGGCACCGCTAGATTTGGCGAGCTATCAGATGATGACATTAGTTTCATGTCTACCTGGCTCCCTCTGTCGCACGCTATCGTTGACGGATCATCAAGGTATGTTCCTCTATGCGGGCTTCGTCAGGTCCACTTCTGCATTGCGGCTTGATGTGCTCGTCAGATCGGGATGACCCAAGACGTGGTGAGGGTCCCGTTATCCTTTCAGGGAGGAGCTTTTTCTGCTGCTTTTGCTTCTCGCTATCATGAGCTGTGGAGCCAACTTCCGGTTAAGACCGTCATACCTCGATTCGGAGCTCATTCCGTGGCCTCCACCAGTGAATATAAGAGATGGGTCCTCAGCCCGGCGTCTGACAATAGGACGCGAGGACTTAAACATTTGGCCAGCAAGAGTAGCAGTAGGACCTAGTTTATCTTACACATGTACACCCCTTTGGGCACTATGTTTCTTTTCAAAACAGAACTAGAAAATGACGAAAATGAAAAGAATAATTCTTGTTTTATTTCACAAAATTGTGTACCTTTCCACAGAATTTCAGCATACATGATCAATTTTTGACACTAACTCGACTGTGTATACCCTATTAATTCATGAAACCAAATCTTGATAGCATCAACTCCTGTTACCAAGTGGCCCTCTCGGGTTTTCTCGATCGAACATTTTCTCTCATGCCTCTAATTTTTGCACAGGATGCCTTTTTCGGTTTTCACCCTGCCGAGGCGCCCAATTTTAGCAAAGCCACCTTTTTTCAGTTTTCAACCCGCAGGGCATTTTATTCTCTTCTTTTTATTTTTAGTCTTTAGCCGTGGAACCTTTTGAGTCTGTCTATATTGATCGGTTCCTTAAATTTGTTGCCATCACTATCCGATAGAATTGCAGCTCCTTTGGACAACAGCTTCTTGAGGATGAACAGCCCTTCCCAGGTTGGTCTGAACTTCCCTCGGATATCCGGTGCCCCAGGTCTTATCTATTTGAATACCAAGTCACCCTCTTTCAATGGATGCTTCTTAATCTTCTTCCCAAAGGACCGGGCGAGTCTCTTCTGGTAGACCTGGTTGTGGTAGTAGGCTTTCAATCTGCTCTTATCTAGCAGGTTCAGATGTTGCAACCTTTGTTGTGCCCATTCAGCCTCAGGAATCTGGGCTTCCATGACCACCCTAAGTGACTTAAGCTCTACCTCCACTGGCAGCACTGCTTTCGTCCCATACACTAGAGAAAATAGTGTAGCACCCGTAGATGTCCTAACCGTTGTCCTGTAACCCCACAGCGCGAAAGGTAACTTTTCTGCCCAATCTTTGTAGGTCTGGACCATTTTGGCTAGAATTTTCTTGACGTTCTTATTAGCGGCCTCTACTGCTCCATTGGCCTGTGGTCGGTATGGAGAAGACTTATGGTGCTCAATCCCATACTTCTCAAGCAGCTTCCTCATTTCTCCCATAAATTGGACACCGTTATCAAACATTACATGATGTGGGAGGCCATATCTGCAAATCAGATTCTTCTCAATGAACTTTGCCATATCCCGTGCATCAATCTTCTTAAAGGACTCTACCTCTACCCATTTGGTGAAGTAATCGATAGCGACTATGATATATCTGTGCCCATTGGATGCTGTAGGATGGATCTCCCCAATGATATCTATTCCCCAGGCTGCAAACGGCCAAGGCGACGTTAAGCTATGTAGTTCTGACACAGGCAGGTGTCTCAAATCCGCTTACTGCTGGCATAGCTGGCACTGCTTCATGTACTTTGAACAATCATTATCCATAATGAGCCAGTAGAATCCTTGTCTCATGATTTTCTTGGCTAGTGTCAAACCATTCATATGAGCTCCATATACACTTGCATGAGTTTCTTCCATCACCTTCCGGGCCTCCCTTTTATCCAGGCATCTGAGCTTAATACCGTCGGCATGCCTCTTGTACAATGCTCCGTTTATGCATATGAATTGAGTGGACAGCTTGCAGATCATTCTTTGGTCTTTTTTAGTAGCTTCTTCAAAAAATTTCGTGCTTTCCAAATAATTCATGATATCAAAATACCACGGCTTTCCGTCCGCTATCTCTATTTCCATTATCAGTTTGACCTCAAAGCTAGGCCTCTCAGAACTCGAGATTAGAACTGGTTTCATGGTTAGTCCTTCCGGATTGTCCCACATTGACACTAGGGTTGCCAGTGCATCAGCCAACTAGTTTTCATCCCTTGGCATGAAATGGAACATACAAGTCTCAAACCGACTATATAACTCCCTCATATATTCGACTTACGGCACTAAATGCTCTTCCTTGATAGCCCACTCTCCCCGAATCTGGTTGATTACTAAGGATGAATCTCCATACACCTCCACATCCTTTGCCCCCAGGGCAATTAAAGCTTCTAATCCGAAAGTGCATGCCTCATACTCAACTTTGTTATTAGTGGCCCTGTATGTCATCTTTTTAGCCATAGGGAGCTTTTCATCATCCGGGGTTGTCAGGATGATTCCTACTCCTACCCCCTTATTATTAATAGCCCCGTCAAAGTGTAGTTGCCAACCTTGAACAGAGATCGCCGCTATGTTTTCATCAGGAAAATTGAACTCAAGTGAATAGCCCTGGATGGGATGATCGGCTAGAAACTCGGCTACTGCCCGCCCTTTGATAGTCTTTCGAGTGATATAATCGATATCGAACTCCTGTAGCAACAGCAACCACCTTCCCATTTTCCCAAGCAAAGACGGTGCTTCTTGCAAATAACTCAGACTGCTTTGCCGCTGCCTATACTTTTATGAATGGAAATAGTGTCTCAGCTTCTTGGATACACAAATCATAGCGAGGCAGATTTTTTCTACTTCTGCATATTTTACCTCGTAAGTGAGGAATTTCTTGCTGAGATAATAGACTGCAAATTCCACTCCGAATTCATCTTCCTGAGCAATCATGGCACCTACAGAGCCATCTTCCACTGCCAAATACAAAATGAGCGACTTGACTGGTTGTGGCGGTGTAGAGTCCCACTAAACAGTCTCCGATTGAGCTGAGATTTCACGTAGAGGGTAAATTATATATTTTGAGAATTATGGAATTGATTTTGAGATAAATTGAGCTTGGGAAGTGAGGAAAATAATTTATGGATGGAATATGGGCTTGAATTGTTTGGGCCACTTTTATTGGGCTTGGCCCGGCCCATTAAGACCCTTATAAAAGCTGAAAATATCAAATTTCTCTAGAGAAATCTTCACAAATCCAGCAGCCTCTCCACTCCTCTTCTTAGCTGGATTTCACCCTCTCCATTTCTCTTGAATTTTCTTCTTTTGTCTTCAAAGTTCTCCCCAAATCCAACCCTCCTAAGTAAATTACAGCCTCTCTTTTCATTGATGATGGTCTCAAAAGCTCATTTGGAGTGGAATAAGTGGGAAAAACTAAGAGTTCAAGGTTATGCCCCAAAAGTGAGGTAAGGGATTTTGAGTTCTATAATTTAATCCAATGGTTCAAATAGGTATTTTAGGGTATGTAGAAGATATTTATGTAGTTATATTGAATAAATGAAGAGAAATAATGGGTATATCCTAGGGTTATGTATTCGGCCACATAAGGAAGTTTATGGAGGTGATGGTTTTTCAAGGAGATAAGGCATGGAAAGCAAGCTTAAATGGTGGAAAGCAAGGAAATAAGGTTAGTGGATACAATATCATTTCTTTTCCATTGTAAAGGCATGATTTTAGGTTATATTTGTATAGTGTGTATGTGAAATATGCATGCATAATTGAATCTAACTTGATAAACATGCTTAGTGGGACTAAATAAGTGTATAAACATGCTTAAGATAAATTAAAACAAAGTGGCATGAAATATGCTTTAGAGGCCGAATGGAAATCCTAAGAAAAACATAAGTTCTAATGAGATTTAATGCTAATAATTGATGTTTATAACATGTATAATTAGTCTAATGTATGATTGAGTGAATAAAAGAATTAAAAGATAACTTAGTGAAGAAAGGAAAGTGAGGCCGAATGGTTTAGGGAAGAATACTATTGAATATGTGATTAGTTTTGGCAATATAATGGCACATATGAGATGTATAACACGAAATAAGTGTGATTGAGTGAATAAATGAAATTATAGTGCATGATATGAAAAATGGAAGTCTTGGCCGAATGATATAAGTTAGTAATTATATGTGTATTTTGATGGTATATGTGATGTAAGGGTATAAAGTGATTAAATAGTGATAACCAAGTGTGTATGCAAAAGGGCAAGTGAAAATAATGTATATGTTATAATATGCTTAGTGATAAAGTGTGATATTTATATGAATAATGATGAAATATTGCCCTTAGTAGATGTTTGGTAGTGAAATCTAGTTCAGGATATAATTGGCTAGCCATAGGGATTCCACATCGCGGTACGAGTCATGACGACTCGCTATTGATAGACCAATGACGGTCTATCTCAGTATAGTGTTCAGTATTTACAGTGTATCCAGTGATTTCAGTAATCAGTGTAGTGCAGTGCAGTGAAAATGGTCCTACTGGGATCATTCTATAGTGTAATGGGTCTGTGGGACCCATGCCCCGCATATCCGGTCAGTAGATTTTCTACCGGGTTCATACTAGGGGCATACTGGTAAATAAGTGATAAAAATGATCCAATTAGTAATAAAAGTGAAAATGAGTGAAATTGGGACTAAAATGAAGTAAATGAAAAGTTTAGGGGTAAAATGGTAATTTTGTAAAAAGTTGGTAAAAAAGTGAGGAAGCTAGATGAAAAGTGTAAGTGTAAGGGTAAAATCGTAATTTTGACAAAATATGAGGTTAAGATAGTAAATTAGTGGAAAAGTGATAAAATAAGGGCTTAAATGTAATTTAGTGAAAATGTAAGGTTAAAAGTGGAATATGAGTGTAAAAAGGGTAAAATAGTAATTAAAATAAGTAAATAAGGGTAAAAGTGTAAAATGGAAAATATGTAAGGTTAAAAGGGTAATTAATGAATAATGAAGGGCAAAGTGGTAATTAATATAAAAGTGAGGACATAAATAGAATTAGTGAAAAAGAGAGGATATAGATGTAATTAAGGTAAAAGAAAGGGCATGGATGAAATTAATGTAATTGTGGGGACATAGATGTCATTAATGAAAAAGATAAGGGTATAATTGGAGATCATGGAAAAAGAATAAGAATAAAAGTGTAATTAAAGAAATAATAAGTTTAATTAAAGAAATAAAAATGTAATTAGTGGATAATGTGATTTAGTTAAGTAATTATATGATTAAATTGATGAATTCAATTAAGTGTGATTAATGATTTAATAAGAGACAGTAATAATAATAATAGTAATAATAAATAAAAGGAAAGAAAAGTGGTATTAAGAAAAGGTAGTGGCACCAGTGTAATTATAGCAAATTGAAATAGTAAAAATTGGAATTTAAGCAAAGTGTAAAGTGCAATTTAGATGGAAGTGTTATGGTAAGAATAAATTGATGAAATGTGTAACAAATAATTAATAAATATAGTAATGTAATATAGTAGTGGTATTTTTGTACAGTGAATCAATTAAGGTTAAGAACGTGTGTTAATATAAAGTTTAAGAACCAAAATGTGGAATTATAATATTGAGAATTGTTAGTGGGTTAAAGTGTAAATTAGTAGATGATATGGATGATAAATACATAATTGATAATTAGTGAATAAATGATTTATGAAGCATAGAAAATCATTGTATGAATAAATATTAAATAAATAATAATTATAACTGATTTGTGTAAATATATAGAGAATGTAAATGAATGTGTAATTTGAGGATATAATTATAAATAAGTGGCAATGAAAGACAAAGAGGCAAAATGTCAATATTGTGAATAAGTAATTCAGTGAGAATTTAATTGAAATTGATTATTGTAAGATAAAGTTGGGATTTAAATGTGAATAATGAGGAAATTGACTAATAGTGAAGCGAAGAAAATATTAATCTAAATATACATAAGTCAATAAGGGGTGACACAGAAATGAATAGACTAATAATGTAAATAGTGATGATAATAGTAATATAAGTGCAATAGAAATTAAAGAATTTGTCACTGAGCATAATGATAGTATTAATAAAGTGAAACGTTGGAAGAATAAATTATGGATAGATAATTAGGGGGGGCCATAGTGATATAAATTATAGTGCAAGATAGGTAAATAAAAGTTATAAAGAATTAATAAAATTGATGGTATGTTTTATTAAGTGATAATATAGAAAGAGTTTAGTGAAAAGTAGCGAGAAAGTATAAGTCAAGATTAAAAATGATAGATTTTAGTGTGTGAACAAGAAAGTGATAATACTGAAGGAATTTATAGATCCGTTATAATGGTAAATGTAAAAGTGAATGGAATTAAAAAGGAAAGTAAGTATTTAGGATGAGATTACAAATTGTAATGACAAAAATGGATTAAAATAATTGTTAAGGTAAATGTTTAGTTGTGTTTGGAATAAATTAACATAAGGTCTCTAAAGTGAATAATAGAAATAATAATAATGTCAGTAATAATAAGTAAAACTTTGATTAAGAACTAAATAAAGATATAGTGATCGAATGTATTAGCATTCAAGTAATCTAGTGACTGATTTGTAGTGTATTTATTCGGTGATAAAATAATTCATAAATAGTTAACGTTAAATAAATTAATGAAAGATTTGATGAAGTGAACAATGTTAATGTATATATTTCGTGTAATGCAAGATAGGGAAGAAAACGTTAAGTGCATAAAGCATGTCATAATAGTGAATTAGTGTTACAAACATCGAAACAAGAACTATTTAATAAGTAGTTAAAGAAATAAAATAAGATCATGTCAACGGTTAGTAAAGGAAATCGATTGATAAGTGATAAACCAAATCGTAGTGTTATAGTGTTAAATATCTACGGATAACTGATAACGAAATTGATAATCGAATTAAAAAGTGTTAAGAGTATAATCATGGGAATGCGAACAAGAAATAAAAAGATAAGTGACTAAAATTAAGAGCGTAATAATTAAATATCGTAAAAGTTAATAGTGAAAGTGATAGTGAAAGTGGCAGTGTAAGTGAAAGTGATAGCGAAAGTAAAAATGAAAGTGAAAGTGACATTGATAGTGAAAGTGAGAGTCATAGTGATATTGATAACAGTATCGAAAATAATTAGTGGAAGTACATTAATAGTAAGAAAAATAAAGATATTGAACCCCATAAAAGTGTATAACAAATAATCGAAAATCTTAAGAACTGATACTCCTATAATTTAAATAAAGTAAAAAGAATAATTGTGTGTGCATGCATGTATTATTAGTGTGGAAAATTTTGGATATGTATCCACCACTGGGCATATTATGCTCAGCACGTAGAGTGTTACTGCGCGCAGGTTATGGTAGATTTTAACGTGGCCGAAGATGTAGTATCGACTTGACGAAAATATTGGCAGCAAGGATCAATGTTTGGCATGGCATGTATACGACCGCGAAAAAATAAGGGACACAAGGTATATGGTATTGTTATGTGTTAGTGTATGTATGGTTGTGTTTGTTACTGATTGGAAAAAAAAAAAATTAGAGCTATCGAGTGATTCATCAGTGTCTGACTATGCATACCGTGTTGTGACATCCGGTATCCGTATCATTTACGGGTATAAGGGTGTTACATTTATTTTGATATCAGAGCAAAGATTTAGGCAGTCCTAAAATTGGAGTTAGTGCGATAAGGACTAAGTGATACGTATACATGCCATGAATCGGTAGTGATGATGGAAGTGAGTGATAGTATCAGAGGAGATATAAGAATAGTGTTGGCTTATCGTATAGTAAGAGAATGTAAAGTAGGATGACTGATGGGAAATAAATGGACTTCTTGTATTGGATGTTTTCTCAGTCTAGTGGTAATGATGTGTGCTTGTGATGCAAATTTTTATTAGTGGGGGAGAATTGTAATGGCCTAAATACCGGCCTAGAAGTGTCAGAGTGTGATTTCAGTGTTATCACGACGATCGCAGTGTCGAACAGTGTAGGGAGAAAGTTTGCCAGTGCCAAAGCTTATTGATAAGTGCATTAAAAATATAGCGGTTCCTATACGGGCAACACCGGGGCGGCTATATAGCGAACCTGGCTGTCCGGCGGCCGAAAATTTTAAATTTCGCAAAAATGATCTGTGGGCTGCCAGGAGTCTAGTTGCGAAATCGGAACTGAAAACATAGTCAAATTGAGCTCCGAAAATCAATTGGAAGAAAGCCTCCGGTTCGATTCAAATAGTAATCAAGTTTGACAGAACTTTGACCAAAGCTCTAAATATAGTAAACAATTTCTGAAAAATTATCTGAAGGTATAGATGGATTCAGAATAGAGTGTAAAATAGTTTGGTGGTGAAAAATGAATTTTATGGAGACACTAGAAAATTAGTGAATCGGACCGGTTTAATTGAACCGAACTGAATAGTGACCCTAAATGAGATGAAATTAAGGTCTAATGGGCATATAAGAGTCAAAATGATGTTAAGGATGAAAAATGAACCGAACCGGTTTAACCAGTGAATCGAACCGATCGGACCGGTCTAGTTGACTTTTGGTTGACTAGGTTTGACCAAAGTTTGACTGAGCTCTAAATGGAGTTTTGGACCTCAAAAAAATTATCTGAAAGCATGGTTACGCTTGAAATAGTATGGAGAATGAATTGGTAAAGAAAAATAAATTTTACGGTAAGACAGAAAATTGAGTTAACGGACTGATAAGAAATTAGCGGACCGGGAAATAGTATCCGATTGAGTTGAGATTTCACATAGAGACTAAATTATATATTTTGAGAATTATGGAATTGATTTTGAGAGAAATTGAGCTTGGGAAGTGAGGAAAATAATTTTTTGATGGAAAATTAGCTTAAAAATGGAAAATGGGCTTGAATTGTTTGGGCCACTTTTATTGGGCTTGGCCCGGCCCATTAAGACCCTTATATAAGCTGAAAATATCAGATTTCGCTAGAGAAATCTTCACAAATCCAGCAGCCTCTCCACTCCTCTTCTTGGCCGGATTTCACCCTCTCCCTTTCTCTTGAATTTTCTTCTTTTTTCTTCAAAGTTCTCCCCAAATCCAACCCTCCTAAGTAAATTACAGCCTCTCTTTTCATTGATGATGGTCTCAAAAGCTCATTTGGAGTGGAATAAGTGGGAAAAACTCAGAGTTCAAGGTTATGCCCCAAAATTGAGGTAAGGGATTTTGAGTTCTATAATTTAATCCAATGGTTCAAATAGGTATTTTAGGGTATGTAGAAGATATTTATGTAGTTATATTGAATAAATGAAGAGAAATAATGGGTGTTTCATAGGGTTATGTATTCGGCCACATAAGGAAGTTTATGGAGGCGATGGTTTTTCAAGGAGATAAGGCATGGAAAGCAAGCTTAAATGGTGGAAAGCATTCCTTTCTTTTCCATTGTAAAGGCATGATTTTAGGTTATGTTTGTATAGTGTGTATGTGAAATATGCATGTATAATTGAATCTAACTTGATAAACATGCTTAGTGGGACTAAATATGTGTATAAACATGCTTAAGATAAATTAAAACAAAGTGGCATGAAATATGCTTTAGAGGCCGAATGGAAATCCTAAGAAAAACATAAGTTCTAATGAGATTTAATGCTAATAATTGATGTTTATAACATGTATAATTATTCTAATGTATGATTGAGTGAATAAAAGAATTAAAAAGAAAACTTAGTGAAGAAAGGAAAGTGAGGCTGAATGGTTTAGGGAAGAATACAATTGAATATGTGATGAATTTTTGCAATATAACGGCATATATGAGATGTATAACATGAAATAAGTTTGATTGAGTGAATAAATGAAATTATAGTGCATGATATGAAAAATTGAAGTCTTGGCCGAATGATATAAGTGAGTAATTATATGTGTATTTTGATGGTATATGTGATGTAAGGGTGTAAAGTGATTAAATAGTGATAACCAAGTGTGTATGCAAAAGTGCAAGTGAAAATAATGTGTATGTTGTAATATGCTTAGTGATAAAGTGTGATGTTTATATGAATAATGATGAAATATTGCTGTTTATATGAATAATGATGAAATATTGCCCTTAGTAGATGTCTGGTAGTGAAATCTAGTCCAGGATATAATTGGCTAGCCATAGGGATTCCACACCGCAGTACGAGTCATGACGACTCGCTATTGATAGACCAATGACGGTTTATCTCAGTATAGTGTTCAGTGTTTACAGTGTATCCAGTGATTTCAGTGATCAGTGGTGCAGTGCAGTGAAAATGGTACTACTGGGATCATACTATAGTGTAATGGGTCTGTGGGGCCCATGCCCTGCATATCGGGTCAGTAGATTTTCTACCGGGTTCATACTAGGGGCATACTGGTAAATAAGTGATAAAAATGATCCAATTAGTAATAAAAGTGAAAATGAGTGAAATTGGGACTAAAATGAAGTAAATAAAAAGTTTAGGGGTAAAATGGTAATTTTGTAAAAAGTTAGTAAAAAAGTGAGGAAGTTAGATGAAAAGTGTAAGTGTTAGGGAAAAATCGTAATTTTAACAAAATATGAGGTTAAGATAGTAAATTAGTGGAAAAGTGATAAAATAAGGGCTTCAATGTAATTTAGTGAAAATGTAAGGTTAAAAGTTGAATATGAGTGTAAAAAGGGTAAAATAGTAATTAAAATAAGTAAATAAGGGTAAAAGTGTAAAATGGAAAATATGTAAGGTTAAAAGGGTAATTAATGAATAATGAAGGGCAAAGTGGTAATTAATATAAAAGTGAGGACATAAATGGAATTAGTGAAAAAGAGAGGCTATAGATGTAATTAAGGTAAAAGAAAGGGCATGGATGAAATTAATGTAATTGTGGGGACATAGATGTCATTAATGAAAAAGATAAGGGTATAATTGGAGATCATGGAAAAAGAATAAGAATAAAAGTGTAATTAAAGAAATAATAAGTTTAATTAAAGAAATAAAAATGTAATTAGTGGATAATGTGATTTAGATAAGTAATTATATGATTAAATTGATGACTTCAATTTGAGTAAATGTGATTAATGATTTAATAAGAGACAGTAATAATAATAATAATAGTAATAATAAATAAAAGGAAAGAAAAGTGGTATTAAGAAAAGGTAGTGGTACCAATGTAATTATAGCAAATTGAAATAGTAAAAATTGGAATTTAAGCAAAGTGTAAAGTGCAATTTAGATGGAAGTGTTATGGTAAGAATAAATTGATGAAATGTGTAACAAATAATTAATAAATATAGTAATGTAATATAATAGTGGTATTTTTGTACAGTGAATCAATTAAGGTTAAGAACGTGTGTTAATATAAAGTTTAAGAACCAAAATGTTGAATTATAATATTGATAATTGTTAGTGGGTTAAAGTGTAAATTAGTAGATGATATGGATGATAAATACATAATTGATAATTAGTGAATAAATGATTTATGAAGCATAGAAAATCATTGTATGAATAAATATTAAATAAATAATAATTATAACTGATTTGTGTATATATATATATAGAATGTAAATGAATGTGTAATTTGAGGATATAATTATAAATAAGTGGCAATGAAAGACAAAGAGGCAAAATGTCAATATTGTGAATAAGTAATTCAGTGAGAATTTAATTAAAATTGATTATTGTAAGATAAAGTTGGGATTTAAATGTGAATAATGAGAAAATTGACTAATAGTGAGCGAAGAAAATATTAATCTAAATATACATAAGTCAATAAGGGGTGACACGGAAATGAATAGACTAATAATGTAAATAGTAATGATAATAGTAATATAAGTACAATAGAAATTAAAGAATTTGTTAATGAGCATAATGATAGTATTAATAAAGTGAAACGTTGGAAGAATAAATTATGGATAGATAATTATGGGGGGCCATAGTGAATTAAATTATAGTGCAAGATAGGTAAATAAAAGTTATAAAGAATTAATAAAATTGATGGTATGTTTTATTAAGTGATAATATAGAAAGAGTTTAGTGAAAAGTAATGAGAAAGTATAAGTGAAGATTAAAAATGATAGATTTTAGTGTGTGAACAAGAAAGTGATAATACTGAAGGAATTTATAGATCTGTTATAATGGTAAATGTAAAAGTGAATGGAATTAAAAAGGAAAGTAAGTATTTACGATGAGATTACAAATTGTAATGACAAAAATGGATTAAAATAATTGTTAAGGTAAATGTTTAGTTGTGTTTGGAATAAATTAACATAAGGTCTCTAAAGTGAATAATAGAAATAATAATAATGTCAGTAATAATAAGTAAAACTTTGATTAAGAACTAAATAAAGATATAGTGATCGAATGTATTAGCATTCAAGTGATCCAGTGACTGATTTGTAGTGTATTTATTCGGTGATAAAATAATTCATAAATAGTTAACGTTAAATAAATTAATGAAAGATTTGATGAAGTGAACAATGTTAATGTAAATATTTTGTGTAATGCAAGATAGGGAAGACAATGTTAAGTACATAAAGCAAGTCATAATAGTGAATCAGTGTTACAAATATTGAAATGAGAACTATTTAATAAGTAGTTAAAGAAATAAAATAAGATAATGTCAACGGTTAGTAAAGGAAATCGATTGATAAGTGATAAACCAAATCGTAGTGTTATAGTGTTAAATATGTAAGGATAACTGATAACGAAATTGATAATCGAATTAAAAAGTGTTAAGAGTATAATCATGGGAATGCGAACAAGAAATAAAAAGATAAGTGACTAAAATTAAGAGCGTATTAATTAAATATCGTAAAAGTTAATAGTGAAAGTGATAGTGAAAGTGGCAGTGCAAGTGAAAGTGATAGCAAAAGTAAAAATGAAAGTGAAAGTGACATTGATAGTGAAAGTGAGAGTGATAGTGATATCAAAAACAATTAGTGAAAGTACAGTGATAGTAAGAAAAATAAAGATATTGAACCCCATAAAAGTGTATAACAAATAATCGAAAATCTTAAGAACTGATACTCTTATAATTTAAATAAAGTAAAAAGAATAATTGTGTGTGCATGCATGTATTATTAGTGTGAAAAATTTAGGATATGTATCCACCACTAGGCATATTATGCTCAGCGCGTAGAGTGTTACTGCGCGCAGGTTATGGTAGGAGGGTGAGACAGAGGAGTGACATTCCATTCTCCCCTCTAGATATGAGCCACTATGCTCAGGCGCATGATGAGCCATCTTCTTCCACAGCCCCTCCACCCTCAGCTCCATATTTAGATGCTTTGGTGGTCCAGACTTTGATATCAGAGATGCGGTCTATGATTGCTACGATGACAAGGTTTGAGACTTCAGTTAGCATGCTTCATGATTCCTTTAGTGAGTCGAGGAGGGAGCAGGCAGCTTTCCAGGAGAGGGTTTGGGAGAGATTGGATGAGTTGAGCAGAGGATTGGCGGAGGTCAGAGCAGCTATTACTCTGAGTGACCAGTTGATCTCTTGCTTGGACCTGTCAGTGCAGAGAGCTTGGGAGTGTTTGTCTTTTATTGAGACTCAGATGGAGCAGGCGCGCAGAGATATGGTCCTAGGAGCTGAGCGGAGAGACGCATTCTTGGGAATCTTTCAGCAGAGGATTATTACACAGTTGGACAGGTTGAGCAGTGAGATTCGTGAATTTTTTACACCTGTTTCCACTGTATTTCCCCCACATTTGAGACGACCACCACAACGATATATTGTATATCTTTCAGGAAGTGTTTTCATAAAAGATTTTGTAATCTATTTATTTTGTAGTTAATGAAATTGATGTAGCCAGGCATAATATTATTTTTTATTTGCTTTATTATATTTTGAAATTGTGTGGCTGAGCCAATGTCGTGTGATAGGATAGATATTATTTGTGTTGGCTATGAATCTCACAGGTTTCAGAGTATTTCATTTTGCACAGTGATTATTGGATTTTTGCACAGGTTTTGAGTTTTCTTTATTTTGCACAGGTGGCATACAGGAATTTTGCATTGTTTTTAGTTTTGCACAGTAATTGTTTTATGTTTGCCATTTTTGAGATGATTGCAATTAATTTTAAATTGCAATCAGTTTTTGCACAGCATGGGGGAAAATTTTTGAAAAATATCTTTGTGTGCTTCACTTTCTTGCACTGAGAACAGTGCAACATTTTGAGTTTGGGGTGGAGTACCATTTCAATTTTTCAAACCAAAACTAGTTCCGTTTTATTGTGTCTTTTTAGTTTGTTGTGTGTTTTTTTATATCTTTAGAGTAACTTTTTAAATTTTTAGTAGTTTTTAATTATTTTTTGTTTTGTTTGTGGTGTGTTTATGCCAAGTTTTTATCTTGATATTGTTATGTTTGTTCTTATTGATTTAACCTTGATTTAAATTTTTATTTCGTCTTATTAGTTCTCAATTGTGAATAATTTTGACCTCATTTTTAGAAATTTGTGTTTCATTTAATTTTAAGTTGAGTGAGAAATAGTCCTGTTTGTATCTTTATTTGCTAGACTGCATGTAAACCTTGATTATACTTTGCAATTTCTAAATTTTGAGCACTTTGGGCCTATTTTTAAAATTTGAGAAAAATCTAGATACAATTAGGGGATTAGATGAAAACTCACTAAGAGCACTAGAACCTTTCTGATTACCCATCAAAGCAACTCCTAGATGAGGCATAACTTAGAAAATGATTTATGCAACCCTTCTTTGAATAGCTACTTTAAATGACTTTTCCTACCTCAATTTCATAGTCTCTTGTTAGCCCGCTGAGCCTGTTATTTTAGTATGCTAAATGCGTGCTTGTTTTATTGTTACACATATTAAAACTACCTTTAGCCTTAAATGATTTTTGCCTCCCCTTTGAAGAGTGGCCACTCTAGTAAGGATGGGTTTGTATTTTGGGTAAAAGGGAGTTTAGTTTTTGTCAATTTTTGGTGTAAATTTTTGTTTGAAAATTGATTGGTGTGTGTAATGGAGAGTTGAGCCCATTTAAAGAAATGAGTTTGGGGTTGACAAAGGGGAATGTGATTTAAGTTGTTTATTGGTATTTTGAATATTAAAGCTCAATTTTAGTTCTCGTTGAGATTTTTGGATTAATTTAGTACTTCATAAATTGTTAATGGCTAGTTGGTTTTTATGCTTCCAAAAAAAAAATTGAAAAAGAAGTAGAAGCATTGCAAGTTTTTCCTAGCTAACTGAGCAAAATGTGAGTTTGGGGTACAAAAGTTAATAAAACTTGAACTAGTGCCTTGTGATGATCATTGTTGAATATTATGTGGCATTAATTATTTTTAGCTAAGTTTGATGAGCTAAGGTGTCTTTAAGACCAATTTTGTTTTGATGGTATATAATTGGGTTGGGAATATTCGTTAGTACAGTTGGGTGATTGTGGTTTTGTTTAGGTAGTGGCCATTTTTCTCTAGTGACTTGATCTTCCTTTGTTAGCTAATCTACCTAAGCCTAACGTTACAACCAAAATATAAGACCTCTTGAATCTTTGTTTTGTCTTGTCCGATTTAGCGGAGATGACCTTCTAGTAAGGTTTGATACGTAAAAAGAGGCATATGGTGTTTCTTGAGCTTTAAGTGAAAAGCCATGAGTGCATTCGTGCATTCGAGTTGATTTTTGCTCCAAACATTATATCTAAAAGTTTTGTTTTTAAATGATAAAAATTCTATTTTGGCCTTTGGCACACACACACGGGAATTGTTTGTTATGTTCTTATGTTTATTTGTTATTTAGTGAGCATTGGTAT
Organism: Excoecaria cochinchinensis; assembly: GCA_947683425.1. Taxonomy (NCBI): domain Eukaryota; kingdom Viridiplantae; phylum Streptophyta; class Magnoliopsida; order Malpighiales; family Euphorbiaceae; genus Excoecaria; species Excoecaria cochinchinensis. Next base: position 13,813,292 of record CANTUQ010000031.1, read on the forward strand.
TTACAAGCCTATCTTCTTGTTCCTTAATTGAGAATGACTCCTCATTTTCTTTTGTTGAGATTGAAATGATTGAGAATGTGGTTCATTCAGTACTCGAGGACGAGTAAAGGTTTGAGTTTGGGGTAGTTGATAAGTTGCAATTATATTAATATTTTAGATTATTTCTTGGCATAATTATGTGTTTTATTTATTTAATTTTAATATTAATTAGTTAGTTTTTGTCTTTTTATTAATTTATAATGTTTTTATAATTTTTAATAAGTTTTGGGATGTTTTCAGGTGTTTTATTTTAATCCGGACCTAAATTGGAGGTTCGGGATTGATTTTAGGAATAATTGGTGAAAGAGGGCAAAATTTGCCTAAAGCAATAACACAGCTGTGCTTTCGAAGGGAGCGTGCAACAGCGTGAATAGTCGACGACACAGCTGTGTTTTCTCGCAAAACACAACTGTGTTATGCAGCAGGAGGCGCACGCTCACGGAGCAACAACGCGCATTCTATTGCCCACAGCACAGCTGTGTTTCTGTGAGAAACACAGCTGTGTTACATTGTTCCCGTAACCCTATAGTGCTACTTACTCAAGAACACAGCTATGCTTTATGAAAGCACAGCTGTGCTTTTCTCTTCACTTTAAAATCAAAGTGCCGTTTCATCTTCAACGGGGGAGGTTTTATTTTTTAGCTAGTTTTAGTTTTCTTTTTAGGCTGCTTTTTATATTTGTTTTACGTTTTAATTTTCATCTAAAATACTGTTGTAGCATAGATTTAATTTTAAATTTTAAATTTTGTTCTTAAATTATGGAGATTAATTTAGTTTAAATTTATTTTTTTGGGTATTCAAGGAATTCCATGGTTGAAGAACAAAAGCTTCAAGATCTATTTTCTCTCTCATCAAGGGTGTATTCTAAACTTGAATTTTTCATATTTTATGTTTATATTCTTGATGTTAGAGTAGTTATTCATGCTTAGGGGTTCTTGAATCATACTTTGTATTTTGAATTATGGATTTAATGAATATTCTCATGATTTCTTTTATTTCTCTTGTTATATTTTCTGCATTTATAATGATTATTGGGTTTGATTATGATTTAGTCCGGAATGATAATTGATTTCAAATCTGATTATTGTTGTAATTTGTTTATACTCTGTTCTTATATCTCTGCATCTATCGGTTTTGCTTGCTCCGAAAAGGGACGCTTGATTTATAGATGTTAGTTTTAGAAAGTTCAGAAATGTGAGGAATAGATGGGTCTTGGATTAATTTACTCCGGAATGGGAAATTAATTCATACCTAGGATGTTAGACCCGTGCTCATGCTAGTCATAAGGCTTACTCCGGAATGGGAATGCTAATTATTTATATTCAGTTTTTATCATTCTTGCTGTATCTTTTGGACGACTCCGATCGGGATTCTAGAAGTGCAGAATTTTATGATTTAAGACTAGAGTGGCGAGTGACATAATTAAGTTCTGGGTTGTTTGACTCCGTATTGGGAAAATAAACCAAACTTGATGCTTGGGTTTAGTTGGGTTATCCAGAAATTCATGTTGGTATTGTTTTTCCAATTTTCAATTACATTTATGAGGATAGAATTTCCTAAGCATCCAATTTCATCCTTGAGTAATTTCTTGATGAACAATTTTATATTTAATTTGTTAATTTATTTTCTTGCTTAGTTTAGAATTTTCAACCAAACAATTGGGGATATCTCAATTTCACTCAACCATAGATGTTTAACGTGACAATCCTTTTTCCCTTGGGTTCGATATTCGCGGGTCTTTAATTATACTTGCTATATTACTTGTCAATTCAGTACACTTGCTGAACACCGGTCAATATGACCAGAGCAGTTCATCTTGTATACTCAAAGTTATCTGGTTTTGGCATAAAATCAACACATGGTTACTGTTTATCCTCTGCCACTCTCACTACTCAAGCGATTCAGTCGACTCATCCTGTGAAGCCAATTCTATAGCATCTTCATGATAAGAACTAAGTTCAAGCAACCATGATCTAAGACATAAGTGCATGCCGATTATACCTAAAAGATCTTTGACGATGACTTTAGCTTCTCTCTTTAAAAAAATGGCCGTTAGAGATGAAAACCATGACTGGCACTCTAAGCAAAAGTTAGGCCAAAGGGCAGGGTGAAAACCTAGGAATAGGCAGTCTGTCCTACAAAAAAAATGAAATGAATAAAAACTGCTGGATTGGGTTGGGTCCATTCCAGGCAAAAAATAAGGTACAGGGTTATGTGAAAATCCGAAAGGATGCATTTCCCGCTAAGAAAAGCTAGTGTGAAAATCCACAAGGGATGCACTACCTTAAAAGAATGACTACAGGTATCAGAGGAGAACCTCGTGATCCCCAAAAGCACGAAATTCAATAGCAATTCCTAAGGGCACCGATCTTGCTGCAAATTATGACCAAACCGGCTATCGCATCCAAATTCACTCAGATGAATTCTTATCCTGCATTTCTGCATGACTCATGCATTTCACTGGCATGCTCACCAATTTTTTCCTGCATATTCGGTTTTCCAGTTTTGCAGTAAGAAAGATTCGATGCAGACACTGACAAAAGGCGAGTGACGACATCAATCCAAACATCAAATCCAAACAATCAACCAAAGACCTCCCAGGGGGCAATCAATCAAAGGGCTCATAGACAACACCACTTCAGAAGAGTTTGCATGATGGCGGCACTACCATTCTACGAAAGGTTTGCACGATCACGGTACTACTGCTTTGAATTTCAGAAGAGTTTGCACGATGGCAGCACTACCATTCTATGGAAGGTTTGCACGACCACGATACTACTGCTTCGAACTTCAGAAGAGTTTGCACGATGGTAGCACTACCATTCTACGAAAGGTTTGCACGATCACGGGACTACTGCTTCGAATTTAAGAAGAGTTTGCACGATGGCAGCACTACCATTCTACGAAAGATTTGCACGATCACGGTACTACTGCTTCGAATTTCAGAAGAGTTTGCACGATGGCGGCACTACCATTCTACGAAAGGTTTGCACGATCACGGTACTACTGCTTCGAATTTCAGAAGAATTTGCACGATGGCGGCACTACCATTCTAAGGAAGGTTTGCACGATCACGGTACTACTGCTTCGAATTTCATAAGAGTTAGCACGATGGCGGCACTACCATTCTACGGAAGGTTTGCACGATCACGGTACTACTGTTTCGAACATCAAAAGAGTTTTGCACGATGGCGGAACTACCATTCTACAAAAGGTTTGCACAACCACGATACTACTGCTTCGAACTTCAGAAGAGTTTGCACGATGGCGGTGTAACACCCCTTACCCACACGTAGAAAACTTCACCCTGCAAAGAGGATGGAGGTTCCCGATAGGTTAGGGTTGCCACACACAAACATTCTAACAGAACCAAACAATCCATACAGATTACATTCACCAACGAATCAATTTAAAACTCATAAATCATTAGAGAATAAGCCATGGAGTAAAATATGACATTTCATTAAATGTAATAGAGGTAGCTTTACATAATCCAAAAAGGTACAAAAGTGCCTCAGCACGACTAAATAATTACATATAACTGACATCCGGCAACTTACAAACATATTCTTTACACAGTTTTAAAAGTACAAGACTTTTAATACATACAAAAAGAATACAAGGCCTAAACTACAAAATCCTCTATCCATTAGTCATATTGGCCCTCCTGATGCGAATCCCGCTGATATACCCTTCAAAAGCCTCCACACCTGCACGAATAAAACATCCGTGCTAAGCGAAAATGCTTAGTGGGGAGAAAGATGCACAACGACCACTCACAGTGGCGTCAACACACAAATACAAACATGTGACACAATGAAATATTAAAGCTTTAGAAGTTAACATAAAGCATAACAGCACCCTAATCATACTATACTCGCTATGCAACCTCTCATGGTTCATATAGGATAATAAATAACATTATTACACCTGCTATATCAAAACAATGGATAACGAGTACGCGTAGATACCCGAAGGTATTAACATTATTCTCATAACACATAGATACTCGAGGGTATCAAAATAATCTTTTGAATTTTATTCCAAAAACATTTTCACGTAGATTCGGTACAGAGGGATCACGAAGATCCAGTCGGGGGACCTGATCAGGGTCCAAATCATTCGATAGCTGCAGCGACATTAACTCTATTATGCATGCCTAACTATCCACTTATTTGCCATTAGTAGGTCATGCATAACACCCATTTATGTTCATATAATTCGTATAAAAATACCAGTGAAGTTCTAAAATAATCGTACATTCAAAACTTGGAAGCCAAAACAAAAGAAAGAATCAAAGTTTTTAAGCCAAAACTATCGCACTCGCGACGCCTGTCGCGCTCGCGACAGAGGCGACTCATTGATTCTGTCGCGCTCGCGATAGAAGCCTGTCCTGCTTTGCTCGGAAAATGAGCGCTCTGTCGCGATCGGGATAGTGAGCTCCCCGTTACAACCCGATGGCGCAAAACTTACTCGTGCGCAAGGGGTGAAACCTCCATACTCTGTCGCGCTCGCGACAGACACGGGTTTTCCAGTTCCTACGCCCAAAACCTGCAGAAAACACACTCCAACACATACCCAACTTCCAAAATTGGCTTCTAACCTCAATTCAAAGCCACACAACCATCCCAAGCACATTATACCACAAAAACCCAACTCTAAAACTAATTACCTATTTTAAAATCATGCAATTCATAAGACTAGATTCAGATTTCACAAACCCACAATTACTAGCAAAGTTGATGCAAAATTTATAATTCCTTCCACATCTCTACACAAAACACATCCTAACTTAAATCATATTATCTTTAGATCACTTAGATTCATAATCACATAATTCGCTACAATTATCACACAAACATCACATGTAATTCAAAATGCATAAAAATAGGGTTTATTCCCAAACCTCAATTCCTATGCTCCTAGCCTTGAGCTCCACTTCCACTTGCTATATCTTTGCCCTTGGACTCCTTATGAAGATTTTCTGAGTCACAAACCCAACGAAAAGAACCAGGTTTTAATTCTAAACTTACATACCATACAACCAAAGCTCAAAGAAGAGGAGAAGAAGAATCTAAGATAATATTTAACTAAAACTTACCAAGACCTCTAAAAGACACAAACCCAGCACTAATTCCACACAAGGGATGGAGAATCAATGGGACTTCTAAGAAAGAAGAAGAAAGAACAAAGAAGAAGAAGGAGAAGAGGAGATGGCGTGAAAGGGGAAAACGGGAACAAAAGGGAAAAGAAAAGGGGACAGCTGTCTTCTCTCCCTCTCTTACATACTCATTCTTATCTTCTTCTATGCCACATGTCACTCTCTCAATGAATAACACACCCAACTCTCCTCCTCTATCACTTACCCAATTCTAATCTCCTAACCCACACACTACTCTCATGCACACACTCACACTAGAACATACCCCAATTAAAGCATAATAATAAATTAATTTAACAAAATAAACACATGCTCAAAATAAACCACACATATTTACACGCACACAAGGCTCACTCTACTAGGGTGGACTTCGGGGTGTTACAATACTCCCACTCTTAACAGAATTTTGTCCTCAAAATTCTCACCTGCTCTAAATAGCTGAGGATGCTGTACTCTCATAACTTCTTCTGGTTCCCAAGTGGCTTCCTCAGTACCATGATGCCGCCAAAGAACTTTAACTAAAGGTATCTGTTTATTTCGAAGCTGTCGGATTTCCCTGTCTAGAATTGCCTTCGGTTCTTCATCAAAAGAAAAATCTAACTGAACCCGGATATCTTGTACTGACAATACATGGGAGGGATCTGAACAATAACGGCGAAGCATAGACACATGGAAAACATTGTGCAATCTAGCCAATTCTATTGGCAAAGCTAAGCGATAGGCCACTGGACCCACTTTCTCTAAAATCTCATACGGTCCAATAAAACGAGGGCTTAGCTTGCCTTTTTTACCAAAACGGAGAACTTTCCGCCACGGTGACACTTTCAAAAAGACCTTATCACCAACTTCATATTGAATATCTCTACGTCTCAAATTAGCATATGATCGCTGTCTATCTTTAGCTGCTTTAAAATTCCGTTGCACAATCCTTACTTTCTCTTCGGTATCCTGCACTATCTCCGGACCTATCATAGTTCTTTCGGACAACTCAGTCCAACATATCGGTGTCCTACATCTCCTTCCGTATAACACTTCGTAAGGGGCCATACCGGTACTTGCTTGATAACTATTATTATATGCAAATTCCATTAAAGGCACATACCGGTCCCAACTCCCTGAAAACTCTAAAGCACAACCCCGAAGCATATCTTCTAGTACCTGAATAACTCTCTCAGATTGACCATCGGTCTGAGGATGAAATGCCATGCTGAAGTTTAACCGGGTACCTAAAGCTACCTGGAGTTCTTTCCAAAACTTGGATGTAAACCATGGATCCCGATCAGATACAATGGACAAAGGAACTCCGTGAAGTCTGACTATCTCTCGCACATATGTCTCTGCCAACTTATCCATTGAGTAATCTAACCGAACCGGCAAGAAATGCACTGACTTCGATAACCTATCAACTATAACCCATACAGAATCATGCTTATGTTGTGTCATTGGCAAACCGGACACAAAGTTCATCGTAATATCATCCCATTTCCACTGAGGAATGGGCAAAGGGTGAAGCAAGCCCGATGGCACTTGGTGTTTGGCTTTCACTTGCTGGCACGTAAGACACTTTGAAACAAATTCCACTATATCCCTTTTCATGCCTGGCCACCAATAAAACTATTTAAGATCCTGATACATCTTTTCTCCTCCGAGATGCATAGAAAAAACCGACGAATGGGCTTCTTGCAGCAATCTTTTCCTTACATTTCCCGCATTAGGTACACATAATCGGTTGCCAAGCTTAAGCACCCCATTACTATCCACTGAATACTCGGTCTGCTTGCCATCTCTTACTGCTTGACAAACACGTTTTAGGACATGATCATCCAACTGTGCCTTCACAATCTCTTGCCTTAGACTCGGTTTAACCTTAAGCCGCACAATTAAAGCACCTTTCGATTCAAATCTCCATTTAACTCTGTTAAGAAGCAAAGCTGACATAGACTTTCTACTGAGGGCATCTGCTACTACATTAGCTTTACCCGGATGATAGTCAATAATACAATTGTAGTCCTTGAATAGTTCTAACCACCTCCGTTGTCTCAAATTCAATTCTTTCTGAGTCAACAAATACTTTAAGCTTTTGTCGTCGGTGAAAATTCTACACTTTTCCCCATACAAATAGTGCCGCCACACCTTAAGTGCAAATACCACGGCCGCTAGTTCAAGATCATGCGTCGGGTAGTTTTGCTCGTGGGGTTTCAACTGTCTAGATGCATATGCCACTACCTTCCCGTCTTGCATGAGAACACAACCCAAACCAATTCTCGAGGCATCACTGTACATGGTGTATCCCTTACCCGACATCGGCTGCGTGAGCACAGGAGCCTTAATCAACATCTCCTTCAACCGATGAAAACTGGCTTGACATTTTTCAGACCAAACAAACCTAACTTCCTTTCGGAGCAACCTAGTCAAAGGTGCAGCCAATACCGAAAACCCTTTAACGAACCGTTGGTAATACCCAGTCAAACCCAGAAAACTTCTTACTTCTGGCACATTCTTAGGTGGTAACAAGTTCATGATCGCTTCCACCTTTGACGGATCTACCCGGATACCTTCCGCTGAAACTACATGTCCAAGAAAGGTTACTTCTTTTAGCCAAAACTAACACTTACTAAGTTTGGCATAAAGCCGGTTATCTCTCAACACATGCAATACTAAACGGAGATGTTCTTCATGTTCTCTTTCATTCTTCGAATAAACAAGGATATCGTCGATGAATACTACCACAAAATGATCAAGATACTATCGGAACACCCTATTCATCAAATCCATAAAGGCTGCGGGCGCGTTGGTCAGACCAAATGGCATCACTAAAAATTCATAGTGATCATAGCGCGTCCGAAAAGCTGTCTTTGCCACATCCGTATCTTTTACCCTTAACTAGTAATAACCCGATCTCAAATCTATTTTGGAGAATACTCCTGCTCCCCTCAACTGATCAAAAAGATCTTCAATCCGAGGTAACGGATACTTATTCTTTACTGTAACCTTGTTGAGCTATCGGTAGTCTATACACATCCGCAATGTCCCGTCTTTCTTCTTAACAAATAAGACCAGAGCACCCCACGGTGTCACACTGGGCTGTATGAATCCTTTATCCAGAAGTTCTTGCAGCTGACTCTTCAATTCTTTTAATTCCACTGGAGCCATTCTATACAGGGTCTTGGAAATTGGAGATGCTCCTGGTACAATCTCCACTAACAACTCTACCTCTCTCTCCGGAGGTAATCCTGGTAACTCTTCCGGAAAAACATCCTCAAAATCCCTCACAATTGGAATATCTTGAATCTCCACTTGTCCTCTCCGATAATCCAGAACTAGTGCCAAATATGCTTCACATCCCTTTCTGATAAACCTTTTTGCTTTCATTACTGAAATAACATTGTGCAACGAACTACTCCCTTCACCTTTCACAATCATTGGTAACTGATCTTTATCTTTTAGACCACCACTTTCCTATGACAATCCACTATAGGTTGATGCTTGGCTAACCAATCCATCCCCAAAATTACATCAAACTCATGGAAAGGCAATCGAATCAAGTCAACTACAAATTCCATGCCTTGAATCATTAGGGGACAATTCCAACAAACCCGATTGACAACAACACTCTGACCCAATGGGCTAGACACACAAATCTCATAATCCAACCTTTCCTCACTCCCCAAACTATCATCCAACTTACTAGAACACAAGTAAGAATGGGTCGAACCCGGATCTATCAAAGCATACACTTCAAAATCAAACAATGAAAACTTACCAACAATTACTTCTGGTGCATTCTGCTCATCTCTAGCCTTAATGGCATAGGCTCTACCAGCTGTCGGAACTGGGCGGTCCACAGACTCAAATAACTCTCTCTCTCTCGAGGCCGTCCACCATGACCCCGTCCTCTACCTCTACCACGACTTCCTTGAGGAACATTAGATCCTGCTCGACTGCCCTCTGGTGGTCCTAGAGCATTCTCACGTATATTTGGGCAACTAGCCAAAAGATGATCGGTACTACCGCACCTAAAATATCCTCCTGTCAGCCATCGACATTTACCCTAGTGGCGTCTACTACAATAAGAGCATGGAGGCGTAGCATCGCCTCTACCTCTTGCACCTCCTCGACCAGAGCCTGATCCTCTAGAAGAGTCCTGTCTCCTCCCTCTAGAAGCTGAACTAGCTAAAGACTCATTAGTAGAGTTCCCTTGAGATTCCCTCGATCTTTTTCCCAAAGAAGAACTGCCTCTAGAGGTCCGTCTCCTGAAGGCCTTCTCTCTCAACACATTCTCAGAGCGCTCCGCTCTCAGAGCCGCCTGAACCAACTGATAGTAATTAACATTCGGAGCCGACAACAAATAAACTAGCATAGCCTTCAAAGATTCATTCAAACCCACCTCAAAGTGTTGACATCGAAACTCATCGGTAAGGATTCCTGGTGGCGCATACTTGCTAAGTCTATTGAACTCATTCTCATAATCTGCCACTGACATTACCCTCTGTTTGAGACTCAAAAACTGCCCGTCTGGCGTCTTTAAAAGCCTTGGTTACATACTTATTCTGGAACTCCTTCTCGAAGAACTCCCATGACAAAGGCTCAGGAAGCTGAGGCTGATTGAGCACAAACCTCCACCAATCATAAGAAGAGCCTTGCAATAGAGACACTACACATTCCACTTCTCTATCAGGCTGACATCTAATTTCCCTTAACACTCGCTTCACTTTATCAATCCACATCTCGGCCTTCTCTGATTCATCTAAACTGGTACCAAAGAAGTCCTCCGCTCCATACTTTCTCATATTCTCAATAGGTGCCCTAGGTGCAGTTACTCTCTAAAGCACCCTAGCCATATCTTGGGACATCTTAAGCATTGCTTCAAAGGGAACCGCAGGGACATCAGGTGGAACCCTAGGAGGTTGAGCCGGACCCAAAATTGAAGGATCTTGCTCTTGGGGATTTGCGCTTTCGGTTGACCCCTCAAGCGATCCACAAGCAGACTCCATAGCTACAAAATATAAACCATAATTCGCATTAGGCCAACACAACCCTAAACAGACTTTGTATAATACTCTAGCCCAGAAACGTCTAAACCTCGCTCTGATACCACAAAATGTAACACCCCTTACCCACACGTAGAAAACTTCACCCTGCAAAGAGGATGGAGGTTCCCGGTAGGTGAGGGTTGCCACACATAAACATTCTAACAGAAACAAACAATCCATACAGATTACATTCACCAATGAATCAATTTAAAACTCATAAATCATTAGAGAATAAGCCATGGAGTAAAATATGACATTTCATTAAATGTAACAGAGGTAGCTTTACATAATCCAAAAAGGTACAAAAGTGCCTCAGCACGACTAAACAATTACATATAACTAACATCCGGCGACTTACAAAAGATTCTTTATATAGTTTTAAAAGTACAAGACTTTTAATACATACAAAAAGAATACAAGGCCTAAACAACAAAATCCTCTATCCATTAGTCATATTGGCCCTGCTGATGCGAATCCCGCTGATATACCCTTCAAAAGCCTCCACACCTGCACGGATAAAACCCCCGTGTTAAGCGAAAATGCTTTGTGGGGAGAAAGATGCACAATGACCACTCATAGTGGCGTCAACACACAATTACAAACATGTGACACAATGAAATATTAAAGCTTCAGAAGTTAACATAAAGCATAACAGCACCCTAATCATATTATTCTCGCTTTGCAACCTCTCATGGTTCATATAGGATAATAAAAAACATTATTGCATCAGCTATATCAAAACAGTGGATAACGAGTACGCGTAGATACCCAAAGGTATTAACATTATTCTCATAACACATAAATACCCGAGGGTATCAAAACAATCATTTGAATTTTATTCCAAAAATATTTTCACGTAGATTTGGTATAGAGGGATCATGAAGATCCAGTCGGGGGACCTGATCATGGTCCAAATCATTCGATAGCTGCAGCGACAGTAACTCTATTAGGCATGCCTAACTATCCACTTATTTGCCATTAGCAGGTCATGCATAACACCCATTTATGTTCATATAAAAATACCAGTGAAGTTCTAAAATAATCGTACATTCAAAACTTGTTAGCCAAAACAAATGAAAGAATCAAAGTTTTTAAGCCAAAACTGTCGTACTCGCGACAGAGGCGACTCATTGATTCTGTCGCGCTCGCGACAGAAGCTGGTCCTGCTTAGCTCGGCAAATGAACGCTCTGTCGTGCTTGCGGCAGTGAGCTCCCCGCCCAACCCGATGGCGTAAAACTTACGCGTGCGCAAGGGCTGAAACCTCCATAATCTGTCGCACTCGCGACAGACACGGGTTTTCCAGCTCCTACTCCCAAAACCTGCAGAAAACACACTCAACACATACCCAACTTCCAAAATTGGCTTCTAACCTCAATTCAAAGCCACACAACCATCCCAAGCACATTATACCACAAAAACCCAACTCTAAAACTAATTACCCATTTTAAAATCATGCAATTCACAAGACTAGATTCACATTTCACAAACCCACAATTACTAGCAAAGTTGATGCAAAATTCATAATTTCTCCCACATCTCTACACAAAACAAATCCTAACTTAAATCATATTATCTTTAGATCACTTAGATTCATAATCATATAATTCGCTACAATTATCACACAAACATCACATGTAATTCAAAATGCACAAAAATAGGGTTTATTCCCAAACCTCAATTCCTATGCTCCTAGCCTTGAGCTCCGCTTCCACTTGCTATATCTTTGCCCTTGGACTCCTTATGAAGATTTTCTGAGTCACAAACCCAACGAAAAAACAAAGTTTTTATTCTAAACTTACATACCATACAACCAAAGCTCAAAGAAGAGGAGAAGAAGAATCTAAGATAATATTTAACTAAAACTTACCAAGACCTTTAAAAGACATAAACCCAGCACTAATTCCACCCAAGGGAAGGAGAATCAACGGGACTTCTAAGAAAGAAGAAGAAAGAACAAAGAAGAAGATGGAGAAGAGGAGATGGCATGAAAGGGGAAAACGGGAACAAAAGGGAAAAGAAAAGGGGACAGTTGTCTTCTCTCCCTCTCTTACATTCTCATTCTTATCTTCTTCTATGCCACATGTCACTCTCTCAATGAATAACACACCCAACTCTCTTCCTCTATCACTTACCCAATTCTAATCTCCTAACCCACACACTACTCTCATGCACACACTCGCACTAGAACATACCCCAATTAAAGCATAATAATAAATTAATTTAACAAAATAAACACATGCTCAAAATAAACCACACATATTTACACGCACACAAGGCTCACTCTACTAGGGTGGACTTCGGGGTGTTACAGGCGGCACTACCATTCTACGGAAGGTTTGCACGATCACGGTACTGCTGCTTCAAACCTCCATCCGATCTCAGGTCCTAAAAGCAGACTCCCGGGCGACACATTAGGGTTTCTAATAATCAAAGAGAAATTGCAAAGATCAAAACTCATAACGTACCTTTCCATCTCAAATCTCTCACTCAAACACTTGGACTTGAATATTCCATAATCAACATCTTAAAGCTAGCAATTATAGAGAGGGAAACGGTAATAAAAGAAGAAGAAGAAGAAGAAGAAGAAGAAGAAGAAGAGGAGGAGGAGGAGGAGGAGGAAAAAAAAGAGGGGAAAATGTGGGGGTGAGCAGAAAATCTCCCCTCACTCACGTTGTCTCTCTTCTTAAATACCTTAACCACTTCAATCCCATCTCTAATGCCACATGTCCACATTCTATTGGTCCTTAATAGATTTTTATGCCAAAATCTCTTTTTTATCCTCCATCTCTTGATTCTTCTTGCATTACACTTATAACTTTATAAATTTTAACATTGGCCCATAATTAATTTTATTCCCTCAATTAAGTCCTTAAATCTATACTTCACAATTGACAATTGGCCGCAATTGCCAAAACTTTTGCATTAATTCTAAACTCGTCCTTTCGGTACCCCTAACACCACAACTTACATAACTTCAATCACAACTATTCCTAGACATACACAAATCCGTTTAGGGTACATTTTGGGGTGTTACAATTCTTCTCTCCTTAAAGAATTTCGTCTTCAAAATTCACTTTCGTCGGATAATCTATACTATAATTCACTATCATTCATATCGATTATCTCTATGCTTTTCATATAACACTTTCATTCTATCCTTACAACACATACCTTTCATTTATTCTCGAACACTTTATTCTTAACATACTTATTAGTTTTCATTTATTCCTATCACTATCTTCTTAACCAATTACTTTCGATCATATTAACTATACAAATCATAGCCCTTTCTTATTCATACTATGCTCCAACTCATAAGACTAATATAATCAAATCTCATAATTCTTCTCTTATTAAATTACATTCAAATCAATCATATTTATCAAAATAATCATTACCTTTGTTACCCTTTGGAAACTGAAACATATACATTTCATACTTGAGTCATTTTACTTATGACATCTTATTGCATAATTCCTTAATACCTCTTATATATCAGACACACACATTACTTTTTCACTTATGACATTCATGCATTAATCAAAATCTTATTACATTCACATGCACAAGTTCCAAAATACTCCTTTCTTTGAATGCTGACTATTTCCACTTTACACTTTTCTTAATAAATACTACATTCTCCAATAATATGTCTTTCCTCAACATCAAACACTTGGCATACATCCTGTCAGCTTTCTCTCAAATGGAAGAGCATACACAAATGTTTTTCATGTGTGATCAAAGAATGCAATTAAAATGAGGATGTGATGATTATATATGCCAGATGATGCAAAAATGCAATTATTGCGATATTAATGCATTTTTCCCATCCCCATGTTTTCAATATGCTTATATTCAAACACTTTTAATGAGACAGCTGATAGACATACAGAGTGTTACTGCGTAATTATAAAATCCATATAATCCTCCAATTCAAAATCACCAAATATCTCTACCCAAGAGGTAATCACTTATCAATAATCTTAATAACTCCTGCAAAACCATCTTCAGTAAAGCACACTATGCTGAAGATAATTTCTAACAAAATCTCTAATAACTCATTTAGCAAACACACCCCAAATCTAGCACACACACATCTATAAGAGTCAAGAGCAAGTAGATCATGATCTACCGAGCTAACACTTTAACTAAACACTTAATTTTATTAGAAAAATTCCTATTCCCAATACAAACCTGAAAAACAAGGACATCCGCTTTGGCCAACACAAAACTATACAGGCACACTTCTAAACATCTAGTTGGACAGAACCGACTAAACCCATTCTCTGATACCAATAAAATTGTAACACCCTACACCTGCACGTAGCACACCGTACGATAACATAAGAGGTGTACGACGAGGAGTGGGGAGTGTTACAAACGAGAACACCACAAAGCAGGAACATCAAAAGAAAAATAAATTTCTTTAACTCAACGCACAAGTAACATACGACATACATTCACCCCTTAAATATACACTACACCTTATACCGAAAACTTATTACATCACATTACTTAATGCAAAGACATTAATTTATACATTACAAAAAAATATCAACCTTTACATTCTATCTAATAAAATATAATGGACTCGTTGGCCAAAGCTGTAGTGGGATGTCCAGGCGACATTTACATCATCTCAACCTGCACGGACAAACACCCTTGCTAAGCGTAAGGCATTGTAGGGAAAAACACGTAATATGGATGACCACTCACAACAGTCGTCAGCCAATTCACACAATAAATAAATAAATACTCAAGTACGCTTAATAATTTCATTAGCTCATTAAATAAAATTGATCATAAACCAAATATATTTATCGCATTCATCAACATAATCAGATAGAGTGACAATTTTTATTAATACATACTTTTCATGTTTCACTACTAATATTTCTCATGCCTCACGTATAATTATATTCATCTAATAATCAATTCTCAAACATTAAGGAATCATGAATAAGAAGCTAAAAGTGTAAGTTATTATCATAACATATTAATACATGTCACACATATAGTCATATTCATTTAATCAATTACTTCAAATTAATGCATTATCCTCATGTTATTTACTCATGTTTATATCCCGAAGGAAATAGCAAAACTGAAACTCATAGGCACTCAAGCGTGCAAGCACATTTCCGTATAGGGATCCATAAGTGATCCAAGAACGCATATGTGAATGAAGCACATTCTCAAACAGCATAAAAGTCACAATAGCCAATATGTTCACATTCATATCAAAATGCTTAATATCTTACTTTCTTACAAGTCATCACGCACAATTATCAATTCATAATTTATTACTCCATTCACATTCTTATGTTCATTTATTGCTGGCTAAGTCAAGGGGTGGATAATGAGTGAACACTAGGTACCCGTGGGTAAGAAACAAAAGCAACTTCTTTCATTTTCATAAAAAAATATTTTCACCGGGGAACTTAAACAAGATCCAAATATATCAGGATCGCGAGGACCCAAATGGTGACCTGAACAGGGTCCAGAACACTAAGCGACTGCAGCTTACAGAACTCTATAGGCATACCTATCTATCCATAATTGACTGACGCAGGTTATACCAATATTTATTCCCAATTATTATATCTATATCATTCTTATGGCCATTTTTTAGACATTTATAGGTATGTGTCTTAGCTTTCCAATGGCATTAGTTTCATACTATGTGGACATCTGAAACTCAACTTATAGCTAAAATAATTATTAGAGGTCTAGTGAAATCTGGGCAGAGTTTCCCCTAGAAACTCAAACTCCCTAAACCTAAACAAATCCACACAACCAAATTAGCACAAGTAATCCAATTTAATAAATACATATCAAAACAGAAACTCATCAATACACATGTATATACATATATCAAAGCATATAAATTTCCCAAACCTGAACCTCCTATGCTCCAATTAGCTTAAATGGTTGCACTTCCTTACTTTCATACTCTTCTATAGCTATATTAATCCAATTTCCTCATTAAAAACACATAACATTACTTAGGGTTTCTAATAATCAAAGAGAAATTGCAGAAGTCAAAACTCATAACTTACCTTTCCATCTCAAATCTCTCACTCAAACACTTGGACTTGAAGATTCCATCATCAACATCTTAAAGCTAGCAATTAGAGAGAGGGAAATAGTAATGAAAGAATAAGAAGAAGAGGGGAAAATGTGGGGCTGAGCAGAAAAATCTCCCCTCACTCACGTTGTCTCTCTTTTTAAATATCTCAACCACTTCAATCCCATCTCTGATGCCACATGTCTTTATTCTATTGGTCCTTAATAGATTTTTATGCCAAAATTCCTTTTTAATCCTCCATCTCTTAATTCTTCTTGTATTACACTTATAACTTTACAAATTTTAACATTGGCCCATAATTAATTTTATTCCTTCAATTAAGTCTTTAAATCTATACTTTAAATTGACAATTGGCCACACTTGTCGAAACTTTTACATTAATTCCAAACTCGTCCTTTCAGTACACCTAACACCACAACTTACATAACTTCAATCACCACTATTCCTAGACATACACAAATCCGTCTAGGTTACATTTCGGGGTGTTACAGGCACAATAGGACATCATTCTTGAGGTGACCACTGCCCTCGACACTGTGGAGCGACGGATGAAGGAGAGGGATAGGATACTGTTTGAGCGCTTGGATCAGTAGGACACAGTTATTGAGGAGTTGAGGCAGGGTTTGGGTGCTTCACAGGCAACATGGGTCAAGAGGATCGATGAGGCTATCTAGGTGGTGGATGAGTTTATTACTGCTATCAGGTTTCAGGTGGAGGCGCTAGAGGCCTCTATACCTACGATATCTGGGTACATCAGGGAGCTGAGGGAGCAGACCAAGACCAAGCTTATGGGCATCAGAGATACATCCGTACACTAGACCTCAGTTCTAGTACAGGCTTTCATGGTGTTGGGTAGAGTGATTAGTGAGACCTTGGGGAATTTCAAGACTTGCACTCAGCCCTTTCGGGATGCATATGCTCAGGTCCAATTTCCACCGGCTCCACGAGCAAAGCCTCTAGTAGCACCACCACCGATCATCATTCCTGTGTAGCTAGCCACAGGAGCCAGACCCTCAATGCCCAGCAGTTAGCCCCCTACCTCTAAAGCCGGGCCATCCACCTCTGGGGCAAGACCCTCTTCATCCATCACTCAGCTTATCCATATATCAGACATTGTGGAGGATCTAGAAGAGCCCTCAGATTTTTCACCTCTCTAGCTTGTATTCAAGGAGTTTTGCATATTTTTTTATTAATGTACAAAATTTATAGTTTAGTGATATTTACATTTTATTAAAGTTTGATTTCATTTTAGTAATATGTATATTCTTGTTAACATTTCATTTTTGCTTCAAAAATAGTTAATGCATTAAAATAATAAAACAAAGGAAAAATAAGCAAAATAAAGAATAGAAAAATAAATGACAATAAATGAAAATAAAGGACTTAAAGTTCATGCTTTAAAGGGATCCAATTAACACAATAAGTTAATGAGATCTTTTGAAATTACAGGAAGAATATACCAATAGGTCATGACACGAAAGTAGGATTCGTCGTTAGAAGAGAGTCTTCTGCCAAATGAGTCGTGAGTAAAATATGCTTACAGCTCAATGGTGACAATCAGATAGCAGGTTGACCCGATAGTGGTTAGCAATCAGATACCAGGCCGACCCAATGGTGGTTAGCAAATCAGATACCATGCCGACCCGATGGTGGTTGGCAAATCAGATACCATGCCAACCCGATGGTGGTTAGCAAATCAGATACCATGCCGACCCGATGGTGGTTAGCAATCAGATACTATGCCAACCCGAGGGTGGTTAGTAGTACATCAAATAAGTTATAGTAGAAGACGCTACAACTCAGCGGCGACAATCATATGTGCTGTAAACCTAATGGTGGTTAGCAAGCATACACCGTATAGGCCCGATGGTGGTCAGCAAAACAACTACAAGATGAGTCGTAAGTAGAATACGCTTATAGCTCAAACGGTGACAATCGTATGACATACAGACCTGATGGTGGTTAGCGAGCATATGCCTTGCAGGCTGGATGGTGGTTAGCAAAATAGCTACAGAATATCAAGTAGGTTGTAGTAGAGTATGCCACAACTCAATGGCAACAAACAAGCGCCATAGAGATCCGATGGTGGTCAGCAAACACATGCTGTGAAGACCCCATAGTGGTCGGTAAGATAGCTATAGTATGTCCAATGAGACATAGTAAAACACACTACAACTCTGCGATGATGAGCCACAACCTTCAACTTCATAAAGGTAGGGATTGCCTCAAGTACGCATTTCCTTCCTTCTTCCTTAAATTTTGGCTCATTTAGACACTAGTGTACTAGTTTTTCCAAAATTGAGGGAAACTGTAGACACCAAGTCCTGAGACAGCCCAGATTAGAGTTACCTGATGAAGATACCAGTATTTTTCCCACAGGTAAAGGAGTGAAGTTGTGGACTTTTGCCATTGAAATTCGCAAAATTAAAGGATCTTAGTGACCGAAAAGCCTTTTTATTGAAAAGAGTCTTTTTTAGTAAGAAAATTGCTTTTTGGGGTTGATCGACACCCATCGGTCATTGGGGTGCCCGTCACTCGCACGAGCTGCTCCCATTGTTCATGCTTGAGGAATGGATGTCCCTCGCGTGAGCGACGGTCCCTCACAAGAGCGACGCTCATCACTCGCATGCTGAGGGGGCCCTCCCTGTACGAGCGACGCCCATCGCTCGTGCCTGTCCCTTGCATGCCTACCTGTCGTTCGTGCTTGTCATTTTTCAGTTTTGCTCCACGCGATTGATGCCCAATAGTGGACCGAGAGGCGCCCGTCGGTCAGGCCCTGACGATAGTTTGCTTGAAAATTTCAAATTTTCTTAAGAATTATCTTTAAGATAAATATCAAGGATTTGATTTTTTTTCTTATAAAATCTAATTTGAATTCAAAAAAATTTGATTTTATCTCCAAATCTTATTCGAATTCAAAAATATTTGATTTTATCTTAGAAAATCTAATTTGAATTCAAAAATATTTGATTTTATCTTCAAAAATCTAATTTGAATTCAAAAAGATTTTACATCTATCATAAAATATAATTTGAATTTTAAAATTATTTGAATTTTTCATCTTATCGTCAGTTAGCCTATAAATAGTAGGCTAAGGATTGAGGTTTGTGGTTGGCAATTTGGAGGTTAAACACTTTTCAAAAGCAAAAGTTTTCTGTCCAACATTTCTTTCAAAAACTTTTTGATACGAATCAGGAAAGCTCGAGAAAGTATAAAATGATTTTCTTTTTTCGACTTATTCTTTCTCATATTCGAAATCCTAAAAAAAGACAAAGGTGAAATCGAGAAAAAGAAACAAATTATTTTCTCTTGATTTGTTCATTTAAAATTCCAAATCACTGGAACAGAACAGTTTTATTAAAGAAATTGTCCTAAAATATTTTTATTGGTCAACCAGCTCCTGCGAAATTCAAGGAAACTTTACGCGACTTCTACCTTCCAAAAGTCAACATTCCGAGGGTAAACATTCTGGATTAGCCCATTTTATTATTTTATTTATTTTATTGACATTTTATTACATGAAAAATGAATTAAAATGTGAAATATTGGTTTTAAATTAAAGTTTTCCATTTTTTGTGGTTTGGAGTTGACCGACGGGTTGAAGACCCCCAACGACGGCCATCACGAGAACTCTTTCTGCCCAACGGTTGCTCCAGGGACGGCTATCACTCGGCCGGTCCGGCCGTCCCTGGTCCTCCTTTCTTCCCTTTTGCTGATTCCTTTCTTCAATTCTTTTGATTTCTAAGTACTAAAGACAATTCATTTCCATTTTTTATTATTCAGATTATTTGTTCCTTTTTACTTCTATTAATTCTTTTCATTATTATATTATTTTGTTATTCTGCTAGCATGTTATTTGTTCCTTGTGTGTTTCTTTATTTTATTGAGTGTTGGGTGCCGAAAAAAGGGAATTACTTAGAATGACACGAAAATGTCAATACTGTTCATTCCTTCTACCCTGTTCTCTCTCGTTTATTTCTCTTAATCTTTATTTTTTATAAATATTATTTCTGAGCTCACTGATATGAAAAAAAGCAAAGGATTTTTACAAACAAAATGGGTTTTCTTTAAGTAAAAATGGGACCAAAGTCCTTCTTTTACTATCCAAATAAATGGTCACTACTGATAACATTTTTTTGAAGCATGCATGTGAAGACTAATGTCCTCAAACTTAACGAATATCCCGTTTGATGGTTAATTTCTTTTTCTGCTCATTTACAATGGGGGTTGTATTCCGCCCCTAGTTTTGTTGTAATTTATGATTTTTTATTTACATTATTTTAATCTTCCTTTTATTTACCACTTTCCATTACGTGATTGATCTGCACTTTAATTACTTGCATTAAATTTTATGAGAAAAGGGATGAAATATTAATTGCAAAACTTAATTATAACTTTAATCGAGGTATGAATAAGAGTGGAGTCCCGAACACTCTCTGGTCTTAGGTTTTATGAGGTTAGATGAACATTTCCAATATTCTATTGGAAAGGGAATTCCAAAATATCTCCTGCTATCCAAAATAGACCTTTATGCATTATCTTACATTTCATAAGGTTAGAAGAACCTTTCCAATGTTCTATTAGAAGGGAATTCAAAAATACCTTCTTGCTGCCCAAAATAGACATATACGTACTGTCTTAGGCTCAATGAGGCTAGATCAACTTTCCCAATGTTTTATTGGGTAGCCCCGTAATCTTTACAGGTCTTATGAACATCTCTCGAACACCCTAAAAGCGGGTTTTTGGGTCCTCCGGTTCAAATTAGATTTTATAAGATAAAATCAAATCCTTTATATTTATCTTAAAGATAAACCTTAAAAAAATTTGAAATTTTGCAGCAAACTGCCGCTAGGGCCTGACCGATGGGTGCCCCTCTGCCTACCGATGGGGATCAATTGCGCGGAGCAAAACCGGCAAATGATAGGCACGAGCGATGGGCAGGTGCGGGAGGGAAAAGCACGAGCGATGGGCAGGTGCGGGAGGGAAAGGCACGAGCGACGGGCGTCGCTCGTATTGGGTGGTCCTGCTTAGTGTGTGAGCGATGAGCATCACTCGGCGAGGGACAGGCCACAAGCGCGAGGGACGGGCATCGTTCATGCAAGGGGCAGGCAGTCCCTCAAGCGCAAGGGATGGGCTTCGTTCGCACGAGGGGAAGGTGTTCCCTCAAGTGTGAGCGACGGGCGTCGCTCGCACGAGGGATAGCCGTTCCTCAAGCGCGAGTGATGGGAGTCCCTGGAGCGAGGGATGACCGTCGCTCGCGAGCACCTTAATAACCAATGGGCATTGGTCAACCCCAAAAAGCAATTTTCTTACTAAAAAAGACTCCTTTCAACAAAAAGGCTTTTCAGTCACTAAGATCCTCTAATTTTGAGAATTTCAAGGGCAAAAGTCAACAACTTCACTCCTTTACCTGTGGGACAAATACCGGTATCTTCATCGGGTAACTTTGATCTAGGCTGCCTCAGGACCTGGTGTCTACAACCGTCTTTTCTAGGTAATTTTGAATATCGTAGTACCACGATTTCTCATTGACAACTTCAATTTCTACTATTTATTCGGATTCAAAACTAGGCATTTCCGAACTTGAGATTAACACAGGTTTCATTACAACTCCTGTGGGGTTATCCCACATGGATACCAAGGTGGCGAGGGCGTCTGCCAATTACTTTTCATCCCTAGGCACAAAGTGAAACGTACATGTCTCGAATTGACTGCTCTACATCTTTAAGTGTTTCATGTACAGCACCAACCGTTCTTCCTTAATAGACCACTCTCCTCAAATCTGGTGGATTACCAGCGATGAATCATCGAAAACCTCCGTGTTCTTTGCCCCCAAGGCTAACAGAGCTTCTAACCCAAAAATGTAGGCTTTATTTCATGTTTGATCCCTAGCATGTCTTCGTAGGTCCAGGCAAAGACTCTTTTTCTCTTTTTTTAATTCTCTTAAATTTTAATCTCTCTTCAGGAGTCATGTTAGATACTATTAAGATTTCCTTTGGATTTTCCAAAGTTCTAAGATTAAATGAAGTTGCATAAGTTGAATCAATGTTAAATATGAATGCATCATGATTTTGCATAGTGAAATCATGAGAAATATCGCACAAACAAGCAAAATCATTTATTTTATTAATGAAACTAGAATTAAAAACATCATTATTAAATAGTTCCAAAACAAAAAGAACATCTAAATAGCTATCATCCTCAGGAACTATCTTCCATTCCTCTCAGTTCATCATCAATGAGGTCTTGAACTTATCTCCTCAGAGTTTGGCATTTTTCAGTCTCATGCCTAGTATGCTGATGGTAGGTGTTAGCCTATTTTATATGTGCTAATTCCGCAAGCATACGGTGTACTGAAATAGAACAAAAGATGTCGATCCCACGAGGAATGTGCTAATTATTACACACTATTACTACTCAATTTTAATCTTGTTTACAATGATCATACATTTGTTGAATGAAAGTGGAAATACTATATCTAATTCTAATTAATCTAGTTATAGATAATCGGAGACGATAAAATGTTAATGATTATAAAATAATAAATAGAACTTGAATTAATTATTCTTGATTATGATTATATCCTTATCATGCAAGCCAAGTTGAATAAAATTCCAATTTACTCTTTCAATATAAATTAGAGTGCCCAAAACATGCATTTATAATTCTAACTCACAATTTTCATTAATGAATTAAAGTGTTATATATGCAAATTTCAGGAATAATAAACAACCTATAACAACCATTTAATATTATGATTTCTCAAATAATACTTCAATGATGAAATTCTATTAGATGTAAGTAAGAATTTATTTTTCAATTAAATACTTACTTATAATGATCATGCATAAAAAAGACTAATAGAAAATTCAACAAGAAAGAATAATTAAATTGATATGAATAATAAAATATAGCATTAAATAATCAAGTTCATATGTTCATCATGAAATAATTACAAAGAAGAAGTAAAGATGAGAAATAAGAAAGAGATCTTTCAACCATTTTCCTTTCCACAAAGGATATCTTCTTCCTTGCAAGTAATCTTCTCTTCAAAACATAAAATTCTAACTTAAAACTTAAACTAAAGAAATATGCTTTCTACTTATAGAATTCTTAATAATAAACATTCAATAAAAATTATTCAACTGTAAAATTACAGTTAAAACTAATATTTATAAAGTTCTAAAAGTTATGTCCCTTCTAGTGCCTCTTAGGAAGGTTGTAAGACTTGGTGGAAAGTCACAATTCTTCAAGGAAAAATTTGAACTTAACTTCCAACGGTCCTTTCTATTGCGATCACGACGTCCGTCGTGCTCTCGACAAAACACGCCTTGCTTTTCGCTCCACTTTCCTCGCACTGGCTTTCCTCTGCGCCACGTCGTGACCTTGTAATGGCGGCCTTGCTCGCGACACTGCACACTGGCTCCCTTCCTCCTTCTCTTCGGCTTCCTTCAATTGCGAGTCCTGTCGCGCTCGCGACATATCACTTCTCTCCTTGGCTTTCTTTCTTCCTTTCTTCCTTTGTCTTTGGCTTGGCACTTCCTGTCGCGCTCGCGACAGACTGATTTTTCCTTAGCTAATTTCTGCTCTTTTTTTCCTTCTCTTATCCATTTTCTCCTACACACACAAAACTCAAACAAAAACATAAAACATACCTATTTCTAACACAATTAACTATACATAAACATTATTTTAAACATAAAACATGGATTAGACTCATATCAAACCCCAATACTTAAACATTTGCTTGTCCCCAAGGAAAACATAATAAACACATAACACACAAAAAGATGCACACAATTGTGGAGCTTACTTACATATTTGATAAACATTTGGAAATGACATGTATTGTAACACCCCAAAACCGCCTTAGTTGTCTGAGCCTGTCTGAGTCTAAATGTGCCTGTCTATATCTACGTGTGTGTGTACTTGTGTGCATTTTGATGTTACATGCAGGTTAATTTATTTAAGTGTATGTGTTTATGTAAATATTATGTGAGGAGAGGGGTTTGTTAGTGTGTGTGCATAGGATAGGGAAGTAGGATGTGAATAAGTGATGTTATTTGTGTGTTTGTGAGAGTATGGGAGTAGGGTATGTGTAACACCCCAACCCATACGTAGGCAAACCCATCCATGAGGGAGTAGGAAGCCGTACGAGTAGGTGTGTTATTGGACAGAAGCGATACAAAGCGTATAAAAATATAGAAGAATTTAAAACTTGAGGAGTAAAACCGAACATACATACTTCACCAATGCACGTACACCAAGCAGAAACATACAGATATGTAAATTTCCCACTAAGCAACAGAAGTTACAGACAGACGATAAAATAGGGGAAATTCTTAATAACAAATATTTACATGGTCCAGAATATTACATAAGTATCATTACATGTTGTTACATATACATTTTATACAGAATTACAAAATCCAAAATAAAGAAGCTAAACAAAATCCCAAAACTCCTAGCTCCTAGGTGGCCAATCCTTGCAGATGTGCGACTCGAACCGGACCAGACCTACCACCTGCACGGGAAAAAGAACCCGTGCTAAGCGATAAACGCTTAGTGGGGAGAACATACAAGCAATATGGACGACCATTCACAATGGTCGCCAAAGCAAGTCACAAACGTAAATGGCACATGCAAATAACCATAACAGATGGACATACAAGCTTGCATAGGAAAGCCATGCATTCAGAAAATCATACACACTTTCTTATACATATTACCTGAGTACTCATCTCAATATCATATTCGTCCGAATACTACACTCTTATATCATATTAAGCAAAGCCCCAAGTAGATAAAGGATCACAGTAGATACAGATATTCATGTAAAACTACCTACAAATTCTCATGCATATACAGTTACCAAGCAATAATACACTCAACTACCATACATCATTACCAAGTATCAACACATACTTTAATCATGTCACAAGACGCATACACTAAATGGAACCCAAGGTATAACATCAAATCACCACACTTCCACTGCTCGACTCTAATCCATGCAATATCATGCCTTGAAATGTAAACACATGAACACATGCCGAAATCACCACAATAGGATAAACTAGAGAGAGAGAAAGAGAGAGCGCACGCAACATAACACCATACATATATAACATTCCAAGGTCAAGAGCACATTCATACGTATTTTGATTCACATACTTATAATCACAATTGATTATATTCAAACACAGTCATAATACAGTAGATATGAATAATCGCATATAATAGGTATGTTTGAGTCACATTTAACCCAATCAGAGATTCATAATCACATTCGAATTCATAACTGGTTCACATGACCGAAATCTTACACATTCGGATATCATATTCTCATATTCATATCAGATAGAGCAAACGAAATAGCTGCTGACTCAAAAGAGTGGATAACGAGTAACAAACTGTACCTTACGGGTACGAATCGCAAAGCACAATCACTTTCCACATTTCAAAAGCATTTCCCTGAACAGGACCTTAAACAAGATCCATACACATACACATAATAGGGTTCGCGAGGAACCATTCGGGGACCTGATCGGGGTCCAAATCGTTCAAAGGGCACTGTAGCTACACTTATATAGACTCTATTAGGTATGCCTAACTATCCACTAGACTGACTCTCACAGGTCATGCATAAAATAGATCATGTTTCGAATAACATCATATATATATATATATATATATATCATCATACATAACCCATAGTATGATAGACTCATAAATAAATTCATAATGTCGGTCATGCATAAAACAATTTATATAGCAACCCAATCACACACTTTAACATTGTTCATTATTCAAGGCATATCAATATCACATATAAGGAACCGTATTATACCACCAATGATCGTAAATACTAATTCATACATCGACATGTGGAATCACAAAACATTCACCTTCTAATACCTCATGCTCAATATAAACAGTCATAATATTTAATATGCATAAACCAATTATATAAACAAGGCACATTGAGCTCATAGGCTAGGCATATTACTACAATCAGACATTAACCATTCAATCCATATTTCAGAGTGCAACATACAATTCATCTAAAGGATCATGATATCACTTATATAAAAGCACATAAAAGTATCACATGTATCATACAATAGTATAAGTTCATTCAGAAGAGATACGAAATTCATTTAAGTTAAAAATGAGCAAAAATTCCAGAAAAATGGTTGGTGACTAACAAGGTTGGCCGGTCACGAGTCGTCACGGATGTCACCACTCGTGACAAGCCTCCTCTGTCACGAGTTGTCACGATCGTCACCACTCGTGACAAACCTCTCTTGGCTAGTCACGAGTCGTCACGGTCGTCACCACTCGTGACAAGCCTCCTCTGTGACGAGTCGTCACGGTCGTCACCACTCGTGACAGACCTCTCTTGGCTAGTCACGAGTCATCACGGTCGTCACCACTCGTGACAAGGCCACGGAATTCCAGAAAAAAACCCAACAACATCAATTTTTTTTCAGACTAAACGGACATTGAAACGACATTTTTAGGCAGACCTTCCTTCTTAACACTTGTTCCATAAGATGTTAACTTTCAAATGCAACAAATTTCAGATCAATTGGAAATCTATAGATTCAGATAGGATCTAAACAACCTATAATGCTCCCCTGAACCCGACCAGAGAAGATAGCTCTACTTCATGACCATTTTTGAGATCCTTACAGGTAAAATTAGCTCAAATTTATTTCTAAGACATTTGCAGTAATATTCTTATCTTTCAAACGGCACTGGTCTCATATCTATTGGAGTTCTAAAACTCACAATACGGCCTAATAACTGAAGAAAGGTCAAGTGCATTCTAACCCTGTTTTCACCCAAAAACCTATTCACATGCACAAATGAACAATTTAACCAACACTCACTACCATCATCCTAAATCATCAACAACAAAGCTTATATCATACATGAATATACAAAGATTCATATATATGAAGAAAATTTCCCAAACCTGGAAATCAAAGATCCAAAGTCACTTTCTAGCTTCTATCTACCATCTTTTCCTTTCCCTTGAGCTTCCTCTTGTTATCACCAACTCTCCAATCTTGCTCTAATACTCTCCCAAAATCACCTCTAAACAAGCATCACTTCCAGCCAAAAAGGGAGGCAAGGAGGAAGAGCAAAGAATGAGGAAAGGAAGAATAAGAGGAGGACGTGAGAGAGGGAGAATGGGAATTTCCAATTTCTGTGTCCTCTTTCTCTCTTTTCCTCTTACCTTTCCCATTAATTGCTTCCTATCCAAAACCACATGCCCTCTTCCCATAGGTTCACATGTCATAATCTTACAAGCCCACTTTGACTTACTCTTACATGCACCATACACCCAACACACACAAGCACCTCTTACAATAATATCTCCATGGTACCAAACCTAAGTCACACCATAACATTTCCTTATAACTCACTTTTCATCCAAGGCACCATGCTCATAAATCACTCAATAAAATCTCTTAGCCCATTTACATCCTACTACCATACACTACTAGCACACCATAATTATTCATTCACTTGATTTATTTAATTAATTTCTTAGCAAATAAATCCTTATTATCCATATAACTTATGTACGAATTACCGAATTACCCTCAATCACTCCGACCGAGCAAGCACACTCTGACTAAGCCCGGTTTGGGGTGTGACAGTATGCTTGTGGGATCATTTCCTATGAGAGAGTGACACATGGCAAGTGGATAGGGTTGAATTTAGTGGGTGATGAGAGAGGGGACAGCTGTAAACCACTTTGGTTCTTCTTCCTTTTCCCGTTGCCTTCCTCTCCCTCACGCCATTTTCATCCTCTTTTCCTTTTCTTCATCTTTCCTTCTCCTTCCTTGCATATTTCTGCTCTTCTCTTCTTCCTTGGGTGATTGTTTAGCTGGGTTGTGTCTCATAAGTTCAAAGGGTGAGTTTAAGTTAGTAATATTTTAGATTCTTCTTTTCCTCCTCTCTAGGTTTGATTTTGATTTATATGTTAAATGTTAGAATTAAATTTGGTTGTGTTTGATTTATGGTTCAGAGGAGCTTCCTAGAACATCTAAGGGGAAAGAAAAAGCGAGTGGAAGCAGAGCTCACGATTAGGAGCGAAGGAGATCAGGTTTGGGAACATTTGTGTATTTTGGGTATTTGTGCATTTTGGTGAATTATGCTTATTGATGATATGAATTGGGTGTTTAGCTTCTATGAGTTATGTGTATTGTTTAATTTGAATTGAGAACCATGGGTTGTGAAGAATGGAGTTGAAATGTGGAAATTTTGCATATTTCTTATAAATTACTAGTTTGAGAACTTTTGGATTTTGGATTTTGTAATTTGCTAGTTTTGATGACATTAATGAGTTTAAAGGACATGTTTTGAGTTGTAATTAATGGTTTGATTGAATGATTTTATTTAGAATTGAGTTTTGGAACTAAACAAGTGAGTGGGTGAAATTGGAGAGTGAAATTCTGCAATTTTTGGCATTGGGAATGGAAATCACCGAGCTCTGTCGCGACCTCGCGACAGAGCTCAGTGATTTCCATTCCACCACGCATCCAGAGCTGCGAGTGGCTGGGCGTGCATAGCAGGAACTCACTGTCGCAAGCGCGACGATATTGCGATCGCGACAGAGAGCTTCGTATATGGCCAAGCTTCTGTCGCGAGCACGGGCCTGGTCGCTAGCCCGCGACATCTCTTGCGGGTACTCACTGTCGTGAGCATGACAGTGAGATCTATTTTATCTCCACGCGAGCGCGAGTTTCGCAGTGAGCGCGATAGGAAGCTAACTTCGCCTCTAT
This sequence comes from Excoecaria cochinchinensis, assembly GCA_947683425.1. Classification (NCBI taxonomy): domain Eukaryota; kingdom Viridiplantae; phylum Streptophyta; class Magnoliopsida; order Malpighiales; family Euphorbiaceae; genus Excoecaria; species Excoecaria cochinchinensis. Next base: position 13,842,414 of record CANTUQ010000031.1, read on the forward strand.
CGCGAGCGCGATACCCTCTGGATTTTCTTTTGATTTCTTTTTGTTTTTCGTATGATTTCAATATTTAACCTTCCAATTTGTATCTTTTCTAGAATTGTGGATAATATATAAGTGTGAATGCGTTATATGTTTTTATACCATGCATAAAACATGATGTAAACATATGTTGTGGAATGAAATGTGCCTTGGATTATGCATGACCTGCTAAAGTCGAATAAGTGGATAGTTAGGCATGCCTAATAGAGTTATGTGTAGCTGCAGCTGTGTGCACGATTTGGACCCTGATCAGGTCCCCCGAATGGATCTTCGTGATCTTTCTATTGAATCTTACCTAAGATTCTATGTGAAAATACTTTGGAGCAAGAATAAAAAGATTGTTTTGATACCCTCGAGTATCTATGTGTTATGAGAATATTTCTGGTACCTCCGGGTATCTATGTGTACTCGTTATCCACTATCTTAATATGGTAGGTGCAAAAGTGTTATTGGATGTTATGTATAAGTTCTGAATTATTGCTTTTTGAGAATAATATAATTACAGGGCTATTATGCGTAAGGTTAATTGATGACATCTTAACAAGTAAATGTGCCATTCGCTTGTAATTGTTTGTTAACGCCACTATTAGTGGCGGTAATGCATTTTGTGTTTTTCCCCACTAAGCGATTTCGCTTAACACGGGTGTTTTATCCATGCAGGTGTGTAAGGTTTTGGTATGCTCGGTCGAGGCGTGTTGCATTGGGAAGGCCATCACAACTAGGGATCGGAGTTTTATAGTATAGGCTTTCCTGTCTTTTGTATACGATGTAATATTTTGTGTGCCCTATGGAGCAGTATTCTTTGGGCCTTGTATATGAAATCTTTTGTAATATGTACAGACTGTGTTTATGAATATATATATAATAGAAAGGAAAGAATTTATCCTGTTCAGTACCGCTGTACTTCTCTTTTATAAGCTTTATATTATCTTTGTATTATCTGTTTACTTGCTGCGATCAAATGTTTTGGTATGTGTAATGTGACACTCCTATCTATCGGGACCCTTCTCCCTCCACCGGGATAGAAGTCTCCATGGTATAGGTTGGGGTGTGACATGTATATACTTTTATCTCTTAACAAATTAGTCTAGATATGCACATCTCAATCAATACCATTATCCATCATACTTAAACAATCATGCACATTTTGGAAAACCATAAAATTGCAAAACACAAGAATGTTTGACCTCAAGATTTTGAATATCTTAACACATGTAAAGATTATTTCACTCAAGACATTGCCTAAAGTAATTCTCACTCAAACACTATTTTTTTAAGCATTCAATCACTCAATGTGTTTATAGGTTAGTGTTTCTCTCATTCCTTAAATATGCCATTGCATACCATAAGCTTGTAAATAGTAAAAATCTCCACTACTAGTATAAAGTAGTACATGAAATCAAAGGGTCTTTAAAATGGTTGTAGCTTGGCTTAGGTCAAGGTAGGATAATTTTGGTTTAAGTAGCTAATATTGTGTAGAGAATAAGTATAACTATACCACAAGAAATGTAAAAACTAAGTATAGCATGATATTCAAACTTCCTATTCTAATTCCCTTCCTAATGTCCACCCTTTTTCTCTAGTTTCATTTGCTTTTCTTTTTCTCTTTTTTTTTTATATTTTTATATTAGTTTTTTTCTTTTTTGGTGCATTTTATGCTCCATCCCACTTATTTATTTTTTTTCTTTTCTTATTATTTTTTTTCTTTATTCTTGTAGAAACTAGATTTTTCTAATAATGGACTTTTGATAAATGATATAGGGAATTTTTATACATCACTATACTCATGCTTATACTAAATAAAGAGTAGGTATTGTTTAGCAAAGGATTTGGTTAATAATATATATGCTTAACAACAAAAAACAGGTTAAGGCTCAAAATAGCTACCTAAAGTCAAAAAGGTTAGTTTTTAAAGCACGCCAAAATGGTTTAATCTAATTGCCCTTTTCATTTCTCATGCACATCCCATACTAAAAATGTAATCTCAAAATTTACTAAAGACAAGTTCTAGAGGATATGACATACTAAGGCTCTCATACAAGAAAATATTCAAAATATAAGGCTCAAAAGCTCACATAGCTATAGGTTAAACTATCCTAAGCAATGAATTGGAAAAATAATCCATTTATACATGTGAAAAGATACTCAACTTAAGCCAAGTCATAACCTTCACTATGTATAATGAATTGCCCAAATAAAAATGAAAATGACATTGTTAAAGATATGGCATATATAGACATAATTAAAAGAAAAACCAGCTTACTCATGCATATATTCCCAAATATATATCAAATATTTAAGCTCCAAAATATAATGCACAAAACAACCTATAAAAACAATAAACCTACATACACATATGTACAAAACAACTCAACATATCAAAAATTAACAACCTAAATCTAGCAACGCATGCATAGCACAGGCCACACTAAACACAAATAACTAAACACAATATAACAATAATGCCCCCACACTTAAAGGACGTAATGCCCTCATTGTGTGAAAACAACAAACATTATATATACAAACAAACACAAAACACTATAAAATAAAAACAAAAAGAACAAAAAAAATTGTATGGAGAAAACTTAAGTTAATTCGCACTAGTGGAATCAGGTGGAGATGGAGAAAAATCAACATTTTGCTTTCTAAAAAGGGATAGAAGCTTTCGACTCATACTCTTATGGCCCTTATGGACAGCCTTCACAGCATTCTCTAAGGAGTCCATTCTAGCACCCATGCTTTGGATGGCAGCTTCTATACCATCAAGTCTAGTAAGCACTTGCTGCCAACCAGCATTTGCACCTTCACCAGCACTAAATCGAACAGCCTCTTCCTCCTCATCATCTTCATCATCATCTTTATCTTCATGCGCATCAGCAGCAGTGGACGACTCAGGGGCTTTCCCTTTACCCTTGTTAAGGTGTGAACTGTCAACTTGCAAACCTCTATCAATAAACTTGGGTGGCCAACTGCCTTTTGTCACAATGTTAGCCCGCCTCAAGTAAACTACACCAAGCATAGTAACAGTTTCACCCTCTTCTAACTGAAAATTATGTAAATCCCCTAGACATCCTAAAATAATCCCTGTCACCATGTGACACATCCCAACGGTTTTACCTTTTGCAGTAGAGGCATGATATAAACCATCAAATAGGAAATCAATTGAACATGGGGTTTTCCTAGACATTAACAAATCAAGCACAAATAAGTATTTGGTCTGAACCTTAGAACTCTCAACTCTACCAAATAAGCATGACATAAATATTTATGAAAAAGCATTAAAATATCATCCTTAATTTGGCGATTTATGGAATTCTTATTATTGAAAGAATCTAAACCAGATAATCTTTTCCATACAGGCCTAGGATCAAAAAGATGGGCATTAAATCTTTTTCCATTAAGAGGAAATCAAAACCATTCATGTAATTCAGGAAACCCAAAGAAATATTCTATCCCTTGGTGTCTAAATTTCATCCTATCTCTACCCTTATCTATATAATCAAGGGATACAAAAAATTCAAGGGCCAAATCACGTTTAATAGGAAGATTTAAATGCACAAATTTCCCGCATTTCATATATTTTAAATATTTTTAAAATTTTTCAGTGATACCCAAGTGATTTAAAAGAGAAAAATCTACATGCCACATGCCAACATAAGTTTTCTTGTCAAAATATACAAATTTCTCACCTTCCTCCTTAGAAAATATAGGGAAAGGGCATTCAAACCTGTTTTGAAGGCGCACGGGATCTTGGGTTGCACTTGACCCTTCAGCCTCCTTCTTCCCTTTGTCTTCTACAGACTTTGTCCTCACCATCTTGATTGTGAATTAAATGTAAAGAAACCTTGCTAAATAAACTCACAAAGAAGAAATAAAGGAAGAACAAACACTGAAAACTGAAGAAATATGGGAGAAGAAGATGATTTGAGAGAATAGTGAGAGAAAAACTAAAGAAAATTTGATAGGCAACTCAAAAGTAAAGAGGAAAAACTGCAATTAGGGCATTAGGCTTTTATAGGGGAGTGAAATAATAGGGTTGCAACAGTTTAAAATTAAAAAATTTTTAAATTCAATGCTCTATCGCAACCTCGCGACACTATCGCGCTCGCGACAGAGATGAAAATTCAATTTAACAGCTCGCGAACCCATCGCGATCACACGATAAAATTTTTTCTCACCTCTCTGTCACAATCGCGATGCTTGTCACGCTCGCGATAGAATAAAACTGCCCAACTTAACATTTTTCTATCGCGCGCTCCATGCCAGGCGCGATCGTGATAGCAACCTGCCAAATTATCTGCCCTCCACTGTCGCGCTCGTGACAGTGAGTAATTTTCAAAGAACATTTTTTTTTCATTTTCAAAATAATACTGTAAATTTAAATAAGTTGAATTACTCAATATCTAATATACCCTGTAGAATAAAAAATAAACACTATTAGTAATACATAAATGCAAAAATCACACAAAAATCTAATTAACAACATACAAAACAACTTAAAATTACACTAAGTACAAAATAAAAAGAACATGCAAGTCACTTTCAAACCACTTTTAAAGAGAAATAGGAAACCTCTATACCATGAAAAGTTTCCTCTAAATAGACCTTGCATTTTTTACCATTTGTTTTAAATAGTTCCCCTTTATTATTCTTTAGCTCCAAATAACCATGGTCAAAAACTTGGTTGACCTCAAAGGGTCCACTCCATCTAGACCTCAATTTTCTAGGAAAGAGTTTCAATCTAGAATTATATAATAGGACTTTATCCCCAATCTTGAAACTCTTGTATCTAATATGAGCATCATGCCATTTTTTTTATCTTTCTTTATATATTTTACAATTTTCATAAGAGAGAAGTCTTAATTAATCAAGCTCATAAAGTTGTAAGCATCTTTTAACACTTGCATCTTTAATGTCATAATTTAAAGTTCTAATAGCCCAATATGCTCTATGTTCTAACTTAACAGGGTGACATGTGGCTAGGGTTTTAGGAAATAGGTATAAATAGAAGGAGAGAGAAAAGGGAGCAGCCATTTTGCTACCTCGTTTCCATTTTCTTCCTCTTTTCTTTATCTCTTCTTCCTCTTTTCTCTTTTAGTGTGACCTAGCTTGGATCCAAGTAGTTTTGGTGGAAATTGATCATCTCTTAAGCTTTAATTGGTATGTTTTAGCGGGTTTTCTCTTCTTTTTCATCTTTTCTCTTAATTTGATAGATGTGTTCTTAACTTAGGATTTTTGTGTGTTTGTGTGGTTCTTGGGTTTTCGGGTTTTGAAGCGCCTACTCATGATCCCAAGGGGAAAGAGAAGGCCAGTGGGAGCAGAGCTTGCAACTAGGAGCATAGGAATTTTCAGGTTTGGGAATTTATTTGAATTTATTGTATTTTTGTGATTTGGTATGTTTGAATTAATTTCTAGAACTTTGAGGTTTGATGAGGCTCATATTAGTGCAAATGTTATGGGTTTTGGTTTGATTTAAGTTGTGATGCATGAATGACAAATTATTGGAGCAAATTTTAAGTTTGATGAACTTTGCTGAAATTTTCTGGGTTTGTCACTTTTGAGAAGTTTGATTATGTTAATTCATGATTTTGATTGTGTTAATTGTTGTAAAAGTTATATTTTATGTTATTTATGATGATGGGAAGGTTGATTTGAGGTAAGACGAAATTTGGGTTGATTTGTGTTTGAGATGGGAGGTTTGGGTGATTTGGGAGTGTGATTTTCTGCAGATTTTCGCGTAAGAGCTAGAAATCATGACTCTGTCGCGAGTACGACACTGTCGCGAGATTGCGACAGAGCTCGATGAATTCACCCCTTGCGCATGGCTGAGCAAATTTGGGTTGCTGAGCCGCCGCAGCGAGAGCTCTCTGTTGTGAGCACGACACATGTCGCGAGCGTGATAGTTAGATGTGCTTCTATCTCCGCACGAGTGTGAAGACTGTTGCGATCGCGACCTGGGGCAAGTTTGCCTCTGTCGCGAGTGCAACAGACATCGCCAGTGCGACACCCCTGGCTTCAATTTGAGTTTTCTTTTGTGATTTTCGATGTTTAATTTGCGAACTTGTGATGGTTTTAGGTTTATACTTGGACAATTTTATGATGTATATGAATATAATTGGATGTTTTATGCATGACATGCAAGAGTCAGTGTAAGCACCGTGTCCCGAGGCAGTTTGGATTAGAGATTACCCGATGAGGAATCAACGTCCGAGTCTGTACAAACGGCTGAGATTCAGAGGTTTTGGTCCCCTACTTCATGAGAAATGTGTTCTTTCAGTCTTCGTAGGAAAGAGGGAGGAAACGGGGAATTTTTTGGGTCGAAAGATGTTTTTTTCCTCCACCGGCCGTCTGCCCGTCTGTTAAAGGCAAGACCGTCGCTCACTTCGAGTCACCGATAGCCTATGGATTTTTCGACGCCCGTCGGAGGGACCTGATTTTTTGGAGCACGCAACCTGATTTCTCAGAATACGCAACCTCTCCGACGCCCGTCGGTAAGAGTTGCAGGCCTGTCGGTTGAATCCTTGTGTCAGTAGGATTGAACCGATGCCCGTTGGTCACCCCTGGCCTATAAAAGCTTTCATTTCCCAACTAAAAAGGGGTTGGAAAATTTTCTAAAGGGGAAACTTTGTCAAAATTAACACTTGTTTTCTCTCTCTTCCAACAAACACAAATCTTAAGAAATCTCTTTTAGTTTAAGAATCAAACCATTAAAAATGAGCTAAATCTAATTAGTTTTCCTAAGGCTTTGATTCCAAAATTTGGTCTTTTGAAGGATCAAGAAGGAAATAACCTATTTTCCTCATTCTTGACCTTTCATTTTGTCTTCTCGTATAGCGTGCGAGACTTTAATCGACACCAAAAATCCATCCAAAATATTATCTGAGGGTAAATATTCCGGACTTATTCTCCGTATTACTTCATATTTATTTTTTCTATTATTATTATTCTTGTTTATTTCAACTTTTTGCTTTTATCTTTCTTTATTTTGATCCTTTTCATCTCGTTTTTGTGGTAAAAATCGGTTTTTACTTTGAAAAATAGTTTCGCCGTCGTTTTTTCGAAGACAGCGGTGACCGACGGGTCATCTATTTCACGGACGCCCGTCGGTCACCCCTCCCACAGATGCCCTCTCTTGAGTGAGCGACGGGACACGTTGGTCACCTTGACCGATGCCCGTCGGTCGCTCGGCAGTGGCCGTCCCTGGGTTCTGTCTCCATATTTTCTACCCCTTTTTTTTCTTTTTTTCTATCTGTCTCAAGTCTTAGAGCTTTATTTATATTGTATTTTTTTGTATATTAACACCCATTAACCTTTTGTGAGCATATATGATTTTCTTGGACTGTTTTGAGTTCGAGGGGTGATCAACCATGCTCCAAGGATTCCGTCCGGTTTAGCCTTCTAACCTTGTCTCTTGTTTTATTTTTATTTATCTTTATTATTCATTACTATTTTATGCAAATTATTTTATATCGCTGTAATAAAAATGGATTAATGTTTTATAGTAATTATTTGGATTTATTTGTAAAACTAAGAACCAATGTCCTGTTTTCATCCAATAAATTCTTCACTAAAAATCGCTTTATAATAAATACATGCAAGGACCAATGTCCTCATTATTAATGAATAACCCGTTTTATGCATGTATTGCACTTTTACAAATGGGAGTTGTATTCCGCTCCTAGTGTTATTGTAATTTATTCTTGAATGCTTTATTTTGGATTTTGCTTCCATTTACCGCTTTTAACGTGATTGATTGCGCTTTAATCAAATTGCATCATGTGGAGAGAGAGCGAACTAATAAACTCAAAATTTGATCGTAAAATTAATCAAGGTAGAAATAGATGAGAAGTCCCGAACCCAGCTTTGGTCTTTGGGCTCAAAGAGGCGAGAGGTCTATCCTATCACTCGTTGGAACTAAGACCTCCAAGATACCTCTTGTGTCACGAGACTTAGACATTAATCCTAGGCTCCTTTGGGAGAGAGGTTACCCTCCAAGACCCCTTTGGTTGGCCCAAAATGGATAATAAGCGCAGTCTTAGGCTCTCTGAGGTGAGAGAAACTTTCCCAATGTTCTATTGGGTGGCGACTCCATGAAACCTCCTTGTTGCCCAAAATAGACGCACTTGTAAATACCTTACAAGTTGTCAACGAACCTCATTTTGTTCGATCGCCCTCGAGCGGGCGGTCGAGGGGCGCCCAAGGGTTCGGCACGCATCACAGTGGCAACTCCACTGGGGACTCGTGGTTCGAGACTTCGATTTGAAAATATCTTGATTAAAATTTACAATTAAGTTTTAGTTTATAAATTCACTTTCTCGCAAATTTGCATTACATCCCATTAGAGCCTTAGATTATGCTAGATTTGTCCCTTCTAAACCTCGGTGCATTCCCGAAGCACAACCCTACGTTCACTTAATGTGGGGAAGTGTTAAGGATAATCACCAGCCCAAGCTTCGTACCTTTTGGTATATAAAATAATGACCCAATCGGTCGTTATGTTTGTGATGAGCTAGACCCGTCGGCAGGGATCAGGTTAGCCTTAAAGTAATATCTCCCTCGACCAAAACTCATATAATGGCCGTAGATACTCTCCCTAGGTGATATGAACCGTAATATCATGCTTGCTGTATGGGTCATTATGTATTGGGTGAATCCAGATGTCTTGCTTGGTAACCTAGCCAAAGTCTTCCATGCCCCGGTAGGGCCATGTCGATATATTTGGGATGTCTAAATACCTGATGATCACTATCCGTGCGCTTGTGCATTAGCATAGGAGTGTTATGCTGCCGGTTTTTTGCCGCACACCATCCGTGTCCATTGGGTTCCCCGCTGACCCGTGGATTAATCCCGCCTAGGAAAGAGACCGCACGACCACGTGTGTGGGAGCAATAACGGTGGAAGGACCTATCTGCTTGCCTGTGATTTGTGGATGTTGCATAGCACGGCCATGCATTTCATCTGCATTTCATGCATCATTCTAACACCTTATCTATGCAGCCATCATAGATCTGCCCAGGTGGACGAGAGGACCGACCGGACGACTGATTAGAGTTTCTGTATTTAAGCTGCAAGAAAGAGAGAGTTTTCTAGAAACCCATTCGAAAACCAGTGGTACCGTATCAAAGATGGCAAACTCACCAAGGGAAAATGATGCTACCAGGGCTTTGATTGCTGAAGAAGTGGGTAGAAGGTTTGAGGAGTTCGAAGGCCTTATGATGAATATGTTAGCTGCAATGGCTCCGCAGGCTGCTTCGCAAAATCCTCCTCCTCCTCCCATTAGACAAAATGAGCGGGAGGAGGAAAGAGTAAAAAGACAGGAGGAACCGATTCGACCACCACCTATAGATATGATATCAGTGGCTTCCGGGGTTCAGAGAATGAGACAAGCGTTGTGGTTAGAAGATGACCGGGAGAATGAAGATGACAAAATGAGCGTTGTATCTGAGAGGGGGAAGGCACCCCAGACCGAAGAGTTCATCTGGAAGAAGATGGAAGAAAAGTTTGAGGCTATGGCCCGCATGTTGGGTAGAAGCCAAGGGATAAACCCAGAAGATAAGGAGCAGGAGGGAGATAACCCAATCCCGTACAATTTCAAGATGCTCGATGTTCCCAAGTTTGACGGCACTTCTGACCCGACCGCCCATGTAAAGCAGTATTCCTTGATCAAGAAAGGGACTACCTTGTCCAAGAGGCAGAAAGTGGAATACTTTTGCTTGAGCCTAACTGGCCCCGCCATAGATTGGTACCACAGCCTCGATCGCCGAACCAAGGAGGATTGGGATATGCTCACAGAGGAGATTTTAAGGCAGTACGATTGCAACACAAGGATGGAGGTGACCCTTAAGGATTTGGAGTTGCTTCAGCAAAAGGCCGGGGAATCCTTCCATGATTACCTAACCCGCTGGCGGAGTATAGTAATGGAGATGAGGAGAAAGCCAGACACTCAAGACCAGATCCGTTTGTTCATCAAGAACACGAGCCCGTACTTGAAAGAAGGTTTGAAGATGAAGGGTCTAAAAGACTGGGAGTCTTTGAAGGACATAGCCATAGAAGCAGAAGGGGAATACTTGGCCCAAAAGGCAAGCAATGACAATTATGCCAAGAGAGCTAATACCAGTCAAGGGACAAGTAGGCCAGCCGGTTCCAATGGTAGCACCAGAAGAACGATTGAGGTGTCTGCTACTGACGCAACTACCCCAAGGAAGTTTTCGAACTTAGGAAGACCACTGTCTTACGTTTTAAGAAGGTTGATGAAAGAAGGGAAGTTGCAGCCATTGCCTCCCAGGCCTGCTATGACGCAAGGGGCGCTGGGGCATAAAGATAATGAGTACTGTGCCTTCCATCAGCATACGGGCCATTTAACGGATAATTGTAAAGCGCTGAGGCACTCAATCCAGGATTTGATTGACAGCAAACAAATCACCCACCTCGAGCGTGGAGAGGAAAAAAAGAAGCCTAGCTATAATGCTGTACCGCCACATGTTTTCATGATTGGATCAAGCCTACCAGAATGGTACATGCTGCAGGACTTGTACGGGAATGAGTATGTTGCTATTACTCGGCCTGAGGCCTAGGGGGAAAGGATGTCTGTAGCGACAATTGATTGTTGGTCTAGTAGCGAAAGCGGTGAAGAAAATGAGGAGGAAGGTGAAATATCTTTGGATCTGTGGAAGTCAGATGAAGAGGGAAAAGAAGTAGGAGCTATAACGAGAAGTGGAAGAGTAGTCCCAGAGATAGAAAGGTCACCAGAACCAGCGCAGGCATCAATAGAGAAAGAGCTAGAAGAGAATCAGATAGTCAAACAGTTGAAGAAGACCACGGCTCAAATATCTATATGGGATCTTCTGAGGCAGTCACCTTCTCATAGACAAAAGTTGGTAGAAGCTTTGACTGAGTCTACCGTGGCTACTACAATCTCTCCATCAGAATTGTTAGACCTTGTAAAAGGGGGATCGGGAGAGAGATTAGTATATTCTGATGCTGACTTGCCGGTCGAAGGCCGTAATCATAACCGATCGTTGTACATTAAGTCTCAAATTAGTGGCAAGCACACTGCTTGCGTTATGGTAGACGACGGGTCATCTATAAATGTTTGCCCTCTGATGGCGCTTCAGGCTTTCGGTTTGAATGAGGGTATGCTTAGCGAGTCAGATTTGACTATTATAGCTTACGATAATTCTAGAAGGCAAGCTTTGGGGACGTTCAAGACTTTGGTCAAGGTTGGACCTATTGAGACGGAGACAGAATTTGTAGTTTTGCCCATTCCGGCCAACTTCTCGGCATTGCTTGGGAGGCCTTGGTTTCATAAACTAGGGGGAGTGCCGTCTACGCTACACTAGATGATAAAATTCCCACATAAAGGCGAGGTGGTAACCATTAAGGTGGCCAAGGATAATCAGGTATCGGCCCTAGAGATTGCTAATCAGCCATTCAGTGGTTTTCATGTATCGGTGATAGGGGATGAGCAGAGGTCATTGGATAGCCCTCTAGTGGTTAATATGATGAAGAAGATGCACTATCTCCCTGGGGCTGGTCTTAGTAGGAATTCGCAAGGGCCGCAATCCGCAATCACTACTCGAGGTCAGAAAGATCGGAAGGGTTTGGGATACAAAGGCGGACTTGGCAAGAAGAAGATGATGGAAAAGATCCCTCACATTTCAGAAAGCTTTGTGCCCGCATCCTCAATATGCGCTTACACTGGTGAAGATGAGCCACAGTGGGTAAATGGAAGGATTGTCCCTGGATTTGAGATCTTCAGTGGTGTTTTTGACTGGGATGTGGGAGTTATTAAAACGGCTGAGGACTTCTGGGATGAGGAAGTTATGACCCAATGCATCGCCTGGGGTAGGGATGAGCCCGAAGAGGTTGTCACCGAGAAGATGTCAGCTGCTAGGCTAAAAGGGAAGGAAAAAATGGTAGAGTTAGAACTGAAGATTGGAGATTTGAAGATTTCCTCAGGGATAGCTGAAAGGCCTCTGCCAAGCCGGGAAGCCGAGGCACAAGCTGCTGCAGTATCGACCTTAACGAAAGCTGAAGAAGATACTAGCTTAGATTGTCTTTTTATTCCAGAACTTTTTTATGATGTAAATGACAACAATAATATTATTAGTAAGATGAATGATTTTGCTTATTTGTGCGATGTTTCCAATGATCTCAACAAGCATGAACGTGATCATATCCCATCTATTTTTGATATTGATTCCACTGACACCACGCCTTTTGATCTTGGAACCTCAGAAAATCCGAAGGAAATCTTAATAGCATCGAATATAACTCCTGATGAGAGAGAAAAATTCGAGAGAATAATAAAAAAATATGAAAAAGTTTTTGCTTGGACCTACGAGGACATGCCAGGAATTGATCGGAACATCGCAGAGCATGCTATTCCAATGTATCCGGACCATAAGCCTGTAAAACAGAAGTTGAGGAGGCTTAGGCTAGAATGGGCAGACAAGGTTAAAGAGGAGATTTGGCAGCAGATCGAAGCCAAATTCCTAGTTGAAGTGCAGTATCCTACATGGCTAGCAAATGTAGTCCCTGTAGCCAAGAAGAACGGAAAGGTAAGGGTATGTGTGGATTATCGAGATCTGAACAAGGCCTGCCCTAAAGACGATTTTTCACTACCCCACATTGATGTGTTGATAGATAGTGCCGCCAACTGCGCGGTGTACAGTTTTGGGGATGGTTATGTAGGCTATAACCAGATCCTTAACAAGATAGTCGACCGGATTAAAACAGCTTTCATCACAGAATGGGGGACCTACACCTACAGAATAATGCCTTTCGGCCTAAAGAATGCGGGGGCTACGTACCAGAGAATGGCAACGAAGATCCTAAGCAACTTGATCCACAAGGAAGTGGAGGTGTACGTAGACGACATGATGGTCAAGTCAGCCACCAGGGAGGGCCATTTTGAAGCTTTGGAGAAGTTCTTCACTAGGATTGATAAGTACAGCCTGCGACTTAATCCCAAGAAGTGTATCTTCGGAGTAACTTCAGGAAAGCTATTGGGGCATGTCGTCAGCCAGAGGGGAATTGAAATTGACCCGGACAAGGTGAAGGCCATCGAGAGATGCCCGTGCCACAGAAAGAGAAGGAGGTGAGACGCTTCCTGGGCAAGCTACAATATGTCAGCCGATTCATTGTGAAGCTCACTTCGATATGCGAGCCAATCTTCAAGTTGCTCAGAAAGGATCAACCCGTGGTTTGGAATGAAAACTGCCAGAGAGCTTTCGATAGCATCAGGGAATACATGCTGAATCCGCCAGTGCTAAGGCCACCGCAACCAATCAAGCCGCTTATCTTCCATCTAGCAGTGGAGGATGGTTCCGTGGGAGCCATGATGGCTCAGGAGGATGAGTTCGGGGTGGAATTCGCGGTTTACTATCTCAGCAAGAAGTTCCTGGCCTACGAGATAAAATATGCTGTAGTAGAGAAGATCTGCCTAGCAGTGATTTGGGCGTCAAAGAAGCTTAGCCACTACTTCCATTCATACAAAGTTCAGGCAGTAGCAAAGCAGAATCCTTTGAGGTATTTGCAAGAAGCACCGTCTTTGCTTAGTAAGATGGGAAGGTGGTTGTTATTGCTACAAGAGTTCGATGTCGAATAAATCACTCGCAAAACTATCAAGGGGCGAGCTGTAGTAGAGTTTCTTGCTGATCATCCCATTCAGGGCGACACACCTGAATTCAATTTTCCTGATGAGAGCATAGCCACAATTTCTGTCCAAGGATGGCAGTTATATTTTGATGGGGCTGTAAACAATAAGGGGGCAGGAGTCGGAATCATTTTGACGACCCCAAATGATAAGAAGCTCCCGTTGGCCAAGAAGTTGAGGTACAGGGTCACCAACAACGAAGCTCAATATGAAGCGTGCACCTTCGGGTTAGAAGCCTTAGCTGCCTTGGAGGCAAAGAACCTAGATGTTTTTGGTGACTCATCCTTGGTAATCAGCCAGATCCGAGGTGAGTGGGCTATAAAGGAAGAACGGCTGGTACCTTATGTTGAATATTTGAAGGAGCTATGTGGGCAGTTCGAGACCAGTACGTTCCGCTTTGTGCCGAGAGAGGAGAACCATCTGGCTGATGCACTGGCAACTCTGGTGTCGATATGGGATAATCCTAAAGGGATAACTATGAAGCCTATCCTGATTTCGAGTTCTGAGAGGCCCAGCTGCGAGATCAAACCAATAATGGAAGTAGAAGTAGCAAATGGAAAGCCATGGTACTTTGACATCATGAATTATTTGGAAAATGCGAGATTTCCAGAGGAAGCTACCGAGAAGGATCAGAGGATGATTCGAAGGCTATCCACTCAGTTCATATCCTTAGACGGGGTGTTATACAAAAGGCAGGCAGATGGTATCCAGCTCAGGTGCTTAGACGAAAGGGAAGCCCGGAGGGTGATGGAAGAAACCCATGCAGGCGTCTATGGGGCTCATATGAATGGGTTAACCCTGGCGAAGAAGATCATAAGGCAAGGCTTCTATTGGCTTACGATGGACAACGATTGCTCAAAATATGTCAAGCAGTGCCCGCTATGCCAGCAGTACACAGATTTAAGGCACTTGCCAGTGTCAGAGCTACACAGCCTAACATCACCTTGGCCATTCGCTGCTTGGGGAATAGACATTATTGGAGAGATCCGCCCTATGGCATCCAACGGGCACAGATACATAATAGTCGCAATCGACTATTTTACAAAATGGATAGAGGCGGAATCCTTCAAGAAGATCGATGCAAAAGACATGGCCAAGTTCATTGAAAGAAATCTGATCTGCAGATACGGCCTCCCATATAACATAGTGTCTGATAACGGGGTGCAGTTCATGGGGGAAACTAGGAAGCTTCTTGAGAAGTACGGAATCGAACACCATAAATCCTCTCCCTATCGACCACAAGCTAACGGGGCAGTAGAGGCTGCCAATAAGAATGTGAAGAAGATCCTAGCCAAGATGGTCCAAACCTACAAAGACTGGGCAGAGAAGCTACCCTTTGCACTGTGGGGTTACAGAACGACGGTAAGGACATCTACGGGCGCTACGCCGTATTCTCTGGTTTATGGGATAGAGGCAGTGCTGCCAGTTGAGGTAGAGCTCAAATCGCTGAGAGTAGTCATGGAAGCTCAGATTCTGGAAGCCGAATGGGCCCAACAAAGGTTACAGCATTTGAACTTATTGGATGAGAGTAGGCTGAAAGCTTACTATCATAATCAGATCTATCAGAAGAGGCTGGCCAGATCATTTGGGAAGAAGGTGAAAAAGCATCCGCTGAAGGAGGGGGACTTGGTGTTCAAACAGATGAGGCCAGGTGTACCAGATATCCGAGGGAAGTTCAGACCAACCTGGGAAGGGTCGTTCATCCTCAAGAGGCTGTTGTCTAAAGGAGCTGCAATTCTATCGGATAGCGATGGAAATGAATTCAAGGAACCGATCAATATAGAAAGACTCAAAAGGTTCCACGGTTAAAGACTAAAAATAAAAAGAAGAGAATAAAATGCCTTGCGAGTCGAAAATCGAAAAAAGGCGGCTTTGCTAAAATTTGGCGCCTCGATAGGGCGAAACCAAAAAAGGCATCCTGTGCAAAAATTAGAGGCATGAGATAAAATGTCCAATCGTGAAAACCCGAGAGGGCCGGTTGGTAACAGGAGTTGATGCTGTTAAAATTTGGTTTCATGTATTAATAGGGCATGCACAGTCGAGGTAATGTCAAAACTGATCATGTATGCTGAAATTCTATGGAAATGTACACAATTTTGTGAAATAAAATAAGAATTATTCTTCTCATTTCCGTCATTTTCTAGTTCTGCATTAAAAAGAAATATAATACTCAAAAGCGTACATATGTAAACTAAGCTAGGTCCTTTGCTGCCCTCGCCAGTCAGATGCTTGAGCCCTCGCGTCCTATTGTCAGATGCCGAGCTGAGGACCCATCTCTTGTACTCGCTAGTGGAAGCCACAGAATGAGCTCCGAACCGAGGAATGACAGTCTTCACCGGTAGTCGGCTCTATAGTTCATGATACCGAGAAGCAAAGGCATCAGAAAGAGCTCCTCCCCGAAAAGATAGTGGGACCCTCACAACATCTTGGATCATCCCAAGCTAGCGAACACACTGAGCTGTGATATAGAAAGTAGCCTGACGGAGCCCACAGAGGGGTACACACCCGATGGTCCATCAATGATTGCATGGGACAGAGGGAGCCAGGCAGACATGAAACTGGTATCGCCATCCGACAGCTCGCTAAATCTGGCAATGCCTTCATCAGCAGTGGCGCATATATACAGCTGTCGACGCTGGAGGAAGTGTCTCGAGGAGTACTGTGCATACAAGTGTAATTAAGGGCAATTGGGTAATTTACAAGTGAAAGAGGATTTATTTGCAAGGAAATAAAAGTATTTAAATAGCAGATTTTTATTGGTGAGTAAAAAGTAATTTGTTAAGGACCTATTAGAAGATTAAAGAGCAAATGGTAATAGAGGATTAAGTGGGATCAAGTGAACCAGTGCATGTGTGCCAAGTGGAGATGTGAGTGTGTACATGTGGGTGAGAGAAAAGAGATGTCTGAGAATTTTAGCTTCCTGGAAACGAAAAGTTCTCTCTCTTGCTCTCTCTCACGTTAACCACTCCTTTCCTCTTCTTTCTCTGTTCTTTCTTTCTGTTTGCATGTGTGTTCTTCCATTTTGAGCTTTGAAGGGATTTCAAGAGGTAAGTGGCAGAAGTTCTTTACGTTTTTATGGTTGAATCTCTTTCTTCTCCTCGTTTGGGTTATAAAGATTATGTTCTTGGGTTAATAAAATGTGGTTTTGTCTGTTTGCAAGCATCTGAAGATAAGAGAAAAGAGAAGGGAAAAGGGAAGGTTGTAGATTGAAAGTTGCAGTGGTTATTTTGAACTTCAGTAACAGGTTTGGGAGTGTCTGTCCTTTCTCATTTTCGGATCCTGGTTACAGTATGTTGTTAATGTCAGCTATGTGTGTTGTTTAGTAAAATGCATGAGCAATGTGATGTGTATACATGATTCCTGTAGAAAAGAATGATGTTGAGTATGCAAATGGGATGAATATGCATGAGTATGAATGTGGAATCCTGGGTTGTTGACGTTCTGTTATTGCATCTGTTTGAATTGTAAAAATATGTTATTTGTATTAAAATTGCTGTACATATGCTCTGGAGACTTGAAGGTATGTATTCGAATAATTATTGCATGAAAAATGGTTTTAGACAAAATGGGGTTTTGAGTTTTGAATGTACTCTGTTTTCACGATTTTCTGGTTTCGACGTTTTCTGGAAATTCTGAGTTTTGAGAAGGAGAAGTAGAAGTGAGAGAAGAAGATCATGTGACGCGATGAAGAATCACGCCGTGACCCTCTTCCCTGAAGAGGATCACGAGACGTGATGTTGCATCACGCCGTGACCTGCTTCCCTGGGGAAGTCACGAGACGTGATGGAGAGTCACGGCTCGTGACCCTCCCATTCCCTGCGTGTCACGAGTCACCACTGCCCGAGTGACTCGTGACATCCCCTCTCTTCTCTGGCGTCATGAGGCATGGCTGATGGTCACGACTCGTGACTGCCTCTGTTTTTGGCGTGACACTTGTGAGAAGCCAGCGTCACGAGTCACCATTGCCTGGGTGTCTCGTGACTGGCCTTCTTCCGGCTGCCCTGTTTTAAAAAAAGAAAAGTATTTTTCTTTAAAGCTTTTGTTACATGGGTTTTCGCTGAATGACTCAAGAACAGGTTTAAATCTTTGCTATAATTTAATAATTGTTTGATTATGAGATTTGTGTACATAATTAATAATTAATGTCCATGATTTAAATGTTTATAATTTAGATGAACATGGACTATTTCAATGTCAGTTATATGTTCTTATTATCTCCTGTGTTTGATATTTACATATTTATATGTTTCTGAATATGATAAATATACATGTATATATGAGTTATAAGTTGTCTTTAATTCTTATGATATGATTATTACTTGAATTTCTTTTTGAGTTGTGTCATTTAAGCCTGAAAAGACATAGTAGTGGATAAGTAAGCGCTTACTTAGGTCAGGGTGTGTGTGCAGCTGCTATATGATAAAATGTTATATGCGGGTTCCGTTTGGATCCTTGTTTCGACCCCGTTTGGGTCTATATGGAAATTAATGCGAGACTTCGGTCTCTATATGAAAAATCACATGTTTGAGACTCATGTCTCTATATGCTTGGGATACTGTGTTCAATCAGTATCCAAATGACCGCATCCACTTCTAGAGAGTATTTTCAGACTAATCAGGCTATATGTTAAATTGTATTTACATATGTTGAGATGCATATGGACAGGAATAAAAGTATATGATGCACATTAACTTTTGCATAACTACATGATATGCACCTTGTATTTGTATACTTAGAATGGTGAAAAGTATGTAAATCCTAATTATGAATTATGATCTGAGTAGTTAATTGCTTGTAATGAATGTTTATGCATGTCAAGTAGAGAACATGGAAATATGCTTATATGAAATTATGATGCCTTTGTTTGTGAATCATAGCTTTATTGCACGTTTCTGTTGTGATGAAATTATATTTTTGTTGGATATATTGTATATGCATATTGTTCGTTTATTTTGTTCCTCCCCACTAAGCGTTATCGCTTAGCACGGGTTCTTTTCCCGTGCAGGTGGCGAGTTCGGTTTGGAGTCAGATATCTGCAGGTCGGCCACTAGAAGTCTTTTTGGATGAAGTTGTTTTGAGTCTTCCGTTGTTATTTTGTACATGGCTTGTTAATAGCAAAATGAATCTTTTGTAAAGAAACAACTATTTTGGTATATGTAATTGCTTACGAGCCCTTTTTGTAAATCGATATTGATATGATGTATGTTAAAGGACTTGATATTCTATGATTAAGGGTTTTTACATCTCATTTGGTTTATTTATTTATATGTTTTTGGTAATTGAAGATTGATTTTGGGAAAAATGTAATTTTGTGTAAACTAAATGGATTTGTATCTTTTAACTAAATGACTTTATTTCTTAACTTATTTGTATATGTGTTTAAGTATTTGAGTTTACCCGCGTGGCTCTCCGGTATCCTTCCAACGGGGATAACGGGGTGTTACAACAATCCGTTGTGAGATGCAGTGTTCTCTAACTGCAATCTCGTTGCGATCTGATTTACCGCATGTGATCTCGCTGGCCTTGTCTCGGCTCGCGCAGTGTCTGTGAGATGTAATGTTCTCTAACTACAATCCCATTGCAATCTATTCTATCGCATGTGATTGATATTCTGTCTTGGTAGCCGCTTCTGGGCTTGCACAACATAACCTTGGTAACCTCTAACCGATCCGTGTGACATCCTATCTGCTAACCACTATTCGGTCAATGAAATATCTGCTAACCACCATTCGATCAGTACAATATCTGATCTGCTAACCACCATCTGGTCAGTATAATATCTGATCTGCTAACCACCATCCGGTCAGTACAATATCTTATCTGCTAACCCCCATCCGGTCAGTACAATATTTGATCTGCTGACCACCATCCGGTCGGTACAACATCTGATCTGCTAACCACCATTCGGTAAGTATAATATCTGATCTGCTAACCACAATCCGGCTAGCACAATATTCTGATCTGCTAGCCCCCATCCGGCTAGTACAATGTCTGATCTGCTAACCTCCATCCGGCTAGTACAATGTCTGATCTGCTAACCTCCATCCGGCTAGTACAGTATTCTGATCTGCTAACCCCCATCCGGCTAGTACAACGTCTGATCTGCTAACCCCCATCCGGCTAGTACAATATTCTGATATACTAACCACCATCCGGTCAATACAATGTCTACTGTCGACCATCCTTAGGTCGGTAGGGTGACTCACTCGTCATTGTCTTTACCAGCGCTTATCATGGACCATTTTTCTACAATAAAGGACAAAGCAAATACGCAGGGTATATAAAAGAGGTACTTACCTGTGGTAGTACATACCTGTTGGGGCCGATACCAGACGGGTGCCCCCTTGAAGGACGGTTGGTTTTTCCCCAAATATCGATTCCTCTATCATCTCCAACGTAACCTCCTTGTTGAAAAGACCTGCATACTGATTACTGTAGACACTGGGTCCTGAGTCAGCTAAGATCGGAGTTACCCAATGATGATAAATTGCCTATTCACGGGCAAAGACTTTGAAAGTGGTGATTTACTTGTCAAATTTGCATTTTAGAATAAAAAATAAAAAAAAGTAATAAAAATATTTTAAAAATTAGTTTTAAAAAATGAAGTTTGAAAATTTTAGTGCTTTTTAGTTATATTTAAAATTTTAAAAAAAAAATCGAATATCGGATGTCGACGCACGGCAGCGCCTACACGCGGTGCGCTCAACAGCGCTGCGCGTTCGCACGCTCCCGCGGAGCGTGCAGTGCAGCAGTGCGCCCATCCGAGCGGATTCGCGCACCAGCACGCCCAGGTTCCACCGCAACTGCCGTTTTTCGCCGATATTCGCCCCAAAACGAGTTTTTTCACCAAAAATTAAGGTTTTTGAGTTCAAATTCAATTCTAAATCATTTTTTTAGATAATTAATAAATAAAAGCTGATTTTATCATTAAAAAAGGCAGGAAATTGAATTAAAATAAAATTTCTTTTCCTAATAAAATTAGGGTTTTATTTTTCCATCATATAAATATTTTGAGATGAAAAAACCTAGAGAGGGCCTCCATTATTTTTCACATCAGATTTTTGAGAGCTTGCTCTTTTCTTCTTCTTTGATTTTTCTTCAAATAAAATTCAGATTTCCATTTCTTAAATTAACAAGGATTATTTGAGATGGAAAATTCAATTTTCAATTCTTAATCACTCTAATTAATTTCTTTGTTTTCTCCATAAACAAAAGGAATTAATTTTCACTTTCAAATAACTTTTCAATCTTTTAAGCATTCAAATTAATTTCTTTGTTTTCTCCATAAACAAAAGGAATTAATTTTCACTTTCAAATCAATTTTCAATCTTTTAAGCATTCAAATTAATTTCTTTGTTTTCTACATAAACAAAAGGGGTTAATTTCATTGCTAAATTATTTGTTTGAGGAATTTTCCAAGAAGATCATCATTATGCTATCGAATCCAAATCTGAGGGTAAATTTTCTAGGCTCCGAACTATTTATTTTTTTATTTTATTCTATTATTTTTTATTATTTCATTCATGTAAATATTGTTTTATTGATTTTATTTCTAACATGTAATCAATTAATTTCTTTTGTTTTGATTTCTTATTATTCTTAACATATAATTAATTTATTTTGCCATGATTTCTTATTATTCTTAACATGTAATTAATTTACTTTGCTTTGGTTTCTCATTAATTTTGATATGCAAATTAATTAATTTGTTTTTTATTGATCTTTTTGCCATGTAAATATTTATGTTTATTGTGATTAACATGTAAATAATTAATTTAATCATGTTAATTTTGCATCTTTAACCCAATAATCCTATTTTGCCAACTAAATAAAATTGTTTGTTTTGTTTTCTTTTCTCATACATGCATTCACGTGAACAGTGGCCATTTTGCATTATTTTCTCCTTTAATTCCAACTTGGTTCACACATCATTATTTTATTCATTCTCACTTATTTATTTTAGTCTTTTATTTATTTGTTCTATTTACTTAATCAGCTTAATTAACATATTTGTTAGTTTTATTAATTTAATTGGGTCCTTTATTTATTTTATGTATGTCATTTTAATTTATATTTTTTAATTTATTTTACTTTATGTATTTTATTTAATTACTAATCTTAATTTTCTTTTTCTTTTGTTATAATACTTGTCTTTTTTATTTGACTGTTACCCATGGGCGAGTTGGAGAATCAAGCACTAAAAGCCTTCAAAGTTGGGTCCACTCCAGGCAAAAATAAGGCACAGGGTTATGTGAAAATTCGCAAAGGACGCATTTTCCACTAAGAACAGCTAGTGTGAAAATTCACAAGGGATGCACTACCTTTAAAACATGACTACAGGTATCAGATGAGAACCTCGCAATCCCAAAGACATGAAATTCAAAAGCAATTCCAAAGAACATCGATCCTACAATAAGTTGAGCCCAGCCCGGCTATCATCTCCAAATCCACTAAGATGAATTCTTATCCAGCATTTCTGCACGACTCATTCATTTCACATGCATGCTCACTATTTTTCCTGCATATTTGGTTGTCTAATTTTGCAGAAAGAGAGATTCGATGCGGACACCAACAAAAGGCAAGTGACGACATCAGACAGATCATCAATCCAAGCATCAACCAAAGACCTCTCAGGGGGCAACTAGCCAAAGCAAAATCAATCCAAACATCATTTCAAGCAGCAATTCAACAATCAGTAAAAGACCTCTCATGGGGCAACTAGCCAAAGCAAAATCAATCCAAACATCATTTCAAGCAGCAATTCAACAATCAGTAAAGACCTCTCAGGGGGCAACTAGCCAAAGCAAAATCAATCCAAACATCATTTCAAGCAGCAATTCAACAATCAGCAAAAGTCCTCTTAGGGGGCAACTAGCGAAAGCAAAATTAGTCTAAGCATCATTCTAAACATCAAATCCAAACAATCAACCAAAGACCTCTCAGGGGGCAATTAACCAAAGGGCTCATAGACAGCACCACTTCAGAAGGGTTAGCACAATGACGACACTATTACTCTACGGAGGGTTAGCACGATCACGGCACCACCACTACACAAACTCAGAAGGGTTAGCACGATGGCGGTATTACCATTCTACGGAAGGTTAGCACGACCACGGTACTACCACTTCAAAAGGGTTAGCACGATGACGGCACTATCACTCCACAGAGGGTTAGCACGATCACGGCACTACCACTTCACAAACTCATAAGGGTTAGCACGATGGCGGCACTACCATTCTATGGAAGGTTAGCACGACCATGGAACTACCACTTTAGTAGGGTTAGCACGATGACGGCACTACCACTTCACCAACTCAGAAGGGTTAGCACGATGGCGGCACTACCATTCTACGGAAGGTTAGCACGACCATGGCACTACCACTTCAGAAGGGTTAGCACGATGACTGCACTACCACTCCACGTAGGGTTAGCACGATCACGGCACTACTGCTTCACAGCTCAGAAGGGTTAGCACAATGGCGGCACTACCATTCTACGGAATGGTTAGCATGACCACGGCACTACCACTTTAGAAGGGTTAGCACGATGACGGCACTACCACTCCACGGAGGGTTTGTAACAACCCAATCTGGCCCTAGTGGAATTTCAAAATTTTTGTTCGGGAATTTCAGAGTTTGTGTGTATAAGAGAGTGTATTTGCTTAAGTGGCTTGCGTGTTGGTTCTGTCGCGAGCACGACAGTGTCGCGGGCGCGATAGATTGCTTCACGTGAAGCCTATTTGAGTTGGATTATTTGATGTATATCGGACACGTGGCGATGTAGGAGTTTGACAAGTGGCATTGTAGGGGAGTGACAAGTGGCATTGTAGGAGAGTGACACTTGGCTTGTGACTTTTTGGATTGAGATGGATTAATGGAGGTAGGTGGCATTAATTGGATTGGTTGGCTTTTAATGTGGTTAGTGGGTAATTGATTTGTTGTTTTTCCTTGGTTTGACCGGCCACTTTCCTACTCTCATTTCAATTTCTGCATTTGGCCTTTTATTGTCCTTTTGTTTTCATTGCTCTTAGTTGCCGTGTCCCTTCTTCTTGCCATTTCTTTGCTTTTCTTCTTCATTTGCTTGGTTCTTTGGGAAGAACCACTTGGATTGGTTAAAAAAAGTGTAAAAGGGCTTGATTAGGTCTCTTCAAGAAGGTAAGTTGGATTTGTTCTTCGATCTGACCTCCTTTTTCTTTCTGTTTCTGATTTAAAGTAAAGAGAAGAGTATCCCTAGTGTTTTGAATGGTTTGTGCATGGAAGCTGTGAACAAGAAGTTGGATAAAGGCAAAGAGAAGGTTGGAATTGAGTAAAGAACAAAGATCGAGCTTCCTCGAGGTTGGGATCGAGTGTGATTTTATTATTCTTGCATGTGTTTACATAAAATATGTTTGAATAGAGACATGTTTGAATAGAGAGATGCTTGATGAGCTTTAATTAGCTCAACTGCTCTTTTAGAGTATATTTGTTAGACGTTCATTTTGATTACTTGCGGTGCTTATGACATCTGTATATATGTTTATAAGTATGTAACTTGATCGTTTGAATGTGTGTTGATGATGTTAGACGGGTTACCATATAATTGTGATGATAAAGTTTGGTTTTGGCAAATTCTGCTCATTTTTCATCTGACCTCTGTGTAATGGTTTTGCCATAAGTAAACTTTTGGATCTTTAAATGGAGTGATTCTTGAGCCATTCGAACCATAACCTCTATATATATAAAAGTATCAGAAATGACCTTGAGCAAATTCTTGCTCTAAGACCCTAAATATTCGCCAAAACAGAGGTGTCTCTACTTTGGCCGGTTCATGTGGGCAGTTTATAATTTTTAGATCATATCTCAAGTTGTAGATGTCCATTTGACCTGAAACTTGTTCCATTTGAAATTTAAATTCCTAGGGCACAATTGTTAAGAAGGATGTTTGGCCTAAAAATGACGTTTAGAGGTCGGTTTAGATGATACAAGTTTGAGATGAGAAGCAGTCTCCTGAAGGTTCCTGACGGAGCCTTCTGTCACGAGCGCGATAATGGTCGCGAGCACGACAGAGCAGGTCATAAGAGTGATTTTTCTCTTGATTTAGAGCCTATGGTTGACATGAATCGATTCCCCACTTTTCCCCTCAACTAATTTTTATATTTTTAGGTGTTTCTCTCCCCGAATTGAACCCGTATTACCCCGGAATGTTTCCGTGGTCTATACCATGTATGTTTAGGTTTACCAAATGATTACAAGATTAGTTATCTGGCTAAATAATGCCACGACATAAGAGTTAGTGTTGAACACGACATGCTCTGTGATCTTAATTATTATATAATGCTTGAGTTATTCTAATGCTTTTGGTATAATTCATAGAGTCTTTATGCTATCTGGCTTCTGTCGCGAGCGCGACTACTTGTCGCGATCGCGATAGTGAACCCAAATGTTTACATTCTTTTTGATTATTAAGCATGACATGCCATGTGATATTGATTATATAGGATTGGATTATGTTATAATGCTTGAGAGATATAATGTATATGATATAGCGTATAGAGTCTATATGTACAGCCTGAAAGTCATAGCAGTGGATAGATTGAAGGAGGGGGATTTGGTATTCAAATAGATGAGACCAGGTGCACCGGATATCAGAGGAAAGTTCAGACCAACCGGGGAAGGACCGTTCATCCTCAAGAAGCTATTGTCAAAGGGAGCCATGATTTTGTCAGATAGTGATGGCATTGAGTTTAAGGAACTGGTCAACATCGATAGGCTCAAAAGGTTCCATGGCTAAAAGGCTATAAAATCAAAAGAAGTGAATGAAAGCCTTGCGGGTCAAAAACCGAAAAAAGGCATCCTTGCTAAAATTGGGCACCTCATCAGGGTGAAAACCAAAAAAAAGGCATCCTGGGCAAAAATTAGAGGCTTGAGAGAAAATTTTAAATCAAGAAAACCCAAGAGGGCTGATTGGTAATAGAAGTTAGTACTATCAAAATTTGGTTCCATGAATGAATGTAGTTTTGTATAATTGGATTAGTGCCCAATAATGATCATGTATGATGAAATCTTACTGAAATGTACACAATTTTTTGAAATAAAAGAAGACTTTATTTATTCATTTACATCGTTGTCTAGTTCTATTTTGAAAAGAAACATACTGCTCAAAATGCATGCAAAGCTAAATTATGCCCTACTACTACTTTCGCCGACCAAATGCCTAAGTCGTCGTGTTATGTTATCGGATGTTGGGCTAAGTACCCACCTCTTGTACGCACTAGTAGAGGTAACATAGTGATTCTCGAAGGGAGGTATGACAGTCTTCAATGGAAGTTGGCTCTAGAGCTCATGATAGCGAGAGGCAAAAGCTGCAGAAAAGACTCTGCCTTGAAAGGATAAAGGGAGCCTCACCATATCTTGAGTCATCCCGAGTTGACGAGCACAGCGGGCCGGGATGTAGAAGGTAGCCTTGCGAAGCCCTTATAAGGGAACGCATCCTGAGGATCCATTAATTACTGCACTGGATAAAGGAAGCCAAGCGTGCATGAAGCTAATATCCTCGTCTGATATTTCGCTGAATCTGGCAATACCTTCGACGGAGGTCGCAAATGAGTACATCCGTTGTCGTGGGAGCAAGTGTCTCGGAGAGTATTGAGCGATGACTTTGGGAGGTGGTTCTGATAATAATTTCAGCTTCTCTTGTAACCATATCTAAAGAAAAAGGAAAAAATAAGAAAAATAATAAAAAAAAAATAATAATAATAATAAATAAAAGCCGCTGGAGTGAGTTGGGTTCTCTTCAGGCAAAAAAAATAAACATAGGGTCGTGTGAAAATTCGGAAAGGACACACTTCCCGCTAAGAAAAGTTAGTGTGAAAATCCACAAGGGACGCACTACCTTTTAAAAATGACTTACATGGAGTAATAAGGGGCTTCCAGTGAAAGATGCAGTAGACCCAGCACGAACAGAGTCCAATCCTAAAATAGTCTCTGCTAGTACAAATGGAAAAGGGGTCAGTCCGTGGTGAAAATCGTCCAGAATCCTAAATAGGTGAGAATCGCCAATCAGCTCCTCTGAGGTCACAGCCAAATATCGCATCAGACAGAACAAGAAAATAACACTTGTATGGTATGGGGGAACATCAGAAAATCCATCCAACGCCTCAATCAGTGGCTCCAAGGTGAATGTGGGACCTTGAGGAACTAAGCAAGCAGCGTCAGAAGGAGCTAGACTTAAGGACAGAGCAATGTCCCGAGTATGAATCAGCCCACAGCGAGGAACGCAGGGCAAAGCACTAGGAGGATACCAGGCACCAACAATGGCAGCAAATTCCTCAGGTAAAGGGCATAACTCCTGGTAAGTAAAACTAAAAACGTGAAAGCATGGGTCCCAGAGATTATAGTCTACCTTAACTCTCCTCAAAAATTTCAGTCCAGAAAGTGGGGTAAGGGTGCTATTTTCCCAAGTCTGGGGATTGTCTAAGGTACGGCACATTTTGTTGAAAGAAGGGGAAGTCATTTTCTCAAGGGCTAAAATCAGCAAAGGAAATAAGGAAGAAAAAGGGGAAAAACCGGAGGAAAGAACTTACTGCAAAGGTTGAAATGAGGGAGAAGGCACGAAATCCAAGAAAATGGTCAAGTTTATAGAATTTCTTCATCGACGGCCTGAACGTGTCTCGTGTTAGACGGCAAGCCCGTATGTCATCTGTCCACCTGCCAGATCTATGCATCATCATCATGCATATCACGCACATCGAAAAAAAATTAATTAGGTAATTAATGAGGGTTAAAAATGGAATCTGGAACAACAGACGACATGCCCGTCATTCGCTCCTAGAGACGGATAGCCTGTCGGTAAGTGAATTCTATATAAGCATGCATAACCGATGGGCTGTCACTTTTTCTCTTCCTTTTCCTACGCAAATCGACGCCCCT
The DNA here is from genome assembly GCA_947683425.1 of Excoecaria cochinchinensis. Taxonomy (NCBI): domain Eukaryota; kingdom Viridiplantae; phylum Streptophyta; class Magnoliopsida; order Malpighiales; family Euphorbiaceae; genus Excoecaria; species Excoecaria cochinchinensis. Next base: position 13,870,017 of record CANTUQ010000031.1, read on the forward strand.
TCTTTGTTTTTTTCTTATAATTTCCTTATTTTTAGTCCATTTTACACACTTTTTGCACTATATTGTCCTTTGCATCGTTGCGCACGTTTTGAAGTACATATTCCGCATTTTCATCAAGTTTTATTTCCGACAGTTTCTAGTCAGTTGAGCAATTTCTCCCACTTTCTTTCCTTTATTTCGGAAACAATTAGTAATAAAATGCATGCCTAGTTTAGTTTGATAAGATATAATATTCTGCTGTTTTTCTTTATTATTTTCTTTTATTTTGAGAATGATTAGTAATAAAATGTATGTATAGGATAATTTAATATGTTTCTTCTTTTTTCAGTTGATTTTTAGAATAGGTCATATGGCCATGCATGCATAGTATAACTTAATAAATGTAATATTTTTCTGCTCATTTTATTTAGAGTTGTTGGTTAGGCACACAAAACGTAGCTGTAGAAATGCTTGCACACTGGAACCAGTAGGAAGAAATAGAAAACACTGGAAATATTAACTTGTAAAATTGGTCTCATACTAAAAAGGGCGCAAATTAGATCAATGGAATATATTGAATGGTCACTTGGGACCTGAGGCCTGTCCTTTTATCTTTTACGCAGGGAGTTGGGCACATCCTTGCCGGGATGCTGCCCAAATGTTTATTATTATTTCTTGGGTTGGGCACATCCTTGTCGGGATGCTGTCCAAAATTTTTTTAATCTTCCAGGACAGACCCATCCTTGCCAGGATGTCGGACAAGTCTTTTGAAATGGGCATCCTTGTCGGAGATGCCTCCACAATGTCACGTTCCGCACGATTAGCTAGAGCCTCAGGCCCCGGTTTGGATGAGTGCCGAGGCCAGGTAGAGGTATATAGCGCTGGCTCGAGTGCAGATTTGGGCTAGCCGCTTCATTTCCAGACCATTCCTTGAGGCCCTAGGAATGGTGTATGAGGTCAATGCTTTGATAGCAGCCGCTGGGTGGACTGAGTTCTTGACACCTTCTTTCCAGACTTATCCTGGAGTAGTTCGACAGTTTCTCGCCACCTTGCACTATCGGGGGTTCCAAAGATCTGGCACAGAAGAGGGTGTCATATAGTTCTGGATCAAGGGCCACTAGTACAGCATTACCCGCCAGCGATTTGCACAGGCTATGGGACTTCCATTTGGGCAGGATGTTTTAATGCCCCAGAGCAGTCCGGCGCCACCACTGGGAGGTCATTGCCTTGCCGGGAGTGCCGTATGACCATGATACGGCAAAGAGTATGGTACTCACGTCATAGGCCCTCTGCTACGTTCATAGGGTCCTATCTAGCTCCTATTTGGGACGGGCTGGTAACCCAGGTTCACTCAACACCGCAGAGATATGAAGTTTATGGGTCATGGTTGCAGGGCAGCGGCTCAACATTAGCCATGAGATTTTGGATGATCTGGTGAGAGTGTCTAGGGGAGTAGCCCCTATGGTGTATGTTGGTGGAGTTATTACTAGATTGTTGTTGAGTTTGGGTGCCCGTCCGGATGTGCTTGGACATCCTCTAGATGAGAGCATTTATGTAGATGCGCCATCAGCACTGACCATGGGTATGATAGTGTCAATAAAGGGTCAGCCTGAGGCATATAGGCTTCGGACCATCCACGAGACCCGGCGTGCTTTCAATCTTCCATCGCTTGAGTCGGTAGAGGAGGAGCCTCATGAGCAGCCTGAGATGGAGCAGTAGCCTCCCGAGCAGCTGCAATATCAGGAGGGTCAGCCTCCCCAGTACCCAGATTACCAGGAGGATCAGACTTTGCAGCAGCAGCCTCATATACCTTTTGACACAGGGATCGAGTAGTCCTACTCCTCCTCCACCATCGAGGGTACAGCGGACTGCGCCCCGAGCCCCTAGGAGGTTTCATCCGTATGTTAGAGCAGGGGACTCGGGGGCATCTACTTCCACAGCTCTGCCTCCCGAGCAGGCACTAGAGTCGGTCCCCCCTGCATCAGCGCTATCGCCTCAGCTAGTGCAGCCAAACTTTACAGTAGTTTTGACTTCTATGTTTGCCTCCTTGGAGTGCAAACAGGAGGAAAGGGACAACGTCCTTTTTGAGCGGCTTGGGGAGCGAGATAGGGTCATATTGGAGCAGTTGGACGAGCAGCAGAGCATTATACATGAGCAGGGGAGGCTTATTGATCTGTTGAGGCGGGAGTTGAGTGCCTCACGGGACGCCACGGCATAGAGGATAGATGCATCTGTCCAGATGGTAGACGAGTCAATTGAGGCTCTTCGGTTCAAGATTAGGGTATTGGAGGGCGCCGTACCTCCCATTGTTCAGACCATCAGAGAGTTCAGGGAGCTGATGGAGGATAGGCTAGGGCGCATGAGAGATGCCTCCAGAGATCAGACTCTCCGACTGGCCGGTGCTTTCAGAGAGTTAGGGGGAGTGGTCACAGGCACGCTGCAGTTCATGACAGTATGTGCGCAGCCTTTTCTCGACGAGTGCGCCCGGGTTCAGTTCCAGCAGCAGGATTCAGTGAGGGGGCAACCCTTGTCTGTACCGATTGTTGTTCCTCCTCGACATCAGCAGCAACCCGACCCTCAGTGCCTCAGTAGCCCGGATCCTCAGTTCCTCCCAGGCAGCCTTATACTTCAGGAGCTGGACCCTCTGCTTCTTCATCACAGTACCAGCCAGTTCATATATCAGACGATGATGATGATCCAGTAGAGGAGCCCTCAGATCATTTGCCTCTGTAGGCTGTTCAGGGAGTTTTAGCGCCGTATCTTGTATTTTCACTACTATGGTTATTTTTGTATATATACAAAATTTATACTTTTAGTGGAACATTTATGGGTAACTTGCTAAATTTACATTTTGTTTTTGTATATTTATCTTCCTTTCTTCTGAAAGGGCAAATGATGACATCATAAGAAAAGATGATAGATGATAAATGGCAACATAAAAAATGTTTGTAAATCTACCAATCAGACTTATTTGCATATGAATTAACAAGAATCTTTTACAACACAGGAACATGATTTCACACCAATCCAAGGATAGTCAACAATCAAATGATGGGTAAATAGGTCAAACATTACATGTTATATTCAATCAACATTATATTACGGATCGGATGGAGATCAGCGAATCAAAATCATACTTTGCGGATTGAATGGAGATCAGCAAATCAGAACCATATTCAGCAGATCAAATGAGGATTAGCAAATCGGAAGACATATCCTGTAAACCGGATGGGATTCAGCAGGATAGAATATCCAATCACATGCCTTGCAGATCGGATGGGTTCGCAAGGAAGCCGTGCAGACTAAGACATGGCCAGTAGGGCACGCGATAGAACAGATCGCAATGAGATTGCGGTTAAAGAACACTGTATCTCACAGTAAAGATTGTAGTTAGAGAACACTACATCTCACAAAAGCTACGTAAGCCGAGATGAGGCCAGTAGAACACCAGTGATAGAACACATCGCAAGGAGGATACAGTTAGAGAATACTGCGCTTCACAACGAGGTTGTAGTCAGAGAGTATTGCATCTCACAGACACCATGCAAGCCGAGATGAGGCCAGCGGGATAGATCAACCACCGTGCATGCCGAGACGAGGACAGCGGGGCACACGCGATGGAACATATCGCAGCAAGGTTGCAGTTAGAAAACACTGCGTCTCACCATCAGTTTGTAGCTAGAGAACGCCACATCCTATAGACACCATGTAAGTCGGGATGAGACTAGTGGTATACTTGTAATAAAACAAATTGCAAATGGGTCATAGTTGGATAAAGCTGCCTCTCAAGAACACTTAGACATCAAGCATGCTGAGACGGGGCTTGCTAAACGAATGATTACATGCTTCCACGCAATATCGAAAAGGTAAGGACTGCCTCAGGTACGCATTTCTTCCTTTCTTCTCTAAATTTTAGTTCATCTAGACACTAGTGCACTAGTTTCCCCAAAATTGGGGGCAACTGTAGACACCGTGTCCTGAGACAGTCCAGATCATGGTTACCCGATGAAGAGATCAATGTTTATTTTCAAATTAGCGGATGGAATTTGGGAGTTTTCGTCTTTCGATTTTACATGGATTAAGAATTTTTTCTCTATAGAGGAAGGTTTCAGAGAATTTCGGAGAATTCAGCTTTGGAAAATGAGATTTTGCTCCACAAATGGGATGACCGTCTGTGGATGGACTCCCGTCTCTCGTTGAAGCTTCCCGTCTCTCGTAGTGAGTGCATGGCCATCGCTCAGATAGACGGACTGTCTCTTGCCTTTGAGAGACGGCCGTCTGTAGTTTGAGAGACGGACACGTGCTCGCGAGAGACGGCCCTCCTTATTCCCGTGCCTTGTAGATGGTCCGCCAGTCAAATTACCGCGCGTACCCTTTCCACAGATGCCTGTCTGTGGATTTATGGACGGCAGCCGATCGTTGATCAGATTGCACTAACCGCCGGATTTTGGAAATCTTATCCCATATCTTTAAATCTTTTCAAATGTGTTTAAATTTTGAATTAGATTTCGGATATTTTTTGATAACCGATTCGGTTATGATTGGATTTCAGGAATCATTTTCAAATTTAAATCCTAAATTCAAATTCATTTGAATTATCCTCTAACTCTATAAATAGTGGATTAAGTTTCATTATTTGAGGTTGGAAAATTTTCAATTGGAAAAAAAAAACTCTTTGCGAGCAATATGCTGAAAATCTGAATTCAACTATTTTCCATAAAATCTCTATTTTTCGCATCTATTCAACATAAAAATTCTTTTAATATTTCTACTTTTTTTGCTTGTGAATTGAGCTAACTTGAGGTAACGAACTCATTCATTTCCATCAATCCAGCCAGTTCCGACATTTGAATTGCTATCAAAAATACCAAGGAGGAAAAACATAAATTTTCTCTTCTTGATTTATTTTTCGAATACAATTTTCATAATACTAAAAATCTCCCGAAGATACGCAATCACGAACCGATTCTTGTGGAACACGTGGGGCCTAGATTATCCAATATCCACCTAAAAGGGTAAGATCCGAGGATAAACATTTTGGATTCAGTATTTGTGAAATTTATTTAATTTGCGCTGGTTATTTTCCCCTTTCTTGATAAAATTTGATATAATAAAAATTTAAGTTTGAATTTGGATAATTTTCTCGGGTTTCTGAAATTAAGGTGACCGACGGGCAGAAGGGTCGCCGACGGCCGTCTCTCAATCGAGAGATGGGCCATCGACGACGCATCACTCCGCCCACCGGTCAAACCAGGGATGCCCGTCGGTCACGCACAGTAGGCCGTCCCTGGGTTATTTCTTCCTTTTTCATGTTATTTTCTTCCCCATTCTCTTTTTAACCCATTGTTCTCCAAAATTCCATGTTATTTTACTTGTTATTTTTTAATTTTGACACTAACATGTCTATTATTGTGAGTTACTACCTGGTTATTTTGGGATGGATTGGAATGGTTGATGATGATTATAGCGCCGACACGATAATTTTCATCCGGGTTCCCTCTTTAACTTTGTCTTTTTCATTTTTATTTATCGTTATTGTAAAGGTTATTTCAATCCCGTTAAAATAAAGATGGCCAAGTGTTTTATAGGAATTGAATTAGGATTTTTTGAAAATTGAGGACCAAAGTCCTATTTTAGCCAATAAAGCTGACACTTAATAAAAATTGATTTGTAATAAATATGCATGACAGGACCTGTCACACCCCAAAATAGCCCTGGTCGGAATGTGTATGCTAAGTCGGGAATGCAAGGGTATTTCGGTAATTTGTGCATGAGAAATTTGGATAATAAGGACTTAATGGTAATTAATTAATTATGTAAGAAGAGAAATGTTAGTGTGTGCTTGTGGTATTCGGTTGTAGGGTGTTTTGGTTGTGGCATTTATCTAGTGAAGTGCGAGTTTGGTACCTTGGCTTGAGATATTTATTTAAGAAAGGATTGGGTGCATGTGAGTGTATGGTGCTTTGGTTTGGAAAAGTTTAAGTGGGTTTTGTGGTCCAATTGGGAACTGCCATGTGGGCTTGTTAGGTGGGCAGTGAATAAAGAAAGAGAAGAAAAGAAAGAGGAAGAGAGAGGGAACACAGATTGTTAGCTTTCCCGTTCTCTCCTCTTACGCCTCCTTTCTTCTTCTCTTCTCCTTTCTCTACTTTTCCTTTCATTCTCTTTGGCTGGGAGTTGTGTTTGGCTTGGAGTGTGTTTTGCTTGAAGAGGTAAGTTTGGGTTTAAGGGTTCCTGCGTTCTGTTCTTCTTCTTCTTCTTCTTCTGGTTTTACCTCAGTTAGGGTTTGGACTAAGATTTTGTGGATTTCTTGTTTGTGCAAGCTTTGGATTGCAAGAAGAAGCTTAAGGATAAGTAGAGGATTGAGGATTGAAGCTTAAAGTGTGATTTTGGATCTTCAATTCCAGGTTTGGGAGCTCAGTGTTCTTCAATTTCAGTCTGTGAATTTTTGAATGTCTCTGCCCTATTCTCACGTAGGATGTAAATGTGTCTGTTTTGTTTAATCTCTGGAATTTTATGTGTTTTGGAATGTGTATATGCATGGTTTATGTGGGTTGATGTGTTAGTAATGCATGTTAAGGATTAAATTAAAGGTACTAAGTTTATGGTTTGAACTTACTGTAAATTGTAGGGTTTATGTTCTTGAGGGAGTTGAATGTGTTTATGCATGATTTTGGTTGTTTTGATTGTTGAATTAAGTTGCAATTATCTTGTTTATGCTGTATGGGACATCAATTTGAAGGTAAGATGATATTGGAAGTGTTTTGAATCAAATTGAATTGTTTTTTTTTGTTGAGTTCTATGAATTCTGGGCATGCTGGGAACGGAAAATCGCGATTCTGATAGAATTTCCGTTTCCAGTGTTCGTGTATGTCGTGACTGCCTTGTGAGAGGCAAGTCACGAGTCGTGACTCCCTTGTGAGGCAAGTCACGGGTCGTGACTCCCAGTCACGATGCATGACTCTGTCTCCCAGTCACGATGCGTGACTCTTCGGTGGGCTGTAAGCTATTGCGGGGCGTGATTCACCAGTCACGATGCGTGACTGCCTTGTGAGAGGCAAGTCATGAGTCGTGACAGAGTCACGACTCGTGACTCCCTGTTGAGGCATGTCACGAGACGTGACATAGAGTCACGACTCGTGACCCTCCTATGAGGCCAGTCACGAGTCATGACATGGCTCATGACCGACCTCCCCTCAGCCCCATTTTTCCGAATTAGCCCAGTTTCAACCAAAATGAATTTCCTATCTTTTCTGTATGGATTTATACTGCTGTATGATTCATGTCATACTTATATATGCTCTTATTTGGCCTTTCTGTTTTGCCGTGTTCCCCAAGTGACTAGTTTTGTTATAAAATGACTTTCAAATGTTTTTATGGCTTTTTCCCCTACTGTGTGCTATATTACCTTGTTTATATGAATGGTTATTCTACTTTATTTGTGATTAGCAATATGTTATGCATATCCTTAACCAGATCCTCCTCTAAGAATAATCTGCCATGCTTAAGAGTTTATTGTATCTTTCCACGATTATGATTATGCGTTATGAATCAAGGGCATAATATGATTCCACATGTGTTCCTAACATGCTTTAGTAAATTGAGTAGTGCTAAAATGTGATTGATTGACTTATTGCATGCTTCAGAATTTGAATTGTATGAGGTATGATTGATAGTTTACTATGCCAAATTTATTTGAATAATATGGTTGATGTCTGAATGCATTATTATGCTTAGCTCTTAAACTCAATGTGTTATACTTAAATGTAATTTGGATTATGCATGATTTATAATTAGTTATCCTCACCTACCGCATGATTAGGATTTGTATTGATAATCATTGGCATGATAGTGCTTCTATACCTGATTTTGACATGCTTTAGAATATCATCTAATGTTAAAGTGTATTGAGTGTATTATGTTTTGCAATAGGAATTGTATGATATATGACCGACTTTATGAGCATATTTATATGTCTATCGTACTCTGGTTTATGCATGATGTATATATATTTATGCGTTGTGAGATTCGAAACGTGAAATGTTTTATGCATGACCTGCGAGAGTCAGTCTAGTGGATAATTAGGCATGCCTAATAGAGTCCTGTTAGCTGCAGCCCTTTGGACGTTTGGACCCTGATCAGGTCCCCCGTTTGGTTCCTCGCGAACCCTTTTATGTGTGCGGATCTTCACGATCCTTTTTAATGTGTTTAGATCTTGTTTAAGATCCCCCTTCAGGAAAATGTTTCTATTGTGACAAAATAAAATGGTTTTCGATTCGTACCCGTAAGGTACCGCCATGCGTACACTCGTTATCCACTATTGTGAGTCAGCAGGTGCTTTGTTGGTTTGTTTTACTTCGAAATAATTATAAGAATGTGATATCCGAATGAACACGATAATGATTTGAGAAATCAGTTTATATGTATATGAAAGTATATTTGAACTTCAGAATGTATGTCTTTTTATTGTAAGCATGATTGGATACCTAACACCATTATCCACACTTGTCATATGTTGTATTATAAGTTCTAAATGCTTTGAATGTGAATCGACTAATGTATTTATGTATGTGACTCAAGCATGGTTTTATTATATAAGCATGTGAATCGGAGCAGTTGTGGCTGTAAGTATGTAAGACTTAACTGTACTTTCTGCATGGTGATGATATGAATGTGAGGTTATGTGTTTATGTCTTCGGTCTATGCTATTAGAGTGTTTTCAGCATGATATATATATATTAGAGTTGCGCAGCGGTAATGTGGTCCTTTGGATGTTATCCCTTGGATTTTTGGCTAGTGTGTGTATGGCATGTCAAAGTATGTTAGATAGCTAGTATTCTTAAAATGATAGTTGGGTGCGTTATCATATGGTAATTGTGTCGCTTTGGATTGGGTTGTCAGTTCATGCATGGGTACTTGGTTATGACAAATGCATGTGTAAATCTCATGTGACTTCGCGCGGTAAGGTACTGATATTTGATACCATTGTAGGTTTTTGCATGTGATATAGTATGTAGTTCTGCATGATGATACTTGTATCGTGTATTGTATTATGTCTGTTTTGGCCTATTCTTGATATAAGTATATGGTTATGGTTATGAGTTTTCGTATTAATGCCTTACTATGTAAGCCTGATTATATATGTATTTATGAATGCTGCATTTGCCATTGTGAATGTGTTATGCCTTGGCGACCATTGTAAATGGCCGTCCATACTCTTGTGTGTTCTCCCCACTAAGCGTTTATCGCTTAGCACGTATTTCCTTTCCGTGCAGGTGGCAGGTTTGGTTCTGTTCGAGTTGTGCTTTTGCAAGGTCGGCCACGTAGGAGTTAGAAGTTCTGTATTTTGTCAGCTTCTGTACTTCAGTTTGTTTTTGTATTTCTGTATTATTGTATATGTAATTATAAGTAAGAATCTTGAGTTTATTTTGGGTAATGTAATCGTTAGTATGTTTATATGTTAAGTTTCCTTTGTTTTATCATTCGTTTTATGCTTCCGCTTAGTGCATGCGTGTGTGTGAGTTATTGCATGATCAGTCTGTACCCGCATGTTAAGTCAAGTTCTTATTTAACCCGTCTTTTTGTATGTATGTTATGTATGAATGTATGCTTCCGCATTGTGCATGTGCATATCTGTGTGAGTGAGCGTCGGGTAGCGCGCCCGTCGGCGTCCTTCCAACGGGGGCGGTGATAGGGGTGTTACAGGACCAATGTCCTCATTTCAATAAATATCCTGATTTCTATATGCTTCACCTGTTGTTTCATAGTGGGGGTTGTATTTCGCCCCTAATTTTATTGTAATTTAATTTTGGGTATTTAATCTTATGCCAATATATTACTTTTATTTATGTGAATGGACTGCGCCTTAATTAATCGCATTGTGTGGAAAGTTTGGTGAAACGATGAATTCAAAACTTAATTATAATATTAATCAAGGTACAAATAAATGAGAAGTCTTGAATCTGCTCTGGTCTTAGGGTCAATGAGGTTAGAGGACCATCTCAATGTTCTATTGGGATGGGGCCTCCAAGATATCTCTTGCTACCCCACCAAAAAGCCTAACTTGCACAATCCTAGGCTCTACGGGGTTAGAGGATCATCCCAATGTCCTATTGGGCTGAGGCCTCTAAGATCCCTCTGGTTTGCCCAAAATGGGTGTTTTTATGCCGCTTGCATAATCCTAGGCTCCACGGGGTTAGAGGATCATTTCGATGTTCTATTAGAATGATGCCTCCAAGATTCCCCATGCTTCCCTAAAATGGATGCATGTGCACTGTCTTAGGCTCACTAAGGCTAGACGAACCTTCCCAATGTTCTATTGGGTGGCGACTCCAAGAAACCTCCTTGTTGCCCAACATAGATGCATTTGTAATTCGTTGCAAGTTTCAACGAACCTCATCCCGAAAGCCCTAAAAGCGAGCGGTTCGGAGCGACTCAGCGCGCGTTACAAAGTGCTAGAGAAAATGTATTTTATTTGAGTGTTGATTTTCCAACGGAAGGCCGCAATCATAACCACCCTTTGTACATAAGGTCACAGATCAATGAGAAGCACACTGCTTGCGTCATGGTGGATGATGGTTCCTATATAAATGTCTATCCTTTGGTGGTAATGTCAGCCTTTGGAGTGTCAGAGGACATGCTGAGCAGGTCAGATCTTACAATCACTGCCTACGATAACTCTCGAAGGCAAGCATCGGGGACATTCAAGATAATGGTAAAGAATGGGCCAATAGAGATAGAGGTGGAGTTTGTAGTACTTCCCATCCCAGCTAATTTTTCAGCACTGTTAGGCAGGCTTTGGTTCCATAAATTAGGAGGGGTGCCATCCACTGTGCACCAAATGATAAAGATTCCTTATAAGTGTCAGGTGGTGATAATCAAAGCAGCTAGTGAAAATCAGGTGTTTGTAATCGAAATTATAAGGCAACCCTTCAACGGGTTTCATGTGGCTGTGATTGGTGAGGAAGGTAATGTCATAGGGAGCCCACATGTGGTAAACATGTTGAAAAAGTTATCCTTTCTTCCCAGAGCTGGTTTGGGGAAGAACTCTCAGGGGCCGCAAGCAGCCATTGTAACAAGAGGTTAGAAGGATCGAAAGGCCCTTAGAAATAAAGGCACAACTATGTTGAGAAAGAAGACAACTAGTGAGATCCCTCACATTAGGGAAAGTTTTGTGCTAGCCACCTCAATGTGTGCCTATGCGGAAAAGCTGAACCTCAGTGGGTAGATGGAAAAGTCATGCCGAGTTTGAGGTTTTTAATGACATCTTCGATTGGGACATTGGAATGATCAAGCCAGTAGAGGGTTTTTGGGACAAAGAAATAATGACTAAGGGGACTGTCTGGGACCGAGAAATGCTCGAAGAGATTGTCATAGAGAGGTTGATGGCCACCCGAGTGAAGGGGAAGGAAAAGGTGAGAGATAAAGCTGAAGAGAAACAAGGTGAAGTTCCATAGGGGGTTACTGTAGAGCCTCCGAAATGCTAGGATGATACTCAACTACCGGCTGCAATAACGTCAGCATCGACAGAGCAAGAAGATGATAATTTAGATTTTCTTTTTGTACCAAAACTATTTGATAATGTTTATGATATTTCAAATTCAATCAATAAGATGAATGATTTTGCTTACTTGTGCGATGTTTCTGATGATTTCACTATACATAATCATGATCATGACTCATTTATATTTGATATTGATTCAACTTATGCCAATAATTTAATATCGAAGCTTTGGAAAATCCAAAAGAAATCTTGATAGCATCTAATGTAACTCCTGAAGAGAGGATAAAATTTGAGAAAATATTAAAAAAATATGAAAAATTCATTACCTGGACCTATGAAGATATGCCAGGGGTCGACCGGGAGATCGCTGAACATGCCATCCCAATATACCCCAATCACAGACCAGTCAAGCAGAAGCTCAAAAGACTCAAGCAAAAATGGGCGAAAAAGGTCAAGGAAGAAGTCCACAACTAGATTGAGGCCAAGTTTCTTATCAAGGTTCAATATCCGACTTAGTTGGCCAACGTCATTCCAGTAGCCAAGAAGAATGGCAAGGTACGTGTATGTGTGGACTATCGGGATTTGAACAAAGCTTGTCATAAGGATGACTTCCCTTTGCCCCATATCGATGTTTTAATAGACAATGCAGCTGCTTGCATGATGTACAATTTTATGGATGGATATAACGGGTATAATCAGATCCTCAACAGGATAGCTGATCAGATTAAGACAACCTTTATAACTAAGTGGGGCACGTTTGCTTACAGAATAATGCCATTTGGGCTGAAGAACGCATGGGTAACTTATCAAAGGATGTCTACTAGGATCCTCGATGACTTGATCCATGAGGAGGTGGAAGTATATGTCGATGATATTATGATCAAGTCAGCCACTAGAGAAGGTCATTTTGAGGCTCTAGAGAAGTTCTTTCGGAGGATCGACAAGTATAATTTGTGGTTGAACCCAAAGAAGTGCATATTTGGAGTCACCTCAGAAAAATTACTAGGGTATGTTGTCAGTCAGAGAGGAATTGAGATTTACCCCGATAAAGTCAAAGCCAGTGCCTCAGAAAATGTAATGGCTTGAATACTAGGCTAGTAGTGATCAGTGAAATCTGTAGAGTTTATAGTGTGAATTTCATATGAAAATATCATATATTGTGTCTTAAAAGACAGCAGAGGAGAAAGGTTAAACGTGCTTAGGTCAGGAAAGCCCCCTAATGGGTGACCTCCTGGGAAGCCAGAAGAGAAAAGTATTTTATTGGACCATTAGAAAGTACAAGTTATAAGGAGTCTGGTGGTATAATTTGGAGTGAAAATGATGTCAGATAGGTCCTTAAAAGTCAAACTGAAGAAAAGCCTCTAGTTCGGTTTAATAGTAATCAGGGTTGACTGAAGTTTGATCGAATTTTTAAAAATAGTAAATGAGGTTAAAATGGTGTAGTGAGGAGTGTAAAGGCTTTAAATAATTTTTAGAAATTTTTGATAGTATTAGATTAGTGATTTACGGCAGAACCGCAAAGGGTTAAATCGGATCGATTTAAGTGAAACGAGCCCCAAATGGACTTCAATTGAGCTAAAAATTTATAGGGAGGCTATTTTCCATATTTTAAGAGTGATGGAATTGGTTGGAAGTGAAAATAAATTGAGGAACACATAGTTATTGTAGAACAGTGGAAAATAGCCTAAAAACTAGAAATTATTTCAAACCAATTCGACCACTTTGGTTGGACCTGGTTTGGTTTAATTTTAGCCTATATAAGGCCACACAAAGCCAGATTTCTATAGAGAAATCTAGAAGCCACCACCTCTTTCTTCTCCCTTCTTTGGCCGAATTGTCCTCCTTGGTTTCTTCTCCACTTTTCTTCATTTCTCTTCACATCTCTCCCCAAATCCAAGCCTCCTAAGTAAATTTCAACTCCTCCACAACATGGTGATGGTGATTGGATTCCATTTGGTGGGCTAGAAGTGGGAAAAAGCAAGTGTTCAAGGTTATGTGCTAAAAATGAGGTAAGCGATTTAGAGTTCTATAATTTGATTTAAAGGTTCTAATAGGTATTTTAAGATATGTAGAAGATGTTTATGTAGTTATATTGCAAAAAGAAAGCAAAATAATCATGGTTTCTTTAGATTGTATATTCGGCCAAATGAGGAAATCAAAGGAGGTGATGATTTTTCAAGGAGTAAAGGAATGGAAAGCATTTTTAAGATGTGGAGAGCAAGGAAATAAGGTTAGTGGATACAATATCCTCCTTTTTCCATCTTAAAAGTATGATTTTTGGTTATGTTTAAATATAAAGTATGAGAAATATGTATGTCTAATTGAATAATGATGTTTCATATACTTAGATTTAAAAGATAAAACTTTGGTGGAGTGTTCACACTTGGGCCGAATGGTATACTTAGGTTTACTTCATGTATGCTTGATTGTTATGGCTTATAAATGATGTTTAGATAATGTTTAACATGGTATCTAATTAAAGAAATGGTTAAAGCAAGAAAAGGTGTAGTTAATGTGGAAGTAAGTTTTAGGCCGAATGGTACTTAACATAGAAATCATATATGTTTTGCGATAAAATACTAAAATGAAATATATCTAAGTAATTTATCATGTAATATAGCTAAATGAGTGATTAGTGTAAAAAGAATAAATTGTAGTGAATGAAAGTTAACTTGGCCGAATGGTTATCATGTTTTAAATGATATGTAATTTGATTGTTTATTAAGAATAATGGCATAAAATGAATAAAGAATGAAAAATAAGTGTATGTGAGTTTATTTGAAATTAATGGAGTAAAATTGTATATATTAAAGTGTGATATTGTATTATGTTTACCATAAAAATGATAGAATATTTGTATATTTAAGTGAAGTTATGGCATGAATGAAGTTGATATTGAATATTGAGTGTATTGAAATGGAATTAATGGAAAAAGAATGAAAAGGAAGTGAAATTGTATTGTATTGCTTGATATTGTGGAGTTTATCTCATTTGATATATGAAGCGAAAAAATAAATTGAATGATGATTGTGCCTTGCCCATAGTGATCTGGTAGTAAATCTAATTCAGGATATAGATGGCTAGCCATAGGGACGTCAGTGTATGCTGCAGTAGCAAGTCATAGTGACTTGCAATTGTAGACCAATGACGATTTACTTACAAATGTCAGTGTAGTGTAAAGTGTAAATGTAGTGTCGTCGAAATGTAATTTGGCCCCTAGTGGCCACTCTGACCCTACCGGAGTGTAATTTGGCCCCCTAATGGCCACTCCGATACTATCAAAGTGTAATTTGGCCCCCTAGTGGCCACTTCGGTAGGTTAGGGCTATAGAGCTCAGTCCCGTATATCCAGTCTAGTGATAACTGCTGGGTCATACTAGGGGCAAATTAAGGAAAATGAAAAGAAATGAAATAAAATGAGACTATTTGAGAAATACCGTGAAAAAGGTTAATAATGGAAAAATGAATAATTAAATGATTATATATGTAATTAAGTGATAAGATAAGATAAAGTGATAAGATAAGGGTAAGGATAAAATAAGATAAGATAAGGATAAGAATAAGATAAGGTAAGGTAAGGATAAGGATAAGATAAGATAAGGACTAAAATTAAATTTGACTTGAAAATGGTACCCTAAGGACTAAATGGTAATTATGTAAAAGATTAGGGGCATTATGGTAAATATTTAATTAAATTGATTAAAATAATGATAAATAAAAAAATAAGTGAAGATGGAACTAAAATTAAAGAAATAGAAAGTTAGGGGTAAAATGGTAATTTTACACTTGATAAAAATGGACTAAGTTAAATGAAAAGTGTAATTAAAATGATAATAGTGTAAAGAAATTGAAATATAGGGACTCAAAGGTAATTTTGCATGGAAGTAGTAAATTAGGGACTAAAACGTAATTTTATAGGTTATAAAAGAAATAAGATGGAAAATAAGTGTAAATAAGGGCATTTTGGTAATTAAAAGAAAATAACGGACATAATCGTAATAATTGAAAGAGATGAGGATCTAGATGTAATTTTTGAAATTGTAAGGTTAATTGAAGGACTAAAGTGTAAATAGTTAGTAATTTGACTATATGGCTAAATAAATGACTTTTAATGATGAATTTAGTATTTTAATTGTAATTATTGAATAAGTGTAAATGTAAAACGTGTGGAAAATGAATTAAATGAGAGAATAAGGGTAGATAAGGGTATAATTGTAATTATAAGATAGTGAAGGAGAAAATCATAAATTGATAAAGTTTAAGGACCTAATTGTGAATTTATAATAGTAAGGCTAATTAGGGGAATAAAGTGTAATTAATTAATAACGTGAGCATTAATGGCATAATTGATAATTAGAGAATAAATAATCAAGAATTATAGAATATTGTTGTATAAATAATTATTAAATGTTTAATAGTTTTAATTCATTTATATATGATGAATATGTATGTGTGTAAAACTTAACTAAGTTTAAGATAATAAAGTAATTGTAAATAAGTGATAATGAAGGGCAAAAAGGTAAATTAGTGGCATTATTGTAAAGGAATGGAAGTAAGGACTTAAATGTAATTGACCGTAATAAGGTAATTGATAAAGTTATTGTTAAATTAATATTATTATTAAGAGTATTGGTATAATTAATAGTGGCACATATAATAGAATTAGAAATGTCAAAGTATAGTGACAAAAAGGACAACACTGGATATAAGAATGATAAATGATCAAGGTAAGTAATTAATGTTCAAAAGATATGATCACGGAAATAAGTTGATTGTGCATGCATGTAGTAATAGTATGGAAAATTTAGGATATGTATCCACCACTTGGCATTCCAAATGCTCAGCGTGTAGTATTGTTACTGCGTGCAAGTTATAGAAAGAAAAGAAGTGGTAGTGGCCAATGTTACTGATGATCGAAAGAATTTATGGGACAGCAAGGATAATGATATAGGCATGGCATGTATACGACTGCAATGGATGAACACGAGGTTATACAGGTTAAGTATAATAATAGTGTATTAGTGTAATTGTTATGTTATTGTATATGTATGATTGTGGTTGTAGAAAACAAAAATTTTGCTGAATCTATTGAGTGCATTATGGTGTGTTTCAGTGCAGTGTTGTGACATCCGATATTCGTACCATTTGCGGGTATAGGGTGTTAGAGAAAGAAAAAGATATCAGAAGTTTCTTGGGGAAATTACAGTATGTCAGTAGATTTATTGCCAAGCTCACTTCGATTTGTGAATCGATATTCAAGCTGCTCAGGAAAGACCAACCTGTGATATGGAATGATGACTGTCAGAAAGCTTTCGACACCATCAAGGAATACTTGTTAAATCCCCCAATTTTGAGACCACCTCAGCCAGTTAAGCCTTTGATCTTATACCTGGCAATAGAAGATAGTTCAGTAGGTGCCACGATGGCTCAGGAGGGTGAATTCGGAGTAGAGTTTGCTGTTTACTACATTAGAAAAAAGTTCCTCTCTTATGAGATCAAGTACACTAAAGTCGAAAAGATTTTCCTTGCAATGATTTGGGCCTCTAAGAAGTTAAGACACTACTTCCATTCTTACAAGGTACAAGCTGTTGCTAACCCTCTCAGGTACCTGTAGGAAGCTCCCTTTTTGTTGGGCAAAATGGGAAGATGGCTATTGCTTCTACCAGAATTTGATGTTGAATATCTTACTTGGAAGACAATAAAGGGTCAGGCAGTAGCAGAATTCTTTGCAGAGAACCCTATCGAAGGAGATTCATTTGAGTTTAACTTTCCAGATGAAGATGTCACAGCCATTGCAGTACAAGGTTGGCAGTTGCACTTTGATGGAGCAGTTAATAGCAAGGGGGCAGGAGTAGGAATCATTCTTACGACCCCATACGGTGAAAAACTCCCATTAACTAAGAAACTAAGGTACAAGGCTACTAATAACAAAGCTGAATATGAAACTTGCACTTTCGGGTTAGAAACTTTGTTAGCCTTGGGGGCAAAGAATGCAGAGGTCTTTAGGGATTCATCGCTAGTAGTCTATCAGATTCGGGGTGAATGGACCGTAAAAGAAGAACGACTAATGCTGTATGTGAAGCACTCAAAGATGTTGAGTAGTTGGTTTGAGACATGCACCTTCCATTTTGTCTTGAGGGATAAAAACCAATTAGCTGATGCGCTTGCGACATTGGTGTTGATATGGGATAATCCAGAAGGGGTAGTCATGAAGCCCATCTTGATCTCAAGCTTTGAGAAGCCCAGTTTCGAGTCTAATCCAATCTTGGAAATTAAAGTTGTTGATGGGAAGCCATGGTACAGTGACATTAAGAACTACTTAGAAAGGACAGAGTTCCCAGAAGGAGCCACTGAAAAGGACCAAAGATTGATCTATAAACTATCTACCCAATTTATCTGCATAGATTGCTTACTATACAAACGGCAAGTCGATGGCATTCAGCTAAGATGTGTGGATGAGAAAGAAGCTAAGAAGGTCATGGAAGAAACTCATGCCGGAGTCTGGGGAGCCCATCTGAACAGTTTAACACTGGAGAAGAAGATCATGAGACAAGGGTTATCTTGGCTTACAATGGATACAGATTGCTCGAAGTACGTGAACCAGTGTCAATTGTGCCAACAGTACGCAGACTTGAGACATTTACCAGTTTCAAAATTGCATAACTTGATGTCACCTTGGCCGTTTGCAGCTTGGGGAATAGACATTATAGGAGAAGTACATCCTACGGCCTCCAATGGACATAGGTTCATCATAGTTGCTATTGACTACTTCACTAAGTGGGTAGAAGCCGAGTCCTTCAAGAAAGTTGACGCTCGAGATATGGCCAAGTTCATTGAAAAGAATCTAATATGCAGATATGGTCTCCCACACCACGTTGTGTCTGATAACGGGGTACAATTTATGGTTGAAACTAAGAAGTTACTCTAGAAGTATGGCATTGAACCCCATAAGTCTTCTCTGTACTGCCCGCAGGCTACTAGGGCAAATGAAGCAGCAAATAAGAATGTCAAGAAGATCCTGTCCAAGATGGTTCAGAACTACAAGGATTGGGCTGAGAAGCTGCCTTTTGCACTCTAGGGCTATAGAACCATTGTCAGAACTTCTACTGGAGCCATGCCTTATTCCTTGGTGTATGGGACTGAAGTAATATTACTAGTGGAAGTGGAGCATAAGTCTTTATGGGTAGTCATGGAGGATCAGATTTCAAAAATTGATTAGGCGCAGCAGCGATTACAATAGTTGAACATGTTAGATGAGAATAGGTTGCGGGCTTATTATCACAATTAAATCTATCAGAAAGACTGTCTCGGTCATTCGGTAAGAAAGTCAGGAAGCATCCACTGAAGGAGGGAGATTTAGTCGTCAAACAAATGAGACCCGGGTAAATTCAGGCCAACGTTGGAAGGTCCATTCGTTCTCAGGACGTTGCTGTCCAAGGGAGCGGCGATTCTAATAGACAGTGATGGAAACGAGTTCAAAGAACCGGTCAAGATTGATAGACTCCAAATGTTCCATGGCTAAAGATATAAAAATCAAAAGAAGAGAATACAAAACCCGCGAGTCAAAAATCAAAAAAAGCCGGTCTTGCTAAAATTGGGCGCTTCGTCAGTGTGAAAATCGAAAAAAAGGCACCATGAGCAAAAATTAAAGGCTTGAGAGAAAATGTCCAATCAAGAAAACCCGAGAGGGCTGATTGGAAACAGGACTTTGATGCTTTCAAGATCAATTTTGAGATTAAGTGTAATTTTGCATTTTGAGTCTGTGTTAGATAATGGTCATGTATGGTGAAATCATACTGAAATATACACAATTTTGCAAAATATATAAAGCAGCAATGATTCAACTCATTCGTTCATTATCTTCTGGTTCTTTTATAAAAAGAAAAACATTATGTATTATTGAATGTATGAAATGTAATGACTAAGCTGTACTACTGCTCTCGCCGGCCAGATGCCTAAGCAGATGAGTTATGTTATAGACTGTAGGACTAAGCGCCCATCTCTTATATGCACTAGTGGAAGTAGTGGAACGATCCCTGATAGAGGGTATAACAGTCTTCACCAACAGCTGTGCCCAGAGGCAATGGTATCTAGAAGTGAAAGCTAAAGATAAGACGCTACCCTGTAAAGATAAAGGGTGCCTCATGACATCTTGAGTCCCTCCAAACTATTGGATACAGCGGGCCGTAATATAAAGGGTAGCCTTGTAAAGCCCACATAAAGGAACACACCTTGAAGGGCCATCTAAAGTCACAGTGGCAATGTCACACCCCGAACTGGGCCTAGTCGGAATATGCTTGCTCAGTCAAAGTGAGTAAGGGTAATTCGGTAATCTGTACATGAGTAATATAGAAAATAAGGACTTATTTGCTAAGAAATTAATTAAATAAATCAAGTGAAGGAATTATTATGGTGTGCTAGTAGTGTATGGTAGTAGGATGTTAATGGGCTAAGAGATTTTATTGGTGTGTGTTTAAGGATAAGGGAATAGGGTGTGATTAAGTAATAATAATTGAGTGTAAAGAAGAGTATGGAAGTAGGGTGCTTGTGGGATCATTTCCTATGAGAGAATGACACTTGGCTAGGAGATAAGAATGAATTAATGGGTGAGTGAGAGTGAGGACAGCTGTAAACCTTTTTCCTTTTCTTCCTCTTCCCGTTGCTTTCCTCTTCCTCACGCCATTTGCAGCCTTTTGTTCTTCTTCCTCTTCTTTCCTTCTCCTTTCTTACATAATTCTGCTCTTCCCTTCTTCTTCGGGTGACTGTTATAGCTAGGTTTGTGTCTTTTGCACTCAAGGGTGAGTTTGTAGGAATTGTATCTTAGGTCTTCTCTTCTTCATCTCTAGGTTTAATTTTCAAATTATGTGGTATTTTGGTATTAAACCTAGTTGTGTTTGATTTGTGGTTCAGAGGAGCTTCCTAGATTATCTAAGGGGAAAGAAAAAGCTAGTGGAAGTGGAGTTTGCAAATAGGAGCCAAGGAGATCAGGTTTGGGAAACTTTCTTCTATCTGTATAAGAATTTTTGTATATTCATGTATGATATAAGCTTCTTGAGTGTGTTGTTGATGATTTGTGATGATGGTAGCGAGTGTTGGCTCAAATGACTCATTGGTGCATGTGAATAGGTTTTTGGGTGAAAAACTGGATTAGAATACACTGGAACTTTCTTCGGTTATTACGCTGTTTTGGGAGTTGTAGAACTCCAAATGATATGAAATCAGTACCTTTAGAAAGCTAAGATATATGCCTACAAATGTGTTAGAAATAGATTTGAGCTAATTGCAACTCTAAGTGTCCGAAAAATGGTCAAGAAGTAGACCTATCCTCTTTGGACGGGTTCAAGGAAGCACTGTGGGTTGTTTAGATCATATCTGAATCTATAGATGTCCAATTGACCTGTAATTTGTTTCATTTGGAAGATAACATCCTATAGAACATTTGTTAAGAAGGAAGTTTTGGCTAAAAATTAGTTCTAGACTTTGATATAGGCTGTACAAGATCTTGGTGTGAACCAGTCCCGAAATTTTGATTCTGTTTTGCAACATTTTGGTATGTCACGGTGGCAACCAAAATGGTTACCACCGTGACCTATGAAAATGCAGGGCAGAATTCTCATTTTTGGACCTCACGGTGACAACCAATTGGTTACCACCGTGACCACCCCCTAATATGCATAATTTGAGTGTTTTTCTTCCCGAAATGTACCCAAACTTCATGGTAAGTTCCTATAGCATGTCTAACTCATTTCTAACCTTAGGAAATGAGTATGTAGGTAGTCGTCAATCAAAATTATAAGTGACTAATGCTATAGCATAAGAGTTTAATAATGAAATTAAATGTATATATATATGCTTTTTAATTATCGAACATGATATGCTTGTGGTATTGATCATGTATGATGTGAACAAGTATGTATAATTATGAATTGAGTTTGCTTAATGGAAAATGTATATAGGGGATATGAGTAATGAATGCATGATTAAAGTAATTGCCTAACAATACTATACGATGCATGCATTGGTAATAAATGTTATTAGAATGTGTTAGTATGCAAGATAATTATGATACTATAACGGTTCATGTGGATATTTGAGTGCCTATATAATATGATAATCATAAAGGTGATTTAATGCTTTTAGTTTATGAATTTCTCTTTTAAACAGAGACCTATAATGTGGCAAACCGGGTAAGTAAGTGTTTATGTAAATGTATAAATAGTTTGTATGAATGATATGATTAAGTGTGAAGAATAGCATTCTGTTTTGAGGTTTTTGGTATGTCATGGTGGCAATGAATGTGGTTACCACCGTGACCTACCCCAGATTGGCATTCTGTTTTGAGGGTTTGGTATGTCACGGTGGCAATGAATGTGGTTACCACCGTGACCTACCGCATATTTGCATTCTGTTTTGGGTTCATGGTATGTCACGGTGACAACCTAATGGGTTACCACCGTGAGGTACCCCAAGAGTGCTTTATGCCGAAAGTTTTGGTATGTCACGGTGACAACCAACCTGGTTGTGACCGTGACCTACCCTGTTTTTGTAAAAAGTGTTTAGTTGTTAAAAAACAAAGTTTGAGTGTTATGTTAATGATTGGCATGATAATATTTCCATATTTGATTCTGATAAATCTTAGAACATTGAACAGTGCTAAAGTATGTCGATGGAATTATATCGTATGCTTTGTAAAATGAATAGTATGATGCATAGCTGATATTATGAATTTCTTTATATGTCTACTATACTCTGGAGTAAGTATGATGATATTTATATATTGTCTGATGTGACACATGTTTTGAATGATGCATGACCTGCGAGAGTCAGTCTAGTGGATAGTTAGGCATGCCTAATAGAGTCTATGTATGTGTAGCTGCAGCGCCCCTTTGAACGATTTGGACCCTGATCAGGTCCCCGACTGGTTCCTCGTGAACCCCTATTATGTGTATGTGTATGTGTATGGATCTTGCTTAAGATCCTGTTCAATGAAATGTTGCTTTCTGACTTGTACCTGTAAGGTACATTATATTATGTGTTCGATTCGTACCCGTAAGGTACCATTCAGTACTCGTTATCCACTATTGTGAGTCAGCAGGTGTATGATTTGTTATGTTATATTTATAACCATGCGATTCTGATCAGTTATGATTCTAGTTATGTGAATTAATAAGTGCAGACTTATTGGCTCTCTGGAATATTGTGATTGGAATGCAATATTGTATAGTTGCTTATGTTAAAGACTAATGTGTGCAGCGGAAGTGTGATGGTATTATGATTATGTATCTATGCATGATGTACTTCAAAAAGCTTGACTTTCCAATGTGCTTGGTAAATGTATGCATTTGAGGACCTGTATTGGTATGACGATACAAGTATTAGCATATAAATATAATGTTACCGGCATGTAATGTATGGGTAAGTGCGTGCATGTGAAGTTACATGTAGTTGTGTATGAACATACTCACATCTTGTATGGTGATGTTTGATTTGGTTAGTGTCACACACATAAGTACATGAATATGATTAGAAACATTTGAATGCATAATTATTATATGTAATTATATATATTTCTCGGTAAGAACTAGATGTGTATGATGTTGTGTGTGTTATGCCTTGACGACCATTGTGAATGGCCGTCCATATTATTATGTTTGTTTTCCCCACTAAGCGTTATCGCTTAGCACGGGTTCTTTTCCCCGTGCAGGTGGCAGGTCTGGTCCAGTTCGAGTCGCACATCTGCAGAGTCGGCCACATAGGAGCTAGGAGCTTTGGTTTTTGTCCAGCTTCTTTATTTTGGATTTTGTAATTCTGTCTAATATGTATATGTAATAATATGTAAAGATACTTATGTAATATTCTGGGCCATGTGAATATTTGTATAGCGATGTTTTGAGAATAACTTATGTTGTATGCTTGTAAGCTTTCACAACTGTATGCTTTTGCTTAGTGTATGCGCATTTGCGAAATATGCATGTCCAAATCTACTCCTCAAGTTTTAAATTCTTCCGTATTTTAGTATGCTTTGTCTCGCTTCAGTCCGGTAACACACCTACTCGCATGGCTTCCTACTCCCTTGCGGATGGGCTCGCCTACGTATGGGTTGGGATGTTACATTTAGTGGTATCAGAGCGCGGTTTGACGATTCTGGTTGTCTTATTTGTTTGAGTATCGAGTCTTTGTATGTTACTTATTATGTGTCGAGTCTTTGTTTGAGAGTCATTTTTGTGTCGTGGCCTAATGCAGATGTGTTTTGTCCTATGTGTGTGTAATGATTAGATGTAGTCTGACCCTAATGAGAAGGTGAATGAGACGACAGAAAGTGTGAACCCAATTAGTATTGATCGAAGTTTTTCGTTTTTAAGCATCCTTTGGTTGGAATTCCGTCCTGTTGCTAATGATAGAACATTAGTGCAAGGATTGATTCGGATTTTGGATAGGTTGAATGCTCCTAGGATTTCTCAAGGTTTTGTTCAGAGTGTACCTTAGTAAAGAAATGTGTCGAGTAAGAGGTTAGTGGAAAAAAAAATTCGAGGACCTCCGATGTGTCAACAATGTCAGAAGTAACATTGGGACAAGTGTAAGAAAGGTAAGAAGAATTGGATACCATCGGTAAGTGGATGAGTATTTTGATTCTATAAGGTTTTGGTAGTACTCTATATACCTGTCGGCTACCTCCAGAAAAGTGTTTGAATAAAAGCATCTTGAATCATGGGGATGGGATAAAGTGCATCATGTTAGCATCAATTGCATTTCTTCCGCATTATTCTGCGTACATGAACCATCACATACTCGTTGCATCATCATTTCTTTAACCATACATGATAAGCATTTGCATATGTGTTTTGATGGAAAGGAAGCTGACAGGGTATACGTGTACTATTTGTTACTAAGAATTTTAGAGTTGGACAGGAGTGTTAATGGTAAATAGAAACGTAAGTATGACGGACATCTTTTAAGTAGTGAAGGATTTAGGTAGTAATCGGCGAAAGTTAGTTGGTTTATGTGTAAAGTGTTTGGGTTTTGATTTCAGTCGGGCATTTAAGTAATGATTGTTCTGATAAATGTGTTTGATGCGAATATAAGAAAGTATTCTACGTTTGGTGTAAGTTGAGTAGGAAGTGATTAAGAGCACCGCAATGGTAATAAGTGTAAGTAAGTGAGTAGTTTTAAAATGCAATGTATGAGTCTGAGGGTGAGTTGAAGTGTAGTTTTGGAGTTTCTTCTGGTGTATGTGAATTTCGAGGACGAAATTATTTTAGGAGGGAAGATTTGTCACACCCCGAACTGGGCCTAGTCGGAATATGCTTGCTCAATCAAAGTGAGTAAGGGTAATTCGGTAATCTGTACATGAGTAATATAGAAAATAAGGACTTATTTGCTAAGAAATTAATTAAATAAATCAAGTGAAGGAATTATTATGGTGTGCTAGTAGTGTATGGTAGTAGGATGTTAATGGGCTAAGAGATTTTATTGGTGTGTGTTTAAGAATAAGGGAATAGGGTGTGATTAAGTAATAATAATTGAGTGTAAGGAAGAGTATGGAAGTAGGGTGCTTGTGGGATCATTTCCTATGAGAGAATGACACTTGGCTAGGAGATAAGAATGAATTAATGGGTGAGTGAGAGTGAGGACAGCTGTAAACCTTTTTCCTTTTCTTCCTCTTCCCGTTGCTTTCCTCTTCCTCACGCCATTTGCAGCCTTTTGTTCTTCTTCCTCTTCTTTCCTTCTCCTTTCTTACATAATTCTGCTCTTCCCTTCTTCTTCGGGTGACTGTTATAGTTGGGTTTGTGTCTTTTGCACTCAAGGGTGAGTTTGTAGGAATTGTATCTTAGGTCTTCTCTTCTTCATCTCTAGGTTTAATTTTCAAATTATGTGGTATTTTGGTATTAAACCTAGTTGTGTTTGATTTGTGGTTCAGAGGAGCTTCCTAGATTATCTAAGGGGAAAGAAAAAGCTAGTGGAAGTGGAGTTTGCAAATAGGAGCCAAGGAGATCAGGTTTGGGAAACTTTCTTCTATCTGTATAAGAATTTTTGTATATTCATGTATGATATAAGCTTCTTGAGTGTGTTGTTGATGATTTGTGATGATGGTAGCGAGTGTTGGCTCAAATGACTCATTGGTGCATGTGAATAGGTTTTTGGGTGAAAAACTGGATTAGAATACACTGGAACTTTCTTCGGTTATTACGCTGTTTTGGGAGTTGTAGAACTCCAAATGATATGAAATCAGTACCTTTAGAAAGCTAAGATATATGCCTACAAATGTGTTAGAAATAGATTTGAGCTAATTGCAACTCTAAGTGTCCGAAAAATGGTCAAGAAGTAGACCTATCCTCTTTGGACGGGTTCAGGGAAGCACTGTGGGTTGTTTAGATCATATCTGAATCTATAGATGTCCAATTGACCTGTAATTTGTTTCATTTTGAATTTAACATCCTATAGAACATTTGTTAAGAAGGAAGTTTTGGCTAAAAATTAGTTCTAGACTTTGATATAGGCTGTACAAGATCTTGGTGTGAACTAGTCCCGAAATGTTGATTCTGTTTTGCAACATTTTGGTATGTCACGGTGGCAACCAAAATGGTTACCACCATGACCTATGAAAATGCAGGGCAGAATGCTCATTTTTGGACCTCACGGTGACAACCAATTGGTTACCACCGTGACCACCCCCTAATATGCATAATTTGAGTGTTTTTCTTCCCGAAATGTACCCAAACTTCATGGTAAGTTCCTATAGCATGTCTAACTCATTTCTAACCTTAGGAAATGAGTATGTAGGTAGTCGTCAATCAAAATTATAAGTGACTAATGCTATAGCATAAGAGTTTAATAATGAAATTAAATGTATATATATATGCTTTTTAATTATCGAACAGGATATGCTTGTGGTATTGATCATGTATGATGTGAACAAGTATGTATAATTATGAATTGAGTTTGCTTAATGGAAAATGTATATAGGGGATATGAGTAATGAATGCATGATTAAAGTAATTGCCTAACAATACTATACGATGCATGCATTGGTAATAAATGTTATTAGAATGTGTTAGTCTGCAAGATAATTATGATACTATAACGGTTCATGTGGATATTTGAGTGCCTATATAATATGATAATCATAAAGGTGATTTAATGCTTTTAGTTTATGAATTTCTCTTTTAAACAGAGACCTATAATGTGGCAAACCGGGTAAGTAAGTGTTTATGTAAATGTATAAATAGTTTGTATGAATGATATGATTAAGTGTGAAGAATAGCATTCTGTTTTGAGGTTTTTGGTATGTCACGGTGGCAATGAATGTGGTTACCACCGTGACCTACCCCAGATTGGCATTCTGTTTTGAGGGTTTGGTATGTCACGGTGGCAATGAATGTGGTTACCACCGTGACCTACCGCATATTTGCATTCTGTTTTGGGTTCATGGTATGTCACGGTGACAACCTAATGGGTTACCACCGTGAGGTACCCCAAGAGTGCTTTCTGCCGAAAGTTTTGGTATGTCACGGTGACAACCAACCTGGTTGTGACCGTGACCTACCCTATTTTTGTAAAAAGTGTTTAGTTGTTAAAAAACAAAGTTTGAGTGTTATGTTAATGATTGGCATGATAATATTTCCATATTTGATTCTGATAAATCTTAGAACATTGAACAGTGCTAAAGTATGTCGATGGAATTATATCATATGCTTTGTAAAATGAATAGTATGATGCATAGCTGATATTATGAATTTCTTTATATGTCTACTATACTCTGGAGTAAGTATGATGATATTTATATATTGTCTGATGTGACACATGTTTTGAATGATGCATGACCTGCGAGAGTCAGTCTAGTGGATAGTTAGGCATGCCTAATAGATTCTATGTATGTGTAGCTGCAGCGCCCCTTTGAACGATTTGGACCCTGATCAGGTCCCCGAATGGTTCCTCGTGAACCCCTATTATGTGTATGTGTATGTGTATGGATCTTGCTTAAGATCCTGTTCAATGAAATGTTGCTTTCCGACTTGTACCTGTAAGGTACATTATATTATGTGTTCGATTCGTACCCGTAAGGTACCATTCAGTACTTGTTATCCACTATTGTGAGTCAGCAGGTGTATGATTTGTTATGTTATATTTATAACCATGCGATTCTGATCAGTTATGATTCTAGTTATGTGAATTAATAACTGCACACTTATTGGCTCTCTGGAATACTGTGATTGGAATGCAATATTGTATAGTTGCTTATGTTAAAGACTAATGTGTGCAGCGGAAGTGTGATGGTATTATGATTATGTATCTATGCATGATGTACTTCAAAAAGCCTGACTTTCCAATGTGCTTGGTAAATGTATGCATTTGAGGACCTGTATTGGTATGACGATACAAGTATTAGCATATAAATATAATGTTACCGGCATGTAATGTATGGGTAAGTGCGTGCATGTGAAGTTACATGTAGTTGTGTATGAACATACTCACATCTTGTATGGTGATGTTTGATTTGGTTAGTGTCACACACATAAGTACATGAATATGATTAGAAACATTTGAATGCATAATTATTATATGTAATTATATATATTTCTCGGTAAGAACTAGATGTGTATGATGTTGTGTGTGTTATGCCTTGACGACCATTGTGAATGGCCGTCCATATTATTATGTTTGTTTTCCCCACTAAGCGTTATCGCTTAGCATGGGTTCTTTTCCCCGTGCAGGTGGCAGGTCTGGTCCAGTTCGAGTCGCACATCTACAGAGTCGGCCACATAGGAGCTAGGAGCTTTGGTTTTTGTCCAGCTTCTTTATTTTGGATTTTGTAATTCTATCTAATATGTATATGTAATAATATGTGAAGATACTTATGTAATATTCTAGGCCATGTGAATATTTGTATAGCGATGTTTTGAGAATAACTTATGTTGTATGCTTGTAAGCTTTCACAACTGTATGCTTTTGCTTAGTGTATGCGCATTTGCGAAATATGCATGTCCAAATCTACTCCTCAAGTTTTAAATTCTTCCGTATTTTAGTATGCTTTGTCTCGCTTCAGTCCGGTAACACACCTACTCGCATGGCTTCCTACTCCCTTGCGGATGGGCTCGCCTACGTATGGGTTGGGATTTTACAGGAAATAGGGAGCCAGGGGCACATGAAGCTGATATCCTCATCTGCCAACTCACCCAATCTAGTAACGCCCTCTTCGGGAGATACGAATGAATATAGTTGCTGTCGGGGAAGAAAATGCCTAAGTGAGTACTGGTCGATTACCCTGGTAGGAGGTTCTAATAGTAGTTTTAGATTCTCTTGTAGCCATATCTGGAAAAAGGAAGAAAAGCAAGGGGTTATACTCATGCCGGGTTATTTAGAAGTGAAAAAAAAGCAGTCGACATGGGTAGGTCCACTCCTGACAAAAATAAGGCATAGGGTTATGTGAAAATCCGAAAGGACACATTTGCCGATAAGAAAAGCTAGTGTAAAAATTCGCAAAAAGTACACTATGTTTTAAATAATATCTTACCTTGAGTAATAAAGGGCGGCTCCTAGTAAAGGCGGTAGAGGGATCAGCACAGATAAAATCTAAGCCCAAAATAATCTCAGTAAGCATCAGTGGAAAGGTAGTTAACCCGCGATGAAAGCTATCCATAATCCTGAATAGCTGAAAATCACCAATCAACTCCATAGAGGTCACCGTCAGATATCTTGAGAGGCAAAATAGCAGAATAACACTGGCCTGGTATGTGGGTACATCAGAAAAACCCTCTAGCGCCTCAATCAATGGTCCTAAAGCAAAAATAGAGCCCTGAGGAACTAGTCTAGCCGCGACTGAAGGAGGGATACCTAAGACCGATGTAATGTCTCTCACATTATTCAAACCACAGCTCGGGATGCAAGGTGGTGTGCCAGGAGGAAACCTCACTACGATAATAGCAGCGAATTCTTCAAGCAAGGGGCATAATTTTTGGTAAGTAAATTGGAAAATGTGGAAAAGCGGGTCCTAGAAGCGGACAGCGGCTAGCAAAAGATTTCGGTCCACTCTGACCCTCCTCAAGAATCTCAAGCTAGAATAAGGGGTGAGAGTGATATTTTCCCAGGTTTGGGGGTCATCCAGAACCCGGTGTATCTTACTAATGGTGGATGATGACTTTTTTCAAAATTTCGGGGCAAAAGTTAAATATAATGGTAAAAAAAAGAAGAGAAGGAAAAAACCTTGAAATAGAAGGCTCTAGTTGAAATCCAAGAAGAAGAGTGCACGAGATTCAAGGAAAAGAAGAGAATTTATCGGAAAGCCTTGACCGACGGGCATGCTTGGGCCGAGGCACGGCCAGCCCGTTGGTCAACTAGTTAACCACCTGGTGGATCTTTTCTCTTGTATGATTCAAGCATCTCACATGCATAAATATTTTACGTGTATTTGTGCCATTCTAATTTTGCAGGGAAATAAATTTGACGGGTGCAATCATACACTGAAATCTGGGGGGCAAAATATTTAGGGAGCATTTTTAATTTCACAAAAAAAGGTAATTTGAAGTGACCGACGGGCTTATAGGGAGTGTCCGTCGGTCGGTGATTCGACGGGATGCTCGTCGGTCAAGAAAGGCTATAAAAGCCTTGCCATTACACGCAGCTCAGCCTTTTCCTCTTCTTTCTTTTCTTCTTCCTCCTTCTCCCCACAAACAGATGCAACTCTTCGATTTTTTGGCTTTTTCTCCTTCGTTTTACACCCATTTTACTTGTCGTTCAGGCCAAAACGATCCTGTCACCATTGTGCATGTCTAGGACTGTTTTATTTATAGTTTTTTTGAATTGTTTTTGGTGCATTTCATTGACCACTAGGATGCCTCCGAGATGCAACATTCCCCAAGGGCAGCCTAAGCCCGAGGCTCCTGAGTGGATGGGCCCCGATCTTAGAAAGAGGTTTCAGGCTCTAATGTGTGTACAGTTTTGCACCAGTAAATATTTCCAGCCCATTCCTTTAGAGCATGGGGATGTTAGAGGAGGTTGATGCGCTCTTAGAGGTGGCTAGATGGAAAAAATTCCTCAGACCATCTTTCCAAACTCACCCGGAGTTTGCCAAGTAGTTTTTGGCCACTCTGCACTATAGGCGGTTCTAGAGATCGGATTCAGAGGAGAGGGTTATTCAGTTCTGAATCGGAGGGAACCATTTCAGTATCACTCGCCGTGTTTTTGCACAGGCTATAGGGCTCCAGCAGGGGGTGGATGTGGTGTAACAACCCAAAACAGGCCTGGTCGGAATTTGCATGCGAAGTCGGGAATGTAAGGGTATTTTAGTAATTTGTGCATGAGGAAGATTGGATAATAAGGATTTAATTGCAAAGGAATTAATTAAATAAGTTTAGTGGAGGAATTTTATGGTGTGCTTGTGGTGTATGGAAGTAGGATATAAGTGGGTTAAGAGATTTTATAGTGTGAGTTTGTAAGTATGGTGCCTTGGATGTAAGTGGGTTTTTAAGAAATGTTTTGATGTGAGTTGAGTATGGTGCCATGGAGATATTATTATAAGAATTGCTTGGGTGTGTTTTGTGTATGGTATCTAGAGCAAATAAGTCAAAGTGGGTATGTTTGGTCCTATAGGAGATTGCCATGTGGATGTTGGTTGGTGAGCATTAAATGCAAAGAAAGAGGAAAAAGGGAAAATAGGAGAAAGAGAAGAGGGCAGATTTTCTTGCCTTGCCTTTCCCGTTCTCTCCCCTCTCTTTCTCTTGGTTTTCCTTTGCACTTCTTCCTTGCTCATTTTCTGCTCCCTCTTTTTCGTTTGGCTGGAATTTGTGCATGCTTGGGTGATTTTGATTGAGTTTTGGAGCAAGATTAAGAGGTATGTGTTTGGGTTTTAAGGGTTTCTTGCTTATAGTTCTCTTTCTGCTTCTTTTGGTTTTGATTGATTGTAAGTTGGGGTTTGGATTAAGGATTTTCTGGGTTTGTTTGTGCAAGCTTTAGGTGGCAAGAAGAAGAATAAAGGCAAAGAGAAAGTGGGCTCTTGAAGGTTGAAGAGTGAAACTTCATTCCAGGTTTGGGAGTGTGTTTTGAATGCATGCAATGCTTGGAGGCTGTGATTTCTACATTTGAGTTTAAGTTGTCTTTGTCTAAATCTCCTTGGATCATGAGTTTATGTTGTGTTTGTTTTTCAGAAATTTGAGTGCTTTAATATGAGTTTATGTATGAATTAATTTGGGTAAACGTGTTAGTAATTCATGTTATTGATTGAGATAAATGTATATGAGGGTTGTTATTGAAATGCATGAGTTTTGGCAATTCTGTTCTGTTTTTATTTGACCTTCGTGTGTTGGTTTTGTCGTAAGTATACTTGTAGATCTCCAAATTGTGTGATTCTTGAGCCATTAGAACCATGACCTCCATTCCTTTAAATTTCCTAGAAATAGCCTTGGGCTAATACTTGCTCTAAGACACTGAAATTTGGATAACATCATAGTGTCTCTGTTTGTGTCGGGTTGTTTGAACAGTATGGGTTGTTGAGAGTATATCTGGAGTTATAGATGTCCTTTCGATCTTCAATTTATTGTATTTTAACGCTAACATCCTAGGGAACATTTGTTAAGAAGGAAGTTTTGGCTAAAAATGAGGTTTAGAGGTCGGTTTAGGCAATACAAGTCAGGGGCATTAAGCAGTCTTTTTTAGGTACCTGAGGTGAGCCTCTGTCGCGAGCGCGACAAGGTCGCGACCTCGCGACAGAAAATTTTGTTTTAAGCCTTTTCTTCTTTATTTTTGAGTTCTGGGTTGACCCAGATCAATCCCGTACCTTTCCCATCAGCTTATTATGCATGTTTAGGGTAATTAATGGCTATTTAAGTAGTTGTCTTTGGGAAAAACTTATGGGTATGATTAAGATTGGTAATCTATCTCGTAAATAATAATAGATATAACTTTGTGAAGGATGGCATATGGATGAGTATTAATATGTGTTGATCTCATGAGTAACCTAAGCATGATGTACTATATATATATGAATGCATATAGCATGGGTGCGGTTGATATGAATGGCAAATAGTGTTGACATTATAGATTGTGTAAATGGATATTGTTTGTGGCATGATTTATTTGGAATTCTTGGTGTGGATGTTGTGTTTATGTTGTTAATGATGTGTGGCTTGCTGGAGGTGAGGTAAGTTGATGTTTCAATGTTGGTTTGAGATTTGGGTGTTGTGAAGAGGGAACTTTCTGCAGATTTCTGGGCAAGGGTTGAAATTCCCGACTCTGTCGCGAGGTCGCGATAGAGCCCGGTGAAAGCAGCCCTCGCACGCGTCCGAGCTCTCCGCCGAGCAGTGCAGCAGAGCCTCTGTCGCGAGCGAGACAGAGAGCTCGGTTGCTGATTTGTTTGGGTTGACAGCTCACTGTCGCGAGCGCGACGTATGTCGCGAGATGCCCTTGTTCGCTCGCGAGATCGCAAAGGTTGCCGTGATCTCAACCTGGGGCAAGTCGCCTCTGTCGCGAGCCCGACATTCGTTGCGATCGCGACACTCCCTGGTTTCCAAAATTGAGTTTTCTCTTGTGATTTCAATGTTTGAATTCCGAACTTGTGATGCCTTTAGGTTTATACTTGGACTATTTTATGAAGTATATTAATATAATTGGATGTATTATGCATGGACAATGTTATGAATTATATGAATGTAATATGTTAAATTATGTGCCATAATGTGAGACATGATTTGTATTACGCATGACCTGCGAGAGTCAGTCTAGTGGATAGTTAGGCATGCCTAATAGAGTCTCTTAGCTGCAGCACTTGTGAACGTTTGGACCTTGTTCAGGTCCCCGCTTGGTTCCTCGCGAACCCTTTATGTGTTCAGATCCTCGCGATCCTTTTTAATGTGTTTGGATCTTGTTTAAGATCCCCCTCTCAGTGAAATGTTTTAAAAAGCAAAAAGGTTTTCGATTCGTACCCGTAAGGTACCCTTGTGGCCGGTTGGTACCCGTAAAGTACTGTCCGTATACTCGTTATCCACTATTTTGAGTCAGCAGGTATTCTATTCTCTTTGTCTTATATGAATATGAGAATATGATGACCGTTTGGGTAAGATTTCAGTAATGTGAATCAGCTATCTTTCTGAATGTGATCATAAAAGTCTGAGTGGTCTGAATGTAACTCAAGTATGTATTTGTATATGCTTTTCTGCCTATATTGTATTGTGAAGTGTTTGTCCTATTGTGATGCAATGCATGTGGATCGATGTCCGGTAAGTGCATGTGCCATAATGTAATGATATGCTATATGTTCCTTTGAGCTCAGTTATCGCAGTGTTTTTGGTACGTTGTTGTGTGGTTGCAATTCATGGCATGATATTGTATGGTTTAGAGTTGCGCAGTGGAAGTGTGGTGGTTTGATGCTATACACTGGGTTTTATTTAGTGTATGCGTCTTGTGACATGATAAAAAGTATGTTTTACTACCTCTTTATAGTGCGTGATGGTTGGGTGTAATATTGCTTGGTATTTGTGTTGCATGTGAACGGGTTCCGCTAAGGTAAGTGTACCTTGGTATGATATGTGCATGTGTAAATTTTCAAGAGATTATGCATGGTGAAGTGTTGCTATCTGATACCTCGGCGAAACCAGTAAGTATATGCATGAGAGATTTTATGTAGTTTTGCATGATGATAGTTGTATTATGTATGGTATTGCTTTTGCTTTGGCTTATTTTAACGTAAGTATATGGTTATGGTTGTGAGTTTTCGAATGAATGCCTTACTATGCAAGCCTGATTATATATGTGTTATGAATGTTCGCATTAACCATTGTGAGTGTGTTATGCCTTGGCGACCATTGTGAATTGCCGTTCATACTTTTGTGTGTTCTCCCCACTAAGCGTTTATCGCTTAGCACGGATTCCTTCCCGTGCAGTTGGCAGGTTTGGTTCTGTTCGAGTCGCGCATCTGCAAGGTCGGCCACGTAGAAGTTAGAAGTTTTGTTATGTGATCAGCTTCTGTATTTTGGATTTTTGTTATCCCTGTAGTCCTATATATGTAAGATTCTAAATATTATTTTGGGTTATGTAAACGTTATTGTATATATGTATCAAGTTATTCCTTCGTTTTATCTTTCGCCTTATGCTTCCGCTGAATGATTATATGTATGTATGTGAGTTATTGTATGTTCAGCTATTGTTCCTTTAAAGTTTTAATTTTCTCTGTATTTCCGTATGCATGTCATGTATGAATGTATGCTTCCGCTTAGTGTATATGTGTGAGTGAGCATCGGGTAGCGCGCCCGTCGGCGCCCTTCCAACGGGGGCGACGGTGGGGGTGTTACATGTGGTGTTACCACAGAGGGCCATTAAGAGGTAGCACTAGGAGGCCATCACCATGCCGGGGGCACCATATGACCACGATACGGCGAAGAGCACCATGCTCTCGTCATAGGCATTGAGGTATGTGCATAGAGTGCTTTCCAGTTCATATTTAGGCTGGGCAAGCAACCCTAGGTTAGTCAATGGGGCAGAGATTTGGTGTCTATGGGCGATGGTGACAGGCCGATGCCTAAACATTAGCCATGAGGTACTGGCTAATCTGGTGAGAGTGGTTATAACGCCCATTCCCGACTACTAGATTAGCTCCGCTAATGCAATTAGGAATAGCCGCTACACACAACACAATCACATTTCACTAACCGTAACACAGACACACGTGCATGCTTTACTATCACAATTTCATGCCAACATTACGAATAATAAAATTTCATCATCAAGCATACATTCTCATGCATCATATATCATAAGTTCCCATGCCTTCCCACATACTCTCATACTTACATATATATACAGGCGTTCTTTAAGTTTACAATACTTAGTTATAACAGCTTTACATATTATCTATTGCCAAAAACAATATCTTACATAACTAGTACAAACACATAGTTAAAGCCCCAAAACCTACACTAAAGATGTAGCCCTAGTGTTGATCGTTGCTAACACGGATTTGTCCTTCCAAATTCACCTCGCGTCAGAACCTGCACGGATTAGAAAGAACCCGTGCTAAGAGATAATGCTTAGTGGGGAACACATATATAACATACAGGCTCAAACATAACATTAATATTTAACATGCATCATACTAGAATCATGCTTAGGCCTACAAGTTTAAAACACTTATATATCATTTCACTCACAGCATTGTCATTAATTCATATTTCCTAAAACATGCATTAATTGGCATATAAAACTACTTAATCACATATCTGAAAAGCATACATAGGTTGACATAGATTCGTCAAATATAAAACATCCATACATCAACTTAACCATTAAGTTTGTCTTTATCTTTTATATTTAGGTTTGCTTGCAATTCAAAGATACGGATAACGGGTATAACATTGGTACCCCTGAGGTACTATAATTTCACTGTATCCGTGGATACACATATACGCATTTGTACCCTAAGGTATAGTAACTCAATAAGATCAATATTCCACATTAAGGAATCCAGCAAGGATTTATTTCGCATTGTGATTCCAGAGGAATCGGACGCATTGGGCTACAGCACTTGACCCTCTAAGCATGCCTAACTATCCACTACTTGACTCGCAGGCTAAAGTTAATTAGTTCCATTACTAATTTCATAGTTGTTAAATCTAATAGTGTTTAAACAAACCAACACCAAATTCTTCACTTTGCATTTGTACAACACATTAACAATCCACATTATTCTTTTACTCATCTTACAACTCTTGGATAACTTACAATTACATTATTA
The DNA here is from genome assembly GCA_947683425.1 of Excoecaria cochinchinensis. NCBI lineage: Eukaryota > Viridiplantae > Streptophyta > Magnoliopsida > Malpighiales > Euphorbiaceae > Excoecaria > Excoecaria cochinchinensis. Next base: position 13,906,213 of record CANTUQ010000031.1, read on the forward strand.
ACCAACAAGTATTTGCATTCTTTAATCATCATATTTATATGTATATTTGCTTCATATAATCTTGATATCATGCTCATATAAAATAGCCTCAAGCTTGGTTAAAAGCCACACAATTAACAAACCAAAATAACTAAAGGTTACTTGCTAAAACAGGGTACCTCACGGTCACAACCAATTTGGTTGCCACCGTGACATACCAAGCACTCCCAAAACAGAATGCAAAAATGAGGTATCTCATGGTCACAATCAATTTGGTTGCCACCGTGACATACCAAGCACTCCTAAAAAGAATGCAAAAATGAGGCATCTCATGGTCACAACCAATTTGGTTGCCACCGTGAGATACCAAGCACTCCCAAAATAGAATGCAAAAATGAGGTATCTCACGATCACAACCAATTTGAGATACTTCACACTTAAGGACAGAATGCCATTTATGGCACCTCACAGTCACAACAATTTTGCTTGTCACCGTGATATGCCATACTCAGTCAGGCAAAATGGGGTTCCTGCATACCTCGCGGTCACAACCAGTTTGGTTGTCACCGTGACCTATGTAAAAACACCGAAACACAGCTGTGTTTTACTTAAGCACAACTATGCTCCCTGTCTTAATTCTCAAATCACTATCAAGACCTCAAAACCAATCCCCTTTTTGTCATTCAAGCCAACCCAATCCTTCAATAACTTAACAATTAACACATACCTAATTTCCATGAATCCAATCTCATCAAAAATACATTAAGTATAACACATACACAATCTCAATACTTAACATACCATTCAAGTATCATAAACGCAGCACTAGCCTCTAACTTATTTCACATGATACACACTTTTAGTCTTTAAACCTAATCAAGTCATTTATTTACTTCATTATGGATTCAAATTATCAATTTAGTTCACACTTAATCAAATTACACAAGCAAATACAATCATGCCATTACACACTTAGGGTTAGTTCCCAAACCTCGTTGCCTATGCTCCTAATGTTCACTGAGCACTAGCTTCTCCGAATTTTACCTTTCCCTTGTCCTTCTTTACACCTTCCTCTACAAACCATTCCAATTTCCAGAATTGGACACAATCATCAATCCTCAATCCAAATCAAACCAAATCCAGAAAGAGAAGAGGATAGAATAAGTAATTGACCACTTACCTTTCAATCTTATCAATTTAATTCTTATTCCACTTAGCAATATGCATAGAATTAATATGAGAACTCTAAAGAACCTCACGGGAATGGAAGAAAGAAAAAGATACAGAAATGGCTAAAAACATGCAATTAGTGGCCCTTTTCTCTCTCTTCAAATCAATTTATATGCATGCACTTAGAGGAGGTGGCATCATAAGGAAATGCCACACGTAATCCACCTCAAAGTCTGCCCTCTACTATACTTAATTAACTCATAATTAAGTTAACTAATCTCCAATCAACTTTAATCATGCAAAACTTATAGCTTAGCCACTTAACTTCCTTTAGTTTCTCAATTAAGTCCTTTTTCTATTACATTCAAGTCCATCATCCACATGACACACACGCAAACCCTTAGTTACTCCAATTAAGCCAATTATAACTAGGGTACGTTTCCAACCATTACAGTGGCGCGGGGGACAGCCCCTTCCATATGTGCCGGAGGTGTGATGACCAGGTTGCTATTACATTTGAGGGTTGATCCAGGGAGATTTGGGCCTCCACTAGTTTAGGATATTTATGTGGATGCAGCAGCAGCTCAAACTTTGGGTATGATAGCATAAGTGCTCGGTCATCTCGAGGAGTATAGGTTGCTCACGGTGGCAAAGACCAGATGCCTTTTCAACCTCCCTCCACTCAGCCAGCCGAGGCGGTACCAGGAGAGCCCCAGGGGGAGGATCAGCCTCCACAGCCTCCCCAGCCAGAGGAGGAGCATCCTTAGACCCCATTGGACATGGATGTAGACATCGATTTCGATGAGTTGCTGAGCACCCCACTGTCACAAAGAGCTCAGAGCCTCACACCACCACCACCATAGGTCTAGCGACCAGAGGCCCGCGAGAGTAGGAGATATCATCCATACAGCCAGCTGGGGCATCTATATCCACATCTCCTCTGCCATCAGAGCCCCAGGCATAGCCGTCATAGCCCAGTCCGCCGTCACCTCCTTAGCTTGCACATCCGGAGATCATTTCTTCGATGACCACGGCCCTTGCTGCCATGGAGCACCGGATGGAGGAGAGGGATAGAGTCCTGGTTGGGCTCCTAGATCACCAGGAAAGGCAGATAGAGGAGCTGAGATGGGAGTTGAGCACCTCACAGGCAGCTGCAGCTCAAAGAATCGATGAGGCCATCCAAATGGTCGATGAGTCGGTCACTACTCTCCGATTCCAGGTGGAGGTATTAGAGACATCTATATCGATAATATCTGGGTCCATTAGAGAGTTTAGAGAGCAGATGCAGACCGGGCTGGCTAGGATCAGAGATACATCCAGACACCAGAGCTTGGAGCTGATGCATGTCTTCGCGTAGCTGGCTAGAGTGCTTAGTGAGACGCTTGAGTTCTTCAAGACTAGTGCTCAGCCCTTCCTAGATGGGTGGGTGGGCTTGAGTCCAGTTTCGGTAGGCCTCCATAAGTCATTAGTACCCAGGGGTCAACCCACAGCTAGTCACAAGAGCCGGATCATCAGCACCTAGGGGTCAGCCCTCCTCCTCCAGGGCTGGACCATCAACCTCGGGGGCAGGGCCATCCCCATCTAGTGCTCAGCCAATCCCCTTATCAAATAGTGACGATGAGGATCCTGATGAGCCGTCGGACTATCCACCTCTGTAGCTTATTTTTAGGGAGATTTGTATATATATTTACTGATGTACAAAATTTGGACTTTAGTGGTGTTTATACTTTATTAAACTTTCGTGTAGTTTAGTGACATTTATATCTTGTTTAAATTTCATTTTGTTGCTTTAAGAATATTTGATACATCAAAATAATAAGATAAAAATAGAATAAGTAAAATAAAGACCAATGAAGATAGAGAATAAATAATAGCATTAAAAGAAAAGAAAATAAAAGACACAAAATTTGAGCTCTAAGAGGATCCAATTAATATAATAAATTAACATGGTTCTTTGGAATTACAGGGAATCTATACCAGGCCGACCGGATGGTGGTTAGCAGGGATATACTGTGTAGACCCGAAGGCGATTAGCAAGACAATGCAGTGTATCAAATGAGTCGTAGTAGAATAAGCTACAGCTCGATGATGATCATATGCCGTGCAGGCCTAGAGGTGGTCAGTAAGACAAATGCAGTGTATTAAATGGGTTGTAGTAGATTATGCTACAACTCAACAACGATCATATATTGTGGGAGCCGGGAGGTGGTTAGTAAGATAAATGCAATATATCAAATGAGTCATAGTAGAATACACTACTACTCAATAGCAGCAATCATATACCATGCAAACCGGATGGTGGTTAGCAAGCATGTGCCATGTAGACCCAAAGGTGGTCAGTAAAATGATTGCAGTATATCAAATGGGTCATAGTAGAATACGCTACTACTCAACGATGAAAAGCCATGATCTTCAACACAATAAAAAGTTAAGGACTGCCTCAGGTACGCACTTATTTCCTTTTTCTCTGAATTTTGGCTCATCTAGACAATGGTGCACTAGTTTCCCTAAAATTGGGGGCAACTGTAGACACCGGGTCCCAAGGCAGCCCATATCAGAGTAGCTTGATAAAGATATCAGTACCTATTCCACGGGACAAGGAGTGAAGTCGTAGGCTGTAACCCTTGAAATTCGCAAATTTTAGTGGCTAAGTGCTCAAAATTTTTATCTTTTGCTTCAAAAAGGGCTTTTTCTGTCTAAAATTCTTTTTCTGGCGATTAATGCCTGTTGCTCGAGCTTGAGGGGTGCCTATCCCTTGTGCAAGAGATGCCCATCACTTGGGGTTGAGGGGGCCTATCCCTCGTGCGAGCGACGCCCGTTGCTCGCACTAGAGGGCTCCCGTCGCTCGCACTCAAGGGCGCCAGTCCCTCGCACGAACGATGCCCCTCACTAGTACTCGTCCTTTGTATGGATGCCCGCCGCTTAGGAGATAAGTAGGCCCTGGTGACCGACTCCCGTCAGTCAAGTCCTGTGGGCATCTTGTGGAATTTTGATTTTCTAAATCTTATTTGATTTTGAATGATTTGATTTGATTTTCCAAATCTTATTTAAATTTTGAAATGATTTGATTTGATTTTCAAAATCATATTTAAACCTGGAAATGATTTGATTTGATTTTTCACATCTTATTTAAATTTGGAAATGATTTGATTTGATTTTCAAAATCTTATTTAAACTTGGAAATGATTTGATTTGATTTTTCAAATCTAATTTAAATTTGGAAATGATTTGAATTCTTTCTTCTTTAGCTTATAAATAGCAGGCTAAGTTTCGAGGTCAAGGGTTAGCAATTTTTGAGTTAGAAAATTTTCACGAGAAAAAAAGTTTTATTTCTAATTTTTTCATTTAAAAATTCTAGGAAAAGGAATTAGGAAGAACTCGAGAAATGGAAAATAATTTTCTTTCCCCGGTCTATCCTTATCAGTTTCAAAATTGCTTAAAAAGTTAAAAGAGAAATCAAGACTAAGAAATAAAGTCTTTTTCGCTTCATTTATCTTCCAAAAATTCTAAATTATTTGGCAAGAGTGATTTTTTCGCAAAAGAAATGACCTTTAAACCATTTTCACTAGTCACTGGTCCTTGTAGAAATCAATGGAACTTTACGCAACTTCTACCTTCCAAAAATTAACATTTCGAGGGTAAACATTATGGATTAGTGCCTTCATAGCGAGTTTAATTTATTTTAATTATTCCATTTTATCACCTTATTTGCTTTATTGTTAATTAATTGCATAAAAAAGGGGTTTTAATGGTGAAATATTGGATTTAAATTGTTTTTTCCATTTTTTGAGGTTTGGAGTTGACCGACTGGTTGAAGGCCCCACCGACAGTCATCGATCAAGCGAGTGACGGGCCGTCGTGAGAATTCTTTTTGCCCGTTGGTCGCCGCATGGACGGCCGTCGCTCAGGCCATCTGGCTGTCCCTGGGCTTTTTCGCTACCTTTCTTTGTCATTATTTTACTAATTTCCTTTAATTTTTTTTACACATTTTGGGTAATTTATTTCCTTCTTGTTATCATGTTTATTTGTTTTAATTTTCAAAATTTTCTTTTTTTATCATTACTTTATTTATTAATTTGTTAACGTGTTATTTGTATTTTGTGAGTTTCATTATTTTGTTAAACATTGGGTGCCGAAAAAGGGAACTAGTTAGAACGAAGCGGAGACGTCAATGTGGTTCATTCCTTCTACCCTATTCTCTCTCCATTATTTTTCTTAATCTTTATTTCTTGTAAATATTTTTCTTATGCGCATTAATATAAAAGTGACAAATGATTTCTACAAATAAACTGGGTTTTCCTTAAATAAAATGGGACCAAAGTCCTTATTTCTCAACCAAATAAATTGTCACCTTTGTTGCCATTTCTTAAAGCAGGCATGCGAAGATCAATGTCTTAAACCCTAATGAATATCCCGTTTTATGCATGATTCGCATTTTTTTTATATTGGGGGTTGTATTCCACCCTTAGTTTTGTTGTAATTTATTGTATTTTTATTTACCTTATTTTAATCTTGCTTTTATTTATCGCTTTTATCATGTGATTGATCTGCGCTCTAATTATTGCATTAAATTATATGAGAAAGGGAATAAAATTTTAAATTCAAAACTTAATTATAACTTTAACAAAGGTAAGAATAACAGTGGAGTCCCGAACTCTCTCTGGTCTTAGGCTTCATGAGATTAGATGAACCTTTCTAATGTTCTATTGGAAAGGGGATTCCTAAATATCTCCTGCTGCTTAAAATAAACCCAAGACGCATTGTCTTAGGCTTCACGAGATTAGATGAACCCTTCCAATGTTCTATTGGAATGGGGAATTCCAAAATATCTCTTATTGCCCAAAATAGGCATACAACAATTGTCTTAGGCTCAGCGAGGCTAGATGAACTTTTCCAATGTTTTATTGGGTGACGTCTCCAAAATACCTCATGTTGCCAAAAATAGACGCCCTTGTAATCCTTACAAGTTCTATGAACCTCTCTCAATTACCCTAAAAGCAGGTTTTTGGGGCCTCCAGAGTTCAGCGCGCGTCACACCACAACTCACAAATTCTAGCACTTAACAATTAAGGAAGAAAAAGTTGAGAAAAGATTAAAGTTTACCACTATTTCCTTATTTAATTTGCTCAAATTTTGCTCTAATTCTTTAATTACTATTTATATGCAATTTGTATATATTTTTAGAGATAAAAATGAAGTAGAATTTTATGTGTTTCTTCCTTGTTATGGCCAACCACTTTACCTTGTATATGCATTAAGTTTCCATGCAAAATCTAGAAGCACATGTGGTGAAATTCTATTAGTCCACTTTCTATATTTTTATGTAATTTTCAATTTGATCCCCATAATTCCACTGATTCCCATATTTTGCATGTAATTTAATTCTCTTTATACATTGGCCCACAATATTTATTCGTTTATGCATTTATGCCTTTTTTTTTAATAATGTAACAATTTGCCGCATTCACTTAATCTTTTATATTAATGACGATTACGTCCTTTTTGACGCATGGTCACTTAATCATGCATATTCAGTTACCATTCCACCCTAAATGTGCCTTAATATGACTAGGGTGTACTTTAAATCCTTACAGTATATACCTAATTTTTCCTCCTGATAAGAATGATATATGATCTTATTAAGAATGATGGAATATGTGAATTTGACATGTGATTTATTGCAAGTCTTGCTACATGGTTTTAGTATCTGATACTTGGGTACAACTTCTATTATCTTAGTATTTAGTAAATGTATAGTGTAAAATAAAGGAATAATTATTCTAGATACTGTTATAGAGTTTATTTTTGTTCGGTTATGATTTTGTCAGTTAACTATATTTTCTAACCTAATGATTAGTTGTATGTTCTGAAATGAATTCCAATTTCATACACAATCATTTTCTATCCTAACAGGTATAAGTTAGATGTACATAAATGTAAACCAGATATGAGAATTATTATAGAGCTCATTATGTGATATTAGTATGTGATACATGAGGGTTACTTTTAAGGTTGACATGACAAAGTGTAATGACCTGAAAACTACCCTAGTAGCATTTTGCTTAATTAGGGTAATTTAACAAGTTTGATTTGGGGTTTCTAATTTTGCACTTAAGTGTAATTGGAAAAGAGGACTTAATTGCATGAAATAAATTAGCTAAGTGACTAAAGTGTAGTTGTGCATTATTAATTAAAGGAAGGATTAATTAGTGCTGAGTGGGATTAGTTTAACCTAATCTAATGTGAGTGTTTTCCATGTGTTGAGAGCTGGCATTGCCAACTCATCAAATACATGCAATATATAAGGGTTTGAGAGGCAGAATTTGGCTCATTTGTGTTCTCCTTGGCCGACCAGTCTCTTGGCCATTTCCATTCTTTTGCTCTTCTTCTTCTTTCATTCTACTTCTTCATCTATAGTCTTAAGTCCATCAAGTTTCTAGAGATTGGTTATTTGCTTCCTGTGACCCAGCAAGGGCCCTCGCTTTGAATCCACCTTTGGGATTCGAGGAATTGGTTTGCATCTTGTGATCATGGGCGCCATGAGACATCATCGGTGTATTCCTCCCAATAGAACATTGGGGAGAACATCCTAGTCTAATGACACCTAAAGGCACCTTTGAGGCATTCAGAGTCGCCACTCAATTTGCAAGAAATTGGAAAAAAGTCTCTCACCTCTAACGGTCTAAACCAGAGATATGGTGTCCGGAACTTCCCTCTTATTTATGCTTTGGTTAATTATAAATGGGTTTTTAACCTCTTAAAATTATATCCCTCATCTCACGCGATTGATGCATTTAAATTAAATAGCGCATTCCAAGCATACGAAAGTGATAAAAGGAAAGCGATAAAGAAAGCGATAAATGAAAGCGATAAACACACAAGCACGCAATTACAAGAGAAATAGGGGCGGAATACAACCCCAATAAAAGGAAATTAAAAAATGTAAATGGACGGAATACAATCCCCAAAAATAAATAAAGTTGCCCCAAAATTAATTACAAAGGCCCAAAAAAAAATGAGCTTAAATTTAAAACACTCACACAAAATAAGAAAAGGCATACATAAATCGGGGCATTATTTTGGGAACATTGGTTCCTTCACACTTGGTCGAAACTTAGGAACATTGGTTCCTTCGCATTTATTTAAAGAGGGTTCGAAGAGTTATTTTGATTGTTGAGTGAAAACCGGGATGAGTGATCCCATTTTTGGAGAAAATCGACTCTTCGTTTTAATTGCGATATTTTTTATTGTTTGGCTAAAACAAGGGACATTTGTCCCAATTTTATTAGTAAAAATTTAATTTAATTGTAAAAATATTTTTGTGACTTTTTATCTCACGCGTGCATAAATAAAATAATTATTTACAAATAGCACAATATAAAGAGAGAGTTGAGAAAGATCTCACCCAAACCGGTGTGATCCTCTACGCATCACGACCCATCCGGGAAGTCGCGGGAACGCTCACATAACCCGACTCAAATGAAATCTCAGCCAAAAACAATATGAAGAACATTAGTATTAACACTAAGAATTAATCAAGTGAAGACAAAATAAATATTGGGCACAATAATAAATAACGATAATAGTATAAACCATTAACAAAGACAGTGGCAATAAAAGGAACAAATAATGACTAAAGGCAATGGTAATAATAATAATAATAATAATAATAATAATAATAATAATAATAATAATAATAATAATAATAATAATAATAATAATAATAATAATAATAATAATAATAATAATAATAATAATAATTACACAACAAAGATAATACAAATAATAATAATAATAATAGTAATAATAATGATAACATAGACAAAATCCCCATGGCTAATAATGATAATACAAAATATACATGGAATTATAATACTAATAATATGAACACCAGAAAATAATAATAATAATAATAATAATAATAATAATAATAATAATAATAATAGTAATAATAATAATAATAATAATAATAATAATAATAATAATAAAAACGACTATAACAAAAGGAGAAAGCAATCTAACAGTGAACATCAAAATAACAATAACAAAGATAACAATAAGAATAGAAATAATAATAATAATAATAATAATAATAATAATAATAATAATAATAATAATAATAATAATAATAATAATAATGATGATGATGATGATAATAATGATAATAATAATAATAAAAAGTTGACAGTAGCTAAAAGAAGAAAAAAAAAGCCAACTGTTAAATCATAATAACAAGGGTAATCATAAGAAGAAGAAAATAAGGAGGAGATTGACTACCAAAATAATTATCAAGTTTAACCCACAAAAAATCAAATTAAAAAAAACACAAAAAGTTTTCAATACTAGCAACAAACCTAAAAAATATTACGAATAGAGATAAACATAATAATGATAACAAAAATAATGAAAATAACAATAATAAAAGACAAATAAAATTAAGTGAGAACGGACCTAAAGTGTTTACCCTCAGAATTGTAGATTGAAGAGAAACGATGTCTAGATCCGCTCCCCTTATCGAATTTGTGGTGGTGACTATTTGAAAAAATGTAAAAATTAATGTTTTTGAACAAATTTAAGTCAAGAAAATACTTTTGATTGGAGTTTTGAGCAAAAGAAATTGATTTTCCAATCTCAAAATCATCCAAAAATTAAATGTTCTTGAAGAAAAATAAAAAAAAAAGAAGAATTTTCGATGACTTTTGCTTGGCTGCTGTTCTTGTTGGTTGAGAGAAAACATTGATTTTTTTCAACGAGAAATGCAGCCCCCCTCAAAATGGAGATTGAATCCCCATTTTATTTTTGGTCTTTTAGAGAAAGACAAAAAATCTTTAATTTTAGTTGATCAAAATTGACATAAAACGATGAAAGAATCAGTAAAAATGGACTGAAAAACAGACTGAAAATTGCAAAAAGCCAGCGAAAACGACAGGTCAAGCCATTTTTGGCTGCGTGGAGAGGGAGACCGTGCGCGCGCGGTGCGGACGCGTGTGCGGCATGGCACGCGTTTGCGCGCGAGGTGCGGACCCAGCGCGCGTGTAACACCCCCTACCCATGCGTAGACGATCCCATCCGATAAGGAGTGAGATGCCGTATGAGTAAGGGTGCCACCAAACAGATACAAAGCAAAACATACATTCATTCATAACATACATACCAAAATAAGGGTTAATTAAAAACTTTAAAGGAAAAGAAAGCAATAGCTGATCATACATTAATATAATAAAACCATCACAATAATGTTCTAATCAACTAGCTGAAACAAAAGATATTACATAACCAAAGTATAAGTGCATAATCGGAAGCTATAACAAAACTGATACAAGACAGTTCTATACAGAAAGAATCATCAATGATTACAAAAGCTAAGCCCTACACTAAAACCTTCTATGTTGGCTTGACGGCGGCGACTCTCTCAAAGCAAAACTCCTTCCGCACCTGCACGGGTAAAAACACAGTGCTAAGCGATAAACGCTTAGTGGGGAAACACACATAAAATATGGACGGCCATTCACAATGCTCGTCAAGGCATAACACATTCACAATGGCAAATGCAATAGTTTATAACATAAACCATATAAACATGGTCACAATTTAAAGCCATACATTCCGCATCTCAAATTCATATCCACAATAATCAAACATACATCTCATCGTTATACTCATTCGGATATCACATTTATATAGCCAAAACAGAGCAGAGCAAATCAATCGAACACCTGCTGACTTGAGGTAGTGGATAACGAGTGTACTGATGGTACCTTACGGGTACGAATCGATTACTGAGGGTACCTCACAGGTACAAATCAAAAGTCATTTCATTTTTATCAAAACACAATATTTTTACTGAGGGGATCTTAAACAAGATCCAAATACTGAGGGGTTCACGAGGAACCAAACGGGGACCTGATCGGGGTCCGAACTGAACTGAGGGCTGCAGCTAAAAGACTCTATTAGGCATGCCTAACTATCCACTTACTTGACTCTAGCAGGTTATGCGTCATTCAATTCATATTTCAAAGTATCGCATACAATTCATCTGAAGAATCATGATATCACTCATATCAAAGCATATAAAAGTATGACATTCATCATACAGCAGCATAAGTCCATTCGGAAGAAATACGAAATTCATTTTTGAGTTAAAACCGGGAAATTTCGGAGAATAGGCCAAACGGGGGTGACAAACAAGGTGGGCCGGTCACGAGTCGTGACTGGCATCACAACTCGTGACTGGCCTCCTCCTCTAGGCTGGTCACGAGTCATGACTGGGAGTCACGCCTCGTGACTGGCTTCTTCCCTTGCTGATCACGGGTCATGACTTGCCCTTTCCCTCTAGCTGGTCACGAGTCGTGACTGGGAGTCATGCCTCGTGACTGGCTTCTTTCTTTTGGCTGGTCACGGGTCGTGACTGGAAGTTACCACCCATGACTGCCTTCTCTGGCCGGTCACGAGTCGTGACTGGCAGTCACGCCTCATGACTGGCCTCTCTTCTTGGCTAGTCACGCGATAGACACAACTGGAAACGGAATTTCAACAATAACGCGATTTCCCATTTCCATAATTCCCAGAACTCAAAAATCAATTCCAAAATTGAATCAAAACCATGCAAATCTCAACATACCTTCTAGGAGATGTCCCATACAATATAAATGACATAATTACAACTCAATTCAAAAATTAAAACAACCAAATCAAGCATATATGCATTCAAGTTCTCAAGAACATAAACCCTAAATTACAGTAAACTCAAATCAAGCACAATTCACAAACAAAATCCCAAACCTGAGATTCTAAGCTTCAATCACTTAGCTCCACTAGTCCCAGCAATATCCTTGCCCTTAGGATCGCGAGTAGCCTCAGCTAAGCACAACACATCAAAGAACACCCAAAAATACAAACCCTAAGTTAAATCTAAACCCAAAGAAGAAGAAGATGAAAACAAATGGAAAACAAGGTGAGGAATGCAATGACTTACCACAAAAATGTAAAGAGATGATTAATTCCACCAACAAGACTTGAATCCACACTAGGGTTCTTGGAGAAAAGAAAAGGAAGAAGAAAATGCGAAAAGGGAAAAACGTGAAGAAGAGCAGATTCTGTATTTTTCCCCTTTTCTTTCTTTTTCTTTTTCTTTTCTTTTGCCCTAAACATGTGTCAATTTCCTATTGGTGAAAACTAACCACTCACACCCAACAAGCATGCACTACACACACCCAATGCAATCCCAACTAATGCACACCCTACAATGGTATGAACACACACACTATGCACTCTCATCTTAAAACACCTTAATATGATATGCACAAGTGCACACAACCTTTTCCCCATTAATTCAAACACTAATGCCACACATATTACCATATGCATATAAGCCCCAAAACATGCATTTTTATCAAAATACCCTTATGATATGCCGAACACCTGTAAATGCATGCTCACACAGACAGGCTCATACTACTAGGGGGCAAACGGGGTGTGACAACTCTCCCCTACTAATAAGAATTTCGTCCTCGAAATTCTCACCTGAACTGAACAACTGCGGATATTGAGCTCTCATCGACTCTTCCGGTTCCCAAGTCGCTTCCTCGACTCCATGATGATTCCATAACACTTTTACCAATGGGATCTGCTTAATCCTCAGTTACCTCATCTCCCGAGCTAAAATGGCTCTCGGTTCCTCATCATAGGAAAAATCTGGCTGAACCTGCACATCCTGAACCGAAAGAATATGCGAAGGATCTGATCTGTACCGACGAAGCATCGAAACATGGAACACATCGTGCTACTTCGCCACCTCCATCGGTAATGCAAATCTATAGGCTACTGGTCCAATCTTAGCCAAAATCTCATAGGGACCTACGAAACGAGGACTAAGCTTACCTTTCTTTCCAAACCGAAGCACTTTCCTCCAAGGCGAAACTTTAAGGAAAACCTTGTCCCCGATCTCAAATTGCACGTCTTTCTTGTTCAAGTTGGCATAAGACTTTTGTCGATCCTTGGCCGCCTTCAAATTCCACTACACAACTCTGATCTTTTCTTCAGTATCTCTAACCAACTCTGGCGCAATCACTGATCTCTCGGATAGCTCGGTCCAACAAACCGGAGTCCTACATTGCCGACCATACAAAGTCTCATACGGTGCCATACCGATGCTCGACAGGAAGCTATTATTGTAGGCAAACTCCATAAGCGACACATATCTGTCCCAACTACCCAAAAAATCCAAAACACAAGCCCTCATCATATCTTCTAGAATCTGAATGACCCGCTCTGTCTGGCCATCTGTCTGAGGATGAAACGCTGTACTGAAGTTCAACTTAGTATCCAAAGCTCTCTATAACTCTTTCCAAAACTTGGAAGTGAACCTTGGATCCCGATCTGAAACTATGGATAATGGCACACCATGTAACCGAACTATCTCATCCACATAGATACTGGCCAACCGGTCCATCGAGTAGTCCACTCTAACTGGCAGAAAGTGAGCTGATTTCGTAAGCCGATCCACTATCACCCAAACTGAGTCATGCTTCCTCTGCGTCAAAGGCAAACCAGATACAAAGTCCATGGTGATATCATCCCACTTCCACTCAGGAACGGATAAAGGCATAAGCAATCCTGAAGGAACTTGATGCTCGGCCTTTACCTGCTGACAAATCAAGCACTTAGATACAAAATCCACGACGTCTCTCTTCATACCGGACCACAAATAAAACTTTTTTATGTCCCGATACATCTTCTCACTGCCAGGATGCATAGTAAAAACTGTACTATGCGCCTCACTCATAAGCTGTCTCCTCAAATCCTCAGACTCTGGTACACACAAGCGATTTCTGAACATAATCACCTCATCCTGAACTGAGAACTCTGACTGCTTACCCGATCTGACCTCTTGCACAAACCGCTGTAGCCTCTCATCATCCCTCTGAGCATCCACAATCCTCTGTCTAAAGGTAGGCTTCACACGCAACTGAGCAATCAAAGCCCCATCTGAATCAAACCTCCATCTAAACCGTCTCAGGAACAAGGCTGAAACTGACTTCTGACTCAAAGCATCAGCGACTACATTGGGCTTACCCGGATGGTAATCCACAATGCAGTCGTAGTCCTTAAACAACTCAAGCCAACGACGCTGTCTCATGTTCAACTCTTTCTGTGTGAGGAAGTACTTCAAGCTCTTATGGTCCGTAAAGATCCTACACTTTTCCCCATACAGATAATGACGCCAAATCTTCAAGGCAAAGATCACATCCGCCAACTCTAGGTCATGCGTCGGATAGTTCCTCTCATGTGGCTTTAACTGTCGAGAAGCATAAGCCACGACCTTACCTTCTTGCATCAAAACACATCCAAGACCGACACCCGAAGCATCACTATAAATGACAAACTCTTTACCCAAGATGGGTAGAGTAAGTATAGGAGCCTCAACTAGCAACTGCTTTAACTGATCAAAATAAGCCTGGCATCTATCTGACCACTCAAATCTGACCCCTTTCCTCAACAATCTAGTCATCGGAGCGGCAATCACAGAAAAACCCTTAACAAACTGACGGTAGTACCCTGCCAAACCAAGGAAACTCCTCACTTCCTGAACATTTCTAGGCGCTTTCCAATCAACTATCGCCTTAATCTTGGCTGGATCCACCTGAATACCCCTAGCTGAAACAATGTGGCCCAAAAATGATACTTCCCGAAGCCAAAAATCACACTTGCTAAGCTTAGCAAACAACCGATGCTCTCTCAACATCTGCAAAACCAATCGGAGATGCTCCTCATGCTCACTCTCATCCTTGGAATACACCAAGATGTCATCAATGAACACTACTACAAATCGATCTAGATATGGCCTGAACACACGGTTCATCAAATCCATAAAAGCCGCTGGAGCATTGGTCAAACCAAACGGCATCACAAGAAACTCATAGTGGCCATACCTAGTCCGAAATGTAGTCTTAACCACATCTGCATCCTGAACTCGAAGCTGATAATACCCTGACCGAAGATCTATCTTGGAGAAGACACCTGCACCTCAAAGCTGATCAAACAAATCCTCAAACCTAGGCAACGGATACTTAATCTTCACTGTAGCCTTATTGATCTGCCTGTAGTCGATACACATCCGCAAAGATCCATCTTTCTTCTTGACAAACAGAACTGGAGCTCCCTAAGGAGATATGCTAGGTCGAATAAACCCCTTATCCAATAGCTCTTGTAGTTGAGTCTTAAGTTCCCTCAACTCTACAGGAGCCATCCGATAAGGTGCTTACGAAATGGGAGTGGTACCCGGCATAATCTCAATGGACAACTCAACCTCTCTCTCAGGAGGCAAACCAGGCAACTCGCTCGGGAACACATCACTAAACGCCTCGTGACTGGCCTCTCTTCTTGGCTAGTCACGCAACAGACGCAACTGGAAATGGAATTTCAACAATAATGCGATTTCCCATTTCCATAATTCCCAGAACTCAAAAATCAATTCCAAAATTGAATCAAAACCATGCAAATCTCAACATACCTTCCAGGAGATGTCCCATACAATATAAATGACATAATTACAACTCAATTCAAAAATTAAAACAACCAAATCAAGCATATATGCATTCAAGTTCTCAAGAACATAAACCCTAAATTACAGTAAACTCAAATCAAGCACAATTCACAAACAAAATCCCAAACCTGAGATTATAAGCTTCAATCACTTAGCTCCACAAGTCCAAGTAATATCCTTGCCCTTAGGATCGCGAGTAGCCTCAGCTAAGCACAACACATCAAAGAACACCCAAAAATACAAACCCTAAGTTAAATCTAAACCCAAAGAAGAAGAAGATGAAAACAAATGGAAAACAAGGTGAGGAATGTAATGACTTACCACAAAAATGTAAAGAGATGATTAATTCCACCAATAAGACTTTAATCCACACTAGGGTTCTTGGAGAAAAGAAAAGGAAGAAGACAATGCGAAAAGGGAAAAACGTGAAGAAGAGCAGATTCTGTATTTTTCCCCTTTTTCTTTCTTTTTCTTTTTCTTTTCTTTTGCCCTAAACATGTGTCAATTTCCTATTGGTGAAAACTAACCACTCACACCCAACAAGCATGCACTACACACACCCAATGCAATCCCAACTAATGCACACCCTACAATGGTATGAACACACACACTATGCACTCTCATCTTAAAACACCTTAATATGATATGCACAAGTGCACACAACCATTTCCCCATTAATTCACACACTAATGCCACACATATTACAATATGCATATAAACCCCAAAACATGCATTTTTATCAAAATACCCTTATGATATGCCGAACACCTGTAAATGCATGCTCACACAAACAGGCTCATACTACTAGGGGGCAAACGGGGTGTGACAGCTCGCAGTACTCTCGGTACCACGCGACCACTTTAAAGAAGTGGCTGCGTGGTAACACTTCTTATAAAGTGGCCAAAATGGCCACTTTATAAAAGTGGCCGCGTGGCCAAATTCATTTTTTTTTTTTAATTAAAACACACTTTTTCAAATTCTTTTTTTTAACCCAAATCTTTAACAAACTAATTAACTAATTTAATTTAATTAAATTAATTGACTAAATTAATCTAATTAAATTAATTAACTAACTTAAATTTCCACTTTTTTTCAAATATCAAAAATAATTCAACCAATTTTTTATAATAATATTTTTTTATATATTTATTTTTATTTAAAAATAACAAGGGTCTCGACAAGGGAAACAATATTTTATGACACCTCTGCCTATAAGTCGGTATCAATTTTATTATCGGATAATTCTTATTTTAGACCGCCTCGGGACCTGATGTTTACAGTTGCCCCCAATTTTGGGGAACTTAGATCCTAGGTGCCTAAGTGAACCAAAATTCAGAAAAGGAGGGAAGAGACACGTACCTGAGGCGGTCGCTTTCCCAGACTGGATGGAACTGTTGGGGTGGCTAGGCTTTCTGAGGTGGCACCCCCTGAGAGGTCTTTGGCTGATCGGTGGTGCCCCCTGGAAGGTCTCTGATTGGCTGGTGCCCCCCTGAGAGGTCTTCGGTTGGCTGCTCCCTGAGCAGTCTTCGGTTTTTCACTCCCTAAGAAGTCTTCGATTTGCTGGCTGGTGCCCCCTGAGAGGTCTTTGACTGGCTAGTGCCCCCTGAGAGGTCTTCAATTGTTGCTCCTTGAGAAGTCTTCGGTTTCTGCTCCCTGAGAAGTCTTCGGTTTCTGCTCCCTGAGAAGTCTTCAGTTGATGCTCCCTAAGAAGTCTTCGGTTTCTGCTCCCTGAGCAGTCTTCGGTTTATGCTCCCTGAGAAGTCTTTGGCTGCCGCTCCCTGAGAAGCCTTTGGCTGCTGGTCCCTGAGAAGTCTTTGGCTGCTGCTCCCTGAGAAGTTTTTGGCTGTTGCTCCCTGAGAAGTCTTTGGCTGTTGCTCCCTAAGAAGTCTTTGGTTGCTGCTCCCTGAGAAGTCTTGGGCTGCTGCTCCCTGAGAAGTCTTTGGCTCCTGCTCCCTGAGAAGTCTTTGGCTAATGCTCCCTATGAAGTCTTTGGCTGCTGCTCCCTGAGAAGTCTTCAGTTGATTGACTTGGATTGAATTGATGTTTTGATCGTTATTGCCGCTTGCCCTTTCGTTGGCGTTTGCTTTGATTCTTTCTTTCTGCAAGACTTAGAAAGCAAAATATGCAGGAAAAGTGGTGAGCATGCATGTGAGATGCATATGTATGCAGGAATGCAGGACAAGAATTCGTTTAAGTGGATTTTGGAGGCGACAACAGATTTGGTCGCGATTTGTAGTAGGACCGGTGCCCTCTGGAATTACTTTTGAGTTTCATGCCTCTAGGGGATTATGAGGTTCCCCTCTGATACCTGTAGTCATTTTTTGAAGGTAGTGCATCCCTCATGGATTTTCACACTAGCTTTTCTTAGTGGGAGATGCGTCCTTGTCTGATTTTTACATAACCTTGTGCCTTATTTTTGCTTGGAATGGACCCAACCCAATCCAGCAGCTTTTATTTATTTCATTTTTTGTAGGGCAAACTGCCTATTGTCAGGTTTTCACCCTGCCCTTTGGCTTAACTTTTACTTAGAGCGCCAGTCACGGTTTTCATCTCTAACGGCCTTTATTTTTTATTATTTTTTTTAGAGAGAAGTTGGAGTTATTGCAAAAGGTCTTTTAGGTATGACTGGCATGTGCTTAGGTCTCAAATTATGGTTGTATGAGCTTGGTTCTTTATTAGGAAGGTGTTGTAGGGTTGGCTTCGCAGTGGGTAGCAAGATGAGTTGACTGAAGTGCCTGAGTGGCGAGAACGTCGGAGGGTAGTTGGTAACAATGTGCTGGTTTTATGCCGGACCTAGACAACTTTGAGTGTGCAAGATGAACTGCTCTAGTTACATCAATACATCTTTACGTAAATGCATATATTTCAATCTGATTTCATAACATATGATCACTATTCGGCACTAACTCGAAAAATGTGAGACCTCATCTAATCTCGGGATAGATCTTGAGAGCATCAAACTCCTGTTATCAATCAGCCCTCGCGGGTTTTCTTGATTGAATATTTTCTCTCCCTTTTTTTCTTTATTTAGCCTCTGCCATGGACCCTCCTTCAGTTCGTCAGTATTGGTTGAATTTGCCTTCATCTTTGTTAGCCGGGGAGACTGCTGTTTCTGAGAGTAGTTCCTCTTAGTATCAACGTTCTTTCCTTGGTCCTTGTGCAAACTGGTTGTGACAATGGGTTCTTTATTTGGGGCTTGAATGTGAAATCTCACACTCAGCTTTTATTGGCTTTGGCGGTTCAAACCTTGGAATGGCTTTTCAATAGTTGAGATAGGGTGGCAGGTTGGGCTTGGATAATTTGGGGTATTTTATTTGCCTTGGTGGTTTAAGCTCCGAAATGATTCTTTTTTTTTTTATGCCTGGGATTGGATGGATGGTTCGGGGGTTAGCCTTTTAGGTCCTTTTCAGTAGCTAAGAAGACTGGTAATGTGTAGGCATGTGTAGATCAACGGGATTTGAACAAAACTTGCCCCCAAATAACATTCCCTTGCCCCCTGATCAATTCTCTCTTTTCTTCTCTCTTTTTTTCTATTTATTAAATTTTTTCTTTTATTTTCTTTTAAAATATTTTCTTTTCTTTTCTTCTCTTCTAAAATTTTTTTTCTTTTCTTTTCTTCTATTATTTTTTTTATTGCACCCCAATTTTCTTTCTCTTAGCAAGCTTCATTCAAGTCATGAAGTTACACATACGTGCACTTTTCATCTTAACCACTGGGACCGTTGTGGTTCAATCTAGTAAGGCATTGGGTTTTAGCAAGAAACTTGGCTATAAGGGTTCTGGATGGTCAAGGGTCAATCATAATCGATTTTGAGGGTGCATATTTCAAGGGGTCAGGAGGAAAGAGGTCATATGGTTTGGTTGTGATGGGTCATATATTTCTCGTAGTGGTCCTAAGTTTTATTCGTCCAACTTTTGATGTAGATTTCGGGGTTTGATCTTATTTGGTAGCGCCATATGCAACTTAGATGTGGTGGATGTAAAGGGATGGATTTCAAAATTCTTTTTGTCGTCACGTTGGCAAGGGAAAGTAGCATGGTTTTCTGAACGTCCTTGTTAATCTTCGACATGTCATACTAGGTCTAGGCAAAGGTTTTTTTTTTTTATATCTCTCAAAATTATCCTCGCTTCAGGAGTTATATCAGATGCTACCAAGATTTTATTTGAACTTTCCAAAGTTCCGAGATTAGATAGAGCAACATTAATTGAATTAATGTCAAAATGAATGAATGCATTGTGATCATAGGAAATGAAATCATAGAAATATCACATAAACAAACAGAAATTGTTCATCATATTACAGTAACCAAATTGTCACAAAAGAGCTCTGGAATTAAAAAATAATAGAACATCTAAATAAAACATAATCTTCTTCTTGTGGCTTTGGAGGAACATGCCACTCAGCTGGATTGGCCCGATCACATCTCTGGTGGGGGAACAGCATTGTAGCCCGTCTTCTTCTTCTTTTCCCTCTTCTCAGGGTTCGTAATCTGCTTGGAGTCGATGAGGTCCTGGATCTTGCCCCTCAAGATTTGACAATTGTCAGTTAGATGCCCAGTGTGTTAGTGGTAGGCGCAGTATTGATCACTTTTGTGCCCCGGCTGTCCCTGGCTCAAAGCTGGTCTGGGCGGCAATGGCTGTAACTTGCCCTCTTTCATTAGCCTTTCCAACACCCAGGATAGAGGTCGACCCAAGTTAGAGAAGTACTGCTGGCCCTATTCTGCTCCAGTGGCTGAGACCTCGGCTGTCTTACCATTTCTGCTACTGCTACCCCCAGCTCCTCCTGACTTGTAGCCTGACTGGTTTCCAAAATTCCTCCCAGCGAAGTTGTTTTGGCTGGCTTTCCTTGCTAGGTAGGCCACCTCAGCTTCTACAGCAATGTCCTTGAGGGACTCCCAATCCCTGAGCCCTTTGAAGCTAAGCAAATCCCTCAAGTAGGCGCAAAGGAGTTCCTGATGAACAGTCAGATTTGATCGGCAGTGTCGGGCTTACGCTTCATTTCCATGGCCCTGTTCCTCCACCTAGTGAGGTACTCGTGGAATGACTCATCATTCTTTTACTGTAAAAGCTCAAGGTCCTTTAGGGTGACCTCCATTCTGGTGCTGCAGTCATACTGCTTCATGAATTCATCGGTCAGGAGGTCCCAATCCTCTTTTGATCTCCTATCCAGCCCATAATACTAGTCTATTGCCGGACCCGCTAGACTGAAGTAGAAATAATCCACCTTTTGCCTCTTAGTCAGCCCTGTGCCGTTCATCACCAGGGTGTATTGCTTGATATGTGCAGACGGGTCCGATGTTCCGTCAAACTTTGGTAGCTCAGGCATCCTAAACCTCTGGGGCAGTAGCTCCTCATCCCCTAAATCTCTGTCCTCGGGGTTGATTCCCTTACCAGCTGTTAGCAGGTGAGTGATTACCTCAATTTGTTGTCTCATTCATCTCATGGCTTCATCTTCGGCCCTGGGTGCTCTACCCCTCACGACCTGATGGGCTGCTAACTCCTCAACTTCCTCTTCCATAAAGTCCTCATTAGGATTAGGGACCCTTGCCCTTAGCAGCGACTTTAGGCTCATCTATAGGTTGATAGGCAACACCTCCGATGAGGGGAACCGCCCCACCGGCAGGCGGTTCGGCTTGCCCCTGAGGAGGGGCTACCGACGGTTGTGGAGCAACTGGTGCTTGTGGAGCAGGGGGCTGAGCAAATCTTTCGGCCATGGCACCCATCATGTCCAATATCCTCCGTTCAAAATCCTCCAGTCTCCTAGCGAGGTCTTGGGTGGTTAGGTTTCTGGTCTCTTCTGCCATTGAGGATGATTCGCTACTTGTTGAGAATGACTTAGAATCCTAAACAGGCACCAGTTCTAGCAATTCAAAGGGCGAGTCTGTTCTCACTAACCGACTGTCAGAACCCCTAGTCCATTTGGATGAATCTATGATGGCTGAAAAGCTCAAATGGTTAGCATGATGCATGGATGACAGTTATAATGCATGATCATGAGTTATGTAGCATTTCGCAACCACATACGAACAAGTATATGTTTCCACCCTTATCACTCCCACACACGAGGTCGTGCGGTCTCTCTCCTAGGTGGGCTTTATCCAAGGGTTAACAGGGAACCCATTGGACGCGCATGGCGCACGGCAAAAAAATCGGCAGCATAACACTCTTATGCTAATGAATATACGAATGAGTTTTGGCCATTACGTATTTGGGCAATTCAATTAAATCAAGATGGGCCCGACGGGGCATGAGAGCCTTTGATTAAGACCGTTTGATTTGGTTGACTTTGTCTAATACGTGATGACCCATATCACAAGCATTGTATTAAGGAGCATGCTACCTAGGGGAAGTTTCTACTTGCCATTACATGGGCTTTGGTCAAAGTGATGAAATTTTAGGGCTACCCAAGCATGGTCCCTGCCAACGGGTCTAGCTCATCACGAGCATAACGACCGATCTGGTCTCCATTTAATATACCATATTATCCCTAACACTTCCCTACAATGAGTGAAACTAGGGTCGTGCTTTGGGAATGCACTGGGGTAAAGAGGGACCAACTATCGTAAGTCTAAAGCTCTAAAATGTAATGTAAATTTTTGAAAAGAGATAGAATTTCAAGTTTTAAAAACCCAATTATACATTTTAACCAAAACACTTTCTGAGCAAAGTCTCAAACACAAAGTCCCCAACGGAGTCGCCACTGTGACGCGCTCCGGAAGTACCCAGCAAGGGCCCTCTCTTTGAATCCGCCTTTGGGATTCAAGGAATTGGTTTGCGTCTTTTTATCATGGGCGACATGAGACATCATCGGTGTATTTCTCCCAATAGAACATTGGGGAGAACATCCTAGTCTAATGACACCTAAAGGCACCTTTGAGGCATTTGGAGTCGCTACCCAATTTGTAAGAAATTGGGAAAAAGTCTCTCACCTCTAACGGTCTAAACAAGAGATATGGTGTCCGGAACTTTCCTCTTATTTATGCTTTGGTTAATTATAAATGGGTTTTTAACCTCTTAAAATTATATCCCTCATCTCATGCGATTAATGCATTTAAATTAAATAGTGCATTCCAAGCATACGAAAGCGATAAAGAAAGCGATAAATGAAAGCGATAAACACACAAGCACGCAATTACAAGAGAAATAGGGGCGGAATACAACCCCAATAAAAGGAAATTAAAAAATATAAATGGGAAATAATACAATCCCTAAATAAATAAAGTTGCCCCAAAATTAATTACAAGGGCCTAAAAAGAAATGGGCTTAAATTTAAAACACTCACACAAAATAAGAAAAGGCATACATAAATCGGGGCATTATTTTGGGAACATTGGTTCCTTCGCACTTAGTCGAAACTTAGGAACATTGGTTCCTTCGCATTTATTTAAAGAGGGTTCGAAGAGTCATTTTGATTGTTGAGTGAAAACCGAGATGAGTGATCCCATTTTTGGAGAAAATTGACTATTCGTTTTAATTGCGATATTTTTTATTGTTTGGCTAAAACAAGGGACATTTGTCCCAATTTTATTAGTAAAAATTTAATTTAATTGTAAAAATATTTTTGTGACTTTTTATCTCACGCGTGCATAATTAAAATAATTATTTACAAATAGCACAACATAAAGAGAGAGTTGAGAAAGATCTCACCCAAACCGATGTGATCCTCTACGCGTCGCGACCCATCCGAGAAGTCACCGGAACGCTCACATAACCCAACTCAAATTAAATCTCAGGAAAAAACAATATTAAGAACATTAGTATTAACTCTAAGAATTAATCAAGTGAAGATAAAATAAATATTGGGCACAATAATAAATAACGATAATAATATAAACCATTAACAAAGACAGTGGCAATAAAAGGAACAAATAATGACTAAAGGCAATGGTAATAATAATAATAATAATAATAATAATAATAATAATAATAATAATAATAATAATAATAATAATAATAATAATAACAATAAATACACAACAAAGATAATAAAAATAATAATAATAGTAATAATAATGATAACATAGACAAAATCCCCATGGCTAATAATGATAATACAAAATATACATGGAATTATAATACTAATAATATGAACACCAGAAAATAATAATAATAATAATACTAATAATAATAATAATAACGGCTATAAGAAAAGGAGAAAGCAATCTAATAGTGAACATCAAAATAACAATAACAAAGATAACAATAAGAATAGAAATAATAATAATAATGATAATAATGTTAATAATAATAATAAAATGTTGACAGTAGCTAAAAGAAAAAAAAAAACCAACGGTTAAATCCTAATAACAAGGGTAATCATAAGAAGAAGAAAATAAGGAGGAGATTGACTACCAAAATAATTATCAAGTTTAACCCATAAAAAATCAAGTTAAAAAAAAACACACAAAGTTTTCAACAGTAGCAACAAACCTAAAAAATATTAGGAATATAGATAAACATAATAATGATAACAAAAATAATGAAAATAACAATAATAAATGACAAATAAAATTAAGTGAAAACGGATCCAAAAGTGTTTACCCTCAGAATTGTAGATTGAAGAGAAAGGATGTCTAGATCCGCTCCCCTTGTCGAATTTGTGGTGGTGAATATTTGAAAAAATGTAAAAATTAATGTTTTTGAACAAATTTAAGTCAAGAAAATATTTTTGATTGGAGTTTTGAGAAAAAGAAATTAATTTTACAAGCTCAAAATCATCCAAAAATTAAATGGTTTTGAAGAAAAATAAAAAAAAAAAGAAGAATTTTCGGTGACTTTTGCTTGGCTGCTGTTCTTGTTAGTTGAGAGAAAACATTGATTTTTTTCAACGAAAAATGCAGCCCCCCTCAAAATGGAGATTGAATCCCCATTTTATTTTTGGTCTTAGCTCAAAATAAAGAAAGACAGAAAATCTTTAATTTAGTTGATCAAAATTGACATAAAACGATGAAAGAATCGGTAAAAACGGACTGAAAATTGCAGAAAACCAGCGAAAATGACGGGTCAGCCCATTTTTGGCCGCGTGGAGAGGGAGACCGTGAGCGCATAAATGCGCGCGTGGTGCCTCCGCACCGCGCGCGTGTGCGGTATCGCACGCGTTTGTGTTCGTGGTGCCGACACGGCGTGCGTGCAGCGCGCGGTACCCTCGGTATCACACGACCACTTTAAAGAAGTGGCCTCGTGGTAACACTTCTTATAAAGTGGCCAATATGGCCACTTTATAAGAGTGGTACCACGCGTGGTACCGCTCTTATAAAGTGGCCAAAATGGCCACTTTATAAAAGTGGCCGCGTGGCCAAATTCAAATTTTTTTTAATTAAAACATACTTTTTCAAATTCTTTTTTTTAACCCAAATCTTTAATAAACTAATTAACTAATTTAATTAAATTAAATTAATTGACTAAATTAATCCAATTAAATTAATTAACTAACTTAAATTTCCACTTTTTTTTCAAATATCAAAAATAATTCAACCAATTTTTTATAATAATATTTTTTTATATATATTTATTTTTATTTAAAAATAACGAGGGTTTCGACATGGGAAACATCATTTTATGACACCTCTGCCTGTAAGTCGGTATCAGTTTTATCATCGGGTAATTCTGATCTTAGACCGCCTCGGGACCTGGTGTCTACACTTCCCAAGTTGAGTTGTGTCTTCTTGGCAAATCAAGGTAAGTGATTGAGTTAGATTCTTCTTCTTCTTATTCTTTTTCTTTTCTATGCTTAATTTGGAATTGATCCTTTGTCTAATTTTGGAAATTGTATTGTGTTGTAATGGAAGAAACTAGAAAAGCTAAAGGGTAAAGAGAAGCTTGGTGATCAAAGTGCTAAGTGAGCTCATTAGAGTAAAGGAATTAAGGTTTGGGAAACTATGTGTTATGTGTGCTAAATTGATAATGGTTATAATTTGAAATGCATAATTGTGGTGTGTGTTAAATTGAATTGAAGATGTGTATTGTTGTGTTAGATTGGCTGTTACGAATTTTATTGACCTATAAGCATGAAACCCTAATTTTGGGAGACTTGAGAATTTCTTGTGTAACTTATGAATGAATGGGTACCTAATGTGAAATTGAATGTACCGTAGTGTTCATGTATATGTTAAGGAAGTTTATTATGAGTTGGGTGAATTGGTTATGCCAATTTGGTTGGTATAAAGCTTGATGAGCTTGATAGTGTAAAACTGGTTTTGAAGTGCATCTTGACCTACTTGGACTATTTATGTCATAAAATGAGTTCTAAAACTCTAAAATTAATGAAGATAATTGGATTAGAATCACAATATCTATGCCTATAATTGTTGTATAAATAGTTCTCTTGCTCTGGGGACTTTAAGGTCTTCAAAATTGTCCATAAGTTGTGGCTAAAATTATGTAGAAGGGTCTTTGGAGCAAGTTGTGTTCCCTTGGCCATAACTCCTTGATTTTAAGTCCAAATGTAATGAAGTTTATGACATTAGAAAGTTAACATGTAGATGATTATTTGGTTAGAAGGCCATGTTGGCTAAAAATGGTGTTTTAGTTGGTTTTAGAAGTTATATATATTGAAGTAGGAAAAGTGCTTGAAAAAGGTAGGTTAGGTGCTTCTGTTTTCTATTTTCTGCCTTGTATTTTCTTACGTCATGGTCACAACCATTTGATTGTCACCGTGAGCTGCTTCTGTTTTCCATTATGTTTTATATTTTCTGTATGTTATGGTCACAACCATTTTGTTGTCACCATGAGGTGTTCCTATTTTTGGTTCTGCTCATATTTGCTTATGTCATGGTCACAACCATTTGGTTGTCACCGTGAGGTGTTCCTATTTTTGGTTTTGCTCATATTTGCTTATGTCATGGTCAACCATTTGGTTATCGCCGTGAGCTGCTTGAATTTTTTATAATTCATTATGAAACACCATCTATTGTTCTATAAGTGTATAAAATGGAATTCAATCAAGTTTAGCAAAATTTAATGGAGACCATAATGTGTTAACCCCTGTGAACATGGATAATATGAATAATGAAGTGTGGGCTTCGTTGTTAAGTCGTATGTGTATGCAAGATATCTAATGATGTTTTATTGCCTTATGTTAATATATGAATGTTATAGAATGCGATAAGATGAACATTAATTAGAATTAATAATTTAGCCTACAAGTCGAGTAGTGGATAGATAGGCATGCCTATAGGGTTAAGTGTTGCAGCCGAAGCATTTGATTCCCGTTTGGAATCGCCAATATATATAGAATCCCGTCTGGATTCACATAAGTGTTTATATATGAATGAATATATCGGTACCTATGGGTACTAATGCGAAAGTGTTGTATCTACGGATACTAATGGGATACTTGGTACTTATGAGTACTATTGTGATACCCGTTATTCGCTTCTATGAATTGCAAGCAAGGTAAATAATGAATGATAAATTAATAATAGGTAATGTGAATATTATGCATTATGAGAATGTGATGTGATATCTGAATCTAAGAATATGCAAGCAAGGTAAGAAATGAATGATGAATAGTTAATAAAGTACTATGAATTATATGCATTATGAGAACAGTATGCGATATTAGGCAAGGTAAGAAATGAATGAATAGTGTATTGTTAATAAAGTGATTTAAACTTTAAGTGTTATAAGAACAATGAGATGAGTACTGAATTGATAATAAAGCAGTGTGAAATTATGCGTGATGTAAATGATATGCAATATCAAAATGTGAGCAAACGTTGATGTTATATGAATGCATAGTTATGATAAAAGATTTACCTTATGTATGCATTATTATTATGAGGCAAGTACATGATGATGTTCTATGCCATATGTGTATATTACTAGGAAGCATGTGTATCATGATGTTTTATGGATGTGTAAATGGATATTCTATGTTGTTTCCCCACTAAGCGTTATCGCTTAGCACGGGGTATTAATCCGTGTAGGTTCTGAAGTGAAGCGTATTTGAAGGACGGTCCTGCATCTTCTTTGGTCAACACCCTAGGGCTGCTATTTTGTGTAGGCATTTTGTAATATATATAATGTAATTACCAGTTGGCATTTATAAGTGAATTGAAGTTTTGCATTATGCAAGTTGTATTATGTAAAACAAAGTTGAAGTAAGACTATAAGTGTTATGTAATTAGTGCAAGAATTTTGGAATGTAATCTAATATTATTTCAATGAAATTTATTAATCCTGAGTTTTGTATGAAAACTAGTTCGTGTGTGTAACACCCCCATCGCCGCCCCCGTTAGAAGGACGCTGACGGGCGCGCTACCCGACACTCACTCACACAGATATGCACATGCATAATGCGGAAGCACACATTCATACGTAACATACATACGAAAATATGGGTTAATTAAAAATTTGACTTAATTTGATGGCACAGACTGATCATCTAATAACTCACACACACGCAGGCACTAAGCGGAAGCATAAAGCGAATGATAAAACAAAGGAAAATTAACATAAAAACATACTAACGTTTACATTTCCCAAAAGTAATCTCAAGATTCTTACTTATAATTACATAAATACAATAATATAGAAATACAAAACTGAAGTACAGAAGCTGAACAAAAATACAAAACTTCTAACTTCAACGTGGCCGACCTTGCAGATGCGTGACTCGAACAGAATCAAACCTGCCACCTGCACGGAAAGGAAATCCGTGCTAAGCAATAAACGCTTAGTGGCGAGAACACACAAGAGTATGAGCGGCCATTCACAATGGTCGCCAATGCATAACACACTCACAATGGCAAATGCGACATTCAAAATACATATATAATCAGGCTTGCATAGAAAGGCATTAATTCGAAAACTCATAACCATAACCAAATACTTATGTTAAGAATAGGCCAAAACAAACTTAATACAATACACGATAGAAGTATCATCATACAGAACTACGTACAATATCACATGCATATATCTACCATGGTATCAAATATCAGTACCTTACCGTGCGAAGTCACATGAGATTTACACATGCAATTGTCATAACTAAGTACCCATGCATGAACTGACAACCCAATCAAATGCGACACAATCACCATATGATAACGCACCCAACTATCATGTTGAGAATACTAGTTATCTAACATACTTTGACATGCCATACACACACTAGCCAAAAATCCAAGAGACGACATCCAAAGCACCACATAACCGCTGCGCAACTCTAATATCTAAAAATATCATGCTGAAAACACTCTAATAGCGGAGACCGAAGACATAATCACATAACATCACATTCATATCATCACCATGCAGAAAGTACAGTTAAAACTTACATACTTACAGCCACAACTGCTTCGGTTCACATGCTTATATATAACATAACAATGCTTGAGTCACATACATAAATACATTAGTCGAATCACATTCAAAGCATTCTGAAACTTACAACACAACACATGACAAGTGCGGATAATGGTATAAGGTATCCAATCATGCTTATAATAAAAAGGCATACATTCCGAAGCTCAAATCCACATTCATATACTTATAAACTGATTTCCCAAATCATTATCGTGCTCATTCTGATATCACATTCTTATAGTTATTTCAAAGCAAAAAAAAACAAAACAACAAGGCACCTGCTGACTCACAATAGTGGATAACGAGTGTACAGACAGTACTTTACGGGTACGAGCCGATTACAGACAGTACATTACGGGTACGAATCGAGAAAACCATTTTACTTTTAACTTTCACAAATCATTTAAAAAAAAGGACCTTAAACAAGATCCTTACACATAATAGGGTTCGTGAGGAACTAAACGGGGGACCTGATCAGGGTCCAAACGTTCAAAGGGTTGCAGCTAACAGGACTCTATTAGGCATGCCTAACTATCCACTAGACTGACTCTCACAGGTCATGCATAAAACATTTCACGTTTCGAATCACACAACGCATAAATATATATACATCATGCATAAACCAGAGTACGATAGACATATAAATACGCTCATAAAGTCGGTCATATATCATACAATTCCTATTGCAAAACATAATACACTCTATACACTTTACATTAAACAATATTCTCAAGCATGTCAAAATCAAGTATGAAAGCACTACCATGCCAATGATTATCAATACAAAATCCTAATCATGCGGTAGGTGAGGATAACTAAGAATAAATCATGCATAATCCAAAATTACATTTAAGCATAACACATTGAGTTCAAAGGCTAAAGCATAATAATGCATTCAGACATCAACCATATTATTCAAATAAATTTGGCATAGCATACTATCAATCATACCTCATACAATTCATATTCTGAATCATGCAATAATTCAATCAATCACATTTTAGCACTACTCAATATACTAATGCATGTCAGGAACACATGTGGAATCGTATTATGCCAATGATTCATAACGCATAATCTTAGTCGTGAAATGATACCATATACTCTCAAGAATGGCAGATTATTCTTAGAGGAGAATCTGATCAAGGATAATCATAACATTCTGCTAATCACAAATAAAGTAGGATAACCATTCATATAAACAAGGTAATATAGCACACAGTAGGGGAAAAAGCCATAAAAACATTTGAAAGTCATTTTATAACAAAACTAGTAACTTGGGGAACAAGGTAAAACATAAAAGGCCATATAAAAGTATGACATGAATCAAACAGCA
Organism: Excoecaria cochinchinensis; assembly: GCA_947683425.1. Lineage (NCBI taxonomy): Eukaryota > Viridiplantae > Streptophyta > Magnoliopsida > Malpighiales > Euphorbiaceae > Excoecaria > Excoecaria cochinchinensis. Next base: position 13,936,554 of record CANTUQ010000031.1, read on the forward strand.
GTATAAGTCCATACAGAAGAAATAGGAAATTCATTTTGGTTGAAACTGGGCTAAATCAGAAAATGGGGCGGAAAGGGGTCGGTCACGAGCCATGTCACGACTTGTGACTGGCCTCAAAGGAGGGTCACGAGCCGTGACTCTATGTCACGCCTCGTGACAAGCCTCACCAGGGAGTCACGAATCGTGACTCTAAGTCACGTATCGTGACTCACCTCTCACAGGGCAGTTACGCGTCGTGACTGGGAGTCACGCCCCACGACTGCTTCCAGCTCGCCGAAAAGTCACGCGTCGTGACTGGGAGACAGAGCCACGTGTCGTGACTGGGAGTCACGACTCGTGACTTGCCTCACTCAGGACAGTCACGACACACACACGTACTGGAAACGGAAATTCTACCAGAATCGCGATTTTTCGTTCCCAGCAAGCCCAGAATTCAAAGAACTCGATAAAAACCATTTTAATTTAATTCAAAACACTACCAATCTCATCTTACCTTCCAATTGATCTTCCACACATCAAAAATAACATAAAACCAACTTAATTCAACAATCAAAACAACCAAAATCATGCATAAACACATTCATTTCCCTCAAGAACATAAACCCTAAAAATTACAGTAAGTTCAAATCCCAAACTCAGTACCTTCAATTCAACACTTAATATGCATTACTAACACATCTACTCACATAAATCATGCATATACACATTCCAAAACACACCAAATTCCAGAAATTAAACAATGCAACACATTTGCAACCCTAGGTGAGAATTAGGGCAGAGACATCTCAGAAGTTCAAATGCAGGAATCAAAGCTCCCAAACCTGGAATTGAAGATCCAAAATCACACTTTTAGCTTCAATCCTCAATCCTCTACTTGTCCTTAAGCTTCTTCTTGTAATCCAAAGCTTGTACAAACAAGAAACCCACAAAATCCTTAGCCAAACCCTAACTGATGTAAAACCAGTAGAAGAAGAAGAAGAAGAAGAACAAGAGCACGTAGAAAACCTTAAACTCCAACTTACCTCTTCAAGCAAAACACACTCCAAGCCAAAGAGAAAGAAAGGAAAAGCAGAGAAAGGAGAAGAGAAGAAGAAAGGAGGCGTGAGAGAAGAGAGAACGGGAATGCTCAAAAATCTGTGTTCCCTCTCTCTCTTCCTCTTACTTCTTCTTTCTTCATTCACTGCCCACCTCACAAGCCCACATGGCAGCTCCCAATTGGACCACAAAACCCACTTAGACTTTTCAAACCAAGGCACCATACACTCACATGCACCCAATCCTTTCCTTAAATAAATATCTCAAGGTACCAAAGTCACACTTCACTAGATAAATGCCACAACCAAAACACCCTACAACCGTATACCACATGCACACTCTAACACTTCTCTTCTTAACATACTTAATTAATTATTTACCATTAAGTCCTTATTATCCAAATTCCTCATGCATAAATTACCGAAATACCCTTGCATTCCCGACTTAGCATACACATTCTGACCAGGGCTATTTTGGGGTGTGACAGTGTGCATGTGGTGGTCTGTGACACTCCATAGCCATCGTAGTAAAGCTCTACGTGTGGTTAGGGGGTGTTACACAAAGAATTTAATAGGTAGAACTATGTTGTTTTGATTTTAATTTTTAAGATACGTAGGAACTTCGAAATACCTATTCCAAGTCCGAACCAAATCATACTAAACTAATAAGTACCTAAATGTCAAAGGTAACTTAATGAATGGAACCGTCATAGGGTTTTGCCGGTCCATACTACAAGAATATTGAGCTATAATTAATTTATAAAATTATACAAGTATCAAAGTAGAATTAATGTAAATGCATAGTTATGATAACATGAATTAAGCACAAAATACAATAAATGCAAGTTAGATAATACTAAATAAGATTTGGTATTAGTAATTGAACTGTGATTTTGTATAATTATACGAGAATAGTGATGGGCGTCGAAACCAACAAAAATAAAATTCCCACTCTTAACTAAAAATAACTTGTAAATAGCAATGAGCAGGGTCAAATCACAGGGATTGATCGAGTTTTAATTTTTTAAATTACCAGAAATAAATAATAAAAATAAAAGGGGGAATTTTTATGGATCAAAGGTAAAAAATACATAATTAAAATAATAATAAATAATGTAACAACCTAAAAAGGGCCTAGTCGGAATTTGCGTGATAAGTCGAGAAAATTAAGGGTATTTAAGTACTTTGAGCATGAGAAAATTTGGATAATAAGGACTTAATTGCAAAATTTAAGTTTATATTGTTAAGTGAAGAAATTATCTAGTGTGGTAAGAGTATGGTACCAAGGGTTAATGTGTTTATTTTGAAAATATCTAGTGGATTTTGTGTATGGTGCTTTGTTAAAGGGTTAGTCAAGATTTGGACATTGGGAGCATAGGAGAGTGACACATGGCATGGTAGGTGAGCAATTAATGAGGAAAAGAAAGGAAAGTGAAAGGAAGAGAGAAGGAAGGCTGAAATGGGATAGCTTCCCGTGGAAGCTGCCTATTTTCCCTCTTCTCTTCACTCTTTCCCATCCTCTTTTCTCTTTCCTTTCTTCATTTTGCTGCTCTCCACTTTCCTTGTGTGCTTCCTTGAGTTTTGGAGGTTGGATTTCTGAGTTTGAGTTGGGTTTTTATAAGGTAAGTGCTTAGTTACATTTGGGTATTCATCTCTTAGTTCTTCTTCTTGTTTCTGGTTTTGCTCAAGTGAGTAAATGGTTTGACTTAAGTGTGTTTGGTTGGGTTTTGTTCAAGAATCGGAGGAGAGAAGGAGGAGCAAAAGAAAAGAGAAAGTTGGATTTTGAAGTGATCGGTTTGAAGCTTCATTTGACAGGTTTGGGAGCTCTGATTTGAACGTGATTTGGGGGTGTTTTGCCCTTGTTTTCATCATGGATTGTTGTGTGTTATGCCTTGGTTCTTTGATGTTCTTGAATGTTATATTATGTGTAAATGCATGTATTTGATTGAGTGAATCGTTGGTTTGGTATGATTCAAGTTGTAGTGATTTGCATCTAAAGTGTAGGGAAGTAGTGTAGATTATGATTTTACTGGTTTTTGTGTTTTAAATTGTGATTTCTTGTTTAAATTAAGTGTATATTTATTATATCATATCTTGGCATGCGTCGGAGTGAAGAGGTAAGTGTTAGTGCATGAATGAGTGGTTTGTGTTGGTTGTGTTGGGAAGAAGTGCAGTGGAATGCAGGTTTCTGGGCAATTCTAGGCTCTGTCGTGAGTGCGATAGAGTGCGAAATGGCCTTTGTCCTACTGTCGAGCCTTTTGTCATAAGTGCGATGCTAGTCGCGATTACGATAGAGAGCTCAGTAGGCCGAGCTGTGGCAAGCCGAGCCCCAGCGCGAATGCGCCTGCGCACGCAATCGTGAAGGGGAAGTGTCCGGTCTCTGTCGCGGGCGCGACATTCGTTGCAAGTGCGACAGAGCTCGGTATTATGAGCATTTTTCGAGCGTACTTCATTGCGAGCGCGCAATGGGGTACCCTGCTCTCTGTCGCGAGCGCGACGCACATCGCGATTGCAACATAAGCCCTTCCTGCCTGCCCTATTTTTTGAAGTGATTCTTTTGCCCCACTTTGCACGGTTTCTCACTATTGTTTGGTGTACGATTTTATTTATGCCTTGATGATATATTATTATAGTGTTATTATAGTGAGTATTAAAAATGATAGTGTTTTGATTCGTGTACTTGGATTAATTTAAAGTACTGTAATTGTGCGTGAGTGGTTAAGCCTGAAGTGTCAAGGTAGTGGATAATTAAGCATGCTTAAGAAGGGTTAGTGAGGGCAGCTGCTAGTGTTGGCCCCGTTTGGGTCTTTCGACCGACCTCCGAGATGGTCATTCTGATAGTGAAAAATGTTTTGAGACTTCGATCTCCTGTGCTACCTTCGGGTATAAAAAAGTATTTTCGAGGCTTCGGTCTCCCATATAGTGTTCTCGTATCCATGACCACTGAAATTCAGGCTATAGTTTGAATATTGCGTGATTCTAGTTAGTGTAATTGCTTGGTGCTATCTATTATCAATTCTGATTTCATATGGTGAATATTGACTTATATATCTCTGTTCTCTGATACTTAGTAAATTCTGTATGTCGGTGCATGTTTAAATTTTTGTATTATTGCCTGATATTATTGTATAGTGTTCTGTTGTTTTGTTCCTCCCCACTAAGCGTTAGCACTTAGCACGATCGATTTTCCTGTGCAGGTGGCAGGTTTGGTCCGATTCATCGCACATCTGCAGGGTTGGCCATTAGGAGTAGAGTCTTGCTTGATGTTGTACTCCTCCTGTATTCTTTTTGTATATGTAATTTTTGTAAAGGATTTAAGATGTAATCTTTTGGATATTGTATATAACTATATTTTAATTATGTATGATACATGATTTTCTATTATTATTGTTAGTCTATGCTTTCGCTTAGTGCACGTATGTTTTGTTATGCATGTATGTTTGCCGTGTCGTGAGTGAGTGTCGGTAGCGCACCCGGCATCCTTCCAACGGGGGTATTACAAGTTGTGGTATCAGAGCACGGTTTAAGCAGTTCTTGCTGTCTTTAATTGCTAAGTGTTAAGTCTTTGCCTGCGAGTCGGTTTTGTGTTGTGGCCTAATGCAGATGTGTCTTGTCTTGTGTAGTGTCTAGATGGAGTCTGATCCAAGTGAGAACGTGGGTGAGACAACGGGCAGTGTGAATGCGGTTAGAGTCAAGGAATCTGCTTCGTAGCATAAGTAGGATGAGCGTTAGGGTATGCCTAGTGTGGGTTTGGTCATGAGAATTCGATCTTAGTACAAGGTTTGCTTCAGTTAGTGGAGAGGTTAATTATTGCTAAGGCTCCGACTGAATTGTTAAGAAAGAGAAGAGCAGAAGATTTTCATGGAACTGCATTGGACCAATCGGATGTGGCCGAGTTTTAGATTCAGAGGGTAGGCCGGATTTTACAAGAGATTAATTGTCCTGCAAATCAGAGGGTACTTTGTGCAGTGTCGTTGCTTCAAGGGTCAGCATACGATTGGTGGGAGCTTGTGCTTCGTAACCATCAATGACCAGCCGAGTTGACTTGGGAGTTCTTGAAACAAGATTTTGAACAGAAGTATGTGACGAAGGCATACCGGGAAGCCAAGTGGAGAGAGTTTATCAGTCTGAAGCAGAGGGGTATGACAGTGAGTGAGTATGAGAAGGAGTTTAGCCGATTGAGCAAGTTTGCGCTCGAGCCATTGCTGACAAAAGATTTTAGGTGTAGGCACTTTCAGGAGGGATTGCGAGAGATGATTACGGGACCGTTGTCGGCTATGGCGGTTATGCAACAGGTCAACCAGTATGTTTGATTGATGAATGAATATGCATATGAAAGCTATTATTGTGATATACCGTGTGTGTGTGTGTCTATATATATATACAATGATGTGATGTGGCTTTTTAAGAATCTAAGATTTTATATTCTATGATAATGTGGACTATAATCGAAATAATATTAGCCTGCAAGTCAAGTAGTGGATAGATAGGCATGCCTATAGGGTCTACGTGCTACAGCCAAAGCGTTTGATTCCTCTAGAATCCCAAATCGTGTAGAATCCTATTTGGATTCTCAAAGTTTATAATTATATATTTTATCTTATTGATCATTTTTGTACCTACGGGTACTGATGCGAAAGTCTGTATCTTCGGAGAGAAGTGATTGTTGTACTCTCAAGGACTGATGCGATACCCGTTATCCGCATCTTTGAATTTTAGGCAAGACATATTAATGAATGATTATATAATGATGAATATTGTGATTTCGATGTGATATAAAATGTGAATGTGAATGAGATATGTTATACCATTGTCTGTTAATGTGTAAATGTGGAACAAGACTTTCTAAGCATGCTATCTGAATATCAATATAGGTTTAACATTATAATTTTGAGGCATGTTCTAAGTAATGTATGATTATAGTGCATGTTCTTGATAATACTCAATGAATGCTATGTTATTATATATGCATATATTGTTTGTTTTTTCCCCACTACGCTTTATCACTTAGCATGAGTTTTTAATCCGTGTAGGTTCGGAGGTGAAGTGATTTGAATGACAATCCCGTATCTGGGTTGGTCAACGCACTAGGACTTTTACTTAGTGTAGGTTTTGTTATTTTTTATTATGTATAAGAAATTAATAGCTTTTGGGCACGTAAGAATTATAACATAACTTTGGAACTTGAGATGTAATAATTATGAAAGTACATGTATCTTTAGTTAAAGCATGTGTATGAGTATGTATAGTGGATTGCATGCGAATGAAATTTATTAGCTCTAAATTTGTACACTAAGGAATTGTATGTGTTATGCATGTGATGTGAGTCATCACAACTGTAGTCGACTACCGCAGCGAAGCTGTACAAGCAGGCGGGAATGGGCTTTATAGGTTGTGGTATCAAAGCCTCGGTTTAGTCATTTTTGGGCATAGTATAGACTAGGATGTGTATAATTGTGTTGACCTAATGTAGACATCCTTGTGTATGTATCAGATCGATGGATCCTTCTCAATATGATAGAGAAGAGACTGCTGAAAGTGTGAATCCCCGAGAACCTGAAGTGTTGGAGTCTTGTCAGTCTGCACCAGCAAGTGTGGGATGTGATGTTCCAATAGTTCCTTTGGAAGCTTTACACAAGATGTCGCAAAACATGGCGAGGGTGCTCGATTGTATGTTAGCACCGAAAGCTCCATTAGAATCATTGAGGAAGCATGGGGTAAAAGAATTTTATGGAACCAGTCTGGATGAATCAAATAAGGTTGAGTATTGGATTGAGAAGGTTCAGAGGGTGTTGGATAAGATAAGATGCCCTCTTAAGGAGAAGGTGGAATGTGTGGTATCGCTGCTTGAAGGATCTGCCTACGATTAGTGGAAGTTAGTTTTAAGGCATTCAATGCTCCCGAACCCTATTACTTGGGAATTCTTTGTATAGTAGTTCTGAAATAAGTACATAACTAAGGCATATCGGGAAGCTAGATGGAAGCAGTTTATGAATCTAAGGCAAAGAGTTATGTTAGTAGCTGAGTATAAGAAAGAGTTCTATAGGTTGAGTAAGTATGCACCTAAGGGAATGCTTACAGAGGAGTTTAGATGTCAGCAGTTTGAAGAAGGATTAAATGAGCAAATAAAGGCATTGCTGATTTCTATAACAACATCTCAGACTTTAAGTTATTACTAAATAGTACAAGCATCCATGAGAGTAGAAAGATCACTTGAGATTTAGAGATAAAGAATACAAAGGAGGAATCCTAACAGAGGTGGGGCATATTTAGGTAAGAGATCAAGAGAGTCCCATGCAACACCTCTAGCTGAGTCAGCTAGCAATCTAGCTACTAGAGGCAAAAAGCAAGGATCTTCCTATGCATCTAGTACTGGTAAGGGTGCTTCTGGAAATAGAAGTGAGGTGCCTAAATGTCCTCATTGTTGTAAGCGACATAGAGGCGATTGTTGGAAGTTGACTGGGGCTTGTTTCAGATGTTGGAGTACAGAGCATTATCTGGCTAATTGTCCTAAGGCTTATGAGGCGACAGGAAATCAGTAAGAAGCCAGCAGAGGTGGATCGAATTTGCCTCTAGTTAACCGAGGAAGAGGTAGAGGATGTGGTTAAGGTAATCAGTCCAAAGGGGGTACAATATTAGAATCTATTGATCGACCTCCAACAGCACCAGCACGTGCTTATATGATGAAGGCTCGTGAGGAGCAGGATGCGCCAGAGGCCATTGCGGGTACATTTCTACTCTTTAATATAGAAATGTTTGCATTAATTGACCTTGGGTCTACACATTTGTATGTGTGTTCTAAGAAATTATGTGATAAGATGTTTGTTGCTGATCATTTAGATTATGATATATGTCTAACTAGCCCATTGGGGAGTAGTGTGAATGTGAACAAAGTATATAGAGATTGTTCTTTAATGGTTCAAGGTCAAGTGTTTCCTGTAGATCTAATTGAGTTGCCTTTTAATGAATTTGATTTAATTCTGGGTATGGATTGGTTGAGTAAGCACCGAGCTATAGTTAACTATAGGAAGAAAATAACTGTGCTTATTAGTACAGAAAAGTCTAAGGTCACCGTGAGAGGTGTATGCTCCAACCCGCTAGTATATGTGATTTTTGCTATGCAAGCCTATCAAAGTTTGAGAAAAGGATGTGAGGCTTTCTTAGCCCTGGTGTTGGATTCAAAAAGAGAACAAGTTAGAATTTAGGATATACCAGTAGTGAGGGAATTTTCTGATGTGTTCCCAGAAGAGTTAGCGGGTGTACCACCTATAAGGGAAGTGAAGTTGTCAATTAACATTGTGCCTGGTACAACAACTGTGTTGAAGGCACCCTATCAAATGGCTCCTACTGAGTTGAAAGAATTGAAGACTCGGTTACAAGAGTTGTTAGATAGAGGTTTCATAAGACCAAGTGTGTCTCCTTGGGGAGCACCGGTGCTATTTGTAAAGAAGAAAGATGGGACTATGAGAATGTGTATTGATTATAGACAACTCAATAAAATGACAGTGAAAAATAGATATCTTTTGCCAAGGATTAAGGATCTATTTGACCAGTTGGAAGGAGCTGGTGTGCTTTCTAAGATCGATCTGCAATCTGGTTATTATCAGTTGCAAGTGAAAAAGGAGGACATACCTAAGACTGCCTTTAGGACTCATTATGGACATTATGAATTTCTGGTAATACCATTCAGGTTGACTAATGCACCTGCAGCATTCATGAACTTGATGAATAGAATGTTCAGGCCATATTTGGACCATTTTGTAGTGGTGTTCATCGATGATATATTGGTATATTCAAAGAATGAGAAGGACCATGAGAAGTATTTGAGAACTTTACTTCAGAACTTGAGAGAGCATCAGTTATATGCTAAACTCAGTAAGTGTGAATTTTGGCTGAAAGAAGTGTCTTTTCTGGGTCATGTTGTTTCTTCTGAGGGTATTAAGGTTGATCCAGCTAAGATAGAAGCAATAGTGAATTGGAAACCGCCTAAAAATATGCGTGAGGTTCGAAGTTTCTTGGGCTTAACTGGGTATTACAGGCATTTTATGAAGGGATTTTCAGTGACTACTACTCCGCTTATTAAATTACTTCGTAAGGGAGTTAAGTTTGCGTGGTCAGACAAGTGCCAAAAAAGTTTCGAACAGTTGAAAAAGATATTAGTTGAAGCACCAATCCTAACTCAACCTATTTCGGGTAAGGAGTATGCTATGTATAGCGATGCTTCTGGTATTAGATTAGGTTGTGTACTAATGCACGATGGGAAAGTGATAGCCTATGCTTTAAAGCCACATGAGCAGAACTATCCAACTCATGACTTGAAATTAGCGGCAGTAGTATTTGCTTTGAAATTTGGCACCACAATTTGTATGGTGAAAAGTGTAAGATCTTTACTGATCATAAGAGTCTCAAGTATCTGCTCACTCAAAAAGAGTTGAACTTGAGACAAAGAAGGTGGCTTGAATTGTTCAAAGATTATGACTGTATTGTGGATTACCATCCGGGTAAGGTCAATGTGGTAGCAGATGCATTAAGTAGGAAGTCAGTTTCAGCTTTGTCTTTACAGTGAGTTAAGTGGAGATTTGCTTCTGATGGTGCTTTTGTAGCACAGTTGAAAGCAAGGCCTATTTTAAGAGATGAGTTAGTGAATGCACAGAAAAGTGATCTCAAGTTGCAATAAATTCTGCAGTTAGTCAGAAATGGAGACAAGACTGACTATTCAGTGAAGGAACAGGATGTACTATACTGTTGGGATCAGTTATGTGTTGCAAATGATAAAGAGTTGAGAAAGAGGCTTTTACATGAAGCATATAATTCAGTTTTCACTATGCATTCAAGTGGGAATAAGATGTATTAATACTTGAGGCAATTCTATTGGTGGCCCAGTATGAAAAAATATGTAGTGGAATATTTTTCCAAGTGTTTGACTTGTCAACAAGCAAAAGCAGAACATCAGGTTCCATCTGGTTTGTTGAATCCTATTCCAGTTCCACAGTGGAAATGGGACAACATTACCATGGACTTTGTCACGGGATTGCCAATGACATCGAAGCAGCACGATTCTGTGTGGGTAATTGTTGATCGATTTTCTAAGTTAGCTCACTTTTTACCGATTTTACTGGATTACTCCATGGTTCGATTTGCTGAATTGTATGTCAAAGAGATTGTCAGACTGCATGGTTTTCCTTTGTCCATTGTTTCAGATAGAGATATGAGATTCACTTCTAAGTTATGGAAGGGTTTACAAGTTGCATTGGGTACAAGATTGAACTTCAGTACAGCATTTCATTCATAGACTGATGGACAGTCAGAAAGGGTTATCTAGGTGTTGGAAGATTTACTGCAGGCATGTGTGTTGAATTTCTCGAAGAGTTGGGATAAGTACATTCTATTGATGGTATTTGCTTATAATAACAGTTATCAGGCAAGTATTGGCATGGCACTGTATGAAGTTCTGTATGGTAGAAAGTGTCAATGCTAGTATGTTGGATAGAATTGAATGAGCATAAGATCATTGGTACTGAGTTAGTAATGGATGCAAAAGAAAAAGCAAAGATTATTCAGTAGCGGTTGAAGGCTGCGAGTGATAGGCAGAAATCATATGTGGATTTAAAGAGAAAAGATATTGAGTTTGAAGAAGGTGATAAAGTATTTCTGAAAGTGTCTCCTTGGAAGAAGGTACTAAGGTTCGGTAAAAAGGGAAAGTTAAGTCTGTGGTTCATTGGGCCATATGAGGTATTGGAAAGAGTGGAATCGGTGGCTTATCGGTTAGCCTCGCCTCCAACTTTGGCAAAGCTTCACAATGTCTTCCACATGTCAATGCTTCGGAGATATCATTCAGACGAATCTCATATTGTACCACTACAAGATATGCAAGTGCAATAGGAATTTTCCTATGATGATAAGCCCAAAGCAATATTGGCATGAGAAGTGAAGCAGCTACGGAATAAGCAAGTCCCATTAGTTAAAGTTCATTTGCAGCATCACGGGATTGAGGAAGCAATGTGGGAACCGAAAGAAGCTATGCGAGAGAAGTATCCTCAACTATTTAATTCAGGTAAGAATTTTACAGACGAAATTCTTTTTAGGAGGGAAGAGTTGTAATTACCCGATTTATACCCTAGTAGCAAATTGGTCAAACTTGGATAAATGGGTAAGTTTAATTTGGAGTTTGTTAGATTCTTGATTTAAGTGTAATTGAATTGAGGACTTAATTGAACTAATAAATAAGTTTACGTGTTTAGTTGGTGAATGTGCTTTATTAAGCTTAAGTTGGATTAATTAATTGTTAGTGGCGTTTATTTAAGTAAATTAGAAATGGTGAGTGAAGGTAGTGGAATTCGGGTGTCCAATTCTCCATTTGCCACCTCATTCTTTTTCATACAATATAAGTGTTTTAGGAGAGAGAAAACCTCATGTATTGGATGTGATTTTTGGTGGGTTCTCACAAAATTTTATCTTCTTCTTCTTCTTCTTTTTCTTCGTGAGCCATTTCTTCAATTCTTCATTCCTCTGATTTCTGTTGATGATCATTTGATGCATTAGTTCCATTAAGTTATTGAACTTATAAGGTAAGTGTTTATTGATTCTTCTTCTTCTTCTTCTTCTTCTTCTTCTTCTTCTTCTTCTTCTTTTCTTTTGGTTGCGCTGGTAATGATTTGTGGTTCCAATTCTGGAAATTGGACTATACATGTAGTTGTGGATCTAAGAAAAGATAAAGGAAAAGAGAAGGTTAGTGAACCAAGTACCAACTGATATTAAGAGGAGCTAAGGAGAAAAGGTTTGGGAAATTCAATGTTTAAGTGTTAAATTTATATTATATGAACTATGAATTTGCATGTGTGTATTATGTGTGTAAATGAACTAGAAATAGGTAGTTATATGGTGAGATGAGCTAGATGAGTTAAATGGTTGACCTGAGATATTTGTGTAAGCTTATAACCCTATTTTGATGATTTGAGAAATGGTTTATGCATTGTAAATTCTTATAAGCTTAATGTGAAATTGAACATGCTAGATTGCGTGGGCACCTTGGGGTATTGCTTTGTGAGCTTGGGTATTAGAATTTACCAATTGAGTTTAATTCAAGATTGACTAGCTTGAAATGGTAAAAATTAGATTTGGTGGGTAAATGTCCTATTGGATTTGTTTGAGGTATAACTTTACTTGCATAGTTCTAAATTGAACTAGACTTAAGGGATTAGATCACTAAGAGCTCTGCCTAGAAATTTGTTAGAAATAACCGTATTGATTTGGGGAACCTATGGTCTTCAAAATGTGTACTTATGTTAGTTTAATCTGGTAGGAGGACTTTTGGAGCATGTAATGTTCCTTTGACCATAACTCCTCAAATTTAAGATAAAAAATAATGAGATTTGTGTCATTGTGAACTTAGCATGTAGATAAACAAATGGTTCGAAGGCCATGAAGGCAGAAAACAATGTGACGATGGGTTTTGGGGGTCATATGTGAGATGGTGGCTAAGTGCCTAAGCAAGAGGTGTGTAGTGGAGTTTTGAACCCCAAAGTTCAGGCTATGTCGCGAGCACAATAGAGAGCTCCATCAGGAAGTTATGTGTTGGGCTGTGTTCTATCGCAAGTGCGACAGAAGCAAGAGTTTGTTCTGTAGCGGGTGCGACTTATGTCGTCAGCACGACAGAAGGTAATGCTTGAGTCTATCGCGAGCGCGACACTTCTGTATGTTGTAAAGGCTTTTTAATTGATCTATTTTAATTGAACCAGTATGTTTGATTGATGAATGAATATGCATATGAAAGCTATTGTTGTGATATACCATGCGAATATATATATATATACACACACACACAATGATGTGATGTGGTTTTCTGAGAATCTAAGATGTTATATTCTTTGATAATGTGAACTATAATCGGAATAATATTAGCCTGTAGGTCAAGTAGTGGATAGATAGGCATCCCTATAGGGTCTAAGTGCTACAGTCATAGCGTTTGATTCCTCTGGAATCCCAAAGCGTATAGAATCCTATTTGGATTCTCAAAGTGTCTAATTATATATTTTATTTTATTGATCATTTTTGTAACTACGTGCACTGATGCGAAAGTGTGTATCTTCGGATACAAAAGTGATTGTTGTACTCTCAAGTACTGATTCGATACCCATTATCCGCATCTCCGAATTAAAGGCAAGACATATTAATGAATGATTATATAATGTTGAATATTGTGATTTCTATGTGATATAAAATGTGAATGTGAATGAGATATGTTATACCATTGTCTGTCAATGTGTAAATGTGGAATAAGGCTTTCTAAGCATGCTACATGAATATCAAGATGAGTTTAGAATTATAATTATGAGGCATGTTCTAAGTGATGTATGAATATAGAGCATGTGCTTGATAATACTCAATGAATGTTATGTTATTATATATGCGTATATTGTTTGTTATTTTCCCACTAAGCGTTATCGCTTAGCATGGGTTTTCAATTCGTGTAGGTTTGGAGGTGAAGTGATTTGAAGGACGGTCCCGCATCTCTGTTGGTCAACACACTAGGACTTTTACTTAGTGTAGGTTTTGTTATTTTGTATTATGCATAAGAAATTAATAGCTTTTGGGCATGTAAGAATTATAACGTAACTTTGGAACTTGAGATGTAATAATTGTGAAAGTACATGTATCTTGAGTTAAAGCATGTGTATGAGAATGCATAGTGAATGTCTTCCGCTGCATACGAATGAAATTTATTAGCTCTAGATTTGTAAACTAAGGAATTGTAAGTGTTATGCATGGGATGTGAGTCGTCACGACCGTACTCGACTGTCACAGCAAAGCTTTTCAAGCAGGCGGGAATGGGCATTACAAAGTGTCCAATATGGTTTTAACAAGTCTCTAAAATGCAAAGATTCCAATTTAAGAACCATGCAAAAAATTATGTTTCACCTTAGAAATTAAACCTTGATATTTCTAATTCAAAAGGTAATCAAGACTACCATAAGTTGTATCAAAATGAAAACCACTCAATTAAGCCTAACAATTCAACAAGTTAAAAAACTAAATGGTTAATGAAATTTTTTTAGACAAATGTTTCCCTCTAGGATTATAAATGAAATCTAATAAATGTTAATGGACAAGAGAAATGTAGAGAGTATATTCAAATAAGCAAATAATCATGGGATAAATGTCATATTGCTAATACTTAAAACAACATCTAAATGCAAAAAAATAGGTGAATATCAAGCCACAAAAATTTTCTCATCTAGTTTTAGCTTAAATTCAAAAAAAATTATCCACAAAATGTGTTGTTGCATCAGAAAAAAGTCAAATTATAGTAGCCTAACCAATCTGAAAATGGACGCCAAGATCAAAAATTACTAAAAACTCAATCATTAGCCAAAATATTAACCAACATTCCAGTAGCAATATTTATGCAAAACCAACAAAATCAACAACTTCACAAGAAAAATCATCACAAATTCAGCACAAAATCACAAATTCAGCACTTCTAACTAAAAGGAACTTTCTCCCCGCATTGTCTTCAATAAGGAGTAATACAATTATGGGGCGAAAGGTAAAATGATTTAAATAAAAACAAAATTAAATTAAAATCGAAATAAATAATAAATAAAAAAATTGAATGAAAAAGAAATGTCATCTTTTTTTGGGAATAGGCTCTATTTTGCTAGTTTACTGCATCAGGTCTACAATTTAGGAGGCTGCATTTGTTGTCGGGATGCTTGACTGCCGTGGCTCTGATGCGCGATGGAGTAGGGGAGAAAAGCGACGCTGGCGCATCATGGAGGAGAAGAGGGGCACGGATCTAGATCTGATGGAAGATCGGATTGACTGGAGGCGAAGGGGGATGATGCAAGCCGACGACAGGTTGCATTGATGGGAATGAAAGGCGCAAAGGAGCGGGGCTATTGGGCGACAACGGGTGACAGATTGGCGCGATGGCGGTGCTGGGTGCCAGATCTAGCACGGGATCACTGCACCGGCATAGGCTGGGTCTGGTGACGCTGTCGAGTGTGGGTGAGTGTGAGTATGTGTAGATAAAATGGTAAATTTGTTTTACAAAAGGTTTGGTATAAAAATTAAATAAAAGCCTTTAAAAAAAACATTATTTATCTTTAAAGTATAAAACCCATAAAATAAAAATAACCCATTCACCAACACCATATTCCAATAACCCGTCTAAACACCTTTAAAAAGTAAACAAAAAATTTGGAATCAGCTCAGTGAGGAAGGAGAAAGTAGCAAAAAATTAATATACAATTAAAAGTGCGGAAATTAAATTTAAATAAGGACTACTTAGCCTTAGGGAAGGCTAAGAGTTGGGTTGCCTCCCAAAAGCGCCTTGGTTTAACTTCTTTGGCTAGATCTTTTTAGACTTTAAGCCTTTCAATCCAGTCTTAAACTCCATTTTTGTGTCCTTCCATTCATCATGTCCTGCAACTTGATATTAATTACTAAATTCTTCTCAAATTTGTTAGAATTTTTGAACATGAAATCCATACAAAAAGAAAAATTCAAATTGTTATAATTATCACCCAATTCGAAAGATTTGTTAACTGTAACTTGATCAACATCGACTTTAAAAATAATAGACATATCAGTAGAAGTTATCTTAGTATCATAAATATGAAATTTAATGGTTTCTCCATCAAACTCTAAAGTGAGTGTACCCTCATGCACATCAATGTTTGCTTTTGCTGTACTAATGAATGGTTTTCCTAACAAAACATCTGAAGAATTTGAGGATTTGTCATCCTCTATATCAAGCACATAAAAATTAGCAGAAAAAACTAATCCATCAATGTTTACCAAAATATTCTTCAATACTCTTTTAGGGTAAATAAAAGACTTATTAGCAAGTTGAAGCACTACATTTGTCTCTTTTAATGGACCAACATGTAAAGAAGAACAAATAGACAATGGCATAATATTTATTAAAGCTCCTGAATAACACATACCTCTTTTAACTATAACATTGCCTATAGTACAGGGGATAGCAAACATACCTTAGTCTTTACATTATGGAGGCAGTTGCATTTGAATCATCGCAGAGACATTTTCTCCCATACTCACCCTTCATTACCAACTAGCTTTTCCTTATTAGCACACAAATTTTTAAGAAATTTAGCATATATGGGCATTTGCTTAATTGCATCAAGTAAAGGAATATTTACCTTAACCTTGCAAAGAATCTCAAAAATATCATTCTCTTCCTTTTTCTTCTTAGATTTTACTAATCTTTCTGGAAAAGGGGCCCGAATGACAAAATTGAGGAGCTATTCTGAAATTTCCTCCTTAGGCTATTCATTTTTCACAATTTCCATCTCTTTTTCAGCTTCTTTCTCATTTTTCTTGCCACTTTTGTTTGGCAGGGGCTGTTCCAGCTTATTTTCACTGCTCAAGGTGATTACACTCACATTTTGTATAGGATTAATAATTGATCATGAATGCAATCTCATTTGAGCCTCTAAGCTGCTTAGTGAAATCGCCATTTGACCCAACTGCTTCCCTAATTTTTGAATGTCTCCTGTTGAAATTATAAAGCATTAGTAGCAATTGAATTGACAATTTCTTCAAGGGACATACCTGAATTTGAAGAATTTTATTACAATAGAATGTGCTGTATAGGCTGAAAATTCTTGTAAATTTGTGGCATTCCCCCATAACTGAAGTTTGATTGGCCCATCCACTATGAATCATTAGTATTTGCATATGGATCATAACTCCATTGTGGTGGACCTAAAAATCCTTCATGTTCCTAATAATTCTTCTAGTAATGAGCTCTAACATGTTGCTTGTTTCCTGCAGCCAAAGTTTGAACCAAGAAGTCAAGAGAATACATATATCCAGTCATTTAAAAATAATTAAAACTAATAGACACCAATCTCCGGTAATAGCACCAAAATTTTAGAGGTGTCGAAACTAATGAAAATAAAATTCCTACTCTTTACTAAAACTAACTTGTAAATAGCGATGAGTAGGGTCGAATCCACAAGGATTTGTTGAGTTTTAATTCTTTAAATAACCAAAAATAAACATTTAAAATAAAAGGGGGGATTTTTATGCATCAAAGGTGAAAAATACAGAATTAAAATAATAACAAATAAAATGCAAAAAAATAAATAAAAATAAAATAAAAGATGAGAAACTCCACTTAAAGGTATTTGCGGTGCATGATTCAATTTACTGATCATGGACAAAAAGATAACTTTAAAATCATGAAATAGACCAGTTATAGTTATCGGCTCCTTGCTCCCGACCAATCTTTCTATATTAATAAGGTAATTAAGCAAGACTATAATTAACCCCTAATCAATAAACAGTCCTCTCTCAGCAACATAATTTAATTTATTGATAGCTTTATGAATTAGAAATACCCGACCTACGTTAGCCAATTTCTCAGCGAGATTGATTTAAACCAAATCATGCATTCACTTAATACAACAACTCTTCTTAGTGTTACTATACTAATTTCCACTTATTATTGATTTCACCAAACAATTACGGATTTGATAATCTCAATTAGTTATATGTTATTTAATTAAATGAATAACGAGCTCTTATTGCACATAAAACAAATAACAATAGAGATGGAGTTTCTCCAAACCACAGCAAATAACAAGAACACTACAGAAAATTAAAGAGAAAAATAAAGATAGAACAATCTCATAATAATTGGTTGAATCCTGCCCTTGAATTAACCTTTAACTAGAAATAAAAGTTTAGCCAATCATGGCGAAGAACAAAAACAAAATAAAATTGAAAACTAAGAAAATTCCTATCACGGAGATAGAAGACCAGATGTAGCGGCTGCTGCAAAAGTTACTGTTCATTTCCTCCCCTCTATTCGTTTTAAAAGAGAAAACCTAGAAAATTTAGGAACGTAGTTTATTCCTATCCAAACTTGGAAAATAAAATAAAAATATTAAACGCAATTTAATCTTTCTAAAAATAATGCCTTTTATCTCCCAAATTAAAGCCTAAATATCACTAAAAATCAAATGGAGTACAGCTGGCGGTTAGTGTAACACCCCCTACGTCCCCATCGGAAGGACGCCGGAGAGTGCTACCGACGCTCACTCACACACATGCACATATGCACTTAGCGGAAGTATACATTCATACATAAAAACATATGGAGATACAGCGGAAATTAAAACTTTAAGGAAATAATAGCTGAACATACATTAACTCTCATACATACATATAATCATTATTGCGAAAGTGCAGACGAAAGATAAAACGGAGAAATAACTGAAAACTTAATTACAATAAGATCCTTACATATAATTAAGTATACATAAGATTAGAGAAAAACAAAAGCCAAAATACAGGGGTTGAGCAAAATACAAAACTCCTAACTCCTATGTGGCCGACCTTGCAGATGCGACTCGAACCGGACCATACCTGCCACCTGCACGGGAAAAGAACCCGTGCTAAGCGATAACGCTTAGTGGGGAAAACACACAAGCAAAATGGACGGCCATTCACAATGGTCGCCAAGTCAAGTCACATACACCAATGGCATATGCAAATAATCATAGCAGATAGGTATACATGCATAAATATAAACATACGGTTAACACATTTATAATCATATTAAGCAAAACAAGCAGACGGGATTTCATATAAGATACGGATATTATTATTCAGAAATACTTACCATCCCACATGCATATACTTACCGAGATATCAGAATTTCGTCATCCATAAACACAAACCTTTAACATGCAATTATCATACCAGAATATCTAGGTACTCGATAAAAGCCAATTCACATGAATTGCAACTAGTATATATACATTTAGCATACAGATTCATAGAAATCTCAACATGTCCATATCATACCATAATACACCCACACTAGCCGAGAACCAAGGGACATCGTCTAAAAACTATTCTTCTACTGCATAACCCTAACACATAAAGTATCATGCCATGGAATACGACACATGACAAACTGCCGAAGACGCTATGATAACTGAGTCCAAAGAGACATATAACATAACATTCCGTTATGGCACATGCACTTACCGAAAGCTGATCCACATACCTAGCATCACAATAATACATATATAATCAAATAAATGAGATGAAACGCATGCCAACATGTCGAGACTACTACCATAACAAAACTAGAGAAAACAATTAACATTGCTCATTATTTGTAACAATCCATAGTCAAGAATGCACTCATATTTATACTAATTCACATAATTCACCATAATGGTCAAAAGTACAGAATTACATTCATATATATACTAATTAGCCCAAGTACTTAATAATTCAAGCTTATATTCAACCCATTTAGAGATTCATAATCTCGTTCAGATACATAACTGTTCCACATGTCCGAAATAATGCTCATTCGGATATCACCTTTATTTACTCAAACCAAACAAAACAATTAGAATCCCTGCTGACTCAAAATCGTGGATAATCAATGAACTGACAGCCCCTTACGGTTACGAATCGAATATAGACATCACCTTAATCGAATACAGACATCACCTTACGGGTGCGAATCGAATACAGACATCACCTCACGGGTGTGAATCGAATACAGACATCACCTTACGGGTGCGAATCGAATACAGGCATCACCTTATGGGTGCGAATCGAATACAGACATCACCTTACGGGTGCGAATCGAATATCAATTTCATTTTCACATTTAACATGCTTTAGCACTATTCAATATTCTAAGATTTATCAACGTCAAATATGGAAACATTATCAGGCCAATCATTAATTTAACATTCAAACTTTACTTTTAACAACTAACCACTCTTTACAAAAATAAGGTAGGTCACGGTCACAACCAGATTGGTTGTCACCGCGACATCCCGAAACTCTCGGCAGAATGCAATCTTGGGGTACCTCACGGTGGTAACCCATCAGGTTGTCACCGTGACATACCCACTGCCCAAAACAGAATGCACTTCTGGGGTACCTCACGGTGGTAACCCATCAGGTTGTCACCGTGACATACCCACTGCCCAAAACAGAATATTATTCCTCACACTTTATCATATCATATAATCACTCAAATATCCACATGAACCATAATAGCATCATAGATATCTCGCATACTAATACATTCTAATAACATTTATTATCAAAGCATGCATCATATAATATTGTTAGGCAATTACTTCAGTCACGCATTCACTGCTCATTTCCATATATATATGTATTTCATTAAGCAAATTCATTTCATGTGATGTCTTTCATGTGTATATAACTTAGATCTTAAGTCATACCTATGCATACTTGTTCATATCATACACGTTTATATACATTAAAGTATTATAATGCTCAATAATGTCATTAAACTTGATTTGATTCTAATACATACAAGTACACATCATTACTTCATTAGTTTGCTATTAATCATAACCCTATTCATGTTTATTTTCCAAGTGATAACTATTCTTATACTCATTTAATAGTCCTAAACTTGCATCGAATAGATCCTAGAAAGTTTTGGTGCAATACGGGTTCAATTCGGAAAGAAAAACACATAAAACGGTCAAGATAGAAGGGGTCACGGTGGCAATGAATTCATTGTGACCATGAGGTCCAAAAATAAGCATTCTGCCAAGCATTTTGGTATGTCACCGTGGCAATGAAATTCATTGTGACCGTGACATACCAAAAATTTGCAAAACAGAAGGCAAAACTCAGGACTGCTGCACTACACGTTTTTGTTCAGCCTAAACGGGAATCTAAACGACATTTTTAGACAAAACTTCCTTCTTAACAAATCTTCCGTAGGATGTTAAATTTTAAATGAAACAAATTCCAGGTCAATTGAACATCTATAGGTCCAGATATGATCTAAACAACCCACAGTGCTTCCCTGAACCCGTCCAAAGAAGATAACTCTACTTCTTGACCACTTTTGGGACACTTAGAGTTGCAATTAGCTCAAACCTATTTCTAACACATTTGTAGGAATATATCTTAGCTTTCTAAAGGTACTGATTTCATACCATTTGGAGTTCTAAAACTCCCAAAACAGCTTAATAACCGAAGGAAGGTCCAGTGTATTCTAATCCAGTTTTTCACCCAAAATCCTATTCACATGCACAAATGAACAATTTAAACCAACACTCACTACCATCATCATATATCATCAACAACACATTCAAGAAACTTATATCACACATGAATATACTAAAAATTCAAATACATAATAGAGAGAGTTTCCCAAACCTAAAATTGAAGATCCAAAATCACTCTTCTTCAACCTTCAATCATCAATCTTTACTTTTCCATTAAGGTTCTTCTTGCCACCACAACTTGCACAAACACAAACCCAAAAAATTACTCATCCAAATCTTAACTCAAAACTAGCAAAACTAGCAAAAAGGAGGAGAGGCAAAACCTAAAAACGCAGGAGCCTTAAACCCAAATACATACCTCTTTAATCTTGCTCCAAAACTCAATCAAAACCACCTCTAAGCAAGTTCAAATCCCAGCCAAACAAAGAAGAAGAGGAAAAAGCAGAAATGAAGAAGAGAAGAGGAAGAGGAAGAGGAGGCGTGAGAGGGAAGGGAGAACGGGAACAAATCTGTGTTCTCTCTTTCTCTCACTCTCATTTCTTAATTTCTTCATTAATGCATACCAACCACAATCCACATGGCAATTTCTCATTGGACCATAAATCCCCCTTTGACTTTCAAACACCAAGGTACCATACACTTACCTCATTAGATAACTCTTAGGTAGATATTTTCCAACCTTGGTACCAAACACACTAATATGAACAAAAAAAAATAATAGTATGAACAATTAAATAAAAAATAAGAAATATGAACAATTAAATAATAGATCTAAAAGAATTTACATGTTGATTAATTAAATAAAATTAAAAGAATAAGAAAAGAATAAAATGATAGAACTAAAAGAATTTACATGTTAATTAATTAAATAAAAACAAAAGAATGAAATTAAAATTAATTTAAGAAATTGAGCCAAGAATAATTACCCTCAAATTTATCTTGAAGAGATGAAGGTAGATGATCCAATTCCTTGTCTTGATTTGAAGAATATAAATTGAAAAAATAAAATATTGAAAGATAAATTTTACTCAATAACAAACAATTAATTTGTTTGTCTTAAAGTAGAAAATTGTTTGATTGAAAATAAGAAAATTCTCAAGAACAAAAATAGTTATTTTTTGCCTTAAGAATTGCTGGAAATTTCTTTAGAAATTGAGAGAATTTGTGCTTAAAAGAAGATAAATATTTTCTAAAGAAAATCCCCCTCATTCCCCACTAAAAAACTCTTTTTATTCCCCTTAAAATTTAGATTTTTTAATTAAGAAATTAAATTAATTTAATTCCCATAATTACAAAAAAACCACTGAATTTAATGAGTTGGAAGATAGAAGGCTTTCTGAATTAAATTTTGCAAAAAAAAATGAGTTAAAAAGCATTTAAAATGAAGAATTTATGGCCAAAAAGGCCAAAATAGGCAAAACGGACGAACAGGGGCGCGGAGTGGCGCGTGGCGCCCCGTCGGTACGCTCGACGGCCTGCCCGCGCGCAGGCGCATGCGACAGGGCGCCCGTCAGCGCGCGCCCGAGTGTCGCGCGCGCGAGCATGCCGCGTGCGCGGAGCTGCGCGACCACTGGGCGCTCCGCACCGCCCAGCGCGCCAGGCGCTGCGGCGCGCGCCCAGCGCTGCCGTAGCCCGACACTCGCGGAAATTTTTTTTTTTTAAATTACTATAAAATATAATAATTTAAAAAACTCACTTTTTTCCTCACAAAATAAATTTTAAAATACTTTAAAAATATTTTTGAAATAAATTTTTATATAATTTTAAAACAACAAATTGACATGGAAAACGTCACTTCCAGCTTCATTTTTTTTTGCCTATAGATCAGCACACTTAATTTCATCATTGGGTAATCCCGACCTTGGCTACTCGGGACCCGGTGTCTACAGTTGCCCCCAATTTTGGGGAAGCTAGTGTGTGGGTGCCTAGTTGAGCCAAAATTCAGGAAAAGGAAAGAAGCGCATACCTGAGGCTGCCTCCTTCCCGCTGCTCCCTCGAGAGCAGTGTTGTGATTCATCCACTTGAGTTGCACTGAGTCGCTGACAAGACTACAAAGTGCCAAGGAACCATCCTAAGACGGTGATGCGCCGAGTCGCTACCAAGACTACAAAAAACGCAAGAAGAGGATTGCACCGAGTCTGTTACAGACTACTAAATGTGCAAATGCCATCCATAGATGACGATGCGCCGTGCCTGCTACAGGCTACAAAAAAAATGCAAAAGGAAGATACTGCACCGAGTCTGCTACAGACTACCAAAAGCGCAAGAGATGCCCTCTTAGAGGACTGCACCGAGTCTGCTACAGACTGCTAAAAGCGCAAGAGATGCCCTCTTAGAGGACTGCACCGAGTCTGCTATAGACTACCAAAAGTGCAAGAGATGCCCTCTTAGAGGACTGCACCGAGTCTGCTACAGACTACCAAAAGTGCAAGAGATGCCCTCTTAGAGGACTGCACCAAGTCTGCTACAGACTACCAAAAGTGTAAGAGAAAGAGATTTGTCTCTTAAGAGACCCTGGAGAATTGCCTCCTAAGAGGTCACCGAGAACTGCCTCATAAGAGGTCTAGGACATTTGTCAGCGTAGATTCTATCTTGCCTGATTGCCTAGCAAGGGTGAGTGCTAACGTTGTTGTCCTTGACTAGCCTTATGTGTGTGGCCTTCATTTGGACTTTCCTGCAAAGCTGTGTGCACAGGAATATATGCAATAGATTGTGCATGCAAGTGTAAATGACCATATGCAGATTTTTTTTTTTAAAAAAAAAAAGTATGAAATGCATGCAAAAATGGATAGATCATGTCCTGAGTGGTTAAAGGTCCGTTGAGGATATGGCTTGTCCGCTCCACCATGCTGAGTGGTTAAAGGTCCGTTGAGGATATGGCTTGGCCGCTCCACCATGCTAAGTGGTTAAAGGCCCGTTGAGGATATGGCTTGGCCGCTCTGCCATGCCCCCTGAGGAACTAGAAATGGCATCTTTGCTTAGGGACCATGACCCGTAAACTCTTCAAAGAGAACCGTCAAGTGTGCATCTTTGCCCCCTGGTCAATGAGCATATGTTCGGGATTCTGACTCATGTCTTGAATTATGTCTTATCTGGCTGAAAGGAAGATCATCCGACATATGCTGCCTTATTGCTCCAGGCATCGGAGGTCATTGTTTTAAAGGTAGTGCGTCCCTTGTGGATTTTCACACTAGCTTTTCTTCATGGGAAATGCGTCCCTTTAGGGATTTTCACATAACCCTATGC
This sequence comes from Excoecaria cochinchinensis, assembly GCA_947683425.1. Classification (NCBI taxonomy): domain Eukaryota; kingdom Viridiplantae; phylum Streptophyta; class Magnoliopsida; order Malpighiales; family Euphorbiaceae; genus Excoecaria; species Excoecaria cochinchinensis. The sequence continues at coordinate 13,960,891 of CANTUQ010000031.1, forward strand.
CTAATTTTTGCCTGGAATGGACCCAACCTAATCCAGCGGCTTTTATTTATTATTTTATTTTTGAAGGACAGACTGCCTGTCTTCAGGTTTTCACCCTGCCCTTTGGCCTAACTTTTGCTTAGAGAGCCAGTTACGGTTTTCATCTCTAACGGCCTCTTTTTTTTGTGTCCAAAATTCTTTTAGCTTTTTGAATAATGGTCGTATGGATTTTGGCTGATGAATAACTCGATGTCGGGGCAAGTCAGCTGAAGGATCAAGATGAAAATGGCAATGAGGAACACTTATAGTAAATTGCACATATGCGAAGAGAAACAATGCACTGCTTTTTATACTGGAACTTAAACCATTTTGAGTATGCAAGATAAAGTACTTTGCTTACATTAAAATATTATTGTATATATGCATATGTTCCAGTCTGAGTTCATCACACATGATCATCTTTTAGCATTAATCTAAAAAATACAAGACCCTATCTAATCTCGAGATGGATCTTGAAATCATCAAACTCCTGTTATCAACCAGCTCTCTCGAATTTTCATGGCTGAAAATTTTCTCTCTGTTCTTAATTTTTGCCCGAATACTCTTTTTCTTTTTCCTTTCTCTAAGCACGTTGGGGATGAGACTCAACTCCAATGTATAAATGCATTCGTGGCTCCCTGCCTGAAGCTCAAGAAACACCATATGCCTCTTCCTACGTACCAAACCTTATTAAAAGGTCATCTCCGCTAATTGGATAAGACTGAACTAAGAATCAAAAGGTCTTACTTTGGTTGTAACGTTAGGCTTAGGTAGATGGCTATTAAAGGAGGATCAGGTTTCTAGAGAAAAATGGTCGCAACGTTTATTTGGATGATAGAATCATTTTCATGCTAATTTCATGCTGTCCAGAAATTCTCGAATTTGGACTCGGTAATACTCTGACTCATCAAACTCAACGTAACAATTAAGCTAAGAAAGATAGCTACTGAACTCATCAAGGGGTATTATCTTGGGCCTTACTATTTTCCTTCTTTTTTCTTCTTTCTTTTTTCTCTTCCTTTTTTTTCCTTTTTTTCTTCTTTTTTTTTAACAAATTTATGTCTCTAATTACCCAAAAGATTTATTAGTGATTTACAACCCCTTTCCTGAAGTGTAGCCCAAAAATTATCGACGATCGCAAATTCGTTTTCCAAAGGGTAGACCCATCCTTACCAAGGTGATTTTTGGTAACCCAAAATTATCAATGGTTGAAATTCCCTTCTCCAAATGTAGACCCATTTTCATTAGGGCAGATTTTTGATGGCCCAAAGGATTGCCAATGGTCAAGCCTCAAAGATCATCAATGACTAAAAATCTCTTTCAGAAGTGTAAACCCACTTTTCCTATGGCAATTTTTGGATAGCTCAAGCGGATATCATAATGTACATCTTACCAGAGTGGCCATTCTTCTAAGGGGAAGTAAAAATTATTTTAGGCGAAAGGTAGTTTTAATGTGTGTAACAATAAAATCGGTACGCATTTAGCATACCAAAATAAAGGCTCAACGGGCTAGCAAGCGATTTTGAAATGAGGGTAGGAAATGGTCATTTAGAGAGCTATACAAAAAAATAGTGCCTAAATCATTTTCTAGATCCAGCCTTATCCAAGAGCCGCTTTGACGGGTAATCAGAAAGGTTCTAGTGCTCTTAGTGAGTTTTCATCCAATCCCCTAATTGCATCTAGCTTTTCTTTTCCACAACTTTCTATTTTTATTTTCAGCTCTCAGGATTTTCCTCTCTTCAGGAGTTATATCATATGCTACAAGATCTCGAGATTACATGAAGGAGTATTCATTAAGTTAATATCAAATGTAAATGACTTGTGATTGTGATCATGCATAATGAAATCATGAGAACATAAACAAAAAGCCATTTATATAATGTAAACAGCACTACATACATCGAAACTGAAAAAAGTTCAAATATGAAAAGCATATCTACTAGAAGGTTTCCTCCCCTATTTCTTGCGGCACTCTGGGTCAGTAATCTGTTTATTATCGATCAGATCTTGAATCTCATGCCTTAGCCTCACACAATTGTCCGTCATATGCCCAGTGTGCTGGTGAAAGGCACAATACTGATCGGCCTTGTGATTGGGTTGTCCCTGGTTTCTGGCGGGCTTAGAAGGTAGTGGCTGTAGCTTACCTTCCTTCATCAATCTGTTAAGTACCCAAGACAAGGATCTGCCTAAATTAGAGTAGTGCCTCTGACCTGCTTTAATTGCTGATACTTTTCTTGCCCTTTGGGTATCACTGCTATTGTCATAGTAACTAACTCCTGGACCTGCGGGGCCAGCAATAGTCTTATTGAGAGGTGCCCGGGTAGTTACAAGCTTGGACTTCGCAATCTCTTCTTCAAGATCAGTTAGCTTCCTTTCCGTGTTCGAGGGACTGAGGAGGCCCATTGACTGTAAAGGCTCTAGTCCCTTTGCTCTTCCCAGTAGCTTGATTGGTGAGTCGAATGCGGCCTTACGCCTAGGTTCGGGAGTGGACGGGAACATTACAGTCATCGTTGCATGAGCCTTCTGAGTCGGGGTCGAGTTAACCTGGCTAATAGAAGTCATCATGAATTGGGCTTGAAGAATAAGTGCCATAGCATCCATCCTCTCCTTAATCACGGCCAACAACTTTTTCTCTAGCTCTTCAAATCTCTCATCTATCTCTTGGGCTATTAGGGCACGAACCTCTTTAATTTGTTGTGATGGATCAGCCATTTATAATGCCTGTGTATATTATGATAAAGATACTAGATCTCTGCCAACCAATTTGAACTTTATTTGCCCCTCGAGCAACGACGGGGACCCCAAAACCTCCCAGGTAAATGGTCTATAGTGGCTGAAAAAACCAAGGAGTTAGAATGATGCATGAATGGCATGTAATGTATGATCGTGTTGGTGCAGATGGTCCTTGATGAGTGACAGATCAACAGTTTACAATAATACGATGCGATGCATGGAAAAATGTGAAGGCTAATATGCAGACACACACAAAAATGAAATGCATAAATTTGGTTTTTTCATTAACACACATGAATGACACACGATGCATGAGCATGCTGTGCAGCATCCACAACCACATGCAAGCAGATAGATCCCTACAACCTTATCACTCCCGCACACGAGGTCAATTGGTCTCTTTCCTAGGTGAGCCTTATCCAAGGGTTATCAGGGAACCCATTGGATGCGTGTAATGCACGGTGAAAAGCTAGCAACATAACCTCTCCTATCTAATGTACATACATATGGGTGCTTGGCCATTATGTATTTAAACACCTCAATTAAATCAAGATGGGCCCACCGGGGCATGAAAGCCTTTGATGAAAGACCATTTAATTTAACTGATTTTGTTCAATATATGATGGCCCACGTAGTAAGCACGGGATTATGGTACATTTCACCTAGTGAAAGTATCTATTACCAATACATGAGCTTTGGTCAAAAGGTAGTGATACTTTAGGGCTACCCAAGTATGGTCCCTGCCAACGGGTCTAGCTCATCACAAGCATAACGACCGATTCACTACAAGAAAACTGATTTTTAACGACCAAAATTTAGCGAAGGGATAAAAATCCGGTCGTTAAAATATACAAATAACGAAGAAAAAATAATCCGGTCGTTAATTTCTAAATTTTATTGCTATATAACGAGGGGAATAAATCCGGTCGTTAAAACACTGATATTCCGGTCGTTATTGCCCTGAAAAACATTGGCGGGACTTCTTGATAGTTTACCTCCAAAATAATGCTTCATTATTTGATAAAAATAAAACACGAAATTGCAATGCCCACACAAAATGACGCCACTTCAAACCATTTACCTCAAAAAAAACCTAAAATCACAAATTTCATTTTCCCATCTGCGAACTTCTTCGGCTCTCGCTCCCCTCGCGAAGCACCAGGCGCCAGATCCGGTGTCGCCCCCTACTCTCGTCGTCGCTCGCCGCCACCCCACTATCGGAGATCCAGCTCGCGACTGTCGTTGCCTCACACTCTGTCTCGCTCGCTGTCAGTTTGCCGCCATCGCCTGTCACAGCTCGCCTCTCGCCGCCGTCGCCGATCACCCCTTGTCATTTGCTCGCCGGCGACTCCTCCCTCTCTCACACTGGTCAGTGTTCTCCATCTTTCTATCTCAAGTTTTTATTTATTTATTTATTTTTGTTTTATTTTATCATCATTTAAAACATGGCCTTCCTCTTCTTTCTCAACAATCTTTCGGAGAATCATGTTTTGTGCATGAGAGTCACTTTGACTATTCAAGTTTCAATGAAAAGGATTAGTTTTGTGTATTGTAATTATCATCAAATTCTACCTGTTTGATTCCCTTAATATATGATCAGGAATTGAATTCCTCCACCTTTTTTCACCTTTTTGATATTAAAATGTCATGTAGTTCAGGTTGAGAAGCTCAACAATATAGAGATGGGTCTATTAGAGAAAAATTGATCCTTTTATATAATAGTGCTAATTTAAGAACATTTCGTCAGTTATAAATATAAAAATTAATAACTTTCACGGCAGATAAGTTCTATTGGATATGCAAATTTTCCTGGATTTAATTATTTTATGTATCATATCTTAAAAAATTGGCGGGGTTCTTCATGTGTTACTGTTCAATTCTATGTCTTTGTTTAAATGCAGTTCTTACAGTTCTCAATGCTTTTCGCATTCTTCAGGTGAACAAGGAATGATAGATGATGCTCTAAAAGTACTGGAAGACTTATATTGAGTGATGGTATATATTTTTGCGTAGGGAGGAGACCAAGCAGACCAGTAGTGACTGCATAGCAAACCATCTGGTAACAGTAAATATCTGTCATTTTTTTCTCTCAGCTGGAAGTGAGCATGCTTGGCTTTCTACTTTCTCCTACTGATTGTAATAGAAATATAAGAAATGAGAATGAGATATAGTGTGTAGGTGTTTTGTTTTACATTTGTTTGTGTCAATTCTGGTTTGTTCCAGCTTTTGTTAAACTGGCAGAACAGAGTTCCATCTGATAGTGTTTGAGATAGTTTGATTGCTAACATGTTGAAGTTGTAAGCAAAAAAAAAAAATGAAAGTTGCATTGTGATGTTTCCACCAAGCAGCTTCTTAATTGTTTACTTCCGAAGATGCAATATATTAGTGCAAGAAACAGCAAATATGGAAAGTCTGTGTGCTCTACATTTTGACATCTACAACTGAGGATTTGCCTTGCTTTTGTGAATTACTATTACTAATATGATTTGAATTAATGGCAAAAAAAAAAATTCCAAATTTGTGAATTGGATTTAGCATAGCAAGTGATTGGATTTTAGTGTTATGGAATTAATTATTGCTTATCTTCAAATCTTTTTATTTCTTTCAGAGTTAATCTATATGACTATATATATTTGCCTTTGCCTTTAGTTATATTTTTTTTTCTTCAAACTATTCTTCTTTTTTAGTTATTATTATGCAACATCTTTTCCCAATGTGACTAATAGTAGTCAACCAGGATGTGGTATTATTGCATTTTTTTGCCTACACATGCATGCTACTGTCAGATTATGTTTTTATGGCTCCATATGCAAACTTCCAGCAAACCTGCAGTCACAAGTTTTTAGGTTTCTATCTTTTTTAATAGAAATTTGTTAGAAGAGTGAGAGTAGCAGAGCCTTGGAATTCCATTTGTTACTCTGCTGATGGATTTGATCGGAGGGTGAGTGTACTTTTCTTGCTGGTACACTTATCTCTGATCATATTTTCTGTTGTGATCTCTGACATTTACTGTTTAATTCTCCACAGCGCTGATTTTCATGATTATCACCACCGGTTGCTATATACCAAATCTGGAAACTACTCGTCTACTTTTGTCTACATGGACTGGTAGGTTTTTCAGATTATGTTGTGCAGTGCACTGGCATTTTTTGTGGATGATTTGTTTTCCTATGTGGAAACTACTCATCTTCTTTTGTCTACACAGGCTGGTGAGTTTTTCAGATTATATTCTGCAGCACATTGTCTTTTCTGTGGTGCGGTTAGAATGTACATTTGCTAAGTTCTATAGTTAGCATTTTGACCATCTTGTTGGATTTCTTTCTTGCATGTCTTTTATGTTGTTTCCTTAACCAACAAATAACTGTAAATTGTCAGACGGCAGATTGGTCATTAACAACTGGGCTGAGTTTACTTGGATACTTATTATGTACTTATTATATAAACAACTTGGCTGAGTCCTTTAAATTCCAGAAGCTGGAACAGTATAAGTCGGAATTGGAACTTCCATGGTATTTCAAATATGGTATTTGGTAACTAGGGTGTTCAAAAATGGAGTAATCCATTCAACCCATCCAATCCAACCTTAATAAACCAATATAATTTAAATTTAATTGGGTTATGATAACCCATAAATTGGAGTGTTATTTGGATGGCTTATGGGTTATAACTCATAAACACAATTAACATAATAACTATTTTGTTTTTAATAAGCAATTAACATAACAACTTAATTTTTGGTTTTTAAATAACATCATAACTTCTATATTTTGATACTGCCATATCACTCGCAAAAAAGACTTTATAAACTTTATGGCATGCGAAAGAAATAAAAATAACCTGAAACCCATTTAAGGACATTGTTGAAATTTTGTCATTTATGGATATTGATTTTGTATTTCTTTCCACACACTTACTTGAGTATGTGTGTAAAAGTAACGTAACACGTTCATGTTTAATTTGTTTGCTTTTGTTTCCTGTTCATTAGCTGGGTTATGGGGGTTTCAATTCATGTTACCATCTGTTCTTAATTTATTAGCCAATCTAAGATGAATTAGAAGCTGAATAGTGAATGGTTTCTGATGTAGGCAGATGCTATCTCGGTCTCTCTTTAATATGTCCTTAGAATGTATTCTGTAACAGTACATAAAACATCTTGCTTTCACAATGGCATGGTTAGTGATTATATATCCCTAAACCATTCAAAATAGGTGCTCCATATCCATATTTCTTTTTCTTCTTCTTCCTTTTATTTTTATTTTTCATTTTATTTTGTTTTTGGATTCAATTGCTGATTTTGGTGGATGCTAGTATTGGAGAATTCTTGATTCGTTTCAAACATTTAGATTGTATAATATCTAATCTTTTAATATAATCACTTGTCAACTTTATGGCCACTATGGCACTTCAGAGGTCATTATTTGCTCATACTTTTTATTATTTATATTTTTATGTGATATTTTTATTTTTACTTGTGAATATTAATTTTAGCTTTTGTTATATATTTTGCAGGTCTTCAAAATTTTGGACAGCGAAATTAGGATGTTTATTTTTCGCATTTTTCTTAAAAATCTTTTGAATAGAAATTAGTATAGAGAAGAGTTGTTTTCTTTAACTTACATGTCATTGATAGTTTTTATTTTATTTGGAGTTGTGACAAATAGAATACTATTTAATTTGTAAATTTGACTATACTTTGTAACGTTTCTTTTTTAATATATGAAAAGACCTACATGTAATATTATAAAATAGTTTATATTTTAAAATATCTTTTGGTATTTATGTCTGGTGTATTATGATAAATCAGAGAGTATAGTATATTGGTTATTGTTTTTTGTTCACTAAAAGAAATTTTTAACGATCGGACTTTTTTTCGTTGAAAGTGCGCATAATCAGTGAAGGAAATTTTGGTCACCAAAAGGAATTTTTAACGACCGGAATTTCTTTCGTTGAAAGTGACCACAATTAGCGAAGGGAAAATCCGGTCGTTAAAAGGTATCTTCAACGACCGGAATTCCTTTCGTTGAAAGTGAACACAATCAGCGAAGGGAAAATCCGGTCGTTAAAAGGTATTTTCAACGACTGGAATTCCCTTCGTTAAAAGTGAACATAATCAGCGAAAGGAAAATCCGGTCGTTAAAAATTAGTATTTAACGACCGGAAACGTTCCGGTCGTTAAAGGCATTAACGACCGGATTCAAAATCCGGTCGTCTATACCTTTAACGAAGGGGCTTTTACCGACCGAATTTTCCGGTCGTTATTGGTTTTTAACGACCGGATTTCGACTTTTAACGACCGGATTTCCCTTCGTTAAAGGCTATTTTTCTTGTAGTGATTGGGTCACCATTTGATATACCATAAGGTACGAGGCTTGGGCTGGTGATTATCCTTAACACTTCCCTAAATTGAGTGAAAATAGGGTCGTGCTTCGGGAACGCACCGGGGTTAAGATAGGGACCAAACTAGCATAATCTAAAGCTCTAGCATGGATGCAATGCAACTTCGAAAAGAGATGAAATTTTAAAACTCAATTGTAAATTTTAACCAAGGTACTTTCGAAGGGAAGTCTCAAGGTCCCCAGCGGAGTCTCCACTGTGACGCGCGCCGGATGTCCACTCGGCCGCCCCTATGACCGCCCGCTTGAGGACGATCGGGCACTTGAGGGTCCGTTAACAGCTTGCAATAAATCGCAAGTGCGTCTATGTTAGGCAACAAGGAGGTTTCATGGAGTTGCCACCCAATAGAACATTGGGAAAGTTTCTCTCGCCTCAGAGAGCCTAAGACTGCGCTTAGTATCCATTTTGGGCCAGCCAGAGGGGTCTTGGAAGATAAACCTCTCGCCCTAAGGAGCCTAGGATTAATGCCAAGTTTCGTAACACAAGAGGTGTCTTGGAGGGTAAACCTCTCGCCTCTTTGAGCCCAAAGACAAGAGAAAGTTTGGGACTCCCCATTTATTCATACCTTGGTTAAGTTTATAATCGAGTTTTGAATTTAGTATTTCATGCCTTTTCTCATTCAATTTTAATGCAATTTAATTAAACGCATATCAATCATATAATAAAAGCGATAAATAAAGTAAATGAAAGCAAAATAAATTACAATAAAACTAGGGGCGGAATATAAACCCCATTTGTAAATAAAATGAGAATTATACATAAATCGGGCTATTTATTAAAAATGAGAACATTGGTCCTCTCATGTATAATTTAAGAAAACAATTTTAAAGTGATAATTTACTTTAGATGAAAAATCTAGGACATTGGTCCCATTTTTATTAAATAAAATCCAATTTAGTTTAATAGAAATATTTTTGTGATTTTCTTAACTAACGTGCATGAAAATAAATTTATTATTACAAATTACATAATAATCAATTAAACCAAAATAATAAAAAGCAACAAAAATAATAAACAACTCCCAAGTGGAACTTCAAATCTTCATGGACTCCCACTTGACAAAAACTCACATATGAAAAATAAGTATTGAAAAATGAAAATAAAAAAAAAAACAAATAAAAATGAAGTTAGTATAAAAATAATTAAACATATAACTTGAAAACAAATAAATTAAGGCAATCAAAATTGCATCATATATGACAAGCCAATTAAAATGACATAATAAAAATCTGCAATCTAATTAATTAACAATTTAACATGCATAAAAAAAATAACATAATAATAATAAAATTCAACATGCAAAAACAAGCATAAAATAATGATGATAGAGTTTAACATGCATAAAGACATAAAATAATAACAATAATATCCAATCATGCATAAAAAGTATAATACACAATAAAATTCAGCATGCATAAAACATATTAATAATAGCGATAATATCCAACATGTATAAAAAGCAAAGGTAATAATAAAATCAACATGCATAAGAAATAAATAATAATAGTAATAATAAAATTAAACAAGAATAAGGATAATAATAATAATACTAATGATGGTAATAACTACAATAATAATAACACAATAAATAACAAAGAATATGAACAATCAAATACAATAATAATAATAATAATAATAATAATAAAAGAAGATGAACAATATGAACAACATGAACAATTAAAGAAAAATAATATGAACAAAAATAATAGCATGAACAATTAAAGAAGAAATAAGAACAAAAAAAAATAGTATGAACAATTAAATAATAGATCTAAAAGAATTTACATGTTGATTAATTAAATAAAATTAAAAGAATAAGAAAAGAATAAAATGATAGAACTAAAAGAATTTACATGTTAATTAATTAAATAAAAACAAAAGAATGAAATTAAAATTAATTTAAGAAATTGAGCCAAGAATAATTATCCTCAAATTTATCTTGAAGAGATGAAGGTAAATGATCCAATTCCTTGTCTTGATTTGAAGAATATAATTAGAAAAAATAAAATATTGAAAGATGAATTTTACTCAAGAACAAACAATTAATTTGTTTGTCTTAAAGTAGAAAATTGTTTGATTGAAAATAAGAAAATTCTCAAGAACAAAAATAGTTATTTTTTGCCTTAAGAATTGCTGGAAATTTCTTTAGAAATAGAGAAAATTTGTGCTTGAAAGAAGAAAGAAGAAGAAAAATATTTTCTAAAGAAAATCCCCCTCATTCCCCACTAAAAAACTCTTTTTATTCCCCTTAAAATTCAGATTTTTTAATTAAGAAATTAAATTAATTTAATACCCATAATTACAAAAAACCACTGAATTTAATGGGTTGGAAGATAGAAAGTTTTTTGAATTAAATTTTGCAAAAAAATTGAGTTAAAAAGCATTTAAAATGAAGAATTTATGGCCAAAAAGACCAAAATAGGCAAAATGGACGAACAGGGGCGCGCACCGCCCCGTCGGTACGCCCAACAACCTGCCCGCGCGTAGGCGCGTGCGACGGGGCACCCGTCAGCGCGCGCCCGCATGCCGCACGCTCGAGCATGCCACGTGCGCGGCGCTGGGCGCTCCACACCACCCAGCGCGCGGGCGAGCGCACCCTGGGGGCGCTCCGCCTGCGCACCAGGCACTGCGGCTCGCGCCCAGCGCTGCGGCAGCCCGACACTCGCGGAAATTTATTTATTTATTTAAATTCCTACAAAATATAATAATTTAAAAAACTCACTTTTTTCCTCACAAAATAAATTTTAAAATACTTTAAAAATGTTTTTGAAATACATTTTTATTTAATTTTCAAACAACAAATTGACAAGGAAAACGTCACTTCCAACTTCATTCTTTTTTCCTATAGATCGGCACACTTAATTTCATCATTGGGTAATCCTGACCTTGGCTACTCGGGACCCGGTGTCTACACACATCTATCTCTAATACCTGTACAGATGAAACACTCATGCTAAGCACAATGGCATAGTAGGGAACAAACATGAAAAAGACGACCACTCATAGTAGTCATCAACAATACATACAAATGATTGCCTATAATTATTCACATGTTGTGAAGCGAGCCGAACCCCGGGGGCCCCAAAAACCTACTTTTAGGGTATTCGAGAAAGGTTCATAATACATGTAAAAGATTACAAGGGCATCTATTTTGGGTAACAAGGAGCTCACTGAGCCTAAGACAGTGCATGTATGTCTATTTTGGGCAATCAGAGATATTTTAGAATCCTCCTTCCAATAGAACATCGAAAAGATTCATCTAATCTCGTGAAGCCTAAAACGATACATATACGTCTATTTTGGGCAAGCCAGAGATATTTTGGAATTCCCATCCCAATAGTATATCGAGATGGTTCATTTAACCTCGTGGAGCCTAAGACAATGCAACTTGGGCCTATTTTGGGCAATAAGAGATATTTTGGAATTCCCTTCCCAATAGAACATTAGAAAGGTTCATCTAACCTCGTTGAGCCTAAGACCAGAGAGAGTTCGGGACTTCCCATTTAGTCATACCTTGGTTAAATTATAATTGAGTTTTGAATTTAATATTTCATTCCTTTTCTCATTCAATTCAATGCAATAATTAAAACTCAGATCAATCATATAATGAAAGCATTAAATAGAGTAAGCTCAAAATAAAATACATTAAAATACAATAACTTACAATAAAACTAGGGGCAGAATACAACCCCCATCACAAATGAACAGAAAGTAAATAGACATACACAAAACGGGATATTCATTAATGATGAAGACATTGGTCTTCACATGCACATTTAGAGAAAAATAATATTAAAATGTCAATTTTATTTGGACAAAAATCAGGACATTAGTCCTATTTTATTTAAGAAAATCCCATTTATTTTTATAAATCTTTTGTCATTGTTACATCAGAGGGCTCAAAATAATATTTACAGCAAATAAGGATTAAATAAAATAAATAAGAGAGGAATGGGGTGTGAGAAATGAACCACATTGATGTTTTCCATATTGCCTTTAATTATTTATCCCTTTTCAACATCCAAAATTCAATAAAATAAACAATCTCACAAAGAAATAAAACATGTTAGTAAGATAACAAAAAAAAACATAATGATGAAAAGAATTGATGGAAATAACAGTGAACAAATAAAATAGAGAAAAGGATAGTAAATTACCTTAAAAGAAAGAAAAAGGTTTGAAAGAAAGTAGAAAAAGAAATAACAATAAAAAGGGAAAAGGAGGCCCAAGCCGCGCGAGCGATGGCCGTCTTTAAGCCGACCGACGGGTAGAAGAGAGTTTTCGTGAGGGCCCGTCGCTCAACCTTCGGTGGACCTTCAGCCTATATGTCATTCCAAACCCACAAAAAATGAAGAAAAATCAATTAAAACCCAAAATTCCTTCTTTTAAAACACTTTTTAGGCAATTAAATGATGATAAATCAACATTACACAATAAAAAAAAAAAATTAAAAGTCAATGCGGAATGTTTACCCTCGGAATAATACCTTCTGAAGACGAAAGTTGTGTGGGTTTTTCCCTTGAATTCTATAAAGATCAACTGATGACGTACAATTTTGAGGAAATTTTCTACTGCAAAATTGTTATTTTTAATATCAAATCAAGAGAAGAAAATTGATTTTTCTTGCTTGATTTCTCGTAACAATCACGAATATTAAAAGGATAAATCGAGCAAAAATGAATTTATTTCGTTTTCTTGGGTTCTTCCTTACTTTTTTGAAAAGATTTAGTGAAACTTTGATGAAATAAAGAAAAAAAGCTTTTGGAAATTCTTTCAAGATTTTCTGCTTTCGAAAATATTTCTAACCTTTTGCTGAAAATTTTTTCAACCCTTAAAAATGAATCTTAGCTTACTATTTATAGGCTAAGATTAAAAATTCAAAAAGTTTTAAAATAAAAAATTTATTTTGGAAAAGATTTACAAATCAAATTAAAACCACCAAATTTTGGAAAATATTTGGAAATCAAATCAAATATTTGGAAATATTTGGAGAAGATTTAGTGAAATCCATTCAAAATCATTTGGTTTTGGAGACTATTTATGAAATCCGATAAAATCCACTTTGAAAATCCCTGCAAACCACTGCAGATCACCGACCGATAAGCGTCGCTCGGCGTACAGACGGGTATCGGTCGTATGGGCAGCCCCGGTCTTTTGAGCAGCAGGCAATTACACGTGGGACGAGCCTAACTTGAGCATTGTGAGTTGTTGGCATATTCTACCTGCAATTTCAAAAGGTCTTGTTAATTTATTGCTTTGATCAGATCTTTTTAAAGCATGGACTTTATGCCTTTTATCTTCATTTATTGTTATTTATTTTGTTCATTATTTTGCTTGTTTTCTTTTGTTTTGTTATTTTGATGCATCAGCCATTTTTGAAGCCAAACATTAAATATTAACAAGAATATGCAAATTGCTAAATTAAATTTACACTTTAACAAAAAAGCATTTCACTAATAAAATGTAGATTTTGTACAACAATAAACAAATGTACAAAATCTCCCTAAATACAATCTAGAGAGGTGAATAATCCATGGGCTCCTTTGGATCCACCTAATCATTTGATACGTGGATAGGCTGAGTGCCAGATGAGGATGGTCCTGCCCTGGAAGAGGACGACCTGGCTTTAGAGGTAGGAGGTTGACTGCTGGGGACTGATGGTCCGGCTCCTGCAGCTGACTGTGGGCGAATGATGACCGAAGTTGGAGATCATGGTGCTGCCTGCTATGCTGTTTGGGAGGCTAGCCGGAACTAGATCCGGGCCCACCCATCCAGGAAGGGCTGACCGCTAATCCTGAAGAATTCGAGGGTGTCACTGATCACTCTGCCCAACTGTGTGAAAGCCTGCACCAAGTCTGAGGTCTGGCGCACAGATGCATCTCTAATACTTATCAACCTAGTCTCTGTCTGCTCCCTCCACTCCCTGATGGACCTGGATATCGCTGGTATAGAGGCTTCCAGTGCGTCCACCCAAAATCAAAGAGCAGTGATCGACTCATCGACCATCTGGACGGCCTAATCAACCCTCTGAGTTACAGCCACCTGTGAGGCGCTCAATCCCTGCCTCAACTCCTCTATAACTCTGTCCTGCTGATCCAGATGCTCAAGAAATATCTTATCTCTCTCCTCCTGCCATCTCTCCATTGCAGTGAGGACAGTGGTCATTACGGCAATAATCTCTTGATGGCCATCTAAGGGGGTGATGGCAGATTGGGTCGTGATGCCTGTACCTGGGGCTCTGGTGGTGGAGGTGCTATCGACATGGATGCACCCGGGTGCCCCGATCTTCTATAGGGGTGGAACCGCTAGTCCTCGCGAGTCTCGAAGTGCTGTGGTGGTGGTGTAAGACTCTAATCTCTCTGTGACAGTGGGGTGTTCATCACCTCATCCATATCTATCTCAATATCCATGTCAAATGGGGTGTGAGGCTGCTTAACCTCTAGCTGGGGATACTATGGAGGCTGCTCCTCCATCTGCGATTGCTGCGGAGGCTGTCGCCTGATGCTGTTGTGAAGGCTGCTGTGGAGGCTACTCCTCTTCCTGTGGCTCCCCTCATCCTCTACCGGATGTAATGGCAGAAGCTGAAAAAGGCACTTGGTCTTTGCCACTGTGAGTAGCTTGTACTCATCAGCTCATCCATATTTATCTCAATATCCATGTCAAATGGGGTGTGAGGCTGCTTAACCTCTAGCTGGGGATACTATGGAGGCTGCTCCTCCTCCATCTGCGGTTGCTGCGGAGGCTGCCCCTCCTCTGCCTGATGCTGTTGTGAAGGCTGCTATGGAGGCTGCTCCTCTTCCTGTGGCTCCCCTCATCCTCTACCGGATGTAATGGTAGAAGCTGAAAAAGGCACTTGGTCTTTGCCACTGTGAGTAGCCTGTACTCATCTAGCCGATCGCGTACCTGGGCTACCATCTCCATCGTCTGGGCAGCGCTAAATCCACGAAAATGTCCTCATCCAGTGGAACCCAATGCTTTCCTGAGGAACCTCCAAATGTATTAGCAATCTAGTAATGATGCCTCCTGCCTATATAAAAGGTGTTGTCCCTCATGTCACTCTCATCAAATTAGCCAACATCTCATGGCTAATGTTAAGGCGCTGGCCTATCACCATAACCCATAAGCTCCAAATCTCTGCTGAGTTCACCGACCCAGGGTTACTTGCCCGGCCCAAGTATGAACTAGAAAGCACCCTATGCACGTACCTCAATGCTTGTGATGAGAGCACAGTGCTTTTCATTGTGTTAGGGTCATAGAGTACCCTTGCCATAACGATAGCCTCCCAGTGGTGCCCTAATGGCTCTCTGAGGTATCGTTCCATCTCTCTCGTGTAGGAGCCCTATGGCCTATACAAATACCCGGTGTGTGATGCTATAATGGATTCCCCTGATCCAAAACTGAATGGCCACCTCCTCTAAGTCCTATCTCTGAAATCCCCTATAATGAAGAGTGGCTAGAAACTCCCTCGCGGCCTTCGGATATGTCTGGAAGGAAGGTCGAAGGAACTCAGTCCATCCTGCCACCTCTAGCAGTGCGTCGACCTCGTGCAACATCCCTATGCACTAGAGGAATGGCCTAGAGATGTATCGGCTGGCATGGAACTGCACTCGAGCTAGCACCTGAAATCTCTCCCTAATATCGGGGGTCATCCACTCGGGAGCCTAAGGCTCGGATTGATCCTAGGGAATGTTGCTGTAACACCCCCATCGCCGCCCCCATTGGAAGGACGCCGACGGGCGCGCTACCCGACGCTCACTCACACAGATATACACATGCACAATACGGAAGCATACATTCATACATAACATACATACAGAAATACGGGTAAATTAAAATCTTGACTTAACATGCGGGCACAGACTGATCATGCAATAACTCACACACACGCTTGCACTAAGCGAAACATAAAGCGAAAGGTAAAATAAAGGAAACTTAACATAAAAACATACTAACGTTTACATTTCCCAAAAGTAATCTCAAGATTCTTACATATAATTACATATACAATAATATAGAAATACAAAAGAAAACTGAAGTACAGAAGTTGAACAAAATACAAAACTTCTAACTTCAACGTGGCCGACCTTGCAGATGCGCGACTCGAACAGAACCAGACTGCGACCTGCACGGAAAGGAAATTCGTGCTAAGCGATAAACGCTTAGTGGGGAGAACACACAAGAGTATGGACGGCCATTCACAATGGTCGCCAAGGCATAACACATTCACAATGGCAAATGTAACATTCAGAATACATATATAATCAGGCTTGCATAGAAAGGCATTAATTCGAAGACTCATAACCATAACCATATGCTTATATCAAGAATAGGACAAAACAGACATAATACAATACACGATACAAGTATCATCATGCAGAACTACATACAATATCACATGCATAAACCTACAATGGTATCAAATATCAGTACCTTACCGCGCGAAGTCACATGAGATTTACACATGCAAGTGTCATAACCAAGTACCCATGCATGAACTGACAACCCAATCCAAAGCGACACAATTACCATATGATAATGCACCCAACTATCATGTTAAGAATACTAGCTATCTAACATACTTTGACATGCCATACACACACTAGCCAAAATCCAAGGGACGACATACAAAGCACCACATTACCGCTGTGCAACTCTAATATATAGAATAACATGTCGAAAACACTCTAATAGCGGAGACCGAAGACATAATCACATAACATCACATTCATAACATCACCATGCTTTAATCACATACATGAATACATTCATCGGATCACATTCAAAGCATTCTGAAACTTATAACACAACACATGACAAATGCGGATAATAGTGTTAGCTATCCAATAATGCTTACAATGTAAAGACATACATTCCGAGGTTCAAATATACATTCATATACTTATAAACTGATTTCCCAAATCATTATCGTGCTCATTCGGATATCACATTCTTATAGTTATTTCAAAGCAAAACAAAACAAAACAACAAGGCACCTGCTGACTCACAATAGTGGATAACGAGTGTACGCATGGCGGTACCTTACGGGTATGAATCGACGCATGGCGGTACCTTACGGGTACGAATCAAAAACCATTTTATTTTGTCACAATAAAAACATTTCACTGAAGGGGGATCTTAAACAAGATCCAAACACATTAAAAAGGATCGCGATGATCCGCACATATAAAGGGTTCGCGAGGAACCAAACGGGGGACCTGAGTAGGGTCCAAACGTCCAAAGGGCTGCAGCTAACGGGACTCTATTAGGCATGCCTAACTATCCACTAGACTGACTCTCGCAGGTCATGCATAAAACATTTCACATTTCGAATCGTACAACGCATAAATATATATATACATCATGCATAAACCAGAGTACGATAGACATATTAACATGCTCATAAGGTCGGTCATACATCATACAATTCCTATTGCAAAACATAATACACTCAACACACTTTGACATTAAACAATGTTCTAAAGCATGTCAAAATCAGGTATGGAAGCACTACCATGCCAATGATTATCAATACAAAATCCTAATCATACGGTAGGTGAGAATAACTAAGTATAAATCATGCATAATCCAAATTACATTTAAGCATAACACATTGAGTTCAAAGGCTAAAGCATAATAATGCATTCAGATATCAACCATAGTATTCAAATAAATTTTGCATAGCATAATATCAATCATACCACATACAATTTATATTCTGAAGCATGCAATAATTCAATCAATCACATTTTAGCACTACTCAACATACTAAAGCATGTCAGGAACATATGTGGAATCATATTATACCAATGATTAATAACGCATAATCTTAATCGTGGAATGATACAAGAAACTCTTAAGCATGGCAGAATAATTCTTAGAGGAGGATCTGATCAAGGATATGCATAACATATTTTACATTTTAATATGACATGCTAGGGACAAAACAATCAGAAAGTTAGTCTTCATAATTGTCTTCTTAATTCCTTCGCATTCGAAATATGACATGCAATACAAATCACAACAATAAGCATATAAAAGTATGACATGAATCATACAGTAGTATAAATCCATACAGAAGAGATAGGAAAAATCATTTTGGTTGAAACTGGGCTAATTCGGAAAAAATGGGGCTGAAGAGGGGTCGGGCTCGAGCCATGTCACGACTCGTGACTGGCCTCAAAGGAGGGTCACGAGTCGTGACATAGTGTCACGCCTCGTGACACGCAAGGGAGTCACGGGACATGACTCTAAGTCACGCCTCGAAACACGCAAGGGAGTCACAGGACGTGACTCAAAGTCACGCCTCGTGACATGCAAGGGAGTCACGAGCCGTGACTCTAAGTCACGAGTCGTGACTTGCCTCATACAGGGCAGTCACGCTTCGCGACTGGGAGTCATGCCTCGCGACTGCTTCCAACCCGCCGAGAAGTCACGCGTCGTGATTGGGAGGCAGAGTCACGTGCCGTAACTGAGAGTCACGACTCGTGACTTGTCTCTCTCAGGGAAGTCACGACACATGCTGGAAACGGAAATTCCACCAGAATCGCGATTTCCCGTTCCCAGCATGCCCAGAATTCAAAGAACTCAACAAAATCATTTTCAATCTGATTCAAAACACTACCAAACTCATCTTACCTTCCAATCGATCTTCCATGCATCAAAAATGAAGTAACACCAACTTAATCCAACATCAAAACAACCAAAATCATGCATGGACACATTCATTTCCCTCAAGAACATAAACCCTAAAAGTTACGCTAAGTTCAAAACCCTAACTCAGTAACTTCAATTCAATCATTATCATGCATTACTAATACATCTACTCACATAAATCATGCATGTACACATTCCAAAACACACCAAATTCCAGAAATTAAACAATGCAAACACATTTACAACATTTACAACCTAAATGAGAATTAGGGCAAAACGACTCAGAAGTTCAAATGCAGTAATCAAAGCTCCCAAACCTGGAAAATGTAACTTCAATCCTCTCTTTAGAAGCCCACTTTATCTTTCCCTTTGTCCTTCTTTCTCACTTCAACCACTTGCAAACAAACCCAACCAAGAACACAAAATTAAACCATGAGAACTCCATTCAAAACCCATAAAATGTAGGAGAAGAAGAAGAAGAATAAGAAGCCATACAAATCCATGATCTTACCTCTTCAATCAAAACACACTCCAAGCCAAACACAACTCCAAGCCAAAGAGAACGAAAGGAAAAGCAGAGAAAGGAGAAGAGAAAAGGAAGAGGAAGCGTGAGAGGGGAGAACGGGAATGCTAAAATCTGTGTTCCCTCTCTCTTCCTCTTACTTCTTCCTTTTCTTCTTTCAATACCCACCTAACAATGCCACATGGCAGCTCCTAATTGGACCACAAAATCCACTTAGACTTTTCAAACCAAGGCACCATACACTCACATGCACCCAATCTTTTCCTTAAATAAATATCTCATGCCAGGGCACCAAAATCACACTTCACTAGATCAATGCCACAACCAAAACACCCTACAACCGAATACCACAAGCACACACTAACACTTCTCTTCATAACATACTTAATTAATTATTTACCATTAAGTCCTTATTATCCAAATTTCTCATGCATAAATTACCGAAATACCCTTGCATTCCCGACTTAGCATGCACATTCCGACCAGGGCTATTTTGGGGTGTGACAGTTGCACCGTGGAGGCATCCTAAAAAAAAGAGTTAGTTTTGTATGATAATCATGAGTAAGCTAAGCACAATTTCAGTATTTCAGAAATTTCGGTAGTATTTCGGCTAAAATGTGCCTACCCAAAAAATTTGGGTAGCATCCTGGCAAGGATGTGCCCAACTCCATGCATGAAAACACAAATAAGGGGACAGGCCTCAGGCCCCAAGCAACAATTCTATTATTGAAATTATTTCACATGATGATTAAATGTTCGATAATTCAATCTAATTCAGTTCCTAAACATTAGTCATGCAAGGGCGTATTTTCTAAGTCCACTATTTTATTACTATTTTTATTATTTAATTATCCATTATTTTCACCATTTACACTTTAATTGTCAATGTAAAGGGTGCAGAATGCATAAAATAAACGGAGAGAATTTGCCTCACATTTGGAAGCATATACATCTATCATGCATTCAAAAAAAAAATTAAATAAAAAGAAGTGAAAAGAAGAAGAAAAAGTTGATAACTAACCTAGTAGTCGATGAAGTGGACTGAAAATTAACTTTAAAAAGCTGCAAAAAAATTGGTCCTAGACGTGCGCGATGGTGAGGGAATCGTTTCGGCGCAAACGGCAAAAAAAATGGATCCAAAATGAGGGAGAAAATGAAGAAAAACCGAGAAGACATATCGGTTTGTAGGAGAGGAAAAGAAAGAAGAAAAGGAAAAAGAAAGAAAAGTGAATTTTATAGACTTCGTGTGATCGACGGGCTGGGTCGGAGGACCGAACGACGGGCTACCCATCAGTTGCTCAAAATTCCATTTTCCTTTTCTTTTCCCAATTTTCTAAAATTTCAATAAGAAAATACTTCTTGAATATTTTGCCTCCCTGATTTCCGTGCACGGTACACTTTTCCATCAAATTTACTTTTCTGTAAAATTTAAAATAGCAAAAATACACGTAAAATATTTATGCGTGTGAAATGCATAAAGTGTGCCGGAGAAGAGATCCCCAGGCAGTCAACTGGTTGACCGACGGGCTGGCCATGCCTCAGCCCACCGACGAGCAGCCCGTCTATCATGGTTTTCTTTGAATACTTCTCTTTTTCTTGAATTTCGTGCATTCTTCTCCTTGGACTTCAACCAGAGCTCCCTTTTCCATGTTTTTTCATCTTTTCTCCTTTTCTCTTCCATTCATTTTTATTTTTTGGCCCGAAATCTTGAAAAATGTCCTCCTCCGTACTCAGTAAGATGCACCGGGTTCTAGATGACCCCTGAACTTGGGAAAATACCACTTTTATTCTGGTCTGAGATTTATGAGGAGAGTTAGAGTGGACCAGAACCTTCTATTAGCTGCAGCCCGCTTTTGGGACCCTCGTTTCCATGCCTTCAGGTTTACCTATCAAGAATCATGCCCCCTGCTTGAAGAGCTTGCCACGATCAACGGAGTGAGGCTTCCACTCGGCACACCACCCTGTATCCCGATCTGCGGTTTTGTCCGTACAAGGGACATTGCATTGGCCTTAGTCATTTCTTCCTTAGTTGCCACTAGATTGGTCCCTCAAGGGACCACTTTTGCTCTAGAGCCTTTGACCGAGGCACTAGAGGGCTTCTCTATTATGTCCACCGATTAGGCCGGCATTGTCCTTCTGTTTTTCCATTCTAGGTATTTGACAGTGACTTCTGACGAGTTAACTGTCGATTTTCGGCTGCTCGGGATAGTAGATGGCATCTGCCCCAAACTGACCCCATTCCCCCTGATTCTGGCTGAGGTAATTCTAGGCTTGGATTCTGCCCTTGCCAACCCTTCTGTTGCCTTCATCGGGTGTCCATTATTACTCTAAGTACGTTATTATTTTAAAAGGTTGTGCGTCCCTTGTGGATTTTTACTGAGGCATTTTCTCCCCCGAAAGCAGTTGTACTCTTTTGCCTCTCTCGATGAGGGTGTCGCTAGATTTAGTGAGGTGGCAGATGAGGATATCAGTTTTATGAGCCCCTGGCTCCCTCTTTCTGTTGTGACCACCAATGGCCCTTCGGGGTGTATCCCATCGTGCAGGCTTCATGACGCTACCTTTTACATCGCGGCCCGCTGTACCCGACAGTTTGGGATGATTCAGGATGTTATGAGGCTCCCTTTATCTTTTCAGGGCGGCGTCTTATCTTTAGCCTTCACTTCTACATATGATAGTCTCTGGGCAAGGCTGCCGGTGAAGACCATTATACTCTCCGTCAAGGATTGCTCCACTATTTCTACTAGTTCCTACAAGAGATGGGTGCTTAGCCCTACAATCGACAACAGGACCCCATCGACTTAGTCACCTGGCCAACGAGAGCAGTAGTAGAGCATAGTTTAAATTTACATGCATTCTGTAATGAACGATGTCTCTCTTTATAAAAGAACTAGAAAATAATGAACACAT
This sequence comes from Excoecaria cochinchinensis, assembly GCA_947683425.1. Taxonomy (NCBI): domain Eukaryota; kingdom Viridiplantae; phylum Streptophyta; class Magnoliopsida; order Malpighiales; family Euphorbiaceae; genus Excoecaria; species Excoecaria cochinchinensis. The sequence goes on from CANTUQ010000031.1 coordinate 13,983,119, forward strand.
AAGTTGAATGATTTCTGTTTTATTCCTTTTTGCAAAATTGTGTACATTTCGATATGATTTCACCATACATGATCACCATTTAACATAGATTTACAAAGCAAAACTAAATCTAATCTCAGGGTAGTTCTTAACAGCATCAAACTCCTATTACCAAAGAGCCCTCTCAGGTTTTCTTGATTGGCCATTTTCTCTCGAGCCTCTAATTTTTGCCCAAGGTGCCTTTTTTTGATTCTCACTCTATCAAGGCACCCAATTTTAGTAAGGCCGCCGTTTTTCAATTTTTGACTCATAGGGCTTCTATTCCCTTCTTTTGATTTTTATTTCTTTAACCATGTAACCTCTTAAGTCTATCAACATTGACCGGCTCTTCGAATTCATTTCCATCACTATCTACCAAAATCGCTGCTCCCTTAGACAATAACTTCTTGAGAACAAATGGGCCTTCCCATGTCAGTTTGAACTTACCTCGTATTTTCGGCACACCTGGTCTCATTTGCTTTAAAACCAAATCTCCCTCTTTCAGCGGGTGCTTTCTGACCTTCTTTCCGAATGACCTAAAAGTCCTTTCTGATAAATCTGATTGTAATAATAGGCCCATAATCTATTCTCATCCAGTATGTTTAGCTGTAACAATCATTGTCGGGCTCAATCAGCTTCTGGGATCTCTACCTCCATAACTACCCTTAAAGATTTGAGTTCTATCTCAACTGGCAGTACAGCTTTTGTCCCATACACCAAAGAATACGTCGTGGCTCCTGTAGAAGTTCTGGCAGTGGTTCTATAGCCCGAGAGTGCGAAAGGCAACTTCTTTACCCAATCCTTATAGTTTTCAACCATTTTGGCCAAAATTTTCTTAAAATTTTTATTAGCAGCATCTACTGCCCCATTGGTTTGCGGGCAATACGGAGAGGATTTATGATGCTTTATGCCATACTTCTGAAGCAACCTCTTCATTTTGGCCATTAATTGCACTCCATTGTCGGACACAACATGATGAGGGAGACCATATCTGCATATCAGATTCTTCTCAATGAACCTGGCCATATCCCGAGCATCGACTTTCTTAAAAGATTCAGCCTCTATCCACTTAGTGAAATAGTCGATAGCAACTATAATGAACTTATGTCCATTAGAGGCTATAGGGCATATCTCTCCAATAATGTCTATTCCCCAAGCTGCAAACGGCCAGGGTGATGTTAAACTGTGTAGCTCCGAAACTGGTAGATGCCTCAGGTCCGCGTACTGCTAGCATAACTGGCACTGCTTCACATATTTTAAGCAATCAGTATCCATCGTAAGCTAGTAAAACCATTGTCTCATAATTTTCTTTGCTAGCGTTAATCCATTCATGTGGGCTCCATAGATTCTAGCATGGGTTTCCTCCATAACCTTCACAGTTTCTTTCTAGCTCAAACACCTCAATTGAATACCGTCGACTTGTTGCTTGTATAGCACACCATCTATACAGAAAAATTAAGTGGATTGCTTGCTGATCAATCTTTGGTCCTTTTCAATAACCTCTTATGGGAATATCGTCTTCTCTAGGTAATTCTTAATATCATTATACCAAGGCTTCACATCAACCATTTCAACTTCCATGACTGGATTAGACTCAAAACTGGGCTTTTCAGAACTGGAGATCAAGATGGGTTTCATGGCTACTCCTTCTGAATTATCCCATATTGACACCAAAGTCACAAGGGCATCTCCTAACTGATTCTGATCCCTCGGGACAAAATGGAAAGCACATGTCTCAAACTGACTGCTCAGACTCTTCAGATGCTTCATATATGGTATCAGTCACTCCTCCTTTACAGCCCATTAACCCCGAATTTATTTGATTACTAGTGATGAATCTCCAAAGACTTCTACGTTATTTGCCCCCAAGGCTATCAAGGCTTCTAACCCAAAAGTGCAAGCTTCATATTCGACTTCATTATTAGTGGCCTTGTACCTCAGTTTCTTAGCTAATGGGAGTTTTTCATCATCTGGGGTTGTAAGAATGATCCCTACTCCTGCCCCCTTGCTGCTAACCGCTCTGTCAAAGTGCAACTGCCAACCTTGTACTGCAACGGCTGCAACATCCTCTTCTAGGAAGTTAAACTCAAATGAATCTCCTTCTATAGGGTGCTCTACTAAGAACTCTGCTACTACACGTCCCTTAATGGTCTTTTGAGTAACATACTCAAATCAAATTCTTGTAGTAGCAGCAGCCATTTTCCCATTTTTCCTAACAAAGAAGGAGATTCTTATAGGTATCTGAGATGGTTCTGTTTAGCGATTGCTTGTACCTTATAAGAGTGGAAGTAGTGTCTCAACTTCTTAGAGGCCTAAATCACTGCAAGGCCAATCTTCTCAACTTCAGCATACTTGATCTCATAAGAAAGGAACTTCTTACTAAGGTAGTAAACCACAAATTCTGCTTTGAACTCATCCTCTTGAGCAATCATTGCTTCTACTGAGCTGTCTTCTATTGCTAAGTATAAGATTAGTGGCTTAACTAGTTGAGGTGCTCTCAGAATTGGGGGATTCAACAAGTATCCTTTAATAGTCTCAAAGGCCTTTTGACAATCATCATTCCACTTCACGGGCCGGTCTTTCCTGAGCAGCTTAAAGATAGGTTCACAAATTGAAGTGAGCTTGGCAATAAATCTGCTGCCATACTATAATTTCCCCAAGAAACTTCTGATATCCTTTTCCTTTTGAGGTACTGGCATCTCTCTGATGGCTTTGACCTTATCCGAATAGATCTTTATTCCCTTCTGGCTTGCTATGTGTCCTAACAATTTTCCCGAAGTAACTCCAAAGATACATTTCTTATGGTTTAATCGTAGATTGTACTTATTAATTCTTTGAAATAAATTATCTAGGGCCTCAAAATGGCCTTCTGTAGTAGCTGACTTGATCATCATGTCATCGAGATACACCTCCACTTCCTTATGAATCAAGTCGTCGAGGATCTTAGTAGCCATTATTTGGTAAGTTGTGAATGTATTCTTTAAGCCAAATGGCATTACCCTGTAAGAGAAAGTACCCCACTCAGTGATGAAAGTTGTCTTGATCCGATAAGCTATCTTATTAAGAATCTGATTATACCCAGCATATCCGTCCACGAAGCTATACATCATACAATCAGTGGCGCTGTCTACTAACCGATTTATAATCTGGATATGTCAGAATGGCATGTTCAACGATTTCACGATCGACTCCTGGCATATCTTCGTAGGTCCATGCAAAGAATTTTTCATATTTTCTTAAAATTCTCTCAAATTTTAATCTCTCTTCAGGAGTTACATTAGATGCTATCAAGATTTCCTTTGGATTTTTTGACGTTCCGAGATTAAACGGGGTGGCATCAGTTGAATCAATGTTAAATATGAATGAGTCATGATCATTATTATGCATAGTAAAATCATCAGAAACATTGCACAAATAAGCAAAAATTGTTCATATTATTAATTGAACTGGAAAAATCATAGACATTATTAAAGAGTTATGGCATAAAAAGAAAATTTAAATTATCATCTTCTTCTTTCTCTGCCGACGAAGATGTTGCAGCCGACAGTTGTGTGTCAAATTGGCATTTTAGAGGCACTGCATCAACCCCCTGTGAAACTTCATTCTATTCCCCCTGTAGCTTCATCTTCCATCTTCTCCTTCCCCTTCACTCGGGTGGCCATTAACCTCTTGGTGATAATCTCCTCGGGTGTTTCTCAGTCCCAAATAGTCCCTTTGGTCATGATTTCTTCATCCCAAAAACCCTCCGCTGGCTTGATCATTCCAATATCCCAATCGAAGACATCACTAAAGACCTTAAATCCCAGTACAATTCTTCCATCAACCCGCTGAGGCTCGGCTTCTCCCACATAGGCACATACTAAAGTGGCTGGCACGAAGTTGTCCTTAATATGAGGGATCTCACCTACTGCCCTCTTGCTCATCATTGTGGTGCCCTTATATCTGAGGCCTCTTCTATCCTTCTAGCCTCTCGTAGGAATGGTAGTTTGCGATCCCTGGGAATGTTTGCCCAAACCGGCTCTAGGGAGGAAAGACATCCTCTTCATCATGTTTACTACCTGAGGGCTTCCTGTGATGTCTTCTTCCTCGCCAATCATGGCCATATGAAACCCGTTGAAGGGTTGCCTTGCAATTTTCAATATGGACACCTGATTCTCCCTTGCCGCTGTGATTGTTACCACTTGTCCCTCATGTGGGATCTTGATCATCTGATGCAATGTAGATAGCACCCCTCCAAGCTTCTAAAACTATGGCCTGCCCAATAATGCTGACAAGTTGGCCGGAATGGGAAGGACTACAAACTCCACCTCTGTTTCAATTGGCCCAGTCTTGAGTATTGACTTGAATGTTCTCGATGCCTGACTTCGAGAGTTATCATAGGCAGTGATTGTAAGGTCAAACTTGCTCAGCATGTCCTCCGACACCTCGAAAGACGCCATTGCCACCAAAGGGCGGACATTTATCGAGGAACCATCATCCACCATGACACAGACAGTGTGCTTCTCATTTATTTGGGCCCTTACATACAAGGGACGGTTGTGGTTACGGCCCTCGGCTGGCAAATTAGCGCTTGAATACACCAGGTTCTCAGCAGCACTTCCCTTCACTATGTCCAACAATTATATGGGGGAGATGGTAGTTGCCACTGTAGATTTCCATAAGGCTTCCAACAACTTCTGCCTATGTGAAGGAGACTATCTCAAGAGATCCCATATCAAAATTTGAGCAGACATCCTTTTCAGTTGCTTCATTATTGGATCTTCCTCTAGCTCCTTCTCCTTCTGAATTGCCATGGGATCTTGTGACTTCTCAACCTCCAGAACTACCCTTCCGCTCCGCGTTACTGCTCTGACCTTCTTCTCATCATCCTTCTTCTCCTCCTCGTCATCAAGGTTATTTTCTTCATTTCCACTGTCATCAGTGGACCAATACTCTACCATTGCCAGGGAAATCCCTTCTTCACTTGTCCCTTCAGGGCAAGTGATAGCAATGCTCTCACTTCCATACAAATCCTTCAACACATACCATTCGAGTAAGCTAGACCCGATCATGAACACAGGTGGGGGCACATTATTTTATCCGGGCTTCTTCTAGTTCCCTCTCTTTTTCAGATCTGTGATCTATTTGGAGTCGATCAGATCCTGGACGGCATGCCTCAATGCCTTGCAATTTTTAGTCATATGCCCGTTGTGCTGATGGTAAGCACAATACTCATCATCCCCGTGTCCCGGTTGTCCCTGGGTCCAGACGGGTCGAAGTGCTAGAGGTTGTAACTTCCCCTCCTTTATCAATCTTCTCAGCACCCAGGAGAGGGACCTCCCTAGATTTGAAAAGTGCCTCGAACTAGCACTTGCAGCTGAGACTTCGGTCGTCTTGCCCATTCTACCACTACTACTAGAGCTTGCTATTCTTCTCGCCCCCTGACCACCACTGCTCTTTTTGGTATAAGCCTCACTACTTTTCCTCCTTGCTAAGTACTCACCCTCAGCCTCAATGGCTATATCCTTCAGTAACTCCTAGTCTTTTAAACCCTTCATCTTCAGCGCATCTTTCAGATACTGGCTAGCATTCTTGATAAAGAGTCTGATCTAATCCTGAGTATCAGGCTTTCTTTTCATTTCCATTACCCGGATCCTCCATCAGGTCCAATACTCTTGAAACAACCCAGACTTTTGCTGTAAGAGTTCTAAATCCTTCAACGCTAGTGTTGTGCATTTTCTAGTGATGCAACATACCGCAAGTATACGGTGTACCGCAATAGTACTTTAGATATCGATCCCACAGAGAACGTGTTACACACTATTACTAATTGATTTTAATCTTATTTACAATGATTAATTAATGGTAGAGTTGGTTTTAACCTAATCTAACATGTAAACTAATTAAACCTAGTTAATGATAGTCAAAAGAAGATAAAATAAATCATGAAGAATTAAAAACAATGAACTTGATTCCATCATTTAGATTAACATCTTTCATCTTTTCTTGCAAGCCAAGTTAGAATAAACTTTTAACTCACTCTCTCGACATGAATTAAAATGCCTAAAACATATAATTAAAATTCTAATTCACATTTTTCATTAATGAATTAGAGGTTTCTGATTACATATTTTAAGAATAAACACTAACCTATAGCAATTATCTCAATATACCAATCTCTCAAATATACCTTGATAATGAATCTCTATTAAATGTCGGATAAAGCAAACTCTCGAATTACTTTAACTTGTAAAGATCATGCAAAAGATATTAATAGAGAATCTACAATGAAAGATTATGAAAGTAGATAGAAATAGAAAGAATTATAATATGCAAGTTCATTAAAATAGTATTCATAAAAATAGTGGAGAAGAATTAAAAATAAGAGAATAAGATAGAAGCCTTTCAACCCTTTTCTCAATCTCTTGAAAATAAATTTTCTTTCTCCTTGATCTTCTTCTTCAAATCATAGAACTAAATAATAAAATTTAACTAAAGAAGAACTATTTACAAAATACAGAAAATTCCTTAACTAAAAAATTCATCAATTGTCATTTTTTTATATCTTAAAACTACAGTTAAACTACATATTTATAGAAAATAATTGAAAGCTTGTGTCTCTTGAAATGACCCTTGAGAATGGTTGCAAACTTTGGGTGAAAGAAGGTGATTTTCCAAGTGACTTTTGGCTGAAAACCGTCCAACGGTCGCCTCTGTCGCGCTCGCAACGGTGTCGCGCTCGCGACAGAACGCGCTTGCCCATTTTCTTTTCTTCCTTATTTCTCTCGGTTTTCGCTTCCCTCTCTGGCCAGTCACGTCGCGTGACTCCCCATCACGGCGTGCCTTCCTCGCATGTGTCGTGACTGGCGCTCACGTCGCGTGACTTCTTCCCTTCTTTCTCTTCTCTTCTCTTTTCCCTTCCTTTCCTAGCCTCTCTGTGGCGTCACGTCACGTGATCCCTGGTCACGGCGTGTCTTCTTCTCTCGCAGCTCCTCTCTTCTCTGCTCCTTCCTCTTCTTCTTCTTATCAAGTCACGTCCCGTGACCTCTGGTCACGGCGTGACCTTCTCCGCTTCTCGTGATCTTCTCCTTCTTCTACCTCTTTTCTTCATTTTTTCACCTAAACATGCCAGTAAACATAAAAACTAACAGACTAATACTAATATACATAAACTAACACATATAACATCAAATATTCACTTAATTATATAATTAATTAATTAAATTCATACTAAACATATACTTAATTATACATTAATTAAGCTCCTATCAAATTCCCCCACACTAAACCCTTGCTTGTCCTCAAGCAAGATCAAAGAAATAAGAAAATTTAATAACCAGTAAAAATTACTACAAAACACTGTTATTTAGCACATGTAATAGAATTGAAAAGAACCAAATATCTCATGCACTCATAATAAAATCAGTAAGTCAAAATTTAAAAGTATGCATTTCAGATTCAACAAATTACTTAACTTTACTAATGCCAACATAAAGAGTATGAAGTCTATTAAAACTAAACATGAACTAAAGAAAGAAAATTAATCATAAAGTTTAAATTCTCAAGCTACTAGCTGTACTTAGGACATTTTGAGCTCACTTACCCTTAATCAAATCTCATAGCATTTTTAGACTTTGCTTTTTCTTTTTGATTTCTAGCAAGAGAAAGTATATGGGTGCGTTTTACGCTCCATCCCATATTTTTGCAATTTTTGATATATATCTTGCTTTTCTTTTTTTTTTATGACTTTAGTGGGTGCATTTTATGCTCCATCCCACTTTTAACTTTTCTTTTTAAATTTAGTCCTCATCCATTATTGAAAAGATAAAAGGTAAGTATTATGGCTATAGTTTCCTTAAACAACTAGAAATTGAAAATTATAAACTAAATGAGTAAATTCGAACTTTAAAAACATGGTTAGTTAGAAAAACTAAATAATCTATAATGTTGAAATAAGTAAAACAAAATAACTTGAAAAACTTAAAATACATGCTAAAAAGTTTTGAAAAACTGATAAAAATGAGTATCAAAGATAAATGACTTAACAACCTTATATAATACACCAAATAAACAATGCTTTATAATAAAGTTTACTTAAAAGCCTAATTGAAATATAAAAACATAATACATAACATAATACATACACAAACTCACAAAAACAATCACAAATATCACAACACATAACACAATCACTCCCCCACACTTAGAACCAACATTGTCCTCAATGTGTAGGAATGACACACAAAAACAAGTAAAAAGAAATAAATGAAATGAAGATAAAGAAAACTCCCCTATCATGGTGAAGGTGGAGGCGATGGAACCACAAATCCAGCCTGGGTCATGAAATTATCAAACTTGTATTCCAACCTTCTTTGACGTCTCTCAATAGAAGAAAGTTGTGCTTGCATATCGGATAACATCATTGGGATGTTATGACTAGATGAACCAACTTCAGGAGCAGAAGCCGCAGCAGGTGGAATATCTGCCATCTCCTCATCTTCACTTGCCTCCTCCTCACCTTCTTCATCTTGTTCCTCAACTGGTGGCGCAGCATTTCCAGCAATATCCCTCCAACATGATCGAGCACGTGCCGGAATTTCCTGAAAATTATTTCCAACAACCTCTCCACGAACTAACATAGTCTTATTAAAATAATGGCAAGGAAAAACTCTATAATAAGCATCAAGATCAACATTTAAATTAGTTGCAATACTAGAAATAACATGTCCATGTGTTAAAGGCGAATCATGCTTATGTACACATTGCAACAATTGACTTATTATCCAAAAAGGCCAACATACGTCCTTGTGTTTATGTACACACCACATCAAAAACAATTCATTATATGAAACTCTATTGAATTCGGACCTATTAAAAACCAAAGAAGCTAAAATCCTATGCAAAATCCAATACCTTAAATCTTTAATAAACATGGATTTAGCATCCCTAGCTCTATAACGAGTTTGCAAATCAGTCAAAAATGTCCAAAATTCATATGGCTTAAAAGATTTAGGTGGCTCGGTCAAACCAGCTTGAGAAAATCTAAATATCCTATTCATCATAAAATAGGTTAAAGTATAAGGTATACCAGCCATCCTAAAGTCTAACCAATTCTCATTATCATCATTCTTTTTTAATGTGGTATAGAATTCTAAAACTAAATCAGGACGCACATTTTCATGCATAGAAGCAAATTTAAACAACCCACATACCCTTAACATATCATTAACTACTTCTAGCATACCAATTTGATTAAGTAAAGAGTCAGGAAAAAACTTACAGTGCATCAAATGCCTATTACGAAGTAGTAAATACCTACTGCCTTCATCTACAGAGAAAATAGGAAACAAGGCACCATAATGAGCAGCAATGTTCACCACTTCAACTTCCTGCTCTTCTTGTTCAATGCGAGAAACATTTGGATTCTTTGTTCTCACCATTTTCGATTGTGTTGGTTAAACAGATAATGAAAACTATAGAGAAATAAAGCTAAAGTCAAGGGAAGAATTTAACACTGGGCATGCCAAGTGAGTAACAAAACCAAATACATGAAAGGAAAACAGAAAAGATAAAAGAAATAGGAATGTAAACAGAGAAAATTACAAAAGAAATGTGATTTAGTTATACATAGATGCAACCGAAATACACTAAAGGAAAACACAAAAGACAGAAGAAAAAGAAATAGAAACAGATATAGAAACAAATAATAAACTAAAAAAGAAATACAACTCTGTTATGCAAGAAAATACCGAAATGTAATAAGCTAGGGTAAAGAAGAAAAGAAAAATGAAAGGATTTAGACAAACCTGGTAATCTCGTAATCCCTAGATTATTTAAGAAAAGAGAAAAGAAATGAAATAGAGATACAATGCTGGAATGTAAAACTTAGAAGAACGAAATGAAAACAGAGGATTGAAGAGTTCGAAATTTCTTGGTGAAATGAGGAAACGAAGAAGAAAAAGTGGCTAATGAGGGTCTTTTAAGTCGTGACCTGAGTTAGGGAAAGAAAAAGAACAGTGAAATGAAAATAGAAGAGGAAAGGTCACGACGTTAGGGTTTAAAAATTTTAATTCCCGCTTTTAAATTTTTTCTCTTTTCCTGTTTTTTAAAGCTTAAACGTTTACATTAACTTAATGTAATTGAAATTAAATTACCTAAATCAGAAAAGAAAACAAAATAAAACCAAATAATAGAAAAAATAATAAGTAAGATCAGAGAAAAGAAAAGAAAAATTTTAAAGCATACCTGATACACCCCTAAATTGCAAATCTCTCATCACGCGACGTGAGGCAACGTCACGCCGTGACACTCTGCACTTACCTGGCCGAAGTCCCTCTTCCTCAGATCGTCACGTCACGTGAAGTAGCATCACGACGTGACGCTTCTACCTTACCTGGGCGAAGTCCCTCGCCTCAGCCCCTCACGTCACGTGAAGCTTCATCACGTCGTGAGCCCTGCAGAAAACTTGTTTGCATTTGCGATCAATGCCTTCTGTCGCGATCGCGATACTTGCCGCGATCGCGACAGAAGCCAACGTCTGAAAAAAAATTTTATTTTTTTATTTTTTAAATATTTTGTTATTAAAATTTTTTATAATTGAACAACTCTAAACTTACTAAATTAGCTGTAAAATAAAAATAAATGTGTGAGTAACATGAACATTTATAAAATAAAATATATAAACAAATTGAAAACAAAGAACAAAACATAAATAAAAATAAAATAAACTAAGTAACCTAAATAAAAGAACTAGATATATCATGGCTTAATATGCTCCCTAGGATTCTCCTCAGTATTGCTTGGAAGACATCCTAGATTTCTTGAAGGTAAAGAATTAGCAAGTTGGCCTATTTGAACCTCAAGATTATGAATAGAGGCTGCATGATTTTTAGTGATTTGATCAATTTTTGCCTCAAGTTTCTTTTGGCTTTCATCTTGATAATTCATCTTATAATTAATTTCCTCAATAAACTTATCAAGTTTTCCTTCAAAAGCACCAAACCTATCTTGTGGTTGTTGATATCCTACTCCCCTATTTTGGTTATTAACATTATTATTCCCCCATGAAAGGTTAGGATGATTTCTCCAACCAACATTATAAGTGTTAGAATAAGGATTTCCACGTCCTTGACCTTGAACAAAAGTAACTTGCTCTTTATTAGCTATGCCTAAAGTGCAATTACCACTATCATGCCCATTTTGACCACACACATTGCAAGCATTTGATACATTACCTCCCATGCCTAGGTTATTAACTCTATGAGTTAAAGCCTCAACTTGAGCTTGTAATGCAACCATAGAATCTACTGAATGTATCCCTCTAGCATTAGAATTATTATACTCTCTTACTCTTTCAGGAGGCCACATACAGTTGTTCATTGCCATTTCTTCCAAAAGCTCATATGCTGCATCAATTGTTTTTCTCATTAAAGACCCTCCGGCAGCAGCATCAATAGTCCCTCTTGTGGTAGGATTAACTCCATTATAGAATGTTTGCATCAACAACTCTCTTGGCAAGTTATGGTGTGGACATATCCTTTGCAATTCCTTGAATCTTTCCCAAGCCTCATATAATGATTCATTTTTATTTTGAACAAATGTAGTAATATCCTTTATGATTTTTGCGGTTTTGGCCAACGGAAAATATTTTGATAAAAATGCTTGGGCCAATTGGTCCCAAGTAGTTATAGAACCTCTTGTTAGGGAATTCAACCAAGCTTTTGCTTTATCCTTCAAAGTGAATGGAAAAAGCCTAAGTTTGATTGCATCATTTGAAACCCCATTTATCTTAAAGGTATCACAAATCTCAAGAAAGTTTGCCAAATGAGCATTTGGATCCTCATTTGCCAAACCATAAAATTGAATACTATTTTGAATCATTTGTAACAATGAAGGCTTAATTTCAAATTGATTGGCATTTACCGTTGGTCTTACCACTCCTTGTTGAGCACCACTCAAAGCAGGTGTGGCAAAGTCCATCAATCTTGGTGGATTTTCATCAGCCATGATAATTGATCTCCTATTTTTGTTCTTCTTTTTATTGGATTTTCGGTTACTCAATAAAAACCTCTCAATTTCAGGATTTAAAGGCTCAAGCTCTTCTAAAGAACTCCTTGTACTAGGCATGAACTTCTAAAATCCTGTAAAAACAAAACAAAAAATTAATTTAAACAAATAAACAAATTAAAACAAAACAAAATATTGTAATCCAAAATCATAAATCAATTTTCATAATGGCAAACAACCGTTCCCCGGCAACGGCGCCAAAAACTTGTTGTGCATTTTCTAGTGATGCAACATACCGCAAGTATACGGTGTACCGCAATAGTACTTTAGATATCGATCCCACAGAGAACGTGTTACACACTATTACTAATTGATTTTAATCTTGTTTACAATGATTAATTAATGGTAGAGTTGGTTTTAACCTAATCTAACATGTAAACTAATTAAACCTAGTTAATGATAGTCAAAAGAAGATAAAATAAATCATGAAGAATTAAAAACAATGAACTTGATTCCATCATTTAGATTAACATCTTTCATCTTTTCTTGCAAGCCAAGTTAGAATAAACTTTTAACTCACTCTCTCGACATGAATTAAAATGCCTAAAACATATAATTAAAATTCTAATTCACAATTTTCATTAATGAATTAGAGGTTTCTAATTACATATTTCAAGAATAAACACTAACCTATAGCAATTATCTCAATATACCAATCTCTCAAATATACCTTGATAATGAATCTCTATTAAATGTCGGATAAAGCAAACTCTCGAATTACTTTAACTTGTAAAGATCATGCAAAAGATATTAATAGAGAATCTACAATGAAAGATTATGAAAGTAGATAGAAATAGAAAGAATTATAATATGCAAGTTCATTAAAATAGTATTCATAAAAATAGTGGAGAAGAATTAAAAATAAGAGAATAAGATAGAAGCCTTTCAACCCTTTTCTCAATCTCTTGAAAATAAATTTTCTTTCTCCTTGATCTTCTTCTTCAAATCATAGAACTAAATAATAAAATTTAACTAAAGAAGAACTATTTACAAAATACAGAAAATTCCTTAACTAAAAAATTCATCAATTGTCATTTTTTTATATCTTAAAACTACAGTTAAACTACATATTTATAGAAAATAATTGAAAGCTTGTGTCTCTTGAAATGACCCTTGAGAATGGTTGCAAACTTTGGGTGAAAGAAGGTGATTTTCCAAGTGACTTTTGGCTGAAAACCGTCCAACGGTCGCCTCTGTCGCGCTCGCAACGGTGTCGCGCTCGCGACAGAACGCGCTTGCCCATTTTCTTTTCTTCCTTCTTTCTCTCGGTTTTCGCTTCCCTCTCTGGCCAGTCACGTCGCGTGACTCCCCATCACGGCGTGCCTTCCTCGCGTGTGGCGTGACTGGCGCTCACGTCGCGTGACTTCTTCCCTTCTTTCTCTTCTCTTCTCTTTTCCCTTCCTTTCCTAGCCTCTCTGTGGCATCACGTCACGTGATCCCTGGTCACGGCGTGTCTTCTTCTCTCGTAGCTCCTCTCTTCTCTGCTCCTTCCTCTTCTTCTTCTTATCAAGTCACGTCCCGTGACCTCTGGTCACGGCGTGACCTGCTCCTCTTCTCGTGATCTTCTCCTTCTTCTACCTCTTTTCTTCATTTTTTCACCTAAACATGCCAGTAAACGTAAAAACTAACAGACTAATACTAATATACATAAACTAACACATATAACATCAAATATTCACTTAATTATATAATTAATTAATTAAACTCATACTAAACATATACTTAATTATACATTAATTAAGCTCCTATCAGCTAGCTCCATCCTCGTAATGCAATCATACTGCCTGAGGAACTCTTTAGTTAACAAATCCCAGTCTTTCTTGGTTCTCTGGTCTAGCCTATGGTACCAGTCCACCGCGGGAGCTGTCAGGCTCATGTAGAAATATTCTATCTTCGGCCTCTTCGTTAAAGTAGTACCCTTCATCACCAACGAGTATTGCTTTTTATGCGTAGGGGGGTCTGAAGTGCCATCAAACATCAGAACATCCGGCATCTTGAAATACTGAGGGATCATATCTCCTCTATCCAACTCTTTATCTTCGGGATTCATCCCTCGCCCCCTTGCCAGCATTCGAGACGTTGCCTCAAACTTCTCTTCCATCTTCCTCCAGATTACCTCTTTCATCTAAGGTGCCTTCCCTCTCACTGATACAGGCTCTTCATACTTATCCTCTTGCAAGTCATCCTCAATTTTGTGGGCTACCCCTCTTCTCTGCCTCGCTGATGTGGTGGCCCTCAAATCCACTAGTGGTGGACGAACCTCCTCAGGTGGGTCTTCTCTAGCCTCCTCCCGTTCATTTTATCTCAAAGGAGGGGCAGCTATATTCAGCCTGGTAGGTGGTGCCTTTGTCGTCGTCAGGTTTCCCATCATAGCCATCATTCTGTTCTCAAATTCCTCCAACCTTCAACCCACTTCTTCGGCAATCAAGGCTCGAGTGTCATCTGCTTCTCTTATTGGGTTGGCTATTTCACTATTTATGGAAAACTGAGAGGAGGTAGCTTAACTACTCTCGAAAAGTGAGTCTAAATATTCTACCCTTTCTGATAGCTCAAAGAATGAATTTCCATGTAGGCGGCCATGGGGACCTCTCGACCACCTAGGTAGATCTATGATGGCTGCAAAACATACTCTGTTAGGATGATGCATAAATGACATATGATGCATGGTCGTACTATGCAGTATCCACAACCACATGCAAGTAAACAGATCCTTCCAACCTTGATCCTCACACACAAGAGGTCACGCGGTCTCTTTCCTAGGTGGGCTTAATCTATGGGTTAACGGGGAATCAAATGGACGCGTATGGTGCACGGTGGAAAACTAGCAGCATAACACCTCTTAACTAATGAACATACGTATGCGTTTTGATCATTGTGTATTCGGGCGACCAGAATAAACTTGTATGGGCCTATCGAGGCATGAAAGCCTTTGATTAGGTGACCAACCAACTTATTTGGGTTTGAAAAATACAAGATGATCCATATAGCAAGCATAGTATTGTGGTTCATACCACTTAGGGAAGTATCTATTTCCATTACATGAGCTTTGGCCAGGGTGATGATACCTTCAAGCTACCCAAGCATGGTCCCTGCCAACAGGTCTAGCTCATCATGTGCTTAACGACCAGTCGTGACTCCATTTAATATACCATGATTGTATGAGACTTGGGCTGGTGATTATCCTTAACACTTTCCTACATTGAGTGAACGTAGGGTCGTGCTTCGGGAATGCACCGGGGCTAAGAGAGGGTGTAAACGGTGTAAACTATCATAACTCTAAGGCTCTAGTGAAATACAATGCAATTTCGACAAGGGATGGAATTTTTAAATTAGAACTCAAGTATATGTTTTAATCAAGGTACTTTCGAAGAAAATTCTCATAAGTCACCAGTGGAGTCGCCACTGTGACGCGCGTTGAACCCCGGAGGCCCCAAAAACCCGCTTTTAGGGTATTTGAGAGAGGGTCATAAGACTTGTAAAAGATTACAAGGGCATCTATTTTGGGCAACAAGGAGGTGTTTTGGAGTGGCCACCCAATAAAATATTGGGAAGGGTCGTATAGCCTCATTGAGCCTAAGACAGCGCATGTGTGTCTATTTTGGTCAATCAGAGATCTTTTCGAATCCTCCTTCCAATAGAACATCGGAAAGATTCATCTAATCTTGTGAAGCCTAAGATGATGCATATACATCTATTTTGGGCAAGCCAGAGATATTTTGGAATTCCTATCCCAATAGTACATCGAGATGGTTCATCTAACCTCGTGGAGCCTAAGACAATGCAACTTGGGCTTATTTTGGCTAAAAAGAGATGTAGTGGCCCAAATACCGGCCTAGAAGCGTTAGTGTAAGATTATAGTGTCTCTAGTGTGATATCAGTGTAGAGTGATGTCATAAGTATGATTATGTGGGATAATATTGAGTGTAAAGTGTGTTTGTAGTGTAAAAATTTCAGGGCGGTTAACCTTGGGGTAGCCATACAGCTGGCCCGACGTCCGTCGGCCGAAAAATTCTAATTTGGTGAAAATGATTTGTGGATTGTCAGGAGTTTAGTGGTGAAATCTGGAGTGAAAATGGAGTTAAATTGGCCTCCGAAAGTCATGTTGAAGTTGGCTTCCGGTTCGGTTCAAATTGAACCGAGGTCTGATTGAGAATTTAAAAATAGTTATTGAGCTCTAATGGGTTTGTAGTGGGAAGTATAATGGCATAAAATAATTTCCTGTAAGTTTTGACATCATTAGGATTGGATTTTACGACAAAACAAAAAGTGATTGAATCGGACCGGTTTATGTGAATTGGGCCCAAAATGGTCTCCAATTGAGCTAAAAATTTTCAAATGGCTATTTTTGATGTTTTAAGAATGATGGAATTAGTTAGAAGTGAAAATAAGGTAAAGAACATATAGATGCTTTGAAATAGTGGAAATGAACCAAAAAACTTAAAATTTGGTTCAACCGGTCAGACCACTTCGGTTGGACCGGTTTGGTTCAATTATGGACTATATAAGGGAGGAAATGGCTGGATTTATCTAGAGAAATTAGCCACTCCTCCGCCCCTCCTTCCAAAATTGAATGGGTTTTCTCTCTTTCTCCTCCATTTTTCTTCAATTCTTCGCAAAGCTCTCCCTAAAATTTCAACCTCCTAGATTAATTTTAGCTCCTCTGTAACCTAATAGAAGTGATTGGAGTCCATTAGGAGCACTAGAAGCAGGAAAAATTAAGTATACAAAGTTTAGGTCAAGTTTTGAGGTAAGAGATTTAGGTATTTTTAATTAAGGTTATTGGTCCCTATGGGGGTTTTCAAGGGTGTAGAGTTGATTTATGATGTTAGTTTGTTAAAAGAAATCTTGGTTTTTATGATACGTGGACTTTTCAATTCGGCTATGGTAGGTAACCAAGTTGAGGAAGGATTTGTCAAGTCAAGGGGAAAGAAAGGGAAGCTTAGAGGAGTGTAGAGCAAGAATTTGAGGTTTGTGGTTACATAATCCCTTTATTTCCATTGTTTTAAGTTGAATATTAGGTTATGTTTAAGTATGACTATGTGATTAAGGCATGATAAATTAAATCTAACTTAATATTCATGATTAGTGGACTTAAAATAGTGTATAAATATGGTTAGACTAAATTAAAACTATCTGGTATGAAATTCCTAATGAAGGCCGAATGGTAATCTAAGGAAATTCATAATGAATATATGAGTATTATGGCATATAAATGATGGTTATAATGTGTATAACATGTGTAATGTATAATGGAATAGTTAAAAGATTGAAAAACAAACTTAATGAAATTATATAAGTTTGGTCGAATTGATTATTAAGGAAATTTATGGGATATGATGTGTAATATGGTTTGTAATTGGTATTTATAACATGTATAACATGTAGAGAGTATGATTAAGGGGATAAATGAAATTAAAGTGAACATAAGGGAAATCTAACCCTTTGGCCGAATGGTTAACTAAGGGTTTAATTGAGATATATAATGCGTTATGGCATGTAAATGGTGTTTATGGTATGTTTAACATGTAAAAAGTATGATTGAGTGGTTAAATGGAATTAAAGTGCATGGTATAAAAATTAGATGCTTTGGCCAAATGGTATATATGAGGTTTAAAGTGTGCGTTTTGACAAGTATTGATAAATAATGGCATAATATGGTTAATGGTGGATAAATAAGAGTGTATGCAAAATTACAAGTGAATATGAGATGTTGGCCGAATTGTGCATGTGAACATAATGTGATATTTATGTGTAATTTGATGATATATTAGTAGTTGTCTGATAATTGAAAAAGGTAATTATATAAATGAGTGAAAATGTAGGGACTAAACGGTAATTTTACACTAAGTTGGTAAAAAGTGGTAAAATTAGGTCAAAAGTGTAAAAGTAAGGGTAATTTGGTAATTATAGTAAAATATGAGGTTAAAATGGTAATTTAGTGTAAAAGTGATAAATTAGGGGCCTAATTGTAATTTTGAGAAATTATAAGGTTAAAAGTGGAAATTTGAAGTATTTTAGTAATTAAAGAAGTTATTAAGGGGTAAAAGTGGAAAATAAGTTTAAGTGAGGTTAAAAATGTAGATAAAGAATAAATAAGGGTAAAATAGTAATTATATGTAAAAAGGAGGACATAAATGGAATTAAGGAAAAAGAAGGGACATGGATGGAATTATGATAAAAGTGGGGGCATAGATGTAAATAATAGAAAAGTTAAGGGTAAGAATGGAAACCAAGAAAAAAGAATAAGGACAAAAATGTAATTAGAGAAATAATAAACTTATTAAAAGAATTAATATGTATTTAGTAAAAAAAATAAGAAATAATAGTAAATAAAAGTATGATTTTAATTATAAAGTAATTAAGGGTAAAAGTGTAATATGTGGAATAGTAAATTTAATAAAAAGGATTTAAATGTAATTAGTGTATAATGAGGTTTAATGATTAAATATGTGGTTAATTTAGTGGATTAATTGATCAAATAATAATAATAAAAATAATAATAATTGTAACACCCCGAATACACCCTAGTTGGATTAGGATAAGTTTAGGGTGTAACGGAAACCGAATGTGGTTGAAATAGGGACGGAAGTGTTAAAAAGGACACAACCATTGTTAATTCGAAAGTTTCGGCAAGTTTCGGTAAATTGGACAATTATATCGTCGGGCCTTAAACGACATAAAAAGAATTATTTTTGGTGATTAAAAATGTGACATTGGATAATCAAAATGGTTAAGTGTAGTAAAGGACGTCATCGGTATTAGGTGAAAAGTTAAGGTTATTTTGATAATTTGCCAAATTGTGATTTAAATAAAACAATTAAGAAGATTTGTACGCCAATGTATTAATTGGAGATAGTTATTTGCCTAATGAATAAAGTAAGAATAGATAAAGGATCAAAGTGAAGTATGCCATAAATATCAAAGAGTAACCAATAGGAGTGAGACATGTGTCTCCTTTAGGGCCAATTGTGCATGATATATATTAAGAAAGAGGGAAAGCAGCCGGCCACTCCTTTTTGGCTGAAGTCAATTCATCTTTTATCCTCTCTTTCTTCTCTTAACTCATGCTTAAGGTGGCCATTGGAAGAGATAGTATTTAAGACAAGTTGATGTAGTTTTTGGAAGATAAAAAGGTAAGATTTTAGTTCTTTTATTAAGCATCCTTCTTCTTGTGTTTAAAACTTAATTATGTTTAGTTAAGTGAAATTTTGACATGAGTTTGTAATGTTAATGTTTATGGTGAGGGAAAAATCCGGTCAAGTGGAGTGAGCTAAGGAAAAGAATAAAAAGGGAAGTGAGAAAACTTGAAGGAGTGTCTTCGAGAGGTTTGGAAACATAATTTCGTAAATAAATGTAAAATAAGATTTTGATGCTTAATTTGAGTTTATTTTGATGTGGTTATATGGATCTATGATGATGATAGTGAGTGTTGGTTTTAATTTGTTAAAAAAAGAAAATTGTGCATGTGAATATGATTTGGGTGAAAATTTTGTTAAAACACACTTGACCCTTCTTTGATTATTAGGCTGTATCTGGAATTTTCGAAATCCAAACGGTATACGACTAGCTCCATTTGAAAGCTAACACATACACCTACAAATGTCTTAGAAATATGCGTGAGCCAATTTGAGCCCTAAGTGTCTCAAAAGTTGTCTTGAATAAGAGGTATCTTCTCTGGCCGGGTTCAGGGGAGCAATATAGGTTGTGTTGGTCATATCTGATGATTTAAGTGTCAAACAGACTTGAAATCTATTCTATATGAAATACAACATCCTAAGGATCATTTTATTAGAAGGATATTTTTCCTAAAAATGAGGTTTAGAGGTCGGTTTAGGCGGTTGAAGTTTGAAGTGGAAAGCAGTCCTGAGTTTTTGCTTCTGTTTTTCTATTTTTGGTATGTCACGGTCACAAGCAAATGGTTGCCACCATGACCAATGCCAAGACAAGGCAGAATTGAGTATTTTTGGACCTCATGGTCACAACCAAGTGGTTGCCACCGTGACCCTCCCCTGTTTTGCATATTTTGTGTGTTTTTCCTCCTAAAATGCACCCGAACTTCACCGAAAGTTTTTGGAACTTGTCCGACACATGTTTATTTTGTAAAGCATAAATAAATGGTTACAACTTAGGAATACAAGTGACTAGGGTTTTGAATAAGAATTCGGACTAAGATATTTAAAGGTTTAATGAGTCGAACACTTTTAAATTCGTCTAGTATGTTACGAGGGTTGAAATGGAATTTTATAATTTTTATTTTGTAACTAGTAGAACTACGGGGCTTGGATTCCCAATCTTTTGGGATACATAGGAAGCTTGGAATACCCTTCCATGTCTGAACCAAAGCATAGAAACTTAATCAAACATGAAAGATAATGTATTAACTAAACCTTATTAATGCCTTGTTGTTATTAGAAAAAAAAAATAAATGTGGCATGCACGAGAAGATTTTATAACCGTTATTGAGCTATTAGTGATTTAAGTCTGGTGTAGGCTTATTTATATTTTAAAAATTTGTATATGACATTAAGTTTGAAGTAAATGATTGTTTTAGGTGCGTCATAAACTGAGGATGAAATGAATCTTTCGTATCTCAAATGGTATTTATATGACTGTCTAAATAATGAATGATTCTTAATAACTTGAATAGTCTGATATACTTATGTTGAAGTTCCTGATTTTAATGCATGACTTTGGAAAAGTAATGTTTATGAAATTATTTGGGGACATTATAAGAATAAATGTATTTTTATGTGAAGTTCATTTAATTAAGAATAACAGGAGTGTGATGCTTGGCTCTGTCGCGAGCGCGACTGGTGTCGCGAACGTGACAGAGGCCATCTAGTTTTCTGTCGCGGTCGCAACTAAAGTCACGAGCGCGACTCTTTTCTATGCTATAAATGTATGTTGTTTGAGCTATTGGACATGGGTTTTGACTTGTGATTTACATGTGACATATTGTGTGAATCAGGATATGCTATACCATGTAAGCTATAGTTGAAATGAATTTTTAAGCATGTTTAAAACTAAGATATGATTGTAATTAAAGGTTATGGTTTGTTATATTTTATAGGAGCCATTAGTTTATAAATGAATTATGCATATGATTATTATTTGACTACAATAAAAGTATGTGCTTCTGAAAAAGTATTATATTATAACATGTACATCATTAAAGGAAATAAGTATGCATTTAGCTTGCATTAGTCGAGTAGTGGATAGTTAGGAATGCCTAATAGAGTCTTCGTAGCTGCAGCCTCTGTGATTTTGACCCTGATCAGGTCCCCCGATTGGATCTTCATGATCCCTCTGTCTTAGATCTTGTTTAAGATCCCATGTGAAAATGTTTTTGAAAAAAAAAGAAAATAATGATTTTGATACCTTCGGGTATCCATGCATTATGAAAGTATTATTGGTACCTTCGGGAATCTATGTGTTACTCGTTATCCACTCCCTTGACTTAGAAGGCATTAAATGAACAAGAGTATGTGAATCAAACAATAAATTATGAATTTATGAATATATGTGAAGACTTGTATGAAAGTATGTATTTTGTTATTGCAATCTCAAGACCTTGTTGATTGGATAAATTACATGATAAGTCATCTGCTAAGCAATATGTGTGAAATGAATTTTGGAAACCGAAAGGAATGTGAATGAGCGAACAAAGTGACATGTATACTATGTGAAAAAAACTTGTGATAATGTACAGGTGATTTGTTAAAGTTAATATGCAAAGTAAGTGGCTATGTTGATGACCTCCTTGAGAGTATCTAATTTATTATTATTGATATGATTATATTTTCTATATTATGCTTTTCTTTGAAATTATTTGACGGCCATTCTTAGTGGTCGTCCATATTTATGTGTTTCCTACTAAGCTTTATGCTTAGCAAGGATTTTCTTTTAATCCGTGTAGGTACTATTGATCAGATCTTTCAAGAGTCTTTCCGCAGCAGTCCAGGCCAATGCAAGATTATGAAGAGATTTTAGGGTAGGATTTGTATAGTCTTAAGAATGTATGGAAGATTTGTAATTTTAAATTATAAGTTTTGTAAAAGCGATATTAGTTATGTGAATGATCTATCTATAGTAAATTCTTAAGAAGTATACTTCATAGTGTGATTGTGTAATGAATTTATAGTTAATTATAATGTGTTTTTAAAAATGAAAGAAATTTTATAACTCAGATTTCTGCTTAAAAGTTTATAAGTTTTACATGCTTGTGTCCGTAACGCCCTTGACCGTCGTCTGGAACCACCGGATCACGGTATGGTTTACTACGCATGGATAAGTGGTGTTACATTTAGTGGTATCAAAGCCTAGGTTTAGTCGGTTCTGGATGACTAGAGTTTAGAGTTTAGTTTGTATAGTTTTTGCATTGGCCAATGCGGAGGTCTTATTTTTGTATAAATATTGTGGTGGGAATGAATAGATGTTGATGATATCAGCAATGAGACAGTTAAGTGTGATATATGATAAGTTGTGATCAGTATATTGTGAATCTGTTTCCTGCTATTAAGGTATTGGATGCAGTTGTAGTGATTCTGGTTGGAAATAAAGGATTAGATATTGTTGGATTTTCGACAATTGAAAGTATATCGAGGATTGTGACACTCTGTACATCTATCAGCTACTTTACTGATGAGAGCAATTATTTGAATGTGATACATAATGGGGGTTGGGCAACTTGCATTGCCATTATCTGAACTGCATTAATACATTGCATCATTCAACATCCATTACATTTACCTCTGTTGTTCCTTTTTAATGAACATCAGACATGTGCATTTGCCTCAAGTGACAGGAAGCTGACAGAATGTACATTGAGTGTAACAAAGTTGAGTAAGTGTAATAAGGAATTAGTTATTCAAACTAGAACTTGAAAAAAAAGGTGAAGGATCACTGAATGTGTATAAGTATGAGTATGAAATTTGTGTCTATAGAATTGGTGGGTTTGACCCTTCTTTGTTAATGAATTAAGGTATAAAATGGGATAAGATTTCTACATATTTGGAAAGGAATGGAATTGTATCTAATTAGATTTATTTATTGGCTATAGATTTGAACTTGCTTATAAGAGTGAATAAAACTGTGAACTTTTGTACAAGATGATTAAATAATAGGTACTGTAAGATATATGTGATATTTCAGAAGTGATAGACAAATTGTGACTAGTGATACTGGTAATCTAGGAGGGAAATGTTATAGTTATTTTGATCAAGAGAAGAGTTTAGTGAATGTGTGAACTATTTTGTATTTAAAAGACGAGATGTTTTATGAGGAAGAAGTTAAGTGAAAGGATTGACATAATAATCATAGGATAAAGGTATATGTAAAGATATATGACGAATTGAATATTGGGAATATGTGTATGTCCTGATTGTATTGAAATTGAGTAAGGAATAATTCGATGAAAAGGGTTATATGTACATATGATTTGATAGGGTGGATTAAGAATGACATTCGGGACATAATAATGATAGAATGCAAACGATATGTAATTTAAAATTTTGGAGATGTTTATTTTGTAAGAAGCATTTCCTGATATATGTAATGATACTCGTAAGAATGACTTGGATGGTATGATGATTATGCAATGTGGCATATCGTGATAATGATAGTTGATACCGATTTTAGTGAGACGAATTGCTATTTGAATAGTAATGTCAATGATTTGCTAAGACGGTTACTATTGTTCCTAGATAATAACAATTGGGAATAAGGAAAATCAGAAGTTTAAGTAAACATTGAAAAGCTTTACAAATTATACTATATGATAGGAAGTAATAAGATGGATTATGTGAGAAGCAAAGTGTAAATATTATATGATGGTATAATGTAAGTGTGTGTGAATGTTAGTGATAAAGATTTTGATATTCAAAAAATCGGATATAAGTGAATTTCGAGGACGAAATTCTTTTAAGGGGGGTAGATTTGTAACATCCCGAATACACCCTAGTCGGATTAGGATAAGTTTAGGGTGTAACGGAAACCGAATGTGGTTGAAATAGGGACGGAAGTGTTAAAAAGGACACAACCGTCGTTAATTCGAAAGTTTCGGCAAGTTTCTGTAAATTGGACAATTATATCGTCGGGCCTTAAATGACATGAAAAGAATTAATTTTGGTGATTAAAAATGTGTCATTGGATAATCAAAATGGTTAAGTGTAGTAAAGGACGTCATCGGTATTAGGTGCAAAGTTAAGGGTATTTTGGTAATTTGCCAAATTGTAACTTAAATAAAACAATTAAGAAGATTTGTATGCCAATGTATTAATTGGAGATAGTTATTTTCCAAATGAATAAAGTAAGAATGGATAAAGGATCAAAGTAAAGTATGCCATAAATATCAAAGAGTAACTAATAGGAGTGAGACATGTGTCTCCTTTAGGGCCAAGTGTGCATGATATGTATTAAGAAAGAGGGAAAGCAGTCGGCCACTCCTTTTTGGCTGAAGTCAATTAATCTTTTACCCTCTCTTTCTTCTCTTAACTCATGCTTAAAGTGGCCATTGGAGGAGATAGTATTTAAGACAAGTTGATGTAGTTTTTGGAAGAGAAAAACGTAAGATTTTAGTTCTTTTATTAAGCATCTTTCTTCTTGTGTTTAAAAGTTAATTATGTTTAGTCAAGTGAAATTTTGACATGAGTTTGTAATGTTAATGTTTATGGTGAGGGAAAAATCCGGTCAAGTGGAGTGAGCTAAGGAAAAGAATAAAAAGGGAAGCGAGAAGACTCGAAGGAGTGTCTCCGAGAGGTTTGGAAACATAATTTCGTAAATAAATGTAAAATAAGATTTTGATGCTTAATTTGATTTTATTTTAATGTGGTTATATGGATCTATGATGATGATAGTGAGTGTTGGTTTTAATTTGTTAAAAAAAGAAAATTGTGCATGTGAATAGGATTTGGGTGAAAATTTTGTTAAAACACACTTGACCCTTCTTCGGTTATTAGGCTGTATTTGGAGTTTTAGAAACCCAAGCGGTGTGAGGCCAGTTCCATTTGAAAGATGACACATACACCTACAAATGTCTTAGACATATGCTTGAGCTAATTTTAGCAATAAGTGTTGCCAAAGTGGTCTTGAATAAGAGGTATCTTCTCTAGCCGGGTTCAGGGGAGCAATATAGGTTGTGTTGGTCATATCTGATGCTTTAAGTGTCCAAATGACTTCAAATTTGTTCTATGTGAAATATAACATCCTAAGGAGCATTTGTTAAGAAGGACATGTTTCTTAAAAATGAGGCTTAGAGGTTAGTTTAGGCGGTTGAAGTTTGAAGTGGAAAGCAGTCCTGAGTTTTTGCTTCTATTTTACTATTTTTGGTATATCATGGTAACAACCAAATGGTTGCCACCAGGACCAATGCCGAGACAAGGAAGAATTGAGTATTTTTGGACCTCACAGCCACAAACAAGTGGTTTCCACCGTTACCGTCCCCTATTTTGTATATTTTGTGTGTTTTTCCTCCTAAAACGCACTCGAACTTCATCAGAACTTTTTGGAACTTATCCGACACATGTTTAGTATTTTGTAAATCATAAATAAATGGTTACAACTTAGGAATACAAGTTACTAGGGTTTTGAATAAGAATTCGGACTAAGATATTTAAAAGTTTAATGAGTCGAACACTTTCAAATTCGTCTAGTAAGTTAGGAGGGTTGAAGTGGAATTTTATAATTTGTATTTTGGAACTAGTAGAACTACGGGGCTTGGATTCCCAATCCTTTAGGATACATAGGAAGCTTGGAATACCCTTCCAAGTCTGAACCAAAGCATAGAAGCTTAATTGAACATAAAAGATAATGTATTAATTGAACCTTATTAATGCCTTGGTGTTATTAGAAAAAAATAAATGTGGCATGTACGAGAAGATTTATAACCGTTATTGAGCTATTAATGATTTAAGTTTCATGTAGGCTTATTTATATTTTAAAAATTTGTATATGACGTTAAGTTTGAAGTAAATGATTATTTTAGGCGTGTCATAAACTGAAGATGAAATGAATCTTTCGTATCTCAAATGGTATTTATATGACTGTCTAAATAATGAATGATTCTTAATAACTCGAATAGTCTGAGATACTTATGTTGAAGTTCTTGATTTTAATGCATGACTTTGGAAAAGTAATGTTTATGAAATTATTTAGGGACATTATCAGAATAAATGTGTTTTTATGTGAAGTTCATTTAATTAAGAATAACAGGAGTGTGATGCTTGGCTCTGTCGCGAGCGTGACTAGTGTCGCAAACGTGACAGAGGCCATCTAGTTTTCTGTCGCGGTCACGACTGAAGTCGCTAGCGCACTCTTTTCTATGCTATAAATGTACGTTGTTTGAGCTATTGGACATAGGTTTTGACTTGTGATTACATGTGACATATTGTGTAAAATTGGATATGCTATACCATGTAAGCTATAGTTGAAATGAATTTTTAAGCATATTTAAAACTAAGATATGATTGTAATTAAAGGTTATGGTTTGTTATATTTCATAGGAGCCATTAGTTTATAAATGAATTATGCATATGATTATTATTTGACTACAATAAAAGTATGTGCTTCTGAAAAAGTATTAAATTATAACATGTACATTATTGAAGGAAATAAGTACGCATTTAGCCTGCATTAGTCGAGTAGTGGATAGTTAGGTATGCCTAATAAAGTCTTCGTAGCTATAGCCTCTGTGATTTGGACCCTGATCAGGTCCCCCGATTGGATCTTCGTGATCCCTCTGTCTTAGATCTTGTTTAAGATCCCATGTGAAAATGTTTATGAAACAAAAGGAAAAGAATGATTTTGATACCTTCGGGTATCCATGCGTTATGAAAGTATTGTTGGTACGTTCGGGTATCTATGTGCTACTCGTTATCCACCCCCTTGACTTAGCAAGCATTAAATGAACAAGAGCATGTAAATCAAACAATAAATTAGGAATTGATGAATATATGTGAAGACTTATATGAAAGTATGTATTTTGTTATTGCAATCTCAATGCGTTGTTGATTGGATAAATTACATGATAAGTCATCTGCTAAGCAAGATGTGTGAAATGAATTTTGGAAACCGAAAGGAATATGAATGAGCAAACAAAGGGACATGTATACTATGTGAAAAAAATTTGTGATAATGTACAGGTGATTTGTTAAAGTTAATATGCGAAGTAAGTGGTTATGTTGATGACCTCCTTGAGAGTATCTAATTTATTATTATTGATATGATTATATTTTCTATATTATGCTTTTCTTTGAACTTATTTGACGGCCATTCTTAGTGGTCGTCATATTTATGTGTTTTCCACTAAGCTTTATGCTTAGCACGGATTTTCTTTTAATCCGTGTAGGTACTATTGATCGAATCTTTCAAGAGTCTTTCCACAGCAGTCTAGGCCAATGCAAGATTATGAAGAGATTTTAGGGTAGGATTTGTATAGTCTTAAGAATGTATGGAAGATTTGTAATTTTAAATTATAAGTTTTGTAAAAGCGATAATGGTTATGTGAATGATCTATCTATAGTAAATTCAGAAGAAGTATACTTCATAGTGTGATTGTGTAATGAATTTATAGTTAATTATAATGTGTTTTTTAAAATGAAAGAAATTTTATAACTCTGATTTCAGCTTAAAAGTTTATAAGTTTTACATGCTTGTGTCGGTAACGCCCTTGACCGTCGTCCTGAACCACCGGATCACGATATGGTTTACTACGCACGGATAAGGGGTGTTAGGATAATAATAATAATAATAATAATAATAATAATAATAATAATAATAATAATAATAATAATAATAATATAGTTAATAGAATAAAATAGTATAGTTAATTGAATAATTTGTTAGTAGTGGAAATTTATGGATTTGTAACAACCACTGGGCATATTGATGCTCAGCACATAGTTTATTTTGACTGCTTGTAGGTACGTCATAGGTCAGAGCAGCATACCTCAGTCGGATTGGAGCAAGTACCGAAGAAGGAGGATTGAAGTTATATTTTTTATATTTTGGTATTTTTGTATTGGCATGTATATAATAAATGGGATTAAGCTATATGAGTTATGATGTATTTAAATATGTGAATGTTGTGACTTCATGGATGGATGTTTTAGACTGTGATTGGTAGGGTTTGGATATTATTATAATGTGCCCTTGCCGGAGCTGTGGTTATTGAAATTTGCAGGTTTGTGTAGGCTTTAATATAAGCCGTTATACTGCCAAAATTTTGACCAAATGAATAGTAATATTAAACAGTTATAGGTCACTCGGCAACTAAGTTAATAAGTGAAAATATTAAGTGAAATTGTTAAGTGAAATGAATGATTAAGTGAATAAAGGATTAAGTGTAAAAAATAAAAAAATTAATCACATTTTGGGTCAAATGTAACACAGCTTTAGTATAATCATGGTAATCGCAAAGTAAATTCTGAGTCGGCAGTATGCGTACAGTGTACAAGGGTGTTACAAGAGATATTTTGGAATTCCCTTCCTAATAGAATATTTAAAAATTCATCTAACCTCGTTGAGTCTAAGACCAGAGAGAGTTCGGAACTTCCCATTTATTCATACTTTGTTTAAATTATAACTGAGTTTGAATTTAATATTTCATTCATTTTCTCATTCAATTCAATGCAATAATTAAAACTCAAATCAATCATATAATGAAAGCGTTAAATAAAGTAAGGTCAAAATAAAGTAAATTAAAATACAATAGCTTACAATAAAACTAGGAGCAGAATACAACCCCCATCATAAATGAAGAGAAAGTAAACAGACATACACAAAATAGGATATTCGTTAATGATGAAGATATTAGTCATCGCATGCACATTTAGAGAAAAATAATATTAAAATGTCAATTTTATTTGAACAAAAATCAGGACATTGGTCCTATTTTATTTAAAAAAATCTCATTTATTTGTATAAATCTTTTGTCCTTATTACATCAGCTGGTTCAAAATAATATTTACAACAAATAAAGATTAAATAAAATAAATAAGAGAGGAATAGGGTGTGAGAAATGAACCACATTGATGTTTTCCATATCGCCCTTAATTATTTCTCCCTTTTCTAACCAGCAAAAGAGAGTTTGCGCGACGGTCGGTCGCTTGGTTGAGCGAAAACGTCGGTGGACTTTCAGCCCATCGGTCGTTCCAAACCTACAAAAAATGAAGAAAAATCAATTAAAACCCAAAATTCCTTCTTCTAAAACACTTTTTAGGCAATTAAATGATGATAAATCAACATAACACAATAAAAATAAATTATAGGTAAATTCGAAATGTTTACCCTCGGAATATTACCTTCAGAAGGAGAAAGTTGTGTGGGTTTTTCCCTTGAATTCTATAAAAATCAACCGATGACGTACAATTTTGAGGAAATTTTCTACAGCAAAATTGTTATTTTTTCAAAATCAAATGAAGAGATGAAAATTGATTTTTCTTGCTTGATTTTTTGTAATAATCACGAATGTTAAAAGGATAGACCGAGCAAAAATGAATTTATTTCATTTTATCGGTCTTCCTTACTTTTTTTAAAAGATTTAGTGAAACTTTGATGAAATAAAGAAAAAAAAAACTTTTGAAAATTCTTTCGAGATTTTCTACTTTCGAAAATATTTCTAACCTTTTTTTGAAAATTTTTTTAACCCTTAAAAATGAATCTTAGCTTACTATTTATAGGCTAAGATTAAAAATTCAAAAAGTTTTAAAATACAAATTTGATTTTGAAATATATTTACAAATCAAATTACAACCACCAGATTTTGGAAAATATTTGGAAATCAAATCAAATATTTGGAAATATTTTGAGAAGATTTAGGGAAATCCATTAAAAATCATTTGGTTTTGGAGAATATTTATGAAATCCCGTAAAATCCACTTTGAAAATCCCTGCAAACTGCTGCAGATCATCGACTGACAGGCGTCGATTGCAGGGGCAACCCCAGTTTTTTGAGCGGTGAGCAATTACTAGAGGGACGGGCGCTGCTCGCGCGAGGGGCAGGCCCATCAAGCACGAGTGACGGGCGCCCCAAGCGCGAGCGACGAGTATTGCTCACGCGAGGGATAAGCATCCCTCAAGCGCGAGCGACAGGCACCGCTAGCGCGAGGAACGACCGTCGCTCGGACCAAGCGATGGGCCACCCCTTGACCGATGGGCTACCCGTCGGTCAACCTAAAACCAAAATTTTCAACTAAAAAGCTCCTTTCAATGCACAGAAACTTCCTGCCACCAAAAACCTTTAATCTTTGTGAACTCTAAGGGCAAAGATCTTCAACCTTCGTTCGTTTGCCCAAAAATGGGTACCGATATCTTCATCGGGTAACTCTGATTTGGACTTCCTCAAGACTCGGTGTCTACACACGTATAATATTTAAGCATAGAAGAAATATACATTAAACATGGACACACTCTTATACAATTTAATGATCACACATATTTACTTAATAAAATGGACATTTAGAATAATTCTAACAGATAACAGACACATGATTATATTCATATAATGTCTAATAACATATTATTCATATATTCTTTCTCTTCCAAAATTAATACACGCATTACACATATGTCTGTTTAAACATCTACAATACCACATAGACATTCTTTAAACATTTACAAATCATAGTATCTCTTTCAAAACCTATTCACATTTAATCATATATAATTAAAGAGCTACTAACACCTATTCACGTAAAGTAACCCATATTAATTCATTAAGGTTGCCTGTATACCATAATATATCTTCACTTACCACACTTGGCTAAACATATAGCTACAAGCAATATTATAAAGTCATTTCTTTGTAAGCTTACCCATTAGTATCAATACGCCTTTCTCCCTTAATTATTAAATTGAAACATCTAACCTTATTTATAAACGAATTTTAATATATTACAGATACAGTAATTAAATGTATGGTTCATTCACAAACTAATATTAACATCAAAACTCATTTAATGCCTATATCGTCATTTATTACAATCACATATTTGCATTATCATTTGCTTAAGAATTCATACCATTATAGAATTAAGTTGACACACAATTACATATAAATTACACATGCATATATATGTATAATAAGTATACATTTATCATTTACACATATAATTACCTTTTTGTGTTATTTAGAGCATAATAGTGAATTCCAAAATAATTCATCAATAGTCATTTATGCATAGCCCCAAGTTCATGTCTAATTCTTATTACCACTTGCCAATTTCTAATACATTGATAGCATACCCAAGTTCATTTTACAAACTCATTCAATTATATTATTATGGCATTAGTCTATCCGTATACATTTTACCTCATTTACAAAAATATATCACATTTAATATTTCACATGCATATTTACTATTTTTAAGTCATTATTAATGGTAAATAAGTACTTCTAACATAATTATGTTGCTCACAAATAATTAATATAATATGCCAAATCACTTTTAACCTTATTCGATAATTTCTAGTTAGTTATACCTTTGAATACCTCATTAATTAATCATGTTCCTGACCCTAGCCATTTAAATTTCCAAATGATAACCATTCATATACTCATTACATAGCTCTAGACACGTGTCTGATAAGTTCCGAAAAGCTCCAATAAAGTTCAAGTTCGATTCGGAAAGTAAAAAAGTAAAATATAGGCTAAAAGTTGAGATCACATAACAAGCAAACATTCTTACCTCCCGTGTGGGGCAACAAAATGGGTTTTAAAGTGGTAGAATGCTTTTACACGACGGGCAGGAATCCCTGCCAGCCGTGTAAACCC
Organism: Excoecaria cochinchinensis; assembly: GCA_947683425.1. NCBI lineage: Eukaryota > Viridiplantae > Streptophyta > Magnoliopsida > Malpighiales > Euphorbiaceae > Excoecaria > Excoecaria cochinchinensis. Next base: position 14,014,950 of record CANTUQ010000031.1, read on the forward strand.
ATTCTATCCCACTCTTGCATAGGGCAGATTCTAACTTCCAACTTGTTCTACATTTTTGGCCAAGTAAACGTCATTTTTAGCCCAAATAGTCTTCTTGAAAAATAATCCTTAGACTCTTAGCTTTCTAATGACACCAATTACATATCATTTAGACCTATATCATAGGAGTTATGAACTTGAAATTATAGATTATTCCTAAACCATTTCTAGGGATAGAATTGTGTTCTAACTTTGATTATAGAGACTTAATTTTACCATACTCTCTCATAAAAGTTACTCCTCTAGATGTCTAGTTTAATTGTAATTTTGATTCATAACATTTGGATCACTATAAATCCAGAAATGACATTAGGAACAAAACCTGCTCCAATTACCCAAACAGAACAGATATAATAACATTGGGCTCAATTTTAAGGCATTTTGATTATATAAATTTTTAGGTATGGATCTTAGGTTCCATTTGCCACTGGAATCACCCAATTTGGAGATTCCTAGACCAAATTATAGCTTAAAAACCAACTCGGGGTCAAGTGACACTTTGAACAGAATTTCCCCTATAAACTCTACATACCATTGATTATCATCCCAACCAATTCAACAACCACAAACACACTCAATTCAACATTTATCATCCATACACACTAAAATCACCACAAATCATTATCCAAAACATGCATATAAAGGCTAAGTTCCCAAACCTTATTTGATGTCCCCTTCTCTTCACTTTTGCTTTCTTTCTTCTTCTTCTTGCTCCCACTTGCTTCTCCAACTATTTCAACATCAAAAAATCATATAAACATTTATATGAGACTATTCTTTCTAGCTTTTCCTTATAGGAGAAGGAGAAAGAGATGAACCTAGCATTAACTTACTGTGATGCGTGCCGAACCCCATCAAACCGGAGACCCACTTTTAGGGTCTGAGAGAGGTTCATTTTAAACTCGTGAAGATTGGTCGCTTCACAATAGATAGGGGTATCCTTACTCCATTATTAACGATCAACCTATAAGGGCATCAGTTGGGCACCATAAGGCAGGTATCGTGGAGCCGCCACCCAATAAAACATTGGGAAAGTTGTTCTAACCTTATGAGGCAAAAATTAGAGATGGTGCGGGACATTACTCTTACTTATACTTTGGTTAACGCTTATATAAATGAGTTTTTAAGATTAATTTTTCATCTCTTTTCTCACACGATTCATACAAATAAATAAAGGCGCACTTCAAACATGTAAAGAAAGCTAACAAATAAAAATACAATTATCCTGAAATAAAGTAAGAATTGCCCTACAAAAAGGAAAGATAAACAAGCATAAAACGGGAGATTCATTTGGGTGGAAACATTAGTTCCCGGATGCATATTTTACAAAAATCAAGAGCTCTTAGGCAAGTTTTAAAAAAAGAAGGATGAGTGATTCCATTTTGATGAAAATAAGAGCTCTTTCTTTATGTGTCATTTTGGGATGGAAAACTAGTCGTTGGTCCATTTTATTTGTATAAGATTTTTGGTGAATTTTTATGTTAGCGTGTATAAAAGTCTTTTATTATTACAAATTCAAACCAAAAGAAATAAAGAAAGGCATACTAAAAGTAAAGTACAAAAAGAAATTGCTAATCCTAGAAGAATTCATGCATCCTAGCCTTCAAATCTCCACTCGTCGGGGAAACACATATGAAAGGTAATTCGAGCCAAAAAGAAATAAAATAAACCGTTAGAAATACAATTAATAATAATAATGAAATAAATAAACATATACATATTGTAATTACAAAATAAAAGCATTAAAAAAAGACATGCATATGACAGAAAAATAATAGTATATGTTGAAAGAAAATAAATTAAAATAAACATGCAATGTGACATAAAAAGGTAAAAAGGAACACATTGAAAGTAGTTGAAAAACAACCAAACAGAAACCATGGATGGCCACCAAATCATAAGGGATGGGCTAAAGAGGAAGCAAGCCACGGGAAAGAAGACTTCCCCTTTATTCCGTCACTCGTGAAGCCTTCTTCCCGTCAATCATACCTAAATTGCAAATTCAAGAAATAATCTCAATTTTTAAAGTCTTTTTATGCCAACTAACATTATTTCAAGCGTACAAAGTTCTAAAAACACCTCAAGATCACTCCTATGATTTTTAAAAAAACTAATTTAAATCGCAAAAAATGGAAAATATCAAAGAATTATAGATTCAAAATGCAAAAACAACAAAATTCCATTAATGAATAAAAACCTATAACGTGCATTTTCTACATAACCTTGGGTTATTTTCACTCAATCATGGTATAATAGACCCAGAACAAGTATCTAAGCATGCAAAATGACATAAAATAATAGAAATTGCATAACAAAAAAAAACATTTTCATGGCATTTAATTGAATTTAAACATTAAAAGAAAAAGGGAAAGTAATTGAGCCCAAAATATTTACCCTCAGAATGTTTTAATCTCTGGAGAACAGAGTCGTGATTCATGTCATCCTCTATTTTCACAATCAATTTCAAGGCCAAGAGAAAAACTCTTTTTCTCTCTCTAAAAAGCATTTCCTTTTTCAAGGTTTTCTAAAAGAGATGGAAAACTCTAGTAGAAAATCAAGTTAAAAATAAGAAGAAGAAAACTCTAACATCAAATCAAATTTTTCAAAAAGGAAGGAGAACTTCAGTTCAATTCTCTTCTCCTTTGCAATCTCTCTCAAGCCCTTTTTTTTTTCTTTTTTCTCCATTTTTTTTTGATTTTACCTCAAAAAAAGCTTTTTAAGTCCCCATTTAAAATGGAAATTGCCTAATTTAAGGAATTTTAAAAGGATAATTTCCATAAATCTAGTGAAAATAGAAGTTTCTCCTCTAAAATCCCTAGAAATTATCCTCAAAATATTTCCCTTTTTAAAATAGATTTTACTGCAGATTTTCCACTGTCACTATACCATAGACAGGCGACACTCGATTACAGGCAAATAGCACTCAAAAATTGGGTTTAAAATTACGAAAATTGTAACACCCCCGACACCCCCGTTGGAAGGATGCCGGGTGCGCTACCGACACTCGCTCACGACATGGCAAACATACATGCATAACAATACATACATGCACTACGCGGAAGCATTCACTAACAATAATAATAGAAAATCATGTATCATATATAATCAAAATATAGTTATATACAATATCTAAAAGATTACTTCTAAAATCCTTACAAAAATTACATAAGCCACTAATCAAAAGAATACATATACAAAAGAATACAGAAGGAGACAAAAATAAATAACTCTACTCCTATGTGGCCAGCCTGCAGATGCACGACTTGAACTGGAACCCAAAACCCTGCCACCTACACGGGAAAAGAACCCGTGCTAAGCGATAATGCTTAGTAGGGAGGAAACAACAACAACAAAACGCTATACGATATATCATGCATCAACATACAGAATTCACTAGGTATCAGAGGGCAAAGATAAAAGTCAAGAATCACTATATGAAATCAGAAATGCTAACAGAAAGCATTAAATAATTACACTAACTAAAATCACACAACATTCATAAGAGTTCAAACAATAGCCTGAATTTCACCAGTGGAGGATACGGGAACACGACACGGGAGACCGAAGCCTCAAAATACTTTTTATACCTGAAGGTAGCGCGGGAGACCGGAGTCTCAAAATATTTTATCACTACACGGAGAATGACTGTAACGCGCGCCGAACCCCGGGGTGCCCCGAACCGCCCGCCTTTAGGGCTATCGGGAGGAGGTTCATGAGAACTTGTAATAAATTACAAGTGCGTCCATTTTGGGCAACAAGGAGGTTTCTTGGAGTCGCCACCCAATAGAACATTGGGAAAGGTCGTCTAGTCTCAGTGAGCCTAAGATAACACTGCTATATCCATTATAGGCAAGCCGGAGGTGTCTTGGAGGCTTCCACCCTAATGATAGGATGGTCCTCTAGCCTCACGCTTGGGCAAACCAGAGGTGTCTTGGAGGTATCCACCCTAATAGAATATTAGGATGGCCCTCTCGCCTCGTGGCGCCTAGGACTGTGCAATTTTGAGCCTTTTACGGGAAAAAAGAGGTGTCTTAGAGGCCCCATCCCAATAGAATATTGAGATGGCCCTCTCGCCTCGTTGAGCCCAAAGACCAAAGTAGGTTCGGGACTTTCCACTTATTTATACCTAGATTAAGTTTATAATTGAGTTTTGAATTTAGCGTTTCATCCCATTTCTCATTCAATTCGGTGCAATTAAATTAAAGCGCAAATTATCCATTCAAGGGAAAGCAGTAAATAAATAAAGCATAATTAAAGTAAAGTGCATGAAAATAAATTACAATAAAACTAGGCGCGGAATACAAACCCCATTGTAAATAAAATACAAATTAGACATAAAACGGGCTATTTGTTAAAGATGGGGACATTGATCCTCGCATATATATTTATTATAAAATAATTTTGATGTGACAATTTTGATTTTGCATGGAGAAAATTGGGACATTTGTCTCGTTTTTATTAGGAAAGATTCCAAGTTAATTAATAAAAATATTTTTTTGATATTCTTTTTAGCGTGCCTGAACAAACAATTTTATATAAAATACATAAATGCAGCAAATAAGTCAACATAAAGGAAAAGCAGAATTTAAATATGCAAACCAAAATGAGATTCCTAATTCCTCGATCTCCCATATTCGTCCATGGATAATGCTCAAACAAAAACGAGCATTGTAGCCAAAAAGAAAAAGAGAATTAAGGTTAGTAATTAAATCGATTAAATCAACTAAGTATATAATAAATGATAAAATAAAATAAAATAAGATTAAAATAAGATGACATCAAAATGACAAATGAATTACTATGTTAACAATTTAAAATAAATGAGAAGAATGTATTATGAATGACAAATGAATTAAATGATGTGATTGAAATAAATAAAAAATGTTAATGAATTAATACATAAAAATATGAACATGTTAATAATAATGAATAATAAAAATAAACAAATAAATGAATAAACAATAAATATATAACACTAGCAATGAAAAGAATGAAAAAAATGAATAAAAAAATGATGAAAATAATTAAATAAATGACGTGATTAATTAATGTTATCCCGATTAACATAAAACATTTACATGGGAAAAAAGATTAACGAAAATAAATTAATTAATTACATGTTAAAAATAATGAGAAATCAAAGCAAAAATAAATTATTTACATGTGAGCAATAATAAGAAATCAATATTTACATGTTAGAAAAATAATATATTAACATATTAAATGAGATACATATAAAAACAATAGAATAAATGAATAAATGAAAATAATAAAATATACATGTTCGTTAATTAAATATGAACAAAATAATAAAAATAGGAATAAAAAGATTAGGCTCAGAATGTTTACCCTTAGAGTTTCGGATTCGACGAAGGTAAAAATGATGATTGATTTTCTTGTTCTTGATTTGCAAGATTAGAATTGAATAATAAAAATGTTGGAATTTTACTCCAAGAAAAAATAGTCTTAAAAAATGATCAAAAATTCTTTAAGAACAAAGAATTAATTGTTTTGCCTAAAGAATGATTTTTATTGATTAAACAAAAAGGGTTCTCAAGAACAAACAATTATTTTGTTTGTCTAAAAAAAATATTTATAAAAAGCTTATTTTTAGAAAATCAAATGAAAAAATGGATTTCAAGAACAAATAATTATTTTGTTTGTCTTAAAATCAATTTTTCATCAAAAACGGATTCAATAAAAAATCTTGGAAAAAGGTTTAATTGAAAACAAATAAAAAATAACAAGCCAAAAAAATTTAATTTGAGAGCAAACAATTGTTTTATTTGTCCCAAAATTCAATTTTTATCAACAAAAATCCATCTAAAGTTCTTAGAAGGAATTTTATTGAACCAAAAAAGATGAAGATAAAGAATTAAAATTTTCAGTTTTTATTTTTGAGGGGAAACCTAAAAAAAAATTAGAGAGAAAATTGAGAAGAAGAAGAAGAGAAAAAAAACTAAAGAATAAATCCTAAAAAATTCCCCCTATTCTCTTTCCATCATTTTCTTTTCATATTAAGAAAAAATGGAAAAATAAAATTAATTAAGGGAAAAACTAATTAATAATTAATAATATAATTTATCTAAGTTTTAAAATGGAAAAAAAACCTGAAAATCCCTTAAAAAGTGATAAAAAATCGAATTTTGTGAAAAAAATAAAAAAAAATGAATTTTGAGGCGAAATGGGCGTTTTGCAGCGGAACAGGGGCGACCGACGCCCGTCGGCACGCGCGCTGGGCGTGTACGCTCGCCCAACGCGCCGGACGGGCTGCGAGCCGCTCGCGCGAGGGTGACGCCCAGCGCGTCGCGCGTTGGCAGTCCGCACGGGGCGCCGCACAACGCCCGCGAGTCGACACTCGCGAAATTTTTTTTTTTAAATTTAACTAAAAAAAACTATAATTTCTATACCCCATTTTTCAAATCTAATTTTCAAAATATTTTTTATTATTTTTTATTTTTTCACTCTAAAATGCAAATTTGATAAAGAAATCACCACTTTCAACCTTTTTGCCTGTGACAAGGCATCTTATCATCATTGGGTAACTCTGATCTGGACTGTCTCAGGATCTGGTGTCTACAATGACCATCTCGGAGGTCGGTCGAAAGACCCAAATGGGGCCAACATTGACAGCTGCACTCACTAACCCTCTTAAACATGCTTAATTATCCACTACCTTGACACTTTAGCTCTTTGCTTCCAAACTTCCTTGAATTTTTATGGCTACTCAAAATAAGCTCTAATTAGTCTCAATTCATACCTTTCTTACCAATTTAGCCTTGAAATGGTCAAAATCACAAAACAAGTAAAAATAACAAAATTGGCTAGAAATTGATGCAGAAAAATAGGAGAAAATCAAGTAAAAAAAATGTAAAATTAAGCACTTAACAAATTCCCCCACACTTATCCCATGCTTGTCCTTAAGCATGAATTAAACTTCAAATACAATCCTTTCAAAAGTTCATTCATCCAAAAATAAATTCCAATCCCATAAGTTTCAACTAAATCAAAATACAAAGCAAAAGAGAGATAGAAATCCAAAATAATTTCCCACTAATTCATATCAAAATATGTGTTCCTCAACTAGCTTTTTCAAACTAGAAACATCAAGGTTTTAAATATTAATCATACAATAATTTTAGGTCTCAATTTAAAATTAAACCAATGCACAAAAGAAAACTTATCAAACCTAATTAGTCACCATAATCTCACATTTTCAATAAATAAAGCAACAAGAAAAACTAGGAAATTTATTAAAATTTTTTTCTTTTTTTTCTTCTTTTTTTTTTTAAATTTCTTAGACTATAGTGGACACGAAGGTACCCGGATCTGACCTGTGTACACCCAATTTTTCCATTCCAAGTAAGAATTAAAATGCTTACAAGGAATGTAGAGATCCTTTTTATGCGAAGGGATCCGGTTCTGACCTGCATACACCCGATTACTTAGATCACACAGTTCCAAGCAGCTACTTGTAATGGCCTAAAATGTACCCTAGTAGTAATTTGGCATAACTGGGGTATTCGGGTAAGTTTGATTTGAGTTTGCTAATTTGGACTTAAATGTAATTGGAAATGTGGGCTTGATTGAATAAAATAAATTAGTTAAGTGGCCATTATGTAGTTATGTAAGATTAAGTTTAAGTTGGATTAATTAGCACTAAATAAGATTAGATTAGGCTAATCTAGTTTAGGTGGGAAATAGTGGAATTTCGAGTGACAAATGTTGGCTTTGCCAACTGTGGACACCGGGTCTTGAGCCAGTCCAGGTCAGAGTTACCCGATGAAGAAATCCATGTTGGTTTTCTGATAAATGGATGGAATTCTGAGGTTTTCGTCTTTCGGTTTCACAAGGATTAAAATCTTTTTCGCTATAGCGTGAGGTTTTGGAAAATTTTGCTTGAAATTGGAAGTTTTGCTCCACAGACGGGATGGCCGTCTGAAGTAGGGACGCCCACCCCTACTTGGGGTGATCCCCGTCTCTATGCATAGTAGGGATGGCCCGCCTGTAGCTAGGGATGGACATGTGTCTGAGTAGGGACGCCCGACCCTAATCCGCGTTACGGCCCGTCTATATCCAAATTTCCACGTGTGCCCTTAGTAGGGACGCCCGTCGGTATTTGCAGGGATGCCCGTCGGTAGTGGATCTGATCAGTTATCACCGGATTTGATAAAATTTCATCTCAAATCTTTCAAATAGGATAAGTTTTGGTTAAAAAATTTGAATTTTAAAGACTCATTTTAAAATTCAAACTCAAAATTGATGCTTATCTGATTTTATCTCCAAAAATTCTATAAATTGAGAGGTAAAATTCATTTTTAGGGGTTAGAAAATTTGATAATTTTTTTTGGTGGAAGAAATTAACCATTTTTTGAGAGATTGAATTTTTTAGAAAGGTTTTTTATGAGCAATTTACCAAAAAAGCTATAAAATCTCTATTTTCAAAATTTTATTTGACAAAAATTCTTCCAATTAATTGATTTACTCAAATTCTTCTTGTGAATTAAGCCAATTTGAGGTAACGAAATTCATTAATTTCCATCAATACAGCTAATTTAAACATTCGATCGCTATTAAATTTTCAGGAAGGGAAAATTTTCTTACTTTGATCTGTTTTTTATTTAATCCTTGTGGAGCGTGCGGGGACCGAAACCATCTCATATTCACCCAAAAAGGTAAGATTCGAGGGTAAACATTCTGGATTAGCACTTGTGTGATTTAATTAACTTATATTAATCGTTTTCATTTTTCCTTTTTTATCTTTTAAGTTATTTCTTTTAAAGTTTCCTATTATTTTCTTTTCTTTATTTTATTCATCAATTTTGATACTTACATGTTTATTCCTATGAGTTATTTTCTGACCATTTGGAATTGGAGTTGTAAATGATGAGGACCGAGCCAATCCGAGGATTTCCATACAGGTTCTTTCTTCACCCATACTTTTTATTCATGTTAATATTAAGATTATTTCAATGTCGTTAAAGTGAAAAGGACCAAATATTTTATAGTAATTAATTTGGAGTTTTCTCAAAAAGTTGTGGACCAATGTCCTGTTTTTTAACCAACAAAATTGACACCTTTTAAAAACCAGTTTGTAACAAATATTCATGGCAGGACCAATGTCCTCACTCCAATGAATATCCCGATTTTTGTATGATCTATATGTTATTTTTACAATGGGGGTTGTATTCTGCCCCTAGTTTTATTGTAATTTGATTTGTGGGATTTATTTTAATAATGTTTTATTTATTGATTTTGACATGAATGATTGCGCTTTAAATTAATCGCATCGTGTGGAAAGTTGGTGAAATAATGAATTCAAAAACTTAATTATAATATTAATCAAGGTATAAATAAATGAGAAGTCCCGAACTCACTCTGGTCTTTGGGGCTCAATGAGGCGAGAGGTCTAGGACTTCCAAGACACCTCTTGAGTCTCACCAAAAGACTTCAATTTACAATCCTAGGCTCGAGGGGGTAGAGGCAGTGGCCTCCAAGATCTTTCTAGCTAGCTCAAGATGGATATGTATGCGCCGTCTTAGGCTCGCTGAGGCTAAACGACCCTTCCCAATGTTCTATTGGGTGGTGACTCCAAGAAGACCTCATTGTTGCCCAAAATAGACGCCCTTGTAAATACCTGACAAGTTTTAATGAACCCCATCCTGATCGCCCTAAAGCGGGCTTCCGGGAGGCGACGGGGTTCGGCGCGCGTCACAGTCCACTTGGGACTTATTCGAGACTTCGATTCGAAAGTACCTTGATTAAAAATTATAATTGATTTTTAGTTCAAAAATTTCACCTTCTTTCAAAAAACTGCATTGCATCTCATTAGAGCCTTAGATCTACGCTAGTTTGGTCCCTTTTTCAGCCCCGATGCGTTCCCGAAGCACAATGTAGGGAAGTGTTAAGGATAATCACCAGCCCAAGCCTCGTACCATCATGGTATATTAAATGGTGACCCAATCAGTCGTTACGCTCGTGATGAGCTAGACCCGTTGGCAGGGACCATGCTTGGGTAGCCTTAAAGTAACACCACCTTTTGACTAAAGCTCATGTAATGGAAATAGTTACTTCCCCTAGGTGGTATAAACCTTAATCCTATGCTTGCTATGTGGATCATTATATATTGGACAAGCCCAGATAATTTGATTGGTCACCAAATCAAAGGCTTTCATGCCCCGATAGGCCCATGTCAACTTGTTCGGGCTGCCTAAATACATAACGATCATAACCCATGCGCTTGTACATTAGTTAGGAGAGGTTATACTGCCGATTTTCCACCGTGCACCATGCGCGTCCATCGGGTTCCCTGTTAACCCATGGATCAATCCCACCTACGAAAGAGACTATGACCTCATGTGCGGGAGCAATAAGGTTGGAAGCGCCTACGTGCTTGCATGTAGTTTGTAAATGTTGCATAGAACGATCATGCATCTAAGCACATTCATGCATCATCCTGACCCTTTAAATTTTTCAGCCATCATAGATTCGCCTAGGTGGACAAGAGGGTCTCGAGGGCGACTACGCAGAAATCCATTCTTCGAGTTACCAGAAAGGGTAGAGTATCCGGACACTTCTTCTGAAACCAGCTATGCTACTTCAACTCAATTTTCTTTATCTGAAGAAATGGCCAATTCACCAAGAGGGGCAGATGCCACCAGGGCAATGATAGCAGAGGAAGTGGGCCGAAGGCTTGAAGAGTTTGAGAACCGTATGATGGCAATGATGGCCACTATAGGTCAGCAAGCGGCCCCACAGAACCCAGTACCTCCTTCTATGAGAAATAATGAAAGGGGGGAGGTCAGAGAAGACCCCCAAGAGGAAATTCGCATGCTACCTGCAAATTTAAGAGCCACTACTTCAGGGGCACAACGGGGAAGACCAGTCCCAAGGTTAGATGATGATTGGGAAGATGAAGAATATGAGGAACGTATGTCTGAGAAAGGGAAAGCCCCTCAAACCGAAGAAGCCATCTGGAAGAAGATGGAGGAGAAATTTGAAGCAATGACAAGAATACTAACAAAGGGTTGAGGAATGAACCCAAAAGACAAGGAGTTAGAAGGAGAGGATCTAGTGCCAATGAACTTTAAAATGCCGGATGTTCCGAAGTTTGACAGCACTTCCGACCCCATGGCACACATAAAGCAGTACTCGCTGGTGATGAAGGGCACCACTTTGATAAAAAAGCAGAAGATTTAGTACTTTTGCTTGAGTTTGACCGGCCCAACAGTAGATTGGTACCATGGGCTCGATCGCTGAACCAAGGAGGATTGGGATTTATTGACGGAGGAGTTTTTGAGGCAGTATGACTGCAGTACAAGGATGGAAGTAACCTTGAAGGACATGGAGCTGTTACAGTAGAAGGGAGGCGAGTCCTTTCATGAGTATTTAACCCGGTGGAGGAATCGGGTGATGGAAATGAAGAGAAAATCGGATACTCAGGATCAAATACGGCTATTCATCAAAAATGCGAGCCTGTATTTGAGAGAAGGATTGAGGATAAAAGGACTGAAAAATTGGGAGTCTCTGAAGGGCATCGCCATTGAGGCTGAGGGAGAGTACCTTGTTAAGAGAGCAGCTAATGAGAACTATCCCAAAAGGGGTAGCAGTAGCCAGGGGGCAAGTAGACCAACAGGTTTCGCTAGTGGCGCACGGAAGACTGTTGAGATGTCAGCTGCTAATGCTACCCCAAGGCGTCTTTCCAATCTTGGAAGGTCTTTATCATGGGTGCTGAGGAAACTTATGAAAGAGGGTAAGTTACAGCCTATGCCACCTAAGCCTACCAGAGCTCAAGGCACGCCAGGACATAAGGATGATGAGTATTGTGCATATCATCAGCAAACCGGGCATATAACCAATAACTGCAAGACATTAAGGCATACGATTCAAGATCTAATCGACTTAAAGCAGATCACAGACCCAAAGAAGAGAAAAGGTCAAAAGAAGGCTGGGTACAACAGTATGCCCCCGTCAGTGAACATGATTGGGTCTAGTTTGCCCGAGGAGTTTGTGTTAAAGGAATTGTACGACAACGATGTCCACATTACTGTCATGTACCTCCATGACGGGAGTGAATAAGGGCTTCCCGCAGCAGTGATCGATTGCTGGTCCACTGATGATAGTGGAACTGAAAATGATAATTCTGAAGTATTTTCTGACCTGTGGAATTTGGAGGAGGAAGGAGAAGAAGCAAAGAAGAAAGAGGTAGGAGCTGTGACCTGGAGCAGAAGGGTAGCTCCGGAAGTTGAGAAGCCCCAGGAGTCGGTTGAGGGCAGAAAGGGAAAAGAGCCGGAAGAAGATCCGATTGTTAAGCAACTAAAAAAGACGCCTGCTAAGATTTCCATATGGGATCTTTTGAGACAGTCGCCATCGCATAGGTAAAAGGTGGTAGAGGCTTTATGCAAGGCAACTGTGGCAACAACTATCTCACCTATGGAACTTCTGGATGTAGTGAAAGGAGGATCAGGAGAAAATGTTGTCTTTACCAGTACTGATTTGCTAGCAGAAGGCCGCAACCATAATCGTCCTCTGTACATAAGAGCACAGATTAACCAAAAGCACACTGCTTGCGTAATGGTAGATGATGGCTCTTCGATAAATATGTGCCCGCAGGTGGCAATGGCGGCTTTTGGGGTAACAGAGGATATGTTAGCCAAATCTGATCTCACTATCATAGCTTATGACAACTCGCGTAGACATACTTCGGGGACATTCACAGCAATAGTAAAGATGGGGCCTGTAGAATCAGAAGTGGAGTTTGTGGTACTGCCTATACCCGCCAATTTCTCAGCTTTTCTAGGTAGACCATGGTTTCATAAGCTGGGTGGAGTCCCCTCTACACTTCACCAGATCGTAAAGATACCTGATGAGGGCCAGATTGTGACTATAAGGGCTGCATGGGAGAATCAGGTCTCAGTACTGGAGATTGATAGGCAGCCGTTTAGTGGATTTCATATCGCCATGATAAGTGAGGAAGAGCAGAAGGAAGAGAGCCCCCAAGTACTAAATATGATGAAAAAGATGTCATTCCTCCCTGGCGCAGGACTGGGCAAGAATTCTCAAGGGATGCCAACAGCTGTTACCACCAAGGGCCAAAAGGACAGAAGGGGCCTAGGATACACAGGTGTTGTAGAGAGGGGTGAGAAGTCAAAAATGGAAATTCCTCACATCCGGAAGACTTTTGTGCCAGCAACCGTAGCATGTGCCTATACAGGGGAAGATGAACCACAGTGGCTGGATGGAAGATTTGTGCTAGGATTCGAGGTTTTTAATGATGTCTATGACTAGGACATTGGATCGATCAAGCCAGCAGAGGGCTTTTGGGATGAAGAAATCATGACCAGTAGGACAATTTGGGGCTGTGAGATGCTTGAAGAAGTAATGACTGAAAAGATGCTAGCCACCCAGTTGAAGGGGAAAGCAAAGGTAGAAGAAGCCATGCATGAGTTGATTGGGGAGCCCCCAAAGATCCGAAGTGATGCAGGACCATCAACCGCGGCAGATGCACCAGCAGAGGAGGGAGAGGAAAATAGTTTAGATTTTCTTTTTGCTCCAGAACTTTTAAATAATGTTAATGACAATTTCAATCTTATTAATAAATTGAATGATTTTGCTTACTTGTGTGATGTTTCTGATGATTTCACTATGCATGATCATGATCATCATCCCTCCATATTTGATATTGATTCAACTGATGCTACTCCATTTAATCTTGGAACCGTAGAGAATCCAAAAGAAATTTTGATAGCATCAAATATAACTCCTGAAGAGCGAGAAAAATTTGAGAGAATATTGAAAAAATATGAAAAAGTCTTTGCCTGGACCTACGAAGATATGCTAGGAATCGATTGGGAAGTCGCAAAGCACGCTATTCCTACATATCTGGACCACAAACCCGTTAAACAGAAGCTAAGAAGGCTTAGGCCAGAGTGGGCGGATAAAGTGAAGGAGGAGATTCACCAGCAAGTTAAAGCCAAATTTTTTGTTGAGGTGCAGTATCCGACTTGGCTGGCCAACGTTGTCCCCGTAGCCAAAAAGAATGGCAAGGTAAGGGTATACGTAGATTATCGGGACTTAAATAAGGCCTGTCCAAAAGATGACTTTCCATTGCCCCATATAGATGTGCTGATAGACAGCACCGCTACTTGCGAGATGTATAGCTTTGGAGATGGTTATGCGGGCTACAATCAAATTCTTAATAAAATAATTGACCAGATTAAGACAGCATTCATCACGGAGTGGGGGACCTATGCTTATCGAGTAATGCCTTTTGGCCTGAAAAATGCAGGAGCCACTTATCAGAGGATGACAACAAAAATCTTGAATGACCTGATCCATAAAGAAGTGGAGGTATATGTGGACGATATGATGATCAAGTCGGCCACTAGAGAAGGTCATTTTGAAGCTATGAAAAAGTTCTTCTTAAGGATAGACAAGTATAATATGCGGTTAAATCCTAAGAAATGTATCTTTGGTGTTACCTCAGGGAAGCTCATAGGACACGTGGTTAGCCAGAGGGGTATTGAGATTGATCCGGACAAGGTCAAAGCCATCAGATAAATGCCAATACCACAGAAAGAAAAGGATGTGAGAAGTTTTTTGGGAAGGTCGCAATATATCAGTAGGTTTATTACCAAGCTTACTTCAATCTGTGAACCGATCTTCAAACTACTCAGAAAAGACCAACCAGTAATATTGAACAAAAGCTGTCAGAAAGCTTTTGATACTGTCAGAGAGTATCTGCTAAATCCACCGGTGTTGAGACCGCCGCAGCCAATCAAACCCCTGATTCTATACTTAGCTATAGAAGACAGTTCTGTAGGCGCCATGATGGCCCAGGAGGACGATTTGGAGTGGAATTTACTGTTTACTACCTTAGCAAGAAGTTCCTGGCCTATGAGGTTAAGTATACGGAAGTGGAAAAGATTTGCCTTGCGGTAATCTGGGCTTCTAAGAAATTAAGGCATTACTTTCATGCCTATAGAGTACAGGCGGTAGCGAAGCAGAATCCTTTGAGGTACTTACAAGAAGCTCCATCTTTACTTGGGAAAATGGGAAGGTGGTTGTTGTTGCTACAAGAATTCGATGTGGAGTATATTACTCGAAAAACTATCAAAGGGTGTGCAGTTGCTGAATTCCTGGCAGAACACCCAATTCAAGGAGACTCGTACGAGTTTAACTTTCCAGATGAGGATGTGACAGCTATCGGAGTTCAAGGTTGGCAGTTGCATTTTCACGGAGCCGTGAACAACAAGGGGGTAGGAGTAGGGATTATTTTAACAACCCCGGATGATGAGAAGCTCCCTTTGGCCAAGAAATTAAGGTTCAAGGCTACCAATAATGAAGCTGAGTATGAAGCATGTGCCTTTGGGTTAGAGGCATTGATAGCTTTAGGAGCGAAAAACGTGGAAGTGGTTGGTGATTTCTCCCTGGTGATCAATCAAATCTGAGGTGAATGGGCCGTTAAAGAAGAGAGGCTGATGCCATACATCGAGCACTTGAGAGACCTGAGTAGTCAATTTGAAGTATGTATGTTCCGTTTTGTTCCGAGGGATGAAAACCAGTTAGCCGACGTGCTTGCTACTTTAGTCTCAATGTGGGATAATCTCGAAGGGGTGGTTATGAGGCCAGTTTTAATTTCTAGCTCTGAGAGACCTAGCTTTGAATCTAAATCACTCATGGAGATAGAAGTAGCGGATGGGAAGCCGTGGTATTATGATATCAAGAACTATCTAGAGAATGCGGCGTTTCCAGAGGAAGCTATCGAAAAAGACCAGAGAATGATTCACAAATTGTCTACCCAGTTCATTTGCATAAATGGGATATTATACAAACGGCAGGCTGATGGTATCCAGTTGAGATGTTTGGATGAGAAAGAGGCTAAGAGGATGATGGAGGAAACTCACGCCGGAGTATGTGGGGCCCATATGAACGGGTTGACATTGGCAAAGAAGATTATGAGGCAAGGATTCTTCTGGCTCACCATGGATAACGATTGCTCGAAGTATGTAAAGCAGGGTCAGTTATGCCAGCAGAATGCGGATTTAAGGCACCTGCCCGTTTCAGAATTGCATAATTTGACGTCACCTTGGCCATTCGCAGCTTGGGGGATTGATATTATTGGAGAGATACGCCCCACAGCCTCCAATGGGCATAGATACATCATCATCGCCATCGACTACTTCACTAAGTGGGTAGAAGCTGAGTCCTTCAAGAAAGTAGATGCTCGGGATATGGCGAAATTCATAGAGAAGAACTTGATATGTAGGTATGGCCTTCCACATCATGTGGTATCTGACAACGGGGTCCAGTTCATGGCCTAGACAAAGAAGTTGCTCCAGAAGTATGGTATCGAGCACCACAAGTCTTCTCCATATCGTCCTCAAGCCAACGGGGCAGTTGAAGCCGCCAACAAGAATGTCAAGAGGGTCCTGGCTAAGATGGTCTAGAATTATAAAGATTGGGCAGAAAAGTTGCCTTTCGCACTATGGGGTTATAAAACAACCATCAGGACTTCAACGAGAGCCACTCCACATTCCTTGGTATATGGGACGGAGGCAGTATTGCCTGTCAAGGTCGAACTTAAGTCACTAAGGGTGATAATGGAAGCAGAGATTCCGGAGGCCGAATGGGTGCAACAGCGGTTGCAACGCTTGAACATGTTGGATGAGAACAGGTTAAAAGCCTACTATCACAACCAGATATATCAAAAGAGGCTCGCTAGGTCATTTGGAAAGAAAGTTAAGAAACATCCATTGAAGGAGGGGGATTTGGTATTCAAACAGATGAGACCAGGAGCACCAGATATTAGAGGGAAGTTCAGACCTACGTGGGAAGGTCCGTTTATCCTCAAGAAGCTATTGTCAAAAGGAGCTGCGATTTTGTCGGATAGTGATGGCAACGAATTCAAAGAACCGGTCAATATTGATAGACTCAAAAGGTTCCATGGCTAAAGGCTACAAAATCAAAAAAAGAGAATGAAAGCTTCGCGGGTCGAAAATCGAAAAAAGGCGGCCTTGCTAAAATTGGGTGCCTCGTCAGGGTGAAAACCGAAAAAAGGCATCCTGGGCAAAATTTAGAGGCTTGAGAGAAAATATCCAATCATGAAAACCAGAGAGGGCTGATTGGAGACAGGAGTTTGATGCTGTCAGGATTTGGTTCCATGAATGAATATAGTCTTGCATAATTGAATTAGTGTCAAAAACGATCATGTATTCTGAAATGTACACAATGTTGTGAAATAAAATAAGACTTGACTTATTCATTTATATCATTGTCCAATTCTGCTTTAAAAAGAAACATATTGCTCAAAATGCATGTAAAACTAAACTATGCCCTGCTACTACCCTCGCTAGCCAAATGCCTCAGTCGTTGTGTTCAGTTATCAGATGACGGGCTAAGTATCCACCTCTTGTACGCGCTGGTGGAAGTGACAGAGTGGTTTCCGAAGGGAGGTATGATAGTTTTCAGTGGAAGTTGACTCCAGAGCTCATGATAGCGGGAAGTAAAAGCCACAGAAAGGACTCCACCTCGAAAGGATAGAGGGAGTCTCACCACATCCTGAGTCATCCCAAGTTGACGAGAGCAGTGGGCCGTGATGTAAAAGGTTGCCTCACAAAGCCCGCATAGGGGAACGCATCCTGAAGACCCATCAATAACTGCACTGGATAAGGAAAGCCAAGCATGCATGAAGCTAATATCCTCATTTGATATCTCACTAAATTTGATAATGCCTTCATCAGGGGTCTCAGGCAGGTACAAATGCCGGCAAGGGAGAAAATGCTTTGCAAAATACTGACTAATGACCCTAGGAGGTGGCTCTGACAGCAGTTGCAATTTCTCTTGCAACCAAATATGGAAGAAGAAACAAGGAAAAATAAAAGCCAAAGAAAATAAGATAAAAGGCAAAGAAAAGCCGCTAGAGTAAGTGGGATTTACTTTAGGCAAAAATTAGACATAGGGTTGTGTGAAAATCCGAAAGGACGCACTTCCCACTAAGAAAAGCTAGTGCGAAAATCCACAAGGGACGCACTATCTTTAAAATAATGACGTACCTGGAGTAATAAGGGGCTCCCAGAGAATGAAGTTGTAGGCCCGGCACGGACAGAGTCCAAACCCAAGATAGTCTCAGCCAGAATAAGTGGAAAAGGGGTCAGCCCATGGTGAAAATCGTCCAAAATCCCAAACAGACGAGGGTCTCCAAGCAGCTCCTCTGAAGTCACCTCCAGATACTTCATCAGGCAGAAAAGAAAGATGATACTTACCTTGTATGAAGGAATGTGGGAGAATTCATCCAGTGCTTCGATCAGAGGTTCTAAGGCAAATGCAGGGCCCTGAGGAACTAGACGAGCAGCGTCAGAAGGAGCTATACTTAAGGACAGAGCAATATCACGAGTTTGAATCAAACCACAGTGAGGAACGTAGGGTAAAGCACTAGGAGGATACCAGCTCCCGATAATAGCAGCAAGTTCCTCAGGCAGGGGGCACATTTCCTGGTAAGTGAACCTAAAAACGTGAAAGCGAGGGTCCCAGAAGTGGGTCGCAGCCAAAAGGAGGTTGTAGTCTATTTTGATTCTTCGTAAAAATTTCAGTCCAGAAAGGGGGGCAAGAGTGCTGTTTTCCCAAGTTTGAATATCGTTTAAAATACGGTGTATCTTGGAAAGAAAAGGAGAATTCATTCCTCAATAGCTAAAGCCGAAGTCACTAAAGGAAATAAAGAAGGAAAAAAGGAAAAAAACTAGAGAAAAGAGCCTATTATGAAGCTGAAATGAGAGAAAAGGCACGGAATCCAAGAAAATGCTGAATTTTATAGATTTGACCTACCGACGGCTAGCTTGTCCCTCACTCAAATGGCGTTCCCGTCAATAATTGTCCACCTGGCAGTCTTTGCATCGTGCATATCACGTGCATTAATTAGGTAATTAATGAGGGTTAAATGCAGAATTTGGAGAGACAGAAGGCATGCCCGTCGATAACTCTATAGATGTAAAGCCTGTCGGTACGTGAATTCTATATAAGGACGCTGGTAATGACGGACGATCGTTTTCTTCTCTTTTCTTCACACCGACGCTCTTCCCTCCTTCCGTTACATTTTATCATTTTTGCTTTTTCGGTTGGTTTCTTTTGCACCACTGTTTAGTCCTTTCTTCTTCATTGATTCTCAACTTCCAGGTTAGTAAAATTCTTCTAGTTTTATTTATTATTTATTTTATTTTATAGTGAGTAATTTAATTTAATTTTATTGTTGGATTAGTATAATTAGGCTAATTGCTGTAGTACAATTTGAAAGGTCATAGTTATGCTTTTTTTTAATGCTTTAAGTGCTAGAATTAACGCATAGAGTAAGTGATATGCTGTTATAAAATGCATGGATATGGCTATTTTTAGAACAATTAATTTTTAGTTATTGAGTTTTTAGATATTCAGGCTTGGCCTTAGGAATGCATGCATTTTGAAAGCAATACTAGGAATTAGAAAGTAAAGCAAATATGAGCATGTTGCACTGTTGCCTGGGGCTTGAGGCCTGTCCCTTTTTCTTTCTGTTTTCTCATGCAGGAGGTTGGGCACACCCTTGCCGGGGTGCTGCCCACTTTTTTTAACAAGAGTGAATATGTTGCACTGTTGCTTGAGGCCTGAGGCCTATTTTTTTGATTTATCGTGCAGGAGGTTAGGCACTCCCTTGCCGGGGTGCTGCCTAAATTTTTTAATTAATTTAATTTAATTTTAATTTTTCGGTTTAGGCCCGACCCCATCAGAATGCTGCCTAAATTTTTGTTATTTTCTGAGTAAAGTCCGTTTATGATTATGATACCAAACTAATTGTTTACTTTATTTTCAGTATGCCACCGAGACGACATGCTCCGCGCGATCAGCCTGAGCCTCAGGCCCAGGATTGGATGAGCGCCGAGGCCAGATCGAGGTATGCAGCACTGGCTCAGGTGCAGTTCCGAGCTAGCCGTTTCATTTCCAGGCCGTTCATTAAGGCTCTCGGGATGGCCGACGAGGTCGATATTCTGATAGCAGGTGCGAGGTGGACTGAGTTTCTGACGCCTGCTTTCAGACTCACCCAGAGATAGTTCGGCAATTTCTTGCTACGTTACAGTACGGGGGGTATCAGAGATCCGACACAGAGGAGGGTGTTATCCAGTTTTTGATTGAGCGGCACCATTACAGCCTTACCCGATAGGGATTTATAGAGGCTATGGGACTTCCATTCGAACAGGATGTTATAGTGCCCTATAGAGCAGTTAGACGCCACCATTGGGCGGTTATTGCATTGCCGGGAGTGTCGTATGATCATGATACGGCAAAGAGCACGGTACTCTCGTCACAGGCCCTTCGATATGTTCACAGGGTTTTATCCAGCTCCTATTTGGGACGAGCTGGTAACCCAGTGTCCCTCAACGCCATTGAGATTTGGAGTTTATGGGCCATGGTGGCAGGCTAGCAGCTCAACATCAGCCACGAGATTTTGGTTAACATGGTGAGAGTGTCTAGGGGGGCAGCCCCTGTAGTGTATGTTGGCGGAGTCATCACTAGACTACTCCTGAGTTTGGGTATTCGTCCAGACATCCTGGGGCCTGCTTGGATGAGAGCATTTATGTGGACGCCCCAGCAGCTATTATGATGGCTATGATACTGCCGATACCAGGTCAGGCCGAGGCGTACAGACTTTGCACTATTCATGAGACTAGACGTGCGTTTAGCCTGCCCTCGCTAGAGCAGGTAGAGGAGCAGCCTCAGGATCAGCCTCAGATGGAGCAGCCTCAGATGGAGCAGGAGCCTCCCGAGCACCCACAGCACCAAGAGGGTCAGCCTCCGTAGCTGCAGCACGAGGAGCAGCATCAGTATACACCTCCTGACATGGGGATTGAGTTCACCATGGATGAGCTATTTGCTACTCCTCCAGCACAGAGAGTACAGAGTCCTGCTCCGCCTCCGCTGTCGAGAGTACATTGGACAGCTCCCCGAGCACCTGAGAGGTTCAGTCCATATGCTAGAGCAGGGGACACGGGGGCATCTACTTCTACAGCTCCACCTCCAGAGCGAGCACTAGAGCCAGCCCCCCCTCCATTTGCACCATCGATGCACCCGGCGCAGCCAGATTTTTCTGGGATTTTGACGTCTATGTTCGCCTCCTTTTAGCATAGACAGGAGGAGAGAGACAGGGCCCTTCTCGGGCAGCTTGGGGAGCAAGATAGAGTCATTTTAGAGCGGCTGGATCAGCAACAGGGTATTATCCAGGAGCAGGGGAGGCTTATTGACCATTTGAGACAGGAGCAGGAGAGACTTGTGGGTCAGCTGAGGCAGGAGATGAGGGCCTCCCAGGATGATGCGGCCCAGAGGATAGATGCATCTGTACAGATGGTGAATGAGTCAGTTGAGGCTCTCAGATTCAGGATCCAGGTCCTAGAAGGTGCCATACCTCCCATTGCCCAGTCCATGCGAGAGTTTAGAGAGCATACAGAGGATAGGCTGAAGAGTATGGGGACTACCTCTACAGATCAGACCCTCCGCCTGGCCGTTGCTTTCAGAGAGTTAGGGGGGTCGTCACTGACACGCTGCAGTTCATGACGGTATGCGCACAGCCTTTCCTTGATGGATATGCACAGGTCTAGTTCCAGCAGCAGGACCCAGCGAGAGCACAGCCATTATCAGTACCAGTGGCGGTACCTCTCAGATACCAGCAACAGGCCAGAGCCTCAGCTGCTCATCAGGCTGCACCATCAGCCCCTCCCAGGCAGCCATATGCTCCAGATGCAGGACCATCTGCTTCTTCATCACGAGGCCAGCCGGTTCATATATCAGATGATGATGATGATGATCCAGAGGAGCTCTCAGATTATGCGCCATTGTAGATTGTTCAGGGAGTTCTTATGGCTTTGTGTTTATACTTTTTGTTGTAATCACATCTGTTTATTATACAAAATTTAACCTTTTAGTGGAAAAACATTTATGGATTAACCTGTTAAACTTGCATGTTATTTCTTCATGATTTAAATTTATTAAAAGAAAATTTAAAAGAGAGAGAAAAGAAGAAAAAGAAAAGAAAAAAAGGACAATTGATCATATAGAAAACAGGATGATAAATAATAAAGAGAGACATAAAATGCTCATAAATCTACCAATCAAGTTAATTAGTATGAGAATTAACGAGAATCTCTTATAATACAGGAACATGGTCACATCAATTCGAAAATGACCAACAGTCAAAAGGAGGGATAAACCGATCAAACATTATCACATCCAATATTAGATGAGAATCAACAGATCAGAATCATACCTTACAGATTGAATGGGGGTTAGCAAGGAAAGTTCGCAAGCCTAAAATAGGACTAGCGATATAAATTAGACACCGTGCAAGCTGAGACGAGGCTAGCAAGACAGATTAGCCACCGCGCAAGCCTAGACGAAGACAGCGGGGCACACGCGATAGAGAGCAATCCACACTTTATAAGTTGGAACAACTTCAGTGCAGCTCGGGAGAGCAATCCGCACTATGTAAGTTGGAACAAACTCAGTGCAGCTCGGGAGAGCAATCCGCACTTTGTAAGTTGGAGCAAACTCGGTGCAGCTCAGGAGAGCAATCCGCACTTTATAAGTTGGAGCAAACTCGGTGCAGCTCGGGAGAGCAATCCGCACTTTGAAAGTTTGGAACAGACTCGGAGCAGCTCGGGAGAGCAATCCGCACTTTGTAAGTTGGAGCAAACTGGTGCAGTTCAGGAGAGCAACCCTCGCATTTTGTAAGTCTAGAGCAGACTCGACGTGCAGCCAACCGCACTTTGAAAGTTTGGAATAGACTTAGTGCAGCTCAGGAGAGCAACCCTCGCGTTTTGTAAGTCTAGAGCAGACTCGACGCGCCGCCAATCGCACTTTGAAAGTTTGGAGCAGACTTGGTGCAGCTCGGGAGAGGAATCCGCACTTTGTAAGTTGGAGCAAACTCGGTACAGTTGAGGAGAGCAACCCTCGCATTTTGTAAGTCTAGAGCAGACTCGATGAGCCGCCAACCGCACTTTGAAAGTTTGGAATAGACTCGGTGCATCTCGGGAGAGCAATCCGCACTTTGTAAGTTGGAGCAAACTCGATGCAGTTCAGGAGAGCAACCCTCGCATTTTGTAAGTCTAGAGTAGACTCGACGCACCGCCAACCGCACTTTGAAAGTTTGGAACAGACTCGGTGCAGCTCAGGAGAGCAATCCTTGCGTTCTGTAGGTCTGGAGCAGACTCGGCGCATCACCATCCGCACTTTGTAAGTTTGGAGCAGACTCGGTGCAGCTCAGGAGAGCAATCCTCACGTTCTGTAAGTCTGAAGCAGACTCGACGCATCGTTACATCCACAGCAAAAAGGTAAGGACTGCCATAGGTATGCATTTCTTTCCTTTCTTCTCTGAATTTTGGCTCATCTAGACACTAGTTTCCCCAAAATTGGGGGCAGCTGTAGACACCGGGTCTTGAGGCAGTCCAGGTCAGAGTTACCCGATGAAGAAATCCATGTTGGTTTTCGGATAAATGGATGGAATTCGGTGGTTTTCGTCTTTCGATTTCACAAGGATTAAAATCTTTTTCGCTATAGCATGAGGTTTTGGAAAATTTTGCTTGAAATTAGAAGTTTTGCTCCACAGACGGGATGGTCGTCTGAAGTAGGGATGCCCGTCCCTACTTGGGGTGATCCCCGTCTCTATGCATAGTAGGGATGGCCCGTCTGTAGCAAGGGACGGACACCTGTCTGAGTAGGGACGCCCGTCCCTAGTCCGCGTTACGGCCCGTCTGTAGCTAGGGACGGACACGTGTCTGAGTAGGGACGCCCGTCCTTAGTCCACGTTACGGCCCATCTGTATCCAAATTTCCACGCGTGCCCTTAGCAGGGACGCTCGTCGGTATTTGCAGGGATGCCTGTCGGTAATAGATCTGATCAGTTATCGCCGGATTTGATAAAATTTCATCTCAAATCTTTCAAATAGGATAAGTTTTGGTTAAAAAATTTGAATTTTAAAGACTCCTTTTAAAATTCAAACTCAAAATTGATGCTTATCTGATTTTATCTCCAAAAATTCTATAAATTGAGAGGTAAAATTCATTTTTAGGGGTTAGAAAATTTGATAAATTTTTTTGGTGGAAGAAATTAACCATTTTTTGAGAGATTGAATTTTTTAGAAAGGTTTTTTGTGAGTAATTTACCAAAAAAGCTATAAAATCTCTATTTTCAAAATTTTATTTGACAAAGATTCTTCCAATTAATTGATTTACTCAAATTCTTCTTGTGAATTAAGCCAATTTGAGGTAACAAAATTCATTCTTTTCCATCAATACAGCTAATTCAAACATTCGATCGCTATTAAATTTTCAAGAAGGGAAAATTTTCTTACTTTGATCTGTTTTTTATTTGATCCTTGTGGAACGTGCGGGGACCGAAACCATCTGATATTCACCCAAAAAGGTAAGATCCGAGGGTAAACATTCTGGATTAGCACTTGTGTGATTTAATTAACTTATATTAATCGTTTTCATTTTTCTTTTTTTATCTTTTAACTTATTTCTTTTAAAGTTTCCTATTATTTTCTTTCAAAGTTATTTTCTGACCATTTGGAATTGGAGTTGTAAATGATGAGGACCGAGCCAATCTGAGGATTTCCATACGGGTTCTTTCTTCACCCTTACTTTTTATTCATATTAATATTAAGATTATTTCAATGTCGTTAAAGTGAAAAGGGTAAAATATTTTATAGTAATTAATTTGGAGTTTTCTCAAAAAGTTTTGGACCAATGTCCTATTTTTTAACCAACAAAATTGACACCTTTTAAAAACCAGTTTGTAATAAATATACATGGCAGGACCAATGTCCTCACTCCAATAAATATCCCGATTTCTGTATGATCTGTATGTTATTTTTACAATGGGGGTTGTATTCCGCCCCTAGTTTTATTGTAATTTGATTTGTGGGGATTTATTTTAATAATGTTTTATTTATTGATTTTGACATGAATGATTGCGCTTTAAATTAATCGCATCGTGTGGAAAGTTGGTAAAATAATGAATTCAAAAACTTAATTATAATATTAATTAAGGTATAAATAAATGAGAAGTCCCGAACTCACTCTGGTCTTTGGGGCTCAATGAGGTGAGAGGTCTAGGACTTCCAAGACACCTCTTGAGTCTCACCAAAAGACTTTAATTTACAATCCTAGGCTCTAGGGGGTAGAAGCAGTGGCCTCCAAGATCTTTCTGGCTAGCTCAAGATGGATATGTATGCGCCATCTTAGGCTTGCTGAGGCTAGACAACCCTTCCCAATGTTCTATTGGGTGGCGACTCCAAGAAACATCATTGTTGCCCAAAATAGACGCCCTTATAAATACCTTACAAGTTTTAATGAATCCCATCCTGATCGCCCTAAAGCGGGCTTTCGGGAGGCAATGGGGTTCTGCGCGCGTCACACCAACCCATCCTACCTATATAATAAAAAGCTTTGATGAGAGAAAAACTCCCAATTTCTACATGTCTTCTCCTTCAGCTACGCATTCTCTGTTGTTCTTCTTTTGGCTACCCATTCTCTCTTATTCTTCTTCTCTTTTCTTTATCCTAAATTCTTTATTCTTTGATTTTAGCTAGGTTGAGTTTGATGGTGGATACTATTAGATAATTTCTGAGTTGAGTTACGGATTTGTCAAGGTAAGTTACTGTATTAGGTTCTTTATCTTCTTCTACTCCTTCTTTGTTTCTAAGTTGTTATGGAAATTGATCCTTTGTTTCTAATTCTAGAATTAGATATTGGTTGTAGTGGTTGAAATAAGGAAAGATAAGGGGAAAGAGAAGGTGGGAGAGCCTTGTGCCGAGTGAGTACAATTGGAGCTAAAGCGAAGAGGTTTGGCAAACTCTCTAAATTGTGTGTGTTAATTAGTAGTTGCCATAATCTAGAATATCTTACTGTGTTGTGTGTGGAATTGAAATTATGTGTGGGAAATGTTGAATCGATTGCTTAGTAACTTCATAACTTATAAGCATGAACCCTAATTTTCGGAGAACATGGACTTTGTAGTGAAATTTTGAATGAAAGGATATGTAATGTGAATTTGAATATGCCAAAGTGTTCATGTTTGTATTGTGAAAGTTTGGGTTGAGTATGATGAAGATTTATGCTAAGTAAGTAGGTTTGAAGCTTAATAAGTGGAAGGTATTAAAGTGGTTTTTGTACCTTTTTGACCTACTCTGAATGTTAAGGTCATAAAATGAGTTCTCTAAGTTTATAATGAATGAAAATAGTTGGTTAGTAATCATCTTGTATATGCCTTCAATTGTTGTAGAAATAGCCTGGTAATTTTGAGGAATCTAAGGTCTTCAAAAGTGACCATAAATGTATTAAATGTTCTATAGGAGGGCTTTTGGAACAAGTTGTGCTCCTTGGGCCATAACTCCTTGAATTTAAGTTTAAATGAAATGAGAAGTGTGTCATTTGAAAGTTAGTTTATAGATGAACAATTGGTTAGAAGGATATGTTGGTTGAAATTGGTGTTTTAATGAAGTTTGAAGGTCATGTATCTTGAGGTAAGAGGTAGGGTTTGAAAGGAGTTAGCTAAGTTCGTTGATCTCCTTTCTGCCTTAAAATTTGCATATGTCACGGTCACAACCATTTGGTTATGACCGTGAGGTATGCCTATTTTCTATTCTGCCTCTGATTGTTTGCATGTCACGGTCACAACCATTTGGTTGTCACCGTGAGGTTTTGCTTTTACATTCTGTTTTGGAATGTTTGTATGTCACGGTCATAACCAATTGGTTGTCACCATGAGGTACCTATGGTTTGCATTCTATTTTGAGTTGTGCTTGTGTCACGGTCACAACCATTTGGTTGCCACCGTGAGGTACTTGAACCTTCTTTAATTCTTTTTAAAACACTACCTAATGTTATATAAGTGTGTGAATTTGAATTCAAACAAGTTTAACAACATTTAAATGGATCCGTAATGTGAGTATGTATAGTGTGAATGTGTATAATGAAATGTGAGCTTATATGATGCAATTATATTACTTTATGTGAATGAATAGTTGTGATACAATGTGAATAATGAGCATCAAATGGAATTAATAATTTAGCCTGCAAGTCGAGTAGTGGATAGATGGGCATGCCTATAGGGACTAAGTATTTGATTCCATCTGGAATCTCCAATTTGTATAGAATCCTTTTTGGGTTCTCAAAAGTTCTTACATATATATATTATTAATTATATCTGTACCTATAGGTGCTAATGCAAATATGTATCTTTGTATATAAATGCGAATTGTGGTACTTTCGAGTACAAATGCGATACCTGTTATCTGCGTCTAATGAATAATTAAATGATAATTAGCAAAGTGAATGTTATGTGACATAAGTATACGAATGTCATCTGCTATAAAATGAATATGTAATACTATGACATTTGAATATGATTTCCTAATGATATTTATTGTACATCGAGATTTGCTTAGTGCTATGTTGTGAAGCATGTATATAATGAGGTTTGAATATTAAGCATGTATCTTTTATTGCTCAAAGGTTATTATATATGTGTATACTGTATGTTGTTTCCCCACTAAGCATTATCGCTTAGCATGAGTGTTAATCAGTGTAGGTTCCGAAGCGAAGTGTATCTGAAGGAAGGTCCCACATCTTCATTGGTCAACACTAGGGTTCACTGCTTAGTGTAGGTTTTGGCATTTTGTACTATGTAAATGTAATTAATTATTTTAGCATGTAAAGGTACATAATGTAACAACAAAACATGATATGTAATTCGAAGTTGACAATATGTATAAAAGTATGCATTCTGGTAAATGATCCCGCTGCGTGTTAAAAAGAAATTTATTTAACTCAGGAATTTGCATGTGTTTATGCTGTGATGTGCATGTGTATTATCGTGTGTGACGACCATTCTCGACTGCCTTAACGAAGCTATACGAGTGGTTGAGAATGGGCATTACAGGTTGTGGTATCAGAGCATAAGTTTTATCGTTTCTGGTCATAGTGTAGAATAGGATGCATATAGTTGTGTTGACCTAATACGGACGTCCTTGTATATGTATCAGATCGATGGATCCTTTTCATGATGCTAGAGAAGAGACCGCTGAAAATGTGAATCCGAGAGAACCAAAAGTGTCTGAGTCTGGTCAGTCTGTACCAGTGAGTGTGGGATGAGATGTTCCAATGGTACCAATGGAAGCTTTTCTCAAGATGTCACAAGAGATGGCAAGGGTTTTTGATCATATGACATTACCAAAAGCTTCGTTTGAATTATTGAGAAATATGATGCGGAGGAATTCTATGGCACTAGTCTGGATGAATCTTATAAGGCTGAATTATGGATTGAGAAAGTTCAGAGGGTACTTGAGGAGATTAGATGCCCTCCTGAGCAAAAAGTGGAATGCATAGTATCTCTACTAGAAGGATCTATCTACGACTGGTGAAAGTTGGTCTTAAGGCATCCAATGCTTCCGAACCCAATCACTTGTGAATTCTTTATACAGGTGTTCCATAATAAATACCTTACAAAGGCGTATCGGGACAAAAATTGGAAGCAGTTTTTGAATTTGAGCTAAAGAGCTATATTAATAGCGGAGTATGAGAAGGAGTTCTATAGGCTCAGTAAGTATGCACCTGAAGGCGTGCTTACAGAAGAGTTTCGATGCCAGCAATTTGAAGAAGGGTTGAATGAGCCAATAAAGGCACTATTGATCTCTATGACTACTTCTCAAACTGTGATCTACTAGTAGATAGTATACGTAACACCCCCACCGCCGCCCCCGTTGGAAGGGCACCGGCGGGCGTGCTACAGCACGACACTCACTCACGACGCGACAAAGCATACAGCGGAAGCATACAAGCGCTAAGCGGAAGCATTCGATAACCATATAATAGAAATATACTTCAACATCATTAATTAAAATACGATTTATTTACAATAAACCAAAAGATTACAATTTTAAAATCCTTTACAAAAATAATCCATATACAAAAGGAATTACATCAGGAAACAAAAAGAAATAATAAACTTGACTCCTATGTGGCCTGCCTGCAGATGCACGACTCAAGCATTCCCAAAATCCTTCACGCTACCTGCACGGGATAAAAGCCCGTGCTAAGCGATAACGCTTAGTGGGGAGAAACAAACACAACAGAACACTATACAAGGAAACATGCACTAACATACATAAATCATCATGCATTAGAGTACAGAAATATAACTATATATAGGATGAAATAATACAATGCACTAAACCATTACACTATTCCGAGTCACACAATAATCAAAACACTTCACCGTATCAAAACCAGACAGTTCACACAATAGCCTGAAATCAATGGTTGAGGATACGGGAACACGGCACGGGAGACCGAAGCCTCAAAAAAACACTTTAATACCCGAAGGTAGCGCGGGAGACCGGAGTCTCAAAACATTTTATCACTACACGATTGATGACCATCTCGGAGGTCGACCGCTTCGCCCAAACGGGGCGGACAGAACAGCTGAACACTAACCCTTCTTAAGCATGCTTAATTATCCTATACCTTGACACTTCAGGCTCGACAACACAACAACTCACAAGACAATACATAACAAAAACAATATTCAAATTAAGACTCTTATATAATATAAATCCATATAAAGGACACTAGTACAATAGTATCACGAGTCAAAAGCACACACATATACCATGCAATAGTGAGAAACCGTGCAAAGCGGAACAAACGAAACACATTCAGAAAACAAGGAAAGCAGAAAGGGCCTCTGTCGCGATCGCGACAAGTGTCGCGCTCGCGACAGAGCACGGGGTACTTCCTCGCGAGGTCGCGCCAAAGGGCCTCCTCGCGACGAAGCACTCGCGGCAGAATTCACGGGACCGAGCTCTGTCGCGCTCGCGACATGCATCGCGATCGCGACAGAGACCAGTTCCTTCCTCCTCGCGCGCACGCTCGGCATCACGCCCGCGCGGAGGTTTCCGCGACCGAGCTCTCTGTCGCGCTCGCGGCAAGCATCGCGATCGCGACAGAGGGCTCTTCAAGAACAAGGGGCCAAGACCGCCTTCTGTCGCGATCGCGACAGAACCCAGATTTGCCTAATTCTGCACTTTTCCCTTCTCTTTTCACACCCAACTCTTCATGCATGCACACAACATGCTCAAAACACTTACCTCTCGCCTCCAGCACATCACCGCATCATTTTCCAAGCCACATAAGCAATTTTACACAATAATCAAATATAATTTGAACATGAAATCACTCACAACCAAACTCAAATACACTAATGTGGCATGTTCAAATTCCGGAAACACATAATATCTTCACTACATCACTAACACTTCACTAAATCACTACTCCAATTAACCATGCATTTATAAAACACTCTAGATTACAAATGACTTGCAAACACAAGATAGAGTTGATCCAAGAAAGAATTTAGAGAAAACCACAATCCACAACACAACTCACAACACTTACATGCACTTAAACCCAATTCCAAAACAACACTCAAGCACACAGCTCCCATACCTGGAAAACGAAGCTTCAACCGAACTCCTCACGAATCCACTTTATCCTTGCCCTTGCTCTTCCTTCTCTCTTCCGATTCTTGCACAATAACCCAGCCACAAACACTCAAATCAGACCCAAACACAATCAAAACCAGAAATCACAGAACAAGAAACAAATACGAGGCCCCAATCCGAACTCAACCACTTACCTTTAACACTTCCAGCTCAAACCTTCAAAGATCCCACTCAAAGCTCCAAGAAAGCACAAGAGAAAAGAGATGAGAGCAGCAAAAATGGACAAGCAAGAGAGAGAGAACGGGAAAGAAGAAGAAAAGAGGAAGAAATGAGCTAGCTTCCACGGGAAGCTAGGAAATTCTGCCCCTCCCTTTCCTCTCTCCTACTTTCCATTCAATGCTCACCAACCCCTTGCCACTTGTCACAATCTTAGAGAATCAAGCCATCAATCTTAACTCATCCACTCTTGGCACCATACACTAACCACACACAATCTCTTCTTACACAAATATCTTTAATGTACCAAATACTCACTCACACCATAATATTTCTTATAATTCCACTATCATCCTTGGCACCATGCACCACAACCCACACAATAAAAGCCCTTAGAGCACTAACACCCTACAACCATACACTACAAGCACACACTAATATTTCCCTTTAACACATATTTCCTTATTAACCAAAATTCCTCTTACTCAAAATACGAAAATACCCTTACTTAACCGACTTATCGCACAAATTCCGACTAGGCCCTATTTGGGTTGTTACAAATCACTCCCCCTTAAGAAATTTTGTCCTCGAAATTTCCCCGCTAAATCCCTTAAACAACAACCCAAAACTCAAACCGAAACTTAACCGAAAACTAATAACATAACTTACCAGAAGGTCCAGCTCGATCTGCTATATCCCCTACTTGCATCGCATAAACACTCGGATGCGAAGGCACTCCTTCAGTTGGTGGCTTCTGCACAGTCTCAGACGGCGCTTGTGAAGGACGTCTACTGCCTCTTCCACTCTGATTCCCTCTCGCTCTCTGACCACTGGCTCTACTCTCTGGTCTATCCTGAAGCTCTCTTCGATCCGGACAATTCGCCACCATGTGCTCTTGGCTGCCACATCTGAAGCACGCTCCAGAGATCCTTCTGCACTCGCCCCAGTGGCGCTTATAACAATGCTCACACTCCAGAATAACACTTCCCTTGCTAGAGGGTGGCGCTACACTCTCGACTTCCGAACGAACCGGAATCGAACTCTTCCAACTGTGGCCACTCGGAACTCCTCTCGACTTCTTGCCACTTCCAAACCCATCACTCGGTGCTTTCCTCTTGCTCTCGATCCTCTGCTTGATCACCTCAGACTCTTCTAACTTCATCGCCGCTGCCACAAGCTGATAATACCCCACGGGTTGCAAAACTGACAATGCCGACAACGGACCTCGGAACACCTCACGCAGTCCCTCTAGGAAATGCCGACTTCTAAACTCATCCGTCAACAAAGTCTCAGGCACATACTTACTCAACCGGCTGAATTCCTTATCATACTCGCTTACTGTCATACCTCGCTGCCTCAGACTGATAAACTCTCTCCACTTAGCCTCTTGATACGCCTTCGTCACATACTTCTGCTCAAATTCTTGCTTGAAGAAATCCCAAGTCAACTCGGCTGGTCGCTGAGGATTTCGCATCACTAATTCCCACCAATCGTACGCTGGCCCTTGAAGCAACGACACTGCACAAAGCACCTTCTGTTCTGCAGGACATCTTATCTCTTGCAAAATCCGACCTACTCTCTTAAGCCAAAACTCGGCCACATCAGACTGATCCAAAGCAGTACCATGAAAATCCTCGGCTCCTCTCTTTCTTAACAACTCAGTCGGAGCCTTAGGAGCAGTCAGCCTCTCTACCAACTGAAGCAAACCTTGCAATAAAACTGGATTCTCTTGACCAAAACCCACACCAGGAATCTCCTCTCGCTGACGCTGTGGAGCAGGCTGCTCACCTCTCACTACACTTGCACTACCAACCGTCTCACCCACATGCTCACTTGGATCAGACTCCATCTAAACACTACAGAAGACAAGACACATCTGCATTAGGCCACGACACAAAACCGACTCACATGCAAAGACTCAACACATAACAAACAGAGGCAACCAGAACCGCCTAAACCGGGGCTCTGATACCACAACCTGTAACACCCCCACCGCCGCCCCCGTTGGAAGGGCACCGACGGGCGCGCTACAGCACGACACTCACTCACGACGCGACAAAGCATACAGCGGAAGCAGACAAGCGCTAAGCGGAAGCATTCGATAACCATATAATAGAAATATACTTCAACATCATTAATTAAAATACGATTTATTTACAATAAACCAAAAGATTACAATTTTAAAATCCTTTACAAAAATAATCCATATACAAAAGGAATTACATCAAGAAACTAAAAGAAATAATAAACTTGACTCCTATGTGGCCTGCCTGCAGATGCACGACTCGAGCATTCCCAAAATCCTTCACGCTACCTGCACGGGATAAAAGCCCGTGCTAAGCGATAACGCTTAGTGGGGAGAAACAAACACAACAGAACACTATACAAGGAAACATGCACTAACATACATAAATCATCATGCATTAGAGTACAGAAATATAACTATATATAGGATGAAATAATACAATGCACTAAACCATTACACTATTCCGAGTCACACAATAATCAGAACACTTCACTGTATCAAAACCAGACAGTTCACACAATAGCCTGAAATCAATGGTTGAGGATACGGGAACACGGCACGGGAGACCGAAGCCTCAAAAAAACACTTTAATACCCGAAGGTAGCGCGGGAGACCGGAGTCTCAAAACATTTTATCACTACACGATTGATGACCATCTCGGAGGTCGACCGCTTCGCCCAAACGGGGTGGACAAAACAGCTGAACACTAACCCTTCTTAAGCATGCTTAATTATCCTATACCTTGACACTTCAGGCTCGACAACACAACAACTCACAAGACAATACATAAAAAAAACAATATTCAAATTAAGACTCTTATATAATATAAATCCATATAAAGGACACTAGTACAATAGTATCACGAGTCAAAAGCACACACATATACCATGCAATAGTGAGAAACCGTGCAAAGCGGAACAAACGAAACACATTCAGAAAATAAGGCAAGCAGAAAGGGCCTCTGTCGCGATCGCGACAAGTGTCGCGCTCGCGACAGAGCACGGGGTACTTCCTCGCGAGGTCGCGCCAAAGGGCCTCCTCGCGACGAAGCACTCGCGGCAGAATTCACGGGACAGAGCTCTGTCGCGCTCGCGATATGCATCGCGATTGCGACAGAGACCAGTTCCTTCCTCCTCGCGTGCACGCCCGCGCGGAGGTTTCCGCGACCGAGCTCTCTGTCGCGCTCGCGGCAAGCATCGCGATCGCGACAGAGGGCTCTTCAAGAACAAGGGGCCAAGACCGCCTTCTGTCGCGATCGCCGCACTTGTCGCGATCGCGACATAACCCAGATTTGCCCAATTCTGCACTTTTCCCTTCTCTTTTCACACCCAACTCTTCATGCATGCACACAACATGCTCAAAACACTTACCTCTCGCCTCCAGCACATCACCGCATCATTTTCCAAGCCACATAAGCAATTTTACACAATAATCAAATATAATTTCAACATGAAATCACTCACAACCAAACTCAAATACACTAATGTGGCATGTTCAAATTCCGGAAACACATAATATCTTCACTACATCACTAACACTTCACTAAATCACTACTCCAATTAACCATGCATTTATAAAACACTCTAGATTACAAATGACTTGCAAACACAAGATAGAGTTGATCCAAGAAAGAATTTAGAGAAAACCACAATCCACAACACAACTCACAACACTTACATGCACTTAAACCCAATTCCAAAACAACACTCAAGCACACAGCTCCCATACCTGGAAAACGAAGCTTCAACCGAACTCCTCACGAATCCACTTTATCCTTGCTCTTGCTCTTCCTTCTCTCTTCCGATTCTTGCACAATAACCCAGCCACAAACACTCAAATCAGACCCAAACACAATCAAAACCAGAAATCACAGAACAAGAAACAAATACGAGGCCCCAATCCGAACTCAACCACTTACCTTTAACACTTCCAGCTCAAACCTTCAAAGATCCCACTCAAAGCTCCAAGAAAGCACAAGAGAAAAGAGATGAGAGCAGTAAAAATGGACAAGCAAGAGAGAGAGAACGGGAAAGAAGAAGAAAAGAGGAAGAAATGAGCTAGCTTCCACGGGAAGCTAGGAAATTCTGCCCCTCCCTTTCCTCTCTCCTACTTTCCATTCAATGCTCACCAACCCCTTGCCACTTGTCACAATCTTAGAGAATCAAGCCATCAATCTTAACTCATCCACTCTTGGCACCATACACTAACCACACACAAGCTCTTCTTACACAAATATCTTTAATGTACCAAATACTCACTCACACCATAATATTTCTTATAATTCCACTATCATCCTTGGCACCATGCACCACAACCCACACAATAAAAGCCCTTAGAGCACTAACACCCTACAACCATACACTACAAGCACACACTAATATTTCCCTTTAACACATATTTCCTTATTAACCAAAATTCCTCTTACTCAAAATACGAAAATACCCTTACTTAACTGACTTATCGCACAAATTCCGACCAGGCCGTATTTGGGTTGTTACAGTATAAGCAGCTATGAGGGTTGAAAGGTCACAGGAGATTTAGAGGGAAAGAATGCAAAGGAGGAATTATAATAGAGGTGGGGCACATTCGGGAAAAAGATCAAGAGATACTCAAGTGGCACCTCCAGCTGAGTTAGCTAGTAACCCAGCTACCAAAGGCAGAAAGCAAGGATCTTTTTATGCATCTGGTAGCAGTAGGGGTGTGTATGGTAACAGAAGTGATGTGCCTGAGTGTCCTCATTGCTGTAAGTGTCACAAAGGTGAATGTTAGAAGTTAACTAGTGCATGTTTTAGATGTGAGAGTACTGAGCACTTCTTGGCTGACTGTCCTAAAGCCTATGAGGTGATAGTGAATCAGCAAGAAGGTAGTAGAGGTGGATCTAATTTACCACCAGTTAACCATGGAAGAGGTAGAGGACATCGTAGAGGTAGCCAATCTAGAGGTGGTGTAGTGCCAGAATCTATTGATCGACCACCTACAGCACCAGGAAGGGCATATGCGATGAAGGCTCATGAGGAGCAGGATGCGCCAGAGGTCATAGCTGGTACATTTTTACTCTTTGATATAGAAATGTTTGCATTGATTGACCCTAGATCTACGAATTCATATGTGTGTTCTACAAAATTATATGATAAGATGTTTGCTATTGATCACATAGATTATGATATTTGTGTGACTAGCCCATTGGGAAATAGTGTTAATGTGAATAAAGTGTATAGAGGTTGCCCTTTAGTGGTTCAAGGTCAAGTCTTTCCTATAGATTTGAATAAGTTGCCTCTTGATGAGTTTGATTTAATTCTGGGCATGGATTAGTTAAGCAACCAACAAGCTGTAGTTAACTATAGAAAGAAAATCGTTGTGCTTGGTAGTTCAAAATAGTCTAAGGTGATTATGAAGGGTGTGAATTCTAATCCCTTAGTAGATGTGATTTCTGCTATGCAAGCATATCGGTGTATGAGGAAAGGATGTGAGCCTTTCTTAGCCCTTGTGTTAGACTCAAAAAGAGAACAAGTTAGAATACAAGATATCCCAGTAGTGATGTGTTTCCAGAAGAGTTGGCTGGTATGCCACCTTGTGACGCGCACCGAACCTCGTGGCCTCCTGAAAGCCCGCTTTAGGGCGATCAGGAAAGGTTCATAAAACTTGTAAGGTATTTACAAGTGCGTCTATTTTGGGCAACAATGAGGTTTCTTGGAGTCGCCACCCAATAGAACATTGGGAAGGGTCGTCTAGCCTCAGCGAGCCTAAGACAGCGCATACATATCCATCTTGGGCTAGCCAGAGAGATCTTGGAGCCCTCAGCCTCTACCCCCTGGAGACTAGGATTGTAAATTTAAGTCTTTTGGTGAGACACAAGAGGTGTCTTGGAAGTCCTAGACCTCTCACCTCATTGAGCCCTAAAGACCAGAGTGAGTTCGGGACTTCTCATTTATTCATACCTTGGTTAAGTTTATAATCCAGTTTTGAATTTATTATTTCATCCCATTTCACATACATTTAATGCAATTAATTAAAGCGCACAACATACATTTAAGAAAAGCAGTAAAAGCATAAGTAAAATAAAGCACATGTAAAAATATTACAATAAAACTAGGGGCGGAATACAACCCCCATTGTAAATAAAATACAGATCATGCATAAATCGAGATATTCATTAACGGTGAGGACATTGGTCCTCGCATGCATATTATTATGAAACAATTTTTATGTGATGATTTTGGATGGAGAAAATTGAGACATTGGTCCCATTTTTATTTAGGAAAATACCAAGTTAATTAATAAAAATGGTTTAGTGACTTTCTTTCTAGCGGGCCTAAATAAACAATTTTACAAGAAAATTATATGGCAAAAATAAATAAAAAAAAGTCAAATAAACAAAATATTACAAATAAAGAAAATTAACTATTCCGAGCGAGGCTTTTGGACCTCCCCGTAGGACTCGCAAAAACGCCCAATCAAAAAATGAGTTGAGACATAAAAAAAAATAAAATACAAATAAAATAATGTTAGTAATTAAATCAATTAAATCAATTAAATATAAAAAATAATAAATAACAAATTAAAATAAAATAAAATAAGATGACATGAAAAGAATGATAATTGAATCAAAATGTTAACAAACCAAAACAAATGAGAAACATGCCTTATATATGATAAATGATTAAATGATGTGTTAAAAATAAAATAAAACCTGTTAATTAATTAGTACGTGAAAATATACACATGATGAAAATAATGATGAAAAGTGAAAAATAATAACTGAATAAATAAACAAATAATAATAAATAAATCATGTAACAATGATAAAAAGAATAATAAAAATTAGTAAACAAAGAATGATAAAAATAATTAAAACAATGACATGATTAATTGATGTGTTCATTATTAAAACAAACTATTTACATGGAAAAAAGATTAATTTAAGTTAATTAATTATTTACATGTTAAAAATAACAAGGAATCAAAATAAAATCATTTACATGTTAGGAATTAAAAGAAAACAATATTCACATGAATAAAAATCAAACCATATATAAACAATTAAATAGAACAAATATAAAATCAACAAAACAAATGAATAAATGAAAACAATAAATAAATCAATAAAAATAATAAAATATACATGTATAAATTAAATAAAAATAAAAAATAAAATAGAAATTGAGCCTAAAATATTTACCCTCAGAGTCGGATTCGATGAAGGAAAAGTGATGATTTTCTTGGAAACTTGATTGAAAAAATAATGTAGCAATAAAATTGATTCTCTAAGTTTATGGAGAAAACAAAGGAATTAATTTGTATGCTTAAAATTGAAAAGAAATTGATTTCAAAGTGATGATTAATTTTTGTGCTTATGGAGGAAAAACAAAGAAATTAATTGGAATAATTAAGAATTGAAAATTGATTTTTCAATTTCAATTAAACCTTATTAATTAAAAGAGAAATCTGAAATTTTTTGAAGAGAAAATAGAAGAAGAAGAATTCTGGAAATTTTAGGTCTAAAAAAATGTGGAGGCTCTCCCTTTGATTTTTCATCATAAAATATTTATAAGATAAAAAAAAGTTGCCCTAATTTAATTAAGGAAAACAAATTTATTTTAACAAATAAAATCAAGTTTATTAATTAATTATCTAACAAAATATTTTAGAATTTAATTTGGACTCAAAAACCCTAAAAAATGGGATAAAAACAGATTTTTGGGTGAAAAAATCGGAAAAAAATGGTGAAAAAATTGAAAAAGAGGGTATCAGACCCTATAGCGATGGGCAGGACAGGAGGGAAGCCCGTCGCTATAGGGGGACGGGCTTCCCGCAGCTACGTTGCCCGGAAACCGCGTGCTCCAGTGCGCCGTGCGCACAACGCTACGCGCGCTTTTAGCGACGCGCAGCAGCGTCGCCTCTTCGCGCCCAGCGCGCTCCGCGAGCTGGGTGCCAGCGCGCCTACGCGCTGCCGCTGGCACACCGCCGCGCCCGACACTCGCGATCCGAAAACTTTTTTTTTAATTTTTAAATTGACTAAAAATACTATAATTTTAAGCCTCCATTTTTTAAAATTAATTTTTAAAATATTTTTTTATTATTTTCCAATTTTTCACTCTAAAATGTAAATTTGACGAGGAAATCATCACTTTTAACCTTTTTAGCTTTTGAAGGCAATTATCATCATTGGGTAAGTTCGATCTAGGTTGACTCAGGACCCGGTGTCTACAGTTGCCCCCAGTTTCGGGGAATCTAGTACACTAGTATGTAGGTGAGCCTAAACTCAAAGAAGAAAAGGAAAGAGACGCGTACCTGAGGCAGCCCTTACCTTTCCAAAGCGGGAAATCCGTGGTGGTGGTTGTTGCCATCTTTTGGGCGTGTTGAAGTGGTAGTGCCGTGGTCGTGCTAACCATCCGTAGAGTGGTAGTGCCGCCATTGTGCTAACCGTTCGGATTTGATGAAGTGGTAGTGCCGTGGTCGTGCTAACCCTCCATAGAGTGGTAGTGCCGCCATCGTGCTAACCCTTCTGTTTTGATGAAGTGGTAGTGTCGTGGTCATGCTAACCCTCCGTAGAGCAGTAGTGTCGCCATCGTGCTAACCCTTCGATTTGATGAAGTGGTTGTGTCGTGGTCGTGCTAACCCTCCGTAGAGTGGTAGTGCCGCCATCGTGCTAACCCTTCTGTTTGATGAAATGGTAATTCCGTGGTCGTGCTAACCCTCCGTAGAGTAGTAGTGCCGCCATTGTGCTAACCCTTCGATTTGATGAAGTGGTAGTGCCGTGGTTGTGCTAACCCTCCGTAGAGTGGTAGTGTCGCCATCGTGCTAACCCTTCTATTTTGATGAAGTGGTAGTGCCGTGGTCGAGCTAACCCTCCGTAGAACAGTAGTGCCGCCATCGTGCTAACCCTTCGATTTGATGAAGTGGTTGTGCCGTGGTCGTGCTAACCCTCCGTAGAGTGGTAGTGCCGCCATCGTGCTAACCCTTCTATTTGATGAAGTGGTGTTGTTTATGAGCCCTTTGAGAAGTGGTTGCCCCCTGAGAGGTCTTGGGTTGAGATCTGCCCCCTGAGAGGTCTTTGGTTGATTACTTCGATTGATGTTTGGATTGATACTTGGATTTTTGTTTTTTTGCTGGTTGACCCCCTGAGAGGTCTTTGGTTGATTGTTTGGGCTGATGTCGTCACTCAGCTTTTGTCGGTGTCCGCATCAAATCTCTCTTTTTGCAAAATAGGGAAACTAAAATATGCAGGAAAAATAGTGAGCATGCAAGTGAAATGCATGAGTAATGCAGGAATGCAGGATAAGAATCATCTGTGTGGACTTGGAGATGACAACCGGGCTAGCTGCAATTTGCAATAGGATCGATGCCTTTTAAGCTACTTTTGAATTTCATGCCCTTTGGGATTGCAAGATTCTCATCCGGTACCTGTAGTCATTAATTGAAGGTAGTGCGTCCCTTGTGGATTTTCACACTAGCTTTTCTTAGCGGGAGATGCGTCCTTTGCGGATTTTCACATAACCCTGTGCCTTATTTTTTTGCTTGGAATGGACCCAACCCAATCCAGTGGCTTGTTTTTTTTTTTAAGGACAAACTACCTGTTTTTATGTTTTCACCCTATCCTTTTGCCTAATTTTTGCTTAGAGCGCCAGTTACGATTTTCACTCTAACGTCTTTTTTTTTTTCTTTTTGGCTGCTGATTGCTGAAGAGGCTAAATATATTGCTTGAGAATCTTTCAGGAGTATTGGCATTTGATAGCAGGATAAGTCGACTAAAGCACTTGCAGTAGATGACTTTGACCACATAAGGTGAGCTGCTATGATTACATCAATAAATCATTGCATAAATGCATGTGTTTCACTTTCATTTTATTAAACGTTCATTGTTTGAAATTAATCTCAAGGAATACAAGACCCCAGCTAATCTCAGGATAAATCTTGAAAGCATCCAACTCCTATTATCAATCAGCCCTCTCGGGTTTCATGATTGAATGTTTTCTCTCATCTCTTAATTTTTTCTTTGAACGTGAATTCTAGATGCAACTTTGGGGACGGGACTTAACTCGAATGCATGAATGCACTCGTAGCTCCTCGCTTTAAGCTCAAGAAACACCATATGCCTCTTCTTACGTACCAAACCTTATTGAAGGTCATCTCCGCTAATTGGATAAGACTGAACCAAGAATCAAGAGGTCTTATTTTGGTTGTAATGTTAGGCTTAGGTAGATGGTTGTCAAAGGAAGATCAGGTCGTTAGAGAAAATATGGCCGCAATATTTACTCGACTGATGAATGAACCATTCTCAGCTCAGTTGCATATACAAAGGTATTCTTGAATTTGGGTTCGATAACATTTTAGCTCATTAAGATCAAAATGACAGTTAAAAAGGTAATCATCGAAACTCGTCAAGTGGTTACTATTTTGAGCTCTATTTTATTTTATTATTATTATTTTTACCTTTTTTTTTTGAGCTCATGTCTTTGGCGCATGACTGAAACCCTCTTCTCAAATTGTAAACTCATCCTTACCAAGACAATTTTTGATAACCCAAAAAATTATTAAAATGTACATCTATCCCTTCTAGAGCGGCCACTCTTTTAAGGGGAGGCAAAAATCATTTTAGGTGAGGGGATAGTTTTAACATGTGTAACAACAAAATTGGCACGCATTTAGCATACCCATATAAAGGCTCAATGGGCTAGCAAGCGATTGCGAAATAAGGGTAGGAAATCGTCATTTAGAGAGCTACACAAAGAAAATGTTGCCTAAATCATTTTCTAGGTTCCATCTTATCCAGGGATCACTTTGATGGGTAATCATAAAGGTTCTAGTGTTCTTAGTGAGTTTCCATCCAATCCCCTAATTGTAACTAGTTATTTTTTTATTTTTCTTTTCTTTTTAATTTCCCTCTCTACAGGAGTTATATCAGATGCTATCAAGATTTTCTTTGGGTTCCCCAAAGTTTCGAGATTAACTGTAGTCATATCATTTGAATTAATGCCAAAGTAAATGCAGTGTGATCATGTTAAATGAAATCAAATAGAAATATCATACAAATAAGCAAAAATCATTCTATTGAAATAACCAAACATTATCATAAAAAATTGTTCTCAAAATAATAACAAAGATTGAAAAAGAAAGAACATAATCTTCATTTCCACTCTCACTAGTGGATTAAGAGGACCCGATCATCATCATGGTGGAGGGGCTGCGTTGTAGCCTGCCTTTTTCTTCTTTTCTCTCTTCTCAGGATCCATGATCTGATTGGTGTCGATGAGATCCTGGATCTTGTTTCTCAATGTCCGGCAGTAATCTGTCAGGTGGCCGGTGTGCTAGTGGTAGGCGCAGTACTGGTCTTCTCTGTGTCCTGGCTGCCC
Source organism: Excoecaria cochinchinensis (assembly GCA_947683425.1). Lineage (NCBI taxonomy): Eukaryota > Viridiplantae > Streptophyta > Magnoliopsida > Malpighiales > Euphorbiaceae > Excoecaria > Excoecaria cochinchinensis. The sequence continues at coordinate 14,057,101 of CANTUQ010000031.1, forward strand.
TTGATTCATAGCCGGTCTAGGCGCCAAAGGCTGCAGCTTGCCCTCTTTCATCAGCCTCTCCAATACCCAGGATAAGGAGCGGCCTAAATTAGAGTAATATCTCTGGCGCTACCCAACTCCAGCCGCTGAAACTTCGGCTGTCTTGCCATTCCTATTATTACTGCTCCCGGCACCTCCCGGTCTATGCCCAGACTGGTTCCTATAGCCTTTCCCAGCAAAGTTACTTTGACTTGCCTTCTTTGCTAGGTAAGCCGCCTCAGCCTCTATAACGATATCCTTGAGTGACTCCCAATCCTTGAGCCCCTTAAAACTGAGTAAGTCCCTCAAGTAAGGGCATGAGTTTCTGATAAATAGCCTGATCTGGTCTGCAGTGTCAGGCTTCCTCTTCATCTCCATGACTCTATTCCTCCATCTGGTGAGGTACTCATGAAATGACTCATCGCTCCTTTGCTGTAAGAGCTCAAGGTCTTTTAGGGTGACCTCCATCCTGGTGCTGCAGTCGTACTGCTTCATGAATTCTTCGGTCAAAAGGTCCCAGTCCTCCTTGGACCTCCTATCCAACCCGTGGTACCAGTCAACTGCCGGGCCCACCAGACTAAGGCAAAAATATTCCACCTTCTGCTTCTTACTCAGCCCTGTGCCTTTCATGACCAGGGTGTACTGCTTGATGTGGGCGGATGGGTCAGAGGTGCCATCAAATTTCGGCAGCTCGTGCATCTTGAATCTTTGGGGCAATAGCTCTTCATTCCCCAGATCTCTGTCTTCTGGGTTGACCCCCTTTCCAGCTGAGAGCATGCGGGTGATAGCTTCGATCTGCTGTCTCATTCCTCTTAAAGCTTCATCCTCTACTCTGGGTGCTCTGGGCCTCGCAGCTTGGTGGACTATCGGCACCTCTTCTTCTTCCTCCTCCATCAGGAAATCATCGTTGGGATTATGAATCCTTTCCCCTCTTGGCTCGATGGGTGCGGCAGCCCTATGTTCATTGTTGGGTTAGCGAGCAGTAGCTCCAACGAAGGGAGCCTCCCCACCAGCAGGTGGTTCGGCTTGCCCTCGAGAAGGGGCTGCCTGTGGCTTTAGAGCAGCAGGCGGCTATGGAGCAACAGGTGGATGGGCCATCCTTTCAGCCATAGCGCCCATCATATCTATCATTCTCCTTTCTAAATCCTCTAGCCTCCTAGCTAGGTCCTGAGTGGTCAAAGCTCTAGCTTCTTCTTCCATTGATGATTCAAGAGAAGATTCACTGATTGATGGGAATGACTCAGAATCCCAGTCAGACACTAGTTCCGGCAACTCAAAGAGCAGATTTGTCCTTACTAGCCGACCGTCGGAACTTCTAGTCCACTTAGATGAATCTATGATGCCTGAAAAAATTAGATTGTTAGGATGATGCATGAATGACATATACAATGCATGATAGTGAGTTATGCAACATTTACAATCACATGCAAGCAAGTAAATCCTTCCAACCTTATTACTCCCACACACGAGGTAATTCGGTCTCTTTCCAAGGTGGGCTTGATCCATGGGTTAGCGGGGAACCCAATGGATACGTATGGTGCTCGGTGGAAAACCGGCATCATAACATCTCTTATCTAATGCGCATACATATGGATTTTGGCCTTTATGTATTTAAACATTTCAACTAAATTAAGATGGGCCCATCGGGGCATGAAAGCCTTTAATAAAAGCCCATTTAATTGGGTTAAATTTGTTCAATATATAATGGCCCACATAGCAAGCATTGTATTAAGGTACATGTCACCTAGGGGAAGTATCTATTGCCATTACATGAGCTTTGGTCATGGGTGATGATATTTTAGGGTTACCCAAGCATGGTCCCTGCCGACGAGTCTAGCTCATCACGAGCGTAACGACCGATCGGGTCACCATTTGATATACCTTGATGGTACGAGGCTTGGGCTGGTGATTATCCTTAACACTTACCTACATTGAGTGAACGTAGGGTTGTGCTTCGGGAATGCACCGGGGCTGAAAAAGGAACCAAACTAGCGTAGATCTAAGGCTCTAATGAGATGCAATGCAGTTTTGAAAAAAGCTGAAATTTTTAAACTAAAACTCAATTATAATTTTTTAATCAAGGTACTTTCAAATCGAAGTGTCGAGTATGTCTCCAGTGGAGTCTCCACTGTGACACGCGCCGAACCTCGTGGCCTCCTGAAAGCCTGCTTTAGGGCGATCAGGAAAGGTTCATAAAACTTGTAAGGTATTTACAAGTGCGTCTATTTTGGGCAACATTGAGGTTTCTTAGAGTCGCCACCCAATAGAACATTGGGAAGGGTCGTCTAGCCTCACCGAGCTTAAGACGGCGCATACATATCCATCTTGGGCTAGCCAGAGAGATTTTAGAGGCCTCAGCCTCTACCCCCTGGAGCCTAAGATTGTAAATTTAAGTCTTTTGGTGAGACTCAAGAGGTGTCTTGGAAGTCCTAGACCTCTCGCCTCATTGAGCCCCAAAGACCAGAGTGAGTTCAGGACTTCTCATTTATTCATACCTTGGTTAAGTTTATAATCCAGTTTTGAATTTATTATTTCATCCCATTTCACATACATTTAATGCAATTAATTAAAGCGCACAACATACATTTAAGAAAAGCGTTAAAAGCATAAGTAAAATAAAGCACATGTAAAAATATTACAATAAAACTAGGGGCGAAATACAACCCCCATTGTAAATAAAATACAGATCATGCATAAATCGAGATATTCATTAATGGTGAGGACATTGGTCCTCGCATGCATATTATTATGAAACAATTTTTATGTGATGATTTTGGATGGAAAAAATTGAGACATTGGTCCCATTTTTATTTAGGAAAAATACCAAGTTAATTAATAAAAATGGTTTAGTGACTTTCTTTCTAGCGGGCCTAAATAAATAATTTTACAAGAAAATTATATGGCAAAAATAAATAAAAAAAAGCCAAATAAACAAAATATTACAAATAAAGAAAAATAAATATTCCGAGCGAGTCTTTTGGACCTCCCCGTAGGACTCGCAAAAATGCCCAATCAAAAAATGAGTTTAGACATAAAAAAAAAACAAAATACAAATAAAATAATTTTAGTAATTAAATCAATTAAACATACAAAATAATAAATAACAAATTAAAATAAAATAAGATGACATGAAAAGAATGATAATTGAATCAAAATGTTAACAGACAAAAATAAATGAGAAACATGCCTTATATATGATAAATGATTAAATGATGTGATGAAAATAAAATAAAACATGTTAATTAATTAGTACATGAAAATATACACATGATGAAAATAATAATGAAAAGTGAAAAATAATAAATGAATAAATAAACAAATAATAATAAATAAATCATGTAACAATGATAAAAAGAATAATAAAAATTAGTAAACAAAAGAATGATAAAAATAATTAAAACAATGACATGATTAATTGATGTGTTCATAATTAAAATAAACTATTTACATGGCAAAAAGATTAATTTAAGTTAATTAATTATTTACATGTTAAAAATAACGAGAAATCAAAATAAAATCATTTACATGTTAGGAATTAAAAGAAAACAATATTCACATGAATAAAAATCAAACCATATATAAACAATTAAATAGAACAAATATAAAATCAACAAAACAAATGAATAAATGAAAACAATAAATAAATCAATAAAAATAATAAAATATACATGAATAAATTAAATAAAAATAAAAAATAAAATAGAAATTGAGCCTAGAATATTTACCCTCAGAGTCGGATTCGATTAAGGAAACGTGATGATTTTCTTGGAAACTTGATTGAAAAAATAATGTAGCAATAAAATTAATTCTCTTCATTTATGGAGAAAACAAATGAATTAATTTGTATGCTTAAAATTGAAAAGAAATTGATTTCAAAGTGATGATTAATTTTTGTGTTTATGGAGGAAAAACAAAGAAATTAATTGGAATAATTAAGAATTGAAAATTGATTTTTCAATTTCAATTAAACCTTATTAATTAAAAGAGAAATCTAAAATTTTTTGAAGAGAAAATAGAAGAAGAAGAATTCCGGAAATTTCAGGTCTAAAAAAATGTGGAGGCTCTCCCTTTGATTTTTTATCATAAAGTATTTATAAGATAAAAAAAGTTGCCCTAATTTAATTAAGGAAAACAAATTTATTTTAACAAATAAAATCAAGTTTTATTAATTAATTATCTAAGAAAATATTTTAGAATTTAATTTGGACTCAAAAACCCTAAAAAATGGGATAAAAAACGGATTTTTGGGTGAAAAAATCGGAAAAAAGGGTGAAAAAATCGGAAAAGAGGGTATCAGACCCTATAGCGACGGGCAAGACAGGAGGGAAGCCCGTCGCTATAGGGGGACGGGCTTCCCGCAGCTACGCTGTGCGAAAACCGCGCGCAGCGCGTGTTTTTAGCAACGCGCAGCAGCGTCGCCTCTTCGTGCCTAGCTCGCTGGGCGCCCGCGAGCTGGGTGCCAGCGCGCTTGCGCGCCGCCGTGCCCGGTACTCACGATCCGAAATTTTTTTTTTTTTAAATTGACTAAAAATACTATAATTTTAAGCCTCTATTTTTCAAAATTAATTTTTAAAATATTTTTTATTATTTTTCAATTTTTCACTCTAAAATGTAAATTTGAAGAGGAAATCATCACTTTTAACCTTTTTAGCCTGTGAAGGCAATTATCATCATTGGGTAACTTTGATCTATGCTGACTCAGGACCCGGTGTCTACACACCTGTAAGGGAAGTGGAGCTGTCAATTGAGATTGTGCCCGGTACAGCACCTGTCTCTAAGACACCTTATCGAATGGCTCCTACTGAGTTGAAAGAATTGAAGATTCAGTTGCAAGAGTTATTAGATAGGGGTTTTATATGACCAAGTATATCACCCTAGGGAGCTCCAGTGTTGTTTATTAAGAAGAGGGATGGTACAATGAGAATGTGCATTGACTATAGATAGCTTAACAAAGTAACAGTGAAGAATAGATATCTTTTACAGAGGATTGAGGATTTATTTGATCAGTTGAAAGGAGCTGGTGTATTCTCTAAGATTGATATGAGATCAGGGTATTATCAATTGCAAGTTAATAAAGAGGATATTCCTAAGGCTGCATTCAGGACTCGATATTGTCATTATGAATTCCTAGTAATGCCATTCGGGTTGACCAATGCGCCTGCATCATTCATGGACTTGACGAATAAAGTGTTCAAGCTGTATTTGGATCAATTTGTTGTAGTGTTTATTGATGACATATTGGTATATTTGAAGAATGAGAAAGAGCATGAGCAGCATCTAAGGATTGTGCTTCAGACTTTGAGGGAACATCAGTTATATGCTAAGCTCAGTAAGTGTGAGTTTTGGCTGAAGAAAGTATCTTTTCTGGGTTATGTTGTCTCTTCTAAGGGTATTAAAGTTGATCCAGCTAAGATAGAAACAGTTGTAAGTTGGAAACCTCCTAGAAATGTACCTTAGATTAGAAGTTTCTTGGGTTTAGCGGGATATTATAGGCATTTTGTGAAAGGATTTTCAGTCATTGCCTCTCTGCTAACCACGTTGCTTCGTAAGGGAGTTAAGTTTGTGTGCTTAGATAAGTGTCAAGCTAGCTTCGACCAGTTGAAAAAGATGCTTGTTGAGGCACCAATCCTAACTCAACCTATTTCTAGCAAGGAGTACACTATGTATAGCGATGCTTCGAGTGTTGAATTGGCTTGTGTGCTGATGCAAGATGGGAAAGTGATAGCTTATGCTTCGAGATAGTTGAAACCGCATGAGCAGAAATATCCGACGAACGATCTTGAGTTAGATGCAGTAGTGTTTGCCTTAAAGATTTGGCATCACTATTTGTGTTGTCACACCCCAAAGTGGCCCTAGAAGAATTACAGAGTTTTGTTTGAAAAAGGTAAATCTATGTGCGAGAGTTCTGTCGCGAGCGCGACAAGTGTCGCGGGCGCGACAGAGCCCTCCAGCGATTTCTGAACTTTAGCTGGTTAGTGCGGGCGTGAGCGTTCTGTCGCGAGCACGAGAAGTGTCGCGAGCGCGACAGACCCTCCCTCGCGAGATGTGTGCATAAGTGGGATTAAGAGACTTGGAGTTACACATGGCATCGTAGAAGAGTGACAAGTGGCGGCATAAGAGAGTGACACATGGCGGCGTAGGAGGTTGACACGTGGCATCGTAGAGGAGTGACAAGTGGCATCATAGAAGAGTGACAAGTGGCGGCATATGAGAGTGACAAGTGGCATTGTAGGAGTGTGCCAAGTGTCATTGTAGGGAAGTGACACATGGCTACAAGAGAGAGTGACATGTGGCATGGGACTTTTTGGATGGAGATGGATTAATGAGAGTGGTTGGCTTTTAATGTGGTTAGTGGGTAATTAATTTGTTAATTCCTTTAGTTGACCGGCCACTTTCCCTACTCCCATTTCAATTCCTTCATTTGGCCTTTCAATTCCCCTTTTTGGTTTTCTTTGCTCTTAGTTGTCGTGCTCCACTTTCCTTTCTTTTCTTCTATTTTCCATTTGCTCCTAAAGAGACTCATTTAGGTTGGGATGAAGAGAGTAGATTTTTGAGAAGAGGTAAGTAGTACTATTATTTAGTCTTCTTCTACTACTTGGTTTCTATTTTGATTTAAAGTAAAAAGAAGAGTAACCCCAAGTGTTTTGTATGTGGTTTTGGTGCAAGTTGGAGGCAAGAGAGTCGATAAAGGAAAAGAGAAGATCGGAACGAGTAGAGAACTGTGATCGAGTTCCTAGAGGTAGGGATCGAGTGTAACTGTGTTAATTTTGCATGTGTTAATATGAGAAATGCTTGAACAAAGACATGTAAAAATAAAGAGATGCTTAATGAGCTTTAATTAGCTCAAGATGTTCATTTTGATTTCTTACAGTGCCCATGAAAAGTGTATATATGTATAAAGTATGTAACTTGATCATTTGAGTGTTTGTGTTGATGATAGAGTTTGATGTTGCGAAATTCTGCTTATTTGTCATTAGACCCTAGTGTATAGTATTTATTATAAGTAGAGTTATAGGACCCAAATTGGGTTGATTCCAATTGCATATGAAAGATAAGATTCGTGTCTAAAAATGTCTAAGAGGGTGCTTGATCTAATTCGGGCCCTAAGTATCCCAAAAAGTAATTAGAACGTAGGTGACCCTGTTCTGGCGGGTTCACTGGAACAGTATAGCTTATATAGAGTATATCTTTTGTTATAGATGTTAAAACGACCTAAAAATTATCCCATTTGAAAGCTAACATCCTAGAGAACAATTGTTAAGAAGAAAGTTTTTCCTAAAAAAGACGTTTAGAGGTTCATTTAGACGATACAAGTTTAGGGTAAAAAGCAGTCTTGTGAGGCACCAAAGCGGAGCCTCTGTCGCGAGCGCGACACAGGTCGCGACCTCGCGACAGAACAACCTATATTAAGCTCTTTTTTCTTCATTTTGAGCCCATAGTTGGCATGGGTAAACCCCTTGCCTTTCCCCTTAACGTTTTATACATGATTAGGGCTCCTAAATGATTACAAATTAGTTGTTAATGGAAAAATATATATGAGTATGATTGAAGATAGTAATTTAACTAATAAAGTAACAATGTATAGTTGTAGGAAGTATAGTAAATGACATGATAAATATGTATGAATTTAGGAACTTTTATTTAATACATTTGGTACAAAGTCTAGAGCCTTTGTGTAATCTAGCTTCTGTCGCGAGCGCGACCTCTTGTCGCGATCGCGACAATGAACTTAGCTTCTGTCGCGAGCGCGACTTCTTGTTGCGATCGCGACAGTGAACCTCTTCGCATCCTGTTTTATTTGTTTTGAAGAGAGTGTTTCCTTCTGTCTTGCGTTGCATGATTATATGTTTATGAAATGAATTTAAATGTTATATGCTTTTAGTTGTTGAACAAGATTGTATATGAATTACATGCCTCTGAATTTGATAAATGCAATTGAATTATAGTTGGTGAGTTGATATCTGTGTATAGTGTGTGAGTTGGTATTGAGCCTGATTACCGTTATAGTGGATAGATAAGCATGCTTATAAAGGGATTATCGAGTGCAGCTGCCTATGTTCCGCCCCGTTTGGGCGAAGCGGGTCGACCTCTGAGAACGGTCATTAATAGAGATAGATGAAAATGTTTTGTGACTTTGGTCTATCGAAAATGTTTTTTTATAGAGCGTCCCGTATCCACCATGAGAGGAACTCAGGCTTGTTTTCTTAAATGTTGTGCAGTGAACTTGAAATGATTATAGTGTTGCTTTGAATAAAGCTATAGTACATGAAAGTAATGTTTAAGTACATTACAGTTCTGTATACAAGTACATGATTACATGAGTGTATTGACATGAATTTGGTTACATGATAATCTATATTGAATAAACGAAATGTACAAGTTGTAGTGTATATGAACAAGTAAAATAAGTAGATGTTATACGCATGTGAACTCATAGTATTTGATATTTGAACATGCAACCCATACATGTATAAAAGCTATATGCATGAGCTAGTTGATTTTGTTACATGAAATGCGTGAATTATTTGTGACTTCGTAAAGAAGTCCTTTGCATTGTTTTCATCCCCACTAAGCGTTATCGCTTAGCACGGATGTTTATTTCCGTGTAGGTTTACAGGTTCGGAACAGTGAGCGAGCATCTGCAGGTCAAGGCCACTAGGAGTTTTATTTTGATCTCCTTTTTGTATAAGTTAGAGATAGAGTTTTTACATTTTGAGTAACATCATTATGTAATATAAGTAGAAAAATCACAAAGTAAAAGTACATGTAAATGTATATGTAAAGCTAAATGGAAACAGATGTATATGTAGTTGATATGAAATGCAAGTGGGCCCTAGTGTAGTATTGAATTACTTTGAAATGGCTGTGTTTATGCTATCGCTTCCGCTAATGCATGTACATGTATACGTAAGTGTCCGCGTAGCGCCCCGATATTCGTTACCGGGGGTATGGGGGTATTACATTTAGTGGTATCAGAGCTCTAGGTTAATTGGTTCGGGACTAGAAGGTGATAGAGTATAGGTTAATGTCAGAGTTTGTCTAGAGTTGTGGCCTAATGCAGATGTCATTTTGTGTAAAGTATAGACGGAGTCCGACTCGTGTGAGAGCGTAAAAGAGACAGTGCCAGATGTGAATTGCTAAGAGTTCGAGGTGACACTCTGTATTCCTGTCAGCTATCTTCTTGAAATCATTTGACATGAGCAAAGTGAAACATGGGGATGGGAAAAATGCATTACAGTAGCCTACATTGCATTTTTGCATCATCTTGCATACACGAATCATTACATGATCATTTCATCCGCATCCCTCATTTGTATGTGAAAAAGTATCATTGCATGCGTTTCATTGAGAAAAGCTGACAGGATATACATTTAGTGCTAGATGCATAGAAGAAGTATATGGATTAGAGTGCAGTGCATTAAGGAAAGTGTAAAGTGTGTTCGATTTGATAGCGGTATGGTGTAAGTGGTTAACAGGGAAATTTCGAGGATGAAATTTCTTAAGGGGGAGAGATTTGTCACACCCCAAAGTGGCCCTAGAAGAATTACAGAGTTTTGTTTGAAAAAGGTAAGTCTATGTGCGAGAGTTCTGTCGCGAGCACGACAAGTGTCGCGGGCGCGACAGAGCCCTCCAGCGATTTCTGAACTTTAGCTGGTTAGTGCGGGCGTGAGCGTTCTGTCGCGAGTGCGAGAAGTGTCGCGAGCGCGACAGACCCTCCCTCGCGAGATGTGTGCATAAGTGGGATTAAGAGACTTGGAGTCGTAGGGAGTTGACACATGGCATCGTAGAAGAGTGACAAGTGGCGGCATAAGAGAGTGACACATGGCAGCGTAGGAGGTTGACACGTGGTATCGTAGAGGAGTGACAAGTGGCATCGTAGAAGAGTGACAAGTGGCGGCATATGAGAGTTGAGAGTGACAAGTGGCATTGTAGGAGTGTGCCAAGTGTCATTGTAGGGAAGTGACACATGGCTACAAGAGAGAGTGACATGTGGCATGGGACTTTTTGGATGGAGATGGATTAATGAGAGTGGTTGGCTTTTAATGTGGTTAGTGGGTAATTAATTTGTTAATTCCTTTAGTTGACCGGCCACTTTCCCTACTCCCATTTCAATTCCTTCATTTGGCCTTTCAATTCCCCTTTTTGGTTTTCTTTGCTCTTAGTTGCCGTGCTCCACTTTCCTTTCTTTTCTTCTATTTTCCATTTGCTCCTAAAGAGACTCATTTAGGTTGGGATGAAGAGAGTAGATTTTTGAGAAGAGGTAAGTAGTACTATTATTTAGTCTTCTTCTACTACTTGGTTTCTATTTTGATTTAAAGTAAAAAGAAGAGTAACCCCAAGTGTTTTGTATGTGGTTTTGGTGCAAGTTGGAGGCAAGAGAGTCGATAAAGGAAAAGAGAAGATCGGAACGAGTAGAGAACTGTGATCGAGTTCCTAGAGGTAGGGATCGAGTGTAACTGTGTTAATTTTGCATGTTTTTATATGAGAAATGCTTGAACAAAGACATGTAAAAATAAAGAGATGCTTAATGAGCTTTAATTAGCTCAAGATGTTCATTTTGATTTCTTACAGTGCCCATGAAAAGTGTATATATGTATAAAGTATGTAACTTGATCATTTGAGTGTTTGTGTTGATGATAGAGTTTGATGTTGCGAAATTCTGCTTATTTGTCATTAGACCCCAGTGTATAGTATTTATTATAAGTAGAGTTATAGGATCCAAATTGGGTTGATTCCAATTGCATATGAAAGATAAGATTCGTGTCTAAAAATGTCTAAGAGGGTGCTTGATCTAATTCTGGCCCTAAGTATCCCAAAAAGTAATTAGAACGTAGGTGACCCTGTTCTGGCGGGTTCACTGGAACAGTATAGCTTCTATAGAGTATATCTTTTGTTATAGATGTTAAAACGACCTAAAAATTGTCCCATTTGAAAGCTAACATCCTAGAGAACAATTGTTAAGGAGAAAGTTTTTCCTAAAAAAGACGTTTAGAGGTTCATTTAGACGATACAAGTTTAGGGTAAAAAGCAGTCTTGTCAGGCACCAAAGCGGAGCCTCTGTCGCGAGCGCGACACAGGTCGCGACCTCGCGACAGAACAACCTATATTAAGCTCTTTTTTCTTCATTTTGAGCCCATAGTTGGCATGGGTAAACCCCTTGCCTTTCCCCTTAACGTTTTATACATGATTAGGGCTCCTAAATGATTACAAATTAGTTGTTAATGGAAAAATATATATGAGTATGATTAAAGATAGTAATTTAACTAACAAAGTAACAATGTATAGTTGTAGGAAGTATAGTAAATGACATGATAAATATGTATGAATTTAGGAACTTTTATTTAATACATTTGGTACAAATTTTAGAGCCTTTGTGTAATCTAGCTTCTGTCGCGAACGCGACCTCTTGTCGCGATCGCGACAATGAACTTAGCTTCTGTCGCGAGCGCGACTTCTTGTTGCGATCGCGACAGTGAACCTCTTCGCATCCTGTTTTATTTGTTTTGAAGAGAGTGTTTCCTTCTGTCTTGCGTTGCATGATTATATGTTTATGAAATGAATTTAAATGTTATATGCTTTTAGTTGTTGAACAAGATTGTATATGAATTACATGCCTCTGAATTTGATAAATGCAATTGAATTATAGTTGGTGAGTTGATATCTGTGTATAGTGTGTGAGTTGGTATTGAGCCTGATTACCGTTATAGTGGATAGATAAGTATGCTTATAAAGGGATTATCGAGTGCAGCTGCCTATGTTCCGCCCCGTTTGGGCGAAGCGGGTCGACCTCTGAGAACGGTCATTAATAGAGATAGATGAAAATGTTTTGTGACTTCGGTCTATCGAAAATGTTTTTTTATAGAGCGTCCCGTATCCACCATGAGAGGAACTCAGGCTTGTTTTCTTAAATGTTGTGCAGTGAACTTGAAATGATTATAGTGTTGCTTTGAATAAAGCTATAGTACATGAAAGTAATGTTTAAGTACATTACAGTTCTGTATACAAGTACATGATTACATGAGTGTATTGACATGAATTTGGTTACATGATAATGTATATTGAATAAACGAAATGTACAAGTTGTAGTGTATATGAACAATTAAAATAAGTAGATGTTATACGCATGTGAACTCATAGTATTTGATATTTGAACATGCAACCCATACATGTATAAAAGCTATATGCATGAGCTAGTTGATTTTGTTACATGAAATGCGTGAATTATTTGTGACTTCGTAAAGAAGTCCTTTGCATTGTTTTCATCCCCACTAAGCGTTATCGCTTAGCACGGATGTTTATTTCCGTGTAGGTTTACAGGTTCGGAACAGTGAGCGAGCATCTGCAGGTCAAGGCCACTAGGAGTTTTATTTTGATCTCCTTTTTGTATAAGTTAGAGATAGAGTTTTTACATTTGAGTAACATCATTATGTAATATAAGTAGAAAAATCACAAAGTAAAAGTACATGTAAATGTATATGTAAAGCTAAATAGAAACAGATGTATATGTAGTTGATATGAAATGCAAGTGGGCCCTAGTGTAGTATTGAATTACTTTGAAATGGCTGTGTTTATGCTATCGCTTCCGCTAATGCATGTACATGTATACGTAAGTGTCCGCGTAGCGCCCCGATATTCCTTACCGGGGGTATGGGGGTATTACATGTGTAGTGAAAGGTGTAAGATCTTCACGGATCATAAAAGTCTTAAGTATTTGCTCACTCAGAAAGAGTTTAATCTGAGACAAAAAAGTTGGCTTGAATTATTTAAGGATTATGACTGCATTGTGGATTACCATCCAGGTAAAGCTAATGTAGTGGCTGATGCGTTGAGTAGAAAGTCAATCTTAGCTTTGTCATTGCAACGAGTCAAAGGGAGATTTGCTTCAGATGGAGCCTTAGTGGCTTAGTTGAGAGCAAGACCTAATTTGAGATGTGAGATAGTGGATGCGCAGAAAGGTGATCCTAAGTTGCAACAGATTCTGCAGTCAGTCAGGAATGGTGATAAGACTGACTATTCAGTGGATAAAGAGGGTGTTCTATATTATAAGGACCTGTTGTGTATGACAAATGATAAAGAGTTGAGAAAAAAGCTTTTACGTGAAGCACATAATACAGTCTTTACTATGCATCCAGGTGGCAATAAGATGTATAAGGATTTGAAATAGTTTTATTGGTGGCATGGTATGAAGAGAGACGTGGTTGAGTATGTTTTTAAGTGTTTGACTTGTCAGCAAGTGAAAGCGGAACACTAAGTTCCGTCGGGTTTGTTGAATCCTATTCGGATTCCATAGTGGAAATAGGACAACATTACCATTGATTTCATCACTGGTCTTTCAATGACATCGAAACAGCACGATTCAGTATGGGTAATAGTTAATCGATTTTCTAAGTCAACTCATTTCATACCAATTCTACTTGATTACTCTATGGATCGGTTGGTTGAACTGTATGTGAAAAATATTGTGCGACTGCATCGTATTCCTTTGTCTATTGTATCTGACAGAGAATCGATGATTACTTCTAAGTTCTGGAAAGGTTTGCAGTCTGCACTGGGTACAAAATTGCATTTCCGTACAGCTTTTCATCCATAGACTGATGGACAGTCAGAAAGGGTAATTCAGGTGTTAGAAGATTTGCTATGAGCCTGTGTTTTGGATTTCTCTAAGAGTTGGGATAAGTACATTCCATTGATGGAATTTGCATACAATAACAGTTATCAAGTGAGTATCGGCATGGCACCGTATGAAGTTCTGTATGGAAGGAAATGTCAAACTCCTATATGTTGGACAGAGTTGAATGAGCATAAGATCATTGGTTCTGATTTGATAAGGGATACAGAAGAGAAAGCAATGATTATTCAGCAGCGGTTGAAAGCTGCAAGTGACAGACAAAAGTCTTATGCGGATTTGAAGAGAAAGGATATTGAGTTTGAAGTGGGTAACAAGGTCTTTCTGAAAGTGTCTCCCTGGAGAAAAGTGCTTCGGTTTGGAAAGAAAGGGAAACTGAGTCCGAGGTTCGTTAGACCGTATGAGGTGTTAGAAAGAATTGGAAAAGTGTCATATCAGTTAGCTTTTCCTATAATGGCCCGAATACCGGGTTAGAAGTGTACAGTGAATGTTAACAGTGTCTTTATGATGATCACAGTGTAGAGTAGTGTATTGAGTGATGTTAACAGTAGTGAAGTTAAGAGTTAAGTGTGTTTGAGGTATAACAATCTCGAGATGGGGGACCCTAGGGTTGTAACACCCTTAGACCTTAAAATCCGATTATTAACTATGCACCCTATGTCAGATAACCTAATAAACTAATCATGTTATTAAATAGCCAATTAATTACAATCGGTACATTTTTTTTTGGTGATAACAATAACCAAGTAACTGAGTTTATTGACAAGATTAAATAAATCGATAAACTTACTAACCAATTTTTATCTTATTAACAACTTCGTCGATCGACCTATAACTGTCCTAAGTTACTATTCATTTGGTCAATTTTCCTTTTTAATATATATATTCACATATACCACATTACCAATTTCATTAACTTAATTCCTACACAATTACTAGACATGCCATACACACAGACACAGACATCCGAACAGGTAATAATATCCACCACACATACTACAATCCAATACCAGTTATAACAGTCTATTACAAACCAGTACTCAGACTATAATATAAGTCATATACATGCCACAAAATCTTAACATACTTAATATCCAAAATCACTTCTGACGCTCCCAAAAGTATGTGAGGTGCACTGCTCCAAGTCCTAAGGCGAACCTACACGCAGTCAAACAAAACTACATGCTGAGCATTAAATATGCCCATCATGCTCCTCGGGAGTCTTCAAATACACCAAAATATCATCAATGAAGACTACCACAAACCGATCCAAGTAAGGGTGGAAAACTCTATTCATCAGATCCATAAAAGCTGCAGGAACATTTGTCAATCCAAAAGGCATGACGATAAACTCATAATGACCATACTTGGTGCAAATAGCTGTCTTGGGCACATCTGATTCTTTAATCTTTAACTAATGGTAGTCAGATCTCAAATCAATCTAAAACACACCAGCACCTTTCAACTGATCAAACAAATCATCAATCCGAAGCAGTGGCTACTTATTCTTTATGGTCACTTTATTCAACTGTTTGTAATCAATACATAACCGAAGTGATCCATCATTCTTTTTCACAAAGAGGACTGGTGCTCCCTAAGATGAAACACTCGGTCTGATAAAGCCTTTATCAAGCAATTCTTGCAATAGAATCTTTAATTCTCTGAGTTCTGTTGGTGCCATTGTATAGGGAGCAATAGAAATAGGAGCAGTACCAGGTACTAAGTCAATAGAGAACTCTATTTCCCTATCAGGTGGCAAACTTGGAAATTCTTCAGGAAAAATATCCTGAAACTCCCGAACTGTAGGCACATCTAATACCCGAAGTTTCTCCTTTTTAGCCTCTATTGCATAACACAAGTAGGCAACACAACCTTTTCAGATAAGTCTCTTAGCTGCAGTGGCTAAAATCACATCAGAGAGAAAATTTGATCTCTCACCCACCATGACTACCTCCTGATCATCTGCAGTCTTAAGAGTCACCCTCGTTCTTTTACAATCAACAGTGGCATGGTGAGTGGATAACCAATCCATACCCAAGATCACATCAAACTCTCGGAAGGGGAGGTCAATCAAATCAGCAGAAAACACAAAACCCTAGGCACTAACCGGACATTCTCTATAAACCTTGTTCACTACCACACTATGCCCCAAAGGATTACTCACTAAAATATCCTAGTCTAACTGACAGTCATGCAACCCTTTATCCCGAGCAATATCAGTGCTACTATAGGAGTGTTTGGAACTAGGATCAATCGAAGCATAAACTGAATGAGAAAGCAATGAGAATTTACCAACAATGACGTCAGGGGCATCCTCCTGCTCACGTGCTCTAACAGCATATGCATGTCCAGTGGCACGAACCTGAGGTGGATGGACTGAAGGGCCTGAAGCTGTCTGTGGAGGAGTTGCTCCCCTACCATGTCCTCTCTAAGGGGCTAACCCTCCACCGTGAGTTGGTGATGCTGCAGTGGATGGTTGGGCCTCAGGACAATCTCTGATCTGGTGTTCTCGGAACCCAATCTGAAACAAGCCCTGTTCAAAAATTTGCACTCGCCCGGATGAAATTTCTTACAATGAGGGCACTGTGGAACTGAATCTTGTCCTCTACCCTTGGGTGCAGTGGCTACTAATGTGACTGGGGCACTGCTGCCGGCTGGATTCTTCTGAGTGGTAGCAGGGGCTGCTGGTGTATGGCTCTGAGACTGAGGAGGCCCTCTAAACTTCTTACCCTGACTAGTTGCACCAGAAGACTGACCCGGTTTCCTCTTTTGCTTGAAATGTGAC
Source organism: Excoecaria cochinchinensis (assembly GCA_947683425.1). Classification (NCBI taxonomy): domain Eukaryota; kingdom Viridiplantae; phylum Streptophyta; class Magnoliopsida; order Malpighiales; family Euphorbiaceae; genus Excoecaria; species Excoecaria cochinchinensis. The sequence continues at coordinate 14,073,531 of CANTUQ010000031.1, forward strand.
TGTCTATTAACCTCATCTAACATAATCGGCTCCGCTCTAAGAGCTGCTTCAACTAAGGACGTCATATCTATATGCCTCTGAGAGCCCAATGCCAATATGATATTATTATGTAGACCTCTCTCAAATCTGTGGCATAACTTCTGCTCAGTCATAGACTCATCATCTAAATAGGCACTAAGCCACTCGAACTCTCTCTCGTACTCCACAACTAACTTATTCCCCTGTCTGAGCCTCCAGAATGCATCTTGCATGGCAGATCTATACTCAAAACTGACATATTTCTTCTCAAACTAAGTCTGGAAAAACTCCCAAGTAATCTGATCAGCTGGAGTGTGCTTACGGACTGAACTCCACCAGCTTACGGATTGAACTCCACCAAGTGTAAGCAGGACCCTGAAGCAAAGCCACTGCTCCCTGAAGCATCTCATCTGGCTGAGTCTGAGTGGTCTCAAACATACGCCTGATCTTAAACAACCACTCCTCTGCCTAAATCGGAATCAAAGAATCACGACTATAAAAATCCTCCGCTCGCAATCTCTTAATTCTCTCCAAAATCAGCCTCCGTCTAGGTGGAGCTAACTGCTGTTCAGGACCCTGAGGCTGCTGCTGAGCTTGCATAAACTGATAGAAATTCACCATTATATTCATAAACTCAGGCTGCTGCTGAGGGGGAGGAGCAACCGGCGGAGTACCCTGATGCTGAGGTGATCTCGGCTGACTAACACTAACAGATGCGGCACTTTCAACATCACTATCACGACGACCCTCATCCGAAGCCATACTCACAATCTAACACAAGGAGAAAGCATAAATTACCCTCACATCACCATATTGTCCAAAAATTAATTGGCATGTACATATACTTATGCTAATCCTATTGACCCACTCTGATCTTAAAACCGCCTAAACCGAAGCTCTGATACCAGTGAAAATTGTAACACCCTTAAACCTTACAATCCGATTATTAACTATACACCCTATGTCAGTTAACCTAATTAACTGATCAAGCTATTAAATAGCCAATTAATTACAACCGGTACATTTTTTTTTCGGTGATAACAATAACCAAGTAACTGAGTCTATTTACAAGATTAAATAAATCGATAAACTTACTAACCAATTTTTATCTTATTAACAACTTCATTGATCGACCTATAACTGTCCTAAGTTACTATTCATTTGGTCAGTTTTCCTTTTTAATATATATATTCACACATACCACATCATCAATTTCATTAACTTAATTCCTACACAATTACTAGACATGCAAGACACATAGACACAGACATCCGAACAAGTAATAATATCCACCACACATACTACAATCCAATACCAGTTATAACAGTCTATTACAAACCAGTACTTAAACTATAATATAAGTCATATACATGCCACAAAATCTTAATATCTAAAATCACTTCTGAAAGCTCCCAAAAGTCTGTGAGGTGCACTGCTCCAAGCCCTAAGGCAAACCTACACACAGTCAAACAAAATTATGTGCTGAGCATTAAATATACCCAGTGGTGATTGCAATTCAAAAAATTTCCACTAAACTATTACCACATGCATAAATAATATTCAAAATACAATTATAATAAAATATTCATGAATAATCATTATTTACTTTAATTACCAATTACGCATGCCATAACACATTTATTCATCAATAAATCAATTAATTAAGGCCTTTTACATAATTAGTACACATCAATTATGTAACACCCCCATCGCCGTCCCCGTTGGAAGGACGCCGACGGGCGCGCTACCAGACGCTCACTCATACAGATATATACAAGCACAATGCGGAAGCACACATTCACACATAACATACATACGAAAATATGGGTTAATTAAAAACTTACCTTGACTTACCTTGCGGTACAGACTGAACATGCAATAACTCACGTACATGCAGGCACTAAGCAAAAGCATACACAGAAGCATACATATAACCATTCAACGGAAGCATAATCGAAATAATAAAACAAAGGAATAACTAAACATAAAAACATACTAACTATTACATTCCCAAAAGAAAACTCAAGATCAAAACATAATTAATTACATATACAAAACTACAGAAATCAAAAGCTGAAGTATAGAAGCTGAACAAAATATAGAACTTCTAACTCCTACGTGGCCGACCTTGCAGAAGCGCAACTCGAACAGAACCAAACCTGCCACCTGCATGGAAAGGAAATCCGTGCTAAGCGATAAACGCTTAGTGGGGAGAACACACAAGAATATGGACGGCCATTCACAATGGTCGCCGAGGCATAACACAATCAAATGACAAATGCGGATATTCATAACAAATAAATAATTAGGCTTGCATAATAAAGGAATTCATTTCAATACTCACATTCAAACCATAAACTCATGTCCAGGATAGACCAAAACAGACATAATACAATACACGTTACAAGCATCATCATGCTGAACTACATACTATATCACATGCATAAACCTACATGGGTAGCAAATATCAACATCTTACCGTGCGGAGTCACATGAGCTTTACACATGCAATTGACATAACTAAGCACCCATGCATGAACTGACAACCAAACCATCATGTTAAGAATGCTAAACACACACACTAGTCAAAATCCAAGGTACAAAATCCAAAGCATCATATTACCGCTGCGCAACTCTCATATATAAAGTATCAAGTGAAAACACTCTAATATCGGAGACTGAAAGCATAATCACATAACATTACATTCATATCATCAACATGCAGAAAGTACAGTAATCATCACTTACTTACCATCAAACCTGCTTCGGTTCACATGTTAATAGATATAACAAAACTATGCTTAAGTCATATACTTAAATACATCAATCAAATCATTTCAAAGCATTCAGAAACTTATAACAAATTACATGACAAGTACGGATAATCATGTTAGATATACAAACATGCTTACATAAAACAGACATACATTCTAAAGCCCACAGACACATCCATATACATATAAACTGATTCCTGGAATCCCTATCATGCTCAAACGGATATCACATTCTGCTAGTTATTTCAAAGTAACAAGGACAATATGCAAAGGCTAAAACATACTCCATATAAACATGCTCATATAATAAAGCCATACAATCAGTATTTCATAATCATATTCATTCAGAAATAATCCGATATACATTACATCGATATACTCATTCAGATAATCCATTTATAGCCAAATCAGATCAGAGCAGTTCAAATAAACATTCAAAGAACACCTGCTGACTCTAGGTAGTGGATAATGAGTGTACAGACAGTACTTTCTGGGTACGAGCCGATTACAGACAGTACGTTACGGGTACGAATCGATTAAACCATTATACTTTAACTTTCACAGATATTTTCAAAAGGGACCTTAAACAAGATCCAATACAGAAAAGGGTTCGCGAGGAACCAAACGGGGACCTGATCGGGGTCCAAACAGAACTATGGGCTGCAGCTAACAGACTCTATTAGGCATGCCTAACTATCCACTAGAATGACTCTCGCAGGTCATGCATAAAACAATTCACGCTTAGAATCGTATAACGCATAAATATATCTACATCATGCATAAACTAGAGAATGATAGACATATAAATATGCTCATAAAGTTGGTCATATATCATTCAATTCTCATTGCAAAACATAATACAGTCTACACATTTTAACATTAAACAATGTTCTAAAGCATGACAAGAATCAGGTATAGAAACATTATCTTGCCAAAGATTATCAATACAAAATCCTAATCATGTGTTAGGTGAAGATAACTAAGTATAAATCATGCATAATCCAAATTACATTTAACATAACACAATGAGTTTCAAAGCTAAAACATAACAATGCATTCAGACATTAACCATATTATTCAAATAAATATAGCATAGCATAATATCAATCATACCTCATACAAGTCATATTCTGGAGCATGCGAAAATTCCATCAATCATATTTTAGCAATACTCATAATACTAAAGCATGTCAAGAACACATGTGGAATCATATTATGCCAATGACCAAAGACGCATCATCTTAATCGGGGAAAGTTACAACATAATCTTAAGCATGGCAAATTATTCCTAAAGAAGAAATAGACTAAAGATATGCTTAACATAATTTTCATTAAGACAGAACATGTTTGGAACTAAACAGTCAGAAAGTTAACCTTCATAATTCCTTCACATTCGAAATATGACATGCAACAAAGATCACAACAATAGGCATATCTCAATCCAAACCATATAGTTAAAATCCCACAGTCATTTAACAGGATCACTGTAATCCAAAACTTATTCCAAAATACCACATATAACTTATCATAGATAACATATTATTAATACCAAATAAATTGGGATTATCAACCATATCAGCAAGGTAATATAGCACACAGTAAAGGAAAATACCATTAAAAAGCGTTTGGAAATCATTTTATAAAAACTGGTCGCTTGGGGAAAGAAAAACAGAAGCAAAACAGAAGAGTCGGGAGACCTGAGCAACCTTCACATCACGTGAAGGTTGCTCACGTCGCGTGAGCATTGCTCACGTCGCGTGAGCATAGCTCACATAGCGTGAGCATTGCTCACCTAGCGTGAGCATGGCTCACGTCACGTGAGCATAGCTCACGTCGCGTGAGCCGCCTCCTTCTTCTCCCCCGCTAACGCAAACATGCAGATTTCCATCGTTTTCCAGAAATTCAAAGAACTCGATAAAAACCATTTGCAATCTAATTCAAAACACCACCAAAACTCATCTTACCTTTCAATCAATCGATGTCCCAAACAGCATAAACAAGATAATTGCAACTTAATTCAACAATCAAATCAACCAAAATCATGCATAGACACATTTAATTCCTTCAAGAACATAAACCCTAACAAATAACAGTAAATTCAAAACCCAAACACAGTACTTCCAATTTAATCCTATTCATGCATCACTAACACATTTACTCACATAATCATGCATATACACATTTCAAAACATAACAAATTCCAGAAATTAGATAATGCAAACACATTTACAAGCCTAGTGAGAATTAGGGCAGAGACATGCTGAAATTGAAGAACACAGAAGCTTCCAAACATTGCATGCATTCAAAACACTCCCAAACCTGGAAATGACGATCCAAAATCACGCTTCAAGATCAGTCCTCAATCCTTTCCTTGCCTTAACTTTGCTTCTTCTTACAATCCAAAACTTGCACAAAGAAGAATCCACAGTTACTCTTCAAAGCCCTAACTCAACCAAAAACCATGAGAATTAGAAGAAGAATAGGAGCACGTAGAAAACCTTAAACCAACTTACCTCTTCAAACAAAGAACAATCCAAGCCAAACACAACCCAAGCCAAATGAGAAAGAAAGGAAAAAGCAGAGAAAGGAGAAGAGAAGAGGAAGAAGGAGCGTGAGAGGAGGGGACGAACGGGAATGCAATCTGTGTTCCCTCTCTCACTCTCTTTCCTTTCTTCTTTTCTTCACTCAATGCCCACCTAACAAATCCACATGGCAACTCCTAATTGAACCACAAACTACACTTAAACTTTCCAACCATGGTACCATACTTGAGTCATACCCAAACATTTCCAATAATCCACTTATATCCTACTTCCATACACCACAAGCACACACTAACACTTCTCTCACTTACACAATTCTTTCCTTACAAACTTAATTATCTTTTCAATTAGGTCCTTAGCACTCCAAATTCTCAAACACAAATTACTGAAATACCCTTCCGATCCCGACTTCGCATGCAAATCCCGACTAGGGCCATTTTGGGGTGTGACAAATTACCTTAATTACCATTTTATCCCTAATTTATGGCAAAATTACAATTACGTCCTTAAACTTTTCCAAAATGACGAAAATGCCCTTAGTTCATTTTATATCACCAAAATTACATTTATGCCATTAGTTTATTTTTAATTTCACTAATATTACCATTATGCCACTAGTTTATTTATTTTAACTAATATTACAATTATATCATTAATTTACATGCCAAATTACAATTGTACCGTGCAATTACCATTTTCATGCTAAATTACAAATTTACCCCTAAAAAGTGGCCAATTTTCATGTTTAACCATTTAATTATATTTTTACCATTATTAGTCATCACTAACATACATATGCACAAAATTACCATATTGCCCTCAAACTTTTTATATAATCCCATTTCCGTCCTTTTTTCACATAAATGTTATTTTAATCGCTTTTTAACTGTTTTAAGCTCATTTTTACCATTATGCCCCTGTAACACACTGGCAGACTCTGTGTACAGGATAAACGAGACGTGAACCCCTGAGATTCACAAATATACCAGAGGGATCCTGTGGGACCACCCCTATCTTTAAGATACATTCCAAAACATTTTAAAACTTTGAAATATAATACAGTAGGACCGTCAATGGCCTACAATAAGTGAGACGTCATGCTCACGCCCGCGGTCATATGTCCCTATGGCTAGCCAATATATCCTAAACTAGACTTGACTACCAGATCACTACATAGGTTAACATTATTTTATTTTCCACATTATTAATGTGTCATACATACATTTCATGGCATATCATCATAATATCTCATTCTTTTTCATACCATTTCATCATTATACATGTAATTGTCATCATTAAACCTTCATATGTCATGTAAACTCATTATTTCATCATGATACATATGCATACACACATACATGCATTCGACCCACATACCAATTTTTCTCCATTAATTCTTTTTATCAACTTTATCATTTATTTAGGCCAATTACATGTTGTATAACATCATCATGCCTTTCATTTCCATAAAAACACATCAAAATCATACCTTTATGCATGATATCAATTCAGCCACATACATACATCATGCATCATAGCATTTTCACATGCTCTAACACATACCATTCATTAGTTCACATGCCAAAGACCATAAATCCATCATAAACATGCATTAAACATCATTAAATCACATAGAAATCCCATGGTTTATATTCGGCCAAAGAAGTAACTTTTCATATAAAAATTATTTATTCACTTTAATCATTCATACCATCATTTTTAACATTTCTAAGTATGAATATCAAGTTATTTCAATTAAATATGCCTTAAACACATACATGGTTAACAAATATAACCTAAAATACATAATAAGTCATGAAAATAAGTGGAATTGGCAATCACAAACCTCAAATCCTTGCAACATACTCCACAATGCTCCTTTTCCTTATCTTTGGCTTGGTTAGAAGTTCCTTCACCTAGTTGACATAATCATGTTCAAACACAAAGATGAAGATCTCATCAAAACCAAGCTTCCTTTCAACAAATAAACTTCATAAACATCTTATTCACATCCTAGAGTACCCTTAGGAATCTTGAAACCAAATTAAAAACACCTAAATCACTTACCTCAAAATCACACCTAAACTTTCAAGTCTAGGTTTTACCCACTTATATTCTTCCAAATGGACTTCCAAGGGCACCACTAGAATCTAGAGGAGTTAAAATATGTTAGGGAGGCTTGATTATGGGGTGAGGTGGAGAAAAAATGGAAGAAATGGTGGAGAAGTAGTGGAGTTCAATTCGGCCAAGAGGAAAGAGGGAGAGAGGCAGCACAAATGGAGAACCTGGTCCAACTGGAGTGGTCGAACCGGTTTGGTCCGATTTTTAATTTTTAGGTCATTTTTCACTATTTAAGGTAAATTGAGTGTTCCTCAACTCATTTTCACTCCCAATCAACTCCATCATGCTTAAAATGTCAAATATAGCCTCCACACAAAATTTTAGCTCAATTAGAGTCTATTTGGGGCCCGGTTGACCTAAATAGACCCTGTTCGATTCAGTCGATTTCTGCCGTAAAACACGAATCTAAAGCTGTCAAAAAAAATCTAAAAATTATTCTAGGCTTGTACACTTCCCACAATTGATCTTTTTATCTACTCTAACCATTTTTCAAATTTTGGTCAAACTTCACCAGAGGCAAACTTCAAACTGACTTTCGGGGGCCTATTTTACGTTATTTTCGTACAAAATTATACCACTAGACTCCTGACAGTCCACAGATCATTTCTATGGAATAATAGTTTTTTAGAACATAGCTGTCACAGGCAGCTATACTGCTACCCAATAGGTCACCCATCTAGAATTGCTATGCCTCAAGCATGCTTAACCTTTAAACTCAACTGAACTTAAGACACCCAATTTATCATATCATGCTACAAACAGGACAACAGACTCTACCCAAAATACTGAATACAGCTAGGCTATAAAACAAGCCATTACAACTCTCTCCTACCAATTAAAAATTTCATCCTCAAAATTTACTTGAACTCAAAAGATAGGGATACTGTTGTCTCGTTGTCTCATCGGGTTCCCACGTCGCTTCCTCGACATTGTGGTGATTCTAGACAACCTTCACCAAAGGAATCTGTTTGCTCCTAAGGTGCTTCACTTGTCTAGCCAGGATCTTCACTAGATACTCCTCATAAGTCATGCCTAGCTGAACTCGAACTTCTTCAGGCTTGATGACATGACTAGGGTCTGAACGGTACCTTCAAAGCATAGAGACATGGAAGACATCATGAATCTTCTCTAACTCTTGTGGAAGCTTCAATCTGTAAGCCACTAGTCCAACCCGCTGAATAATCTCGTAAGGGCCAATGAATCTCAGACTCAGCTTGCCTTTCTTTCCAAATTTTAGAATCTTCCTCCATGGAGAAACTTTAAGAAATACCTTGTCTCCAACCTGAAACTCTACCTCTTTTCTTTTCAAATTTGCATAAGATTTCTATCGATCCATGGCTTCTTTCAATTTGTCTTTGATCACTCGAACCTTTTCTTCAGTTTCTTGAACTAAATTTGACCCCATAATCTTGTTCTCACTGAGCTCTGTCCAACAAAGAGGAGTTTTGCACTTTCTACCATACAAAGCTTCATAGGGAGCCATCTTAATACTAGTCTAATAACTGTTGTTGTAGGCGAACTCGGCTAATGGTAAGTACCTCTCCCAACTATTACCAAACTCAAGTACACAGTACCTCAACATGTCCTCTAAAATCTAAATCACACGATCAAATTGTCCATCAGTCTGAGGATGGAAAGGTGTGCTGAAATGTAATCTTGCAACCTCTTCCAAAGTTGAGAAGTGAATCTCGGATCTCAATCAGAAATAATGGAAGAAGGAACTCCATGCAATCTCACAATTTCACTGATATACAAGTCTACTAGCCTTAATAGTGGATAGTCCATTTTGATAGGCAAAAAGTGAGCTGATTTAATGAGTCAATCACAATCACCTAAACTGCATCATGTTTCTTTCTCGTGAGAGAAAACCCTGGCACAAAGTCCATGATTACCTGCCCCATTTCCATTCAGGAATGACAATAGGCTGAAGCAAACTTGAAGGAACCTGATGCTCTACCTTGACCTGCTGACAAATCAAACACTTACCCACAAACTCAGCCACATCTCTCTTCATACCCGGCCACCAATACTGTTTCTTCAAATCCTGATACATCTTGTTACTACCAGGATACATGGCAAAGGCACTATGATGGGCTTTTGATAAGATATTCCCTCTCAAATAAGCTTGATTAGGAACACACAAATGCTGCTTGTAATACAACCCACCATCTAAATCCATAGAATAATCACTAACATTGCCATCTTTCACCTGAGACATAATGGCAGACAACCGATCATCCTGTTTCTGAGCATCTTTCACTTGCTGGAGAAAATTTGGCTTAACTTGCATTTTTGCAATCCAAACTCCATCATCTGACAAGTCCAGACCAACATTCATAGCCCGTAGAGAAGCCATGAACTTCCTACTGAGTGTTAGTGTTAGCCCTAGCCCCAATACATTGTAATAAAACACTTTAGCTAATAAATGAGGCATTTGTTTTATCCATTGTATTCCTGTGCATGTCAATTGATAGAACTATCCAAGAATGTTGTTTCAGTTTAAGTTATCATGTGTGAGGCACATGGTTGTAAGACCTTGAAACAAATGAGACTTCATTCTAAATATCCCTAGTCAGTCATTGTTATGGGAATAACAAATGAATTAAGACTAGTATGCTCTCTCTGATTAGTTGAGTTCTGTCTTAAGGATCATAAGGACAAAAGTGTCAATCAGAGATCATAGATACATGTTTATAACATGGTATTTGGATACGATCCACACATGAGAACACTACATGGTACAAGTCATAAGTGTTCCTCATATGCAAGTTTTGTATCGGAGTTCTTAGACCTAAAATCTCTATGAAACTCTTTATGAATTACTGTGTACTTTGACATACACCTAACGTGCTCGTAACTGAGTGACAAGTATGGGTATGCTTGGGTATACATTGATTCATGTCAGAGAGCATGAGAGAAGTGAAGGGATTACCCCTCTCTATAAGAGAGAAAATATCATCGGCCACTTGATCAGTGAACTGAGAAGTGTATGGCCATACCGAGATGTAATAATGTGCAATCATTATTTATCTGAGAGTTCAGTGTCACTAGAATATCAAGAAAGGAATTAACTTACACATGAGGATGACTTGTTCCATGCCTTATGTTAATTCTGATATTTATGGGTAAGGGACTATACAAAATTGCATTAGGTCATCAAATGCCATTTGCATTTTCATTTAATTTGGAATGCTATAAATATCTTGCTAGAGAATATATATAGCCTTTGAATTAATTCATTAATTCAATTGCCAATATTAAATGGACCTATAGGATCGCACACAAAGCATTGGGCTTAAAATATTTAAATAAGGCATTGAGCATTAATTTGGGCTTTTAATAAAAGTCAAGCTAATGTATGTAATGGGTATTAAATTGCTATTGGACCTTGGTCCATGAGAGAGGAAGATTTCGGCCCACATGGTTTAATGTCAATTAATTTAATAATATTGATTAAGTTAATTGAGTATTAAATCCTAATTGAATTTTAAATTCAAAAGGGTTTAAATTAATGTTTGTTACTTATCTATAGGAAGTGTTTAAGGTTGAATAAACTACTTTTAGGTGGTAAAATTCGGAATAAACACTTGCCATAAGATGAGGATAAAGATTAAAAAGAAAAACCCTAGTGAAAAGAGAGAGTAGGCGTGAACTTCCCTCTAGCTCTCTCAAAAATCTTTTCTTGGCCGAAATACATAAGGAGAAGAATTCTTTCTTGCTTTCTTGTGTGATTAGGCATTAATAGCATCAAAAGAAAGTGCAAGATCAAAAAATCTTGTAGCTATAACCCTTGCCATTACAAAATACTTATATTGAGAGCTAGCATTCTCGGTTTTAAGCCTTGCTTGAAAGTGTGTGTGTGAGCATAGAGAGGATTGGCGCAAAGGCTATTCCTTGGCATTGGTGGTGAAGATCAAAGGTGGACAATATCATCTTAGTTGCTGGTCATCATCAAATTTATTTCGGAATAGGCATCTAAAGTTGTAAGCTTTTAAAAACCCTAAAAGTGCATGTTTCGATTCTTGTCGTGGATTTGTTTGATGTGTATGATCGTTTTGACAAGTCCAAACCAACATTCATAGCCCGTAGAGAAGCCATGAACTTCCTACTGAGTGCATCAGCTACAACGTTGGCTTTACCAGGATTATAATCAATGAAGCACTCATAATCTTTGATCAACTCAAGCCAACACCTCTGTCTCAAGTTGAGCGCCTTCTGAGTGAGCAAATACTTCAGACTCTTATGATCAGTGTAGATGTAGATTTCTCACCATAAAAATAATGTGTCCAGATCTTTAATGTAAATACAATAGATGCCAACTCAAGGTCATGAGTAGGATAATTCTTCTTATGAGTCTTAAGCTTCCGGGAGGTATAAGCAATCACCTTGCCTTCCTGCATCAATACACAGCCTAAATCATTCCTGGAGGCATAACTGTAGATCACAAAGTCTTTACCAGGTTCAGGTTGCACAAGCACTGGAGCTTCAGTCAACATACACTTAAGCTTCTCAAAACTCTCTTGACATTTATCAGACCATGCAAACTTGATATTCTTTTGTAATAACCTGGTTAAAGGAGCTGCAATCAAAGAAAAACCCTTAACAAATCTTCTGTAGTAACCTGCCAATCCAAGAAAACTCCTAACATCGGTAACACTCTTAGGTGTTCTCTAGTGTAAGATGGCTTCAATCTTTTTAGGATCAACTTTAATACCATCTGCTGATACCACATGACCCAGAAATGATACTTCATTTAGCCAGAATTCACACTTGCTAAACATAGCAAACAGCTATCTATCTCTCAATCTCTACAAAATAATCATCAGAAAAGCCTCTGGTTCGATTCAAATAGTACTTAGTTTGACCGAAGTTTGACCGAGACTTTAAAGATAGTAAATGACCTCTAAAAAGTTATCTAAAGGTATATGTAGACTCAAAATAGTGTGTAGAATAGTTTGGTAGCGAAAAAGTAATTTTATAGTGACATTGAAAAATGGGTAAATCGGATCGGTTTGATTAAACCGGACTGGATAAGGACCCTCATTGAAATGAAACCAAGGTCAAATGGGCTATTAAGAGTGAAAATGATGTTAAGGATGAAAAGTGAATCGAACCGATTCAACCAGTGAACCGGACCGATCGAACCAGTTGACTAGTTTGACCGAACTCTAAATGGAGCTGTGGATCTCAGAAAATTATCTAAAAGCATGTATTTGCTTGAAATATTATGGAAAATTAAATAGTAGTGAAAAATAAATTTTACGGTGAGACAGAAAATTGAGTTATCGGACTGGTAAGAAATTATCGGACCAAAAAATGGTCTTTGATTGAGCACAAATTTTACATGGAGGCTAAATTATATGTTTTAAGAATTATGAAATTTATTTTGAGTGAAATTGAGCTTGGTAAGTAAGAGAAATTATTTTGGGTTGGAAAATGGGCTTATTAATTTAAATGGGCTTTTGGGTTGGCCCAATTGGTTGAACCAGGACCAAGCTCACTCAAGACCCCTATATAAGGCAGAAAAATCTCCCATTTTCCAGATTTCTCTCCACCCTTCTTCCTCCTCTCCTTGGCCGAATGAGGTTCTCTCCATTCTTCCATGAATTCTTCATTTCTCTCTCCTAAGTCTCACAAAATCTAACCTTCCTAAGTAAAATCCAGCCTCTTTTTTCATTGATGATGGTCTCAAAAGCTCATTTGGAGTGAAAGAAGTGGGAAAATCAAGTGTTTAAGGTTATGTCTCAAAAATGAGGTAAGAGATTTAGGGTTCTATAATTTTATTTAATGGTTAAAATAGGTATTTTAGGGTATGTAGATGATGTTTATGTAATTATATTGCAAAAAGGAAGCAAGGTTTTGAGTAGATCTTGATGTTTGAATTCAACCACTTTTGGGTTTTAAAGGAGATGATGGTGTTTCAAGGAGTTAAGGAATGGAAAGCATGCTTAAGATGTGGAGAACAAGAAAATTAGGTTAGTGGATACATTATCCTTCTTTTTTCATTGATTATGTATGAGTTTTAGGATATGTTTAAGTGTGAACTTGTGATTAAGACATGTTTAATTGAATCTAACTTGATAATCTTGTTTAGTAGACTTAAATAATGGTATAAACATGCTTAGAATAAATAAAATCACATTGGTATGAAATCTCATATGTAGGCCGAATGGAAATATAAGGAATACTTAAAGATTCTTAAGTGTTTATCGCATATAAATGATGTTTATATTGTGTATAAATTATGTAATGTATGATGTAGTGATTAAAGGGATGAAAAACAAACATAGTGAATTAATGTAGAAATGGCCGAATGGAATAGTAAAGGAATAAATGAGGTATAATGATTAATAAGGCATGTAATTGATATTTGTGATAAATATAACATGTAAATGACATAAAAAAAAGTGATTAAGTGAATTAGAAATGATTATAGTGTAAAATGAATACTTTGGCCGAATGTGATATATGGGATTATTAATGTGTATTTTGATGTTTAAATACTTATAATAGCATAAAATGACTAATTAGTGATAAATGAGTGTGTATGCAAAATTATAAGTGAACATGACATCTTGGCCAAATTATGTATGTTGACATAATGTGAAAATTTAAGTGAAATTATGATGATATTTTCCCTTAGTAATAGTCTGGTAGAAAAATTTAGTTCAGGATATAATTGGCTAGCCATAAGAATTCCACACCGAGGTACGAGTCATGGCTACTCGCTATTGATTGGCCAATGATGGTCTATCTCCGTGTACAGTATTTACAGTGACCAGTGCAGTGCAGTGCAGTGATGAATGGTCCCATTGGGGGTCATTCTATAGTGTAGTGGATCTGTGGGGTCCACGTCCCGCATATCCGGTCGGTAGATTTTCTACCGAGTATATACTAGGGGTATAATGGTAATTATGTAATAAAATTGATTAAAATAGTAATAATTGTAAAAATAAGTGAAAATGGGACTAAAAAGGAATAAATGGAAAGATTAAGGGTAAAATGGTCATTTTACATTAAGTAGATAAAAAGTGGTAAAGTTAGGTAAAAAGTGTAAATGTAAGGATAATATGGTAATTTTGGCAAAATATGAGGGTAAAGTGGTAATTTAGTGTAAAAGTAATAAATTAGGGACCTAAATATAATTTGGTAAAATTATAAGGCTAAAAGTGGAATATAAGTGAAAAAGGGGTAAATTGGTAATTAAAATAATTAAGAAGAGTAAAAGTGGAAAATAAGAACAAGTAAGGTTAAAAGTGTAAATTAGGAATAATTAAGGGTATTATGGTAATTAAGTGTAAAATGAGGATATAAATGGAATTAGTGTAAAAGAAAGGACATGGTTGGTATTAAGGTAAAAGTGGGGACATAGATGTAATTAATAGAAAAGTCAAGGGTAAAATTGAGAAACCAAGGAAAAAGATTAAGGGCAAAAATGTAATTAGTAAATAAATAAGTTTAATTAAAGGATTAAAATGTAATTAGTGAATAATATAATTTAAGGAGAGAATATGTAATTAAATCGATAGATTTATTGGCTAATTATGATTAATGATTTAATAGAATATAATAGTAATAATTTAAAGTGAAATTAAGATTTATTAGTGGCATCATTGTAATTATAGTGAATTGGAGTGGTAATATTGAAATTAAAGGATAAAACAAGGACTAAAGTGTAATTTAAGTTAAAATATTATGGCAAGGGCAAAAAGGGAAATTGTATGCCAAGTAATAAATTAAGGTAATAATGAAATTAAGTAAAGGCACTTTTGTAAATATAAGACAATTAAGGATGAAATTGCAAAATTACGATATTGAGGCTAATTAGAGGATTAAAGTGTAATTAATCGATCATATAAATAATAAGTGTATCATTGATAATTAATGAATGAATAATTTAAGAAGTAGAGAATATTATTGCATGAATAATTATTGAATGGATAATAATTATAATTGATTTATACATATATAGTGAGTGTGAATGTGTGTGTATCTTAATAAAGTTAAGATAATGAAGTAATTGGAAATAAGCAGAAAATAATGAACTTAATTGTAAAGTGAGAAAGAAATAGACTATTAAGTAAAATTGTCAAACATTAATTTGGTTACATGATGGTTAATTAGAGAGTGATAATAGAAATTAATAAACCTAATTATGAGAATAATAGTAATAATATTAATAAAGTGAAATGGAAAGGTAAATTTGCAATTGTGAGAATTATAGAGGAATAAATTGTGAGTTAGTTATGATATGATTATTAAGGGACCATAGTGAATTAAATTATAAGTTTAAGATTATTAAATGAAAATTATAAAGGATTGATGGAATTGATGATGTATTTTACTAAGTAAAGATATAAAAAGAGTTTAATTAAGAATAATGGGAAATAATAAGTGAAGGGTAAAAATGATGGATTGTAGTGTGAGTAATAAGAAAGTAATAATATAAAAAGAAATTAATAGATCTCTTGTAATGTCAATTGTAAAAGTGAGTAAAATTGAAAAAGAATTTACGTAATAATATGATAAAACAAAATGAATTAAGATTAATGTTTAGTTTGTAATATTAAATCATTAACATGGGATTGCAAGAATAAATAATAGGAGTGATGGCAATGTTAGTAAAAATAGAAACAATATTGATTAAGAAATAGACAAGAAAATAGTGATCGGATAATAAGTATCTAAGTAAGCTAGAAATTGAATAGTAGTGTTATCGATTTAAGGATAAAATGATTCGTAATTGGAGAAAGTTAAATAACCTAATGAAAGATTTGATATAGTGAAACATATTAATGCAAAAAAATTAATGTAATGAAAGAGAACAAATGTCACACCCCAACCTATACCAAGGAGACTTCCATACAGATTGGAGGGAGAAGGCTCCCTAGATAGATAGGAGTGTCACACCCCACTAGTACAAACATGCAAACATTACATAAATAGAGCGACATATCAGAGATAATTAAAATCTTTAATACAGAGAAGAATGATACTGAACAAAATGTATACTTTATTAATATACCAAAAGAAGGTCTTTACATATTACATCAGATTACAAAAAGAACCAATTTACAAAAGCCCAAGATACACTGTTCCAAAGGGCTATCAAAATAATACATCTATTACAAAAAGAAAGGAAAGCCTATACTATAAAACACCCCATCTCTAGTTGCATTGGCCTTCCCGATGCGACACGCCCAGAACACGCGTACCAAAACCTTCCACACCTGCACGGATAAACACCCGTGCTAAGCGAAATCGCTTAGTGGGGAAAACACAAAATGCATAACCGCCACTCACAGTGACGATGACAGAAAGCATATGATAACAATACAATTATGGGCATGTAATCATACATAGTTAATTCAGATATTGGCATTCACATTCAAGAATTCTTGTACAAAACACAATGACACCTGCTTAATCACAATGAGTGGATAACGAGTACATATAGATACTTGAGAGTATCGATATCGTCACATATACATATAGATACCCGAAGGTATCGAATCATTCTTTTTATTTTGTTTCCAAATTGTTATTACGTGGAATCTTAAGAAAGATTCAGACAGAGGGATCGCGAGGATCCAATCGTGGGACCTGATCAGGGTCCAAAGTCGTACATATAGCTGCAGCGGCACAAAACTCTATTAGGCATGCCTAACTATCCACTTATCCGACATTAGCAGGTTATGCAAAATCTTATCACATTTACATATATATTATTCGTGCAAAAAGATAATCAAAGCTTAATGAAAACTGCATGCAAAAGAAATTAAGTCATTAAGCAAAAAGGAAAAGAAATCAAGTTTGGAAGTCACGCCTGTCGCGCTCGCGACAGAGACCAAAACAAAACTACCCGCCGAGTCTCGCGGTTGCGAGAGAATCTCGCGCTCGCGAGAGGGCGAAGGCGCCACTCTCTGTCGCGCTCGCGATGGAAGGTAACTGTCCAAGTCCATCGCGCTCGCGACCACCGCGCGCTCGCGACAGAGGAGAGTCCTGCAACCACTCGGAGGTTGAGCGCTCTGTCGCGCTCGCGACAGAGAGTTCTCTCGAGCTCTCGGCGCGACACTTCTCGCGCCGGCGCGAGGGCCGAAACCTCCGCACTCTGTCGCACTCGCGACAGTGTCGCGGTCGCGACAGACACGGGTTTTTCAGCTCTTACGCCCACATTCTGCAGAAAACTTACACAAATCACATTCAAACTTCCAAAATTGATTCCAAACCTCAAAATTACGCAACGCAAGCATTCACAACTCATAACATAAAAAAAAAACCCAGCTTTAACACCACTTATCTCAATTAAATCAAGTCAATTACATGTCCAATTCTAAGAAACTCCAAAACAGCAATTATAACACCAATTACAAATATTCATATAGTTTCTCACAATTCCTTCAACAATATTCATTCTTTCACATCACATATCATACTAATTTCCATTCAAGCTATAATAACACCACCCATAAACCCAATCAAAGCAAAAACCACAATTATCAAACTCAAATCATGAATACACAATAAAGATGAACATTCCCAAACCTTCTCTCCTTAGCTCCTATTCGCGATCTCCGCTCCCGCTAGCAATTCCTTTCCCTTTATCAGGTCTAGGAGTCTCCTCTGAACCACAAACCCATAACAATCAAGATCAATTTTACAACTACCCAAACATACATATATAATTATAAAACCTAGAGAAGAGGAAGAAGAAGAATCTAAAACACCCATAACCCCAACTCACCTTTAAGCTTCCAAAATCCACAAGCTAATCAACTCTAATTACTCAATTAAGGAAGAGGGAGCAAGATTATGTAAAGAAAAGGAAGAACAAAGGAGAAGGAAGAAGAAGAAGGAAATGGCGTGAAAAGGAGGAGGGGAACGGGAAATCAAGGGAAAGGCTGCCCTTTTCTCTCTCTTCACCAACCCAATAAATGCCCACTTATCCCCTTTGCCACTTGTCAATCTCTCCTTAAGACACTTGCCCCCACATCACACCCTACTCCCATACTTTACTATACACATTAACTTATCCTTTGCTCATATCCTAGTCCCATACACTAATATGTACACTAATCTTTCTCTTATTCACACTTAAATTAAATAAATAAACCAATTTAACACACACATGCAACACATAGACATATACACATACAGACACGGACAGGCTCAAACTACTGGGGTAGTTTTGGGGTGTTACAACAAAGGAAATGATTAGGAACATAAATTAAGTTGTAATAGTAAACTACCGTCACTAATATCGAAACAATAACTATTTAACAAGTGATTCAATAAACAATAGAGTGTCCGAATTTAGACTGTAATTAAATAGGTTAAGAAAAAGGAAGGAATCCACAAGTGATAATATTGATACAATAAATAAAAGAATCGTTAATAGAATTGATTATTAATGGATAGACCGAATGTAATGTAATCAGTATTGAGAATTATTAGTGTACACAATGAAGATACTGATATTAGAATAAAAAGATAAAATAGTTATAGAAATAAAAACAAGGTAATATCAAGGATTACTAATGGAATCGATTATTAAGTGACAGTCCAATCGTAGTGTTATAATGTTAAGAGTCTTAATATAATTAATAGTGATATTGATAATCAAATTGAAAATGTCAAAGTATAGTTATAGGAACACAAACAAGGGATATAGTGATAATTGACTAAAATTAAGAAAGTAATAATAAAATATCGTAAAAGTTGATAGTGAAAGTGGTAGTGAAAGTGAAAGTGATAGTGAAAGCGAGAGTGATAGTGATATTGATAACAGCATTAATAATGATTAGTGTGATTACAGTGATAATGTCAAAGGAAAAGATAGTGAGTGCCGTATAAGTATGTTTCAAACTATCTAAAAGACTCAGGAATAAATGTTCACATAATCTAAATAAAGGAAAATAATTACTAGTGCATGCATGTAGGATTAGTATGGAAAACTTAGGATATGTATCCACCACTGGCCATTTTTATGCTCAGCACCTAGACTGTTACTGCGCGCCGGTTATAGAAGCGTTTGAGGTGGCCGAAGATGTAGCGATGACCGGACGAGGTAATCGACAACAAGAATTGATGTTTGGCATGGCACGTATACGATCGCAGAAAAGAGAGGTAAAGGTATATGATATAAGTACGTAGTTGTAGAATAGTATATTGTTACAATTTCATGTATATATGTTGTGAATGTTATTGGTGGAAAAAAAAAATTTCCTACAGAATCATCGAGTGCATTGTAGTGGCTATCATTTCAGTGTTGTGACATCCAGTATCCATATCATTACAGGTATAAGGGTGTTACATTGCCTCCATCTTTGGCTAAACTTCAGGATATCTTCCATGTGTCTATTCTTAGAAGATATTGTTCTGATGAGTCACATGTTCTGCATGTGCAAGATGTGCAACTGCAACCATACTTTTCCTATGATGAGAAGCCTAAAGCAATATTGGCACAGGAAGTGAAGCAACAATTGGATGTTTTGGACTCTATCGCGAGCACGAAATTATTCAGAGTTTGGAATATAAGTCTTTTGTCTTTATTTGTGTATAATATTGCATTGAATTATGTATGACCATGCATAGTAAAGTTTATATGTGATAACATAAATAAAAATATGAACATATGCTTGATGGTTTGCATAGTTTTTGCATGAATTGAGTTGATGTGAAATAATTGTTTAGATACTTGAGTAAATGTAAAGTATTTGATATAGTGAATAGAGTTTTAATGTTAAGCCTGAAGGATTCATAATAGTGGATATATAAGCATGCTTATAAAGGGTTAAAGTTTGCAGCTGCTAGAGTTAGATCCGTTTAGGTCTAGAGATTGGCCCATTTGGGTCTAGAGTTTGTTACCTTTAGGTATCTAAAGATTTGAGACTCCGGTCTCTAGATGTTTGGTACTGCTAGTCAGTATCTAGAGCACCCGTATCCACCATCGATGTGAATTCAAACTATAGCTGTATATGACTGTGAGTGAATAAGTAGAGCTTCGATCTATTATATGTATGTGAATGTGCATGTATATGACTATATGTGAGATGTAGTGATATGATATCACTTAACGTATATGATGAATGTTAAAGTTAGAGAATATGTACATTCAGATATGAATGTATATGATAAAGGTAGATGGTATGAAAAGTGTGCATGTATGTGATTATATCGGTGTGCAAGGATAAATGTCAATTAACGTGTATGTTAATTTTAGAGTTGGAAATTAAATGCATGTAAAGGTATATGTAAATTCTTTAGATGTGCTTTTAGTATGCTTATATTGATGTATATGTTAAGGAATATCTATATATGTTGCTTGCATGGGTATTATTGCTATGTATATATTGTACCATGTGTGACTTCGTTGGAAGTCCTTTGCATCTATATATCCCTACTAAGCGTTATCGCTTAGCACGGATGTTTTCCCTTGTAGGTATGTAGGTTCGGTTCGGCTGTGAGAGTCGTTCATCTGTTGGCCACTAGGATTTGGAAAGTGGAGTTTTTGTTTTTGTACATGATTCTTTTGTGTAATGTTAAGTATAGTGTTTATGTAAAGAATATTTTGTATAGTGTAATGTATAATGTTAGTAGAGGCATGTAATCATGTTATATCAGAATGATGACATTATATAATTTGAATATTTAAAGTTGTTTATGAGTAGTGTATTTGTTCTAAGTGATATTTTTTTTTTCTTTCTACTTATGAGCATGTTTTCTGCTATAGTATATGATAATTGTATTGTATGTGTTTTTGTGTGCGTAGCGTGTAACACCCCATACCCATACGTAAGGGAGCTCATTCGCAGAGGGAGCGAACACCCGTATGGATAAGGGTATCACCGAACGATCCACAGCCGAAAACATTCAAAAATAAATATAGACAACATAGAAAATTAAAAATTAAAACTCAACGATTCATTCATTGATATAACAAAGGGTCTATTACAAAATATAACAGTACAAAGGGTGCCTTTACATAGATTACAAGAAGATAGATACAAAATAAAACCAAAATATTACAAAAGGTGCACATAATACAAAAGCTAAGCCTCCAAAACTTCACTCCTACGTTGTTGGCCTGGCCTGCGGTGACACTCCCAAAAACTCCCCTGCTTTCGCACCTACACGGATGAAACACCCGTGCTAAGCGATAACACTTAGTGGGGAAAAACACAAATTTGAATTTCCATTCACAATGGTCGTTAAGGCAAAAAAAACATATATGGCACATGCTTACAAATATATATATATATATATATATATATATATATATATATATTCAACGGAAATTATAGCTTTAAGCGTCATAATTCACATTCATAAAGCTCATAATCTAAACATATTCCACAATAATTTCATATTCATATAATAAACAACCAAACGCCTGCAATTTCAGAATAGCGGATAACGAGTGAATGCATTGGTACCCGTGGGTACAATTTAAAGCAACATCTTTACTTTTTATCCAAAAATATTTTCACACTGGGGATCTTAAATAAGATCCGAACATATTAAGGATCGCGAGGACCCAAAAGGGGACATGATCAGGGTCCGAAACACATTGGGGCTGTAGCTAAAAGAACTCTATAGGCATGCCTATCTATCCACAAATTTGACTCTTGCAAGCCATGCATTATTCATCATATCAACCACATATTGTACATAAAATCGTCCATGCATAACTATAATAGCATCACAGGATCGAAAATCAAATATTGATTGCATAAAAGAAAACTTTCGCGCTCACGACAAAGGAGAAGCTCGCCTAGTGTTGCGTTCGCGCGAAGAGGGACTGGATAGCCTCTGTTATGCTCGCGACGAGCGTCATGCTCATTACAGAGGGTCAATTGGGTCACTATCACGCGAGCGCGCGCACTTAAGCGCACTCGCGATGACGATCTGCCCACACTCAGCTCAGTAGCCAAGCCCGAGGTCTCGCTCGCAATAGAGATGCATCCAGCTGAACCTGGGCTGGCAGTAGCGAGTGCTTGGATCACTAAGCTCTGTCGCGCTCGTGACAGAGTCAATTTTTCCAGCTCTCCAACGGAACTGCAGAAACTCAACTCCTTCAATTTTTTCCCTAAACCTCCAATGACCCAAAACTTCATTACCACTACAAATTAAGTGTTCAAAACATCACATACAGCATAAAACCCAAGTTTTATGCTATAAATCATGAATTAAAACTTCAAATTCCATCAATCAAAACTAGAAATTCAACAAACCCAGAATTTTGCTCAACACAAACCCAATTCATGATTAATCAAATTAAATCCACACAATTAAAAATATTGCTTCAATTAATCATTATATATAACAATTAAGCACCAAAATACACATTTCCCACACGAAATTTCTAGAAATCAACACAATTATTCAAAATAATAATTTATGCAAAAACACAAAACTTCCCAAACCTTGATCTCCTTATCTCCATAATCAAGGGACTGCACTACCACTTGCTACCTCTTTCCCCTTGGGCTCTCTAGTTGGTAGATCTGAACCAACTAAACCCAAAACATACAAAAACTCAATAAAACACCACACCCACTCAACCAATGGGAAACATAGAATAAGAAGAGGGAGAAAAAGAAGAAGAAGAAGAAGAAATTATGTGTGCGAAATGTTGAATTAATTGCTTAGTAAATTTATAACTTATAAGCATGAACCCTAATTTTTGAAGAACATGGACTTTGTTGTGTAATTATGAATGAATGGATATGTAACGTGAATTTGAGTATGCCAAAGTGTTCATGTTTGTATTGTGAAAGTTTGATTGAGTATGATGAAAAGTTATGCTAAGTAAGTAGGTTTGAAGCTTGATAAGTGGAAGGTGTTAAAGTGGTTTGTGTACCTTTTTGACCTACTTGAAATGTTAAGCTCATAAAATGAGTTCTGGAAGTTTATAATAAATGAGATCAGTTGGTTAGTAATTATATTGTCTATGCCTTCAATTGTTGTAGAAATAGCCTTGTAATTTTGAGGACTCTAAGGTCTTCAAAAGTGACCATAAATGTAGTAAATGTTTTGCAGGAGGGCTTTTGGAACAAGTTATATTCCTTCAGCCATAACTCCTTGAATTTAAGTTTAAATGAAATGAAAAGGGTGTCATTTGAAAGTTAGCTTGTAGATGAACAATTGGTTAGAAGGATATGTTGGTTGGAATTGGTGTTTTAATGAAGTTTGAAGGTCATGTACCTTAAGGTAAGAAGTAGGGTTTTAAAGGAGTTAGCTAAGTGCTTTGATCTCCTTTCTGCCCTAAAATTTGCGTATGTCACGGTCACAACAATTTGGTTGTCACTTTGAGGTGCTGCTGATTTACATTCTATTTTGGAATGTTTGTATGTCATGGTTACAACCAATTGGTTATCACCGTGACATACCTGCGGTTTGCATTCTGTTTTGAGTTGTGCTTGTGTCACGGTCACAATCATTTGGTTACCACCGTGAGGTACTTGAACCTTATTTAATTCTTTTCAAAACACTACCTAATGATGTATAAGTGTATGAATTGGAATTCAAACAAGTTTAACAACATTTAATTAGATCTATAATGTGAGTATGTATAGTGTGAATGTGTATAATGAAATGTGAGCTTATATGATGCAATTATATTGCTTTATATGAATGAATAGTTGTGATACAGTGTGAATAATGAACATCAATTGGAATTAATAATTTAGCCTAAAAGTCGAGTAGTGGATAGATAGACATGCCTATAGCGACTAAGTGCTGCAGCCAAAGTGTTTGATTCCATATGGAATCCCCAATGCGTATAGAATCCTTTTTGGGTTCTCAAAAGTGCTTACATATATATATATATTATTAATTATATCGGTACCTACGGGTGCTAATGCGAATATGTATCTTCGGATACAAATGCAAAATGTGGTACTTTCGAGTACAAATGCGATACCCGCTACCCACGTCTATGGATTGCAAGCAAGACAAACAATGAATAATTAAATGATAATGAGCAAAGTCAATGTTATGTGACATAGTATTCGAATGTGATCTGCTATAAAATGAATATGTAATACTGTGATATTTGAATATGTTTTCCTAATGATGTTAAATGTACATCAAGATCTGCTTAGTGCTATGTTGTGAAGCATGTATATAATGAGGCTTAAATATTAAGCATGCATCTTTTATTGCTGAAAGATTGTTATATATGTGTATATTGTATGTTGTTTCCCCACTAAGCATTATTGCTTAGCATGGGTGTTAATCCGTGTAGGTTCCGAAGTGAAGCGTATCTAAAGGACGGTTGTAGACACCGGGTCCCGAGGCGATCCAAGATCAGGATTATCCAATGATGAAAATAAATACCAATTTATAAGCAAGAAAGTAAGAATTGATTATCTCCTTGTCAAATTCTTTTGTCGGTCTCAAAATACTTTTAAAATGTTTATCTTTTTTTTTTATTTTTTATTTGTATCTTTACTTTTTTATTTTTGTTTGTATTTTTTTTATTTTTATTTTTATTTTTTAAAAAAAATTAAAAAAAAAATTTCGACAACGCGCGGGGCTGCTTGCGCTCTGCCCCCCGGGCTCAGAACGCGCTGCCCCGCGTGCGCCGAGTGCGCAGCACGCGCATGCTGCCCCACCTGTGCGTGCTCGCCCCTTCTAGCTGCCCCTCTCGCCTGTTTTCGCCCACTAGCACTGATTTCGGCCGAAAATTGATTTTTTGACATTTTTTGGGTAAAAAATGATTTTTTATGAGATTTTTTTATATTTTATTGAATTTTGACAAATGTTAGTCAAATTTTGCGGGTGTCAAAGTCAAAAAAAAATAATAATAATAATAAAAATATGAATTGTAAAATTTGACTTTTGGGATTTTATTTTGAATTTTGGGTGTTTTTGGTTGAAATTAGGGGAAGATTTGTCTTTGAAAAATCTAAAGGAAGACTTGGTTAGTGGGAAAAATGGAGTGTGAAGAAAATATAACGGGAAGATTCTTCATTTTTGAAAGATGGATTTTTTTTTTGCTAAGAAATTTTTCTAAGTGAATTGATTTTTTTCTAAGGGATTTTTGAGAGAGAAAGAAAGAAAAAAGGTGTTCTTGAGAAAGAAATAATACAACTTATTTTCTTTAGAGATTAAAAAAAAATTCTTCTTGGAATTTCTTTCTTGTTGTTCTTAAGATCAAAAATTCTCTTCTTTGATTTCTTCATTTTTTTTCTTAGATCTAAAAATTTTCTTCTTTGATTTTATTTTAATTTTTCATAAATCTAAAAATATTTGTTAAGATTGGATTAACTTGAGAAAGGAAAATTAATTTCCTTAGCTTGAATTTTCTCATCAAATTAAAATAACAAATACAAAAAATATCACTTTTAATTTTTGGTGTTTTTGAGTTTTTTATTTTGAGATAAAAACTTAAGATTTTATTGAATATTTTCGAGTTTATTCTTGAATCTTGACAAGAAAAATAGATCAAGACATCTTTCTTACACATTATATATTCTGAGGGTAAAGATTGTTGGATCTATTTTTTTCTATCTCATTTCATTTTATGTATGTTAGTCTATTTATTTTTTCTTCCATTGATAAATATGTGTTTTTAAGTTGAGATTTATTTTTTTAGCATGAGTTTTCAATCTTTATTTTGTTTTTGGTATGAAAATGGATAAATATATATTATTTTAGGTTTGAAAAATTGGATTTATTGATTTCCTCTTTGTTCGTTATGATTTTTGTGGTAATCATTTTTAAGTTTGAATATTATTTTCTATTACGTTTTTATTTACTTTCCTCTTGTTTATTTATTTAATTTCATTGTATTATTATTATTATTATTATTATTATTATTATTATTATTATTATTATTATTATTATTACTATTTTTGTTGTTGTTGTTGTTATTAGTATTATTATTAGTATTATTATTTTCATTATTGTCATTATATTTCGCATGGTGTTATTTCATGATTTATTTATTTATTTATTTATTATTATTATTATTATTATTATTATTATTATTATTATTATTATTATTATTATTATTATTATTATTATTACCATACTTTGCATGATTTTTAATTATTGTTTTTTATGTGTGATTTTCGTATATTAAATTAATGTGTTTAATTTAACTTATTTTATATTTTATTGGTGTATTAATTTTATACTAGATTTCCTTTACTTTTATTTTTAATTGATTTTGGAATTATTGCTAATATTTTTTTATTGTTGTTTTTTTATTGGGGCTAAAATTGTCGTGCTTATTTTTTTGAGCATCGCTGTGACCAAATGAAGGGGTCGTGATGTGTAGGAATTTACATCACTTGGGTGAGACCTTCCCTATCTCTATTTATATGATTGTATTTGTTTGTAAATAAAATAGTTTATTTTATATGTGTGTCAAATAAAAAATCACAAAAACATTTTGTACAACAAAATTGGGATTTTTATTATTAAATTGGGCCCAATGTCCTAGATTTTAGCTAAGAAATGCAAAAATATAGCTAACTAAAACGAAGAGTTGATTTTATTAAAAATGAGATCACTCATCCCGATTTTAACGACAAATAAGAAAAATAACTCTTCGATCCATTTTTAAGTGATCATGAAGGAACCAATGTTCCTAACCGAATAATTATCCCGATTTATGTATGTTATCATTTTGATTGATTTTGTGTGATTGTTTAATTTTATATCTAGTGTGCCCTTGTAATTAATTATTTTTGGGGCAATTTTATTTTCTTTCACTTGGGGATTGTATTCTGTCCCGATTTTCATTTTTAATTTTATTCAGTTTTTCTTTTCAATTGGGGGATTGTATTTGTCCCAATTTCTCTTTTGTAAATGGCGTGGCTTTGTGTGTTTACTGCTTTATTTATCATTTTATTTATCGCTTTATTTACAGCTTTCTTTTACCTTTTTCTCAATGCTTGAAGTGCGCCTTAAATAAAATGCATTGAATTGCGTGAGGAAAGAGATGAAATTTCATAATCTAAAAACTCCCTTATACTTAACCAAGGCATAAATAAGAGTGAAGTTCCAAACACCTTCTCTGGTTTAGACCGTACAGGTTAGATGACCTTTTCCAATTTCTTGTAAATTGGGTGGCGACTCCAAAATACTTCATAGGTGCCTAAAGGCTTCATGGGACTAGATAAACTTTCCAATGTTCTATTGAGTAAGGAATTCCAAAATATCTCATGTTGCCCAAGATCAAAAGACGTGAACCAATCCCTCGAGCCCTAAAAGTGGGTCTCGTCACGAGGGCCTTTGCTAGGTTCGGTGCACATCACAGTGGTGACTCCACTGGGGACTTTGTGACTTTGCTCTGAAAGTGCCTTAGTTAAAATATAATTGAGTTTTTAAAACCTAAAATTCTATCTCTTTTTAAAATTACATTGTATTTTATTAGAGCCTTAGAACTATGCTACTTTGGTCCCTTATCTTACCCCGGTGCATTCCTGAAACATGACCCTACGTTCACTCAATGTAGGGAAGTGTTAAGGATAATCACCAGCTTAAGCCTCGTACCATCATGGTATATTAAATGGAGACCCGATAGGTCGTTATGCTCATGATGAGCTAGACCCATTGGCAGGTACCATGCTTGGGTAGCCCTAAAGTATCATCACCCTTGACCAATGTTCATGTAATGGCAATAAATACTTCCCTTAGGTGAAATGTACCTTAATACAATGCTTGCTATATGGGCCGTTATATATTGAATAAAATCAACCAAATTAAATGGTCTTATATCAAAAGCTTTCATGCCCCGGTGGGCCCATCTTAATATGGTTGAAATGTTTAAATACATAAAGGTCAAAATTCATATGTATGCGCATTAATTAAGAGATACTATGCTGCCGATTTTTCGCTGAGCACCATACACATCCATTGGGTTCCCTGTTAACCCATGGATCAAGCTCACCTAGGAAAGAGACCGCATTACCTCATTTGTGGGAGTTATAAGGTTAGAAGGATGTACTTGCTGGTATGTGGTTGTAAATGTTACATAACACATGATCAAGCATTGTAAATGTCATTCATGAATCATTCTAACAATTTAAATCTTTTAGCCATCATAGATTCATCTAAGTGGACTAGAGGTTCCAACGGTCGGTTAGTAAGGACAAATCTGCTCTTTGAGTTACCGAAATTAGTGTCTGACTGGGATTTTAAGTCACTCTCATCGATCAGTGAATCATCTCTAGAATCATCGACGGCAGAAGAGACCGGAGCTTTGACCACTCAAGACCTTGCTAGGAGACTAGAGAACTTTGAACATAGGATGTTAGATATGATGGGCGCCATGGTTGACAGGATTGCTCATCCCCTTGCTCCACAAGCACCTGTCGCTCCACAACCACCGACAGTCCCTCCTCGGGAGCAAGTTGAACCACCTGCTGGTAGGGAGGCTCCCCTCAATAGTAATGCTGCTCGTCAATCTGTCAATGAGCATAGAGCTGCTGTAAGCACCGTGTCCTGGAACAGTCCGGATCAGAGGTTACCCTATGAAGAAATCAATGTTCGAGGCCTGTACAAGAGGCTGAAGTTGGAGGTTTTAGTCCCGCGTTCCGTGAGAAATGAGGTTTTTTCTGCACTTCAGGGGCAGAGGGGGAGAAAACGGGAGTTTTCTAGGTCAAAAAGTTTTTTTCCTCCACAGACGGCCAGCCCGTCTGTGGAAGTAGCCCGTCGCTTTGAGTCACCGACGGCTTGGGGGATTTTCCGACGCCCGTCGGAAAGTCACCGCCCCTGTCAGGAGCCGCCTGGTTTCCCGGGGCACGCAACCGTTCCGACGCCCGTCGGTGAAGGTGGCAGGGCCGTCGGAAGTGTCCTTGTGTCAGTAGGATTCTACCGACGCCCGCCCCTACGCACCGACGCCCGTCGGTCGTGTCTGGCTATATAAGGTCCGGATTTCCACTTCAAAAGGGTTGGAAAATTTTTCAGAAGGGGAAACTCTGCCAAAATTCGAGCACATTTCCTCTCTCTTCCAAAAACACACATTTTCCAAAGAACTTTACTTAATCAAGGATCAAATCGATCAAAGGAACTAAAAGCTAATTAGTTTTCTTTAGATTTGGACTCCTAAATCGACTTTCTGAAGGATCGGAGGTGAAATAGCTCATTTTCTCTCTCTGATCTTTCATTCTCTTACTTTCTCATGGAACGCGCGGGGATCTAACCGACATCAAAATTCTACCCAAGGCAACTATCTGAGGGTAAATATTTCGGATTCTCTCTCCATTTTTACCTCATATTTAATTATCTGTCATTTATTTATTCATTTTTGTGTAAGTTTTGAATACCTATCATTACTTTTCTTCATTTTGACTCTCTCATCTCCTTCTTGGATAAAACCTGTTTTTTTCTCAAAAGGCCCTTTTCTCCTTTCTGTTTTCCGGAGACAGAGGTGACCGACGGGTCAACTTTATGACCGACGCCCGTCGGTCACCCGCCTACAGACACCCCTTCTTGAGTGACAAACGGGCGTGTTGAATAACCAAACCGACGCCCGTCGGTCAACCGGGAACAGGCCGTCGGTGGGTTCTGCCTCCATGGTTTTGATCATTTTTCACCTCTATTTAGTCTTTTCGATTTCTCATGTGTTAATTTCATGAATGTTAACATCTCTTAATTCTTTATGAGTGTATATGGATCCTCTTGGATAATTTCGAGCGTGCGTGGCTGCCTACCATGCATGGTGGATTTCGTCCGGTTTAGTTTTCTTAAACCTCTTAATTTATCTTCTCTTGCTTTTCATTCATTGATTATTTTATGTATATGAATAAGCTCTTTTTATTCAGTTAAATGCAAAGATGGATCAACAATTTGTACTTAAATAAAAGTGAGTTTTATATAAAAAATGCAAAAGGGTCCAACGCCCTATTTTCATCCAATAAAGATCATCACATATAAATTATCCCATTTTTGATAATGATGCATGCGAGGACCAAAGTCCTCAAGAATAAATGAATAACCCGATTTATGCATGATTCGCACATTTATGGAAGGGAGTTGTATTCCGCTCCTTGTGTTATTGTAATTTATCGCTTTTGATATTTATTCTGCTCATTTATTGCTTTCAAAAATGTGAATAAATGTGCCTTTTAATTAAACTGCATAGTATGGAGAGAGAGCGAATTAATGATATTAAAATTTGATCATAAACTAATTGAGGTAGAAATAGATGAGAAATCCCGGACCCAGCTCTGGTCTTTGGGCTCAAGAGGTTAGAGGTTATCCTCCAAAATACTTCTTGGGTCACTAAACTTTAGCGCTAATCCTAGGCCTCATGGCCCAACATGGATACTAAGCGCAGTCTTAGGCTCTCCGAGGCGAGAGAAACTTTCCCAATGTTCTATTGGGTGGCGACTCCATGATACCTCCTTGTTGCCCAACATAGACGCACTTGCGATTCATCGTAAGCTGCCAACGGACCCGCAAATGCCCCGGTCGCCCACGGGCGGGCGGTCGAACGGGCGGCGCATCGGGATCCGGCGCGCGTCACAGTGGCGACTCCGCTGGGGACGTTTATGGTTCGAGATTTTGATTTGAAAATACCTCTTTTAACATTTGTGATTAAAATTTAATTCATGGATTCACTTTTTCTCAAATTTGCATTTGCATATCATTAGAGCCTTAGAATACGCTAGTTTGGTCCCTCTTTTAGCCCCGGTGCGTTCCTGAAGCACCTCCTCATTTTCACTCAATTTGGGGAAGTGTTAAGGATAATCACCAGCCCAAGCCAGGTACCTCAATGGTATATCAAAATGATGACCCGATCGGTCGCTATGCTCGTGATGAGCTAGACCCGTCGGCAGGGATCATGCTTGGGTAGCCTCAAAGAAACATCTCCCTCGTCCAAAGCTCATGTAATGACTGTAGTCACTCTCCACAGGTGAAATGAACCATGATCTCATGCTTGCTGTATGGATCTTCACATATTGGGTGAATCCAAATATCTCGCTTGGTAACCTAGCCAAAGGCTATCATGCCCCGGTAGGGCCATGTCGAAATTTATGGGCCGTTCGAATACGTGACGATCATTATCCATCTGCTTGTACATTAGCATAGGAGTGTTATGCTGCCGGTTTTTCGCCGCGCACCATACGCGTCCATTGGGTTCCTCGTTAACCCTTGGGCTAATCCCACCTAGGAAAGAGACTGCACGACCACGTGTGTGGGAGAAATAAGGGTGGAAGGACTTACTTGCTTGCTTGTGCTCTGTAAATGTTGCATATCACGATCATGCATTATACATACATTTCATGCATCATTCTAACTTTTGTCCCTGCAGCCATCATAGATCTGCCCAGGTGGACTAGATCACCGACCGGGCGACTGATCCGAGTTCTTACTCCTGAGCTGTCAGATAGAGAAGGTCTGCCGGAGATCTTATCAGAAGTAAGTGGCACAGTATCTCATATGGCAAACTCACCCAGGGGGGAAGACGCCACCAGGGCCATGATTGCCGAAGAAGTGGGCCGTCGATTTGAAGAATTCGAGGGAAGGATGATGAATATGTTGGCCGCCTTGACGCAGCAGAACGCTCAGCCGAATGTTCCCCAGAATCCTCCTCCTCCTCCTCCAGTGAGACTGAATGAGCCTGAGGAAGAAAGGGTTGAAAGGCGAGAGGAGCCCGTTAGGCCGCCACCGGTAGAGTTGAGGTCAGTGGCTTCGGGAGAGCTGAGAAGAAGGCCAGTGCTGAGAATTGATGACGATAGAGATATCGAGGATGATAGGTTGAGCATGGCATCCGAAAAGGGGAAGGCACCTCAGGCTGATGACTTTATTTTGAAAAAGATGGAAGAGAGGTTCGAGGCCATGGCTCGTATGATAGGCAGAGCCCATGGGATGAATCCTGAGGATAGGGAGCTGGATGGGGAGGATCCGATCCCTTATAACTTCAAGATGCCGGACGTGCCGAAGTTCGATGGTACTTCTGATCCTACTGCACATGTGAAGCAATATTCTCTGGTCATGAAGGGGACCACATTGTCTAAGAAGCAGAAAGTGGAATACTTTTGTCTGAGTTTGACCTCTCATGCCATAGATTGGTATCACGGCCTTGACCGCCGCACTAAAGAAGATTGGGATCTGCTCACTGAGGAGTTTCTGAAACAGTACGATTGTAATACCAGAATGGAGGTGACTCTGAAAGATCTTGAGTTGCTCCAACAGAAGGCCGGAGAATCCTTCCATGAGTACCTTACCCGATGGCGGAACCGAGTAATGGAGATGCGCCGAAAGCCAGATACCCAAGATCAGATTCGTCTTTTCATTAAGAACGCGAGCCCGTACTTGAAGGAGGGACTGAGGATGAAGGGGTTAAAAGACTGGGAGTCTCTCAAGGATATAGCAATCGAAGCAGAGGGAGAGTTCTTGACCCGGAAAGCTAACAATGATAATTTTGCCAAAAGGGCTAACCCCGGTCAAGGAGCTAGTAGGCCGGCAGGCCCCAGTAACAGCACTAGAAGAATGGGTGAAGTGTCTGCTACTGAGGTAACCACCCCGAGGAAGTTTTCGAACTTAGGGAGACCATTATCCTGGGTCTTGAAGAGGCTGATGAAGGAAGGAAAATTGCGTCCTCTAACTCCTAGGCCATCTCCAACACAAGGGAAACCGGGACATAAGGACAACGAATTCTGTGCATTCCACCAGTACTCGGGCCATGTCACTGATAAATGCAAAGCGCTTCGGCACTCGGTTCAGGACTTGATCGATAGCAAGCAAATCTCTGACCCTGAGAGGAGAGAAGCTGAGAAGAGGCCTGGTTATAATGCTGTACCCCCACCTGTGTTCATGATCCAGTCTAGCCTGCCAGAGTGGTACGTGCTGCAAGATCTGTTTGGGAATGAGGAATCTGCTGTCGGTAATTCCGAGGATGAGAAGGAGAGAGCAGTTGTGGCGACTCTTGATTGTTGGTCCAGCAGTGAGAGCGGTGGAGAAACCGAGGGTGAAGAAG
Organism: Excoecaria cochinchinensis; assembly: GCA_947683425.1. Classification (NCBI taxonomy): domain Eukaryota; kingdom Viridiplantae; phylum Streptophyta; class Magnoliopsida; order Malpighiales; family Euphorbiaceae; genus Excoecaria; species Excoecaria cochinchinensis. The sequence goes on from CANTUQ010000031.1 coordinate 14,106,929, forward strand.
GATTAAACCTTGATCTGTGGGGCTCCGATGGAGAAGAGGGAGAGGTAGGCGCTGTCACTAGAAGTGGAAGGGTGATCCCTGAGATTGCAAAGCTACCTGAGCCAGTACAGCCAGTGGCAGAGAAAGTGCCAGAGGAGGAACAGATTATAAAGCAAATGAAGAAAACCACGGCTCAGATATCCATTTGGGATTTGTTGAGGCAATCCCCCTCTCATAGGCAGAAGGTAGTAGAGGCTTTGGTTGAAGCCACAGTTGCCACCACTATTTCCCCATCAGAGCTCTTGGGTTTAATCAAGGGAGGATCCGAGGAGAGGTTGATCTTTTCCGACGTCGACTTACCGGCAGAGGGCCGTAATCATAACCGACCCTTGTACATTAAGGCGCAGATTAGCGGCAAGCACACTGCTTGCGTTATGGTGGACGATGGGTCTTCTATCAACGTCTGCCCTTTGATAGCTTTGCAAGCTTTTGGCTTAAGCGAGGGTATGCTCAGCGGGTCCGACCTGACTATCACGGCCTACGATAACTCGAGGAGGCAAGCCTCGGGAACCTTCAGGACTTTGGTCAAGACGGGACCTATCGAAGTGGAAGTTGAATTTGTGGTTCTGCCCATTCCTGCCAATTTCTCGGCTTTGCTAGGGAGACCATGGTTTCATAAATTAGGGGGAGTGCCATCCACACTGCATCAGATGATAAAGTTCCCGCACGAAGGGGAGGTGGTAACTATCAAGGCGGCCAGGGAGAACCAGGTCTCAGCGCTAGAAATTGCCAATCAGCCATTCAGCGGTTTTCATGTATCTATGATAAAGGAAGAACACGGGTCAGGAGATAGCCCGGCCGTTGTTAATATGATGAGGAAGATGCACTATCTTCCTGGGGCTGGATTGGGCAGAAGCTCCCAAGGGTTGCAGACCGCGATCACCACTCGAGGGCAAAAGGACCGGAAAGGTCTGGGGTACAGAGGTGGTTTTAGCAAGAAGAGAGTAACAGACAGGATCCCCCACATTTCAGAGAGCTTTGTCCCCGCATCCTCAATATGCGCTTATATTGGCGAAAATGAACCTCAGTGGGTAGATGGGAGGATTGTCCCCGGCTTTGAGATTTTTAACGATGTGTATGACTGGAGCGTCGGGTTTGTCAGGACCGCTGAAGGCTTTTGGGATGAAGAAGTCATGACTCAGGGGATCATTTGGGATAAGTGCGAGCTTGAGGAGGTCGTTACTGAGAAAATGGTAGCTGCCAGGCTAAAAGGAAAAGGGAAGGTAGCAGATTTAGTGATGGGACTAGAGGATTTGCAGTTTTCTTCCGACGTGCCTGAAGGGCCTCTGCTAGATCAGAAAGTCAATGAGCAAGCTGCAGCGGCATCAACCTCGGGAGTGGCAGAGGAAGATTCTAGCCTAGATTGTCTTTTTATTCCAGAACTTTTTTATGATGTAAATGATAACAATAATATTATCAATAAGATGAACAATTTCACTTATTTGTGCGATGTTTCTGATGATTTCAACATGCATGAACATGATCATATTCCATCAATTTTTGACATTGACTCTACTGGCACAACGTCTTTCAATCTTGGAACCTCGGAAAATCCGAGAGAAATTCTAATAGCATCAGATATAACTCCTGAGGAGAGGAAAAATTTTGAGAGAATAATAAGAAAACATGAAAAGGTCTTTGCCTGGACCTACGAGGATATGCCGGGGATTGACCGAGCCGTGGCGGAGCATGCCATCCCCACTTACCCAGATTGCAGGCCTGTGAAGCAGAAGTTGCGAAGGCTGAGGCCAGAATGGGCTGATAAGGTTAAAGAGGAAATCCGACAGCAGATCGAAGCTAAGTTTCTGGTGGAAGTCCAATACCCTACTTGGTTGGCGAATGTGGTTCCTGTGGCTAAGAAGAACGGAAAGGTCAGGGTGTGCGTGGATTATCGAGATCTTAACAAGGCCTGTCCTAAGGATGATTTTCCACTGCCCCATATTGATGTATTGATAGACAGTGCCGCCAACTGCGCGATGTACAGCTTTGGGGATGGGTATGTGGGCTACAATCAGATCCTGAACAAGATAGCTGATCGGGTCAAGACTGCCTTCATCACAGAGTGGGGTACTTATGCCTATCGGGTTATGCCTTTCGGCTTAAAGAATGCGGGGGCCACGTACCAAAGGATGGCAACCAAGATCCTAAGCGACCTGATTCACAAAGAAGTGGAGGTGTATGTTGATGATATGATGGTCAAATCAGCCACCCGAGAGGGGCACTTTGAAGCTCTAGAGAAGTTCTTCACCCGGATCGACAGATATAATCTGCGACTTAACCCCAAGAAGTGCATTTTTGGGGTGACTTCAGGAAAGCTGTTGGGACATGTCGTCAGTCAGAGGGGGATAGAAATTGACCCCGATAAGGTGAAAGCTATCAGAGAGATGCCTGTGCCACAGAAGGAGAGAGATGTAAGGAGTTTTCTAGGCAAGTTGCAGTATGTCAGCCAATTTATTGCCAAGCTCACTTCGATATGCGAACCTGTTTTTAAGCTGCTTAGAAAGAACCAGCCCGTAGTCTGGAATGAAGACTGTCAGAGAGCCTTTGATAATATCAGGGAGTACCTGTTAAATCCGCCAGTACTAAGGCCTCCGCAACCTGTTAAACCGCTTATTCTGTACCTAGCAGTAGAGGACGGTTCAGTAGGCGCCATGATGGCTCAAGAGGATGAGTTTGGGGTGGAGTTTGCAGTTTATTACCTCAGCAAGAAGTTTTTGGCTTACGAAGTAAAATATGCTGAGGTGGAAAAGATCTGCCTTGCAGTGATTTGGGCGTCAAGAAAGCTAAGGCATTACTTCCACTCGTACAAGGTTCAGGCTGTAGCCAAGCAGAATCCTTTAAGATATTTGCAGGAGGCACCATCTTTGCTTGGAAAGATGGGGAGGTGGTTGCTCTTGCTACAAGAGTTTGATGTGCAATACATCACCCGCAAGACTATTAAGGGGCGAGCTGTAGCCGAATTTCTTGCTGAGCATCCTATTCAAGGGGACACCCCCGAATTTACCTTTCCTGACGAGAGCATAGGCGCGATTTCTGTTCAGGGATGGCAGTTGCACTTTGACGGGGCGGTAAACAACAAAGGAGCCGGAGTCGGAGTCATCCTGACGACCCCAGATAATGAGAAACTCCCTCTTGCTAAGAAACTGAGATACAAAGCAACCAACAATGAAGCCGAGTATGAAGCGTGCACTTTCGGGTTAGAAGCTTTGGCAGTGTTGGGGGCAAGAAATGTAGAGGTATTTGGTGACTCGTCCTTGGTAATAAACCGGATCCGAGGTGAGTGGGCCGTTAAGGAGGAGAGACTGGTCCCCTATGTTCTATATCTGAAAAGGATATGTGGGCAGTTTGAGACTTGCACCTTCCACTTTGTGCCCAGAGATGAGAACCGTCTGGCTGATGCATTGGCAACCTTAGTGTCAATGTGGGATAATCCTGAGGGAGTGGCCATGAAGCCGGTGCTGATTTCGAGCTCTGATAGGCCCAGCTTTGAAACCGTGCCTGTAATGGAACTAGAGGCGTCAGATGGGAAGCCATGGTACTTTGATATCATGAATTACTTGGAAAGCGGTAGATTTCCAGAAGAAGCCACTGAAAAGGACCAGAGGATGATACGCAGGTTGTCTACTCAATTCATATCCTTGGAAGGGGTGCTGTACAAAAGACAGCCAGATGGGATTCAGCTCAGATGCTTGAATGAAAGGGAAGCGCGCAAGATAATGGAGGAAACCCATGCGGGGGTCTGCGGGGCCCACATGAATGGTTTGACCTTGGCCAAGAAGATCATGAGGCAAGGCTTTTATTGGCTCACGATGGACACTGATTGTTCAAAGTGTGTCAAGAAATGTCAGTTATGCCAACAATATGCGGATTTGAGACACCTGCCGGTATCGGAGCTACATAACCTAACATCTCCTTGGCCGTTTGCCGCCTGGGGGATAGATATCATTGGGGAGATTCGCCCTACGGCGTCCAATGGGCACAGATATATCATAGTTGCAATCGACTACTTCACCAAATGGGTCGAAGCAGAATCCTTCAAGAAAATTGATGCGAGGGATATGGCCAGGTTCATAGAGAGGAACTTGATCTGCAGATATGGTCTCCCTCACCACATAGTGTCTGATAATGGAGTGCAGTTTATGGGGGAAACCAGAAAACTTCTCGGGAAATATGGTGTGCAGCATCATAAATCCTCTCCTTACCGACCACAAGCGAATGGGGCAGTAGAGGCCGCCAATAAGAATGTGAAGAAGATTCTGTCCAAGATGGTCCAAACCTACAAAGACTGGGCTGAAAAGTTGCCCTTCGCCCTGTGGGGATACAGAACGACAGTGAGATCATCTACAGGCGCTACTCCATTTTCCCTGGTATACGGAACGGAAGCAGTATTGCCGGTAGAGATCGAACTCAAATCATTAAGGGTGGTCATGGAGGCCCAAATCCCGGAAGCCGAATGGGCGCAGCAGAGATTGCAGCACTTGAATTTATTAGATGAGAGTAGACTGAAAGCTTATTATCACAATCAGATATATCAGAAGAGATTAGCGAGAACTTTCGGGAAGAAGGTGAGGAAGCACCCGCTGAAAGAAGGAGACTTGGTTTTCAAGCAGATGAGGCCAGGGGTACCAGACATCAGAGGGAAGTTCAGACCTACCTGGGAAGGGCCGTACATCCTTAAGAAGCTGTTGTCCAGAGGGGCTGCAATCTTATCAGACAGCGATGGGAACGAGTTCAAAGAGCCAGTCAATGTCGACAGACTCAAGAGGTTCCACGGCTAAAGACTAAAATAAAAAGAAGAGAATAAAATGCCCTGCAAGCCGAAAACCGAAAAAAGGCGGCTGTGCTAAAATTGGGCGCCTCGACAGGGTGAAAACCGAAAAAAGGCATCCTGTGCAAAAATTAGAGGCATGAGAGAGAATGTCCGATCGTGAAAACCCGAGAGGGCCGATCGGTAACAGGAGTTGATGCTGTTAAAATTTGGTTTCATGTATTGATAGTGCATAAGCAGCTGAGTAAATGCCAAAACTGATCATGTATGCTGAAATTATCTAGAAATGCACACGAAACTTGTGAAAGGGATGAATATTATTCTTTTCACTTTTGTCATTTTCTAGTTCTGCATTAAAAAGAAATGTAGCAAAAAGTACACATGTAGGCTAAACTAGGTCTTGCTGCTGCTCTCGCCGATCAGATGCTTGAGCCCTCGAGTCCTATTATCGGAGGTTGGGCTGAGGATCCACTTCTTGTACCCGCTGGTTGAGGATGCAGAATGATTGCCGAACCTCGGGATGACAGTCTTCACAGGTAATCTGCCCCATAGCTCATGATACCGGGAAGCAAATGCGACCGAGAGGTCTCCTCCTCGGAAAGCAAGGGGAACCCTCGCTATATCCTGGGTCATCCCAAGCTGCCGTGAACATCGCGAGGTAATGCAGAAGGTAGCCTGGCGGAGGCCGCAGAGGGGGACACAACCTGATGACCCATCGGTGACCGCATGAGACAGCGGGAGCCAGGCGGATGTAAAACTGATGTCGTCATCTGACAGTTCACTAAACCTGGTAATGCCTTCACCAGTCATGGCACACCCATACAGTCGCCGACGAGGCAAGAAATGGCTCGGCATGTACCGCGGAATGACTCGGGGAGGTGGTTCAGACAGCATCTTCAGTTTTTCCTGCAGCCAGATCTGAAAAAAAAAAAAAATAAAAAAAAAAAAAGCCGCTGGAGTAAGTAGGGTTTGCTTCAGGCAAAAATAAGGCACAGGGTTGTGTGAAAATCCGAAAGGACGCACCTCCCGCAAAGAAAAGCTAGTGTGAAAATCCATAAGGGACGCACTACCTTTAAAATAATGACGTACCTGGAGTAATAAGGGGCTACCGGTAAATGTTGTAGTAGACCCAGAGCTCACAGCGTCCAGACCTAAGATGGTTTCGGCCAAAACAAGTGGTAGAGGGGACAATCCTAGATGAAAGTCACTCAGAACTCCAAGCAGACGAGAGTCGCCTGTCAGACCTCCTGGAACAACAGTAAGGAAGTTCACCATGCAGAATAGGAACGTGATACTTACCCGATAGGTGGAGATGTCAGTGAATTGATCTAGGGCCTCGATCAGTGGCTCCAGAGAAAAGGAGGAACCCGAAGGAATCAGCCGGTTGGCCGCAGCGGGGGATATCCCCAGGGCTAGGGCTACGTCCCGGGTCTGAAGTAGGCCGCAGCGGGGAATGCAAGGCAGAGCGCCAGGAGGGAACTGGGCTCCCAGGATGGAAGCCAATTCTTCAGAAAGAGGGCACAGTTCCTGATAAGTGAACTGGAAGACGTGGAATCTAGGGTTCCAGAAGTGGGTCGCCGCCAGGAGGAGGTTCTGGTTGATTTTCACCCGACACAGATATTTCAGCCCAGCCAGAGAGGAAAGGGCGCCTTCTCCCCAAGTGTGTTTGTCATCTAAGATGTGGTGCATCCTTTGAGCAGGAGGGGAGAACATTTTGAGAAGAATGAAATCCCAAGGTGTTGGAAAATGAAGAGACAAGAAAATCTTGCAGATTTTATAGGAGAAGGTCACCGACGGCTTACCCGCCCCTCTACAGAGACGGTCTGCCCGCCTCTCTACGGAGACGGCCTGACCGCCCCTCCATAGGGACGGCCTGCCCGTCGGAAGTCCACCGGGCAGAAACACGCGTCATCATCGCATTCATCACGAAATTAAATTGCATTCATTTCACGACAGACGTCCAGCCCGTCGGTCGCTTTTACAGACGCCCTGCCCGTCGGTCACGAAATTCTATATAAGGACGAGTGACAGACGGCGCAAACGTTGCTGTCCCTTTCTCCTTCCTCTCTCAAGCGGTTTCTAAGTAGTTTTTGGCGTTTTTTTGAGTATTTTCTTCTTATTTTTTCGCGATTTCTTCAGTTTTTCGCATTATATACTCACCCGGTGCTCGGATATTTGTATTTCTCTAGTTTCTACACTTCTCCGGATTACAAGTAAGTAAATAATTACTTCTTTATTATTTTATTTAATTCATTTCTACATTCTTTCTTCTTTTAACTCTAAGGAGTTTTAGATAATTTTAGAAATTAGGGGGAAATGCTGCCCAATTTTCTATATTATTTTGTAGTTAAATCCGAACTTTTTGCATGATCACATAAAAATAGAGTTTTTCTATAATCTTGATGCTTTAGAATTGCATCCTTTTAGCGCACCTTTTTTGTGCATAATTTGCTTTTGTGGCCTGAGGCTGCTATTTTGAGTTGTTGGGGGCACACTCTTGCCGGGGTGCGCCCCATTTGCATGCATATAATATTGCTAGGGCCTGAGGCCTTTTGTCTTGCTTTTTCACGCAGGAGGTTGGGCACATCCCTGCCGGGGTGCTGCCCAAATTTTTTTATTCTATTCTGGAATTGAATATTTATTTACTTTTCCAAGTATGAAGAATGCCTTAAGACTTAGAAAGCCCATCTTTATTCGCTTTAATTATCTCCGTAAGGATTACATGTTCCTTTGCCATGATGCGTACAAGGCGTGATGGGGTACTTTCGTAGCCGGGATGTTTGCTATTTTTATCTGTCATTACTTTTTTTTATCCTATGTTGGGCCGCCATTGCCCTGTTAAGGCCTAGATGGACCTTAGATTTTGAAAAATAAACCTGATAGTGCTTGCTTTGCTAAGTTTTCGCTATCTGACTTTTTCCTTTTTACAGGTCAAAAGATGATTACTCAAACAGGAATTAACGAAATCTTTTATCTCACAGGTACAGAGAAATATCGATCTGAGCACAGACATCGATTAAAAAGATCTCCTTGAAACGAGGAAACCATCGGAGTTTCCACACTCCAAGATCGAAGCTGCGGTTCAAGAAACACCGCTCTTCATCAGATCGAAGAGTTTTCACACTCCAAGATCGAAGCTGCGGTTCAAGAAACACCGCTCTTCATCAGATCGAAGAGTTTCCACACTCCAAGATCGAAGCTGCGGTTCCAGAAACACTGCTCTTCACCCCCGAAGCTGCGGTTCAAGAAACACCGCTCTTCATCAGATCGAAGAGTTTCCACACTCCAAGATCGAAGCTGCGGTTCCAGAAACACTGCTCTTCACCCCCGAAGCTGCGGTTCAAGAAACACCGCTCTTCATCAGATCGAAGAGTTTCCACACTCCAAGATCGAAGCTGCGGTTCCAGAAACACTGCTCTTCACCCCCGAAGCTGCGGTTCAAGAAACACCGCTCTTCATCAGATCGAAGAGTTTCCACACTCCAAGATCGAAGCTGCGGTTCCAGAAACACTGCTCTTCACCCCCGAAGCTGCGGTTCAAGAAACACCGCTCTTCATCAGATCGAAGAGTTTCCACACTCCAAGATCGAAGCTGCGGTTCAAGAAACACCGCTCTTCATCAGATCGAAGAGTTTCCACACTCCAAGATCGAAGCTGCAGTTCCAGAAACACTGCTCTTCACCCCCGAAGCTGCGGTTCAAGAAACACTGCTCTTCACCAGATCGATATGAGATCTAACTGGCAAAAGGCGCGGAAGGTGAGAAGTCGTCGAAGGTACGCTTTCTTTCCAACCTTTCTCTGAGTTTTGGCTTATCTAGGCACTTGCGCACTAGTTTCCCCAAAACTGGGGGCAACTGTAAGCACCGTGTCCTGGAACAGTCCGGATCAGAGGTTACCCTATGAAGAAATCAATGTTCGAGGCCTGTACAAGAGGCTGAAGTTGGAGGTTTTAGTCCCGCGTTCCGTGAGAAATGAGGTTTTTTCTGCACTTCAGGGGCAGAGGGGGAGAAAACGGGAGTTTTCTAGGTCAAAAAGTTTTTTTCCTCCACAGACGGCCAGCCCGTCTGTGGAAGTAGCCCGTCGCTTTGAGTCACCGACGGCTTGGGGGATTTTCCGACGCCCGTCGGAAAGTCACCGCCCCTGTCAGGAGCCGCCTGGTTTCCCGGGGCACGCAACCGTTCCGACGCCCGTCGGTGAAGGTGGCAGGGCCGTCGGAAGTGTCCTTGTGTCAGTAGGATTCTACCGACGCCCGCCCCTACGCACCGACGCCCGTCGGTCGTGTCTGGCTATATAAGGTCCGGATTTCCACTTCAAAAGGGTTGGAAAATTTTTCAGAAGGGGAAACTCTGCCAAAATTCGAGCACATTTCCTCTCTCTTCCAAAAACACACATTTTCCAAAGAACTTTACTTAATCAAGGATCAAATCGATCAAAGGAACTAAAAGCTAATTAGTTTTCTTTAGATTTGGACTCCTAAATCGACTTTCTGAAGGATCGGAGGTGAAATAGCTCATTTTCTCTCTCTGATCTTTCATTCTCTTACTTTCTCGTGGAACGCGCGGGGATCTAACCGACATCAAAATTCTACCCAAGGCAACTATCTGAGGGTAAATATTTCGGATTCTCTCTCCATTTTTACCTCATATTTAATTATCTGTCATTTATTTATTCATTTTTGTGTAAGTTTTGAATACCTATCATTACTTTTCTTCATTTTGACTCTCTCATCTCCTTCTTGGATAAAACTTGTTTTTTTCTCAAAAGGCCCTTTTCTCCTTTCTGTTTTCCGGAGACAGAGGTGACCGACGGGTCAACTTTATGACCGACGCCCGTCGGTCACCCGCCTACAGACACCCCTTCTTGAGTGACAAACGGGCGTGTTGAATAACCAAACCGACGCCCGTCGGTCAACCGGGAACAGGCCGTCGGTGGGTTCTGCCTCCATGGTTTTGATCATTTTTCACCTCTATTTAGTCTTTTCGATTTCTCATGTGTTAATTTCATGAATGTTAACATCTCTTAATTCTTTATGAGTGTATATGGATCCTCTTGGATAATTTCGAGCGTGCGTGGCTGCCTACCATGCATGGTGGATTTCGTCCGGTTTAGTTTTCTTAAACCTCTTAATTTATCTTCTCTTGCTTTTCATTCATTGATTATTTTATGTATATGAATAAGCTCTTTTTATTCAGTTAAATGCAAAGATGGATCAACAATTTGTACTTAAATAAAAGTGAGTTTTATATAAAAAATGCAAAAGGGTCCAACGCCCTATTTTCATCCAATAAAGATCATCACATATAAATTATCCCATTTTTGATAATGATGCATGCGAGGACCAAAGTCCTCAAGAATAAATGAATAACCCGATTTATGCATGATTCGCACATTTATGGAAGGGAGTTGTATTCCGCTCCTTGTGTTATTGTAATTTATCGATTTTGATATTTATTCTGCTCATTTATTGCTTTCAAAAATGTGAATAAATGTGCCTTTTAATTAAACTGCATAGTATGGAGAGAGAGCGAATTAATGATATTAAAATTTGATCATAAACTAATTGAGGTAGAAATAGATGAGAAATCCCGGACCCAGCTCTGGTCTTTGGGCTCAAGAGGTTAGAGGTTATCCTCCAAAATACTTCTTGGGTCACTAAACTTTAGCGCTAATCCTAGGCCTCATGGCCCAACATGGATACTAAGCGCAGTCTTAGGCTCTCCGAGGCGAGAGAAACTTTCCCAATGTTCTATTGGGTGGCGACTCCATGATACCTCCTTGTTGCCCAACATAGACGCACTTGCGATTCATCGTAAGCTGCCAACGGACCCGCAAATGCCCCGGTCGCCCACGTGCGGGCGGTCGAACGGGCGGCGCATCGGGATCCGGCGCGCGTCACAGCTGCTGAGCCTATTGAGCCAAAAAGAAAAAGGATCCCCAATGCCAAGGATTTCATGATGAAGGATGAAGATGAAGAGGTAATAGCACCTCAAGTTATGAGGGCCAGAGCACCCAGGGTAGAAGATGAATAATAATAGGGATGAGACAGCAAACTGAGATGATCACCCGCATGTTGTCAGTTGGAAAGGGGGTCAACCCTGAAGATAGAGATCTGGGGGATGAGGAGTTGCTGCACCAAAGGTTTAAGATGCCTGAGCTGCCGAATTTCGATGGTACTTCAGACCCATCTGCACACATTAAGCAGTATACCCTGGTGATGAAAGGCACAGGGTTGAGCAAGAAGCAAAATGTAGAATATTTCTGCCTTAGTCTGGTGGGTCCGACAGTAGACTGGTATCACATGTTGGACAAGAGGTCTAAGGAGGATTGGGACCTTTTGAATGAAGAATTTATGAGGCAATACGACTGCAGCACTAGAATGGAGGTCACCTTAAAAGACCCCGAGCTCTTACAGTAAAGGAGTGATGAGTCATTCCATGAATACCTCGCTAGATGGAGGAATAGGGTTATGGAGATGAAGCGAAAGCCTGGCACTGCTAACTAGATTAGGTTATTTATTAGGAACTCCTGCCCTTACTTGAGGGACTTACTCATCTTTAAGGGGCTCAGAGATTGGAAGTCACTTAAAGACATTGCTGTAGAGGCTTAAGGGGCGTACCTAGCAAAGAAAGCAAGCCAAAATAACTTTGCTGGGAAAGGTTATGGGAACCAGTCAGGGTAAAAATTAGGTGGTGCTAGAAGCAATAATAATAGAAATGGTAAGACGGCTGACGTTTCAGCTACCAAGGTTAGACAGTGTAAGACGTACTACTCTAACTTAGGCCGCTCTCTTTCCTGGGTACTGGAGAGACTGATGAAGGATGGAAAGCTGCAACCTTTGATGCCTAGGCTAGCCATGAATAAAGGACAGCCAGTGCACATAGATGACCAGTATTGCGCCTACCACTAGCACACTGGGCACCTGACAAAGATCTTATCGACTCCAAACAGATCGTGGATCCTGAGAAGAGAGAGAAGAAGAAGAAGGAAGGTTATAATGCAGTCCCCTCACCATATACATGATCCGGTCTGGTCCACCCGAGTGGCATATTTTGCAAGAGCTATAAGAAGATGAATACGTCGCTATCACCCGTCAGGAGATGATTGAAGAAGGGATCCCCGTGGTGGCAGCAGATTGTCAATCCACTAGTGAGAGTGGAGAGTAACATTATGTTTTTTTTAGATGCTTTGTGCCTTTTTATTCCAAGAACTTCTTATGATAATGTTGGTTATTTTAATGTGATGAATGATTTTGCTTATTTGTATGGTGTTTCTAATGATTACATTTCCAATGATCACGATGCATTCATTTTTTACATTAATTCAACTAATACGACTGTATTTAATCTCAAAACTTTGGAAAACCCAAATAAAATCTTGATAGCATCTGATACAACTCCTGAAGAGAGAAAAATTTTGAGAGATAATGTAAAAAAAAAAATGAAAGAGCCTTTGCCTGGACCTAGAATGATATGTTACAAATTGACAAGGACATTGTTGGGACAACGCTACTTCAATATGCCAACATGACGACGAGTAAAGTTTCAAAAGCCATTCCTTTGCCTCCTCAATATCCAGGATACACATAGTGCAGCCAAGCAAAATAAAACTCCGATCATTAAAGGGCTACATCAAAAGTTAGACAGATGAAACTTTGGGTCTTCACAAGAAATATATAGCTCATGAGAACCAAGCCATTAGGAGTCCTTTGCTCCTAACCATTTGAGATATTTACCCCAAAGACAATTGAGATTGACCTTTAACCATCTGGGACTAAGATAAGTAAAGCAAGGACCCTTATAACCAAATTTAGGAGGACAACTCAATACTTTTTTTTTAAAAGAAAAAAAAAACCATAGTCCTGTCCTAAACCATTTGAGGCCAACGTATAACTCCATCTCAACAAGTAGAAGATTCTTCAGAAATTGAGCCACCAAAGCGAACAAAAGGAAGATATAGACTTTCACGGCCAAGATTTAAGTAAGGAAATTCACTACCTTAGCCAGTTTGCACAAGGGACAAGAACAAGACTTTGATGCTAAAAAGAACCACCATCAGAAGGAGCAGTCTCTCCAGCTAATGAAGATGAAAGCAAATTCAATCAACACTAATGGACCGAAGGAGAGTTCATGGCAAAGGCTAAAAAAAAAGAGAGAAAAAAAAGAGAGTTGAGAGAAAATCTTCAATCATGAAAACCCAAGAGGGCTGATTGATAACGGGAGTTTGATGTTTTTAGGATCTATTTCGAGATTAGATGAGATCTTGTATTTTTTGAGTTAATGCCAAATAATGATCATGTGTCATGAAATCAAATTGAAATATACACATTTCTACAATGATATTGATGTGACCAGAGCAGTTCATTTTACATACTCAAATTTATCCAGTTCCGGCATAAAACCAGCACATTGTTACTATCTACTCTCTACTACTCTCACCATTCAAGCACTTCAGTGGACTCATCCTACTATCAACTGTGAAACCAATTCTACAGCATCTTCATGATAAGAATCAGACTCATACAGCTATGACATGGATGTAAGTACATGCCGATCACACCTGAATGATTTTTGGCAATAACTCCAGCCTCCTTTACAATCTGTAAAAAAAAGCCAAAAAAAAATGAAAAGCCGTTAGAGATGAAAACTGTAATTGGCACTCTAAGCAAAAGTTAGGCAAAGGGATAGGGTGAAAACTTGGAAATAGGCAGTCTGTCCTTAAAAACAAAAGCCGCTGGATTGGATTGGGTCCATTCCGGGAAAAAAATAAGGCACAAGATTTTGCGAAAATCCGCAAATGGTGCATTTCCCGCTAAGAAAAGCTAGTGTGAAAATCCATAAGGGATGCACTACCTTAAAAAAAATGAATGACTATAGGTATCAGATGAGAAATTTGCAATCCTAAAGGCATGAAATTCAAAAGCGGTTTCAAAAGGCATCGATCCAATTGCAAATTGCAGCCAACCCAGCTATCATCTCTAAGTCCACTTAGATGAATTCTTATCCTGTATTTCTGTATAACCCATGCATTTCACGTGCATGCTCACTATTTTTCCTGCATATTTGGTTTTTCAATTTTGAAGTAAAAGAGATTCGATGTGGACACCGACAGAAGGCGAGTGACGACATCAATCCAAACATCAATTCAAGCATCAATCCAAGCAGCAACCAAAGACCTCTCAGGGGGCAACCAACCAAAGACCTCTCAGGGGGCAATCAACCAAAGACCTCTCAGGGGGCAACCAACCAAAGGGCTCTCAGGTAGCACCACTTTAAATCTCAGAAGGGTTAGCATGATGGCGGTACTACGATTCTATGAAAGGTTAGCACGACTATGGCACTACCACCTCAGAAGGGTTAGCACGATCATGGTACTACCACTTCAAATCTCAAAAGGGTTAGTATGATGGCAGCACTACCATTCTACGGAAGGTTAGCACGACCACGACACTACCACTTCAGAAGGGTTAGCATGATGATGTCACTACCACTCACGACACTACCACTTCAAATCTTAAAAGGGTTAGCAGGATGGCGGCACTACCATTCTACGGAAGGTTAGCACGACCACGACACTACCACTTCAGAAGGGTTAGCATGATGACGGCACTACCACTCCACGGAGGGTTAGCACGATCACGGCACTACCACTTCACATCTCAGAAGGGTTAGTATGATGGCGGCACTACCATTCTACGAAAGGTTAGCACGACCACGGCACTACCACTTTAGAAGGGTCAGCACGATGACGGCACTACTTCTCCACAGAGGGTTAGCACGATCACGGTACTACCACTTCAAATCTCACAAGGGTTAGCATGATGACGGCACTACCACTCCACGGAGGGTTAGCACGATCACGACACTACCACTTCACATCTCAGAAAGGTTAGTATGATGGCAGCACTACCATTCTACAGAAGGTTAGCACGACCACGGCACTACCACTTTAGAAGGGTCAGCACGATGACGGCACTACTTCTCCACGGAGGGTTAGCACGATCACAGTACTACCACTTCAAATCTCACAAGGGTTAGCATGATGGCGGCACTACCATTCCATGGAAGGTTAGCACGACCACGGCACTACCACTTGAACAAAGACTTACACGCTGACAGTAAATACCACTTCAACGAGGATTTACACAATCACTGTAACTTGCTTTAACAAAGATGGCGACAAGCTGGCAATAACCACCACACCTTCTCTGGTTTAGACCGCACAGGTTAGATGACCTTTTCCAATTTCTTGTAAATTGGGTGGCGACTCCAAAATACCTCAAAGGTGCCTAAAGGCTTCATGGGACTAGATAAACTTTCCAATGTTCTATTGGGTAAGGAATTCCAAAATGTCTCATGTTGCCCAAGATCAAAAGACGTGAATAAATCCCTCGAGCCCTCAAAGCGGGTCTCGTGATGTGGGCCTTTGCTAGGTTCGGCACGCGTCATAACGGTCCTGCATCTTTATTGGTCAATGCTTGGGTTCACTGCTTAGTTTAGGTTTTGGCATTTTGTACTATGTAAATGTAATTAATTATTTTGGCATGTAAAGGTATATAATGTAACAACCGAACATGATATGTAATTCAAAGTTGACAATATGTATAAAAGTATGCATTTTGGTAAATGATTCCGCTACGTGTTGAAAAGAAATTTATTTAAACTAAGAATTCGTATGTGTTTATGTTGTGATGTGCATGTGTATTTTAGCGAGTGACGGCCATTCTCGACTGCCTTAGCAAAGCTATGCGAGTGGTCGTGGATGGGCGTTACACTACTAGCTCTACTCATGACCACTTTTTTGAGTGGACAGTGAAGTAAATATTATTGCCACCTCTCTAATTTTTATTTTATTCTATTTTTCCTAGTAACCAAATCCCTTAATCTAGAAATACATAACACCAAACATGTAACGCCCCAATACACTTTGGGAGGATATCAGAGTCGCTATGCACGCATATAAACACCAAACATACCAATAACAGTTCAATCCAACAACACCATTAAATTGCTGAGATAAATATCATTATTAAAACAAGTCACATGCAATAACCAAATTTTAGTTACTATTATTACATATTAGCACAGCCTTCTAACAATTACATGAACATACTTTAAAATGAACATACTTTAAAACATTTACACTTCACTATACAGAATATTCTTTACAAATCGCTATACTTAACATTACAAAACAAATCATATATATATATATAAAAGAAACTCCTTTCACACCTAGTGGCTAGCAGATGAACACCCTATATACCGAACCGATCCTGCATACCTACACGGGAAAACACCCGTTGTAACGCCCTGTTCCCACCCTAGTAGTTTGAGCCTTGTGTGTGTGTGATTTTGTATGTATAATTTTGGCATGTGTTATTTTTGAGTATGTGTTATGGTTTAAGTTATGTTTATTTTGTAGTTTGGGGTTTGCTTGGGTGTGAGTGTATGTATGGGATTAAGATGTGCTTTAGTAAGGTTGGTTTTAGGTGTATGAGAAAGGATGATAGTTGGGTGTGATGAGGAAGTTCTCCTATGAGGTGTTGCCATGTGGCAGGTGGGAGAGATATATGTTGTGGAGAGAGGAGAGAGAAGATAGTTGTTCTTCTTCTTTTTCCCATTTCTTCTTTTTCCTCAACCCATTCTTCATCTTCTTCTTTCTTTATTCTTTGCTTCCTTATGATCTTTCCCTTTTTGCTGCAATTTTGGTGAATTTTTGTAATTCTAAGTTGATTTGGGTAAGTGGTATCTAATTCTTCTTCTTCTTCCTCTTTGAATTTGGTTATTTTTGGTGTTTTGGAGTTATAGATTTAAATTCTGTTTTAATGGATGTTTTGGCTCAGAAATTCCTCCTAAAGAGCCTAAGGGCAAGGAAATAGCAAGTGGAAGCGGAGCCCCTTGATTGGAGCATAGGAATCTAAGGTTTGGGAATTTCTGTTTTCTTTGTGCATTTTATGTGATTTTTGTGTTCTTTGTGAATGGCTAGAAATTGATGAGATATAATATGTGTATTTGTATCTAAATGATGTGGGTAATGATTATTTTGGGTTGAGATGCTTGGATTATGAGTATTTGAGCCAAGATATGAATTTATGTTTGAACTTAGAGAGAAATTTTTGGTTTTCTAAAGTGAGGATTTTAATTATGTTATTTGTGTAATTAAATTATTGATTATGGTTTAAAAGTTGGGTTTTAGGATAATTAAGGTAATTTGAATGGTCAATTGGTGTGGTGTTGAGTTTTAAAGTCAATTGGAGGTTTGGGTGATTTTGGGAATGTGATTTTCTATAGATTTTTCGCGTAAGAGCTGGAAATCATGACTGTGTCACAAGCGCCATTGGGGCAAATTTCGGCGGCTAATGGGAGGATGTTTCAGATGTGGTAGCACAGACCACTTTCTAGCCAATTGCACGAACTTGTATGAGAATTCTTAGGGTCAGCAAGAGGTTAGTCGAGTAGGGTCGAATGCTCCTCAGGGCAGTCATGGTAGAGCCAGAGGACGGGGTCATAGTGGACAGCCTCGAGAAAGAGAACCCTCTGAGGCAGTTGATCGCCCAATGCCGGCGGCCGCAAGAGACTATGCAATGAGAGCTCGTGACGAGCAGGATGCTCCGGAAGTGATAGCCGGTAAGTTTTTACTTTTCAATATTGAAATGTATGCTTTGATAGACCCGGGTTCTACTCATTCTTATCTATGTTCTGATAAGTTGTGTGATAAATTATTTAATGAGGATATATTGGATTATAAGATATGTGTGACTAGTCCGTTAGGGCAGTGTCTTAAAGTGAATTGGGTGTATCGGGATTGCCCTTTGATGGTACAAGATAAGGAATTTTCGATTGATCTTATTAGTCTGCCATTTCATGAGTTCAATTTAATTCTAGGTATGGATTGGTTGTCTAAGCACCGAGCTATAGTTGATTCCCATAGGAAAACGGTTGTGCTTAAAGACAGGGATCAGTTACCCGTGATCGTTAAAGGTTTGGGAAGTAACTCACTGCACAATGTAATTTCGGCTATGAAGGCAAAACGGTTTATGAGAAAGGGATGTGAAGCGTATTTGGCTTTGGTTTTCTATTCTCGAAGAGGGCAAGTAAAGATAAAAGATATTCCGGTAGTAAGAGAATTTATGGATGTGTTTCTAGAGGAATTATCGGGTTTGCCTCCAGAGAGAGAAGTAGAACTGTCTGTAAATATTATGCCAGGGGTAGCTCTGATTTCTAAGGCTCCGTATCGGATGGCTCCAGTGGAATTGAAGGAGTTGAAAAGTCAGTTGTAAGAGCTTTTGAATAAGGGTTTTATCCGATCGAGTGTGTCACCTTGGGGCGGTTCTATTTGTCAAGAAGAAGGACGGTACTTTTATAATGTGCATTGACTACCGACAGATTAACAAGGTCACTGTAAAGAACAAGTACCCGTTGCCATGGATCAAGGATCTTTTTGATCAGTTGAGAGGAGCTGGAGTGTTTTCTAAGATTGATTTGAGGTTCGGTTACTATCAGTTGAGAGTGAAGGATGCAGATGTTGCGAAGACAGCTTTTCGGACGTGTTATGGTCACTATGAATTTTTAGTGATGCCATTTGGTTTAACTAACGCGCCCGCAGCTTTTATGGATTTAATGAACAAGGTATTCAGACAGTATTTGGATCGTTTTGCTGTAGTGTTTATTGACGATATCCTGGTTTATTCCAAGAATGAAAGGGAACATGAGGAACATCTGAGGTTGATATTGCAACTATTGAGGGACCATTAACTCTATGCTAAGCTTAGTAAGTGTGACTTTTGGTTAAAAGAGGTAACATTCCTTGGGCATGTTGTTTCGGCTGAAGGTATTCGGGTTGATCCATCTAAAGTTAAAGCAATTGTGAACTGGTTGCCACCTAAGTCTATGCCAGAAGTGAGGAGTTTTTTGGGTTTAGCTGGTTATTATAGGCGGTTTGTTAAAGGATTCTCAGTGATCACTTTTCCTTTGACTCGGCTTCTTCGAAAAGAGGTTAAGTTTGTATGGTCTGATAAGTGCCAAGCAAGTTTTGAGCAGTTGAAGGATATGTTGACTAAGGCTCCTGTACTTACTCAACCCGTGTCAGGTAAAGAGTATACTATGTACAGTGATGCCTCGGGTATAGGATTGGGCTGTGTTCTGATGCAGGACGGTAAAGTGAGAGCCTATGCTTCTAGACAGTTGAAACCCCATGAACAGCACTATCCGACGCATGATTTGGTGTTAGCAGCGGTAGTGCTTGCTCTTAAAGTGTGGCGGCACTATTTGTATGGGGAAACTTGCAGGATCTTCACGGATCACAAGAGTTTAAAACATATGTTCACTCAAAAAGAATTGAACTTGAGGCAGCGAAGATGATTGGAATTATTCAAAGACTATGACTGTATTATTGATTATCATCCAGGTAAAGCAAATGTAGTGGTAGATGCTCTAAGTAGGAAATCAGTTTAAACTCTGTCTTTGGGTAGAGGAATGTGGAGATTTAATTCAGAAGGTGCACTAGTTGCTCAACTGAAGGTTAGTCCGAGTTTGAGACAACTAATAGTGGATGCCCAGTTGAGTGACCCGGTATTACAACGTGCCTTTCATATGGTCAGAGATGGTAAGCAAACGGAATTTTTTGTGGATTGTGAAGGAGTGCTCCGACATGAAAACCGGTTGTGTGTACCTGATATGAGTGATGTAAAGAGAAAACTTTTGCAAGAAGTTCATTCGTCGATTTTCACGATGCATCCAGGAGGAAACAGGATGTACAGAGACCTTAAGCAGTTTTATTGGTGGCCGAGTATGAAAAAGGACATAGTGGAATTTGTTTTGAAGTGTCTAGTGTATCAGCAAGTAAAAGCTGAGCATCAACTTCCAATGGGATTGTTACATCCCTTACCCATTCCTCAATGGAAGTGGGATGATGCTTCGATGGACTTTGTAGTTGGATTACTATTGACACAGCGCAAGCACGATTCAGTGTGGGTGATAGTTGACCGGTTGTCTAAATCAGCACACTTCTTGCCAGTTCAGTTAGACTATTCCATGGATAAGTTGGCAGAGATCTATATGCATGAAATGGTAAGGCTTCATGGAGTTCCACTCTCTATTGTGTCTGATCGGGATCCGAGGTTTACGTCAAAGTTTTAGAAGGAATTACAGTCAACTTTAGGTACTCGGTTAAATTTTAGAACTGCATTTCACCCTCGGACCGATGATCAGTCAGAAAGGGTTATCCAGGTTCTTAAAGTTATGCTTCGGGGATGTACTTTGGAGTTCTCAGGTAGTTGGGATAAGTATGTGCCTTTAATGGAGTTTGTGTACAATAATAGTCATCAAGCAAGTATTGGAATGGCTCCCTATAAAGCTCTCTATGGATGGAAATGCAGAACTCCAATGTGTTGGACTAAGTTGTCGAAAAGGTCTATTATGGGTCCAGAGTTGATTAGATACACGGAAGAGAAAGTTAGAGTTGTGCAATGGAATTTGAAGGCAGCTAAAGACAGATAGCAGTCTTACACTGATTTGAAGCGAAGGGATATTCGATATGAGATTGGCGACAAGGTGTTCTTGAAAGTATCGCCTTGGCGAAAAGTTCTTTGGTTTGGTAAGAAAGGGAAATTAAGTCCTCGGTTGATTGGACCCTATGAGATCCTGGAAAAGATTGGTTCGGTAGCTTATCGGTTAGCGTTGCCAGTAGAGTTAGCTAAATTACGCAATGTTTTTCATGTGTCTATGCTCCGCCGCTACCAATCCGATCCATCTCATGTTTTACAAGTGCAAGATATTCGTGTTTAGTCAGATTTCTCATTCGATGAGGAACCGAAGGAAATTTTGGCTAGAGAGATCAGACAGCTCCATAAGAAGCAAATCCATTTTGTTAAGGTACTTTAAAAGCATCATGGAATCGAAGAAGCAACTTGGGAACCGAAAGAGGTTATGAGAGCTCAGTATCCTCAATTATTTGGATTAGGTGAGAATTTCGAGTACGAAATTCTATTAAGGAGAGGAGTATTGAAACGTCCTATTCCCACCCTAGTAATTTGAGCCTTGTGTGTGTGTGATTTTGTATGTATAATTTTGGCATGTGTTATTTTTGAGTGTGTGTTATGGTTTAAGTTATGTTTATTTTGTAGTTTGGGGTTTGCTTGGGTGTGAGTGTGTGTATGGGATTAGGATGTGCTTTAGTAAGGTTGGTTTTGGGTGCATGAGAAAGGATGATAGTTGGGTGTGATGAGGAAGTTCTCCTATGAGGTGTTTCCATGTGGCAGGTGAGAGAGATATATATTGTGGAGAGAGGAGAGAGAAGATAGTTGTTGTTCTTCTTTTTCCCGTTTCTTCTTTTTCCTCAACCCGTTCTTCATCTTCTTCTTCTTTTCTTCCTTATGATCTTTCCCTTTTTGCTGCAATTTTGGTGAATTTTTGTAATTTTAAGTTGATTTGGGTAAGTGGTAGCTAATTCTTCTTCTTCTTCTTCCTTTTTGAATTTGGTTATTTTGGTGTTTTGGGGTTAGAGTTTTAAATTCTATTTTGATGGATGTTTTCGCTCAGAAATTCCTCCTAGAGAGCCTAAGGGCAACAAGTGGAAGCGGAGCCCCTTGATTGGAGCGTAGGAATCTAAGGTTTGGGAATTTCTGTTTTCTTTGTGCATTTTATGTGATTTTTGTGTTCTTTGTGAATGGCTGGAAATTGATGAGATATAATATGTGTATTTGTATCTAAATGATGTGGGTAATGATTATTTTGGGTTGAGATGCTTGGATTATGAGTATTTGAGCCAAGATATGAATTTACGGTTGAACTTAGAGAGAAATTTATGGTTTTCTAAAGTGAGGATTTTGATTATGTTATTTGTGTAATTAAATTATTGATTGTGGTTTAAAAGTTGGGTTTTAGGATAATTAAGGTAATTTGAATGGTCAATTGGTGTGGTGTTGAGTTTTGAAGTCAATTGGAGGTTTGGGTGATTTTGGGAATGTGATTTTCTGTAGATTTTTCGCGTAAGAGCTGGAAATCACGACTCTTTCACGAGCGCGACAGAGCTCGGTGAATTCAGCCCTCCCACGTGGCCGAGCGATGGGTTGCCGAGCCATCACAACAAGAGCTCTTTGTCGCGAGCGCGACATAGCGCTCGACTACCGAGCGGAGTTGGGCAGTCCTCTGTCGCAAGCGCGCGTGTAGACACCGGGTCCCGAGTCCGGCATAAAATGAAAATTGTGATTTTGGATCCTTGATAATTTCCTCCAAAAAAATATATATATATAATAAATATATAAATATGTGTGTGTGTGTGAAATTAGATGATTAATTAGTTAGTTTTGTTAGTTAATTAATTAGTTAATATTATGGTATTAATTAAAATGCATGTAAAATTAAAGATTAATTAGTTAATTAATTAGTTAAAATGTAGAATGTTTAATTAATTAGATAAATTATATATTAAGTAGATTAATTATATCAATGTGTAATGTATGTAATGTAATGTTTAATTAATTAATGTGTTAATGTATAATGTTTGATTTAATTAGTATGTGTGTATTAATTTGAATTAAGTGAGATTAAAAAGAAGAAAAGGAGGGAATTATGGAGGAAATGACCTTTGTGCCCCTTAGCCCTAATTTTAGGGAATAAAAAGAAGAAGATGAAGAAAAATAGAGGGGGCTCTTGAATTGGAACACAGAAAAAGAAAAGAAATAGAAAGAGAAAGAGAGCAAGAAAGAACCCAGGAAAACTAAAGAAAAGGAAAAGAAAAGAAAAGAAAGAGAGAGCAAAAGAGAGGGCCAAATAAAGCAAGAAAAGCAAGAAAATAAGGGAACAGAGGCAGCAAACCACGGGAACCAAAACCAGGCGCCGGAAAAAGGAAGGGAAAAAGAAGAAGAGGAGGCGGAGCCTCCGCCGACCAGCCGCAGCACCGGCCAGCCACACGCGCGCTGCCAGAAGAATCGCCGGACCTGGACGCATCTGCCGGTGGCCACCGGGGATCACCACTCGCCGGCAGCTGTGAGATCGGAGAGGGACCCCCGAAACGCTTCACCACGATTTTCGGCCAACTGGTGACTCTTCCCGGCGCGTGACCGCCGGCGGATGGTTGCTGATGTCCCGATCTTCCTTCCGACATAGGTGGTGTCGACTACCTCTCCTCTGGCGAAGCTCCGGCGAGGTAAATCCCCTCTCCCTATTTTATTATTATTATTATTATTATTATTATTATTATTATTATTATTATTATTATTATTATTATTATTTATTTATTTAATTTTTGTTTTTATTATTATTATTATCATTATTTAATTTCTACTATTATTATTATTATTATTATTATTATTATTATTATTTATTTAATTTCTGTTTTTATTATTATTATTATCATTATTTAATTTCTGTTTTTATTATTATTATTATTATTATTATCATATATTTATTTAATTTCTGTTTTTATTATTATTATTATTATTATTATTATTATTATTATTATTATTATTGAGTTCTATGGTTATTTAATTTTATTGATTTGTGATTATGATTTAATTTTATGTTTTATTATTATTATCATTATTGATTATTGTTATTATTATTGTTATTTATTTATGCAATTATTTATGTATTCATTTATTTATTTATTTAGAAATATGTAATTACTATTTTATTGAATTTTATGTATATGTGGTTTGTAATAATAAAATGATTTTCGACCACTCTTAAAAAGAACCACCACACAAATGTTTTATACCAAAAAGAATGCTTGCTAAATAAAACTGGACCAATGTCCTATTTTTACCCAATAAAATCATCACATAAAAATTGTTTTCCATAATGAACACATGTGAGGACCAAAGTCCTCAAAATAAATGAATAACCCGTTTTATGCATGTATAGCACACTTATAAATGGGAGTTGTATTCCGCTCCTAGTATTATTGTAAATTTATTTTACGCTTTAATGCTATTTTATTTTATGCTCTTGAATGAATAAATTGTGCTTTAACCAAACTTGCATTGTGTGGAGAGAGAGCGAACTAATAAATTCAAAACTCAATTGTAAACTTAATCAAGGTACGAATAAATGAGAAGTCCCGAACCCTGCTCTAGTCTTTGGGCTCAAGAGGCTAGAGGTTATCCTCCAAGACACCTCTTGTGTCACGAGACTTAGACGTTAATCCTAGGTCTCATGGCCCAATATGGATAAAATGCGCAAGTCTTAGGCTCTCTGAGGCGAGAGAAACTTTCCCAATGTTCTATTGGGTGGCGACTCCATGAAACCTCTTTGTTGCCCAACATAGACGCACTTGCGATTTATTGCAAGCTGTTGACGGACCCACAATTGCCCGATCGCCCTTGAGCGGGCGGTCAGAGGGGCGGCCGCGGGGACCCGGCGCTCGTCACAGCGCGCCTCTATGCGAGCGCGACAGCTTTTGCTTGCCGCTCACTATCGTGAGTGCGACAGTCAAACGTACTTCTGTCTCCGCGCAAGCGCGAAGACTATCGTGACTGCAACCTGGGGCAAGTTTCTCCTCTGTCGCGAGCACGACACCTCTAGCTTCAATATGAATTTTCTTCTGTGATTTCGATGTTTAGTTTCTGAACTTGTGATGCTTTTAGAATTATACTCGGACAATTTTATGAATTATATGAATATGATTGGATGTATTATGCATGACCTGCTAGAGTCAAATAAGTGGATAGTTAGGCATGCCTAATAGAGCTTCAGTAGCTGCAGCCCTATTATAATTTGGACCCTGATCAGGTCCCCGATCGGATCCTCGCGATCCTTCTGTCTTGGATCTTGTTTAAGTTCCCATGCGAAAATTTTGTTTTTGGAACAAAAAGAAAAGAATGATTTTGATACCTTCGGGTATCCATGCGCTATGAATGAATTGTTGATGCCCTCGGGTATCTATGCGTATGCTCGTTATCCACCGTTTTGTATAAGCAGGTTTATTATTGTTAATGTGTAATTTGGAGATAATGCGTATAGTTATGGTTTTATTTAAAGTATATGAATACATGAGTATAATGAAGCAAACGTTCCTTCATGTTTTGAATTGTCTACTAAGAATTCATTATTCTGTTTGTGCCATGAGCATGTGATTTTCTATTGACGCCACTGTGAGTGGTCGTTTTGCATTTGTGTTTTGCCACTAAGCATATTCGCTTGGCACGGGTGTTTCATCCGTGCAGGTGTGGAAGATGTTGGAGTTTTTGGGCAAGGTGATTCGCTTCAGCAGGACCAACACAGCTAGGAGAGAGAGATTTTGTAGTATAGGATTGTACCTTTTGTATATGTATTAGGTTAAGTATTTTGTAAAGATGACTCCTGATGTAAGCTCTATTTTTTATAGTTTGGTTTTGATACCAGATATGTATATGATTTTCTGTGCTGAGGCACTTTTGTATTTTGATATGTAAAGACTATATTGTAAATTAATAGAATACTGCGCTTTTGTTTTCAGCCTCTGTCTCCTGTTATTTTAAGAAATTTTATTTTACCCTATTTTAATGAATGATTCGTAGCTTTGTTTGCTTTGTTTGAGGTCTTACATAACAACCCTCATCTATCGTGGTCCTTCTTCCTCCTCAAGGGATGAAGCTCCCTACGTATGGGTAAGGGGTGTTACACCCGTGCTAAATGGTAATGCTTAGTGGGGATAGACAAAAATAATAGATTTCTAACGAAGTCATATATATCAAACATTATACATATCAATGGTACTTATGCTTATCAGATTTTGACATACATTAGCATATAACCTTCATGCACAAAACCTCTAGTTCTATCAATTATCATTTACAATAAGTAATAGCCTATCATTGCATCTCACACATACATTCATATACAATAGTCATGCTTATAATATAATTACAATCACTAGCAACTACTTTAAACAAGCACCCTATTAACATGTCAATTTCATTTACATATACATACACATAATCTTTAGCTTTAATGCTTATCATGTACGTTATGTGATAACATGTCACTACATTACATGTACATTCAATATATCATTGCATCTCTTGTATAATTACTAACAGACAATATCCTATATGTCATTTCTAGCATAATCATAAGCACTCAATAGAATAGCCTTAACTAGCCTGAATTCACATCGATAGTGGATACGGCACTAGATATTGACAAGCAGTACCAAACACTGGAGACTGAAGTCCCAAACATTAGATCACTAAATACCCGACGGTACCAAACACCGAACACCCGTCGGTGCCAACACTAGACCCAAATGGGGCCACGCTGGCCGCTGCAACACTAACCCTTTATAAGTATGCTTATTTATCCACTATTATGAATCCTTTAGGCTAAACATAAATTCTCCATTCAATATTGTATGTTTATTCACTTATGATCTCATATCACAATTGTAGACACTGGGTCCTAAGAGAGTCAAGATCAGAGTTACCCGATGAAGATATCAATGCCCATTTCCGGTCAAATAGTCGAAAGTTACTGGCTTTCGCCCTTCGAATCCACAAGGATTGAAGATTTTTTTATAATAGGAGGTTTTCCGTGCGTTAGGAGGAGTTTGTTTCTGGGAAATTTTCTATTTTTATTGATCGACAGGGATGCCCATCGCTCGTGCCGAGAGATGGCCTCCCTTCTCATGAGCGGCGCCGGTCACTCGCTCGAGACGGGCCCTTCTCTTGTAGGACCGATGCCCGTCATCCGCATGCGGGGGCCCGTCTCTCGCGGGGAGCGATGCCCATCGCTCATGCGTGAGGTGCCTGTCTCTCTCGAGCGATAGCTATCCTTCATCACCCGTCCCTCGCGGAATGGCCCGTCACTCAAAAGATCAGGCATGTCCCATGACCTACGCCCGTCGGACTCCGAGCGATGCCCGTCGGTGGAGGATCTGCAGCGCTATTTCACCGGATTCTCCCAAATTTTCCAAAGATATCAAAATATTTTTCCAAGATTTTTTATGGATTTCCAAATCTTTCCAAATATTTTCAAATTTTAGATTTGATTTTGAAAATATTCTGTAAATCAGTCGGTTTTGATTTTGATTTCATAAATCATTTTCAAATTCAAATTTAAAATTTAAAAGAATTTGAATTGTTTTCCTTAACCTATAAATAGGGAGCTGAGGTTCATTTTCAGAGGCGGGCAATTTTCATCAAATATTGGGGATTTCTTACTAGAATTCCAAAAGAGTTTTTTTTATTGAGAATTTCTTCAAATTTCTTTCAAACTAAGGTGAATTCGAGAAAGTGAAATCAATTAGTTCTCACTCGATTTAGCCTTTTGTAGCATTTATAATTGTAATAAAATATCGTGGAGGAAAAATATAATTTTCTTTCCTTGATTTGATTCCAAAATACAATTTTGTGGTAGAAAATTCCCCGAAATTGCACATCATTGCTCAATCCTTGTAGAATTCAAGGGCAGAAATCATCGCGACATTCGCCTTCAGAAGGTAACATTCCGAGGATAAACACTTCTAGATTAATATCTAACTCAATCTTTTATTTCGAATTAATTTACTTGTGTCCAATTACGCGAAAAGATAATTTTACTAGTAAAAATTGGATTTTATTCGAAATTTTCTATCTTTTTTTGGATTAGGGGCGACCGACGGGTTGAGGGTCCACCGACGGCCATCGCTTACCCGAGCAACGGGCGGCCGCGAAACTCTGCCTCTACCCATCGGTCGGCCTAGGGACACCCATCGCTCGCGTGATGTGGGCCATCCTTGGGCCTTTCCCCCTTATTTTCTACCCCTTTTTTTTTATCCTTATTCATCCTTATTTTTTCATGGATATTTTTCATAGATTTTTCATCTTTGTCCATTTCATCCATTTTATTGTTCAATTATAGCACTAACATGCTCTTTGTTTTTTGCGAGTTTGACTTTTTGGATTTGGGGTGTTAAAAAAATAGAGAGCACCGGGATGATCCGAGGACATTATTCGAGTTTATTTTCTTTACCCTATTTCCTTTTATTTTATTTTTATTTCCAATTTATTGTAAATATTATTTTGAGCCCGCTAATGTAAAATGGCTAAAGATTTCTAAAATAAATGCAATTTTTATAAATAAAATATGACCAATGTCCTAATTTTTGTCCGAACAAAATAGATATTTTAATATTATTTTTCTCTAAATATTCATGCGAAGACCAATGTCTTCATCTTTCATCGAATATCTCACTTTCTGTATGTTCCCTTTTTTTGCTCATTTACAATGGGGATTGTATTCCTCCCCTAGTTTTTTGTAAGCTATTGTATTTTTGATTTACTTTATTTTGGGATTACTTTATTTAATGCTTTTATTATATGATTGATCTGATTCTTTAATTATTGCATTGAAATGAATGAGAAAAGGAATGAAATTTTATCTCTAAAACTTAATCATAACTTTAACCAAGGTATGAATAAATGGGAAGTCCCAAACTATCTCTGGTCTTAGGCTCAATGAGGTTAGATGAATCTTTGCAATGTTCTATTGGAAAGGGAATTTCAAAATATCTCTTGTTGCCCAAAATAGGCCCAAGTTGCATTATCTTAGGCTCCACGAGGTTAGATGAACCTTTTCAATGTTCTATTGGAAAAGGAATTCCAAAATATCTCTGGCTTGCCTAAAATGGACGTATATGCATCTTCTTAGGTTTCACGAGATTAGATGAATCTTTCCAATGTTCTATTGGAAGGAGGATTCCAAAAAATCTCTGATCGGCCAAAATAGGCACACATGCGTTGTGTTATGCTCAGTAAGGCTAGATGACCTTTCCTAATATTTTATTGGGTGGCGACTGCAAAACACCTCCTTGTTGCCCAAAATAAATGCCCTTATAATTATTTACAAGTTCCATGAACCTCTCTCGAATACCCCAAAAGCGGGCCTTCGGGGCCTCCCGAGATTCGGCGCACATCACAGTGGTGACTCCGCTGGGGATACTTAAATGATACTTCGCTTCGAAAGTACCTTGATTAAAACATATAATTGTGTTTTAATTTACAAATTTCAGCGCTTTTCAAAATTGCATTGCATATCACTAGAGCCTTAGATCTATGCTAGTTTGTACTCTCTTTTAATCCCGGTGCATGTTAACTCAATGTAGGGAAGTGTTAAGGATAATTGTAATGGCTCGAATACCATTTCAATAATAATCAGTAAAATTTGTAGAGTACGTAGCGTGAATTTTCAGTGAAAATATCAGTATTTGAGTCCTAAAAGACAGAAGAGAAGAAATGTTAGACATACTCGGGTCAGGGAAGCCCCTAATGGGTGACTTCCCGGTAACCTGGAGGCAAAAAATATTTTATTGGAATATTAGAAAGTACAAGTTATAAGGAGTTTGGTGGTATAATTTGGAGTGAAAATGAGGTCAAATAGGTTGCCGAAAGTTAAATTGAAAAAAAGCCTCTGGTTCGATTCAAATAGTAACTAGATTTGATCGAGGCTTTAAAGATAGTAAACAACCTCCAAAAAGTTATCCAAAGGTATAAATGGACTCAAAATAGTGTGTAGAATATTTTGGTAGTAAAAAAGTAATTTTATGATGGCACTGAAAAATGAGCAAATTGGACCAGTTTAATTGAACCGGACCAGAGATGGACCCTGATTAAGGTGGAACAAAGATCAAATGAGTTATTAAGAGTAAAATAAAGTTAAGGATGAAAAGTGAAGCAAACCGGTTCAACTAGTGAATTAGACTGGACCGATCGGACCAGTTGACTTTGATTTGACTAGTTTAACCGGAGTCTAAATGGAGTTATAGATCTCAAAAAAATTATCTGAAAGTATGAACTTGCTTGAAATATTATGTAGAATTAAATGGTAATGAAAAATAAATTTTACGGTGAGATAGAAAATTGAGTTATCGGACTGGTAAGAAATTATCGGACCGGGAAATAATCTCCGATTGAGCTAAAATTTTGTGTGGAGGATAAATTATTTTTGGTTGAAAAATGGGCTTAAATTACCTAAATGGGCTTTTGGTTTGGCCCAATTGATTGGCCCATGATTTGGCCCATTAAGAGAGGCTATATAAAGGCTGGAATATCAGATTTCTCTAGAGAAATCCCTAGAATTCCAACAGCTCTCCTCCTCCTCCATAAGGCATAATTGTTCATCTTGATTTTTTCTCCATTTTCTTCAATTCTCTCTTTATCTCTCCCCAAATCCAAGCCTCCTAAGCAAAGTTTAGCCTCTCTAAAATCTAATAGTGGTGATTAAAGTTCATTTGAAGTGGAATAAGTGGGATAAAATAAATGGAAAAGTTTATGTATCAAATTGAGGTATGTAAAGTTGATATTTTTAAATTGGTTTAAAGGTTCCAATAGATATTTTAGGATATATAGATGATATTTATGTAAATATATTGCATGTTTATGATATTTATGTAAATATATTGCAAAGGGATGGAAAACATGCTTATGATGTGTAGAAGAAGAAAATAAGGTTAGTGGATACAATATCCTCCTTTTTTCATGTTAAAAGTATGATTTTTAGTTATATTTAAACATAAAGTATGTGAAATATGCATGTTTAATTAAATCAAACCATATAGACATATTTAGAAAGGTTAAAAATGATGGTATGAATGATTAAAGTGAGAAAACAAGATTTATAGGAAAAGTTACTATGTAGGCCGAATGGGGTTTCATGTGATTTCTATGTGTTTTAATGATGTTTATGGCATGTTTATGATGTATACATGGTATTTGGCATGTGATCTATCTAATGGTATGTGTTAGAGCATGTGAAAATGTAATGATGTATGATGTATGTATGTGGCTGAATGGTTATCATGTGTAAAGGTATGATTTTGATGAGTTTTAATGAAAAATAATGGCATAGCTATATTATTCAACATGTAAATGGCATAAACGAATGTTAAAGTTGATGAAAAGAATTGAGAGTGAAAGATTAGTATGTAGGCCGAATGGTATACATCATGATGTATGATGATGTTTATGGTATGTTTATGGTGTATACATGGTATTTGGCATGTTAACTAGCTAATGGCATGTGTTAGAACATGAAAAAGTTGATTGATGTATGATGTGCATGTGAGGCCGAATTGGTTATGTATGTAAAGGTATGATTTTGATGTGTTTTAATGTGAATTAATGGCATGGCTATGTTATTCAACATGTGAATAGCCTAAATAAATGTTAAAATTGATAAAAAAAAAAAGAATTAATAGTGAAAAGTTAGTATGTTGGCCGAATGTGTGCATGTATATATACATGTGTACCATGATGGAATAATGAGCTTTTATGGCATGTGATGGTATGATGATGATAATCACATGTATAATGATTGAATTGTATGAAAAATAATGGAATAATATGAGGAAATTCCATGAAATGTATGAATGGTAACTTAAAGATGTGAAAAATGGATTATTGATGCCCTACGTAGTACTCTAGTAGTCAAGTCTAGTTCAGGATATGTTGGCTAGCCATAGAGACATAAGACCGCGGGTGTGAGCATGACGTCTCACTTTTTTATAGGCCAATGATGGCCCGAGCTCATTGTATTTAAAAGTTAAAATATTTTAAAAAGTATTTAAAGACAGTGGTGGCTCCTCGGGATTTCCTCTGGTATATATTAAAGACTGAAGTGATCTGTCGGGGTCCTTTAGGTTATTCGAGCCTTTAGGGGTTCGCGTCTCGTTTATCCTGCTCATAGATGTCTGCCAGTATTGTACTGGGGGCAATTTGGTAAAAATGAGCTTAAAATGTTTAAATTGTGATTAAAGTGATATTTGCATGAAAAATGGATATAATTGAAATTATGTAAAAAGTTTGAGGACATAATGGTAAATTTGTCCACATGTATGTTATTAAAGGTTAATAAGGGTAAAAATATCATTAATTGGTTAAATGTGAAAATTGGTAACTATTTAAGGACTAAAATGTAATTTGGTATGAAATTGATACTTGGAGGCAAATTTGCATGTTGAGTAATGTAAAATGTTAAAAGAAAATGAATTAATGGCATTATGGTAATTTAGGTAAAGTTCAAGGATCTAATTGTAATTTTGCCATATTTAGGGACAAAATGGAAAATATGGACTTTTATGATTGTTAAATGTGTAAACGTCCTTAATTAAATCATTTAATGGTAATTTGCTTGTTAATTAATGAAATGAATAGATTAATAAATTGATTTGGTGGCATATTTGTAAATATGAAAAAGTTATGGGTAAAATTGTAATTTAATAATAATTAAAGGACCTAGACGTAAATATGATATAATATGAGGACCTAAATGCAAATATGTAATTTTATGTGCACTATATATGTTTATTTCCTTAAATGAGTGATTTAATTGACAATAAGAATATTTTTGCATGTATAGAAATTAAATGAATTAAATACTGGGATAATTGATATTAAATGTATTATTTATATTCATGAGGCATGCATGTGAATTTAGTTATGTGAATAGTTAATTATACTAAGTGCATGAATTATTATAAATAAAGATTATTACATGTAAATAATTGAATAAGTAAATAATTGTTCAAGGGCAAAATTGTAATTTTAAGAATGTTTAAAGGATCTAAGTGTAAAATAGTAAAAGAGTAATAATTTGATAAGGATTAAGTGGCAATTACATGATAGATAATAAAATAAAGACGATAATAAGTAAATTAATGACATTATTGTAATTAAGTGGGAACGATAGGTAATACTGTAAATTAGTGAAAAGTTTAGGGGTTAAATTGCAAACTAACAATAGTAATGTAAATTTAAGGATTAAAATGTAATTCATAAGTATTATAAATGATAACTGCATTATTGAATATAAATGAAGAATTCATAATAATAGTATTTATAATGATAGCATTAATACTGACATTAAAGTTAATGTCAATATGTAGATTAAGGTATAGACATAAGTATGTAACTGTTAAAGTTATTAATAGTGGCAATAGTCAATAATATTAATTGTAATAATGAGTAATGGTGATGCTGGTAAAAAGATGAAACAGGTTAATATATTTATAAGGTAAGTGAATTATCAGAAATAAATAAAAGATAGTGTAACATAATTATCTAGTAACATAATTATGAGCTAGTTATGTGGAATAAAATAAATGGAATTTAAAGTCTTTAATATATAGTACACATGAAAGTAAGAATGGTATTAGATAATCGAAAAGTTATTGGAAAGTTAGGGTATTAGTGAGTCATAAAAAACCTTATAACTAAAGAAATTTAGGACTGTCAACAAAATGTTAAAAGCTAATGAAGAAACAATGTTAACTGTTACGATGATAATATTAATAAAATGAGCAATTCAGATGTAGCTATAAATAATGGCATCATTGATCACAGTAATACTGATATAAATTATGAAAAAGTTATTAATAGGAATATTAAGTATATAGATAAGTTAGTGTATTGAGAGATGGTATTGGTAATTTAAGAGTATTATGAATATAGTTGATTGAAATTAAATAGGAAATAATGTAAATGTATTTTGATTACAGCTTTAATCATGGTGCTGTAAAAGAAGCGATTAAATGAAAAATAGTAATGTAAGCATAAAGCGTAAAAAGATTAGTATTAATAGAATAGAGCAAGGGGCATAATGAAGGAGCAATAACTATTTTAGCAAATAATTTAGTAATTGATGTTGTACCTAAATATGACTGAATATTAAATAGTGGACTGAACATAAAAGTATTAATGTTAAAGATAATAGTGCAATCAAAAGTAATGCTAATAACTGAAATGAAAATGTTAAGGTATAATTACTGTATAATACAAAAGATACATTGATAAGCAACTGAAAGAAATGATTGAATAAGACACTATTGTGAGACTTAAATTAAGTAAATTTAAAGATTGCAATGTTCATATCGTCTAAGTAAATAAAAAAAATGTTTGTGTATTGATGCATATTAGTATAGTCATGGAAAATTTAGGATATGTATTCAACACTGGGCATTTCAATGCTCAGCGCTTAGTGTTGTTGCTGTGCGTAGGTTGTGAAGATAAAAAGTTTTTAAGTTGCTGGAATATCAATGGCAGTCGAGTTATGGATCAAATGCAGATATGTAAGCATAGGTATGGCATGTATACGATTTTCAGTGGACTATTTTATTATTGTTACTATTTATGCTTATGGGTATAATTGATATTCGAATGTGAAAAATTTTTACTGAACTGTGGATTATATCATGGTCATGCAATGTCAATTTTGATGAGTTTATTGTGGCATGTATTTACTGTACATTTAGTATAGAGTGTTAAGGGAGTTACAATAATCACCAGCCCAAGTTTAGTACCATGTGGTATATCAAATAGAGATCCGATTGGTCGTTATGCTCGTGATGAGCTAGACCCGTCGACAGGGACCATGCTTGGGTAGACCTAAAGTAACATCACTCTGGCCAAAGCTCATGTAATGAAAGTAGATACTTCCCCTAGGTGACATGAACCATAATACTATGCTTGCTGTATGGATCATTATGTATTGGGCAAATCAAGATAGATTGGTCGGTCACCTAATCAAAGGCTTTCATGCCCCGATAGGCCCATGTCGATTTATTTGAACTGCCTAAATGGTCAATGGTCAAAACCCATACGTATGCACATTAGTTAAAAGTTGTTATGCTGCCGGGCTTCCATCGTGCACCATACGCATCCATTGGGTTCCCCGCTAATCCATGGATCAAACCCACCTAGGAAAGAGACCGCGTGACCTCGTGTGTGGGAATGATAAGGCTGGCATGATCTACTTGCTTGCATATGGTTGTGGATGCTACATAGGACGACCATGTATCGTGTGTCATTCATGCATCATCCTGACCGGATATGTTTTGCAGCCATCATAGATCTACCCAGGTGGTCAAGAGGCCCCATCAGCGACTACATAGAAATCCGTTCTTTGAGCTACCAGAAAGGGTAGATTATTCGGAGTCACTTTCTGAGAGCAGTCATGCTACCGCCTTGCAATTCTCCCTAGATTGTGAAATGGCCAATTCACCAAGAGGAACGGATGCCACCAAGGCTTTGATAGCCGAGGAAGTTGGTAAGAGGTTCGAAGAATTTGAAAACGAAATTATGGCCACGATGGCGATGATGGCTCAACCTGCCGCACAAAACCCTCCAGCCCCTCCTATGAGACAAAATGAACAGGAGGAGGCCAAAGAAGATCCACAAGAAGTAATTCATCCACCACCAGTAGATTTGAGGGCTACCACTGCCACAGGGCAGAGAAGAGTGATAACCCATAGAGTAGAAGATGATTTGGAAGAAGATGAATATGAGGAGCCTATATCAATGAGGGGAAAGGCACCTCAGAAGAAAGAAGCCATTTGGAAAAAGATGGAAGAAAGGTTCGAAGCAATGTCAAGGATATTGACGAGGGGGCGAGGAATAAACCCCGAGGACAAAGAATTGGAGGGAGAGGATCTAATCCCTCGGAATTTTAAGATGCCAGACGTCCCAAAGTTCAACGGCACCTCCGATCCCACTGCGTATATAAAGTAGTACTCGTTGGTAATGAAGGGTACTACTTCGACTAAGAGGCAGAAGATAGAGTACTTCTGCTTGAGCTTAACAGGCCCGGCAGTAGATTGGTACCACGGGTTCGATAGGAGAACCAAGGAGGATTGGGATTTATTGACGGAAGAGTTCCTGAGGTAGTACGACTACAGTATAAGGATGGTAGTGACGCTAAAAGATTTGGCGCTCCTACAGCAAAAGTCTAGGGAGTTATTTCACGAATATCTAACTCGATGGAGAAACTGTGTGATGGAAATGAAAAGGAAGACAGATACTCAGGATCAGATCCGACTTTTCATCAAGAACACTAGCCCGTATCTGAAGGATGGACTGAAGATGTAAAAGACTGGGAGTCGCTGATGGACATAGCCATTGAGGCTGAAGGGGAGTACCTCGCAAGAAGGGCGAACAATAAGGCCTATGCCAAGAAGGGAGGTAGTAGTCAAGGGGCAAACCGACCAGTAAGCTCTAGCAGTAGTGCCAGGATGGGAAAGACAGTAGAAGTCTTAGCCACAAATACTACCCCGAGGCATTTCTCAAATTTGGGGAGTTCTCTTTCTTAGGTACTCAGGAGGCTGATAAAAGAGAGAAAATTGCAACATGACCCGCCAGGACCCAGCAGCCAGGGCAAAAAGATGAGGAGTACTGCGCCTATCACCAGCATATCGGGCACACAACTGATAATTGCAAAGCGCTTGCGATTCAGGATCTGATCAATTCCAAGCAGATTACAGATCCGGAACACAGAGGGAACTAGAAAAAGCTAGGATACACAACATACCCCCACCTGTGTTCATGATCGGGTCTAGCTTACCCGAGTGGGTGGTTTTGAAGGATTTATACGGAGTCGATGCAAACGTTGCTATCACGAGCCTTCATGAGGCTAGTAAAGAAGGGATGCCCGTGGCAATGATCAACTTCCGGTCCACTAATGAAAGTGGAGATGATAACAATAACTCTTGTGTTGAAGGATTTCCTGACCCATGGGGTTCGGAGGAGGAGGAAGAGAAAAAGGAAAGGCAGAGCGGTGACCTGGAGCGGAAGGAGGTAGAAAGGCCATAAGATCCCGTGGTAGTTTAAAAGGAAAAAGAGTCGGAGCAGGATCCGATAATGAGGCAGTAAAAAAGATGCCGGCTCAAATATCGATTTGGGATCTGCTAAGGTAGTCTCCCTCGCATAGGCAGAAGTTGGTGGAAGCCCTATGCGAGTCTACCGTGGCTACTACCATTTCCCCTGCCGAGCTATTGGACATAGTGAAAGGGAGCGCTGGAGAGAACGTGGCTTACTCAAGTGCAAATTTGCCGGCCGAAGGCCGCAACCACAATCGCCCATTATACATAAGGGCTCAGATAAATTAGAAGCATACAGCATGTGTTATGGTGGAAGATGGCTCCTCTATAAATGTTTGCCCTTTGGTGGCGATGGCCGCATTCGGAGTGACAGAGGAAATGCTGAGTAAGTATGACCTCACAATCACAGCCTATGATAATTCCCGTAGACAGGCATTGGGGACCTTAAAGGCAATGGTAAAGACTGGGCTGATTGAAACCGAGTTGAAATTTGTAGTCCTTCCTATTCTAGCCAACTTTTTAGCACTTCTGGGCAGGCCATAGTTCCACAAGCTTGGAGTGGTACCATCGACATTACACCAGATGATCAAGATTCCCTATGAGGATCAAGTGGTGACAATCAAAGCTGCTAGGGAGAATCAGGTTTCCATTTTGGATATCGCCAGGCAACCTTTCAATGTGTTTCATGCAGCCATGATTGACGAAGATGAGCACATTGAAGGGAACCCCCAAGTAGTGAACATGATGAAGAGGATGTCTTTCCTCCCTGGGGCCGGTTTGGGCAAAAGTTCTCAGAGTTCACATACTGCCATAACTACGAGAGGTCAGAAGGATAGGAAGGGTCTTGGATATGAGGGCAACACATTGAAAAGCAAGTGGGCAGTGAGTGGGATTCCTCACATCAAAGACAGTTTTGTGCCGGCCACATTATTATGTGCGTATGCGAGGGAAGCCGAGCCTTAATGGGTGGATGGAAAGATTGTACCAGGATTTGAGCTCTTTGATGATGTCTTCAATTGGGACATTGGAGTGATCAAGCCAACTGAGGGTTATTAGAATGAAGAAATCATGACCAAGGGGGCCATCTGGGACCGAGAATCACTTGAGGAGATTATCACCGAAAGGATGATGGCTGCCCGAGTGAAGGGGAAAGAGAAGATAGAAGATAAAGCTACAGGAGAACAAAGTAAAGCTATAAGGGAGGTCGCTATAGTGCCTCTAAAGTGCCCGTTCAACGCACCACTGTTGTAACACCCCCATCGCCGCCCCCGTTGGAAGGACGACGGCGGGCGCGCTACTCGATGCTCACTCAATAAAAACGAACATACATGCACTAAGCGGAAGCATTCACTAACAATAATAACAGAAACCATATATCATAAAATCAAAATATCCTTATATACAAAATCCAAAATATTACATCTCAAATCCTTTACAAAAATTAATACATATACAAAAAAAAATTACAGGAGGAGATAACAAAAATAAAGACTCTACTCCTATGTGGCCGACCTGCAGATGCGTGACACGAGCAATCTCTCAAAATCCTATCACCTACATGGGACAAGAACCCGTGCTAAACGATAACGCTTAGTAGGGAGGAACAAAACACAACAGAACACTATACAGTAATATCATGCACTAATACTTAAACGCAAACATGCATCAACAATACAAAAACCACTAAAAATCAGAGGACAGAAATATTTATATATATATATATCACGAATCACTGTATGAGATCAGAATCGAAAATAGAATCACGAAACAAATACTAATAATCACAATCACGCAATAGACAAACACTTCACCAAACCAATATTAAACTCTTCACACAATAGCTTGAATTTCAATGGTGGAGGATACGGGAACACGGCACGGAGACCGAAGCCTCAAAAACAGTTTTAATACCCGAAGGTAGCGCGGGAGACCGGAGTCTCAAAACATTTTATCACTACACGGAAGATGACCATCTCGAAGGTCGACCGCTTCGCCCAAACGGGGCGAACACGGGCAGCTGCACTCACAAACTCTTCTTAAGCATGCTTAATTATCCACTACCTTGACACTTCAGGCTCAACAACTCACTCATCAATCACAACACTTACTACACAAAACTCAGATCAAAATCCCAACATCACATTAATTCACTACAACGACACGAGTATACAAAGGTCAACAGGACATAAACTCAATCACGTACTATGCAATAGTGAGAAACCGTGCAAAGTGGAACACAAGAGTCACACTTAGAAAAAAGGGCAAGCAGGAAGGGCCTCTGTCGCGATTGCAATAGAGCACGGTGTACCTCCTCGCAAGCTCGCGCCAGAAGGAATGCTCGCGATAAAGCACGCAAGGCATTCACACAAAATCGAGCTCTGTCGCGCTCGCAACAGTGTCGCAGTCGCAACAGAGACTAGTTCCTCCCTCCTGCGTGCACGCTCGGCAGCATGCTCACGCGGAGGATGGCCATCGAGCTCTCTGTCGCGCTCGCAACAGAGGGCTCCATAATAACAAGGGACCATTCCTCATTATGTCGCGCTCGCGATAGTGTCATGATCGCGACAGAACCCAGAATTGCCCAAATCTGCACTTTCCCGCACTATTCACAATTCAACTTTCAAAACCACTCATTCAATCATGTAAAAACACTTACCTCATGAATCGAATGCAACCCAAGTCATGTTAAGCATGAATATACACTCAATTCACATTAATTTGCACAAGAATACACAATTAATCATCAAGAATACACACAAAGCATACTTTATCATAATATAATTACTTCACTACAACAACCTACAAATCACCACAATTAAAATCATGCTAGATCAACACTCTAATAAATCACACACATACATTCACATATAAATTAACACTCAAGAACACTAATAACATGCAACTACAAAAATACATCTGATCCAAGAAGAATTAGAGGAAACCACTCCCAAACACATTCAAATCAAAGCTCCCAAACCTGGAAATTGCAGCTTCACACCGGGCCCCTCACGATCCCACCTTATCCTTGCCCTCGCTCTTTCTTCTCTCTTCCGATTCTAGCACAAAACCTAGCCACAACACACTTAAATCAAACCATAAACTCACACCCAAAACCAGAAATTAAGGAAAGAAGAAGATGAAGATACCCAACTCCAACCCCAAGCACTTACCTTCAAGAACTCAGCTCAAAAACTCAGAAATCCTACTCAAAGCTCAAGGATGACACAAGAGAAAGGAGATGAAAGCAGAAAATGGGAGCAGGAGAGAGAGAAAGAACGGGAAAAGAAGAACAAGGGAGGAGGGGAGTAACTTCCACGGGAAGCTTCACAAAACAGCCATCCCTTGCCTCTCTCCTCTTTTTTCCATTTAATGCTCACCTACCCCAAGCCAAGTGTCACCCTCTAATTGGTTCTTTCATCCAATCTTTAACTAACTTCTCCAATGCACCATACACAAAACACACACAAGCATCCCTTACACAAATATCTCCAAGGCACCAAACTTAACTCACACCATATAATTCCTTATAAGCCACTTACATCCAAGGCACCACACACACATAAACCACACAATAAAATCTCTTCACCCACTAACATCCTAACACCATACACTACAAGCACACTCAATAATTCCTCCTCTTCACTTAATTAAATTTCTTTACAATAAAATCCTTATAATCCAAATTTTCTCTTACTCAAATTACGAAAATACTCTAAATATTCTAACTTATGACGCAGATTCTGACTAGCCCCTTTTTGGGTTATTACAACTGTCGGCTGCAACATCTGCATCGGTAGAGAGAGAAGAAGATGATAATTTAGATTTTCTTTTTATGCCGGAACATTTTAATAATGTTGATGACTTTTCCAGTTCAATTAATAATATGAACAATTTTGCTTACTTGTGTGATGTCTCTGATGATTTCACCATGCATAATCATAAACATGACTCATTCATATTTAACATTGATTTAACTGATGCCACTCCATTTAATCTCGGAACTTTGAAAAACCCAAAAGAAATCTTAATACCATCTAATGTAACTCCTGAAGAGAGGTCAAAATTTGAGAGAATTTTAAGAAAATATGAAAAAGTCTTTGCTTAGACTTATAAAGATATGCCGGGAGTAGATCGCGAAATCGCTGAGCACGCCATCCCAACGTATCCTGACCACAAACCGATCAAACAAAAGCTTAGGAGCCTTAGGCCAGAGTGGGCAGAGAAAGGGAAGGAAGAAATTCACAAACAGATTGAGGCCAAGTTCTTAATTGAGGTACAATATCCGACTTAGTTGGCCAATGTTGTCCTGGTACCCAAGAAGAATGGCAAAGTACGTGTATGTGTGGACTACCGAGATTTGAACAAAGCTTGTCCGAAGGATGACTTTTCGCTGCCCCATATCGACGTATTAGTAGACAGTGCAGCTACCTACATGATGTACAATTTCATGGATGGTTAC
Organism: Excoecaria cochinchinensis; assembly: GCA_947683425.1. Taxonomy (NCBI): domain Eukaryota; kingdom Viridiplantae; phylum Streptophyta; class Magnoliopsida; order Malpighiales; family Euphorbiaceae; genus Excoecaria; species Excoecaria cochinchinensis. The sequence continues at coordinate 14,147,736 of CANTUQ010000031.1, forward strand.
GCAGGGTACAATCTATTGGGTTTGATCACAATAATTCAAATTAATGCAGCGGAATAAATCGAAACCCAAAACAGGATCCATGTATTTTTGATTGATTCAAAAGGAAGAGATTAAGATTTACCGACCTTTTTTAAACACAGGTGTAGACACCGGGGCTGAGGTAGCTCAGACCAAAGTTACCCAATGATGAAAATGATGCCTGTTCACAGGCGAATGGAGAAATGGAAGTGACGGTTTCCTCGAAAAAAAATAATTTTCATTTTGCTTTATTTAAAAAAAAAAAAATTAGTTTTGAAGGTTTTAGGGGCCTGTGGGGTGAGGCCCATCTCACGTTTGTGAGATAGAGCCTCACCATATGAGGCCCATCTCACAGGTGAGAGGAGCGCCTCACCTATCCCATGCTCTAGATGCTTCCCTTCCCTATTTTCAGGGGATTTGGTTTGAAAAAGTATGGTTTATGTGGAATTTGGTGGAAAAAATGGACTAATCCTGTCTGAAGCATTTAAAGAGAAGTGAAAGCTGAAGAAAAAGGGGGGAGAAGAATTATTAGAAAGGGCATTAGAGAGGAACGAAAAACACAGAGGAAAAACACAGAAAGAAAGGAAAAAGACTTTGAGAGTAAGAAAATAATTGTTGTTTTCTTGATAGGCATTCTCAGATTGTCTCTTAAGCTCAGGAAACCAATTCTTGAGTTGGAGATTCAATCACCTTTTGTTTTCTTTTTAATGTAACTTTCATCAAGAGTTTTTCAAGTCTCTATTTTTAACTTCCATCCCAAGAAAAGCAAAGAGGAAATCCAAAACTTCATTTGCCGATCAAAGATAAAAAATCTTAGGGTAAATACTGAATAACCACCTCTCATGTTTATTTTCTTTCTCTTCTTATTTTTCCTTTTGTTTCTTTTCTTTGTTTTGCTGAGCTGGTAAGCTCTGTTTGTTGTATATATATTGTATATATTATTGCTTGATCTTATTAACCCGTCAATTGTGTGTTTGTGGTTATTATGAATATATTAGCATGTTAGTTGTAGTATTTTGCATGTTTCGATCTTATTTCATCATAACTGATAGCCTATTCTTCCTCCTCTATTCACCTCTATTTTTTTTATTTCTTTGAGTTAGTGATTTTGTTTTGCTTGCTTTTAGTTGCCGATCGGATTTTACTCTTGTTCTTGCTTGGATTGTGTTTTCCCGATCGGATTTCATTCTCCCATATCTGTTTGAGCCGTTGAATCGATCAGACGCGTCAGAACCTCCATTTTTCCCGTTCGGATTGCACAAGCCATGAATGCCCTTCACGACTCTTGAATGACATTCATGAGTTGTGAATGCCCTCCTTCACAATTCGTGAACGGCATTCACGACTATTCACTAGTCGTGAATGCCGTTCACGATTCGTGAATGCCATTCACAAATCCTGAATGCCATTAACGACTCGTGAATGGCCTTCACGAGTCGTGAATGTCAGCCTGCTTTCCCTTTCTTCTTTCATCTTTCTTCCTTTATTTTGTCTGTTCTGATTTTCTTCTTTGTCTTTTTTCCTTTGCTAGTTTCTCGTGATGATTATTACCATCTTTCATTGTGTTTATGTTTGATTTAATCCACTGGTTTGCCATTTTTTTCTTTATTATTACTCTCTATTTACTGTTATTAAATTATGTTAATTGATATGAATCTCGGTTTAATTTGTTTTGTTGTTTGTAATGCATGCCATTTTGATCTGGTTATGTTGAATGTAGTGTTTGATTTTGAAACCAGTGTTTTCCTGTTGGAACGAAGCAGTTTTGCGTGACAGAGCAAAAACACAGCTGCGTTTCTGCTTTGGTTGAAAAACATAGCTGTGTTCCTTTGGAAAACACAACTGTGTTTTTCATATAGTTCCCACTACTTCATTTTCCTTTTTTCTGCGTTCCCCATTGTTCCGCTGAAGAAACACAACAGTGTTTCTTAAGAAAACACAGCTGTCTTTCTTAAGAAAACACAGCTGTGTTTTATTCCTTATTTTTCGTTTATTATTTTCCCTGATTTCCTGTGTGCTACCTTTGTGCTATTTATTTTTTTTATCTTTTGTATAATGTATATATTCTATGTTTAATTATTCTTAGTTATTTGATTAGTCTAATTAATTTTTATTGGTTTAATTTATTAATTATTTTAATAAGTTAATTTATTCAATTAATTTATTTGTTCATATCAATTATTTAATTTACCTTACTAACATTTTATTTCTTTTTTATCTTTTATTGTCTCAAAATTGTTTATCTTTGAAAGTTTCATTCCGACTCGGGATGGTGGATCGGGAGATTAGAGGCCATCCAATTTAAGGTTTGCATTTTAAATTTTATATTTATTATTTATTATATTATTTTTATGTGTTGCATGTAAAATATATTTTATTAATTGCCCGTATCATAGAAAGTCACATTTTTTTAATAATTAATAACCTGAGAATTTTTCTTAATAAATTGGACCAATGTTCTATTTTAACAAATAAAACCTCACTATCAAAATGGAGAAATAGTTTTCATGAAAAGAGATCACTCATCCCGGTTTTTCCAATCAATATCCTAAAAATAATTCTCCAATTTCTTAATAAATAAAAAGGAACCAATATTCCTAAAAATAAATGACCCGATTTATGTATGCTGCATTTCAATTGTTTTATATTTACTTGTTTATTTTGAGCAAGTTTTATTTATTGGTATTCTTTTATTTTATTTATTGGGGGATTGTTCTGTCCCATTTTTATTTAATTACTATTCATTTATTGGGGGATTGTTCTGTCCCATTTGTTATTTAATTTATTATTATTTTTTAAAGCTATTTATTTATTTACCGCTTTATTTATCGCTTTTTAACGTGAATAGATGTGCTTTAATTTATTGCATTATCGCGTGAGATGAAAGATGGAATTTCGATTCCTTAAAAACTCACTTATAAATTTAAGTCATTAATAAAAGTGAAGTTCCGAATACCTTCTCTGGTTTAGACCAATAGAGGTTAGAGACCTCTCCCAATTTCTTATAAATTGGGTGGGGACTCCAAAACACCTCAAAAGGTGCCTAAAGGTGTTGTGGGTTTAGATGATCCTTTCCAATGTTTTATTAGAAAGGAGGCATCCAAAATGACTCATGATGCCCAAGATCATAAAAGACGCGAACCAATCCCTCGATCCCTAAAAGTGGGTTTAATGAGGGCCTTGCTAGTTCGGCACGCGTCTACAGTGGCGACTCCGCTGGGGATGATCGAAACTTCACTTCGAAAGTGACTTAAGTTAAAATTATAATTGAGTTAGTAAGGATCAAAAATTCCATTTCTAATCGAAATTGCATTGCATACATTAGAGCCTTAGAATTATGATAGTTGGTCCCCATTTTTGCCCCGGTGCATTCCTAAAACACGACCCTACTTTCACTCATTATAGGGAAGTGCTCGGGATAATCACCAGTCCAAGCCTCGTACCATCAAATAGTATATCAAATGGAGACCCGATTGGTCGCTATGCCCATGATGAGCTAGACCCATTGGCAGGGACCATGCTTGGGTAGACCTAAAATAACACCACCTTTGACCAAAGCACATGTAATGGCAATAGATACTTCCACTAGGTGAAATGTACCATAATACCATGCTTACTATTTGGGCCTTCATATATTGAACAAAATCAATTAAATTAAATGGTCTTTATCAAAGGTTTTCATGCCCCGGTGGGCCCATCTTAATTTAGTTGAATTGTTTAAATACATAATGGCCAAACACCCATACGTATGTACATTAGGCAAGAGATGTTATGCTGTCGATTTTTCACTGTGCACTATGCGTGTCCAATAGGTTCCCTATTAACCCTTGGATAAAGCCTACCTAGGAAAGAGGCCGCACTACCCCGTGTGTAGGAGAAATAAGGTTGGAAGAATCTATCTGCTTGCATGTGTCTGTCTTTGCTACACCAGCACGACCATGCATTGCACTTCAAATCATGCATCATCCTAATAGAGATGTGTTTTGCAGCCATCATAGATTCATCCAGGTGGTTTAGAGGTCCCAATGGTCGGTTAAAAAAGGTTTCACTCTTGGGGTTATTAGAGCTGGTTTCAGATCAGGGGTCGGATTCCTTTTCAGAGGGTAGTGAGATATTGTCTTCTGAATCATCAGCTGAGACAAGCATGTCTAATCCAACAAGTAGTTATGATGCAACTAGGGCAATGATTGTCGAGGAAGTGGGATAAAGAATGGAAGAGTTTTAGGCTAGAATGATGGCGATAATGGGCAACCTTGCCACTACCCTAGCCCCACTTGCCGGGCAACAGGCTGCTGCTCCAGCTGGGGGGCAAGATGAACGAGGGGCTGCTAGAGAGGATCCCCCAACAGCAGTTGATCGGCCTGTGGTTGGGCCAAGAGTGCCAGCGCTTGTTGAACATAGAGAAGGCCCTAAATCTAAGATTGACTTATGGGAGGAACAAGAGGAAGAACAAGAGGAACATACGATAGTGAAGGGAAAATAGTCAAAGCTGGAAGATGCAATGTGGAGGAAAATGGAGGAAAAGTTTGAAGCTATGACAAGGATGTTGAAGGTAGGAGAAGGGATGAATCCGGAGGATCGAGAACTGGATAGTGAAGATCTGATACCTCAGAACTTCAAAATGCCTGATATTTTCTAAATTTGATGGTATTTCCGATCCCACTGCACACATAAAGCAGTACTCGTTGGTGATGAAGGGTACTACTTGAACTAAGAGGTAAAAGATTGAGTATTTTTGTCTGAGTTTAACCAGCCCGACGGTGAATTGGTACCATGGGCTAGATCGAATGACTAAGGAGCATTGGGATTTATTGACAGAGGAGTTCCTCAGACAATACGATTGTAGTACGAGAATGGAAGTAACTCTGAAGGATTTGGAGCTATTGCAGCAAAAGGCGGGGGAGTCTTTTCATGAGTACCTCACTCGTTGGAGAAATTGAGTAATGGAGATGAAGCGCAAACCAGATACTCAAGACCAGATTCGACAGTTCATCAAAAATGCAAGCCCTTATCTGAGGGATGGATTGAAGATGAAGTGATTAAGAGACTAGGAGTCTTTGAAAGACATCGCTATTAAGGCTGAGGGAGAGTACCTTTTGAGAAAGGCCAATAGTGAAGCTTATGCCAAGAGGGGTTATGCTAATCAGGGGGCAAACAAGTCGGCAAGTTCCAGCAGTGGTAATGGAAGTGCGAAGACAGCTGAAGTATCGGCAACAGGTGTGAGTTAGAGGCACTTTTCGAATTTGGGTTGGCCTTTATCATGGGTACTAAAAAGATTGATGAAGGAGGGGAAGCTACAACCCCTACCACCCAGGCCAGTAAGAAACCAGGGACAGCCGGGGCATAAAGAGAATGAATATTGTGCCTTTCACCAACATACTGGCCATTTAACAGATACTTGCGTAAGGCTGAGGCACCAGATTCAGGATCTGATCGATAGTAAGCAGATCACTGATCCCGAACGGAGAGAGAGCAAGAAAAAATCCAACTATAATGCTGTGCCACCACCTGTCTTAATGATTAGGCCAAGTCTACCTGAATGGTGCGTCTTGCAGGAGTTATACGGAAATGATTATATTGCTACCACTCGCCCTGAGACAAATGGAGGACGGATTTCTGTAGTGGTGATAGATCATCGGTCAACTAGCGAGAGTGGGGATGAAGAAGAGGAAGGAAAACAAGAGGGATCTAATCAAGCATTAAAAGTGGCCAATTCTTCGCAACTAACTGAAGAGACTCGAGCCCTAATTGCCCAGGAGATAGATGGGAGATTTGAAGAGCTTGAAAAGAAGTTATTATCCATGATTAAAGAGAGAATGGATGCCATGGCACTTGTTCTTCAAGCCCAGCTTATGGTGATTGCTCCTAACCAAGCTGAGCCGACCACTGACTGGAAGACTCGTACAATGACGACTGCGGTGCTTCCATTCTCTTTTGAGGCCAGAGCCAAAGAGCCACTTAATTCAACAGTTGGGCAAGGGAGAAATACGAAGCCTACTATAGAATGTAATATTAAGCCTGAAGTGGGCGCAGATCCAGTGAGGTCGCATGCTCCGAAAAATGGAAGCCCAAGTATCCACAATAACAGTAAAGGCAATGTTAAGAGGACGAAGCGTCAGCCATGAAAATGAATCAAAGGCATTTTTCTAATTTGGGCAGATCCTTATCTTGGGTTCTTAAAAGGTTGATGAAGGAAGGTAAATTACATCCACTACCAGCTAAGCCCGCCAGAAGCCAGGGACAGTTCAATCACAAGGCAGATCAGTATTGTGCCTTCCATCAGCACATCGGACATACCACAGACGATTGCAAGACCTTGAGACATGCTATTCAAGATTTGATTAATTCCAAACAAATCTCCGATCCAGAAAGGTGAAAGATAAAGAATGAGATAGATTAAGAGCCTGAGTGAGAAAAGAAGATGATTCCCGAGGAAGACAATGAACCGTTGGCCACAACATCTGTGTCGATGGAAGCAAAAAGAAAATAGTTATTTAGATGTTCTCTTTTATTTTTGAACTATTTGACAATGACATTTTTAATTCTAGTTTTTTATTAAATGAAATGAATGGTTTCCGTTTATCTGTGGGATATTTTCTTGTGATTTCATTATGCATGATCATGACACATTCATATTTAATAATGATTCAAATGATGCCATTTCATTTAATCTCGGAACTTTTGGAAAACCAAAAGAAAATCTTGATAGCATCTGATATGATTCCTGAGAGAGGAAAATTCTGAGAGCTGAAAAATAAATATAAAAAAAGAAGAAGAAGAAGAAAAAACTAGACGCAATTAGGGGATTGGATGAAAACTCACTAAGAGCACTAGAACCTTTTTGATTACCTGTCAAAGTGATCCCTGGATAAGACGGAACCTATAAAATGATTTAGGCAACCACTTCTTTTCATAGCTCTCTAAATGACTATTTTCTACCCTTATTCTGCAATCGCTTGCAAGCCCGTTGAGCCTTTATGGGGGTATGCTAAATGCCTGCCAATTTTGTTGTTACACATGTTGAAACTACCCTTCGCCTAAAATGAGTTTTACCTCCCCTTAGAAAATTGGCCGCTCTAGTAAGAACGGATGTACTTCATTGATAATCTTTTGGGCTATCAAAAATCGCCCTGGTAAGGATGAGTTTACACTTTGGGAAGAGGGTTTAGTCATGCGCAAAGACATTGAGCTCACGAAAATAATAATAATACTAATAATAATAATAATAATAATAATGTAAAAAAAAAAAAGAGAAAAAAAAGGAAAAAAAAAAGAAAAAGAAGAAGAAGAAAAGAAAAGAAAAGAAAAAAGAGCTCAGAATAATAACCACTTGACGAGTTTCGACGATTACCTTTTTATCCTGATCTTGATGAGCTAAAATGTTATCGAGCCCAAATTCAAGAATACCCTTGTGTATGCAACTGAGCTGAGAACGGTTCACCATCAATCGAGTAAATATTGCGGCTATTTTTCTCTAGCGACTTGATCCTTCTTTAACAGCCATCCACCTAAGCCTAACATTGCAACTAAGGTAAGACATCTTGATTCTTGGTTTAGTCTTATCCAATTAGTGGAGATGACCTTTTAATAGGGTTTGGTACGTAGGGAGAGGGATATGGTGTTTCTTGAGCTTCAAGCGGGGAGCCACGAGTGCATTTATGCATTCGAGCTAAGTCTCGTCCCCAACGTTGCATCTAGAATCCGCGTTCAAAGAATAAAATAAGGTCTGAGAGAAAATATTCAATCATGAAGACCCAAGAGGGCTGATTTGAGACAGAAGTTTAATGCTTACAAGATATACTCTGAGATCAGATGTAGTTTTGCATTTGGAATCGATGTTAGATAATGATCATGTATAGAGAAATCATACCGAAATGTACACAATCTTTGCAAATACATGTGTTATTATTTTCTAGTTCATTAATAAAAAGAGAAACATCATTTATTACTGAATGTGTGAAATCTAAGTGGCTTTACTTTGCTTCTGTTTTCACCGACCAGATGCCTAAGCCGATGGATCCTATTATCTACCGTGGGGCTAAGTATCTTTCTCTCGCATACACTTATGGAAGTGAAGGTGTAGTTTTGACCTGCAGTATGGCAGTTTTGGGAAGCAGCTGTGTCCAGGAGGATATGGTACTTAGGGGTGGAGGCCAAGGATAAAATGCCACCTTGGAAAGAAAGAGGGAGCCTCACAACATCTTAAATCCTACCAAACTGTCAAACATAACTAGAGCCAGGGGCATAGAATTGATTTTACCCGCCACCTCACCCGATCAAACAACACCTTCGCTAGAGAAGTCAAGGGGATATAATCGTTGTTTAGGAGAAGATGTCTCTATGGAAGGAGGCTCTAACAGTAGCTTCATCTTTTTATAGCCACGCAAAAAAAAAGCTGCTGGATTGGGTTGGGTCCATTCCAGGCAAAAGTTAGGCATAGGGTTATGTGAAAATCCCTAAAGGGACGCATTTCCCACAAAGAAAAGCTGGTGTGAAAATCCACAAAGGACGCACTACCTTTAAAACAATGACTTCCTATACTTGGAGCGATAAGGTGGCATTACTTTGGATAACCTTCCTTCAGTCAGATAATGTATAATTCAGGACATGAGTCAGAGTCCAGAATGGATGCTCGTTGACCAGGGGGCAAAGACACACACTTAACGGTTCTCTCTGAAGAGTTTACTGGTTAGAGTCCCTAAGCCAAGATGACATTTGCTTAGATCCTCAGGAGGCATCATACAATGCGAGCGGCCAAGCCATATCCTCAATGGATCCTTAACCACTCAGGACATAATCTATCCATTGCTGTATGCATTTCATGCTATTCTTTAGCAAACATCTGCACATGGCCATTTACACTTGCATGCATAGTCCCTTGCATATTTTCCTATGCACACATTTTTGCATGAAAGGTCCAAAAGAAGGCTACACATGCAAGAGCCAGTCAAGGACAGTTTTAACTCAGCATTAACATTCACCCGAAAAAAATAAAGTCTACTCTGGTTATTTCTTTCGATTTCTCTTGAGAAACAAATCGCTATCTCCTGCACTTTTTGTAGTCTTATCAGCAGCTCGGTGTAGTCCTCTGCGGAGGATTTTTCCTGCACTTTTTGTAGTCTTGTCAGCGGCTCGGTGCAGTCCCCTATGAAGGATATCTCATGCACTTTTTGTAGTCTTGTCAGCGGCTCGGTACAGTCCTCTACAGAGGATATCTCCTACACTTTTGGTAGTTATGTCAGCGACTCGGTACAGCCCTCTGCGGAGGACATTTCCTGCATTTTGTAAGTCTGGAGTAGACTCAGCGCATCTCCATCAGAAGATGAAACCCTCGCACTTTGTAAGTCTGGAGCAGACTCGGTCCAGCTCAGAAGAGCAAATCTCGTGTTCTGTAAATCTGGAGCAGACTCGGTACATTCTCGTGACCAGGAAGACAGCTGCCTCAGGTACGCATCTCTTCTCTTTTTTCTTTGAGTTTTGACTCACCCAGCCACCTAGGCACTACCTTCCCCAAAACTGGGGGCAACTGTAGACATCGGGTCCTGACACAGCTCAGACCGAAGTTACCCGATGATGAAAATGATGCCCGTTTATGGGCAAATGGACAAATGGAAGTGATGGTTTCCTCAGAAAAAAAATACTTTTCATTTTGCTTTATTTAAAAAAAAAGTAGTTTTGAAGGTTTTGGGGGCCTGTGGGGTGAGGCCCATCTCACCCATGTTAGATGGGGCCTCACGTTGGTGAGATGAAACCTCACCACGTGAGGCCCATCTCACAGGTGAGAGGAGCGCCTCACCCGTCCCATGCTCCCTTCCCTGTTTTCAAGGGATTTGGTTTCAAAAAGTATGGTTTATGTGGGATTTGGTGGAAAAAATAGACTAATCCTATCTGAATCATTTAAAGAGAAGTGAAAGCTGAAGAAAAAGGGGGGAGAAGAATTATTAGAAAGGGCATTAGAGAGGAATGAAAAACACAGAGGAGAAACATAGAAAGAAAGGAAAAAGACTTTGAGAGCAAGAAAATAATTCTTGGTTTCTCGATAGGCATTCTCAGATTGTCTCTTAAGCTCAGGAAACCAATTCTTGAGTTGGAGATTCAATCACCTTTTGTTTTTTTTTTAACATAACTTTCATCAAGAGTTTTTCAAGTCTCTGTTTTTAACTTCCATCCCAAGAAAAGCAAAGAGAAAATCAGAAACTTCATTTGCCGATCAAAGATAAAAAATCTGAGGGTAAATACTGAATAACTGCCTCTCTTGTTTATTTTCTTTCTCTTCTTATTTTTCTTTTTGTTTCTTTTCTTTGTTTTGCTGAGCAGGTAAGCTCTGTTTGTTGTATATATATTGTATATATTATTGCTTGATCTTATTAACCCATCGATTGTGTGTTTGTGGTTATTATGAATACATTAGCATGTTAGTTGTAGTATTTTGCATGTTTCGATCTTATTTCATCATATCTGATAGCCTGTTCTTCCTCCTCTGTTCACCTCAATTTTTTTATTTCTTTGAGTCAGTGACTTTGTTTTGCTTGCTTTGGTTATCGATCGGATTTTACTCTTCTTCTTACTTGTATTGTGTTTTCCTGATCGGATTTCATTCTCCCCGACCGGTTTTAGCTGTTGAATTAATCGGACGAATCAGAACCTCCATTTTTCCCGTTCAGATTGCACGAGCCGTGAATGCCCTTCACAAGAGTCATGAATGTCCTTCACGATTCGTGAATGGCATTCACAAGTCGTGAATGCCGGTCTGCTTTCCCTTTTTTCTTTCGTCTTTCTTCCTTTGTTTTGCCTGTTCTGATTTTCTTCTTTGCCTTTTTGCCTTTGCTAGTTTCTCGTGATGATTATTACCATCTTTCATTGTGTTTATGTTTGATTTAATCAACTGGTTTGCCATCATTTTCTTTATTATTGCTCTCTGTTTACTGTTATTAAATTATGTTAATTGATATGAATCTTGGTTTAATTTGTTTTGTTATTTGTAATGCATGCCATTTTGATATGGTTAAGTTGGATGTAGTGTTTGATTTTTAAACTAGTGTTTTCCCGTTGGAACGAAGCATTTTGAGTGACAGAGCAAAAACACAGCTGTGTTTCCAAAGAAACACAGTTGTGTTTCTGCTTTAGTTGAAAAACACAGCTGTGTTTTTCACATAGTTTCCGCTACTTCGTTTTCCTTTTTTCTGCATTCCCCGTCATTCCACTGAAGAAACACGACTGTGTTTCTTAAGAAAACACAGCTGTGTTTTCTTCCTTTTTTTTTCGTTTATTATTTTCCCTTATTTCTTGTGTGCTACCTTTGTGCTATTTATTTTTTTTCTTTTTTATAATGTATATATTCTATGTTTAATTGTTCTTACTTATTTGATTAGTCTAATTATTTTTTATTGGTTTAATTTATTAAATATTTTAATAAGTTAATTTATTCAATTAATTTATTTGTTCATATCAATTATTTAATTTACCTTACTAACATTTTATTTCTTTTGTATCTTTTATTGTCTCAAAACTGTTTACCTTCACAAGTTTCATTCTGACTCGGGATGGTGGATCGGGAGATTAGAGGCTATCCAATTTAGGGTTTGCATTTTAAATTTGATATTTATTATTTATTATATTATTTTTATGTGTTGCATGTAAAATATATTTTATTAATTGTCCGTATCATAGAAAGTCGTGGTTTTTTCATAATTAATAACCTAGAAATTTTTCTTAATAAATTGGACCAATATCCTATTTTAACCAATAAAACCTCGCTATCAAAATGGAGAATTAGTTTTCATAAAAAGGGATCACTCATCCCGGTTTTTCCAATTAATATCCTAAAAATAATTCTCCAATTTTTTAATAAATAAAAAGGAACCAATGTTCCTAAAAATAAATGACCCGATTTATGTATGTTGCATTTCGACTATTTTATATTTACTTGTTTATTTTGAGCAAGTTTTATTTATTGGTATTCTTTTATTTCATTTATTGGGGGATTGTTCTGTCCCATTTTTATTTATTTACTATTCATTTATTGGGGGATTGTTCTGTCCCATTTGTTATTTAATTTATTATTATTTTTTAAAGCTATTTATTTATTTACCGCTTTATTTATCGCTTTTTAACGTGAATAAATATGCTTTAATTTATTGCATTATCGCATGAGATGAGAGATGGAATTTCGATTCCTTAAAAACTCACTTATAAATTTAAGTCATTAATAAAAGTGAAGTTCTGAACACCTTCTCTGGTTTATACCAATAGAGGTTAGAGACCTCTTCCAATTTCTTATAAATTGGGTGGCGACTCCAAAATACCTCAAAAGGTGCCCAAAGGTGTTGTGGGTCTAGATAATCCTTTCCAATATTCTATTGGAAAGGAGGCATCCAAAATGACTCATGATGCCCAAGATCATAAAAGATGCGAACCAATCCCTCGATCCCTAAAAGCGGGTTCAATGAGGGCCTTGCTGGTTTGGCATGCATCTACAGCAGGAAATCGAGATTAACTCCTTATATCGGACTACAAGTGCTGCCTCAATCACGAACACCCTTTATCGGTATCCACACACACGAAACGACGAACAAAATTCGCAGGGGTGCTAGCTCCCTTACGTTGCGACTGGATTTTATGTTCTTTCTTTCTCAAAGAAAAATATGGCGGCTAGGTTTTTCTCTCTTAAGAAAATCAGCCACTCTTTATTCTTTTCTCTCTTGGAAAAATGTGATTAGGGTTAATCACTTATTAACCTATATCCAATTATATATCTGTATATATTTTAAACCATAAAGAGATAAATAAGGATATTATCTCTTATTCAAAATTAAGAGATATTTCTATATATATATATATTTATTTATTTCTTATTCGAAATAATAAGAAATATTATATTAATACATATTATTATCTCATATTCAAAATACGAGATTTATTTATATGTATATATATATATGATTTCGAAATTAAATTAAATAAAATTCACATTATAGCTTCGAAATACACTAATTAAAATACATTTTGTTCATTTTAATCTTGGTGTGTGACCCAATAGGTTTATATTAAGTTGGCAGTGGGCCTAATCTCATAATAAGTCCACAAGTCATAATTGGCATCTAGCAAGACATTATGACTACCCAAATAATATAAATATTGTTAGTCCGATTTTAACCTGACAATAGAACATGCCATTATCCTTTTGTCACACGATATCTTGGTTGAACATAAGTCATGGTCCATGTTAAACTTAAATTGTTCAAACATATAATTTCCCGATCACTAAGTAGACTAATAAATTCAAATGACATTGATCACACTATCAATTCATTCGAGCATGGCCATGCATTTTTACAGTCCTACTTATCGAGGGGCCCAACAGATATCTCTCTCCTAAGAGAGGGACAAATTCCATCTTGATTATTCACTTTCCTCTGCAAAATTCTCATTATGTCCGATCATAAACTTTATAATTATCCGATTAAAGATAATGTTTGATTATGTCAAAATATAATGTTCCTTATGTAGGAAACCGTGATAACCTCAGGTCAAAGAATTCAATAACATATCTATTATAAGATCACTTATGACACTATCCCATGTAGTGATCTTATAGTGGGTCTATCCAGTACTTTGTTCTCTAACAAATACCTATAAATTCGATTTATATCATCATATATAATCATCCCATGATTATCAATGCAAATCTATACTAGTCTTAATTTATCTTTATGCCCTTTAGTGATAAATAACTAGGGACAACATGAATAACATTGTTATTCATAAACATTACAATAATGTAACATGCCAATAATATTAATGTGAAGAAAACCATTATATATAAATGAAAAAGTAATAATTACATCAAGGTCCAAATGCTTAGCCTAGGGCATAACAACTAACACAATCAGATTCTCAATAAGATAGTTGATCGAATCAAGACAGCCTTTATCACCGAGTGGGGTACATTCGCTTATAGAGTAATGCCATTTGGGCTGAAGAACGCAGACGCAGCCTACCAGAGGATGGCTACTTGGGTCCTCGATAACTTGATTCATAGATAAGTGGAGGTATACATTGATGACATGATGATCAAGTCGGCCACCAGAGAAGGTCACTTTAAGGCTCTGAGAAGTTCTTTCAGAGGATCAGTAAATATAAGTTGCGGTTGAACCCTAAGAAGTGCATTTTCGGTGTCACCTCAGGAAAGCTGCTAGGACATGTGGTTAATCAGAGAGGATTTGAAATTGACCCAGACAAGGTCAAGGCCATTAGGGAGATGCCCGTGCCTTAGAAGGAGAAGGACATCATAAGCTTTTTGGGTAAGTTGCAGTATGTTAGCAGGTTCATCGCCAAGCTTACTTCAATTTGTGAGCCGATCTCCAAGTTGCTTAGAAAAGACAAGCCTATAGTATGGATTGAAGATTGCTTGAAAGCTTTCTATACTATTAGGCAATATTTGCTGACCCCCGGTTCTGAGGCCGCCTCAGCCAGTCAAGCCACTAATCCTGTACTTAGCCATAAAAGATAGTTCCATAGGTGCCATGATGGCTCAAGAAGACGAGTTTGGAGTGGAGTTTGTGGTCTATTACCTTAGTAAGAAGTTCCTCTCTTATGAGGTCAAGTATGCAGAAGTGGAAAAGATTTTCCTTGCAATAATTTGGGCTTCTAAGAAAATGAGATACTATTTCCACTCTTATAAGGTACAAGCGGTTGCGAAACAGAATCCTCCTAGATACCTACAGGAGGCTCCATCTTTGTTAGGGAAAATGGGGAGATGGTTGCTGCTATTAAAGGAATTCGATGTTGAGTATGTCACTCGAAAAACCATTAAGGGACGTACAGTAGCGTAGTTCTTAGCAGAACACCCTATCCATGGAGACTCGTATGAGTTCAATTTCCCGAATGAAGACGTTGCGGCTATCGCGGTACAAGGTTGGCAATTGCACTTTGATGGAGTATTAAACACCAAGGGGGTAGGAGTAAGAGTCATTCTAATGACCCAAGACGATGAAAAACTTCCACTGGCTAAGAAACTGATATATAAGGCCACTAACAATGAAGCCGAATACGAAACTTGGACTTTCGGATTAGAAGTCTTGATAGCCTTAGGGGCAAAGAGCGTAGAAGTTTTTGGAGATTCATTACTAGTAATTAATCAGATTTGGGGTGAATGGGTTGTTAAGAAAGAGCGGCTGATACCATATGTAAAGCACTTAAAGGACCTGAGCAACCAGTTTGAAGTGTGCACCTTCCACTTTGTCCTAAGGGATGAAAATCAGTTAGCCAATGCGCTTGCAACCTTAGTATCAATATGGGATAACCCAGAGGGGGTAGTTATGAAGCCTGTATTAATCTCTAGCTCTGAGAGGCCTAGTTTTAAGTCCAATCCCATCATGGAAATGGAAGTTGTAGATAAGAAGCCATGGTATCACAACATCAAGAATTACTTGGAAAACGTGACATTCCCAGAGGAGGCTACCGAAAAGGACCAGAGATTAATCCGCAAGCTATCCACTCAGTTTATCTGCATAGATGGCGTACTATATAAACGACAGGTCGACGATATTCAATTGAGATGTCTAGATGAGAAAGAAGCCGAGAGGGTATTGGAAGAAACTCATGTTGGAGTTTGTGGGGCCCACATGAACAGACTAACATTGGCAAAGAAGATCATGAGATAAGGGTTCTACTGGCTACCATGGATATAGACTACTCCAAGTACGTGAAATAATGTCACTCCCCGTTTTCCCCCTAGTAGTTTGAGCCATGTTTGCATGTGCGTCTGTGAGTATTTTAGCATATTTTAATGGTATTTTGGGTTATATGCATGTTTTGTGGACTTTATTAGAGTGTGAGTGCATGTTTGATATTAGGATGTGTGTGTATGGGTCTTATTAGTGTGTGTGCATGCTCATAGGGGAGTAGTGTGTGAATTAGTGAGGGTTAGTCTTGTGTGTAGTGTCTTGCATGAGTGTAAGGTGTGAGTGATCAAGATCCACCAATCTTATGGTGACATGTAGCTAGGGTTTTAGGAAGTAGGTATAAATACAAGGAGAGAGAAAAAGGAGCAGCCTTTTTACTGCCTCTTTCCCGTTTTCTTCCTCTTCTCTTTACTCTTCTTCCTATTTTCTATTCAAGTGTGCCTTAGCTTAGATCTAAGTGGTTTTGGTGGAAATTGATCATCTCTTAAGCTTTGATTGGTAAGTTTTTAGTGTTTTCTCTTCTTTTTCATCTTTTCTCTTGTTTTATTAGATGTGTTCTTAATCTAGGATTTTTGTGTTTGTTTGGTTCTAGGGTTTTCGGGATTAAAGGCAAGTGGGAGTGGAGCTTGCAACTAGGAGAATAGGAATTTTCAGGTTTGAGAATTTATTTGAATTTGTTGTATTTTTGTGATTTGGTATGTTTGAATGAATTTTTGGAAATTTGAGGTTTGATGAGGCTCATGTTAGTGCAAATGTTATGGGTTTTGGTTTGATTTAAGTTGTGATGCATGAATGATGAATTATTGAAGCAAATTTTAAGTTTGATGAACTTTATTGCAATTTTCTGGGTTTGTCACTTTTGAGAAGTTTGATTATGTTAATTCATGATTTTGATTGTGTTAATTGTTGTAAAAGTTGTGTTTTATGTTGTTTATGATGTGGGTAATGATCAATTTGTGTGGGGTTGAGTTTTGAAGTCAATTGGAGGTTTGGGTGATTTTGGGAGTGCGATTTTCTGCAGATTTTCGCGTAAGAGCTAGGAATCATGACTCACGATAAAGCTCAATGAATTTAGCCCTTGCACATGGCCGAAAGGATTTGGGCTGCTGAATCGCCATAGCGAGAGCTCTCTGTTGCTAGCGCGACAGAGAGCTTGGCTACCGAGTTGATTTGGGCAGTCCCCTCTCACGAGCGCGATAGCTTTTGCTGGCCACTCATTGTTTGGAGCACGATAATCATCGCGAGCGCGACAGTGAGATGTGCTTTTATCTTCGCGCGAGCGTGAAGACTGCCGCGATCGCGACCTGGGGAAAGTTTCGCCTCTATTGCGAGCGTGACACCCCTGGCTTCAATTTGAGTTTTCTTTTGTGATTTTCGATGTTTAATTTCCGAACTTGTGATGCTTTTAGGTTTATACCTGGACAATTTTATGAAATATATGAATGTGATATGATGGATTATGCATGACCTGCTATAGTCAAATAAGTGGATAATTAGGCATGCCTAATAGAGTTCAATAGCTGCAGCCCTCCGTTCTGTTTTGGACCCTAATCCGGTCCCCGTTTGGTAAGGAACCTCAAGGTGTTTGGATCTTGTTTAAGATCCCCTCTATAAAATGTTTTTTAATGAGAAAAATGTGATGTTGCTTTTCGATTTGTACCCGTAAGGTACCGCCATGCGTTCACTCGTTATCCACTACTGTGAGTCAGTAGGTGTTATATTTCGTTGTGTTATCAGAATGTGAATCCGAATGACTATGATTATAAGTATGTGAATCAGTTAATATATGAATGTGATTATGAGCCTTTGAATGCTTACGAATGTGATTGGATTATGATCATATCTTATATGATATTCAGCTTATGCCATTATGTATGAGTTTTGCCTCGACGACCATTGTGAATGGCCGTCCACATTATTGTTGTTTGTTTCCCCACTAAGCGTTATTGCTTAGCACGGGTGTTTCATCCGTGCAGGTGCAGAAGGTTTATAGCTTTTGGGAGAATCGCCGTAAGTCAAGCCAACACAGAGGGAATTGATGTTAGGACTTAGCTTTTTGTTATATGATTCTTTTGTAATATTGAACTCTCAGTGTATTTGTTCTTTTGTTCTGCTTCTGCATTGTAATTTGTTTTTGAAAGATGTAATTATTTTGGTAATATCAGAGCAGTTATGTAATGAATTTTATTAATCCATCTATGAATGATTAGTTTGGTTTTAAAGTTTTAAATTCCGTTGTATATATGTATGTTTATATTACGTGGATGAATGTTAGTGTACCATTTTTCTTGGTGACACCCTTGCTCGTACGGGTTCTCACTGCATTGTGGATGAGTTCGCCTACATATGGGTAGGGGGTGTTATCGTTTTTGCTATCAGAGCCTAGGTTTAGGTGTTTTCTGGGTGTTGTCGTGTATAGATATATGTTTAGGACTGTGTTGGCTGATGCGGGTGTCTTTGTGTTTGCTTTAGATGGATTCTGATTCGATGCGTGGGTCACTTGAGGGGTCCACCGAGAGTGTGAATCCTCAAGCATTAGATCCTTCAGTGTCTGTTTCGACTCAAACACCTAGGGTTCAGCCTAAGGCCGCAGCCATGCCCTTTGAGGCAATATTGAAGATTTCTCAGTACATGGCTTGTGTCTTAGAGAGAGTGACCACTCCAAGGGCCCCTTTAGAGAGCATGAGGAAAGCTGGTGTAGAAGATTTCTATGGGACTAGTCTGGATGAGTCTGAGTATGCTGAGAAATGGATTGAGAAGGTAGAGCGTGTTCTGGATGAGATTCGGTGCCCTCCTGATAGGAAGGTAGAATGCGTTGTGGCATTACTTCAGGCGTTCGCCTACAATTGGTGGAAGTTGGTCCGTAGGCATCCCGAGTTGCTTAACCTGGTCACTTGAGAGTTCTTTGAGAGGGAGTTTACCAGTAAGTATGTGACTCAGGCCTATAAGGATGCTAAGTGGGCACAGTTCTTAAGTTTGAAACAGAGAGCCATGTCAGTTTCTGAGTTTGAGAAAGAGTTCAACTGTCTTGCGAAGTATGCTCTAGAAGGTGTTTTGACAGAGGAGTTCCGATGTAGGCACTTTGAGGCTGGTTTGAATAAGTCCTTGAGGGCAATGCTTGTTTCTTTGATGAGTTCTCCGGGTATTGGTTACTACTAGATAGTGCAAGCAGTAGTGCGGGCCGAGAGATCTGAATCGGTCTTAAGAGAGAGGGCTCAGAGGAGGAATCCCCCTCATGGAGGATCATTATCATCTTCGGGTAAGAGGTCTAGAAACCCGTAGGATAAGTCATCTTTAGGTCTGGCTTCGAGAGGCAGGAAGCAAGGTTCTGCCATGAGTTTGAGTTCTAGTAGAGGTGGTTCTGGTATTAGGACTGAGGCGTTGCCTGAGTGTTCTCACTACAGCAGGTGCCATTGGGGTGAGTATAGGTGGCTCACGGGTGGTTGTTTTCGATGTGGGAGCACTGATCACTATTTTGCTAACTGTCCTAAGTTGAGTGAGACTTCTGGTGATCAGCGTGAGGCTAGTAGAGTGGGTTTGAATGCACCGCAAGCCAGTAGAGGTACAGGCCGAGGTAGTCGGCCTAGAGAGGAAGCTCCATTAGAGTCGGTTGATCGTCCTCTTATGGTTCCTACTAGGGCATATGCTATGAGAACTCGGGATGAGTAGGATGCGCTGGATGTGATTGCTAGTAAGTTCCTACTCTTTGACACTGAGTTGTATGATCTAATTGACCCTGGTTCCACACACTCATATTTGTGCACGAGTAAGTTATTTGATAAGTTGCTTGATGTTGATCAGTTAGATTATGAGGTTTGTGTGACCAGTCCTTTAGGGCATAGTGTTAATGTGAGTAGAGTGTATAGAAATTGTCCTCTTTTGGTTCAAGGCGTTGAGTTTTCTGCGGATTTGATTGAGTTGCCATTTCGGGAGTTTGATCTGATCTTTGGTATGGATTGGTTGAGTAAGCATCGGGCTATAGTTGAGTGTCATAGGAAAGTGGTTGTGCTGCGAAGTAGAGATCAGTCTTCTATTGTTATTAAAGGTTTGGGTTCGAGTTCCTTGAGTAATGTGATTTCTACTATGCAAGCTAAGAGGTTCATGAGGAAAGGCTGTGAAGCGTTTCTAGTAGTGGTGTTGGATTCTAAGAGTGATCAAGTTGAGATTGAGGATATCCCACTTGTTACGGAGTTTGGGAATGTGTTTCCAAGTGAGTTGCTTGGGTTGCCTCCCGAGAGAGAGGTGGAGTTGTCCATAGAGATAGTGCCGGGTACTTCGCCCATTTTGAAAGCACCTTATCAAATGGCTCCTGTAGAGTTGAGGAAACTTAAGACTTAGCTACAAGAGTTATTGGATAAGGGGTTTATTAGACCCAGCATATCTCCATGGGGAGCTCCGATGTTATTTTTTAAGAAGAAGGATGGTACTTTCAGGACATGCATCGACTATAGGCAAATTAATAAGGTCACAGTGAAGAATAAGTATCCTTTACCTAGAGTCGAGGATTTGTTTGATCAGCTCAGAGGTGCAAGTGTTTTCTCCAAGATTGATCTTCGATCGGGTTATTATCAGTTTTGAGTTAAGGACGCAGATGTGGTTAATACTGCATTTCGAATGCGGTATGGCCACTATGAGTTCCTGGTGATGCCATTTGGTTTGACCAATGCACCTGCGGCTTTTATGGATTTGATGAACCGAGTGTTTATGCCATATCTCGACCGATTTATAGTAGTGTTTATAGATGATATTTTGGTTTACTCGAAGGATAAGAGTGAGCATGAAGAGCATCTTCAATTAGTGTTGCAAGTTTTGATGGAGCACCGTTTGTTTGCAAAGCTCAGTAAGTGTGACTTTTGGCTTCAAGAGGTGTCTTTCTTGGGTCACATTGTGTTAGCTAATGGCATTCAAGTGGATCCAGCTAAGATTGAGGCGATTGTGAATTGGAAAGCGCCTAGGAATGTTCCTGAGGTGAGAAGTTTCCTTGGTTTGGCAAGGTATTATCGTCGATTTGTGAAGGGTTTTTTAGTCATTGCTGCTCCTATGATGAGATTATTGAGGAAATGAGTCAGATTTGAGTGGTCGGATAAGTGTCAGGCATGCTTTGAGAAGCTAAAGAGTTTGTTAGTTGAAGCTCCTGTACTTACTCAACCCATCTCGGGTAAGGAGTTTGTAATGTACAGTGATGCTTTAGGAGTTGGACTCGGATGTGTATTGATGCATGGAGGTAAAGTTGTGGCTTATGCGTCTCATCAGTTGAAGCCTCATGAGAAGAACTATTCGATGCATGATTTGGAATTAGTTGATGTGATCTTTGCTTTGAAGATTTAGTGGCATTATCTGTATGGGGAGAAGTGTAGAATTTTCACTGATTATAAAAGTTTGAAGTATCTCCTCATGCAGGAGGAGTTGAACATGAGACAGCGATGATGGTTGGAGTTGTTTAAGCATTATGACTAAATTGTGGATTATCATTCGGGCAAAGCAAATGTAGTTACGGATGCTTTGAGTAGGAAGTTGGTTTCAGCTTTATTTTTTTTTGCAACGGTTTAAGTGGAGATTTGATTCGGATGGGGCTTTGGTTGCCCAATTGAGAGTGAAGCCGACCTTGAGATAGTCGATTGTTGATGTTCAGAAGGATGATTTGAGATTGCAGCGGGTTTTGCAAGAGGTTCAGTAGGGTAAGCAGTCTGAGTTTTCGGTTTTGGAAGGGGTGCTTAGGTATAGGAATCATTTGTGTGTGCCCGAGAGTGATGGGTTAAGGAAGAAGCTTTTAAGTGAGGCACACACTACAGTCTATACTATGCATCCTGGTAGCGAGAAGATGTATCGAGATATGAAGCAGTTCTACAGGTAGTCTGAAATGAAGAGAGACATTGTGGAATTCGTGGCGAAGTGTCTGACTTATCAGCAGGTAAAGGCTCAGTATCAAGTCCCTTCGGGATTGCTCACTCCTTTATCCATTCGTCTATGGAAATGGGATGACATTGCCATGGATTTCATGTCGGCTTTGCCAGTGACTCAGAAGAAGCATGATTCAGTTTGGGTGATTGTGGATCAGCTTACCAAGTCAGCTCATTTTCTGCCGGTCAGAGTGGACTACTCGATGGATAAGTTAGCCAGTGTTTATGTGGATGAGGTAGTTCGACTGCATGGTGTGCTATTGTCGATAGTGTCAGATCGAGATCTAAGGTTCACATCGAAGTTTTGGAAGGAATTGCAGAGAGCTTTGGGTACTAAGTTGAATTTTAGCACGTCATTTCATCCTCAGACATATGGTAAGTCCGAGCGGGTTATCAAGATTTTAGAAGATATGCTTCGGGCATGTGCTTTGGATTTTTCTGGCAGTTGGGATAAGTATGTGCGACTTATGGAGTTTGCCTACAACAATAGCTATCAGTCAAGCATTGGGATGTTACTGTTTGAGGCTTTGTATGGTTGACCATGTAGGACTCCGGTTTGTTGGTCAGAGTTAATTGAACGATCTTTTATTGGGCCAGAGATGATTAGACATACAGAAGAGAAGATCAGAGTTGTGCAGCGGAATCTGAAAGTGGCTAAAGATAGATAGAGATCTTATGCCAATTTGAAGAGAAAGGATATTCGGTTTGAGGCCGGGGACAAAGTATTCCTTAAGGTGTCGACTTGGAGGAAAGTGTTGAGGTTTGGCAAGAAAGGTAAACTTAGTACTCGGTTCATTGGGCCTTTCGAGGTTTTGCAGAAAGTTGGTCCGGTAGTGTGACGCGCGCCGGACCCCGGCATGAGCGCCGCCCGTTCGACCGCCCGCTTGAGGGCGATCGGGGCGTTTGTGGGTCCGTTGATAGCTTGCAATGAATAGCAAGTGCGTCTATGTTGGGCAACAGGGAGGTTTCATGGAGTCGCCACCCAATAGAACATTGGGAAAGTTACTCTCGCCTCGGAGAGCCTAAGACTGCGCGTTGTATCCATTTTGGGCCAACCAGAGGGGTCTTGGAAGGTAAACCTCTCGCCCTAAGGAGCCTAGGATTAGCGCTAAAGTCTCGTGACCCAAGAAGTATTTTGGAGGACAACCTCTAACCTCTCGAGCCCAAAGACCAGAGCTGGGTCTGGGATTTCTCATCTATTTCTACCTCGATTAATTTATGATTGAATTTTAATTGTCATTAATTCGCTCTCTCTCCACACAATGCAATTAATTTAAGGCGCATTTATTCATGTTAGGAAAACCATAAATTAGCAAGTAAAGCAATGAATTACAATAATACAAGGAGCGGAATACAACTCCCTTTTAAAAGTGCAAACATGCATAAAACCGGGGAATTTATTAATTATGAGGACTTTGGTCCCCGCATGCACAATTAAAGAAAATATTTTGGATGTGATAATTTTATTTGGGATGAAAACTAGGACATTGGTCCCATTTTATTATGAAAAATCTAAACTAATTTAGTAAAACTATTTTTGTGATTTTTATTTAGGTGTGCACAAGAAAACATTTTATTCAATGAATATATACAAGGAAATTAAAATAAAATGAAAATTAAAAATGTATAAAGGAAATACCAAACCCCGCAACTCCTCCTTCATGTGCATGGATGCTCAAATGAGAATAAAACAATGATTTGCAACCAAAAATCAAAAAGGAATTCATGTTAGTGATTAGGCCAACGAAATAATACAACATAAAAGGTAATATGTACAATGACCATATAACATGCATAAGATACTATAACATGCATAAAAAATAATTATGATGCAATTTAACATGCATAAAGTGATTAAGATGCAATTTAACATGCATAAGGTGATGAAGTATCATGGCATATGCAACTTATTAATAATAGTTATTAACATACATGGAAGATTAGTGACAATCAATTTTATTATAGTTAAGACATGAATAAATGTGTAACATGAGAATAATTCCACTTGACATGCATAACTAGCATAAAATAATGACTATAACACTCATACATGCAAAAGAAAGCATAATAATAAACATGATATAGCATTAAGAAATTAAAGGTATTTACAACCTAAAACATGCATAATTACATGAACAAAGAATAATTTGACATGAAAAAAAAAGATTAATAGAATTTAAAAAGCTTATTTGTTATATGAATAATTGAAGATAAAAAAAATAAGAAGAAGAATATGGAGACTAAGAGAATTTACATGTTTGATATGTTAATTGGAAGCCAAAATAAATGAAATTAACAAGAGAATCAATGAGTAAAGCCAAGAATAATTACCCTCAAATTCAGTTTTGAAGAATTGAAGATAGAAGTGTTGAATTCCTTGTCTTCTCTTGTGAAAATTCTTAGAAAATAGCTTGAAAACTTCAAGAAAAGCTCTTGGAAACAAGTGTGTAAGATGGATTTTTTTCTCTCAACTCAAAGCTCCAAAATTCAGTTTTTTTTCCCCAAAATGTTCCTAATTCGTCCTTTTTTTGTTTCTGAATTTTTCTAGTGTTTTAACCCTCAAAAACTACCCAAAAACCACCCAAAACCGTCCAAAAACCGCTAAAAATCGTGTTTGGGTCGAAAAATGGGCGAAATGGGCGAAGTGGGGCGAGAAATCGGCGTGAGGGGCGATTTCCGTGCGCCTCGCGCACGTTCCGCGGAGTCTCCGCGCACGACGTGCGCGGAGCGAGCGACTCCCGAGGCGTCGCTCGCGCAGAGAGACCGACGCCCAGGGCGTCGGCCGCGCGGAGCGCACGTTCCGCAGCGCTCCGCGCACGAAAATTCGCGACGGCCCTTGGCCGTCGCCTTTCCGTCGCGATTAATTTCCCCTATTTTTTACTTTTCTATTTTTTTCATTTTTTAATCATTTTTTTACCCCTTTTTTTTTTAATTTTTTATATAAAATACCCTAAACCTAAAACACACTTTTTCTTCTTCAAAATAATTTAAAAAATATTTTTAAAATATTTTTAAAATACCCTTTTTACTCACCGAAAAGACAAGGAAAATCACTTCTGAGCTCCAATCTTTTTGCCTATAAGCCGGCATAGCTAAATTTCATCATCGGGTAATCCTGATCAAGGCTACTCGGGACCCGGTGTCTACAGTTGCCCCCAATTTTGAAGAGACTAGTGCATGGGTGCCTAGGTGAGCCAAAATTCAGGAAAAGGAAAGAAACGCGTACCTGAAGCGGCGATCTTCCTGCTTGATGGAGTTATGATGATAGCTGCTGCTGTCTTTTGGTTGTAGCTGGTAATACCGTAGGTGCGCTAACCTCTTGTGGGTGGCGCCGCTATCGTGCTAAACATTGTGAGTTGGTAATGCCGTGGTCGTGCTAACCTCTTGTGGGTAGTGCCGCCATCGCGCTAACCGCTGTGAATTGGTAGTGCCGTGGTCGTGCTAACCTCTTGTGGGTAGTGCCGCCATCATGCTAACCGCTGTGAATTGGTAGTGCCGTGGTCGTGCTAACCTCTTGTGGGTAGTGCCGCCATCGTGCTAACCGCTGTGAATTGGTAGTGCCGTGGTCGTGCTAACCTCTTGTGGGTAGTGCCGCCATCGTGCTAACCGCTGTGAATTGGTAGTGCCGTGGTCGTGCTAACCTCTTGTGGGTAGTGCCGCCATCGTGCTAACCGCTGTGAATATATGTTGTGGTCGTGCTAACCTCTTGTGTGTAATGCCGCCATCATGCTAACCGCTGTGGATTTATTTTTTATTTTTTATTTTTTATTTTTTGCTCCTTTAGATGTTTGGACTAGTGTCATCACTTGGCTTTTGTGGGTGTTTCCCGCCGATTTCTCCTGCAAGATTGTATGCATAGGAATATACAAGAAATCATGTGTGTATGTTATGGAATGCAAATGCTTGCAAAAATGTATAGATCGCGCCCTAGGTGATCCATGGTTTGCTGAACTTATAGCTTGTCTGCTGTACCATGCCCCCTGAATCCTGAGGATCGTTGACAAGCTTTCTGAAAGAGACGTCCGGTGTATATCCCTTGCCCCCTGGTCAATGATCATTTACTTGGGATTCTATTTCATGTTCTGTGTTGTGTGTTGTCTGACTGACGGAAGATCATCTTGAAATAATGCCGCCTTATCGCTCCAGGCATTGAATGTCATTGTTTTAAAGGTAGTGCGTCCCTTGTGGATTTTCGCACTAGCTTTTCTTTGCGGGAAATGCGTCCCTTATGGGATTTTCACACAACCCTTTGCCTAACTTTTGCCTGGAATGGACCCAACCCAATCCAGCGGCTTTTGTTTATTTTATTTTTTTGTAGGGTAGACTGCCTGTTTCCAGGTTTTCACCCTGCCCTTTGGCCTAACTTTTGCTTAGAGAGCCAGTTACGGTTTTCACCTCTAACGGCCTTCTTTTTTTTTTTTTTTTTTTTTTTTTAGAGAAGGTTATCACCAAAGCTTCTGTTAAGAGCAAATAGGACATATCTGATGAGCGATAATCATTAGATGAAAAATTGATATAACTCTTTTTGAGACAGAACTGAAAGATCAATGAAAATATATTCTTTTATTCCTTGCAAAAATTGTGTACATTTCTATATGATTTCATCATACATGATTTTCATTTGACAAGAATTCAAAAGCATATGACTACACCTAATCTCGGAGTGGATTTTGTCAGCCTCAAACTCCTATTATTAATCGGCCCTCTCGGGTTTTCTCGATTAAATATTTTCTCTGATGCCTCTAATTTTTGCACAAGATGCCTTTTTTCGGTTTTCACCCTGTCGAGGCGCCCAATTTTAGCACAGCCGCCTTTTTTCGATTTTTGACTTGCAGGGCATTTTATTCTCTTCTTTTTATTTTGGTCTTTAGCCGTGGAACCTTTTGAGTCTGTCGACATTAATCGGTTCTTTGAATTCATTCCCATCACTATCCGACAAGATTGCAGCTCCCTTGGACAGCAACTTTTTCAAAATGAATGGACCTTCCCAGGTTGGTCTGAATTTTCCTCGTATGTCTGGAACTCCCGGCCTCATCATCTTAAAGACCAAGTCCCCCTCCTTCAACGGGTGCTTTCGTACTTTCTTGCCAAATGACCGAGCCAGCCTCTTTTGATAAACCTGATTGTGGTAATAGGCTCTCAACCTATCATCATCCAATAGATTCAACTGCAACAATCACTGTTGTGTCCATTCTTTCTCCGGAATCTCGGCTTCCAGGACTACCCTTAATGATTTCAGCTCAATTTCAACCGGCAGGACTACTTCAGTTCCATACACCAGAGAGAATGGTGTTGCCCCCGTAGAGGTTCTGACTGTTGTTCTATAACCCCAAAGTGCGAAGGGTAGCTTTTCTGCCCAATCCTTGTAGTTCTGAACCATCTTGGCTAAAATTCTCTTCACATTCTTATTCGCCGCTTTAACTGCACCATTCGCTTGAGGACGGTAAGGAGAAGACTTATGATGTTGGATCCCATATTTCTGGAGCATCTGTTTAGTCTCTGCCAGGAATTGGACCCCATTATCAGACACAATGTGATGTGGGAGACCATATCTGCATATCAAATTCCGCTCGATGAATTTAGCCATATCCCTTGCATCAACCTTCTTGAAAGATTCAGCCTCAACCCACTTAGTGAAGTAGTCAATGGCAACTATGATGAATCTATGCCCATTAGAAGCAGTAGGATGGATTTCGCCTATGATGTCTATTCCCCATGCTGCAAATGGCCATGGAGATGTTAAGTTATGTAACTCTGAAACTGGCACATGCCTCAAATTCGCGTACTGTTGGCATAACTGGCATTGCTTCACAAATTTTGAACAATCTGTATCCATTGTGAGCCAATAAAACCCTTAGCGCATGATCTTCTTTGCTAAGACTAAGCCATTCATGTGAGCTCCCCAAACCCCGGCATGAACTTCTTCCATAACTCTTTTAGCTTCTTTCTCTGCCAGACATCTTAACGGGATACCATCAGCTTGCCTTTTGTATAAAGTGCCATTAACACTGATGAATTGAGTGGATAACTTCCTGATCATTTTTTGGTCCTTCTCAGTGGCTTCCTCTGGAAAGACTGATCTCTCTAAATAATTCTGAATGTCATAATACCATGGATTTCCATCAGTGGCCTCAATGTCCATCACCTGTTCCGCTTTAAAACCAGGTCTTTCCGAACTATATATCAGCACGGGTTTCATCGCAACTCCTGTTGGGTTGTCCCACATAGACACTAAAGTTGCTAGAGCATCAGCTAACTGATTTTCGTCTCTGGGGATGAAGTGAAAAGTGCAAATCTCAAATTGGCTGCTCAACGTTCTCAAGTGCTTTACATAAGGCAACAACCTTTCTTCCTTGACTGACCACTCCCTTCTGATCTGATGAATTACCAAGGAAGAATCTCCAAATACTTATGCGGTCTCTGCCCCCAGAGCGAGTAATGCTTCCAATCCAAAGATGCAAGCTTCATATTCTACTTCATTATTGGTAGCCTTATACCTCAGCTTCTTAGCCAATGGTAGCCTTTCACCATCTGGGGTCGTAAGAATAACTCCTACGCCTGCTCCCTTATTATTGACTGCTCCATCAAAGAATAATTGCCACCCTTGTACTGCTATGGCCGTGACATCTTCATCTGGGAAGTTGTATTCAAATTGATCTCCCTCAATAGGATGCTCGGCTAAGAACTCCGCTACGGCTCTTCCCTTAATGGTTTTCCTGGTTATGTACTCAATGTCAAATTCCTGCAATAGCAGTAACCATCTTCCCATCTTCCCTAGTAGAGAGGGTGCTTCTTGGAGGTATCTGAGCGGATTATGTTTGGCAACCGTTTGTACCTTGAAGAAATGAAAGTAGTGTCGCAACTTCTTAGAAGCCCAGATAACTGCTAAACAAATCTTTTCCACCTCTACATATTTGGCTTCGTAAGGCAGGAATTTCTTGCTAAGATAATAAACGGCAAACTCTATACCAAAATCATCTTCCTGAGACATCATAGCACCCACTGAGTTATCTTCCATAGCTAGGTATAGGATTAGTGGTTTGGCATGGCGTGGTGGTCTTAACACTGGAGGATTTAACAAATACTCCTTAATGGTGTCAAAGGCCAATTGACAGTCATTGTTCCATATCACCGGCTGATTCTTCCTAAGAAGCTTGAAAATAGGCTCACATACTGAAGCTAGCTTGGCAATAAATCGGCTGATGTACTGAAGCTTTCCTAGGAAACTTCTGACGTCCTTCTCCTTCTGGGGCACTGGCATCTCTCTTATGGCTTTGACTTTATCGGGATCTACCTCGATTCCCCTCTGGCTTACTACATGTCCTAACAACTTTTCTGATGTAACTCCAAAAATGCACTTCTTGGGATTGAGGCGCAAATCATACTTGCTAATTCTTTGAAAGAACTTTTCTAAAGCCTCAAAATGACCTTCTCTGGTAGCCGACTTAATCATCATGTCATCGACGTACACCTCCACTTCTTTGTGGATTAAGTCATTGAGAACCTTGGTCGCCATCCTCTGATAGGTTGCTCCTGCATTCTTCAACCCAAAAGGCATAACCCGGTAGGCATATGTCCCCCACTCGGTGATAAAGGCTGTCTTGATCCGGTCCACTATCTTGTTAAGGATTTGATTGTACCCTGCGTACCCATCCACAAAGCTATACATCATACAAGCAGCAGCACTATCTACTAGCACATCAATATGAGGCAGTGGGAAATCATCTTTAGGGCAAGCTTTGTTTAGGTCTCGATAGTCGACGCATACTCGAACCTTACCATCTTTCTTAGCTACAGGAACCACATTAGCTAACCATGTTGGGTATTGAACCTCTATCAGGAACTTAGCCTCAATCTGCTTATGGATCTCCTCTTTCACTTTCTGTGCCCATTCTGGCCTAAGCCTCCGAAGCTTTTGCTTGACGGGTTTAAACTCTGGGTAAGTTGGGATGGCATGTTCGGCAACATCTCGATCTATTCCCGGCATATCCTTATAGGTCCAGGAAAATACTTTTTCATATTTTTTTAATATTCTCTCAAATCTTATTCTCTCTTCAGGAGTTATGTCTGATGCTAGCAAAATTTCCTTTGGATTTTCCAAAGTTCCGAGATTAAATGCAGTTGTGCCAGTTGAATTAATATCAAAAATGAATGCATCATGCTTATGATCATGCGAAATGAAATCATCAGAAACATCACACAAGTAAGCAAAGTTGTTCATCTCATTAACATAATCAGAAACATTAACATTGTCCTCAAAGAGTTCTGGTATAAAAAGAGAATCTAAATGACTATCAACTTCAGTCGACGCCGATGCTGCAGCTGACTGTGCTTTGGCTTCTTGATTTGGTAAAATCTTGAGATCTTCGATCTTCGGCTCTGGCTCCACTATCTTCTCCTTCCCTTTAAGTCTGGTGGCTAACAGCTTATCAGTTACAATCTCTTCGGGCTCATCTCTGTCCCAGATGCTGCATTGGGTCATAATCTCCTCATCCCAAAAGTTCTCTACAGCTTTAACAACTCCGATCTCCCAATCAAAGACATCGTTAAAAATTTCAAATCCCGGGGTAATCTTCCCATCTACCCACTGCGGCTCTTCTTCTCCGGTGTAAGCACAAACCGATGATGATGGCACAAAGCTCTCCGAGATATGGGGGATCTTCTCTAATACTTTTTTCTTACCATACTCTCCTTTGTAGCCCAACCCTTTTCGATCCTTCTGACCACGTGTAGTGATAGCATTCTGCAGTCCCTGTGACTCTTTTCCCAAACCAGCCCCTGGGAGGAAGTGCATCTTCTTCAGCATATTCACCACTTGAGGGCTACCTTCTAGGTTTTGCTCTTCTCCGATCATTGATACATGAAAGCCACTGAATGGCTGATTAGAGATCTCCAAGGCAGACACTTGGTTCTCTCTTGCTGCTTTAATGGTCACTACCTCTCCTTCATGAGGTATCTTAATTATCTGGTGTAAGGTAGATGGCACTCCCCCTAACTTGTGAAACCACGGTCTACCAAGTAGAGCGGAAAAGTTTGCTTGGATCGGCAGAACCACAAAATCCGTTTCTGTCTCAATAGGCCACGTCTTTACCAAAGCTTTGAAAGTTCCCAATGCTTGCCTCCTGGAGTTATCATAGGCTGTGATAGTCAGGTCGGACTTGCTTAACATACTCTCATTCAACCCGAAGGCCTAGAGCGCCACTAAAGGACAGACATTTATCGACGACCCGTCATCAACCATGACGCAAGCAGTGTGTTTACCATTGATCTATGCCTTGATGTACAAAGGTCGGTTGTGGCTGCGACCCTCTGTTGGTAGGTTTGCATCAGAAAAAACCAACTTCTCCCCGGATCCCCCCTTTACAAGGTCTAAAAGCTCGGATGGAGAGATTGTAGTTGCTACGGTGGATACACTCAATGCTTCAACTAACTTCTGTCTGTGAGAGGGAGACTGTCTCAAGAGATCCCAAATAGATATCTGAGCCGTGGTCTTTTTCAGTTGCTTAACTATTGAATTTTCTTCCGGTTCTTTCTCTGCGATTGCTTGTGCTGGGTCTTGCTGCTTCTCAACTTCTGGAATGACCCTCCCACTTCTTGTTACTGCTTCTACTCTTTCTTCTTCCTCTGAATCCCACGGATCCGTAAACTCTCCATTTTTCTCATCTTCATCATCTCCACTCTCACTAGTGGACCAACAGTCTATCGCTGCCACGGAAACCCCTTTTTCATCCACTGCAGGGCGAGTAATAGCGACATACTCATTTCCATATAGATCTTGCATTACGTACCACTCTGGTAGGCTCGATCCAATCATAAAGACTGGAGGTGGCACCGTATTATAACCGGACTTCTTCTTGCTTGCTCTCTTCTCAGGATCGGTGATCTACTTGTTGTCAATTAGATCTTGGACCCGATGTCTTAGCGTTATACATTCATCCGTCAAATGCCCGGTATGTTGGTGGAATGCGCAGTATTCATTCTCTTTGTGCCCTGGCTGTCCTTGGGCCTTGGCCGGCTTAGGTGATAGGGGCCGCAGTTTTCCTTCTTTTATTAGCCTCTTCAGCACCCATGATAAAGGCTTACCCAAGTTGGAGAAATACCTCTGACTTACGCCGGTTGCAGACACCTCGGCAGTCTTCCCAACTCTGTTACCAGCGCTTGAACTTGCTGGTTTGGCTGTCCCCTGATTGCTGTATCCCCTCCTGGCATAGGACTCACTATTTGCCCTCTTGGCTAGATATTCTCCTTCTGCTTCTATGGCAATTTCCTTCAAGGACTCCCAATCCTTGAGTCCCTTCATTTTCAGTCCATCTCTTAAGTAAGGGCTGGCATTTCGAATGAATAGCCGGATCTGATCAGAAGTGTCCGGTTTGCGTTTCATCTCCATAACCCGGTTTCTCCACCGAGTAAGGTACTCATGGAAGGACTCCCCAGCCTTCTGTTGTAGCAACTCGAGATCTTTCAAAGTGACCTCCATCCGGGTACTGCAATCGTACTGCTTAAGGAACTCTTCAGTTAGCAAGTCCCAATCCTCCTTGGACCTCCTCTCAAGCCCATGGTACCAATCAATAGCAGCTCTTGTGAGACTCAAGCAGAAATACTCTATCTTTTGCTTTCTTGTTAAGGTCGTTCCCTTCATGACCAACGAGTATTGCTTGATGTGTGCGGCAGGGTCAGAGGTGCCATCAAATTTGGGAATGTCCGGCATCTTAAAATTCTGGGGAATCAGGTCATCCCCATCCAGCTCTCGGTCTTCCGGGTTCATTCCTTTTCCCACGGTCATCATCCTTGCCATGGCCTCAAATCTTTCTTCCATTTTCCTCCACATTGCCTCATCTAGTTTTGGCGACTTCTCTTTAGCTACTTTATGCTCCTCTAGCTCATCTTCCCCAAATTCAGCTTCAGACCTGGGGCCCTCTCTGCGCTCAATAGGTGCAGGTACTCTTTGCTCAATAATAGGGGGGTCAACCACTGGTTGGTTAACCGCAGCAGGACGTTCTTCTCTAACAACCTCTTGTTCAGCTGGTACTCGGACAAGAATAGCAGCAGCTTGTTGCCCAGCTATGGTGGCGACAAGATTGCCCATCATTGCAATCATTCTGGCTTCAAATTCCTCCATTCTCTTTCCTACCTCCTCAACGATTATTGCCCGGGTTGCATCAGACCCATTTGATGGATTAGCCATGCTTACTTCTGTTGATGATTCGGAAGAAAACCCC
This sequence comes from Excoecaria cochinchinensis, assembly GCA_947683425.1. Classification (NCBI taxonomy): domain Eukaryota; kingdom Viridiplantae; phylum Streptophyta; class Magnoliopsida; order Malpighiales; family Euphorbiaceae; genus Excoecaria; species Excoecaria cochinchinensis. The sequence continues at coordinate 14,180,559 of CANTUQ010000031.1, forward strand.
ACACTTCCTTCTAAGACTGACTCTGAACTCTGATCCGACACTAACTCTGTTAACCCCAAAAGCGGCGTCCTTCTTAACCGTCCGTCGGGACCTCTAGACCACCCAGGAGAATCTATGATGGCTGAAGTGCAAAAATTGTTAAGATGATGCGTGATTAAAATGCAATGCATGCTCGTGCTGATGCAACATAGACAAACACATGCAAGCAGATAGATCCTTCCAACCTTATATCTCCCACACACGTGTTAGTGCGGTCTCTTTCCTAGGTGGGCTTGATCCATGGATTAACGTGGAACCCAATGGACACGTATGGTGCGCGGTGAAAAACCGGCAGCATAACAACTCCTATCTAATGTACATACGTATGGGTGTTTGGCAATTATGTATTTAAACAATTCAACTTAACTAAGATGGGCCCACCAGGGCATGAAAGCCTTTGATGAAGACCATTTAATTAAATTGATTTCGTTTAATATATGATGGCCCATATAGCAAGCATAGTATTACGGTACATTTCACCTAGTGGAAGTATCTATTGCCATTACATGAGCTTTGGACAAGGGAGATGTTACTTTAAGGCTACCCAAGCATGATCCCTGCCGACGGGTCTAGCTCATCACAAGCATAGCGACCGATCGGGTCGTCATTTTGATATACCATTGAGGTACGTGGCTTGGGCTGGTGATTATCCTTAACACTTCCCCAAATTGAGTGAAAATGAGGTCGTGCTTCGGGAACGCACCGGGGCTAATAGAGGGACCAAACTAGCTTAATCTAAAGCTCTAATGAGATGATATGCAATTTTGAGATAAAACGAATTTATGAATTAAATTTTAACCATAAATGTTAAACGAGGTATTTTCAAATTGAAATCTCGAACCATATCGTCCCCAGTGGAGTCGCCACTGTGACGCGCGCCGGACCCCGGCATGAGCGCCGCCCGTTCGACCGCCCGCTTGAGGGTGATCGAGGCATTTGTGGGTCCGTTGATAGCTTGCAATGAATAGCAAGTGCGTCTATGTTGGGCAACAGGGAGGTTTCATGGAGTTGCCACCCAATAGAACATTGGGAAAGTTACTCTCGCCTCGGAGAGCCTAAGACTGCGCGTTGTATCCATTTTGGGCCAACCAGAGGGGTCTTGGAAGGTAAACCTCTCGCCTAAGGAGCCTAGGATTAGCGCTAAAGTCTCGTGACCCAAGAAGTATTTTGGAGGATAACCTCTAACCTCTCGAGCCCAAAGACCAGAGCTGGGTCCGGGATTTCTCATCTATTTCTACCTCGATTAATTTATGATTGAATTTTAATTGTCATTAATTCGCTCTCTCTCCACACAATGCAATTAATTTAAGGCGCATTTATTCATGTTAGGAAAACCATAAATTAGCAAGTAAAGCAATGAATTACAATAATACAAGGAGCGGAATACAACTCCCTTTTAAAAGTGCAAACATGCATAAAACCGGGGAATTTATTAATTATGAGGACTTTGGTCCCCGCATGCACAATTAAAGAAAATATTTTGGATGTGATAATTTTATTTGGGATGAAAACTAGGACATTGGTCCCATTTTATTATGAAAAATCTAAACTAATTTAGTAAAACTATTTTTGTGATTTTTATTTAGGTGCGCACAAGAAAACATTTTATTCAATGAATATATACAAGGAAATTAAAATAAAATGAAAATTAAAAATGTATAAAGGAAATACCAAACCCCGTAACTCCTCCTTCATGTGCATGGATGCTCAAATGAGAATAAAACAATGATTTGCAACCAAAAATCAAAAAGGAATTCATGTTAGTGATTAGGCCAACGAAATAATACAACATAAAAGGTAATATGTACAATGACCATATAACATGCATAAGATACTATAACATGCATAAAAAATAATTATGATGCAATTTAACATGCATAAAGTGATTAAGATGCAATTTAACATGCATAAGGTGATGAAGTATCATGGCATATGCAACTTATTAATAATAGTTATTAACATACATGGAAGATTAGTGACAATCAATTTTATTATAGTTAAGACATGAATAAATGTGTAACATGAGAATAATTCCACTTGACATGCATAACTAGCATAAAATAATGACTATAACACTCATACATGCAAAAGAAAGCATAATAATAAACATGATATAACATTAAGAAATTAAAGGTATTTACAACCTAAAACATGCATAATTACATGAACAAAGAATAATTTGACATGAAAAAAAAAGATTAATAGAATTTAAAAAGCTTATTTGTTATATGAATAATTGAAGATAAAAAAAATAAGAAGAAGAATATGGAGACTAAGAGAATTTACATGTTTGATATGTTAATTGGAAGCCAAAATAAATGAAATTAACAAGAGAATCAATGAGTAAAGCCAAGAATAATTACCCTCAAATTCAGTTTTGAAGAATTGAAGATAGAAGTGTTGAATTCCTTGTCTTCTCTTGTGAAAATTCTTAGAAAATAGCTTGAAAACTTCAAGAAAAGCTCTTGGAAACAAGTGTGTAAGATGGATTTTTTTCTCTCAACTCAAAGCTCCAAAATTCAGTTTTTTTTCCCCAAAATGTTCCTAATTCGTCCTTTTTTTGTTTCTGAATTTTTCTAGTGTTTTAACCCTCAAAAACTACCCAAAAACCACCCAAAACCGTCCAAAAACCGCTAAAAATCGTGTTTGGGTCGAAAAATGGGCGAAGTGGGGCGAGAAATCGGCGTGAGGGGCGATTTTCGTGCGCCTCGTGCACGTTCCGCGGAGTCTCCGCGCACGACGTGCGCGGAGCGAGCGACGCCCGAGGCGTCGCTCGCGCAGAGAGACCGACGCCCAGGGCGTCGGCCGCGCGGAGCGCATGCTCCGCAGCGCTCCGCGCACGGAAATTCGCGACGGCCCTTGGCCGTCGCCTTTCCGTCGCGATTAATTTCCCCTATTTTCTACTTTTCTATTTTTTTCATTTTTAATCATTTTTTTACCCCCTTTTTTTTTTAATTTTTTATATAAAATACCCTCAACCTAAAACACACTTTTTCTTCTTCAAAATAATTTAAAAAATATTTTTAAAATACCCTTTTTACTCACCGAAAAGACAAGGAAAATCACTTCTGAGCTCCAATCTTTTTGCCTATAAGCCGGCATAGCTAAATTTCATCATCGGGTAATCCTGATCAAGGCTACTCGGGACCCGGTGTCTACAGGTAGCCTATAGGTTGGCTTTATCGATGGAGTTGGCTAAGATGCATGATGTTTTCCATGTTTCCATACTTCATCGATACCGATCGGATCCGTTGCATGTGTTGTCAGTTCAAGACATTCGGATTCAGCCAGATTATTCGTATGATGAGGAATCGAAAGCCATTATAGCTCGGGAAGTGAAGCAGTTGAGAAGCAAGAGAGTTCCTCTGGTTTAGGTTCTTTGGCAGCACAATGGAGTGGAGAAAGAGACTTGAGAACCAGAAGTAACGATGAGGATTCAGTATCCACAGTTGTTCAGTTCAGGTGAGAATTTTAAGGATGAAATTCTTGTTAGTAGGGGAGAGTTGTCACACCCCGTTTTCCCCCTAATAGTTTGAGCCATGTTTGCATGTGTGTCTGTGAGTGTTTTGGCATGTGTTAATCGCATTTTGGGTTATATGCATATTTTGTGGACTTTATTAGAGTGTGGATGCATGTTTGATATTAGGATGTGTGTGTATGGGTCTTGTTAGTGTGTGTGCATGCTCATAGGGAAGTAGTTTGTGAATTAGTGAGGGTTAGTCTTGTGTGTAGTGTCTTGCATGAGTGTAGGGTGTGAGTGATCAAGATCCACTAATATTAGGGTGACATGTGGCTAGAGTTTTAGGAAGTATGTAACACCCCGAAAATCACCCTAGAAGAATTGAGTGTCATTAGTGTAATAGTGTGCTTGATAATTAGGGTTTACAGAATTGGACCTAAGTGAAAAAGTGGAATGAGGGACTTAATTGAAGAAAAATAAAGTATTGTAGTGGCTGAATTGCACTTTGCATGATTAACTAGTAAATGAAGATTAATTAGTGTAATGGCTGTTAATTAAGTTAATCAAAAGTTAGTGGGATCAGCTGTATGTTAGTGGATTTAGTTGGATGTTAGTGGACTCCATGTGTTAGTGTGTGAGCTAGCCACCTTGTGTAGGGAGAGTGAGAACTTGACACCTCACACTTACATGCAAGCATGAGGTGGATTAGTGAGTAAACCTGTCTTTTGTTCCTTGATTCAGTCATTTAGATCCTTTGATCCGGCCCTCTCTCTCTCAAAAAGTTTACCTTCCTTTTGTCTATCTCTTTTAATTGTTCTTTGATCATGGAGTCCAAAGGGTGGATAGTGATAGTTGAGAAGAAGGGTATTGACTAGAAAGGTATGTAGTATGTAGTGTATCTCCTCCATCTTCTTCTAATTCTGATTTTGATGGTTAAAATATGGGTATAGGCTCATGAATTTGTATGTGTTATATATGCATTTGAGTTGAAGGGCCAAGTAGAGCTGGAAAGGGGAAAGAGAAAGTGATATAGAAGAGTAAAGGAAGGAGTGCTCCAAGAGGTTTGGGATATATGTGTGTGTTATGTGTTAATTTTGCTCAAGTGTATGTGATGGCTGTTTAGTTTAAATGTGTTATTGATATTGAATATGTGATTTCTAGAATTGAGCATGATTATGAACCTTGATAGAAGTGTATTTGAATGTGTATTGATAAGAGATGAGTATTGAACCATGGAATTAGCACAATATATGAATCAGCTCTAACTATTAATTGTGTTAATCTGTCTTTGAAGCCTATACTGACCCCCGTGAGTTGTTTATAGTGTAAGTTGAGTTTTACAATTCCAAAAGGGGTGAAACCAATTGGATTAGAACCATATGATCCGTGTCTTTAAATGTCCTAGAAATAGCTCTGTCAAGTTGAGGACTCTAAGGTCTTTAAAATTTACCATAACCGTAGATAAAATTCTGTAGGAGGGTTTCTGGAACCAGTTGTGTTATTTTGACCATAACTCCTTCATTATAAATTCATTTGACCTGAAAATTGTCCTATTTGAAAGATAAGACATAGATGAAGAAATGTTAAGAAGAGACCCTTGCCTAAAATTGAGTGTAAGACATCCGTTTGCACTGTACAAAATTGTGGTGTGAACCAGTGTTGAAGGTTAGCTTCTGTTTTGCTTAAATTAGTATGTCACGGTCACAACCAATCCATTGCCACCGTGACCACTCCCTGTTTTGTCTATTTAGGGTATTTTTCTTCCCGAAATGTGCCCTAACTTCACCACGAGTTCCCATGACTTGTCCAATACATAATTATCATTATAAAATGAGTATTTTAAGCATGATGAACTATGTATGCTAATGCATATAAATATGTATGAGTTATGAGTCTTTTAAGCATGATGAGTCATGTATGTTAATGTGTAAAATTATATGAGAGCAATGTATAATAAATGAGAATGCGTATCACCATGAGTGCGAATGTGAATAATCATGAATGCGAATATGATAAATCATGAATGCGAATGCTATAGTTTTGAATGCGAATATGTATACTATGTGTATAATGAATATGATTATGATTTGTGTTATAAATGAATGCCAATATCAAGAAGGGAAAATCAGGTATGTGCTAATTGATCATGTGGTTGATGTATTTGGGTTAATTGCCAAAAGTGAGAATGAGATTTGAAGTCTTAATGAGAAGGAAGAAATGGACTGAAAAACATAACCATGTTATGGTGTTTTTGCATAGGTCATGGTGACAATGAAATCCATTGTGACCGTGAGGTATGCTTGAGTTCAATTCTGCCTAATGGATTTTGGTATGTCACGGTGACAATGAACTTCATTGTGACCGTGAGGTACCCATGGGAGCATTCTGTTTTGCAAAGTGAGAATATGTCACGGTGACAATGGGATTCATTGTGACCGTGACATACCCTCAAGTTGCATTCTGCCGAGAGTTGGGAATATGTCACGGTGATAACGAAATTCATTGTGACCGTGACATGCCCCCAGCTTGCATTCTGTTTTGGACTTCAATATGTCACGGTGACAATGGAATTCATTGTGACCGTGACCCACCCTGTTTTGGCAATATGATCCTAATGTGTTTGGCCATTCAAATGGCAAGGCTTTGAGCTGAAATGAAAGACAACATGAGTAAGTATTGTATGTGTGTTAAGTGATCTGTAAATGCATACAAACATGGTGATTTCTGAATATGATCAGTTATGTGAATATTAAATGTGAAGATTGAATTTGAAAGCATACTGAATATGCAAGTGAAATGTTTAGCTATGTGCTAATGTGAATGTGTAAAGCGAATGTGATGTTAGCTATCAACATACAAGATATGTACGAGATGTGAAAAGTGATCAATGTGAACTGAAAAACATGTTTAACAACTTAAGCCTGCGAGTCAAGTAGTGGATAGTTAGGCATGCCTGTAGGGTCAAGTGCTGCAGCCCCATGCGTTAAATGTGTCTGATTCCATGGGAATCACAATGCGAATATCCTTACTGGATTGTGTTATATGTGGAATGATGAAAGGTACCAGAAGGTACTAATGTGATATGAAGCACCAGAAGGTGCTAATGTGAAAAAGTAGTCTCGATGAGATTACTGGTATCTGAGAGATACCGATGCGATACCCGTTATCCGCGTCTTGAGTTGCAGGCGAAGCTTATAATAATAACAATAATAATGACATTGTGACCATGAGCTGAGCATTATGCTAGTGAGGATGTGAATGTGATATGTTATAATTGTCATGCGATACAGTTATATGGGTATGACTCATTAGGAAGAATATATGTGTATGAGCATCAATATTTGTATAAATCAAGCTATAAATTGCTGAAATAACATTAAGAGAATGCCAAAATATGATTAAGTGCATGTCCATTGATTTAAGCAATGCAATATGCTTATTGACATAAGAGTATATGAATAATCTGCATGCAAGTTGTTATGTACCTTAACCTGCCATAAATGTCATGTACTATATGGTTTGTGACTATAATTGATGCGGATTTGTATTAAATGGGTGATGGTGTTGATAGCTGATATTGTATAATGTAAGCTAATACATTATGAGTATAATATGTGGTATCTTGAATGCTATGTTCAAATCACAAGTAAATAACAGTAAGCTTTACATTAATTAATGTGTATGTGGTACTATTGGAAATTGAATAAAGCTGTATATAAGTGAGTGATTCTAGTAATATTAAGACTTATAGAATCCAAATGAATAACTGAGTAAATACCATATTAAGCAAACAAATATTTGTGTGTGAATTTGGATGGTTACTTATGAGTAATTTCTGATGAGTGTGCCATTGATGTTGTTAAAATGTACTATATGTATAAGTGATTATTGCTTGGGTATGTGATTGATATTAATAAACAGCATGAGTGTTTATCCATCTTTTGTTGATCCCCACTAAGCGATTATCGCTTAGCATGGATGTTTTGTCCATGCAGGTATCTGAGGATAGTTTATGTGAAGATGGTTCTGCATCGCCAACAGCCAACACATAGGAATCGTTATAGTTATAGGTCATATTGTAATAAATGTAAGAGTTGTATTTGTAAAGCGAAACTATTGTAAAACATTATGCATTTTGTAATGTTATGCATGGAATTTCAGACCTATATATATAGCTTTTGTAAGAAATTTGTTTAACCTGAACTTTGTTTGTAAAACTGTTTGATGCGCATGTGGTTGTGTTGTAACACTCCATAGCCAGTATAGTGAATCTCTACAGGTGGTTAGGGGGTGTCACAAAGTAGGTATAAATAGAAGGAGAGAGAAAAGGGAGCAGCCTTTTTGCTGCCTCTTTCCCATTTTCTTCCTCTTCTCTTTATCGCTTCTTCATCTTTTCTCTTCAAGTGTGCCTTAGCTTAGATCCAAGTGGTTTTGGTGGAAATTGATCATCTCTTAAGCTTTGATTGGTAAGTTTTTAGTGGGTTTTCTCTTCTTCTTCATCTTTTCTCTTGTTTTATTAGATGTGTTCTTAATCTAGGATTTTTGTGTTTGTTTGGTTCTTGGGTTTTCGGGTTTAAAGCGCCTACTCCTGATCCCAAGGGGAAAGAGAAGGCAAGTGGGAGTGGAGATTGCAACTAGGAGTACAGGAATTTTTAGGTTTGGGAATTTATTTGAATTTGTTGCATTTTTGTGATTTGGTATGTTTGAATGAATTTCTGGAAATTTGAGGTTTGATGAGGCTCATGTTAGTGCAAATGTTATGGGTTTTGGATTGATTTAAGTTGTGATGCATGAATGATGAATTATTGAAGCAAATTTTAAGTTTGATGAACTTTATTGCAATTTTCTTGGTTTGTCACTTTTGAGAAGTTTGATTATGTTATTTCATGATTTTGATTGTGTTAATTGTTGTAAAAGTTGTGTTTTATGTTGTTTATGATGTGGGTAACGATCAATTTGTGTGGGGTTGAGTTTTGAAATCAATTGGAGGTTTAGGTGATTTTGGGAGTGTGATTTTCTGCAGATTTTCGCGTAAGAGCTGGAAATCATGACTCTGTCATGAGCACGACAGAGATCGCGATAGAGCTCGGTGAATTCAGTCGTTACGTGTGGCCGAGAGGATTTGGACTGCCGAGCCGCCGCAGCGAGAGCTCTCTGTCACAAGCGCGATGCATGTCGGGAGCGCGACAGAGCGCTTGGCTACCGAGCGGATTTGGGCAGTCCCCTCTCGCGAGTGCGCGCCTGTGCGCGTGCGCGACAGCTTTTGCTGGCCACTCACTGTCTCGAGCACGACGACCGTCACGAGCACGATAATGAGATGTGCTTCTATCTCCGCACGAATGCGAAGACTGCCATAATCAAGACTTGGGGCACGTTTCACCTCTGTCGCGACCGTAACACACTTGGCTTCAATTTGAGTTTTCTTTTGTGATTTTCGATGTTTAATTTCTGAACTTGTGATGCTTTTAGGTTTATACTTGGACAATTTTATGAATTATATGAATGTGATATGATGGATTATGCATGACCTGCTAGAGTCAAATAAGTGGATAGTTAGGCATGCCTAATAGAGTTTAGTAGCTGCAGCCCTTGTAACAACCCAAAATGGGCCTAGACGGAATTTGCATGCTAAGTCAGGAATTTAACGGTAATTCGGTAATTATGCATATGGGATTGGAATAATTAAGGATTTAATTGAAGAGTTAATTAAAGTTGAGAAAAAGAATTTATGTTAGTGAGTGAAGTGTAACTCTCCAAGGATTTAAGTGAGATTTTAGGGGACCAAAAGAGAAAGTCAAGGTTTTTGACTCTTTGGTCCAATAGAAGCTTGCCACATAGGATTGGGTTATGTTCTTGATATCTCTGATCTTAGTTAATGTACCGATTAAGTGAGTTGATGTATATACATATCTATGTATGAATTCGTATGGCATATTTGTCTAGTGTACTGAATCATGCCTTGTGATGACAAGTTAGTTATGAATGTTTAGTGATTGTGGGTTGTGCATATTGTTTGCTGCCAATATTAGTGATCTCAATAAGTGATGTTTATTTAAATGTTTGGCATGGTATTTCTTGTATATTGTTCAGTGTTTCTTTTGTCTGTATTCCTCCCCACTAAGCGTTATCGCTTAGCACGGGTTCTTTTCCCGTGTAGGTGGCAGGATAGTGGTTCCATTCTAGTCGCGCATATACAGGTCGACCACATAGGAGTAGAGTTTGATTTTATTGTGTACTCCTCCTTTATTCTTTTTGTGTATCATTTTGGGCATGTAATTATGTAATTTTTATGGGTACAGTGATATATGTATTAAATGATCCTCGTATGTAATTTTGGATAATGTATTTATTCATATTATGATTATATTATATTTTCATATATATATGATATTGGATTTTCCATTATTGTATAGTGTATGCTTTCGCTGTTATGCATGTATGTATGTTTGAGTATTAGTGAGTGAGTGTCAGGTAGCACCCCGGCATCCTTCCAACGGGGGTGTCTCGAGATGTTACAATTTGTGGTATTAGAGCGCCGGTTTGGCGATTCTGGTTGCCTTTGTTTGTTGGAGGGTCAAGTCATTGCATGCGAGTTTGTCTAGTGTTGTGGCCTAATGCAGATGTGTCTTGTCTTGTGTAGTGTCTAGATGGAGTCCGATTCAAGTGAGCATGTGGGTGAGACAACGGGCAGTGTTAGTGCTGTTAGGGGTGAGCATCCTACTCCTCAACGTCAGCAAGATGAGATTCCTGGTATGGGTTTTGGTTATGACAATCCGGTCTTAGTGCAAGGTTTGCTTCAGTTAGTGGAGAGGTTGATTGCTCGTAAGGCTCCTACTGCGCTATTGAGGAAGAGAGGAGCCGAAGATTTTCATGGGACTGCTTTGGACCAATCGGATTTGGCCGAGTTCTGGGTTGCGAGGGTACATCAGGTTTTTCAAGAGATCAACTGTCCCACAAATTAGAGGGTATCTTGTGTAGTGTCTGTAGACACCGGGTCCCGAGCTCAATATAAAAAATAAAAATTGTGATTTTTTATCTTTGATTATTCCCTCCGGAAAAAATGAAAAAATAATAATATATGTGATAATATATAAATATGTTTATGTGTAAAATTAATTAATTAATGTTGTTAGTTAATTAATTAGTCAATGTTATTGTATTAATTAATTGCATGTAAAATTAATGATTAATTAGTTAATTAATTAGTTAAAATGTTGAATGTTTAATTAATTAGATAAATTATAAGTAGATTAATTATATTAATGTGTTAATATATAATGTTTGATTAATTAATATATGTATGTGTGTGTTAATTTGAATTAAGTGAGATTAATTAAGATATGAAAATGGAGGGAAATAATTGAGTGGGAAATTACATTGATAACCTTAGCCCTAATATGGTGTATAAAAAGAAAATGATGAGTGAAAAAGAAAGGGGGGTCGGGAGATCAAAGAGAGAAGAGCAAGAAAAGAAAAGAAAAAAAAGAAAGAGAAGAGAGAAAGAAAAAGAAAAGAAAAGAAAGAGAGGAGAGGAGCAGACCAGGAAACCCACGACGCCGGACCGGAGAGAAGAAAAAGGAAAAAGGAGAGAGGGAGAAGGCGTCGCCTCCGCCGGCCACCTCCGACGCCGGATTCAGGCACGCGCCCCACCGGAAGAACCACCACGTCCGGGCGCACCCAGTCGTCGCCGCCGCTTCTCCATCGGACCCCGGCAGCCGGCGCGTGAGGGAGAAGGACCCGGACCGCTTTATCTCGTTTTCCGGCGACGGTGGACCTCCGATCGGCGCGTGGACACCGGATTTGGACTCCCGACGAGGCGATCTACGAGGCGGTGAGGGAGGTGCCGTCAACCGCCGCTCCGGCCAATCTCCGGCGACCTAAATCCGGTAAGCCTATTTTATATTAATTTATTTTAATATATTATTAATTAATATTATTATTATTTATTTATTATTATTATTAATAATATTTATTTAATTTCTGAATTATTAATATTATTATTATTATTATTATTATTATTATTATATTTATTTACTTAATTTCTGTTTATTATTATTATTATTATTATTATTATTATTATTATATTTATTTACTTAATTTCTGTTATTATTATTATTATTATCATTATAATATTATTATTATATTTATTCATTATTCTGATTTATTATTAATATTAATATTATTATTATTATTATTATTATTATTATTATTTATTATTGTTATTATTTATATTTATTTAATATTATTATGTTAATATTATTATTATTATTATCATTGATATTATTATTATTATTGTCTAATTTGTGTTAATTTTATGTTGATGTTGTTATTTAATTGATTTGTGATTATTTAATTTTATGTTTTATTATTATTATCATTATTGATTATTGTTAGAATTTAGTTATTTATTTATGTATTCATTTATTTATTTATTTAGAAATATGTAATTATTATTGTATGTATTTGTGGTTTGTAATAATAAATGATTTTTCGACCGTGTTTAAAAGAACCACCACACAAATGTTTTCCACTAAATAGAATGTTTGCTAAATAAAACTTGGACCAAATGTCCTATTTTTACCCAATAAAATTGTCACATGAAAATAGTTTTCCATAATAAACACACGCGGGGACCAAAGTTCTCAAAATAAATGAATAACCCGTTTTATGCATGTATAGCACACTTATAAATGGGAGTTGTATTCCGCTCCTAGTATTATTGTAATTTATTTGATTTAATCCTTTATTATTTTATTTATTTGTTTATCTATTGTTTTAAATACGTGAATAAATTGTGATTTAACCAAACTTGCATTGTGTGGAGAGAGAGCGAACTAATAAATTCAAAACTCAATTGTAAACTTAAGCAAGGTACGAATAAATGAGAAGTCCCGAACCCTGCTCTGGTCTTTGGGCTCAAGAGGCTAGAGGTTATCCTCCAAGACACCTCTTGTGTCACGAGACTTAGACGTTAATCCTAGGCCTAATGGCCCAATATGGATAAAATGCGCAAGTCTTAGGCTCTCCGAGGCGAGAGAAACTTTCCCAATGTTCTATTGGGTGGCGACTCCATGAAACCTCTTTGTTGCCCAACATAGACGCACTTGCGATTTATCGCAAGCTGTTGACGGACCCGCAATTGCCCCGATCGCCCACGTGCGGGCGGTCCGAACGGGCGGCCGCGGGGACCCGGCGCGCGTCACAGTGGCGACTCCACTGGGGACGTATTTGAGACTTCGATTCGAAAGTACCTTGATTAAAATTTACAATTTAGTTTTAGTTTATAAATTTCGCTCTTCTCTCAAAACTGCATTACATCGCATTAGAGCTTTAGAATATGATAGTTTGGTCCCTCAATTAGCCCCGGTGCGTTCCTGAAGCACCTCCTCATTTTCACTCAATTTGGGGAAGTGTTAAGGATAATCACCAGCCCAAGCCACGTACCATCGTGGTATATAAAATGGTGACCCGATCGGTCATTATGCTCGTGATGAGATAGACCCGTCGGCAGGGATCATGCTTGGGTAGCCTCAAAGTAACACCACCTTTTGACCAAAGCTCATGTAATGGCAATAGAAATCTCCCCTAGGTGACATGTACCATAATATCGTGCTTGCTATTTGGGCCGTCATGTACTGAACAAAATCAATTGAATTAGATGATTTGCATCAAAGGCTTTCATGCCCCGATGGGCTTATCTTGATTTAATCGAATTGTTTAAATATATAATGGCCAACCATCCATGCGCATGTGCTTTAAAGTAAAGAGTTGTTATGCTGCCGGCTTCTCACCGTGCATTATACGCGTCCATTGGGTTCCCTGTTAACCCTTGGATAAAGCCCACCTAGGAAAGATACCGCACGACCTCGTGTGTGGGAGAAATAAGGCCGGAAGGTTCTACCTGCTTGCATGTGGCTGTGAATGCTGCATAACATGCACATACATCACATGTCATTCATGTCAAAAAAAAAATCAATAAAAATAAAAAAATATATAAAATATAAAATATAAAAAAAATATATATATATAAAAAATGCATTTCATATTTTATGTATATATCCTTTTGCCTGCATATTGTTTTTCACACGCATATACCATCATGTGTATATTTATTTTCGCATATACCATCACGTGTATATTTATTTTCATGCATTGCATAATTGCAATTTATTGATTTTTTCACTCCATCTGCATAATTCATGATCATGCATTGTATATTGTCATGCATGCATCATTCTAATAATTTAAATTTTTAGCCATCATAAATTCATCCAAGTGGATTAGAGGTCCTGACGGTCGATTAGTAAGGCCAGACTCGCCCTTTGGATTGCTCGAATTAGTGCTTGATTGGGATCTTGAGACACTTTCAGCATCTAGTACCTCATCCTCATGATTCACGAGTACCTACTATTTCACAACCATCTGTTGACCCGCAACAACAAATAGTCCATGCTGGGGGGTAAGCCGAACCACCTGCTGGTGGAGAGGCTCTTTTTACTGGCAATGCTACTGTCAACCTGTCAATGAGCACAGAGCTGCGACACTTATGTAGCCAAGAAGGGCAAGAGTTTATAATCCCGAGGAGGATTTTGTGGAAGAAGATGAGATTGAGGACATAGCAGCCCACCAACGCGGGCCATTTAACGGATCAATGCTAAATTCTGAGGGATTGAATTCAAGATCTTATCAACAAATAAAGAAATTGTTGACCCAGAGAAGATGGGGAAATAAAAGCTGATGACAGATGAATGACATGGGTTGCAGTGCTTACTTTGTTAGGAGATGTCTTTATATTTGAGCTTTTCAAATAATGGCATATGCAATTTTGGTCATTTCAATTATATTTTGCGTACTTATATATTATTTCTAATGATTTCATTTCTTATGATCATGATACATTCATTCATTTTGACATTAATTCAATTAATACTACTGCATTTAATCTTGGAACTTTGGAAAATCCAAAGAAAATCTTGATGGCATCTGATATAACTCCTGAAGAGAGAGAGTCAGAGAAAATAAAAATAAGAAAGAAAAAATTAGTTGCAATTAGGAGATTGGATGAAAACTCACTAAGAGCACTAGAACCTTTCTGATTACCCGTCGAAACGATCTCTGGATAAGACATAACTTGGAAAATGATTTAGGCAATCTTTCTTTGTATAGCTCTCTAAATGACTATTTCCTACCCTTATTCTGCAATCGCTTGCTAGCCCATTGAGCCTTTATGCAGGTATGCTGAATGCGTACCAATTTTTTTGTTACACACATTAAAACTACCCCCTCGCCTAAAATGATTTTGGCTTCCCCTTAGAAGAGTGGCCGCTCTAAAACTGATGGATGTACATTTGAACAATTCTTTGGACTATTAAAAATTGCCTTGATAAGAGCAAGTTCAGACTTTGGAAAGAGGGTTTAGTCATGCATGAAAGGCATGAGCTCAAAAAAAAAAAGAGAAGCGAAAGCAAAAAAAAAAAAAAAAAAAAAAAAGAAAAAGAAAAATGAAAGATCCAAAAAGAAAAAATGAATGAAAAATGAAAGAAGAGAAGAAAAAAAAAAAAGAGAGAGCTCAAAATAGTAACCAATTGACTAGTTTCAACGATTGCCCTTCTGATCTCAAGGTGCTAAAATGTTATCAAGTCCAAATTCAAGAATACTTTTGAGCCGAGAACGGTTCATCCATCAGTCGAGAAAATATCGCGGCCATTTTTCTCTAGCGACCTGATCTTTCTTTGACAGCCACCTACCCAAACCTGACATTACAACCAAAGTAAGACCTTTTGATTCTGGGTTCAGTCTTATCCAATTAGCGGAGATGACCTTTCAATAAGGTTTGGTACGTAAGAAGAGGCCTATGGTGTTTCTTGAGCCTCAAACGAGAAGCCATGAGTGCATTCATGCATTCGAGTTAAGTCTCGTCTCCGACGTTGCTTCTAGAATTTGCATTCAAAAGATTAAATGAAAGCAGAGAAAAAATATTCAATCATGAGAATAAAAGAGAGCAGATTGATAACAGGAGTTTGATGCTTTCAAGATCCATCCCGAGATTGGATGAGGTTTTGTATCTTGAGATTAATGTCAAATAATGATCATATATTATGAAATCAAATTGAAATATGTGCATTTATGCAATGGTATTGATGTAACCAGAATAGTTCATCTTATGTACAAAAGAAAAAAAAGAGAAAAAGAAAAAAAAAACAAATAAGAAAAAAAGAGAAAAAAGGCCGTTAGAGATGAAAACCGTAATTGGCGCTCTAAGCAAAAATTAGGCCAAAGGGCAGGGTGAAAACCTGAAAACAGGCAGTCTGTCCTAAAAAAAAAAAAAAAAAAAAAAAAAAAAAAAGAAAAAAAAAAAAAAGAGCCGCTGGATTGGGTTGGATTCCTTCCAGGCAAAAATAAGGCACAGGGTTGTGTGAAAATCCGAAAGAACGCATTTCCCGCCAAGAAAAGCTAGTGTGAAAATCCACAAGGGACGCACTACCTTAAAATAATGACTACAGGTTTCAGAGTAGAACCTCATAATCCCCAAAGAGCATGAAATTTAAAGGCAATTCCCGAAGGCACTGATCTTACTGCAGATTGCAATCAAATCGGCTGTCGCCTCCAAATCCACTTAGATGAATTTTTATACTGCATTGCTGCATACACATGCATTTCACTTGCATGCTCACCTATTTTTTCCTGCATATTTGCCTTTCTAAGTCTTGCAGAAAGAAAAAGGGACTCGATGCGGACACCGGTGGAAACCGAGTGACGACATCATTCCAAACATCAATCCAAATATCAATTGACACAATCAACCCAAGACTTCTCAGGGGGCAGATCTCAACCCAAGACCTCTCAGGGGGCAACCACTTCTCAAAGGGCTCATAGACAGCACCACTTCATCATCTAATCGAAGGGTTAGCACGATGGCGGCACTACCACTCCGAGGAGGGTTAGCACGACCACGGCACTACCACTTCACCAAACGGAGGGTTAGCACGATGGCGGCACTACCACTCTGAGGAGGGTTAGCACGACCACGGCACTACCACTTCACCAAACGGAGGGTTAGCACGATGGCGGCACTACCACTCTGAGGAGGGTTAGCACGACCACGGCACTACCACTTCATCGAAACGAAGGGTTAGCACGATGGCGGCACTACCACTCTGAGGAGGGTTAGCACGACCACGGCACTACCACTTCATCATCCAATCGAAGGGTTAGCACGACGTCGGCACACGACCTCGGCACTACCACTTCAAAATCTCAAGCCCTCTGAGGAGGCAAATCCCAAAGCCCTCTGAGGAGGCATCTCTTTATCTGACTCCCGGTAAGAAGGTAAGGTCTCCGCCGCAGGTATGGAATCCCCTCTCTCTTCCTCTTTGAATTTTGGCTCACCTAGGTGTCTATGCACTAGCTTCTCCAAAATTGGGGGCAACTGTAGACACCGGGTCCCGAGCTCAATATAAAAAATAAAAATTGTGATTTTTTATCTTTGATTATTCCCTCCGGAAAAAATGAAAAAATAATAATATATGTGATAATATATAAATATGTTTATGTGTAAAATTAATTAATTAATGTTGTTAGTTAATTAATTAGTCAATGTTATTGTATTAATTAATTGCATGTAAAATTAATGATTAATTAGTTAATTAATTAGTTAAAATGTTGAATGTTTAATTAATTAGATAAATTATAAGTAGATTAATTATATTAATGTGTTAATATATAATGTTTGATTAATTAATATATGTATGTGTGTGTTAATTTGAATTAAGTGAGATTAATTAAGATATGAAAATGGAGGGAAATAATTGAGTGGGAAATTACATTGATAACCTTAGCCCTAATATGGTGTATAAAAAGAAAATGATGAGTGAAAAAGAAAGGGGGGTCGGGAGATCAAAGAGAGAAGAGCAAGAAAAGAAAAGAAAAAAAAGAAAGAGAAGAGAGAAAGAAAAAGAAAAGAAAAGAAAGAGAGGAGAGGAGCAGACCAGGAAACCCACGACGCCGGACCGGAGAGAAGAAAAAGGAAAAAGGAGAGAGGGAGAAGGCGTCGCCTCCGCCGGCCACCTCCGACGCCGGATTCAGGCACGCGCCCCACCGGAAGAACCACCACGTCCGGGCGCACCCAGTCGTCGCCGCCGCTTCTCCATCGGACCCCGGCAGCCGGCGCGTGAGGGAGAAGGACCCGGACCGCTTTATCTCGTTTTCCGGCGACGGTGGACCTCCGATCGGCGCGTGGACACCGGATTTGGACTCCCGACGAGGCGATCTACGAGGCGGTGAGGGAGGTGCCGTCAACCGCCGCTCCGGCCAATCTCCGGCGACCTAAATCCGGTAAGCCTATTTTATATTAATTTATTTTAATATATTATTAATTAATATTATTATTATTTATTTATTATTATTATTATTAATATTTATTTAATTTCTGAATTATTAATATTATTATTATTATTATTATTATTATTATTATATTTATTTACTTAATTTCTGTTTATTATTATTATTATTATTATTATTATTATTATATTTATTTACTTAATTTCTGTTATTATTATTATTATTATCATTATAATATTATTATTATATTTATTCATTATTCTGATTTATTATTAATATTAATATTATTATTATTATTATTATTATTATTATTATTTATTATTGTTATTATTTATATTTATTTAATATTATTATGTTAATATTATTATTATTATTATCATTGATATTATTATTATTATTGTCTAATTTGTGTTAATTTTATGTTGATGTTGTTATTTAATTGATTTGTGATTATTTAATTTTATGTTTTATTATTATTATCATTATTGATTATTGTTAGAATTTAGTTATTTATTTATGTATTCATTTATTTATTTATTTAGAAATATGTAATTATTATTGTATGTATTTGTGGTTTGTAATAATAAATGATTTTTCGACCGTGTTTAAAAGAACCACCACACAAATGTTTTCCACTAAATAGAATGTTTGCTAAATAAAACTTGGACCAAATGTCCTATTTTTACCCAATAAAATTGTCACATGAAAATAGTTTTCCATAATAAACACACGCGGGGACCAAAGTTCTCAAAATAAATGAATAACCCGTTTTATGCATGTATAGCACACTTATAAATGGGAGTTGTATTCCGCTCCTAGTATTATTGTAATTTATTTGATTTAATCCTTTATTATTTTATTTATTTGTTTATCTATTGTTTTAAATACGTGAATAAATTGTGATTTAACCAAACTTGCATTGTGTGGAGAGAGAGCGAACTAATAAATTCAAAACTCAATTGTAAACTTAAGCAAGGTACGAATAAATGAGAAGTCCCGAACCCTGCTCTGGTCTTTGGGCTCAAGAGGCTAGAGGTTATCCTCCAAGACACCTCTTGTGTCACGAGACTTAGACGTTAATCCTAGGCCTAATGGCCCAATATGGATAAAATGCGCAAGTCTTAGGCTCTCCGAGGCGAGAGAAACTTTCCCAATGTTCTATTGGGTGGCGACTCCATGAAACCTCTTTGTTGCCCAACATAGACGCACTTGCGATTTATCGCAAGCTGTTGACGGACCCGCAATTGCCCCGATCGCCCACGTGCGGGCGGTCCGAACGGGCGGCCGCGGGGACCCGGCGCGCGTCACAGTGTCGCTTCTTCAAGGGCCGGCTTATGATTGGTGAAAGCTTGTGCTTCGTAATCATCAACGACCAGCTGAGTTGACATGGGAGTTCTTTAAGCATGAGTTTGAACAGAAGTATGTGACTAAAGCCTACCGAGAAGCCAAGTGGAAAGAGTTCATTAGTTTGAAGCAACGGGGTATGTCAGTGAGTGAGTACGAGAAGGAGTTTAGCCGGTTAAGCAAGTATGTGCCCGAACCGTTGTTGACAGAAGAGTTTAAGTGTAGGCACTTTCAGGAGGGATTGCGAGAGGTGATTAGAGGTCCGCTATTGGTAATGGCGGTCATGCAACAGGTGGGTTATTATCAGCTAGTGGCTGGAGCAATCAAGTTAGAGGAGTCTGAGATAATTAAGCAAATAAGTGAGCATAAGAGGAAAGCTTCGGATAGCAGACTTGGAAGTGGTAAGAAATCAAGAGGAGTTTCGAGTGGCCAATGTTTGAAGAGCTCGGTTCCAGCACGTTCCAAGGTTGGGAGTGTAGCTCCACCCTCTAGTAAGGGAAGTGTGATTCCGGAGTGCGAGCATTGTCAGAAGCGCTGATAAGTTTAAATTAAATAATGTTTTGATGTGAATTTAGAGATTATTTCTTAGTCTAAAAGTTGTTATTTGTGTTAATTTTTTATAAAATGTCATTTGATGTTATTTGGTGCACTAAATGGAGATTTATGTTGTTTTGGCAAAATTTTAGGTAGGTTACACGGCGGTGAAGGAATCTCTCACCGCCGTGTGAGACGGGAGGCCAGAATCACGAGGAAAAAATTAAGGAAGCAGACTGGAATGTTTACAAGGCGGTGAGAAAATTCTTCACCGCCGTGTGAATCGAAATCAAAAAATTTAGTAACAGACCTGGAACATTTACACGGCGGTGAAGAATTTCCTCACCGCCGTGTAACCTCAAAATTTCAGAATAAAAATATATCTAGAGCTATTTACACGGCGGTGAGGATATATCTCACCGCCGTGTAACTTTTAAGATCTATTGTCTGAATCAAATCAAGGAAAAATCAGATTTGGAGGCCACCGAATAGACTTTTGACTTTTATTGTTGGGGGAAAACTAGCTTAAAGGAGGACGATTTTGGAGGAGTGAGGGGAGGACGAGAGTTTTAGTTTGAGTTTGGCTAAAAAAATAAACTCTGAGTTTTCTGATCTGGAAATTCTTAGAAGTGAGATTTCAATTCTGTAATTTAATTTGGAAGTTGGAATAGCTGATTCAGTTGAAGAACATCGTTTGGTTTACTATAAGATTTTCATTTTCAGATTCAAATGGGTAATATCAATTTCTCTCTATTTAATTCAGTCTTTATTTCAAGTATGAGTGAGTAATTTTATTTCTTGTTAAGGGATGCCTTAAATCCCCAATAAATCATGTGAATATTTTTTATGGATTGTTTTATGCATATACTCAGTTGTATTTTCTCTGATTTTATTTGTTGTTGCTGAATAGAGTACAAGTTAAGGGGAGATCTACCAAGATAAACTTTAATTGTAATCAGTTCATAAATACATACAAATATACTTCATTTTTATCTTCTCTGAAATTATCTGTTGTTGCTGGTTTGAATGCAAGTTAAGGGGAGATCTATCAAGATAAACTTTGATTGCAATCAGCCCATAAATACATACACATGTTCTGTTTTATTTTAATCAACTTTCATTGATTTGATGAATCCGAATGGGTAGTTAAAATATGCGAATGTTTATTTCAATAGGTTCAGAATGGTGGAAGATAAATGAGTTTGATATCTGAATCCGGAATGGTAGGATTATTTAACTTAGAACTTTAAGATCTGTAATAATGCTAATTTATGTGCTGAATCCGGATTGGTAAGTGCATGTTTTAGAGAAGCTGGATCCGAAAGGCAAGCTATGGTATAGGCAAGGTTATTCACTGATTGTATATGAAATTGTTGAATTAAGTATTCACATGATATTATTGGGGAGAATGGGTATTCCTTAGCAAGATCTCTTAGTTATTTCATCAAATTGCTGTATTATTAAATCGTTAATATTCTTAGACATTAATATCATCAATTAGATTATTAATTTTTCTGTGTTAAACAATCACCACATCAAAATAATTGGGAATTCTTTAGCATACATTTAATTATTAAAATTTACACAACACAGTCCCTTGGGTTCGATAACTTGTGGTCTTAATTATACATCACTATATTACTTGTCGATTCAGTAAACTTGCTGAGGTCGCGTCAAGCGCCATTGGGGCGAGTGCCCGAGGATTTTTGGAGCATGCTTTAAGTGTAGAAGTAAGGAGCACCTCCTAGCCAATTGTCCAGAAAGACAAGAGGTTAAAGATCAGCCTGAAAGTAGAGTAAGCGATGGTAGGTCAAGAGGGAACCGAGGTGGTAGAGGTAGTGGAAGACCTTCGCAGGTGCCATCGAAAACAGTGCAAAAGACTCCAGCTGAAAGAGAGTATGTGCGACCACGAGTGTATGCTATGATTAGAGAAGATACCCTTGAGCCTGCAGGTCCTTCTGGTAATTTTTAAATTGTTAAGTTCTTTTTATTATTGGTTTGGGTTGTTGGATAAGTAGTTAGCGGAGAAATTTTGAGGACGGAATTTCTTAAGGGGGAGTGATTATAACAACCTAAAATGGGCTTAGACGAAATTTGCATGCTAAGTCGGCAATTAAAGGGTAATTCGCTAATTATGCATGTGGGATTGGAATAATTAAGCATTTAATTGAAGAGTTAATTAAAGTTGAGAAAAATAATTTGTGTTAGTGAGTGAAGTGTAACTTTCGAAGGATTTAAGTGAGATTTTGGGGGACCAAAAGAGAAAGTCAAGGTTTTTGACTCTTTGGTCCAATAGGAGCTCGCCACATAGGATTGGGTGGTTGAGAGCATTAATGAGAAGTGAGGGAAGGAGTGAGGAAAGCAAGAAAGCAGATTTTATGCTTGTTATTCACGTTTCCTCTTCTTCTTCCTTCTTCCTTCTTTCTTTTTCTGCTCTCCCTTGTTGTCTTAACGTGAATCTTCAAGTTGAGTGGGATTTCTCTGAGTTTGAGCTGGGTTTTGAAGGTAAGTGCCTAAGTTTGAATTGGATTTCTTCTCCTTCTTCTTCTACTCTATTTTTCTGGGTTTGAAAAGGGGTTATTGGTTGGTTTGATTAAGTGAGTTTTGGCTGGGTTTTGTGCAAGAATCGGAGGATAGAAGAAAGAGCAAGTGGGAGCTTGAAGTGGACGGACTGAAGCTGCATTTTTGCCAAGTTTGGGAGCTTGTCTGCCCTAGTTCTCATTTGCATTGAGAGTGTGTGTTATGTCTTTTAATTTTGGAATTTTAGTGATTTGTTTGGGTTTATGCATGTGTTAATGAAGTAGTGAATTTTGGTTCAATGATAGTGATATATTGGTGTTTGTATGTGTGTTGGAAGTATATGAGCATGTAATGTGGATAAATTTCTGGGTTTGTCCATTGTTGTGTTAATTTAGAGATATTGAATGATTATTGTGTAAATTCTGTTTATGTATGATCATGAGCATGTTTAGATTGCATGTGCTTAGTAAATTGAAATGGAATGCATGATTGTATGAGTTATTGTTGAGTGTGAATTAAGTCTGGCATGTAAACAAGTGTTATCTGCTACAAATTCTGGGTTCTAAGTGTTTTACACGGCGGTAAGGGATAGCATACCGCCGTGTAAACCTATTCTGCCTTGTGTTTTTCTTTGCCGTCCTGTCACACGGCGATAAGAACGTTCCATACCGCTGTGTAACATGTTACACAGCGGTAAGGAAAATGCATACCGCCGTGTAATTTGCTTCTGTCCCTTTTATTTGTTGGCTTCATTATACGGCAGTAAGGCTTACCCATACCGCCGTGTAACTCCCTTCTGTTTTGAGATTTTGGTTTTGAAGTGTTAAATGGCTATGAGGGATTTGCATATTATCCTGTAATCCATATATTTTTCCAACTTTATCTTTAAAATACTTTGCATGGTTTAGTGCTATTGCATGACCTATGTCTTGGGGATTTTGTCTTGCATATGCTATTGCTCTAATTTGTGTAAATGATTAAGGAAATGGTAGTGTTTTGATTCTGATTATTCTTGTATTGATCAGTGATATGTTTAGAGAGAGTGTTTGAGCCTGAAGTGTCATGTTAGTGGATAGATAAGCATGCTTATAAAGGGATAGTGAGTGCAGCTGCCTATTTTAGCCCCATTTGGGCCTTAGCGATGACCCCGCTTATAGGGTCTTAGTGATACTGTTGAGACTTCAGTCTCCAGTTTTGATTAATGATAATGCCAAAACTTCGGTCTCCCTGTAGTGTTCCCGTATCCACGGCAAATAAAATTCAGGCTACCTTGTGATGCTCGATATCTATGATTAGTGAAGTGTTATATATATATATATGAGTGATCCTGATGTTGTGAATATGTTCTTGATATCTCTGATCTTAGTTAATGTAGCGATTAAGTGAGTTGATGTATATATATATCTATGCATGAATTCGCTTGACATATTTGTCTAGTGTACTGAATCATGCCTTGTGATGACAAGTTAGTTATGAATGTTCAGTGATTGTGCATTGTGCATATTGTCTGCTGCCAATATTAGTGATCTCGATAAGTGATGTTTATTCACATGTTTGGCATGGAATTTCTTGTATATTGTTCAGTGCTTCTTTTGTCTTTATTCCTCCCCACTAAGCGTTATTGCTTAGCACGGGTTCTTTTCCCATGTAGGTGGCAGGATAGTGGTTCTGTTCGAGTCGCGCATCTGCAGGTTGGCCACATAGGAGTGGAGTTTTATTTTATTTTGTACTCCTCCTTTATTCTTTTTGTATATCATTTTGGGCATGTAATTATGTAATTTTTGTGGGTACAGTGATATATCTATTAAATGATCCTCTTATGTAATTTTGGATAATGTATTTATTCATATTATGATTACATTATATTTTCGTATATATATGATATTGGATTTTCTATTATTCTATAGTGTATGCATCCGCTGTTATGCATGTATGTATGTTTGAGTGTTAGTGATTGAGTGTTGGGTAGCACCCCGGCATCCTTCTAACGGGGGTGTCACGGGATATTACAGCCCTCCGTTCTATTTTGGACCCTGATCAGGTCCCCGTTTGGTTCCTCGCGAACCTCAAGGTGTCTGGATCTTGTTTAAGATCCCCTCTGTATAATGTTTTTGAATGAGAAAAATGTGATGTTGCTTTTCGATTCGTACCCGTAAGGTACCACCATGCGTTCACTTGTTATCCACTACTGTGAGTCAGTAGGTGTTATATTTCGTTGTGTTATCAGAATGTGAATCCGAATGACTATGATTATAAGTATGTGAATCAGTTAATATATCAAGGTGATTATGAGCCTTTGAATGCTTACGAATGTGATTCGATTATGATCATATCTTATATGATATTCAGCTTATACCATTATTTATGCATTTTTCTTCGATGACCATTGTGAATGGCCGTCCACATTATTGCTGTTTGTTTCCCCATATCGCTTAGCACTGGTGTTTTATCCGTGCAGGTGCAGAAGATGTATAGCTTTTTGGAGACTCGCCGCAAGTCAAGCCAACATAAAGGGAATTGATGTTAGGACTTAGCTTTTTGTTATATGATTTTTTTTTTGTAATAGTGAACTCTCAGTGTATTTATTCTTTTGTTTCGCTTCTGCATTGTAATTTTTTTTAAAGATGTAATTATTTTGGTAATATCAGAGCAGTTATGTAAAGAATATTATTAATCCAAGTGTGAATGATCAATTTGGTTTTAAAATTTAAATTCCGCTGTATATATGTATGTTTATATTATGTAGATGAATGTTAGTGTACCATTTTGCTTGGTGACACCCTTGCTCGTACGGGTTCTCACTCCATTGCGGATGGGTTCGCCTACGTATGGGTAGCGGGTGTTACAAATAGTGTCAGTTGTGTCAGTAGTATGCAGATTTGAGGCACTTGCCAGTATAAGAACTACCCAGTTTGACGTCGCTTTGGCCTTTCGCAGCTTGGGGATTAGACATTATCGGAGAGATACGCCCCACAGCCTCTAATGGCCATAGATTTATCATAGTTGCTATCGACTATTTTACCAAGTGGGTAGAAGCAGAATCATTCAATGGCCAGGTTCATTAAAAAGAATCTGATATGTAGATATGGTCTCCCACACCACATTGTGTTCGATAATGGGGTCCAGTTCATGGCTAAAACAAAGAAGCTACTCTAGAGATATGGCATCGAGGATCATAAGTCCTCTCCATATTGCCCACAAGCCAACAGGGAAGTAGAGGCTGCCAATAAGAATGTTAAGAAGATTTTAGCCAAGATGGTTCAGAGATACAAAGATTGGGCAAAAAAGTTGCCTTTCGCACTCTAGGGCTACAAAACCACAGTAAGAACATCTACAGGGGCCACACCGTATTCCTTGGTGTATGGCACAGAAGCTGTACTGCCAGTCGAAGTGGAGCTCAGGTCTTTAAGGGTAGTCATGGAGGCTCAGATCCCGAAAACCGATTGGGCGCAGCAACGATTGCAGCAATTGAACATCCTGGATGAGAATAGATTGCGAGCCAATTATCACAACCAAGTCTATCAGAAGAGGCTTGCGCGTTCATTTGGGAAAAAGGTTAGAAAGCACTCGTTAAAGGAGGGAGATCTAGTTTTCAAGCAAATGAGGCTAAATGCATCGAATATACGGGGAAAGTTTAGATCGATATGGTAAGGCCCCTTTATTCTAAAAAAGCTACTATCTAAGGGAGCAGCAAATTTGTCGGACAGCGATGGGAATGAGTTTAAGGAATTGGTCAACATCAGACTTAAGAGGTTCCACGGCTAGAGACATAAAAATCGAAAGAAGAGAATAAATACCGTGTAGGTCAAAAATAGAAAAAGGCAGCCTTGCTAAGATTGGGTGCCTCGTCAGGGTGAAAACCAAAAAAGGCATCTTGGGCAAAAATTAGAGGCTCGAGAGAAAATGTCCAGTCAAGAAAACCTGAGAGGGCTAATTGGTAATAGGAATTTTGATGCTATTAAGATCTACTCTGAGAATAGATGAAGTTTTCCATTTTGAACTGATGTTAGATAATAATCATGTATGGTGAAATCACGCTGAAATATACACAATTTTTGCAAAAGGAAATAAAATAAAAGCAATTCAATTCATGTGTTCATTATTTTCTAGTTCTTTTATAAAAAGAAAAATATCTGATCATCATGGAATACATGAAAAACTAAATTAAACTCTACTGCTACTCTCGCCAGCCACATGCCTAAGTCGGTGGATCCTATTGTCAACAGTAGGGCTAAGCACCGATCTCTTGTAGGCACTAGTGCAAATGGTGGAGCAATCTCTAACAGAAGGTGGGATGGTCTTCACCGGTAGTCTGGCTCAGAGATTATGATACCTAGATGTGCAGGCCGAGGATAGGACACCACCCTAAAAAGCTAAAGGGAGTCTCATGACATCTTGAGTCAGCCTAAACTGTTGAGTACAATGTGCAGTGATGTAAAAAGTTACCTCATTAAGCCTGCACACTAGAACACACCCCGAGGAACCGTCAGTGACCACAGCGGTAGAATGGAGCCATGCGCTTATAAATCTGATGTCCTCATCTGCCATCTCACTAAACTGAGCAACACCCTCGTCGGGAGAGGTAAAAGCGTACAATCACTACTGAGGTAGGAAATGCCTCAAGGAATACTGGCCAATCACCCTGGGAGGGGGCTCTGACAAAAGCTTCAGTTTCTCTTGTAGCCACACCTACAAGACAAGAAGTTAAAAAAAAGCCGTTGGAATGGGTAGGATCCACTCCGGATAAAAATAAGGCACGGAGTTGTGTGAAAATCCGAAAGGACACATTTCCCGTTCAGAAAAGCTAGTGTGAAAATCTAAAAGGGATGCACTACCTTTTGAAATGATAACTTACCTGGAGTAATAAGGGACTCCCAGTGAAGGCAATAAAAGGGTCGGCACAGACAGAGTCTAAACTCAGGATCATCTCAGATAGAATCAGAGGGAATAGCGTAAGCCCGTGATGGATGCCATCTACTATTTTGAACAGTCTAAAATCTCCAGTCAACTCAGTAAAAGTCACTGTTAGAAATCTAGAGAGGCAAAATAATAAGACAACGCTTGCCTGATAGGTAGACATATGAGAATAGCCCTCTAGTGCCTCAACCAATGGCTCTAGAGCGAAGGCCACCCCCTGAGGGGCCAGTTGAGTGGCAACTTCAGAAGAAACACCCAAGGTCAGTGCAATGTCCCTTGCACAGACAAAACCACAAATCGAGATGCGAGGTGGTGTGCTGAGTGGAAGCCTTGCCCCAATGATAGCAGCAAACTCCTCAGGTAAGGGGCATAATTCCTAGTAGGTAAACCTAAAGACATGAAAACAGGGGTCTTAGAAGCGGACTGCATCTAGAAGAAGGTTTTGGTCAATCTTAACTCTTCTTAGAAATTTCAAGCAAAAAATGGGGTTAGGGTGGTATTTTTCCAAGTTTGGGGGTTATCTAGAACTCGGTGCATCTTAGTGAAAGCAGATGAGGACATTCTCTAAATATTGCGGTTAAAAATTAAAACTAACAAGAAAGGGAAGAAGGAAAGAAAGAAAAACTTGGAAGAGAAGCTCTGGCTAAGGACCGAGGTGCGGAGTGCACGAAATTCAAAGAAATAAGGGGCTATTTAAAGAGAAGCGTCGACAGATGGGCTGCCCGTCTGTCGGCATTCCGACGGGGAGCCCGTCGGTCAAGCCAGTTGACCTCTGGCGAATTTATCTCCTATATATTTCATGCATATCACGCACATAAAATAATTTTTTTGCATATATCGATCGACTTTTGTTTGTAGGGGAGAAAATTCGACAGATACGTGTATCGGGGATGAAAATCGGGAGCAAAATGTTCAGGGAGTATTTATGTTTTTCGAAAAATTTTGAAGAAGGAGGGAAAGAAGAAAAGAAAAGAAAATAGGAATTTTAAGCAGCCGACGGGGTGCCCATCTCTTGGTCTTCCGACGGGCTACCCGTTGGTCACGAAAAACTATAAAAGGTGCGCGCTTCAGTTTTCGATTTCTCTTTTTCTTCCCTCTCCTCGCAAACCGATGCCCTCTTATGGTTTTTCACCCATTTTTTGCACATTTCTTGTCCGTTTTGCATGCTACTTGCGCCAAAATGATCCTTACATCGTTGTGCACACTTAGGACCAATTTTCTTTCGTTTTCTCGAGTTCATTTTCAGTCCATCTCGTCGACTATCGGTTGGTTTTGACATAATTTCTCCTTTTTTTTTAGTTTATTCTTACTTGATTTTCACTTTTAATGCATGATAAGGGTATATTCTCTAAGTGTAGGACTAAATTCTACCTATTTATTTTTGGCATTTTTGGGACTATATGCATTGACTACTAAGCATAAACCCTGTTAGTCATTATAAAAATGTAGAAGCAAATAATGAACAAAATGGACTTATGAACATGCCACCACCTGACTAAAATTTGAGGACCAAGTTAGACTAAATTGGATGTTTAATCACCTTGTAGAATGAGTGAACAAATGAAATTGTTATTTGGGGCCTGAGGCCTGTCCTTCTTTTTCTTGTATTTTCATGCAGGGAGTTGGGCACATCCTTGCCGGGATGCTGCCCAAAGTTTTCTAGAATTTCCAAAAAATTGTTTGGGGCTTGAGGTCTGCCCATTCATTTGCGATTTTTATGCAGGAAGTTGGGCACATCCTTGTCGGGATGCTGTCCAAATCTTTTTAATTTTTTGGATAGGCACATCCTTATCGGGATGTTGCCAAAAGTTTTAGGAGGCACATTTTTAGCCAAAATGCTGCTGAAATTTGTAAAATTTTCAATCTTTCATTTAGCTTACTCATGATACAAGGCTAACTTTTATTCTTTTCAAGATGCCTCCATGATGCAACGTCCCTCAGGATAAGGCCGAGGCTCAGGCCCTAGAGTGGATGAATGATCAGGCTAGGAGGAGGTTTCAGACTCTAGCACAAGTGTAGTTTCGCGCCAGCCGCTTCATCTCTAGGCCATTTCTGCAGAGTATGAGGATGCTTGAGGAGGTCGATGCGCTTATAGTGGCGGCAGGATGGATAGAGTTTTTATGGCCCTCATTTTAAACCCATCCCGAGGTTGTCAGGGAGTTCTTGGCCACTCTTCATTATGGGGGATTCCAGAGGTCGAACACGGAGGAGGGGGTCATTCAGTTTTGGATCAGAGGGCGCCATCATAGCATCACACGCTGGACTTTTATGGAGGCCATGGGGATGATGTGATGATCCCCCAGAGAGATTTTAGGAGGCATCATTAAGAGATTATTGTTATGCCAGGGGTGTCGTATGACCATGATACGGCAAAGAGTATAGTGCTCTCATCTTAGGCATTACGGTACATACATAGGGTCCTCTCTAGTTCGTATCTGGGTCGGGCAGGTAACCCGAGGTCTGTGAATGGAGTTGAGATTTGGAGCTTGTAGGCAATGGCAGCAGGATGATGCCTTAATATTAGCCACGAAATAGTGGCTAACTTGGTCAGGGTCTCATGGGGGACAGCCCCTATTCTGTGGGCCGGCAGAGTGGTCACTAGGCTATTGCTACACTTGAGAGTGGATCCTGGCAGTTATGGGCCTCTATTGGATGAGGTTATTTTTGTGGATACTACAGCAGCTCAGACTATGGGGATGATTGCACTAGTACATGGCCGCCCAAAGGAGTTTCGTCTACTATCTATGGCAGAGACCCAACGGTTGTTTAACTTGCCTTCGATCCAGCCAGAGGGGGATGATCAGGGAGTAACCCTGGAGGAGGATTAGCCTCCGTTGTAGCCCCAGTCTCGGGAGTATCAGGTTCCACAACCACCTCCATAGCAGCTTCAGTCGGAGGAGGAGCCGCCTCAGACTCCATTTGACATGGGTATCGAGTTTAGCGTGGATGACCCGCTAAACACCCCTCCGTCGCAGAGAGCACAGAGGCTCACTCCACCACCACCATTGCAGGTCTAGCGTTCTGAGCTTTGGGAGACTGAGAGGTTCCACCCCTACAGCAGGCCAGGACATTCGGGGGCATCCACCTCCACAGCATCTCCACCAGAGCACCGGGCAGAGCCAGCATGCCCCAGTCCATCTCCACCTCTGCAGCCAGCTCAACTTGATATCATCACTACAGGAGGAGAGAGATCAGGTCGTGCTTGAGCATCTAGACCAGTAGCAAAGGGTTATAGAGGAGCAGGGGAGGATCATAAAGGAGTTGAGTCATAGTTTGGGTGCCTCCCAGGCTGCAGCAGCCCAGAGGGTGGATAAGACCATTCAGATGGTTGACAAGTCCGTCACTGCTCTCAGATTCTGGATAGATGTGTTAGAGGGCACAATACCGACCATATTTGCATCTATCAGGGAGTTTAGGGAGCAGATGGAGACCAAACTCACAGGTATCGGGGATGCAGCTGGACATCAGACCACGAGACTATCGAGGGCCTTCACAGAGCTGGGTGGCATAGTCAGAGACACTCTAGAGTTCCTTAGGGTTTGTGCTTAGCCGTTCCTGGATGAGTACGCTCAGTTCCAGTTCCGGTAGGCCTCTCGAGCGACGGGACACCAAGCATCTGCACCAGTCGTCGTACCACTGTGACAAGCCACAGGGGCCGGGCCCTCAGTGCCTAGCAGCCAGACCTCTACCTCCAGAGCTGGGCCATCCACGTCCTCATATGGTTATTAGCCTATACACGTATCTGATGATTAAGAGGACCCGGAGGAGCCCTCGGACTATTTTCCCCTCTACGGTATTCAGGGAGTGTTTTATGTATTTGTATATTTGTTGTACAAAATTTACATTTTGTTAGTGTAACTTATGTTTTGTTAAATTTACGTTTCACCTTGTATATTTACATTCTTGCTAACATTTTACTTGCACTTCCAAAATGTTTGATAACACAATAAGCAAGAAAGATGAAAATAAATGACAACATAAAAAATGTATATGAAATTTTCATTTTGAGATGAATCAAACTATAATGAATTAATAAGATCTTCTACAACTACAGGGACATGACGCCATGCTGACCCGAGGAGGGTTAACAATCAGACACCGTGGAAACCGAGTGAAGGCCAGTAGGGCAGATGCGATAGAATAAATCACAATTGAGTTGTAGTTAGATAACACTGCATCTTATGACAATCAGATATCGTGCAAGCCGAACGAAGGCCAGCAGGACAAATGCGATAGAATAAATCACAACTGAGTTATAGTTAGATAACACTACATCTCACGATAATCAGATACCGTGCAAGCTGAACGAAGGCCAACAGGACAGATACGATAGAACAAATTGCAACTGAGTTGTAGTTGGATAACATGACATCTCACAATAATCAGATACTGTGCAAGCCAAATGGGAGCCAGAAGGATAAATGCGATAGAGAAAAATGCTCGTGAACGGGCCGCAATTGGATAACACCGCAGCTCAAACAGTGACAATCAGGTACCTTGCAGATCGGATGAGGGTTAGCGAGGGTATACCATGCATATCGAATGGTGATAAGTAAAATAATTATGAAGGAGGTCGTAGCAGAATACGTTACAAACCTTTGGTAGCAGGCTACAAATCTGTTGCACCGCGAAGGGTAAGGACTGCCTCCGGTATGCATCTCTTGCCTTCTTCTTTGAATTTTGGCTCATCTAGACTCTAGTGTACTAGTTTCCCCAAAATTGGTGGCAATTGTAGACACCGGGTCCTGAGGTAGTCCAAATCAGAGTTACCCGATGAAGATATCAATGTCCATTTCAGGGCAAATGGTCGAAAGTTATGGGCTTTCGCCCTTCGAATTCACAAGGATTTAAGATTTTTCGATAATAGGAGGTTTTTTGTGAGGAGTTCATTTATGGGAAATTTTCTATATTTGTTGACCGATGAGAGGCCCATCGGTCAAGAGGGATGCCCATCGCTCGTGCTGAGAGATGGCCTCCCCTCGTGCGAGCGGCGCCCATCGCTCTTGTTGAGAGATGGCCTCCCCTCACGTGAGCAGCACCCGTCGCTCGCTCAAGATAGGCCCATCTCTCGCAGAAGCGATGCCCGTCATCCACATGCGGGGGCTCTTCTCTCGAGGGGAGCGACGCTCGTCGCTCACGCGTGAGGCGCTTGTCTATCGTGAGCGACGATTATCCCTCATCACCCGTCCCTCGCAGAATAGCTCGCAGCTCGAAAGATTAGGCGTGTCCCGTGACAGATGCTGTGATGCGCGCCGAAACGTATGGTGCCCCGAACCGCCCACCCTCAGGGCGATTGGGAGGAGGTTCACGAAAACTTGTAAGAAATTACAAGTGCGTCCATTTTGGGCAACAAGGAGGTTTTTTGGAGTCGCCACCCAATAGAACATTGGAAAAGGTCGTCTAGCCTCAGTGAGCCTAAGACAGTGCTGCTATGTCCATTATAGGCAAGCCGGAGGTGTCTTAGAGGTATCAACCCTAATGATAGGATGGTCCTCTAGCCTCACGCTTGGGCAAACCAGAGGTATCTTGGAGGTATCCACCTTAATAGAACATTAAGATGGCCCTCTCGCCTCGTGGTGCCTAGAATTGTGCAAGTTTGATCCTTTTACGGGACACAAGAGGTGTCTTGGAGGTTTCCACCCCAACAAAATGACGAGGTGGCCCTCTCGTCTCATTGAACCCAAAGACCAGAGTAGATTCGGGACTTCCCATTTATTCATACCTTGGTTAATTTTATAATTGAGCTTTGAATTTAGCGTTTTATCCCTTTTCTCATTCAATTCGGTGCAGTTTAATTCAAGCGTAAGTTATTCATTCAAAGGAAGCGATGAATAAAACAAGATTAAAATAAAGAAAAGAAAATAAGTACAACAAAACTAGGGGCGGAATACAACCCCCATTGTAAATAAAATACAAATCATACATAAATCGACATATTGATTAAGAATGATGAGGACATTGGTCCTCGCATGCATGTTTATCATAAAACAATTTTGATGTGAAAATTTTTATTTTGGATGGAGAAAATAGGGAAATTGGTCCCATTTTTATTAGGAAAGGTTCCAAGTTAATTCATAAAAATGTTTTTGTGATTTTCTTTTTCGCATGCCTAAAATAAACAATTTTATAAGAAAATTACATGGCAAAATAAATGAAAAAGCCAAATAAATAAAATATTACAAATAAAACAATTAAATATCTAACCCAAATGAGCCTTCTAGATCTCCGCGTGTGCTCGTAAAAAATGCCCAAGTAAAGAAATTAAGTTGTGAAATAAAAATAAAACACTAATGAAATAATGTTAGTAATTAAATCAATTAAATCAACTAAGTACATAATAAATGATAAAATAAAATAAAATAAAATAAGATAAAATAAAATAAGGTGACGACAAAATGACAAATGAATTAATATGTTAACAATTTAGAATAAATGAGACAAATGTGTTATGAATGACAAATGAATTAAATGATGTGATTGAAATAAATAAAACATGTTAATGAATTAATACATGAAAATATATACATGATAATGATAATAATGAAAATAAATAAATAAATAAATAAATAAACAATGAATATATATGATAATAACAATGAAAAAAGAATGATAAAAAATGAATAAAAGAATGATGAAAATAATTAAACGAATGACATGATTAATTGATATTATCCCAATTAACTTAAAATATTTACATGGCAAAAAAATCAATTAAAATAAATTAATTAATTACATTTTAAAAATAATGAGAAATTAAAGCAAAAAATAAATTATTTACATGTTAGCAATAATAAGAAATCAATATTTACATGAACAAAAATAATATATTAATATGTTAAATGAGACAAATATAAAAGCAATAGAACAAATAAATAAATAAATGAAAATAATAAAAATAATACATGTTAATCAATTAAATATGAA
Source organism: Excoecaria cochinchinensis (assembly GCA_947683425.1). Classification (NCBI taxonomy): domain Eukaryota; kingdom Viridiplantae; phylum Streptophyta; class Magnoliopsida; order Malpighiales; family Euphorbiaceae; genus Excoecaria; species Excoecaria cochinchinensis. The sequence continues at coordinate 14,214,637 of CANTUQ010000031.1, forward strand.
TAAAATAATAAAAATAGGAATAAAAAGATTAGGTCCAGAATGTTTACCCTCAGAGTTTCGGATTCGATAAAGGTAAAAATTATGATTGATTTCCTTGTTTTTGATTTGCCAGATTAGAATTAAAGATGATAAAAATGTTGAAATTTTATTCCGAGAAAAAATATTAAAAAAATGATCAAAATGTTCTCATTAACAAACAATTATTTTATTTGTCTCAAAAAAAAAATCATTTGTGGAAAAAACTTCTTTTTTAGAAAGTCAAATGAAAATTAGATTTTAGGAACAAAACAATTATTTTGTTTGCTCCAAAATCCATTGTTCATCAAAAAGTGATTCAAAATAATAAAAAAAACCTAGAAAAAATTTCATTGAAAACAAATAAAAGGTTAAAAAATGAATTTTGAGAGCAAATAATTATTTAATTTGTCTCAAAATCAAGTTCATCAAGAATATTTCTTCTAAAAATATATTTAGAAGAAATTCTATTGAAAAAAGGAAGAAGAATTGAACTATTTTTATTTTTTTGTTGGGGAAAAAATGTAATCAAAGTTAGAGAGAATTTTTGAGAGGAAGAAGAAGAGAAAAGATGAAGAAAAAACCCTAAAAAAAATTCCCCCTAATTAGCTTTCATCCTTTTCTTTTTATGTAAAGAAAATATTAAAACCCCCCTAATTAATGAAAAAATCATAATTAAATCAGATATGAATTATTTTAAATTTTAAAAATTGAAAAAAGCCTTTAAAACCCCTAAAAAATGGGATAAAAATAGAATTTTGGGTGAAAAATCGAAAAAAACTGAATTTCGGGCGATTTCAACGGATTTGAGGCGGACAGGGCTGACGGACGCCCGTTGTTGGGGAGCGAGGGGCTGCCAGCCCTCGGGCTACATGCTGGCGAGCGCCGCGCCTCGCACGCGCGAGCGACGTCGCGCGCGCAGGCGCTGCCGGGGTTGTGGCTGATGCTCGACCCCTTTTTGTTTTTTAAATCTTTAAAATTAACAAAAAATACTATAATTTCTAAGCCCCATTTTTCAAATCTAATTTTTAAAATATTTTTTATTATTTTTTAATTTTTCACTCTAAAATGAAAATTTTAAGAGGAAATCATCATTTTTAACCTTTTTTGCCTATGACAAGACATTTTATTATCATTGGGTAACTCTGATCTGGGCTATCTCAGGACTTGGTATCTACAGTTGCCCCCAATTTTGGGGAAACTAGTGCACTAGTGCCTAGATGAGCCAAAATTCAGAGGAGAAAGAAAAGAGATGCGTACCTGAGGCAGCCCTTACCTTTCTGCCGTGTCGAATGTTGTGATTTGTTGCCGTTGAGCTTTAGTGCTATTCGACTGTGGCTCATTTGCAATCTTTTCTATCGCATTGTCCCGCTCGCCTCCGATCGGCCTGCACGTCGTCTATGAGATGCGGTGCCCTCTAACCCCTCTCCCGTTGCGATCTGTTCTATCACATGTGCCCCGCTGTCCTCCTCTCGGCATGCACGGTGGCTGATCTATCCCGCTGGCCTCATCTCGGCTTGCACGGTGTCTGTGAGATGCGGTATTCTCTAACCACAGTCCCTTTAAGATCTGTTCTATCGCGTATGCCCCGCTGTCCTCATCTCGGCATGCATGGTGGCTAGTCTGTCCCACTGGCCTCATCTCGGCTTGCATGGTGTCTGCGGGATGCGGAATTCTCTAACCGCAGTCCCGTTGCGATCTGTTCTATCGTGTGTGCCCTGCTGTCCTCATTTGGGCATGCACGGTGGCTTGCCTGCCCCGCTGGCCTCATTTCGGCTTGCACGGTGTCTGTGGGATGCGGTATTCTCTAACCACAGTCCTGTTGCGATCTGTTTTATCGCATGTACCCCGCTATCCTCGTCTCGGCATGCACGGTAGCTGGCCTATCCCGCTGTCCTCATCTCGGCCTGTACAGTGTCAGTGGGATGCAGTGTTCTCTAACCATAACCCTGTTGCAATCTGTTCTATTGCGTGTGCCCCGCTGTCCTCATCTCGGCATGCACGGTGGCTAATTTGTCCCGCTGGCCTCATCTCGACTTGTGCAGTGTCTATGAAATGTAGTGTTCTCTAAGTACAATCCCGTTGCGATCTGTTCTACTGCATGTGCTCTGCTGGCCTCATCTCGGCTCGCGCAGTGTCTGTGAGATGTAGTGTTCTCTAACTACAATCCCGGTTGCGATCTGTTCTACCACATGTGATCTGCTGGCCTCATATCTGCTCGCGCAGTGTCTGTGAGATGTAGTGTTCTCTAACTACAATCTCGGTTGCAATTTGTTCTACCGCATGTGTTCTGCTGGCCTCATCTCCGCTCGTGCAGTATCTGTGAGATGTAGTGTTCTCTAACTATAATCCCGGTTGCGATCTGTTCTACCGCATGTAATCTGCTAGCTTCATCTCGGCTCGCGCAGTGTCTGTGAGATGTAGTGTTCTCTAACTACAATCCCGTTGCAATTTGTTCTACCGCATGTGCTCTGCTGGCCTCATCTCTGCTCGCTTAGTGTCTGTGAGATGTAGTGTTCTCTAACAATAATCCTGGTTGCGATCTGTTCTACCACATGTGATCTGCTGGCCTCATCTCGGCTCGCGCAGTGTCTGTGAGATGTAGTGTTCTCTAACTACAATCCCGGTTGCGATCTGTTCTACCGCATGTGATCTGCTGGCCTCATCTCGGCTCGCGCAGTGTCTGTGAGATGTAGTGTTCTCTAACTGCAATCTCGGTTGCAATCTGTTCTACCGCATGTGATCTGCTGGTCTCATCTCGGCTCGCGCAGTGTCTGTGAGATGTAGTGTTCTCTAACTGCAATCCCGGTTGCGATCTGTTCTACCGCATGTCATCTGTTGGTCTCATCTCTGCTCGCGTAGTGTCTGTGAGATGTAGTGTTCTCTAACTACAATCCCGGTTGCGATCTGTTCTACCGCATGTGATCTGCTGGCCTCATCTCGGCTCGTGCAGTATAACCTTGGTAGCGTTCAACCGATCCGTTTAACATCTTATCTGCTAACCATTATCCGGTCAGTGTAATATCTGCTAACCACCATCCGGTCAGTACAATATCTGATCTGCTAACCACCATCCGGCTAGTACAATGTCTGATCTGCTAACCACCATCCGGTCAGTATAATATCTGATCTGCTAACCCCCATCCGGCTAGTACAGTGTCTGATCTGCTAACCCCCATCCGGCTACTACAATATTCTGATCTGCTAACCCCCATCCGGCTAGTACAATGTCTGATCTGCTAACCCCCATCCGGCTAGTACAATATTCTGATCTGCTAACCACCATCCGGCTAGTACAATATTCTGATCTACTAACCCCCATCTTGCTAGTACAATATTCGTCTGCCGACCATCCTTAGGTTAGCATGGTGACTCACTCGTCATTGTCTTTACTAGCGCTTATCATGAACCCTTTCTCCTACAACAGGGAAAAAACAAATACGCAGGGTATATAAAATAGGTACTTACCTGTGGCTGTGCATACCTGTTGGGCCCGATGTCAGATGGGTGCCCCCCTGAATGACGGTTGGTTTTTCCCCAAATATCTATTCCTCTATCATCTCCAATGTCCTTATTGAAAAGGCCTGCATACCTCTCGAGAGGGCTCTGTGCTCGCAGGGAGACTTTAAAAATCTGTGCTCACTGAGAGGCTTAAATGCTCACTGAGAGTCTTTGATGCTCACTGAGAGTTTTTGATTTCGAGCCTCGAGAAAGGAAAATAGATTTGAGCCTCCTTAAAGGAAAATTAGATTGGAGGTTTTGTTGCTTGCCTGCAGGTGGATAGGTTTCAATGTCTTTGGCGACTCTTAAAATGATCTTTGTTTTTTGTTTTTTGTTTTTTTTTTTGTTCTTGTTGTTTTTGGGATTTTTACATTTTGGATGTATTTGAATTTTTAAAGTATATTGGATTTTCAAGGCCTTAAAATATCTTCTTCTTTTTTTTTTGTGTTGTTTTGATTTTTTTTTATTTGTGTTGTTTTGTTCGTTTGTTTGAGATTTTATAAATTTGAATTTGGATTTTGTACATTTATTGTGTGATGTGTGTGAGCGTGCCTCTTATGATAGAGAAACTTACCTGATTGCCCCCCGCATGGTGTGCATGAATAGGCTTACACTTTTAAATGTCTTCTTGGGAGCGGGTCCACGAAATTCCATTCTCATGAGGACTTCATCTTGATCTAATTGTTCAGCGTGGATGAGCACCAATGTAGAGCTGAAGCTGTACCCCGGCCCACTCTTGCATCTGATTGCCTCCAACTAAAGTATGTGTGGGTAGTCCGGCTTCCCAATGGATCTTTTTTTCCATAGATTTGTGTGATTCCGGATTGCCCTTAGCATGGTGTGCCCGGATAGGCTCGTTCTTTTGGGCATTCCACCTTTGTACGTATTGACCTGATTTTATGCTGGATATAGTGGCCGATAATGTTGAGCTGAATCCATCCTTTGGACTATCCTTGCTCATGAGGTCTATTCGGACCCTTCCCTCTAAGTCATGTACAAAAGATTGTGTGTGCGTATGGAATTATGTGTGTGAAATATACATGCAAAACTATATACAGAAAATACATGCAAAGGATTAATGTACAAAAATTATGCGTACGCAACTATACGTATAAAGGATTGAATGCATGTGATATGCAGGGCAATATGCAAAAGATTTATGCATGTGAGATGCAAAAAATGGATAGACCACATCCCGGGTGGTTAAGGGATTTGTTGAGGGTACTTGCTCAGCTGCTCACATTGTCTGATGCTCCCAAGGATGTAGAAAAGTGTTGTCTTGGTTTTATGGACTCTAACCCATAATCTTTTCAAGGAGAACTGACTCGTGAGCATCTTTGCCCCCCAATCAATGAGCATTTTGCCCCCAGGACTCTGAATCAAATTCTGCATTATGCACCACCTGCCTAAAGGAAATTTATTTGGAGTAATGCTGCCTTATCGCTCCAGGCGTTAAAGGTCATTGTTTTAAAGGTAGTGTGTCCCTTGTGGATTTTCACACTAGCTTTTCTTAGCGGGAAATGCGTCCATTTAGGGATTTTCACAAGACCCTATGCCTAATTTTTGCCTGGAATGGACCCAACCCACTCTAGCGGCTTTTATTCATTTTCATTTTTTGAAGGACAGACTGCCTGTTCCCAGGTTTTCACCCTACCCTTTGGCCTACTTTTGCTTAGAGAGCCAGTCACGGTTTTCATCTCTAACGGCCTTTTTTTTTTTAGGCTCTCTTGCCTTTTAGGTACAGTAGCAAGAAAAGTTGAAGCTACTATCAGAGCCCCTTCCTAGGATAATCAGCAGTTATTCTCTGAGGTATTTCTCTTTAGGCACCAATTGCATTCCTTTGACTTTCTGGATGAATGTGTTGCCAGATTAGGTGAGGTAGCGAATGAGGATCGGGTTCTTTAGGGCTTCATGAGGCTGCCTTTTACATTACCTCCCATTGTACTCGATAGTTCAGAGGGATTAACGATATAGCGAGGCATCCCTATCTTTCCAAAATGGACCTTTATCTTCAATTTTGACCTCCATACATCATGGCCTCTAGGCAAGCTGCCGATGAAGACTATTATACCATCTATCGGGGATTGTTCCTTTAATCCCACTAATGCATTCGAAAGGTAGGTGATTAGTCTTGCAGTTGATAATAAAACTCATTGACTTAGACATCTGGACGGTGAGAGTAGTAGCAGAGCGTAGTCATTTAGATTTCATGCATTCCGCAATGAACCACATTTCTCTTTTTATAAATGATCTAGAAAATAATGAACACATGTATTTACAAATATTGTGTACATTTCAATATGATTTCTCTATACATGATCATTATCTAACATCGATTCAAAATGCATAACTACATCTAATCTAAGAGTATATCTTGTAAGCATCAAACTCCTATCTCCAATTAGCCCTCTCGGGTTTTCTTGATTAGACGTTTTCTCTCAAGCCTCTAATTTTTGCCCAAAGTGCCTTTTTTTCGGTTTTCACCCTGACGAGGCGCCCATGCTTAGCAAGGCCGCTTTTTTTCGGTTTTCGACCCACGGGGCTTTTATTCTCTTCTTTTCATTTTTAGTCTTTAGCCATGGACTTCTTGAGTCTGTTGATATTGACCGGTTCTTTGAAGTTATCTTTATTGCTATCTGTTAGAAACTCTGCTCCCTTAGACAATAACCTCTCAAGAATAAATAGGCCTTCCTGCACTGGTTTGAACTTGCCTCATTTGTCTGGAACATTTGGACTTGTTTGCTTAAGGGCTAAACCTCCCTCCTTTAGTGATCGCTTTTTGACTTTCGTCCTGAATGATCGAGCAGAGTGTCTTCTGATAGACCTGATTGTGGCGGTAACCCCCTGACATGTCCTCGTCTGAAGTGTTTAATTGCTGCTACCATTGCTGCGCCCTGTCGGCTTCAAAACTTTGGGCTTTCATGACTGTTCTTAAAGATTTGAGCTCTATTTGGACTGGCTATACTACTTCTGCCCCTGTATCGAGGAATAAAAAGTGACTCTTGTAGAGGTCTCGATGGCGGTTCTCTAGCTTCAAAGTGCAAAAGGCCATTTCTCTGCCCAGTCCTTGTAGTTTTGAACCATCTTGATCAAGATCTTCTTATTAGCAACCTCTGCTGCCCCATTAGTTTGAGGGAAATACAGAGAGGACTTGTGGTCTTTAATGCCATACGTCTAGAGCAACTCCCTAGTCTTAACCATAAGGTGTCCTTCTGTCCTTGAACCCTGTGTGGTGCGGGAGACCATCTTGACATGACCCTGTCCGTTGAGGCTGTAAGGCGCACCTCCCCTATGATGTCTATTTCCAAGCTCGAGCAACCTATATCCATTGCAAGTCGATATAATTCTTGTGGTCCTTTTCAAAAGTCGAGAAAAATGGCAAAGTACATGCACGTGTAGATCAATGGGATTTGAACAAAGCTTGCCCCCCATGATGGTTTTCCAATCTACATATTGATTCTTTTCCTTCTCTCTTTTTTGTATTTTATTTTTCTCTCTTTTTTCCTTTGTTCTTTTTTTTCTGTTCTTTTTTTCTTTTTATTCTTTTGAGGAAAAGGTTTGTTCAAATCCTAATAGTTTACACATACATGCACTCCTCCTCTTCTCGATTTGGTACAACAATGACCAACCAAGACTGGCATTGAACTTCAACTAGAAATTTTGGCTTCATTTCTGCTTGTTGATTCCTCTTTTTGACCTTTTCTGCCCCTTTCAGCTTCAATCTTCTGAGCTTCTGTGTGACTGGTCCATGATTGGGATATTTGAAACGGCGTGCTCGGTGATTTCGCGATCAACTCTTAGCGTGTCTTCATATGTCCAGGCAAAGACCTTTTTTATATTTTGTTGGATTTCTCTCAAGTTTTAATCTCTCTTCAGGAGTTATATTAGATGCTATCAAGATTTTCTTTGGGTTTTCCAAAATTCTAAGATTAAATGGAGTAACATCAATTGAATCAATATCAAATAAGGATGAGTTATGATCATGATTATGCATAATAAAATCATAAGAGATATCACACAAGTAAGCAAAAATGTTCACCTTATTAATGAAACCAAAATGTCATTATTAAACAATTCAAAAAATAAAAAAAATTATTCTGAATAGCTGATCATTTTTCGTTCTTGCCAACACAGCTATTGCAGTCGATGGTCCATCATCATCCCTAAGAACCGTCCTGCCTTTCCACTTAGGCACTTAGTCCATCTTATTCTTTCCCTCTTGCTTTTCTGGGTCCGAGATCTTCTTGGAATCAATCAAATCTTGAATGGCATGTCTTAAGGCCTTGTAATAATCTATGGTATGCCCGGTATGCTGGTGGAAGGTGCAATACTTATCCCCTTTATGATCGGGCTGTCCCTGGCTTCTAGCAGGCCTAGCCGACAATGGTTGTAATATCCCCTCCTTCATCAGTCTCTTGAGGACCCAAGACAAAGATCTGCCTAAATTAGAAAAATGCATTTGCTTTACTTCTGTGGTTGGCACTTCTACAATCTTTTCCTTTTCTGGGCCTGGCATTAGTTCTTGAATGCGATCTCTCAAAGGATGATAGTAGTCTATTTTATGCCCTGAATACTGGTGATACGCGCAGTACCAATCTGCTCTATGTCTAGGGTGTCATTGACTTGGGGCAGGCCCGCCTAGCAAGGGTTGTAACTTCCCTTTCTTGATGAGACGGGTGAAGTACCAGGATAATGGCCTACCCGAAATAGTGAGGTGGGACTGAACTGCTCTAGTGGCTGAGACTTCTGTAGGCTTAACATTTGCCTCACTGATGTTATGGCTTCTTGAGCTTTCACCTTTTAGAATATGCGTGATTGCGAGGTCCTCTTCCTCTTCAGGCACAATGCTATATTCTAAAGTGGGCCTCCTATTTCCGTCTTGTTCAACTGGTGAATTAACTGGCCCCTTGCCTTTGGTTTTGAAAGAAAATGGAGGTACTGCAGCCGTCACTGTATGAGCCCTCTCGACCGTGGCCGGCTTTACTTGGTTGAGAGCTATTGCTATAAGCCGAGCTTGGAGAACCAATGCCATGGCATCCATTCTTTCTTTGATCACAGCTAGCATCCTTTTTTCCAGCTCTTCAAACCTTTTATCTATCTCCTGGGCAATCAGGGTATGAGTCTCTTCTGTCAATTATGAAGGGCTAGCCATTTCTAACGCCTTTAGATGCTCTGGTAAGAATGCTAAAACTTTGTTAGCCCACGTGAACTCTGATCGCTCCTTAGATAACTATTAGGATCCCCTAACCACCTAAGCAAATGGTCCTCAATGGCTGAAAAGCAAGGAGTTAGAATGATACATGAATAATATGTAATGCATGATCGTGCTGTGCAATAAATGGTATACAATGGCTAAAAGAGATTACAATGATACATGTGAAACATGTGAAAAACTATACACAGGATGATATATACATGTAATAATTATATGCAAAGAATAGGATGTATACATAGGGAGGAAATAAAAAATTTTATTTGTGCATGAATGACATGAATATGCAATGCATCATCCATAAATCACATGCAAGCACATAGGTCCTTCCAACCTTATTGCCCCCACACACGAGGTCGTGCGATCTCTGTCTTAGGTGGGCTTGGCCCATGGGTTAACAGGGAACCCGATGGACACGCATGGTGCACGGCGAAAAATCGGCAGTATAACCTCTCTTAACTAATGTGCATATGCATGGATTTTGACCATTGTGTATTTAGGCAGTCCAAATAAATCGACATGGGCCTATCGGGGCATGAAAGCCTTTGATTAAGTGACCAATCAAATTATTTGGGTTTGTCCAATATAAAATGATCCATATAGCAAGCAAGGTATTATGGTTCATACCACCTAGGGGAAGTATCTATTTTCTTTACATGAGCTTTGGTCAAGGTGACATTACTTTAGGGCTACCCAAACATGGTCCCTGCCAACAGGTTTAACTCATCACGAGCGTAACGACCAATCGGTCTCCATTTAATATACCATGATGGTACTAGGCTTGAGCTGGTGATTATCCTTAACACTTCCCTACATACCTACATTGAGTGAACGTAGGGTCGTGCTTCGGGAATGCACCAGGGTTAAAAGAGGGACCAAACTAGCATAGATCTAAGCCTCTAATGAGATGCAATGCAGTTTCGAAAAAGGATGAAATTTTTAAATTAAAACTCAATTGTAAGTCTTAACCAAGGTACTTTAGAAGCGAAGTCTCGAGTATTGTCCCCAGTGGAGTCGCCACTATGACGCGCGCCGAACCCCATGGCGCCCCGAACCGCCTGCCTTCAGGGCGATCAGGAGGAGGTTCATGAAAACTTGTAAGAAATTACAAGTGCATCCATTTTGGGCAACAAGGAGGTTTCTTGGAGTCGCCACCCAATAGAACATTGGGAAAGGTCGTCTAGCCTCAGTAAGCCTAAGACAGCGCTGTTATATCTATTATAGACAAGCCGGAGGTGTCTTGGAGGTATCCACGTCAAAATGACAAATGAATTAATATGTTAACAATTTAAAATAAATGAGACAAATGTGTTATGAATGACAAATGAATTAAATGATGTGATTGAAATGAATAAAACATGTTAATGAATTAATACATGAAAATATATAAATGATAATGATAATAATGAAAATAAATAAATGAATAAACAATGAATATATATGATAATAACAATGAAAAAAAATGAATAAAAGAATGATAAAAATAATTAAATGAATGACATGATTAATTGATGTTATCCCAATTAACTTAAAATATTTACATGGCAAAAAAGATCAATCAAAATAAATTAATTAATTACATGTTAAAAATAATGAGAAATCAAAGCAAAAAATAAATTATTTAGATGTTAGCAATAATAAGAAATCAATATTTACATGAACAAAAATAATATATTAACATGTTAAATGAGACAAATATAAAAGCAATATAACAAATAAATAAATAAACGAAAATAATAAAAATAATACATGTTAATCAATTAAATATGAATAAAATAATAAAAATAGGAATAAAAATATTAGGCCCAGAATGTTTACCCTCAGAGTTTCGGATTCGATGAAGGCAAAAATTATGATTGATTTCCTTATTTTTGATTTGCGAGATTAGAATTAAAGATAATAAAAATGTTGGAATTTTATTCCAAGAAAAAAGATTAAAAAAAATGATCAAAATGTTCTCATGAACAAACAATTATTTTGTTTGTCTCAAAAAAAAATCATTTGTGGAAAAAACTTATTTTTTAGAAAATCAAATGAAAATTAGATTTTAGGAACAAAACAATTATTTTTTTTTGCTCTAAAATCCATTGTTCATCAAAAAATGATTCAAAATAATTAAAAAAAAACGTTGAAAAAATTTAATTGAAAACAAATAAAAGGTTAAAAAATGAATTTTGAGAGCAAATAATTATTTGATTTATCTCAAAATCAAGTTCATCAACAAAACTTCTTCTAAAAATATGTTTAGAAGAAATTCTATTGAAAAAAGGAAGAAGAATTGAACTATTTTTATTTTTTGTTGGGGAAAAAATTTAATGAAAGTTAGAGAGAATTTTTGAGAGGAAGAAGAAGAGAAAAGATGAAGAAAAAACCCTAAAAAAAATTCCCCCTAATTAGCTTTCATCCTTTTCCTTTTACATAAAGAAAATATTAAAACCCCCCTAATTAATGAAAAAATCTTAATTAAATTAGATCTAAATTATTTTAAATTTTAAAAATTGAAATAAACCTTTAAAAACCCTAAAACATGGGATAAAAAACGGAATTTTGGTTGAAAAATCGGAAAAAACTGAATTTCGGGCGATTTCGGCGGATTTACTGCGGACAGGGCTGACGGACGCCCATCGCTGGTGAGCGACGGGCTGCTAGCGCACGCGCCGCGCGCTGGCAGGTGAGAGTCTCTCGCCCGCTGCGCGATGGCGCTCCGCGTCGCAGCAATGCGCGCACTCGCGCGCCTGCACACTGCCGCGGCTGTGGCTGACGCTCGACCCCTTTTTTTTTAAATCCTTAAAATTAACTAAAAATACTATAATTTCTAAGCCCCTTTTTTCAAATCTAATTTTTAAAATATTTTTTATTATTTTTTTATTTTTCACTCTAAAATGCAAATTTTAACAGGAAATCATCATTTTTAACCTTTTTTGCCTGTGACAAGGCATCTTATCATCATTAGGTAACTCTGATCTGCGCTATCTCAGGACCTGGTGTCTACAGATGCCTGTCGAATTCTGAACGATGCTCGTCGATGGAGGATCTGCAGTGCTATTTCACCGGATTCTCCCCAATTTTCCAAAGATATCAAAATATTTTTCCAAGATTTTTTAGGGATTTCCAAATCTTTCCAAACATTTTCAAATTTTGGATTTGATTTTGAAAATATTTTGCAAATCTATCGATTTTGATTCTAATTTCATAAATCTTTTAAAATTTAAAAAAATTTGAATTGTTTTCCTTAATTTATAAATAAGGAGCCGAGGTTCATTTTTAGAGGCGGGCAATTTTCATCAAATATTGGGGATTTCTTACTAGAATTCCGAAAGAGTTTTTTATATCGAGAATTTCTTCAAATTTCTTTCAAACTAAGGTGAATCCCATAAAGTGAAATCAATTTTTTCTTACTCGATTTAGCATTTTCTAGCATTTATAATTGTAACAAAATATCGAGGAGGAAAAATATAATTTTCTTTCCTTGATCCGATTCCTAATTACAATTTTGCAGTAGAAAATTCCCCGAAATTGCACATCGTTGCTCATTCCTTGTAGAATTAAAGGGCAGAAATCAACGTGACATTCGCCTTCAGAAGGTAAAATTCCGAGGGTAAACACTTCTGGATCAATCTCTAACTCAATCTTTTATTTCGAATTAATTTACTTGTGTCCAATTGCGCGAAAAGATAATTTTAATAGTAAAAATCAGATTTTAATCGAAATTTTCTATCTTTTTCTAGATCAGGGGCAACCAACAGGCTGAGGGTTCACCGATGGCCGTCGTTCACTCGAGCAACGGACCGCCATGGAACTTCTCCTCCACCCGTCGGTCGACCCAGGGACACCCGTCGCTCGCATGATGTGGGCCATCCCTAGGCCTTTCCCCCTTATTTTCTACCATTTTTTTATCCTTTTTTATCCTTATTCATCCTTGTTTTTTCATGGAGATTTTTAATAGATTTTTCATCTTTGTCCATTTCATCCTTTTTATTGTGCAATTATAGCACTAACATGCTCTTTATTTTTTGTGAGTTTGACTTTTTGGATTTGGGGTGTTAAAAAAATGGAGAGCACCGGGATGATCTGAGGACATTATTCGGGTTTATTTTCTTTACCCTATTTCCATTTAGTTTATTTTTATTTCCAATTTATTGTAAATATTATTTTGAGCCCACTAATGTAAAATGGCTAAAGATTTTTAAAATAAATGGGGTTTTCCTAAATAAAATAGGACCAATGTCCTGATTTTTGTCCGAACAAAATAGATATTTTAATATTATTTTTCTTTAAATATGCATGCAAAGACCAATGTCTTCATCTTTTATCGAATATCCCACCTTCTGTATGTTCCCTTTTTTTGCTCATTTATAATGGGGGTTATATTATGCCCCTAGTTTTTGTAAGCTATTGTATTTTTTATTTACTTTATTTAATGCTTTTATTATATAATTGATCTGATAGTTTAATTATTGCATTGAAATGAATGAGAAAAGGAATGAAATTTTATCTCTAAAACTCAATCATAACTTTAACCAAGGTATGAATAAATGGGAAGTCCCGAACCATCTCTGGTTTTAGGCTCAACGAGTTTAGATAAATCTTTCCAATGTTTTATTGGAAAGGGAATTCAAAAATATCTCTTGTTGCACAAAATAGGACCAAGTTGCATTGTCTTACGCTCCACGAGATTAGATTTTAACATCCCAAATTGGACCCTAGTAGAAATTACAAGTTTATTGCATTGGAAAAGGGTATTATTGTAATTGTATAGTAAAGATTAAATAAATTAAGGAATAAATTGAAAGAGGAATTGAAGATTATAAAAGGAAGAAATTATTTTATTGACTACAAGGATATTGGTTAAGGACTAAAGAGACAAAAGCAAAGCATTTAATAAATTGGACCAATTGGAGATTAACACATGGCAAGAGTAGTTAGAAGCAATTAATGAAAAGAGGAAATGGAGAAGAGAGGGAAATCAGAATTTTTCCCTTTTGTTTCCCATTTTTCCTCCGTCGTGTGGGTGTTCTCCTTTCCTCTTCCCATTTCTTGCTTCTTCTTCCTCTTCTTCTCTTCTTGGTTGATCTTCAAGGATTTTGGGTGGTAATTGAAGAGATAAGTATTGGTTTCAAGAGGTAAGTGGCTGGGTTGAGTTTGTTTCTTCTCCTTCTCCTTCTACTTTTTTGGTTATGTGGTTGCTTAATTTATGGTTTTGGTTAGCTTGATTATGCAAGAATCTGAAGATAAAAGGAAGAACAAGGGAAAAGAGAAGGTTGGTTCTTGAAGAGAGAGTGGTTTTAGAGCTCCATTTTAAGGTTTGGGAGTTTTATGCTTTTGATGTGTTCTATAATTGGGCTTAAATTTCTAGAAATTGAATTATTAAATATGTTGATATGTGTAATGCCCCAAAATGTACCCTAGAAGGATTTGTATATGTCTAGGGATATTGGTGATCGAAATTGTACGATTTGATGGTCAGAGTGATTATATAGGAGAAAGGATATGATTAAAATTAAGAAAAAGGGTAATTTTGTCATTTTGCATATACGGATTTAATAGAATGGAATACTTAACTATAAGGGATAAATTTTGAGAATGGATCGGTTATATGCCAAATATATGTGAGTTGTGGTGTCAGTTGTGCCGAAAGGACGAATTTGGTATTAATGCAAAAGTTTCGGCAAGTGCGGCTAATTCCAAAATTGTAAAGTATTAATTTTGGACTTAATTGAAGGGGGTAAGGATTTAATTGTGGGGCAATGGAAGAATTATATTTATGTATTAGGTTATTGTAAGATTAAAGGAGAGAATGTGGACTTAAAGGGATAATTGGATATAAAAATATAGTGGGGGCCAATAGGAAAAGGACATGTAGCATTAGAGAGAAAATGGTGGTGGTTGGGGTAATTAAGGAGAGAGAGAATGTGAGAGTGTGCAGATTTCTGCTCATCCCTCTCTCCTCCCCCACGTTTCCCCCTCTTTTTCTTCTTTTCTTCCTCTTCTTCTTCTTCTCACGCCATCCTCTCTCTCTTTCTTTGCAAGCCCCAAGATTGGTACATTGGAATTTACAGCTTAAGTGTTCTTAATGAAAAATTTGAGATAAAGGGGTAAGTTTTGAGTTCTAATTTCTGAAATTTCCTCTTTGTTCAATTAGAAATATGAAGTAATATTCTGTGTCTTTGATGAGGAAATTGGAGTAATAAAACTGTAGAAAGAGTATGGAAGCAAGGAAGTGCAACTATTGAAGCTAATTGGAGTATAGGATGTTCAGGTTTGGGAAATCTATCTTTTGACATATATGTATGTGTGTGTATGGATGATTGGATTTTTCTGATGTTTGATACTTATTTGTCAAATTTGGGTTGTTTATGTTATTTTGTTGTGTGGGGTTTGCAACGTTTTGGTGGGGTTGAGTTTCCAGGGGAAACTCTGCCTAGATTTCATTGGATGTTTAGTGCTTGTTTTAGGTATAAGTTGAATTATAGATATCCAAATTATGTGAGACCAGTGCCATTGGAAATACAATTCATATACCTAAAATTTCCTCTGAATGACCAGAAGCCAATTCTTGCTCTAAGAGCCTTGGAAATGGTAAAAACCTTTACTTAGACAGGTTCACTAGAGTAGTGTAGGTTGTGTAGATTATATATGACGTTATAGATGTCTAATGTACCTAAAATTTGCTTCATTTGATAGTTAACATCCTAAGGTTCATTTGTTAAGAAGGACATTTTTGCTAAAAATGAGTTTTAGAGGTTGATTTAGGCAGTATAAAGTCAGGGCTGAGAAGCAGTCTCGTTAGCCCGTTTTTTATAGGGCACTTGGGAGAGGCTTCTGTCGCGAGCGTGACCCTTGTCGTAAGCGCGATAGAACCTGATTATTGAAGGTTTTTCCTCTTCTTTTGAACCTCATGGTTGGTAGGGACTCTTGCCCTTCTTTACCCTCCCCTAGGTTGTGTATTTTTATATGTTTTTCCTCCCGAAATGCATCTGAACTTCCCTAGAATTGTCTAAAACTTATCCGTCATCATGTTGAGAGTCTTTTAGAAGAATAAATGTGGCACGTATGTGTAATATTTATAAAATTTTGTTGAGCCATTAATGATTCAAGTTTCAAGTAGGCTTATTTCTAGTTAAGATTTGTATGTGATGTTAAGATTGAATTAAATGATTGTATTAGGTGTGTAATAAACCAAATTGAAATGAATCTTTTGTATCTCAAATGGTTTTATATGACTGTCTAAATAATGAACGACTCTCGATAACTTGAATACTCTAAGATACTTGTGTTGAAGTTCTTGAATTTAATGTATGAACTTGGGAAGTAATGTTTATAAAATTATTATGGACATTATAAGAATAGGTATGTTTTTATGTGAAGTTGTATTCAATTGAGAATTGAAAGGAGTATGATGCTTGGCTCTGTCGTGAGCGCGACAGAGGCCATCTAGCTTTCTGTCATGATCGCGACTAAGGTCGCGAGCACGACTCTTCTCTATGCTATAAATGTATGTTGTCGAGCTATTTGGCATGGGTTTTTACTTATGCTTTACATATGACATGTTGTGTAAACTTGGATATGTTACACCATATAAGCTATAGTTGATATGAATGTTTAGGAATATGTTAAAATTATGATGGGATTGAAATGAAAAGGTTATGGTTTGTTATATTGTATATGAGCCATTGCTTTCATTATAAATGAAATATGCACATGATTATTATGTGACTATAATAAAAGTATGCACCTCGAAAATAGTATTAAAAATAACATGTACATCATTAAAGGAAACAAGTATGTGTTAGCCTGTGTTAGTCGAGTCGTGGATAGATAGGCATGCCTATAGAGTTCTGTTAGTTGTAGCCCTCTATTCTATTTGGACCCTAATTAGGTCCCCGTTCGGATCCTCTTGATCCCTGAAAGTATTTGGATCTTGTTTAAGGTCCCCTCTGTAAAATGTTTTGAATGTGATAAATAAAATGGTTTTCGATTCGTACCCATAAGGTACCGTCATTTTCGATTCGTACCCGTAAGGCACTGTCACTGTATACTCATTATCCACCCCTTTTGACTTAGCAGGCAATAAAATGAATAAAAGAATATGAATTAATTGATAAGTTCTGTGATGACTTGCCAAATGGTTATGTGAATATGTATCGGATGCGTTTGATGATAGATACCATTTGAACTAGTACTTTACACACTCCTCTGTTCTGGATCCTTTATGGACACTTATGTGGAAAGCTGTAGTATCTTCAGATGCCCATGTGTTTTGTATTATAAGGCGATATTTGTTAAATAAAAAGAAACGTATCAAGTAATGTTTATTCTAATAGGCATGTATGTAAAGATTCGGATTGCATAAGAAATTGTATTGGGATAATGCATGTTATTAATCTATTCAAAAGTTATGAGTGTGCTTGTCTATATGATGTCTTTGGAGAGAACTATTGGAATACTTTATATGCAAGATTGTTATAGTTGAAAAGCTTAGTAAATGTACTTTGTGAATGTATATATATGTGTGTTTATATATTTAAATGAGAATACAGGTATGTAATGTTCTATCTGCCTTCGGGACGTAGGCATGGGTAAGTGAATCAGTAAGAGATTTATGTGCGCTGTTTAATGACTATTAATGAATATATTGAGTTCGTATCAACTAGTAAGCATGAGATCGATAACCGAATTTAAGAAAGATGTTAGGACTAATTCTGAAACTTCTGTGAATGAAGTTTTTGGTAGAACTACGTGGTTCTAATTCCCAAACCATAGGGGATACGTAGGAAGCTTGGAATAATTATTTCGAGCCCGAACCAAATCTGAAAGTTTAAATGTTTTGTTTGATTTTGAACAAGTAATGTTTTGAATAAGGGGAAATGTCGTGACATAAATACTAAGGCTGTAATTTGTATAACTTGGAAATGTTTATAAAATGGGATTCTGTAATCATTATATTCAATTGTTAAAACGTATTTTAATAACTTCTGAAGTTTAACAATCTACAAGGCTATTAAGCGATTTTTAAGTATATGATAAGTTTTGTATAGTAGATTTTGAATTAAAAAGTAAAGAAGTGTTTCGGTTTTCGGTTTAAAAGAAGCTCATACGTGTGAAATTGTTTAAGTTTCATATCCGAATAAAGATATTCGTTGGTAATAGCTTTAGCCGGTATTCCTTTCTATTTATGTATTTATATGTTAATTTGCATGTGTTTACCTTGGCAATCACTATGAGTGGCTGCCCGCTATTTGTTTGCCCGACTAAGCGTTATCGCTTAGCACAATTATTTTTTCGTGCAGGATAGGAGATCAGAGTAGCGCCGCGATCTGCTGAGTTTTGGCCAACGAGTCAGTAGATTGGTATAGGAAGTGTTTTCATTTTGGCTTGTATATAAGTTTTTATTCATAAGTATTTGTAATAAGTTGTAAAATCTTATAGTGCAAACAATGGTATGTGGATGTCATAGATCTAGGATGTGCATGTCTCGAGGTTTGCTTTGAAAAATTTTATTGTTCTAACTTCTGTATTGCCGTGTATGTCATTGTCTGGTAGCACCCTCCACTCACCGTAGCTCTTCTTCCTTCAATATGCTATATGTGGGGGTTGAGGGTGTTACAATATGCATATTGTGAATTGTGTTTTGTTATATGTATGATATGTTAGGATTAACTTGGCATATGAGAGATAGAATGTAGATTTGTATGCTTTAGAGTAAAAATTATGGGTTTAATGTTTTAACTGAGTATTTTGCTTATGAAATTGTGTTCTATAATTGTATATGGTTATTGAAATGATGATTAACATAACTAGAATACATTTGTTAAAGTTGTATGCTTGTTGGAGTGGTTTGGGTTGCCATGAACTCCCATAGATGAGCTTAATTTCTATGTTTTTGGGTTTCATAAGGCCAGTATAGATTTCCTGACCGCTGTGTGATCATGCTAAAAGCATTGAAATTGAGCTGTCCGTGGCTTCACACGGCGGTAAGGGAGATCCTAACCACCGTGTAAAGTGCTTCTGGACTTTGAATTTTTCATCTGTTTACATGACGATAAGACTTAGTCTCACCAACGTGTAAATAGATACTGGAATGATGGTTTGCTGCAGGATCAGTTCACATGGTAGTAAGGTTTTCTTGACTGCCGTGTAAAGTGATTCTACCTCATTGGTTTGTAAGTAGTGTCGTTCACACGACGGTATGGCTTTTCCTTACCACCGTGTGGATGCTACACTGCGGTATGACTTGCTCTGACCACCGTGTGAAAAAGTTTGGTTTGAATACTATTGAATTATTGGTATGCCAAGCTGTTGATTATGTTATATGTATACATTAATGTTTACAATGAACAAAGTTATTCGATTATGTTGTAAATATACGTTCACTTAATTTCTACATGGATTTGCAATCCTGTTTTGAACCCTGTTTATAGACCAAGTGTTATGAGTTTGTTCAAGTCTGAATGGTCATAGTAGTGGATAGATAAGCATGCTTACTAAGGGTAGAGTGTGAGTGCAGCTGCTACATGACGGCCCTGTTTGGGTCGTAAGTCGGCCCCGTTTGGGTCTATATGATTTGAGACTTCGGTCTCCCTTTTCTACCTTCGGGTATATATGATTCGAGACTCATGTCTCTATATGCTTTCGATACTATGTCCTATCAATATCAATAGTACTCGTATCCACTATTTGTGTTAACTCAGGCTACTACATGTTTACAGAAATGATTACATGATTATTTGTTTATGTAATTGAGTAAAGATAAGTTGTAGTGAATAGATATTATGCAAATTCTGATATTCGTTATTGTATGCATATATGTGAATACTTATGTTGGAAATGTTATAATATGCAATAGAGATTAACTTGTTAAGTATGCAAAATTTATTGATCATATATGTTTTAGCTTGTGTAAAGTTAGCTGTGTGAAATCGAATGATATTACTTGTGATTATATATATATATATATATTTGTTTCTCTTGGTTGTTGTTCTTCCCCACTAAGCATTATCGCTTAGCATAGGTTGTAGGTGGTAGGTTCTTTTCGGAGTCGGGCATCTGCAGGTCGGCCACTAGGAGTTCCAATTGTAGTACCATTATGTTTTTGGCTAGTACTTTTGTATAGTTTTGTATATGATTATGTATAAGGAAGGCATATTATGATAAGATTATCATAACCTTTTGTAAAGTTTCAGCATATGTATATGTATTGGTTTAAAGGAATACTGTTGTAATTTGTGATCATTTTGTATGATTAATTTGATCTCTTATATTAGTTTAATGCTTCCGCTTCCGTATGTAGGAATTTGTACATTATGTATATGTATTATGCATATTGATTTGTGTTTATTGAGCCTTGCTATCCTCCCAAGGGGTATCAAGGTGTCACATAGGTTAAGAGGTTCTGGTTTATAAGATGACAGAGTATAGAGTATATGCATGTGAGTCTGTCTAAAGTCATTCCCTAGTGGAGATGCTGTCTTGTGTAGAGTTAGATGGAGTCTGATCCGAGTGAGATTGTGGTTGAGATGATGGGTAGTGTGAATTCGATTAGGTTGATAGACCTGCTCCTGAGCGTGTCCCAGCAGAGGCTCCTGGTCCTGCATATGAGAATCCAGTACTAGTTCATGGGTTATTGCAACTGGTTGATAGACTGACAGCTCCCAAGGCTCCTACGAAACTTTTGAGAAAGAGAGGAGCAGAGGTATTTAGTGGAACCTCCATGGACCAATCAGATGTAGTGGTGTTTTGGCTAGAGAAAATAGATAGGATATTACAAGAGATAAGTTGTCCTCCAAATCAGAGAGTAGCATGTGCGATATCTTTACTATAAGGATCGGCATATGTTTGGTGGAAGCTTGTGCTTCGTAACCCTCAGAGACCAGCCGAGCTATATTGGGATTTATTCGTCTAAGAGTTTGAAAAGAAATATGTTACAAAGGCCTATCGAGCGGCAAAGTGGAAAGAATTTATAAGTTTGAGACAGAGGAATATATCAGTCAGTGAGTACGAGAAGGAGTTTAGCCGTTTGAGCAAGTATGTACTGGATGCCTTGTTGACTAAGGACTTCAAGTGCTTGTATTTTGAAGATGGTTTGAGGGAAGTAATTAGGGGACCTTTATCGGCCATTGAGATTTTGCAGCCAGTGGGCTATTACCAGTTAGTGGCAACATCAATGAAGTTAGAGGAGTCAAAAATGGTGAAGCAAAAAAGAGAACAGCAGAAGAGGGTACCAGATAGTGTAGTGATTGGTAATAAGAAAGCTAGGAATGTTCCAAGCCTAAGTACCTTCGGAGGTAGGAAGTGCAGTCCCGCCCTCTAGTAGAGGAAGTAGAGCACCGGAATGTGAGCACTGCCAGAGATGACATTGGGGTACGTGCCAGAAGATCACAGGAGCGTGCTTCAAGTGCGGTAGCATTAAGCACCAATTTGCTAATTGCCCAAAATGGATAAAAAAACAAGGATCAATAGGAGAGTAGACCTAGTGGAGATAGATCTGGGGCAGTGAGAAGTGGTAGAGGTAGAGGTAGAACCTCTCAGGTGCCATTTATAACGGTGGAGCAACCAGCCGCTGCTGGTGGTCTTGCAAGGGTATATACGATGATAAGAGAGGATGCCGAAGAGCCCGCAGGTCCTTCCAGTAAGTTATGATTGAGTAAGTTTGATATAAGTTGTTAAGATAGTGGTTTATCTATATGTTTGCTAGCGTGAAAATTTCAAGGACGAAATTTCTTAAGGGGGGAAGATTTGTAACATCCCAAATTGAACCCTAGTAGAAATTACAATTTTATTGCATTGGAAAATGGTATTATTATAATTGTATAGTAAAAATTAAATAAATTAAGGACAAAATTGAAAGAGGAATTAAAGATTATAAAAAGAAGAATTTATTTTAGTAACTAAAAGGATATTGGTTAAGGACAAAAGAGACAAAAGCCAAGGATTTAATAAATTGGACCAATTGGAGATTGACACATGGCAAGAGTAGTTAGAAGCAATTAATGAAAAGAGGAAATGGAGGAGAGAGGGAAATCAGAATTTTTCCCTTTTGTTTCCCGTTTTTCCTCCGGCGTGTGGTTGTTCTCCTTTCCTCTTCCCATTTCTTGCTTCTTCTTCTTCTTCTTCTTCTTCTTCTTCTTCTCTTCTTGGTTGATCTTCAAGGATTTTGGGTGGTAATTGAAGAGATAAGTATTGGTTTTAAGAGGTAAGTGGCTGGGTTGAGTTTGTTTCTTCTCCTTCTCCTTCTCCTTCTACATTTTTGGTTAAATGGGTGTTTGATTTATGGTTTTGGTTGGCTTGATTTTGCAAGAATCTGAAGATAAAAGGAAGAACAAGGGAAACGAGAAGGTTGGTTTTTGAAGAGAGAGTGATTTTAGAGCTCTATTTTGAGGTTTGGGAGTTTTATGCTTTTGATGTGCTCTATAATTGGACTTAAATTTCTAGAAATTGAATTGTTAAATGTGTTGATATGCATATTGTGAATTGAGTTTTGTTATATGTATGATATGTTAGGATTAACTTGGCATATGAGAGATGGAATGTGGATTTGTAAGCTTTAGAGTAAAAATTATGGGTTTAATGTTTTAACTGAGTATTTTGCTTATGAAATTTTGTTCTATAATTGTATATGGTTATTGAAATGATGATTAACATAACTAGAATGCATTTGCTAAAGTTGTATGCTTGTTGGAGTGGTTTGGGTTGCCTTGAACTCCCATAGATGAGCTTAATTTCTGTGTTTTTTGGTTTCATACGGCTGTATAGATTTCCTGACTACCGTGTGATCGTGCGAAAAGCATTGAAATTGAGCTATCCTTGGCTTCACACGGCGGTAAGGGAGATCCTAACTGCCATGTAAAGTGATTCTGCCTCGTTGGGTTGTAAGTAGTGTCGTTCACATGGCAGTATGGCTTTTCCTTACCACCGTGTGGATGCTACATGGCGGTACCGTGTGAAAAAGTTCGGTTCAAATACTATTGAATTATTAGTATGTTAAGCTATTGATTATGTTATATGTATACATTAATGTTTATAATGAACAAAGTTATTCGATTATGTTGTAAATATATGTTGGCTTTAATTCTACAAGGATTTGCAATCCTGTTTTGAACCCTATTTATAGACCAAGTGTTATGAGTTTGTTCAAGCCTGAATGGTCATAGTAGTGGATAGATAAGCATGCTTATTAAGGGTAGAGTGTGAGTGCAGCTGCTACATGATGGCCCCGTTTGGGTCTTAAGTCGGCCCCGTTTGGGTCTATATGATTTGAGACTTCGGTCTCCCCTTCTACCTTCAGGAATACATGATTCAAGACTCATGTCTCTATATGCTTCCGATACTATGTCCTATCAGTATCAATAGTACTCGTATCCACTATTCGTGTTAACTCAGGCTACTACATGTTTACAGAAATGATTACATGCTTATTTGTTTATGTAATTGAGTAAAGATAAGATGTAGTGAATAGATATTATGCAAATTATGATATTCGTTATTGTATGCATATATGTGAATACTTACGTTGGAAATGTTATGATATTCAATGGAGATTGACTTGTTAAGTATGCAAAATTTATTGATCATATATGTTTTAGCTTGTGTAAAGTTAGATGTGTGAAATCGAATGATATTACTTGTGATTATATATATATATATATATTTGTTTCTCTTGGTTGTTGTTCTTCCCCACTAAGCGTTATCGCTTAGCACTAGTATTTTCCCATGTAGGTGGCAAGTTCTTTTCGGATTCGGGCATCTGCAGGTCGGCCACTAGGATTTCCAGTTGTAGTACCATTTTTTTTTGGCTAGTACTTTTGTTTAGTTTTGTATATGATTATGTATAAGTAAGGCATATTATGATAAGATTATCGTAACCTTTTGTAAAGCTTCAGCATATGTATATGTATTGGTTTAAAGGAATACTTTTGTAATTTGTGATCATTTTATATGATTAATTTGATCTCTTATATTGGTTTAATGCTTCCGCTTCCATATGTAGGAATTTGTACATTGTGTATAAGTATGTATGCATGTTGATTTGTGTTTGTAGCGCCTTACTATCCTCTCAAGGGGTATCGAGGTGTCACATAGATGAACCTTTCCAATGTTTTATTGGAAAGGGAATTCCAAGATATCTCTAGCTTGCCCAAAATGGACGAATATAATTCTTCTTAGGCTTTACGAGATTAGATGAATCTTTCCAATTTTCTATTGGAAGGAGGATTCCAAAAAATCTCTGATTGCCCAAAATAGGCACAGATGCGCTGTGTTAGGCTCAGTGAGGCTAGATAACCTTTCCCAATGTTTTATTTGGGTGGCGACTCCAAAACACCTCCTTGTTGCCTAAAATAGACGCCCTTGTAATTCTTTACAAGTTCCATGAACCTCTCTCGAATACCCCAAAAGCGGGTCTTCGGGGCCTCCCGGGGTTCGGCGCGCGTCACGACCATGCATTCAAGTTACATCACATATTAACTATGCAAGTCATGAACCTATGTACATATTCATATATCCAACATGCCAAAATAGTATCTATTAATCATGCCATATTCATCCTACATGTTCATATAGTATACTCAAATATCTTGAATTCATATTATACACTAAGCATTCCAAAACTCATTAAACATACAACTAATGTATTCTCTCAATTAAACACACTTAATCATCCTTATGCATAGTCATAAATAATCTAATGCAATATTACACACATATAAAGACAAATCACTTGCATTCATAACCCTCAACAGTATCGTGCCCGCGACCTTTATCGCGCTCGCAGCAAAACACAAAATGCACTGCTGTAGTGCTTGCTGCAGATGTCGCACTCGTGATAGAATGCCAAAGTAGCTTTTATCGCACTCGCGACAGAGCTTGCGCTCATGACAAGGCACAGCAAGACACACTTTGCTTTAGAGTACTCTATTACGCTCGTTACAGAGCCTGAACTAAGATTTCAAACTCCCAACTTCACATACCTCTTTGCATACACAACACTATATCCACATGCATGACTTCTAGCATAATACACACCAAATCCAGCTAAAATGCCATTCAAAACAAGCAATCTCATACAATTTACTTTCTCATACCAACTTGTAACAATCATATAATCACATGCAAAAAGACACAACTCTATATACTTCAAGTTGTCAATAAGCATCATGCAATTCAACAATATAAACATATATACAATTTCAAAAACTAGAAAAACTATTAAACTCTTTCACAGCTATATTATTCCTCACTCTAATCAACATGCACATAATAAAAAATTAAGTAAAACAATTCAAACATGCATCTACTAACAACAATTAACACACTATCCCAAACCTCTATTGAAGCTTGATCAACTTTCCTCTTCAAACTCAAACCTTGTCTCTTTTCTTATCCACAGTTTCCTTCTAAGCTTCTCACGGAAACCACTTCAAACCAATCCAACTCAAGAATTCAACCGAAAAAGAAAGAAGAAGCAAGAAGATGAAGAGAAAATGAAGAGCTAGAGATAAAAGAAGCAGAAATGGGGTTTAGCCGAACCAAATGCACGCAATGAGACAGATTTTGCCTCCAAAGCTCTTATATTGCATGTAAAGTCTAAGTGGCATTTCCAGCTTTTGCCACTAAGCAACCCCACATGCCACTTGTCCACCTCTTAGCTAATTTCCACTTAATCCTTGAAAACTTCTCTTTAATACTTGGCAAACTCAGTAAAACAATTCAAACATGCATCTACTAACAACAATTAACACACTATCCCAAACCTCTATTGAAGCTTGATCAACTTTCCTTTTCAAACTCAAACCTTGTCTCTTTTCTTATCCACAATTTCCTTCTAAGCTTCTCACGGAAACCACCTCAAACCAATCCAACTCAAGAATTCAACCGAAAAAGAAAAAAGAAGCAAGAAGATGAAGAGAAAATGAAGAGCAAGAGATAAAAGAAGCAGAAATGGGGTTTAGCCGAACCAAATGCATGCAATGAGACAGATTTTGCCTCCAAAGCTCTTATATTGCATGTAAAGTCTAAGTGGCATTTCCAGCTTTTGCCACTAAGCAACCCCACATGCCACTTGTCCACCTCTTAGCTAATTTCCACTTAATCCTTGAAAACTTCTCTTTAATACTTGGCAAACTCCCTTTTCATACCTCATCTCAATTCTTTCTTTCAAATACTTTTAATTCCTTTCAATTACATCCTTATTAATCCATAAAGTCACAGTTACATAATTACTTTTGTACCTTTACAATACAATTAACACTATAATACTTCTAGGGTACAATTCGGGTCATTACAACTCTCCCCTCTTTAAGAAATTTGATCCTCAAAATTTCCCCTCTACTACACATAAGATCATACTATACTTTATTAATAACTTCACTCGGATGCAATCCCATCTATACTCTACACAAGACAACATCTGCGTAAGGCAACGACACTAGAGAAACTCATGCACATCTAATCTATACTCTAACATCTTATTGTCCTAAACCGCCTACCTATGCTCTGATACCACAACTTATAACGCCCTAATACCCCTTAAGAGGATATCGGAGTTGCTACGCACGCATACAAACCACAAACATGCCCATAACAGTTCAATTTAACAAGCACTATTAAATTGCTGAGATAAATATCATTATTAAAACAAGTCGCATGCAATAACCAAATTTTAGTTACTATTATTACATATTAGTACAGTCTTCCAAAAATTACATGAACATACTTTAAAACATTTACACTTCACTACACAGAATATTCTTTACAAATCGCTATACTTAACATTACAAAACAAATCATATATATATACAAAAGAAACTCCTTTCACTCCTAGTGGCCAACAGATGAACACTTTATATACCGAACCGATCCTAAATAGTTACATGGGAATACATCCATGCTAAGTAGTAATGCTTAGCGGGGATAAACAAAAACAATAGATTTCTAATGAAGTCACATACATCAAACAATATACATATCAATGTGTAGACACCGGGTTCTGAGTCAGATTTCAATAGCAATTTTGGGTACTTGGTAAATTCCTCCAAAAAAATAATAAATAAAATTAAAAAATCAAAAAAATGAGATTAGGTTAATTTAAGTAGATAAATCAAAAATTATGATTAGTTTAATTTAATTAGTTAATATTGTAAGATAAATTAATTAGATGTGATAATTTAAGTAGATTAATTAGATTAAGTAGGTTTAATTAGATAAAAATATAGAGTATTTAATTAATAGAGTATTTAATTAGTTAGTGTGTTAGTTTAAGTAAATCAATTAAAATCAAAAATAAAAAAAATTAGAAAATAGAAAATGGAGGAAGTTACCATTATGACCAAGCTAACCCTAATATAGAAGTATAAAAAGAAAAGAAAAAGACCAAGAGGAGGGGGCTCGGCAGATCAAAGAAAGAAGACCAAGAAAAGAAAAGAAAAAAGAGAAAGAAAAGAAAGAGAGAGCAGAGGGAAGCCGAGACCCAGAAAATCAAAGAAATAAAAAGGAAAAGAGAGAAAATCAAAGAAATAGAAAGTGAGAGCAAAGAAAAACACAAAGGGAAATCAAAGACACGGAGCAAGAATAAAAGAGGACCAAAATCAAAGAATAAAAAGAGGAAGAAATAAGAAAAGAAGGAGAGGAGCAAACCCAGACCAGACGCCGAAACCGGAGAAGAAAAAGAAGAGAAAGGAGAGGAGGTGGTGGGGGCTCCGCCAGCCAACCACCGCCGCACACGGCGGCACGCGCCCCACCGGAAGAACCACCACCTCCGGGCGCATCCAGTCGTAGCCGCCGTTTCCCCATCGAACTCCGGCAGCCAGCACGTGAGGGAGAAGACCGGCGATCGTTGCAGCGTGTTTTCCCGGCGACGGCGACTTCCGATCGGCGCGTGGCCACCGGCGCTGGACTCCCGACGACGCGATCTACGAGGCGGCGATGGAGGTGTCGTCAACCGCCGCTCCGGCGAAACTCCGGCGGCCCTCCAGTGACTACTCTCTCTCTATCTCTCTCATTTTATATTATTATTATTAATATATTTATTATTTATTATTATTATTTATATTATTATTATTATTATTTATTTAATATTCTGTTTTTATTATTTTATTATTTATTTAATTTTCTGTAATATTATTAATATATTTATTATTTATTTATTATTATTATTTACATTATATTATTATTATTACTATTATTTATTATTATTAATATTATTGTCTAATTTGTGTTAATTTTATTTTGATATTATTATTAATTGATTTGTGATTATTATTTAATTTTATGTTTTATTATCATTATAATTATTGATTATTGTTATTGATATTATTATATTATTATTGATGTTTATTATGTTTATTATTAATTAATATTTACTATTATCATTATATTTATTTAGTATTATCTATTATTATTGATTATTATTAATATTGAGATTATATTATTGTTATTTTTGTGTGAATATTATTATATTGTTGATATTATGATATTATTATTATTTGCTTATTATTATTGTCATATTAATATTATATCATTTATTATCCTCAATGTTATTATTTTGTGTTTAATGCATTTCATAATTATTATTATTGTTAATATATTATTATAACTTGGTCCATATCTATTACTATTTTATAATATTGTTGTTTATATTATTATTATTTTTATTGGCTTTTATCACCATAATTGTCATTTACATGCATTAATCTCATTTTCACCACACCAAATTAAATATCAATTACTTAATTATTTATTCATTCATTTACTTATCATTAATTTAATTTAATCAATTATTAACTTTAATTATTTTCTTCAATTTATTCTATTCAATTACTTATCTATTTATATATTTGTTTATTTATTTATCCATTACTAACTGATATTGATTTTGTGTTATGATTGTAACCACGAGTGGCACATGGCTCGCTTAAGGGGTACGGTCGAGGTAGGTAAATTAAGATTTATTTATCATTTATTATTTGAGAAATATGTAATTACTATTTTATTGTATTTTATGTATTTGTGGTCTGTAATAATAAAATGATTTTCGACCGCTCTTAAAAAGAACCACCACACAAATGTTTTCTACTAAAAATAATGTTTGCTAAATAAAACTGGGCCAATGTCCTATTTTACCCAATAAAACCATCACATAAAAATCGTTTTCCATAATGAACTCATGCGGGGACCAAAGTCCTTAAAATAAATGAATAACCCGTTTTATGCATGTATAGCACATTTATAAATGGGAGTTGTATTCCGCTCCTAGTATTATTGTAATTTATCGCTTTCACTATTTATTTTGCTCATTTACTGCTTTCCGAACGTGAATAAATGCGCATTTAATCAATTGCATCATGTGGAGAGAGAGCGAATTAATGATATTAAAATTTGATCATAAAATAATCGAGGTAGAAATAGATGAGAAATCCCGAACTCAGCTCTGGTTTTTGGGCTCAAGAGGCTAGAGGTTTACCTACAAGACACCTCTTGTGTCATGAGGCTTTAGCGTTAATCCTAGGCTCCTTAGGGCGAGAGGTTTCCCTTCCAAGACCCCTTTGGCTGGCCCAAAATGGATACTAATCGCAGTCTTAGGCTCTCCGAGGCGAGAGAAACTATCCCAATGTTCTATTGGGTGGCGACTCCATGAAACCTCCCTGTTGCCCAATATAGATGCACTTGCAATTTATTTGCAAGCTGTTAGCGGACCCACAAATGCGCCGATCGCTCTCAAGCAGGCGGTCCCATGGGCGGCCGAGGGGATTCGGCGCGCGTCACAGTGGTGACTCCGCTGGGGACATTTATGGTTCGAGATTTCGATTTGAAAATACCTCGTTTAACATTTATGATTAAAATTTAATCCATAAATTTGCTTTCTCTCAAATTTGCATTCGCATATAATTAGAGCCTTAGAATATGCTAGCTTGGTCCCTCTTTTAGCCCCGGTGCGTTCCTGAAGGACTACTCCATTTTCACTCAATTTGGGGAAGTGTTAAGGATAATCACCAGCCCAAGCCACGTACCTCAATGGTATATTAAAATGGTGACCCGATCGGTCGTTATGCTCGTGATGAGCTAGACCTGTCGGCAGGGATCATGCTTGGGTAGCCTTAAAAAACATCTCCCTTGTCCAAAACTCATGTAATGGCCGTAGCTACTTTCCACAGGTGATATGAATCATAACTCTATGCTTGCTGTATGGGTCCTCGTGTATTGGGTGAGTCCAGATGTCTCACTTGGTAACCTAGCCAAAGGCTTTCATGCCTCGGTAGGGGTATGTCGAAATTTTTGGAACGTCCAAATACGTGACGATCATTATCCATCCGCTTGTACATTAGCATAGGAATGCCATGCTGCCGGTTTTTCACCGTGTACCATGCGTGTCCATTGGGTCCCTTGCTGACCCTTGGGTCAACCCTGCCTAGGAAAGAGACCGCACGACCTCGTGTGTGGGGGTAATAAGGTTGGAATGTTTTACTTGCTTACATGTGGTTGTTTATGCTCACGCATTGTCTATTATCATCCATGCATTATTCCAACAATTTGAATATTTTTGCCATCAGTTCGGAAAGAAATCAATCCCGAGGACAGAGATTCGAGAAATGAGGAATTGTTGCATCAGAGATTTAAAATGCCTGAGCTACCAAAGATGGATGGTACTTCAGACCCTTCTGCCCATATCAAGCAATACACTTTAGCGATGAAGGGCGCGGGGCTAAGTAGGAAGCAAAAAAGTGGAGTATTCTTGCTTCAATTTAGTAGGTTCGGCGGTAGACAGGTATCATGGGTTGGATAGGAGAGTCAAGGAAGAGCGAAACCTTCTGACTGATGAGTTTATGAGCAATAATAATAAATAAAACACATGCATTTTGTCTCGTGTAATTCTCTTTATAACCCGTGCACTCTGTATATAAAATTGCCTGTACCATAATTTGTGAATATAAATATAACACGTTTGTCATGCATGCACATAATAATGCTTGTCGCAATACATACATGTTAACATTCTTTATGACATCCATTGTGCGCCATTATCTGTATATACAGCATACATCATCAGATATACATATTAACATGCATTATAGCAAGTATAGACATACTGTCCCCGTGACACAAAAACAAAAAATGGAAAAATAAATAATATCAAATCAAAATAATGCATTCACCATGTGTCATAGCATGTACATATCCGTATGCTCACATTACACATGTACATTAACATTGTAGCATACCCTACGACCCGATTACTGTTCCGTTCGTTTTAATCCGGTTAACCTTATTAAACTATTCAGGTTATTAAATAGACAATTAATTAAAACCGGTAAATTTTTTTTTTATATATTACCGTATACATGAATAGTGTCATATATACGAATAGTACTGTGTAAATATTACTATATGAATAGTCAATTTACTTAAGTCTGTTGATGATTATTACTAAATCAATGAACATAAATTTTTATTTAATTCATTTTCAATTATGCCTTTTTATTTATGACTGTCTAAGTTACTATTCATTTAACCAGTTTTCTTTTAAATGGAAAACCTACATTTTACCTTATCAATTATAATAACCTAATTTTTTTTTACCCATTATTAGGCACAAGCAATACTTATAAACTAATGGTGGTCTAAACAAAAATTTATTACAATCCAAAACCCAGAATAAAATATTATAAGTCATATACATATTTTTATCATGGTATATCATCATATTATCTCATTCTTTTTCATACCATTTCATCATTTCACATGTGATTATCATCATCACATCATCACATGCCATGTAAACTCATTAATTCATCATGATACCCATGCATACATACATACATGCATACGATCCACATACCAAATTAATTACTTTAATTCTCTTTATAAATTTTATCATTTATTTAGGCCAATTTCATCATGTATAACATCACCATACCATTAATTACCATATAAACACATAAAAATCATGACTTTTCACATGATGTACATTCGGCCATACATACATCACATACCAAATGATATTTTCACATACTCTAACACATACCATTCATTAAATCACATGCCAAATACCATAGATCCATCATAAATATACATAAAACACCATGTAAACACATGAAATTCACATGATTCACATCCGACTAAAGAAATAATTTTCACACAAAATTTATTTCTTCATTTTAATCATTAATACTACTATTTTTTTAACATCTCTAAGCATGAATATCATGTTAATTTCAATTAAACATGCATAAATCACATACTTTCTTCACAACATAACATAAACAAATATTTTTACCATGGAATTAAATGGAATTTGCAATCACAAACCTCAATTTCTTGAAATACACTTCTTAATTAACTTTTTCCTTGCCCTTGGATTGATTGGAAGTTCCCTCACCTATTGGACATAATTTTGTCCAAACACAAAAATTAAGATCTAGTTAAAACTAAATTTCTTTTCATCAATTAAACTTAATAAACATCTAATTAACATCCTAATTTACCTTTAGGAACCTAAAAATCAAATTAAAAAGATTGAATTCTCTTACCTCAATTTGACACCTAAACTTCAAGTTTAGATTTCACCAACTTATAGTCCTTCAAATGAAATTACAAGATCACCAATGGATTTCAAATGAGTTGAATTATGTTTAGGAAGTTTGATCTTGAGGTGAGATGAAGAATAAATGAAAGAAAAAATGGTGAGAAAGAAATGAGAAACACTTCGGGAAAGAGAGGAAGAAGAGAGAGCCGAAATGAGATGGAATCCAAGGAAATTTCCAGCAATTTTAATGCTTTTATATGGGTCCAATCGGACCCAACCAGGTCAAACCAAATTGGTTGAGCCGATTTGGTCCAATTCTCATTTTTCGGGTCATTTTCCACTGGTTTGGTGAAATTTAATGTTCCTGAATTTATTTTAACTCCCAAATAATTCCATCATTTTTATGATATTAAAATTAGTCTCCTTTCAAAATTTCAGCTCAATCGGAATCCGTTTGGGGTCCGGTTCACTTAAACCGGTCAAATTCGGCTCAATCCGGTACTGCCGTAAAATAAAATTCTAACACTATCAAAAATTTTTAAAAATTATTCTAAGCCTTTTATCCTCTTATAGTAAACCATTTTATCCACTCTAACTATTTATAAAAATTCGTTCAAAGTTCAGTCAAACCTTGGTTCAATCGAACCGAACCAGAGAAACTTCAGACTGAATTTCGGAAGCCTATTTGATTTCGTTTTTACACCAAAATTACACCATTATACTACATTTTTCATTCTCTTTCTGATGGTGAAATAAAAAATTTTTTGGGTACTATTCATCCCGGAGTCCTAATTTTTGTGGGCCCCATAGTTACTATTCACGGACCCACGGTTACTATTTACAGATCTGGTCAAAGATGCCATCACTATTCAATGGGACCTAATGATGATGATGTTTCCAACATAATTATGATGTTTCCAACACAATTATGATGTTATACTTTAGAGAGACATAGTTACTATTCATCATCATGACATTGCTTATGTCATCGCTGATGTCATCATGGTCCAACATTTACTATTCAGTGGCCCCACATGGGTCCACTTTTACTGATCAGTCGACCCCACCTGGGCCCACTTTCCACTTTTAGTGGGACCCACATGGGCCCACTTTTTACCGAACTAAATACTTTTGCTTACTGTTTTGGCCATTCCGGACTCGTTTGACCTCTGATTGACATGAAATTTGCGCCTACGGACTCGTATTGACGAGCTCTATCCAATGGTCGAATAAAATATTTTTCGATTTCGGAAAATACTATTCACCTCGGAAGTACTATTCACTCTAGAAAAATACTATTTACGACTAACCCGGTATTGGGGCTATTACAAACATTGTGCCCTGGAACATACATATACTGTTGCATGTCATAGTGTGCACACATTAGCATACTTTATTAGACTAGACATCAAACACAGAAAATACCTTGCATTTTTCACATTGTACACCATATCATGAACATGTACTATCATACGTGAATTATGCCATGTACATATAATTTCTTCATCATGCATGTTAGTCATTGTATATACCAATGCATGTCTTGCATGCTCATACCATGTAAATACTCATACTTTGTGAACGCTATTTGTTTCATGCAGACACTTTCATTGCATGCCTCGTATTGAACGCATACTCCGCTCACTGTACACAACCATTCTTATGCTGTGTCCCATCTCATGTGCATTATCTGTATATGCTTTGCACTTATATATATGTGAGTTTTGCCACTCCTCGCGACTCATTGGTGCATATTACCATGCTAGGTCGTCTTCACCTTACATCATGCATTCGTATCTTGTCTAAATCATGGTACATGTACCATATATCATGAACATTCATCCCCATATTGTGCCATAGGTTGTACTCATGCTTTCATCGTATACATGTATATTGCAAAGTTATGCATGCACGTCAATTATCATGCAGTGTTTACACACATATTTTTTCGCAGGTGTTTTACACACACACATATTTGCATATATTTCATGTATGCATTTTTATACAAATATTTTTACACATGTTTCGCACATACAGTTCCCTACATGCATTGCTAATATACATGACGCTATTGCATATGCCATTCAATATACATGATTTTTAATGCATAGTTTGTGCATATTCAAAAAAAAAAAAAGAAGAGGGTTTTTGTGCCTACACGATTTTTTGTGCATATACATTTTTGATAGAATAAAAATATTTTTGTGTTAAACTGTATCCTAAAACGCTGGCATGTTTGCACCTTATTGCGGTACCTTTGATTCAAGGTTTGACTCTGCCTAATTAGTTCTCAACTATGAATGGATTTGATCTTAATTCTAGAAATCTGTGTTTTATTCCACTTTGAATTAAGTAAGGGGTAGATATGTTTGATCTTTAAGAGCTAGATTACATGAAGATATTTGACCATACCATGTGATTTCTAAATTTCGAGCACTTTTGGCCCGTTTTTGAAAACAAAAAAAAATTAGTTGCAATTAGGGGATTGGATGAAAACTCACTAAGAGCACTAGAACCTTTCCGATTACCCGTCAAAACGACTCCTGGATAAGGCTGAATCTAGAAAATGATTTAGGCACCATTTCTTTGTATAACTCTCTAAATGACCATTTCCTACCCTCATTTCAAAATCGCTTGCTAGCCCGTTGAGCCTTTATTTTGGTATGCTAAATGCGTGCCAGTTTTGTTGTTACACACATTAAAACTACCTTTCGCCTAAAATGATTTTGGCTTCCCCTTAGAAGAATGGCCGCTCTAGTAAAGATGGATGCACATTACGATATTCTCTTGAGCTATAAAAAATTGTCCCAGCAAAAGTGGGTTTACACTTCTGAAAGAGATTTTTAATCATTGATGATCTTTGAGGCTTGACCATTGGCAATCCTTTGGGCCATCAAAAATTCACCCTGATAAGAATGGGTCCGCACTTCGAGAAGAAAATTTCAATCATCGATAATTTTTTGGGGTTACCAAAAATTGCCCCGATGAAAATGGATTTGCACTTTGGGGAAAAGAGCCTCAATTTTTGACAATTCTTTGAGCTACCAATAATCACCCTGATAAGGATGGGCTTACCCCTTGAAAAATTTTCAATCATCGATAATCTTTGGGCTACACTTCTGGAAAGGGGTTTAATTCATTGATAAACTTTTTGTGTAGTTAGAGACATGAGCTTGCGAAGCAAAAAACGAAAAAAAAGAGCGAAAAGAAAAAAAATCGAAATTGAAGAAAAAATAGAAAAAAAAAAACCGAAATTGAAAAAAAAACGAAATTGAAAAAAAAAATAGCGAAAAAAATCGAAAAACGAAAAAAAAGAAGAAAAACGAAAAAAAGAGAAGAAAAATGGCAGGGCCCAAGATAATACCCCTTGATGAGTTTCAATAGCTATTTTTTTAGCTTAATTTTTATGCTGAGCTTGATGAGATCAAGTATTACCAAATTCCAATTCAAGAGTATCTAGATAGTATACAATTGGGGTTGGGAATGGTCCTTCCATCCGTCGAATGAACGCTGCGGCCATTTTTCTCTAGTGACCTAATCCTCCTTTGATAACCACCTACCTGAGCCTAACGTTACAACCAAAGTAAGACCTATTGATTCTTGGTTTGGCCTTATCTAACTAGCGGAGATGGCCTTCTAGTAAGGTTTGGTACATAGGAAGAGGCATATGGTGTCTCTTGAGCTTCAAGCGGGAAGCCACGAGTGCATTTGCATTCGAGTCGAGTCTCATCTCCAAAGTTGCAATTAGAATTTGCTTTTGAAAAATGAAAAATCTTGTTTTGGCCTTTTGCACATACACACAGAGATAGCATGGTATGCCTCATATTCACATGCTAATTTAGTAAACATCGATACTTACATGTTTACTTTCTTGCACTTCATTGGGAATGACTCCCGAATTCTTTTGATGAGATTGAATCGGTTGAGAATGTGGTTCATTCAGTATGCTCAAAGGCAAATAGAAACTCGAGTTTGAGGTACCTAATAGGTTGCACTCATTTTACAATCTTGGGATATTTCTTATCACTGCTCATAAAAATGATACTTTGCTTGTATCTCAGCAACATCCCTTGTACATCTACTTTCTGCAAATGTTTTTACACATAATTGTAGCAAATATTCTCAATAAATAGTTTTACATGTACAATTCTTGGTGCATGTCTTTCGGCATAAGAGCTTTAGCAAATATATTTCATAAGTGCTTTTGACGCACATGGCTCTTTATGGGCATATCCTTTGCCTGCATCTCACATCCACAATTTTCACATGCAGTACATACATGTATATAATTTTTCCTACACGTGTTTCATATACATAGTTGTAGGTGCACACATCGCACACACCCAATTCCTTACATAGCTTTCATGTATATAACATATCCCACCTGTCTTTGCATATGATTTTTTTCATCTATGCCGATGAATGACTCTTTACCACATGCATGATCATTTGCATACATGGTCATATACATAATCCCCTTGCATATATCTCTCATGCATGAACTTTTGCATGTCTTTCTTGTTCATGATCATTTGCAGACATGTTAGAATAACGATTCTTAGCACATGTTCCAAAATCTTCCACATGGATATAAGCCATTGGCATATATGACATACGCATAAGCATTTCAGGATCATGGTCCTTTGCATGTCATTTCATAAATGCATAGCCTTTCACATGCATTCCATGCATATATGGTGTCCAACGCACACTAGATAGTATACATCAGTCCCACATAGACAAGCTAACAAATCTCAAAGCCCTCTCAAGAGGCAAATCTCTAAACCCTCTCAAGAGGCGAACTTCCAAAGCCTTCTCAAAAGGCAATTCTCAAGCCCTCTGAAAAGGCTATTCTCAAGCCCTCTGAAAAGGCTATTCTTAATCAACCAAAATTCTTGCCCAAAATTCTCTCTGGGGGCAAGTCAACCCAAGTCCTCTCAAGAGGCGATTCTTATCCCTCTGCATACATTTCTCATGCTTGAACATTTGCATGCATAGCTTTTCACATGCATTCCATGCATACATGGTGCTCGACACTCCTCTCAAAGTCCTCTAAAGAGGCATAAAAAGAAAAATAATCCCTCAAGTCCTCTGAAAGGGCAAAATTTCTAAGTCCTCCGAGGGGGCGAGGCAAAATCTAAAAGTCCTTTGAGGAGGCACAATCTCTAAGTCCTCTGAGGAAGCAAAAATCTAAAAGTCCTCTGAGGAAGCAAAGATCTCAAAGTCCTCTGAGCAGGAAAGCAAGCCTATTCATGCATACCATACCGGGGGCAAGCAGGTAAGTTTTTCTATCATAAGATGTACGATCACACACATCACACGAAAGTGTACAAAATTCGAATTCGAATGTATATATATATTTTGCACACATGCTCCCATACACACAATATTTTGTATATATTGCCATGTACGTGACTCAGGGGAAAGGTCCAAATAGAACTCATGCTTAAAGGTGTTCCAAATGATGGGTTCAGCTCAACGTTGTCAGACACTACCCAGAAAAGCAAGCCTATCCACGCTGTGCAGGGGGGCAATTAGTGAGCATCAAAGCCTTTCGATCAAAGCCTCCCAATAAGCATCAAAGCCTCTCGGTGAGTATCAAAAGTCTTTCAGTGAGCATCAAAACCTCCCAGTGAGCATCCAAGTCTCCCAATGAGCGTCAACTGACAACGACCCCAATAGGCAGGTACTGCCACAGGTACATGTCTCTTTTATAATTTACCCTACAAATTTGCGTTTTCCTTTTTTTTTGCAGAAAAAAAAAAGAAAGTTCAAGAAAAACATCAGCGATAGAGCAGATCGCAACTTGGACTGCAGTTAGAGAACACTCATCTCACAATGGAGATTGTAGGCAGAGAGCGCTGCATCTCACAATCGAAGCTATGGTTAGAGAAACAACACTCTTCACCAAATCGGGATTGTAGCCAGAGAGCGCTGCATCTCACAATCGAAGCTGTGGTTAAAGAAACACCACTCTTCACCAAATCGGGATTGTAGCCAAAGAGTGCTGCATCTCACAGTTCACGCGGCAGCCAGAGAGCGCTACGCACCTTGCAGATCGGATGGGGGTTAGCAAGGGAACTTCAGATCGAAGCTGTGGTTAGAGAAACACCACTCTTCACCTAATCGGGATTGTAGCCAGAGAGTGCTGCATCTCACAGTTCACACGGCAGCCAGAGAGTGCTACGCACCTTGCAGATCGGACGAGGGTTAGCAAGGGAACTTTAAATCAAAGTTGTGGTTAGAAAAATACCGCTCTTCACATCGGGATTGTGGCCAGAGAGTGCTGCATCTCACAGTTCACGCGGCAGCCAGAGAGCGCTACGCACCTTGCAGATCGGATGGGGGTTAGCAAGGGAACTTCAGATCGAAGCTGTGGTTAGAAAAACACCGCTCTTCACATCGGGATTGTGGCCAGAGGGTGCTGCATCTCACAGTTCACGCAATAGTCAGAGACTGCTACGCACCTTGCAGCCGAATGGAGGTTAGCAGATCAGACTTTATACTAGCCGAATGAAGGTTAGCAGATCAGACTTTATACTAGCCGAATGGAGGTTAGCAGATCAGACTTTATACTAGCCGGATGGGGGTTAGCCAGAGAATGCCAACAAGCAGAGACTGTGGTCAGAGAGTACCGCTTCTCAATAATCAAAGTTGTAGTTAGAGAATACTACTCTTCACCTCGAGATTGTGGTCAGAGAGTACCGCTTCTCAACAATCGAAGTTGTAGTTAGAGAATACTACTCTTCACCTCGAGACTATGGTCAGAGAGTACCGCTTCTCACCAATCGAAGCTGCAGTTAGAGAAACACTGCTCTTCTCATCGAGTTTGTAGCCAGAGAGCGCTACATCTCTTCAACCCTGCGCAAGCTGAGATGAGGCCAGCAGAAGTCGAAGCTGCAGTTAGAGAAACACTGCTCTTCACACCGAGTTTGTAGCCAGAGAGCGCTACATCTCTTTAACCCTGCGCAAGCCGAGATGAGGCCAGCAGAAGCAGAAGCTGCGGTTAGAAAAAACACTGCTCTTCACCTAGAGATTGTGGTCAGAGAGTACCGCTTCTCACCAATCGAAGCTGCGGTTAGAAAAAACACTGCTCTTCACCTAGAGACTGTGGTCAGAGAGTACCGCTTCTCACCAATCGAAGCTGCAGTTAGAGAAACACTGCTCTTCACACCGAGTTTGTAGCCAGAGAACGCTACATCTCTTCAACCCTGCGCAAGCCGAGACGAGGCCAGCAGAAGCAGAAGTTGCAGTTAGAGAAACACTGCTCTTCACATCGAGATTACAGTCAGAGAGTACTACATCTCACAACTCCGTGCAGGCCGAGACGAGGCTAGCGGAACACTGGTGGTAGAACAGACCACAGATCGGGGTTGTAGTCAGAGAGCACTACATCTCACCAAAGCTGCGTGAGCCGAGACTAGCAGAAACAGGTCGAGACGAGACCAGCAAGGGCACATGTACCAGCGCCCACAAGGTGAGGTCTGGCATCCCCGGTATGTAATTCTCCCTCTTCTTTCTTCGAATTTTGGCTCACCTAGGTGTCTAGGCACTAGCTTCTCCAAAATTGGGGGCAACTGTAGACACCGGGTTCTGAGTCAGATTTCAATAGCAATTTTGGGTACTTGGTAAATTCCTCCAAAAAAATAATAAATAAAATTAAAAAAATCAAAAAATGAGATTAGGTTAATTTAATTAGTTAATATTGTAAGATAAATTAATTAGATGTGATAATTTAAGTAGATTAATTAGATTAAGTAGGTTTAATTAGATAAAAATATAGAGTATTTAATTAATAGAGTATTTAATTAGTTAGTGTGTTAGTTTAAGTAAATCAATTAAAATCAGAAATAAAAAAAAATTAGAAAATAGAAAATGGAGGAAGTTACCATTATGACCAAGCTAACCCTAATAGAGAAGTATAAAAAGAAAAGAAGAAGACCAAGAGGAGGGGGCTCGGCAGATCAAAGAAAGAAGACCAAGAAAAGAAAAGAAAAAAGAGAAAGAAAAAAAAGAGAGAGCAGAGGGAAGCCGAGACCCAGAAAATCAAAGAAATAAAAAGGAAAAGAGAGAAAATCAAAGAAATAGAAAGTGAGAGCAAAGAAAAACACAAAGGGAAATCAAAGACACAAAGCAAGAATAAAAGAGGACCAAAATCAAAGAATA
Source organism: Excoecaria cochinchinensis (assembly GCA_947683425.1). Taxonomy (NCBI): domain Eukaryota; kingdom Viridiplantae; phylum Streptophyta; class Magnoliopsida; order Malpighiales; family Euphorbiaceae; genus Excoecaria; species Excoecaria cochinchinensis. The sequence continues at coordinate 14,255,046 of CANTUQ010000031.1, forward strand.
AAAAGAGGAAGAAATAAGAAATGAAGGAGAGGAGCAGACCCAGACCAGACGCCGGAACCGGAGAAGAAAAAGAAGAGAAAGGAGAGGAGGTGGCGGGGGCTCCGCCGGCCAACCACCGCCGCACACGGCGGCACGCGCCCCACCGGAAGAACCACCACCTCCGGGCGCATCCAGTCGTAGCCGCCGTTTCCCCATCGGACTCCGGCAGCCGGCACGTGAGGGAGAAGACCGGCGATCGTTGCAGCGTGTTTTCCCGATGATGGCGACTTCCGATCGGCGCGTGGCGACCGACGCTGGACTCCCGACGACGCGATCTACGAGGCGGCGATGGAGGTGTCATCAACCGCCGCTCCGGCGAAGCTCCAGCGGCCCTCCAGTGACTACTCTCTCTCTATCTCTCTCATTTTATATTATTATTATTAATATATTTATTATTTATTATTATTATTTATATTATTATTATTATTATTTATTTAATATTCTGTTTTTTATTATTTTATTATTTATTTAATTTTCTGTAATATTATTAATATATTTATTATTTATTTATTTATTATTATTTACATTATATTATTATTATTACTATTATTTATTATTATTAATATTATTGTCTAATTTGTGTTAATTTTATTTTGATATTATTATTAATTGATTTGTGATTATTATTTAATTTTATGTTTTATTATCATTATAATTATTGATTATTGTTATTGATATTATTATATTATTATTGATATTTATTATGTTTATTATTAATTAATATTTACTATTATCATTATATTTATTTAATATTATCTATTATTATTGATTATTATTAATATTGAGATTATATTATTGATTTGTTGTGTGAATATTATTATATTGTTGATATTATGATATTATTATGATATTATTATTATTTGCTTATTATTATTGTCATATTAATATTATATCATTTATTATCCTCAATGTTATTATTTTATGTTTAATGCATTTCATAATTATTATTATTGTTAATATATTATTATAACTTGGTCCATATCTATTATTATTTTATAATATTGTTGTTTATATTATTATTATTTTTATTGGTTTTTATCACCATAATTGTCATTTACATGCATTAATCTCATTTTCACCACACCAAATTAAATATCAATTACTTAATTATTTATTCATTCATTTACTTATCATTAATTTAATTTAATCAATTATTAACTTTAATTATTTTCTTCAATTTATTCTATTCAATTACTTATCTATTTATATATTTGTTTATTTATTTATCCATTACTAACTGATATTGATTTTGTGTTATGATTTTAACCACGAGTGGCACATGGCTCGCTTAAGGGGTACGGTCGAGGTAGGTAAATTAAGATTTATTTATCATTTATTATTTGAGAAATATGTAATTACTATTTTATTGTATTTTATGTATTTGTGGTCTGTAATAATAAAATGATTTTCGACCGCTCTTAAAAAGAACCACCACACAAATGTTTTCTACTAAAAAGAATGTTTGCTAAATAAAACTGGGCCAATGTCCTATTTTACCCAATAAAACCATCACATAAAAATCGTTTTCCATAATGAACTCATGCGGGGACCAAAGTCCTTAAAATAAATGAATAACCCGTTTTATGCATGTATAGCACATTTATAAATGGGAGTTGTATTCCGCTCCTAATATTATTGTAATTTATCGCTTTCACTATTTATTTTGCTCATTTACTGCTTTCCGAACGTGAATAAATGTGCCTTTAATCAATTGCATCGTGTGGAGAGAGAGCGAATTAATGATATTAAAATTTGATCATAAATTAATCGAGGTAGAAATAGATGAGAAATCCCGAACCCAGCTCTGGTCTTTGGGCTCAAGAGGTTAGAGGTTTACCTCCAAGACACCTCTTGTGTCACGAGGCTTTAGCGTTAATCCTAGGCTCCTTAGGGCGAGAGGTTTCCCTTCCAAGACCCCTTTGGCTGGCCCAAAATGGATACTAAGCGCAGTCTTAGGCTCTCCGAGGCGAGAGAAACTTTTCCAATGTTCTATTGGGTGGCGACTCCATGAAACCTCCCTGTTGCCCAATATAGACGCACTTGCAATTTATTTGCAAGCTGTTAGCAGACCCACAAATGCCCCGATTGCTCTCAGGCGGGCGGTCCCATGGGCGGCCGAGGGGATCCGGCGTGCGTCACAGTGGCGACTCCGCTGGGGACGTTTATGGTTCGAGATTTCGATTTGAAAATACCTCATTTAACATTTATGATTAAAATTTAATCCATAAATTTGCTTTCTCTCAAATTTGCATTCGCATATAATTAGAGCCTTAGAATATGCTAGTTTGGTCCCTCTTTTAGCCCCGGTGCGTTCCTGAAGCACGACTCCATTTTCACTCAATTTGGGGAAGTGTTAAGGATAATCACCAGCCCAAGCCATGTACCTCAATGGTATATCAAAATTGTGACCCGATCGGTCGTTATGCTCGTGATGAGCTAGACCTGTCGGCAGGGATCATGCTTGGGTAGCCTTAAAAAACATCTCCCTGGTCCAAAACTCATGTAATGGCCGTAGCTACTTTCCACAGGTGATATGAATCATAACTCTATGCTTGTTGTATGGGTCCTCATGTATTGGGTGAGTCCAGATGTCTCGCTTGGTAACCTAGCCAAAGGCTTTCATGCCCCGATAGGGCCATGTCGAAATTTTTGGAATGTCCAAATACGTGACGATCATTATCCATCCGCTTGTACATTAGCATAGGAATGTCATGCTGCCGGTTTTTCGTCGTGTACCATGCGTGTCCATTGGGTCCCTCGCTGACCCTTGGGTCAACCCTGCCTAGGAAAGAGACCGCACGACCTCGTGTGTGGGGGTAATAAGGTTGGAAGGTTTTGCTTGCTTGCATGTGGTTGTTTATGCTCACGCATTATATATTATCATCCATGCATTATTCCAACAATTTGAATATTTTTGCCATCAGTTCGGAAAGAAATCAATCCCGAGGACAGAGATTCGAGAAATGAGGAATTGTTGCATCAGAAATTTAAAATGCCTGAGCTACCGCAGATGGATAGTACTTCAGACCCTTCTGCCCATATCAAGCAATACACTTTAGCGATGAAGGGCGCGGGGCTAAGTAGGAAGCAAAAAAGTGGAGTATTCTATCTTCAATTTAGTAGGTTCGGCGGTAGACAGGTATCTTGGGCTGGATAGGAGAGTCAAGGAAGAGCGGAACCTTCTGACTGATGAGTTTATGAGCAATAATAATAAATAAAACACATGCATTTTGTCTCGTGTAATTCTTTTTATAACTCGTGCACTCTGTATATAAAATTGCATGTACCATAATTTGTGAATATAAATATAACACGTTTGTCATGCATGCACATAAAAATGCTTGTCGCAATACATACATGTTAACATTCTTTATGACATCCATTGTCCGCCATTATCTGTATATACAGCATACATCATCAGATATACATATTAGCATGCATTATAGCAAGTATAGACATACTGTCCCCGTGACACAAAAACAAAAAATGGAAAAAAAAAAATAATATCAAATCAAAATAATGCATTCACCATGTGTCATAGCATGTACATATCCGTATGCTCACATTATACATGTACATTAACATTGTGCCCTGGAACATACATATACTGTTGCATGTCATAGTGTGCACACATTAGCATACTTTATTAGACTAGACATCAAACACAGAAAATACCTTGCATTTTTCACATTGTACACCATATCATGAACATGTACTATCATACGTGAATTATGCCATGTACATATAATTTCTTCATCATGCATGTTAGTCATTGTATATACCAATGCATGTCTTGCATGCTCATACCATGTAAATACGCATACTTTGTGAACGCTATTTGTTTCATGCAGACACTTTCATTGCATGCCTCGTATTGAACGCATACTCCGCTCACTGTACACAACCATTCTTATGCTGTGTCCCATCTCATGTGCATTATCTGTATATGCTTTGCACTTATATATATGTGAGTTTTGCCACTCCTCGCGACTCATTGGTGCATATTACCATGCTAGGTCGTCTTCACCTTACATCATGCATTCGTATCTTGTCTAAATCATGGTACATGTACCATATATCATGAACATTCATCCCCATACTGTGCCATAGGTTGTACTTATGCTTTCATCGTATACATGTATATTGCAAAGTTATGCATGCACGTCAATTATCATGCAGTGTTTACACACATATTTTTTCGCAGGTGTTTTACACACACACATATTTGCACATATTTCATGTACGCATTTTTATACAAATATTTTTACACATGTTTCGCACATACAGTTCCCTACACTCATTGCTAATATACATGACGCTATTGCATATGCCATTTAATATACATGATTTTTAATGCATAGTTTGTGCATATTCAAAAAAAAAAAGAAGAGGGTTTTTGTGCCTACACGATTTTTTGTGCATATACATTTTTGATAGAATAAAAATATTTTTGTGTTAAACTGTATCCTAAAACGCTGGCATGTTTGCACCTTATTGCGGTACCTTTGATTCAAGGTTTGACTCTGCCTAATTAGTTCTCAACTATGAATGGATTTGATCTTAATTCTAGAAATCTGTGTTTCATTCCACTTTGAATTAAGTAAGGGGTAGATATGTTTGATCTTTAAGAGCTAGATTACATGAAGATATTTGACCACACCATATGATTTCTAAATTTCGAGCACTTTTGGCCCGTTAGAGCGAGGGAGAAGAGAGACGCTGGCACAACGCAGAGGAGAAGAAGGGCACGGATCTGTATCTGATGGCGGAACGGACTGACTGGAGGTGAAGGGGGGTGGTTGACACAAGGTGACAAAATTGAGGAGCTAGGGTGTAACGCCCTAAATCCCCTTGGGAGGATACAGGGACGCTACACAATGCTAAACAATACTTAATCTCTCAAGATCACCACTTCTCATAATCAAATACATTAATCAATACTATATCATTCACTAACACTAGTTCATTATAGCTTACCATTTAGGTTACAAAATTACATATTCCATTATATGCATCAATACATACTTTACTTACACAAAACTAGAAGACCTCACTGAAGACTTCTCCTATTGGGCTGTAGATGCTTCATGCAAAACTTGAGCTTCACACTTCAAACCTACACAGGAGACAAGCACTCGTTCTAAGCGATAACGCTTAGTGGGGATGTAAACAAAGCAAGACTAATACAAGCATTCACAAATTAACATAAAACGATATGACATACTTTAATTAAAAAATATACCATGCAATAGCAATTCAGACAATAACTCAATAACATGCCAACATCCGATAATCCATACTTTACTATATCAATATTCAATACATGATGCTAGTAGAAAGCTTCGATGTCAACAATATCACAGCTAATGTCATCATGTAACAAAGAATTGATGTCACTCAATATGGCATAGCTAACACTACTCTAGACACCGGGTCCTGAGGCAGCCCAAATCGGAGTTACCCAATGATGATAAGAAGCCTTTTCACAGGCAAAAAGGTTAAAAGTGATTATTTCCTTGCCAAATTTGCATTTTAGAGTAAAAAATAAAAAATGATAAAAAAATATTTTTAAAATTAGTTTTGAAAATTGGGGTTTAGAAATTGTAGTATTTTTAGTTAATTTTTAATAAAAAAAATATTTTCGGCGAATGTCGACGCGCAGCAGCTCGCGGGCGCGGCGCCCCGCGTCGCTCCCGCACGAGCGACGGGCAAGGCGTCGCCCGCGCTGGGCACGCAGGGATGGCCGTCCGTCGCACCTGTTCCGCCGAAATTGGCTTTTTTGGCCCCAAAATCATATTTTTTCGATTTTTCACCCAAAAATCCGTTTTTTATCCCATTTTTTAGGGTTTTTAAAGGTTTTTTTTAATTTTTAAAATTTAAAATAATTGATATCTAATTTAATTAGGTCTTATCCCTTTAATTATTTTTATTTTCCTATTTTCTTCATATAAAAAGAATAAGATGGAAAGAAAAAATGGGGGATTTTTCTTAGGGTTTTTTTTAGGTTTTCTGTTCTTCTTCCTCTAAAATTCTCTCAAAATTTTTATTCTTTCTCCACCAAAAAAGAACAAAAAAATTCAGTTTATCTTTTTCATTTTTTTTTTCCAATAGAATTTCTTCTAAACATATATTTAGAAGGAGTTTTGTTGGTTGATTTAATTTTGAGATAAATACAACAATTATTTGCTCTCAAAATTCTTTTTTAACTTTTTATTTGTGGTCAATTAAACTTTTTTTCCATTGATTTTCTTTTGAATCTCTTTTTGATGAAAAGTTAATTTTGAGACAAACAAAATAATTGTTTGTTATCAAAATCTAATTGTTTCATTTGATTTTCTAAAAATAAGATTTTTTTTCATATGTTTTGTTTCTTGAGACAAACAAAATAATTGTTTGTTCTTGGGGTCATTTTTTATTTTTTATAAATAAAAATCATTCTTTAGGCAAAGAAATTAATTCTTTGTTCTTAAAGAATTTTTGATTAATTTATTTTTCCTTGGAATAAAATTCCAACATTTTATCATTCAATTCTAATCCTGCAAACCACAAACAAGGAAATCAATATCATTTTTACCTTCATCGAATCAGAAACTCTAAGGGTAAACATTCTGGGCTCATTCTTCTTATTCTTTTTATTATTTTTGCATTTAATTAATTATTCATGTACATTTTTATTATTTTCATTCATTCATTTATTTTATTAGTTTATATTTGTTTTATTTAATATGTTCTATATTATTTTATTCTTGTTCATGTAAATATTGATTGCTCATTATTTTCAACATATAATTAATTAATTCATTTTGATTAATCTTTTTGCCATGTAAATGATTTATGTTAATGGTGATAATAGTAATTAATCATGCTATTCATTTAATCGTTTCCATCATTCTTTTATTCATTTTTTATTATCCCTTTCATTGTTATTTTATATATTCATCGTTTATTCATTTATTTATTTATTTTCATTTTTCATTATGAATATTATCATGTTAATATTTTTATATGTTGATTCATTAACATGTTATATTTTATTTCAATTACATCTTTTAATCCATTTGTCATTCATAACACATTTTTTCTCATTTATTTTAAATTGTTATCATGTTAATTCATTTGTCATTTTGTTGTCACCTTATTTTACCATTTATTATACTTAATTGATTCAATTACTAGCATTATTTCATTTGTATTTTATTTTTATTTCACATCTTATTTTCCCTCTTGGGCATTTTTGCGAGCACACGAGGAGATCCGGAAGGCTCGTTTGGGTTAGATATTTAACTGCTTTATTTGTAATATTTTATTTATTTGGCTTTTTCATTTATTTTGCCATGTAATTTTCTTATAAAATTGTTTATTTTAGGCACGCTAGAAAGAAAATCGCTAAACCATTTTTTTTATTAATTAACTTGGAATCTTTTCCAATAAAAATGGGACCAATGTCCCAATTTTCTCCATCCAAAATAAAAATTGTCACATCAAAATTATTTTATGATAAATATGCATGCGAGGACCAACGTCCTCATCCTTAATGTATATCCCGTTTTATGCATGCTTTGTATTTTATTTACAATGGGGGTTGTATTTCGCCCCTAATTTTGTTGTAATCTATTCTTAGATGCTTTATTTTAATGCTGCTTTTATTTATTGTTTTCCTTGCATGGATAATTTGCGCTTTAATTTAATTGCACCGAATTGAATGAGAAATGGGATGAAACGCTAAATTCAAAACTCAATTATAAACTTAATCAAGGTATGAATAAATGGGAAGTCCCGAACCCACTCTGGTCTTAGGCTCTACGAGGTTAGAGGGCCATCTCAGCATGGAGCCTCCAAAATATCTCTTATTGCCCATTAAAAGGCTCAACTTGCATAATCCTAGGCTCCACGGGGTTAGAGGGTCATTCCAATGTTCTATTGGTATGAAGCATCCAAGATATCTCTGGCTTGCCCAAAATGGATGCATATGCGCCGTCTTAGGCTCACTGAGGCTAGACGACCTTTCCCAATGTTCTATTGGGTGGCGACTCCAAAAAACCTCCTTGTTGCTCAATATAGACGCACTTGTATTTTTTACAAGTTTTCAAGAACCTCATCCCGATCGCCCTGAAAGCGGGCGGTTCATGGCGCCCCGGGGTTCGGCGTGCTTCACAACAACCATTAATTACTATAAGCGCAATCTTGTTATATGCACATGTACACATTATTATCATCACCACATACATTTATCGTTTCCATATTGATAGCCTGAATCATACAGAAGTGGATACAAGTACATTATATATTTGAGTATTTTAGCACTAGATCACTGGATACCCTTCAGTATCAAACACTACACACCCGTCGGTGTCACACTGGCAGTCACGAATCACTAGCCCTTTATAAGCATGCTTATCTATCCACGACTCGATTACAGGCTTGACAATTAATTCACTTAACATATATTTAATCACATAGTATTATTCGTTCACAAAGTAAAGTACTCACATAGTTCCTTAGAACAACATCATGATATGAATCATCACATTTATTAAGCTCGTATAATATAATTCATAAGAATTACAGTAAAAGATTTGCAATTTAAAACTCCAACAATGTTGCACTCGCGACAGAGCAGGGATACCTCTTCTATCGCGCTCGCGGACACGACAAAACGGCACAATCACTCATGTCGCGCTCGCGCCCATTATCGCCCTCGCGACAGTGCTCAATCCAACAATTGTCATCATACGGAGCATTCTGCCACGCCTGCGACACTTGTCGTGCTCGCGACAAAATACAAATTATGCCTCAAATCTCAATTCACATACCACTTTTAGCACTTGTTCACACTACTCATTTTACATGCACTCTAAGCAATTCATACCATCAACACATACTTGCAACTAGTCACATACTCAAGTCTTAACATCATATATAGTTAATACATCTACAATCATAGTTTTGCACTAACCTTACATTATGCATATTATCAAACACAACACATTTCAATGGTCAATAGAATTTCATCTACTCATCATGCCATACTTAACCCAGAATTTAGAAGAGCCCTTGATTCAAATCTCACGTTTTCCCCAAATAAATCACACATACAAATATACATAATGTACCAGTAAATCCCAAAACTCTTAAAGTACTCCTTCACTTTCACAAGCTAGGTGATCTTCTCTTTTCCATTTGATTTTCTAGTAGCTTCTCCAACTTACGACAACACAAACACTTACACAAATATTCAAAATAGAATCAAAACCAAGAACTGAAATTGAAACAAAAAAAAAAAAGAAGAAGGCAATTGATTCATTCTTACCTTTATAGCTTAATACTTTATCTTCTTAATCAATCCAATTTTAGACTTAAGCAACCAATGAAATGGATGAAGAAGCAAGAGAGGTAGACGAAAAAGGATTGATAAACAAAGAAAAAGGAGCAGAAATGAGGAAGGCCGGATGTAACACTCTTATACCTTACGTTCAATTAACTAGCTAATCATACTATGACAATTAGCCCAAAAGTAACCAGATTATTAATCAGTCTATTAATTAAAAATCGGTGAACGTTTTTTCTTATATATATTGATTATAACATACTTTAGCTATCTATGTCCAATGATAATATCAAATTAACCTATAATTTAGTAACCACATTTTTAACTTATTAACTAATTTGCCGATCCCATAACTGTCCTAAGTTACTATTCATTTGGTCAATTTTTCATTAACATGCAACTTCACATTTTACATTACCAATTAACCATTTATATTAACCTAATTTCTATAGGTTATCAGGCATGCCATAAAACTCAACACAGACATCCAGGTACATAATAGAAGTGTCACACACTCACCACTAAACTAGTGCCAGTTATAACAATCTATTACAAACCAGTACCCAAAACTATAACATAAGTTCAAATACATGCTAAAGATACTTAACATACTTAAAATATTTTAAATCCAAATCTTCAAATCGGCTTCCAAAATGTGAGGTATGCTATCGCTCCGCGCCTAAGGAGTACTTACACGCAGTAAAATAAAATTACGTGCTGAGTATTAAATATGCCCAATGGTGATTGCAATTCCAAGTATTGCCACTAAGCTAAGAATTCATGCATAAATAATATTTAAAAAGAATATTCATAATTAAATAATCATATTAAAATATTAATTAATTTATTTACTAATTATGCACGAAATAACACATTTAATTACCATTAAATCACATAACTAAGGGCATTTACACAAATAGTACACATAAAAGACCAAAATTACCATTTTGTCTATAACACCCTTATACCCAATATGTATACTGCCGACCTACCAATACTGTGCGATTACCATGATCGATTAAAAGTTACTTACTTATGAAATTTCGGGTCAATTTTTTTTCCTACACTTGATATTAATTCACTATGTCAATTGACCTATAACTGAGTTAATTTCTATTCATTTGGTATAAATTTCGGCAGTATAACGGCTTATATTTTTGCACTACCTAAACCTGCACTTTTGAAAATCTACAGCCCCAGCAAGGGTACAACAATAATAATAATCCACATCCACTCATATCACATTCACATTCCATCACACAGCCATAATAATTTGCACAAACCATATAAGGTGCTATACTATTACATAATCCAAATTCAAATACTAATTTAAGTATATACATGCCATATCCAATACATACACCAAAAATAAAATTAACTTCTGGTCCTTTTGCTTGCTCCACAAAAATGAGGTATGCTGCTCCACCTAACGCGTACCTACACGCAGTTAAAAACAACTACGTGCTGAGCATTAGAATGCCCAGTGGTGGTTATCAATCTATAAATTTCCTAATTAATTTTATTTATTTATCATAATATAAACGCATCTTTTAATTATTTTCACTTATTATTATTTATTTCTAATTCACTTAATTAACCACACTATTATTCATTTAGTCACTTAATTAACTATATACTTAATATTCTCACTAATTTCTTTAATTTCCATTAATCACACTTTAATCACTATTCTTTTCACTTAATTCCATTTATCTCCCTAACTTTTCCATTAATTTCATTTATGTCCTCACAATTACATAAATACCTATTATGCCCAATCTTTTACTTTAATACATTTATGTCCTCATTTTACACATAATTACGAAAATACCCTTGTTTAATTCACTTAATGACTATTTTACCCTTTTTTTTATCAAGTTTCTACTATTTAACTTACAACTTAGTGAGTCGCCATGACACATACCACGGTGTGGAATCCCTATAGCTAGCCAATTATATCCTGGACTAGATTTCACTACCAGATAACTACTATGGGCAATATTTTCTCAAAATCCATAAAATTTCCTCATTATGGCAGTATGGATATTTCAACATACATCTCATTTTCACATGCCACTTTGCATACACACTCATTTGCCATTATATAGTCACATTATGCCTTTCATTTACATATACCATCAAAATACACACATATATATTATCATATATACCATTCGGCCAAGGATTCCAATTTTCATATCATGCACCATAATTTCTCTTAGTCACTCAATTACACTTATTTCATGTTATACATACCTTGTATACCAATTACATGCCATAATTCATCACATATCTCATTTAATCCCTTATTAGTCCATTCGGCCATAACACTAAAGTTTCATCATGAATTCTTTTCAACCTTTTAATCATCCCATCATGTTATACACATGTTATATATATCATAAACACAATTTACATGCCATAAACTACCTTAAAATTCAATAATTTCCTTAAAGTTCAATTCGGCCACACTTAGGTTTTTCATACCACTTTGATTTAATTTCATTTATCCATGTTTATACACTATATTAAGCCTACTAATCATGAATATTAAGTTAGATTTAATTAATTACTTCATTATCTTATTCCTACTCTTAAACATAACCTAAAAATAAACACAACTATTAGGAAAAGTGTATATTTAGTAACCACAAACCTCTTTTCCAAGCTTTAGAGCACTCTATGATTGCTTTTCCTTCCCTTTGGCATGAAAAGCTTCCTCTTCCCTTAAAGAACCTACCATGGCCGAATATAAAAGTGCTCATATCATTAAAACCAAGCTTCAAATGCAAAATCTAACTTCATAAATGTGTTCTATAGCCCTAAAAACCTCTATAGGGACCAATAAATCGAATTAAAAACCTTTAAATCACAAACCCAAAAACTTACCCTAAACCTTATACACTTAATTTTACCCACTTCCAGTGCACCCAATGAACTCAAATCACTTCTATAGGATTGTATAGGGGATGAAATTTAGTTAGGGAGCTAAGATTTGAGAAGAAATTAGAGTAGAAGAGAAGAAAATGGAGGAGAGAAGTGAGAAATGTGGTTCGGCCTTGAAGAGGGGAGAAGATGCCGACTTTGGCTGCATTTCTCTAGAGGAATCCAATTATTGCTCCCCTTATATACCCCTCTAATGAACAAAATCGATCCAACCGAGGTGGTCTGACAAATTTAAGCCAAAATTTCGGTTTTTCGGTCCAATTGCACTTTTCCAAAGCATCTATATGTTCCCCTAATTATTTTCACTTCTAACTAATTCCATTATTCTAGAAACATCAAAAATATTTTCCCTGCAAATTTTTAGCTCAATCGGAGTCCATTTGGGCGCCGGTTTACTTAAACCAGTTCGATTCGATCAATTTTTCTTCTGCCGTAAAATACAACTCTAAAGCTGTCAAAATTCACAGATAACACTCCCACTGTCTTATTTTACACACTTAACACCCATTAGGCCATTTTAACCATTAATAACCCCTTGGTCAAACCCCAGTTCAAATTGAACCGAACTAGAGGCCAACTTTAGAATGACTTTTGGAGGTCAATTTAACTCCGTTTTCAGCTCAAATTTCACCAATAGACTCCTAACGACCCACAGATCATTTTCACGAAATTAAATTTTTTTGGGCATCGGACAGCCGGGTTTGCTATATAGCCACCCCTGTGTCACCTGTCCCGGAATCACTATACTTTTAACACACTTATCACTAAACTTTGACACTAGCAAACTCACTCCCTACACTGTTCAACACTGTGATTATCGTGGTAACACTGAAATTATGGAATAACACTTCTAGATCGATGTTTGGGCCATTACAATTCTAACCCCCTTAAAGAAAATTTCATCCTCGAAATTTACCTAAACTGAAAAGCTATGGATACTGCTGCCGTATGGTTGCTTCAAGCTCCCATGTTGCTTCTTCCACATTATGATGGTTTCAGAGCACTTTCACTAAAGGAATCTACTTATTTCTGAGCTGTTTGACCTCTCTGGCTAAGATCTTCAATGGATATTCTTTATAAGTCAGGTCAGCTTGCACTTGCACTTCTTCCGGTTCAATCACATGACTTAGATCAGATCGGTATCTGTGACGCGCGCCGAACCCGAAAACCCAGCAAGGGCCCTCTCTTTGAATCCGCTTTAGGATTCGAGGTATGAAGGTTCGCGTCTTTCGATCATGGGCGCCATGAGACATCATCGGTGTATTCCTCCCAATAGAACATTGGGGAGAACAACCTAGCCTATTGACGCCTAAAGGCACCTTTGAGGTATTTGGAGTCGCCACCCAATCTGCGTGAAATTGGGAAAAGGTTTCTCACCTCTATTGGTCTAAACCAGAGATACGGTATCCGGGACTTTCCTCTTATTTATGCCTTGGTTAATTATAAATGGGTTCTTAACTTCTTAAAATTATACCTCTCATCTCACGCGATCGATGCATTTTAAATCAAATAGCGCATTGCAAGCACTAAAAGGAAAGCAATAAATAAAGCAGTAAAAGAAAGCGATAAATGAAAGCGATAAACACGCAAGCACGCAATTACAATAGAAATAGGGGCAGAATACAACCCCATTAAAAGGAGATTAAAATGCATCGATCGCGTGAGATGAGAGGTATAATTTTAAGAAGTTTAGAACCCATTTATAATTAACCAAGGCATAAATAAGAGGGAAGTCCCGGATACCGTATCTCTGGTTTAGACCAATAGAGGTGAGAAACCTTTTCCCAATTTCACGCAGATTGGGTGGCGACTCCAAATACCTCAAAGGTGCCTTTAGGCGTCAATAGGCTAGGTTGTTCTCCCCAATGTTCTATTGGGAGGAATACACCGATGATGTCTCATGGTGCCCATGATCGAAAGACGCGAACCTTCATACCTCGAATCCTAAAGCGGATTCAAAGAGAGGGCCCTTGCTCGGTTTTCGGGTTCGGCGCGCGTCACAGTATCTTCTTAACATCGATACATGAAACACATCATGGATCTTTTCCAAGGCCTGAGGAAGTTTTAACCTGTATGCCACTGGACCTACTCGCTGTATCACGTCATATGGCCCAATGAATCTTGGTGACAACTTACACTTCTTCCCAAATCTGAGAACCCGTTTCCATGGAGAAACTTTTAAGAACACCTTGTCGCCCACTTGAAACTCTATATCCTTCCTTTTCAAGTCAGCATATGATTTATGTCGATTACTAGCCTCCTTCAACCGCTGCTTGATCACTCTAATCTTCTCTTCAGTTTCTCTGATTAAATCAGCTCCCATTAACTTGTTTTCACTCAACTCTATCCAACACAAGGGAGTTCTACACTTTCTGCCATATAGAGCTTCATACGGGGCCATCTTAATACTTGACTGATAACTGTTGTTATATGCAAATTTCGCCAAGGGAAAATATCTTTCCCAACTGTCTTTGAATTAAATCACATAGCATCTAAGCATATCTTCTAATATCTAGATCACTCGCTCATACTGGCCATCCGTCTGGGGGTGAAAAGCTGTACTATAATGCAATCGGGTTTCCAATGCTTCTTGTAGCTTCTTCCAAAACTGGGAAGTGAAATGGGGATCCCGGTCTAAAATGATGGAGGTGGGTACACCATGCAATCTCATAATCTCATTGATATACAATTCTGCCAATCGGGTCAATGGAAAGTCCATCCTCACTGGTAAGAAATGAGCGAATTTAGTGAGTATATCAATAATCATCCAAATCGCATCATGCTTCCTTCGGGTGAGAGGTAATCCAGTCACAAAATCCATTGTCACTCGATCCCACTTCCATTCGGGTATAGTGATAGGCTGGAGTAACCCGGATAGCACTTGATGTTTTGCTTTCACTTGTTGACATATCAAACATTTTCCCACAAAATCTGACATAACCTGCTTCATTCCTGGCCACCAATAATGCATCTTCAAGTCTTGATACATTTTATTACCCCCTGGGTGCATAGCATAACTACTGTGGTGCACTTCTGTCAAGATACTTTTCTTCAACTCTGGTTGATTTGGCACACATAGTCTTTGCTTGTAGTATATACTACCATCTAGAGCCACTATGTAATCATCATTGCCACTATTCTTCACTCGATCTATCACTGCAACCAACTTGTCATCTTGTTTCTGGGCAGCTTTAACTTGCTGCTTAAAACCAGGCTTGATATGCAATTCAGCTATTAAAGCTCCACTGTCAGCTACATCAAGTTTTACATTCATAGCTTTCAATGATACCATGAATTTTCTACTAAGTGCATTAGCCACAATATTAGCCTTCCCTGGATGATAATCGATGAAACATTCATAATCTTTTATCAATTCAAGCCATCTTCGCTGTTTGAGGTTAAGCTCCTTCTATGTGAGAAAATATTTCAAACTTTTATGGTCGTTGAAGATGTAACACTTTTCACCATAAAGATAGTGCCTCCAGATTTTCAATACAAACACTATAGGTGCTAGCTCAAGATCATGTGTGGGGTAGTTCCTTTCATGATTCTTAAGCTTGCGGGAGGCATAAGCTATCACTTTTCCATCCTACATCAGTACACAACCCAAACCATTCAAAGATGCATCACTATAGATGGTGAAGTCTTTGCCTGATTCGGGTTGAGTTAACACTAGAGCTTCTGTTAACATTTTCTTAAGCTTGTCAAAACTGGCTTGACACTTTTCAGTCCACTCAAATTTTGCCTTTTTCTGCAATAGGCGTGTTAAAGGTGCTAGTAGCCTGCTAAACCCAAGAAGCTTATAATTTCAGTAACATTCTTGGGTGTTCTCCATTGCAACACAGCTTCAATCTTCTTAGGATCCACATTGATACCTTCATCCGACACTACATGACCAAGGAAAGACACTTCATTCAACCAGAAATCACACTTGCTGAACTTGGCATACAACTTCCTATCTCTAAGAGTCTGCAATACAATTTTCAAGTGCTTATCATGCTCTTTTGGAGTCTTTAAATACACCAGAATATCATTAATGAAGACCACTACGAACTGATCTAAGTATGGATGAAAGATCCTGTTCATAAGATCCATAAAAGCTGCTGGTGCATTCGTAAGTCCAAAAGGCATCACTAGGAACTCATAGTGTCCATATCTAGTACGAAAAGCTGTCTTGGGCACATCTGCTTCCTTTATCTTAAGCTGATGATAACCCAATCTCAAGTCAATCTTTGACAATACACCTGCACCATTCAACTAATCAAATTAGTCTTCAATGCGTGGCAATGGATATTTGTTCTTTATTATCAGCTTATTCAATTGCCTGTAATCAATACACAATCTGAGAGATCCATCCTTCTTTTTCATGAACAACACTGGAGCTCCCCATGGTGATACACTGGGCCTAATGAAGCCTTTCTCTATTAATTCTTGCAGCTGAATCTTTAATTCTTTCAACTCTACTAGCACCATTCTGTATGGAGCAATCGAAACCGGTGCAGTTCCCGGAGCTACATCAATGGAGAATTCAATCTCTCGATCCGGTGGCAAACCTGAAGATCTTCTGGAAACTCACACACTGTAGGCACGTCTGATAGATTAGATGTTTCCTTCTTTTCTTCCATTGCATAACATAAATATGCCTCACAACCCTTCCTTATCAACCGTTTTGCTGCTGTGGTCGAGATAACATCAGACAAATAATCTAGTCTTTGGCCCACCACTGTTATCTCTCGATCATCTGAAGTCTTAATAGTCACTCTTCCTTTTACAGTTAACCATCACATGATGAGTGGCTAACCAATCCATTCCCAAAATGACATCAAACTCTTTGAAGGGAAGTTCAATCAAATTGGCGGGGAAAACACAGTCCTGCAAACTTATGGGACAATCTCTATACACTCGATTCACTATCACACTATGACCCAACGGATTGCTCACTAGAATATCATGGTCTAAAGGAGAGCTATCTAACCCATTTCCCCTTGCAATGTCTGTGCTGATATAAGAATGTGTGGACCCGAGATCTATAAGTGCATACATTGAATTTGAAAATAGAGAAAATTTACCTGCGATTACATCTGGAGCATCCTCTTGATCACGGGCCCTCACTACATAAGCTCGTCCTGTAGGGTGACCCTATCCCTGAGGTGGTGGTGGAGGTCTAGCTGATGTGTGGGAGGCTATCCCCCTGCCTCGCCCTCTCGGTGCTAAAGAGGTCACCAACTGTGGTACCGTATCAGGGCAATCTAATGTTCCTTTGACCCACACTTGAAACAAGCACCCGAAAGATATCTACATTCGCCTGGGTGAGACCTACCACAATGGTCACACTGCTGGGGCACTCCTCTATCTCTACCTCGAGGTGAACTTCCTACTGAAGATGCTGGAACACCACTACCGGCCTGCTTCTTCTGGCTATGAGCTGGTGCTGCAGATCCCCTACTATGCTTCTTCTGGCTATGAGCTGGTGCTGCAGATCCCCTACTATGAGATGGTGGTGGTCCTCTAGATCTTTTACTCTGACTACCTGCTCCACTAGACTGCCCCAGTTTCCTTTTCTGCTGAAACCGTGCCTGCCTCTCTGCTTCATCAGCCTAGGATGTTTCAACTTTAATGGCTACAGATACTAGAGATCTCAAATTTGGAAGATTATGACCACTGACTATCTGCTTGATTTTGTTGTGAAGGCCATGCTCGAATCTCTCCATCAATCTAGGTCCAGTCCTCAACACATCATCAAGATAGCCACTCAATCTCTCAAATTCTCTTTCTTACTCTACAATTGTTCTGTTGCCCTGTTTCAACCTCTAGAAGGCATCTTGCATCACAGCTTTGTACTCAGCACTAATGTATTTCTTTTCAAACTGATCGATAAAGAACTCCCAATTCAACTTGTCATCTGGATTATGCTTTCTGACTGAGTCCCACCAAAAGTATGCTGGACCTTGGAGTAATGCCACTGTGCCCTCGAACTTCTCCTCGAGGGTGCTATGGAGAATCTCAAATAATCTCTTAATACGAAACAGGCACTCTTCTACTTGTTTAGAAGTCACTGATTCTCTACCAAAGAAGTCTTTTGCTCCCATCTTTTTAAGTTGCTCCAATATTAGCTTTCTCTGTACTGGAGCTACTGGGGGCACTGGCACTGGCTGCTGTGGTTATTGTTGCTGATGTTGTTCCATCTCAATATGAATTCGATGTCAAATATAATCCGTCATCATAGTCAAAATTTCAGGTTGGGGCGGAGGAGGTGGCGCTGATTGTGTCGATTACTGTCGTGGAGTCTCAGCTCGACCCACATTGGCCGAGGCTCCACTCTCACCATCCCCAACACTAAAACTTCGATTGGACGCCATTTGATCACTATAACAAGGAGCATGCATACATCAGTACTATAACAAAATATCCACTTTCATTGGCATGTATATACAATCACTTAACAATCCCCACTCCGATCTTAGAATCACCTAAACCTTTACTCTGATACCAAAATAAATGTAACACCCTTATACCCAATACGTATACTGCCGACCTAGCAATACTGTGCGATTACCGTGATCGATTAAAAGTTACTTATTTATGAAATTTCAGGTCAATTCTTTTTTTCCTACACTTTATATTAATTCACTGTATCAATTGACCTATAACTGACTTAATTTCTATTCATTTGGTATAAGTTTCGGCAGTATAACGGCTTATATTTTGCACTACCCAAACCTGCACTTTTTAAAATCCACAGCCTCGGCAAGGGCACAACAATAATAATAATCCACATCCACTCATATCACATTTACATTCCATCACATAGCCATAATAATTCACACAAACCATATAAGGTACTTTACTATTACATAATCCAAATTCAAATACTAAGTTAAGTATATACATGCCATATCCAATACATACACCAAAAATAAAATCAACTTCTGCTCCTTCTGCTTGCTCCACAAAACCGAGATATGCTGCTCCACCTAACGCGTACCTACACGCAGTCAAAAACAACTACGTGCTAAGCATTAGAATGCCCAGTGGTGGTTACCAATCTATAAATTTCCTAATTAATTCTATTTATTTAGCATAATGTAAATGCTTCTTTTAATTATTTTCACTTATTATTATTTATTTCTAATTCACTTAATTAACCACACTATTATTTATTTAGTCACTTAATTAACTATATACTTAATATTCTCACTAATTTCTTTAATTTCCATTAATCACACTTTAATCACTATTCTTTTCACTTAATTCCATTTATGTCCCTAACTTTTCCATTAATTCCATTTATGTCCTCACAATTACATAAATACCTATTATGTCCTATCTTTTACTTTAATTACACTTATATCCTCATTTTGCACATAATTACCAAAATACCCTTGTTTAATTCACTTAATGACTATTTTACCCTTTTTGCATCAAGTTTCCACTATTTAACTTACAACTTAGCCAAATTACATTTTAGTCCCAATTTTATCACTTTTACACTGTTTCACCATTTTAGCACCATATTTTACCAAAATTACCATTTTACCCTTCCACTTATACTTTTAATTTATTTTCACCACCTTTTACCAACTTTTTAAAAAATTACCGTTTTGCCCCTAAACTTTCTATTTACTTTAATTCAGTCCTGTTTTCACCAATTTTACTATTTTAATCATTTTTATCATATATTTACCAGTATCCCCCTAGTATGGACCCGGTAGAAAATCTACTGACCTGATATGCAGGACATGGGCCCCACAGACCCATTTCATTATAAAATGATCCCAACAGGACCATTTTCACAGCACTGCATTATTATATACACTGAATTTCATTGTACACTGCGGTAAGCTCTCATTGGCCTATCGATAGTGAGTCGCCGTGACTCATACCGCTGTGTGGAACCCCTAAGGCTAGCCAATTATATCCTGGACTAGATTTCACTACCAGACAACTACTAAGGGCAATATTTTCTCAAAATCCATAAAATTTCCTCATTATGTCAATATGCATATTTCAACATACATCTCATTTTCACATGCCACTTTGCATACACACTGATTTGCCATTATATAGTCACATTATGCCTTTCATTTACATATACCATCAAAATACACATATATATATTATCATATATACCATTCGGCCAAGGATTCTAATTTTTATATCATGCACTATAATTTCTCTTAGTCACTCAATTACACTTATTTCATGTTATACATACCTTGTATACCAATTACATGCCATAATTCATTACATATCTCATTTAATCCCTTATTAGTCCATTCGGCCATAACACTAAAGTTTCATCATGAATTCTTTTCAACCTTTTAATCATCCCATCATGTTATACACATATTATATATATCATAAACACAATTTACATGCCACAAACTACCTTAAAATTCAATAATTTCCTTAATGTTCAATTCAGCCACACTTAGGTTTTTCATACCACTTTGATTTAATTTCATTTATCCATGTTTGTACACTATATTAAGCCTACTAATCATGAATATTAAGTTAGATTTAATTAATCACTTCATTATCTTATTCCTACTCTTAAACATAACCTAAAAATCAACACAACCATTAGGAAAAGTGTAGATTTAGTAACCACAAACCTCTTTTACAAGCTTTAGAACACTCTAGGATTGCTTTTCCTTTCATTTAGCGTGAGAAGCTTCCTCTTCCCTTAAAGAACCTACCATGGCCAAATATAAAAGTGCTCATATCATTAAAACCAAGCTGCAAATCTAAAATCTAACTTCATAAACATGTTCTACAGCCCCAAAAACGTTTATAGGGACCAATAAATCTAATTAAAAACCTTTAAATGACAAACCCAAAAACTTACCCTAAACCTTGCACACTTGATTTAACCCACTTCCAGTGCACCAAATGAACTCAAATCACTTCTATAGGATTGTAGAGGGGCTGAACTTTAGTTAAGGAGCGAAGATTTGAGAAGAAATTGGAGTAGAAGAGAAGAAAATTGAGGAGAGAAGTGAAAAATGTGGTTCGGCCTTGAAGAGGGGAGAAGATGCCAACTTTTGCTGGATTTCTCTAGAGGAATCCAACCATTTCTCCCCTTACATACCCCTCTAATGAACCAAACCGGTCCAACCGAGGTGGTCCGACCAATTTAAACCAAAATTTCAGTTTTTCGATTCAATTGCACTTTTCCAAAGCATCTATATGTTCCCCTTATTTTTTTCACTTCTAACTAATTCCATTATTCTTAAATCATCAAAAATAGGGTCGCTGCAAATTTTCAAATCCATCGGAGTCCATTTGGGTACCGGTTCACTTAAACCGGTTCGATTCGATCAATTTTTCTTCTGCCGTAAAATACAACTCTAAAGCTGTCAAAATTCACAGATAATGCTCCCACTGTCTTATTTTACACACTTAACATCAATTAGGCCATTTTAACCATTAATAACCCCTTGGTTAAAACCCGGTCAAATGCTGGTTCAAATTGAACCAAACTAGTGGCCAACTTCAGAATGACTTTTGAAGGTCAATTTAACTCCATTTTCAGCTCAAATTTCACCAATAGACTCCTAACGACCCACAGATCATTTTCGCAAAATTAAAATTTTTCGTGCGTCGAACAGCCAGATTTGCTGTATAGCCACCCCGGTGTCACCCGTCACGGAACCACTATACTTTTAACACACTTATCACTAAACTTTGACACTGGCAAACTCACTCTCTACACTATTCGACACTGCGATTATCATGGTAACACTGAAATTATGGAATGACACTTCTAGACTGGTGATTGGGCCATTGAATTGTCCCTAAACATGGTAAATTTACAATTAGGTCCTTAAACTTCACTAAAATTACAATAATGCCACTAGTTCATTTTATTTCACCATTTTACCATTATTTAACATGCAAATTACAATTTTACCCTCCAATTATCAATTTCATGTTAAATTACATTTTAGTCCCTAAAAAGTGGCCAATTTTCATATTTAACCATTTAATTACCTTTTTACCCTTAATAACCTTTATTAACATATTTATGGACAAAATTACCATTATCCCCTCAAACTTTTTCAATAATTCCAATTATGCACCTTTTTTCATACAAATATTATTTTAATCATATTTTAACCTTTTTAAGCCTATTTTAACATATTGTACCTTGTATAAAACTGGCAGACATTTATGATCAGGATAAACGAGACGTGAACCCCAATAGGTTCAATATAGAATAGAGGGACCTCATAGGACCACCCCTATAATATAGAAATTAAATACATATAAATACAATATTGAGATAGAATAATACAGAATAAGACCATAATTGGCCTATAATAAGTGAGACATCATGCTCACACCTACGGTAACAGAGTCCCTATGGCTAGCCACTATATCCAGAACTAAACTTGACTACCAAAGTACTACATAGGGCATCAATTTTCCATTTTTCATATCTTTAAGTTACCAGTCATATTTTTCATGGAATTTCATCATTTTATTCCATTCTTTTTCGTACCATAAAATCATTAAACATGTAATTTTTATACATATGCCATTACATGCCATCAAAACCCATTAATTCATCATGGTACATATGGGTATACACATACATCCCATTCGACCAACGTACAAATTTTTCACCATTAATCCTTTTCATCACCTTTAACATTTATTTAGGTGATTTATATTTCACACAACATAGCCATGCCATTATTTCACATTAAAAGACATCAAAATCATACCTTTACATGTGAAATCCATTCAGCCTAACATGTACATCATACATCATTCAACTTTTTCTCTCTCTAATACATACCATTAGTTAGATCACATGCCAAACATCATACATACACCATAAACATGCTAGAAACATCATCAAAACACATAGAAAACCCATGATGTACCATTTGGCCTACATAGGAATTCATCATACCAATTTTATTTTCTCATTTAAACCATTCATATCATCATTATTAACATTCCTAAGCATGAATATCAAGTTATTTTTGATTAATAATGCCTTTTTTACATACTTAATTAACAAACATAACCTAAAACACATCTTAAACCATGGAAATAAGTGGAGTTTGCAATCACAAACCTTAGATCCCTGCAAAACACCTCTCAACACTCCTTATCCTTGCCTTTAGCTTGATTAGATCCTTCCTCACCTTGATGACCTAACCATGATCAAATACAAAGATGAAGATTTCATCAATATCAAGCTTCCTTTTCACAAACAAACTTCATAAACATGTTATTCACATCCTAAAGTATCCATAGGCACCCTTGAACCAAATTAAAAAACACCTAAATCACATACCTCAAAATCACACCTTAACTTTCAAGCATTGATTTTTCCCACTTTCAAACCTTTAAATGGACTTCTAAGACCACTAATGGATTCTAGAGGAGTTGAAATATGTTAGGGAGGCTTGGATTTGGGGTGAGATGGAGAGAGATTGAAAGAAAAATGGAGGAAATGGGGAGTCAGTCTACGATCTGCGGCGGTTTTGAGTGGAATTTTCAATAAATTTTACGGGATTTCAAAAGATTTTTCAAATATTTTATTTGATTTGATGGATTTTATTTGATTTCTAAAATATTTCCCAAATATTAACCAAATATTTGATTTGATTTTAGGATATCTTCTAAAATCCGGCGGTTTTAATTTGATTTTGTAAATCTTTTTCAAATTCAAATTTAAATTTTAAAAAGATTTGAATCCTTTTCCTTAGTCTATAAATAGTGAGCTAAGATTTATTTTTAAGGGTTGGAAAATTCATCGAAAAATTATCAAGAATTTCGAAAAAGGTTAAAAGAATTGCCAAAAATTTTCTTCTTATTTTTTCATAAAGGTTTCACAAAATCCTTTAAAAATAAGGTGAATCCGAGAAAGTGAAATAAATTTGTTTTTGCTCGATTTGTCCTTTTTATATTCACAATTACTACAATTTTACGGTAGAAAATTCCCCGAAATTGCACATCACCAATTAATCCTTGTAGAATTCAAGGGAAAAAAATCACATGACAGTCGCCTTCAGAAGGTAATATTCCGAGGGTAAACATTTCGGATCGACCGCTAATTTATTTTATCGCTTTATATTAATTTATTTGTGATTGATTTCCTAAAAAGAGACTTAATTGCCATAAATTGGGGTTTAATTGAATTTTTCTTATTTTTTCTGGATCAGGAGCAACCGACGGGTTAAAGCTCCACCGATGGCCGTCGCTCAAGCAAGCGATAGGTCGTCATGGAAGTCTTCTTCTGCCCTTTGGTCGGAACAGGGACGGCCGTCGCTCACGCAGTTTGGGCCATCCCTGGGCCCTCCTTTCCCTTTTCTTTGTTATTTCATTTTATTCCCCTTTATTTTTATTTTCACTTATTTTCAAGGTAATTTCCTCCCTTTTTATTATTTATCCATTGTTTTTTATCAATCCTGTCTATTGTCATTTGATTTAATTATCTTATTAACATGTTATTTACTTTTATGAGTTTAATTGTTTCTTTTGAATACGGGTGCTGAGAAGGGAGATCCTGCCGGGGTGATTCGAGGACACCAAATTGGTTTTATTTTCCTTACCTTATTTGGTTTTATTTTATGCTTCAATTCCGATCTGTTGTAAATATTATTTTTGAGCTCGTTAATATTAAAAATGGCATAGGATTTAAACAAATAACCAGGGGATTTTCTTAAATAAAATAGGACCAATGTCCTGATTTTCATCCAAACCCAACAAGTATGTTAACATTATTCTTTCTTTAGGTATGCATGCTAGGACCAACGTCCTTACCCAAAAATGGATATTCCCATTTTATGAAATTTTGTGTATTTCCTATTCATTTACAATGGGGGTTGTATTCTGTCACTAGTTTTGTTGTAAATTATCACATTTTTATTTATTTTGCGCTTTAATTAATGCTTTCCGTTATATGATTGATCTGAGCTTTAAATTCTTGCATTAAACTGAATGAGAATATGGAATGACAATTTAAACCTAAAAACTCGATTATAATTTAATCAAGGTATGAATGAATAGGAAGTCCTGAATCATCTCTGGTCCTAGGCTCAACGAGGTTAGATGAACCTTTCCAATGTTCTATTAGAAATGGAATTCCAAAATATATATTGTTGCGTAAAATAGGCCCAAGTTGCATTGTTTAGACTCCATGAGGTTAGACGAACCATCTCAATGTTCTATTGGGGTGTGGACTTCAAAATATCTCTAGCTTGCCCAAAATAGAAGTACATGCATCGTCTTAAGCTTCACGAGATTAGATGATTCTTTCTAATGTTCTATTGGAGGGAGGATTCCAAAATGTCTCTGATTGCCCAAAATAGACACACATGCACTGTCTTAGGCTCAAGGAGGCTAGACGACCTTTCCCAATATTTTATTGAGTGGCAACTCCAAAACACCTCCTTGCTGCACAAAATAGATGCCCTTATAAACCTTACAAGTTTCATGAACCTCTCTCGAATACCCTAAAAGCGGATCAAATGCAGCACCTGGGTGTTCAGCGCGCATCACAGTGGCAACTCCACTGGGGACAAAATGAGACTTCGCTTCGAAAGTACCTTGGTTAAAACATATAATTGATTTTTAATTTAAAATTTTTTCCCTTTTCAAAATTGCATTGCATATCACTAGAACCTTAGATCTATGCAAGTTTACACCCTCTATCAGCCCTGGTGCATTCTCGAAGCACGACCCTATGTTCACTCAATATAGGAAAGTGTTAAGGATAATCACCAGCCCAAGCCTCGTACCATCATGGTATATTAAATGGAGACCCGACCGGTCGTTACGCTCGTGATGAGATAGACCTGTTGGCAGGGACCATACTTGGGTAGCCCTAAAGTATCATCACCCTGGCCAAAGCTCATGTAATAAAAGTAGATACTTCCCCCATGAGGTATGGACCATAATACTATACTTGTTATATGCATCATTATGTATTAGAAAAATCGAGATAAGTTGATTGGGCACCTAATCAAAGGCTTTCTTGCCCCAATAAGCCCATGTCGATTTATTTGGATTGCCTAAATACACAATGGTCAAAAGCCATATGTATGCACATTAGATAAGAGAGGTTATGCTGCCGGTTTTCCATCGTGCACCATAAGCGTCCATTGGGTTCCCTGTTAACCCGTGGGCCAAGCCCACCTAGGACAGAGACTGCACGACCTCGTGTGTGGGAGGAACAAAGTTAGAAGGGGATACCTGCTTGCATGTGGTTATGGATGCTGCATAGCACAATCATGCATCATACGTCATTCATGTATCATCCTGACCGGGTATATTTTGCAGCCATCATAGATCTACCTAGGTGGTCAAGAGGTCAACACGGGCGGCTACACAGAAATCCATTCTTTGAGTTACCAGAAAGGGTAGAGTATTCGGACTTATTTTCCCAGAGTAGTCAGGCTACCTCCTCCCAGTTTTACAGTGAAATGGCAAATCCACCGAGAGAAGCAGATGCTAGCAGGGCCTTGATAGCCGAGGAAGTGGGTAGACGGTTTGAGGAGTTTAAAAATAGAATGATGGCAACGATTGAAACACCCCCCTAACCGCCTGTAGAGATTTACTATGATAGCTATGGAGTGTTATAACACATCACATGCACATAAATCAGTATTCCATACAAAGTTCAGGTTAAATAAATTTCTTTCAAAAGCTACATTCAATTATGTTCTGAAAATCCATGCGTAATATTACAAAACACTTAATGCCTAACATAGTTTTCGCCTTACAAAAATTCAACTTATTGATACAAAAACTTTAGTTCCTTTACACATGCCAACTATAAATACACATCTCATATTATTACAAAATAACCTACATAAACAGTGGATTCCTAGTGTGTTGGCCGTTGGTGATGTAGGACTATCATACGAAACACTCTCTTCAGAAACCTACAAGGACAAAACATCCATGCAAAGCAATAACGCTTAGTGGAGAAATAACATAATATGGATGAACACTCACAGTGATCATCAATACAATTGCATGCTTAGGCAACATACATAAATATACAATTCGAATTAACATCAGCACTAGAGCAATCATCACAATCTCATATGGTGACTAACAGTAACATTGAAGGCATTTTATAACTCTTTACGTTTAATCTTAAATTCTCATATGCTATTTGCTTATTATATCATCTTTTATTCATGGAAATTCTATAATTTCACCACTCACAAACATCACCTATATATATTACACATGGCAAATTATTAGCACTTGTCCATATATATATATATATTCATTATAAAATCACAAATATAAATCCGTACCATGCATACTTTTATTCAATCCCTAATATTACCGCATACATACTAATTCATATAAAGTTTACAACATTTACTTGTTAACATATCATAGTCTACCTGATACCATATATTGCAACCTTTATGCATTAAATTCAGATTCTACACTAATAATGATCAACACCAATATATATATATATATATATATATATATATATATATATATATATATATATATATATATATATATATATATATATATATCTATATGTATATATGTATATGTATATATATATATGTATATATATATATATGTATATATATATGTATACATATATAGATATGTATATATATATATATGTATACATATATATGTATATATATATATATATATATATATATATGTATATATATACATATATATATATATATATATATATGTATATATATACATATATGTATGTATATATATATGTATATATATATAGATATGTATATATATACATATATGTATATATATATATATGTATATGTATATATATATACACACATATATGTATGTATGTATATATGTATATACACATATATGTATATATATATACACACATATATGTATGTATGTATGTATGTATGTATATACACATATGTGTATATATATATATACACATATATGTATATATATATATATATAAATATATATATATATACATATATATATATACAGATACATACATACATATATATATTTATATATATATATATACATACATACATATATATATATACAGATACATACATACATATATCTATACATACATACATACATACATACATACATACATACATACATACATACATACATACATACATACATATATATATATATATAGTTCATAACCTTATCAAATAATAATCACAAAACCACATTGCTTGCACCAAAGCCTATGAATATTATACACTCAAGAATTCAAATAACATACCAAGTTGACAATCAATCACTTGCTCACTAGTTATTTCCTAATTTGCCTGCACTTCTATAGTAGTGGATAACGGGTTATCACTCTGATATCCGTAGATACCTTTAAGCTAGTATACGCAGATACTGAAATAATCAATCACAATAGTACCCGTAAGTATAGAAATAATCAGTAGCATTAGTGCCCGTAGGTATAGAAATAATCAATCGCATTAGTATCCATTGATACCTTAATATCGCATTAGTATCCGTAGATACCTTATTATTGCATTAGTATCCGTAGATACCTTAATATCGCATTAGTATCCGTAGATACCTTAATATCGCATTAGTATCTGTAGATACCTTATTATCGCATTAGTATCCATAGATACCTTAATATCGCATTAGTATTCGTAGATACCTTTAAATTAAATACACAATCACTCGCTTTTGGGGAACCTATTCTAGGATTACCCCTGACCCAAATGGGGCCGATTAATAGAAATCACTCGCTTTTGTCTGTAGCACTTTAAACCCTATAGGCATACCTATCTATCCATGACTTAACTTGCAGGCTAAACAACTGACCCAGTACTTAAATCAGATTTTCATGATATAAACCTTCGCAAAACTGGATTAAATAAATATCGAATAGCTTTTAATACTATTCACTTCCATATGCATATCCTATTATCAATTTCACACTTCATCATTAAATTCATACAAATTGTATAAACATATATAGACACATGCTCACTTAGATTGCCACATTGTTAGTCTCCATGTAAATAAGCAATTCATAAGCTAAAATGACGTTGCAGCTATCCAAATGCCCTGAAATGTGTTCCATTTGAAACTCAACATCCTAGGGAACAATTGTTAAGACGAACATTTTGGCTAAAAATGAAGTTTAGATTTTGGTTTATGCAGTTTAAGTTTGAGGTGAAAAGCAGTCTCATAAGGCACCTGTTGGAGGCTACTATTGCGAGCGCGACCATGGTTGCAAGCGCAACAAAACAAGCTAAATGAGGGCTTTTTCTTCTTATTTTGATCCCATGGTTGGCATGAATCATTGCCCACATTTACCCTCCTATAGTTTGTGTATTTTTGTGTGTTTTTCCTTTCCGAAATGCACTCGAACTTCATTGTAAGTTCCTATAGCTTGTTCGACTCATGTCTAACATTATGAAATGAGTATATGAATGTTTGTCAATTGAAATTATATGTAAATGATGTTATGGCATAGTAGTTTAATAAAGGAATTAAATGTATACATGCTTTTTAATTATTGAACATGACATTGTATACGATATTGATCATACATGATTGAATCATAATGTGTTAAGTACATGAAGATGTACAAAGGAGTGTGTGCTTACTTGATGATGTTATATTTCTTTATATGAGTGCATGGACATCATGTTATGTGATCAATGAACATTATTTGGTATTGGTAATATAAGATAGTTGTGCACCTTGTATGAACATGTTAAGTGAATATGAATGAGAGTAATGTATATGATATAGTATGGATCAATTGTATAGCCTGTAATCGAGTCATGGATAGATAAGGATGCTTATAAAGGGTTAGTGCTTGTCTAGTGTTTGATACCGATGGATATCCAGTGATCTAGTGTTATTATATATTCAAGTATATAGTGTACCCGTATCAACTTCTGTATTGATTCAGGCTATAGTGAAATGGTATTGGCATGTATTTATAATAATATTATCTTATCCTACGACTGTTATAGTTTGTACCATCATTGACTAATGATATTGTTATCCATGCGATGTTTAGTAATATCAATGCTATGCTACATGACATACTTGCAATGGTATCGAAGCCTTCAACTGTCAGTGAATATTAGTGATTGATATTGGAAAGTATGAACTATCAAACATTGGCATATCATGTAACTACCATGCTTGTAGTGACTAATGGCAGTGTTAGCGATGCCATTTTGAGTGATATCAATGCTATGTTATAAGGTATGATGGTTATAATATTGAAGTCTCCCGTTGACATTGAGTATTGATTATTGTTGTGGTATAGTATGGATTATTGAATATTTGGCATATTAATGAACTATTGAGTGAGTAATATTACATGGTATATTATTTGATCATAACCTGTTATATTGTTATATGTTAATTCGTGAATGCTTGAATTAGTCTTGTTGTGTTTAGATCCCCACTAAGCGTTATCGCTTAGCACTTGTCTCTCGTGTAGGTTTGAAGTGTGAAGCTCAAGTTTTGCGTGAAGCATCTGCAGGCCACTAGGAGAAGTCTTCAGTGAGGTCTTCTAGTTAGGTTAATTTTGTAATGTAAAGATATTGCTATAAGTTTTTGTGTAAATAAAATATGCATTGAAGTATGTAAAGGAATATGTAATTTTGTAACCTAAGTGGTAAAGTATAATGAACTAGTGTTAGTGAATTACTTACTAATGATTAATGTATTTGATAATGGGAACTAGTGATCTTGAGTGATTAAGTATTGTTTAACATTGTGTAGTGTCCCTATATCCTCCCAAGGGATATTAGGGTGTTACAAGGAGTTATTGATGGAATATGACATGATATGAATATGATAATCACGCAGCGAAAAACATCGAAATTGGATCATACATGCCAAGCAATTCCATAACAAGAATCGAAACATGCACTTTTAGGGTTTTAAAACTTACAACTTTAGATGCCTATTCCAAATTGAGTTTGATGATGATCGGCAACTAAGATGAGTTTGTCCACCTTTAATCTTCACCACCAATGCCAAGGAATAGCCTTTATGCCAATCCTCTCTATGTTCACACACACACTTGCAAGCAAGGCTTAAAACCGAGATTGCTAGCTCTCAATTATTAGTATTGTGTAATGGCAAGGATTGAAGCTACAAGCTTTTTTCTTTTCTTTTCTTTAGGTGCTATTCATGCCTAATAACCTAAGAAAACCAGAAAAGAAAAAAAAACCCCTTGTGAAAATCGGCCAAAAGAAAAATTGAGAGTGAGAGAGAGAATGCTTTCTCTACACCACCTCTCCTAGAGTTTTATCCTTTTCCAATATCTATCCTTATCATATGGCAAGTCTTTAATCTGAATTTTACAACCTTAAGATAGTTTATTCAATCTTAAACACTTCCTAGAGATAAGTAACAAATATTAGTTTAAACCCTTTTGAATTTAAAATTCAAATTAGGATTTAATACTCAATTAACTTAATCATATAATTAATTAATTGAAATTAAATCATGTGGGCCGAATTTCTCCTCTCTCATGGGCCAAGGTCCAATAGCAATTTTAATACCCATTGCATACATTAATTTGACTTTAATTAAAAGCCCAAATTAATGCCCAATACATTATTTAAATATTTTAAGCCCAATACTTTGTGTGCGATCCTATAGGTCCATTTAATGTTGGCAATGAATTAATGAATTAATTCAAAGGCTATATATATTCTCTAGCAAGATATTATAGCATTCCAAATTAAATGAAAATGCAAATGGCATTTAGTGACCTAATGCAATTTTGCATAGTCCCTTACCCATAAATATCAGAATTAATATAAGGCATGGAACTAGTCATCCTTATATGTAAGTTAATTCCTTTCTTGATATTCCAGTGACACTGAACTCTCAGATAAATAATGGTTACTCATTATTTCATCTCGGTATGGCCATACACTTCTCAGTTCACTGATCAAGTGGCCGATGATATTTTCTCTCTTATAGAGAGGGGTAATCCCTTCACTTCTCTCATGCTCTCTGACATGAATCAATGTATACCCAAGCATACCCATACTTGTCACTCTATTACGAGCACGTTAGGTGTATGTCAAAGTACACAGTAATTCATAAAGAGTTTCATAGAGATTTCAGGTCTAAGAACTCCGATACAAAACTTGCATATGAGAAACACTTATGACTTGTACCATGTAGTGTTCTCATTAATGGATCGAATCCAGATACCATATTGTAAACATCTATCTATGATCTCTGATTGACACTCTTGTCCTTATGATCCGTAAGACATAACTCAATTTATCAGAGAGAGCATACTAGTCTTAATTCATTTGTTATTCCCATAACAATGACTGACTAGGGATATTTAGAATGAAGTCTCATTTGTTTCAAGGTCTTACAACCATGTGCCTCACACATGATAACTTAAACTGAAACAACATTCTTGGATAGTTCTATCAATTGACATGCATAGGAATACAATGGATAAAACAAATGCCTCATTTATTAGCTAAAGTGTTTTATTATAATGTATTGGGGCTAGGGCTAACACTAACAGTTATGGCCAATGAAATGCCCCTTATTCCAAAAGCCATCCTATAGAACTTATTTATAATTAAAGTACCTTAATCACATGTATTTCTAAGTGGCAACCAATCATTTACTCTTTACAAGACTCTAAACATGTATCAGATAATGTAATGGCCCGAATTATACCCTAGTAACTAATTGGTTTAATTAAGATAATTGGGATGAGATAGCAATAAATATGTTAATTAAGGACTTAAGTGTAAGATAATTGAGGACCCAATTGAACAAATAAAATATGTTTAATTGACTAATTGGTTAAAGTGCATGATTTGATTAGTCGAGGATTAATTAGTGTATAATGGTGTTTAAGTGAGAAAGTAGATTTTGGATTGTGGAAGTAGAGTACACGTGTGCCTTAGTGGAGCTGCCAACTAACCCCATTGCATGCAATATAAACCCTTGATGAGAGAGGAAATCCACCCTTTGTTGCTAGTGATTTGCTATTCTTCTCCTTTCTCTTCTTCTTTGTTTTTTTTCTCTTTTAGTTAATCTACTTTGATTTTTGTTGGTCTAAGTTTTGAAGTGTTATTTGTGTGTTGTGCAACTTGGAGAGGTAAGTAATGCAGTTTTATAGTTCTTCTTCAACTACTCTTTCTTGTTTTTGCATTTTGAGGGATTGAGAATTGATATTGTGGTTCCAATTCTAGAAATTGGAATGTGTTGTAGTTGAGGAATGAAAGAAAATTAAGGGAAAATCTAAAGTTGGAGAAACAAGTGCAAGGTGATCAAGAGGAGCTTAGGAGTTGAGGTTTGGGATACACCATTTTGATTGTGTATTAATTTTTATATAGCATGAACTCTAAATTTCATGACTAAATTGTGTAGTTAAATGAATAAAAAATGTGTAGTTATGTGGTTATGATGAATTGTTAAGTTAATTAATGACTATAAACAAGTTGCTCTGTTTTGCGATGGTTTGTAGTATTGTTATGTGATTGTGTAAATTGTTACTTAACATGAAATTAAGC
This sequence comes from Excoecaria cochinchinensis, assembly GCA_947683425.1. Classification (NCBI taxonomy): domain Eukaryota; kingdom Viridiplantae; phylum Streptophyta; class Magnoliopsida; order Malpighiales; family Euphorbiaceae; genus Excoecaria; species Excoecaria cochinchinensis. The sequence continues at coordinate 14,288,880 of CANTUQ010000031.1, forward strand.
ATGTTGAATTAGGAATGTGTGCATTGGGTGTGTTTATTAAAAGAGAAAACAAACTATTTAGTTAAGGGTCTTTGTAGTTCTTGGATCGAATGACAACACCGAAGGCTCCATTAGAATCGATGAGAAAGCATGGGACAGAAGAGTTTTATGGAACTAGATTGGATGAATCTGAGAAGGCAAAATACTGGATTGAAAAGGTTCAAAGGGTACTCAGGGAGATAAGGTGTCCTCCTGATCAGCAAGTGGATTGTGTGGTGTCATTACTTCAGGGTGCTGTGTATGATTAGTGGAAACTAGTCCTAAGGCAGCTAATGCTTCCGTACTCGGTTACATGGGAATTCTTCGAACGAGAGTTCTATAATAAATATGTGACTAAGGCATATCGAGAGGTAAATTGGAAGCAATTTTTGAATTTGAGGTAGAGAGCCATGTCAGTGGTTGAATATGAGAAGGAATTCTGCAGACCGAGTAAGTATGCACCACCTAGTGTATTAACTAAGGAGTTCAGATATTAGCAGTTTGAAGAGGGACTGATTAAGCAGATTAAAGCGCTATTAATCTCAATGACCACAGAATAAACTATGAGTTACTATCAGATAGTACAAGCTGCTATAAGAGTAGAGAGGTCATTGGAGATTCAGAAGGAAAGAATGCAAAAGAGGAATCTGAACCGAGGTAGGTCTCATTCAGGCAAGAGATCAAGAGATTCCCAAGTGGATTCGGCTAAAATTGAAGCGATTGTGAATTAGAAACCACCCAGGAATGTGCTTGAGATTCGAAGTTTTCTGGGACTAGCTGGGTATTATAGGTGGTTTGTGCAAGGGTTTTTGGTGATTGCTTCACCACTGACTAGATTGCTTCGTAAGGGAATTAAGTTTGAATGGTCAGATAAGTGTCAGGCAAGCTTCGAATAGTTGAAGAGAATGTTGGTGGAGGCACCAATTTTAATGCAACCTATTTCTTGTAAGGAGTATATTCTATACAGTAATGCTTCTGGAATAGGATTAGGTTGCGTATTGATGCAAGATGGAAGGGTTGTGGCTTATGCGTCAAGGAAATTGAAGCCACATGAGCATAATTACCCGACTCATGACTTGGAGTTAGCTGCAGTGGTGTTTGCCTTAAAAATTTGGCGACACTACTTGTATGGTAAGAAGTGTAAGATTTTCACGGATCACAAAAGTCTCAAATATTTGCTAACTCAAAAGGAATTGAATTTCGGACAGTGTAAGTGGCTCGAATTGTTCAAAGACTATCATTGTATAGTGGATTATCATCCAGGTAAAGCTAATATAGTGGCTGATGCATTGAGCAGGAAGTTAGTTTCGACGTTGTTATTACAACAAGTGAAGTGGAGGTTTATTTCAGATGGAGCCTTGTTATCTCAGTTGAGAGCTAGGCCTATGTTGAGAGATGAATTAATAATGGCACAGAGAGATGATCTTATATTGCAGCAAACTCTACAGTTAGTCAGAAAGGGAGACAAGACTGACTATTCAGTGAATGAAGAGGGTGTACTATTTTGTAAGAACTAGTTATGTGTTGCAAGTAATAAAGGGTTGAGAAAAAGACTTCTGCAGGAAGCACAAAATACGGTCTTTACTATGCACCCAGGTGGGAATAAGATGTATCAAGACCTAAGGCAATTTTATTGGTGGCCTGGTATAAAAAAAGATGTTGGAGATTATGTCTCTAAGTGTTTGACTTGTCAGCAGGTGAAAGAAGAACATCAGGTTCCACATGGTTTGTTAAATCCTCTTTCCATTCCACAGTGGAAATGGGATAACATTACTATGGACTTTGTTTCTGGATTGCCTTTGACCTCAAAGCAGCATGATTCAATATGGGTGATTGTGGATCAGTTTTCAAAGTCAGCTCACTTTCTACCGATTCGAATGGATTATTCCATGGATCGGTTAGCTGAGATGTATGTGAAGGAGATTGTTAGATTGCATGGTATTTCCTTATCTATTGTGTCAAATAGGGACCCGAGATTTACTTCTAAGTTTTGGAAAAGTTTACAAGCTGCAATGGGTACAAATTTGAATTTCAACATAGCATTCCACCCTCAAACTGATGGACAGTCAGAAAGGGTTATTTAGGTGTTAGAGGATTTGCTTAGAGCTTCTGTTCTGGATTTCTCCAAGAGTTGGGATATCCCATTGATGGAATTTGCTTATAACAACAGTTATCAAGCGAGTGTTGCCATGGCACCATATGAAGTGTTATATGGTAGAAAGTGTCAGACGCCGATCTATTAGACAGAATTGGGTGAGCACAAGGTTATCGGTCTGAATTTAGTGAGGGATACTTAAGAGAAAGCGAAGTTGATACAGCAACGACTGAAGGCTACGAGTGATAGACAGAAATCGTACACAGATTTGAAGAGAAAAGACATTGAATTTGAAGTGGGCGAGAAAGTGTTCCTCAAAGTGTCTCCTTGGAGGAAGGTGTTGCGATTTGGTAAAAAGGGAAGTTGAGTCCAAGATTTATTGGGCCTTATGAGATGCTGGAAAGAGTGGGATCTGTGGCTTATCGATTGGCTTTGCCTTCAATCTTGTCCAAGCTCCATGATGTCTTCCATGTGTCAATGCTTCGAAGATATCATTCGGACAACTCCCACATTATACCAGTACAGGACGTGCAAGTTCAAGCAGACTTTTCTTATGATCAGAAGCCAAAAGCAATCTTAGCTAGAGAAGTAAGACAGCTCTGTAGCAAACAGATTCCATTGGTGAAAGTGTTGTGGCAACATCACGGAGAAAAAGAGGCGACTTGGGAACCAGAACCTATTCGATTTAGGTATGAATTTCGTGGATGAAATTTTTTTTAGGAGGGGAGAGTTGTAATGGCCTCGAATTATACACTAATAGCTAATTGGTCTAATTAGGATAATTGGGATGAGATTGCAATGAATATGTTAATTAAGGATTTAAGTGTAAGTTAATTGAGGACCCAATTGAACAAATAAAATAAGTTTAATTGACTAATTGGTTAAAGTGCATGATTTGATTAGTGGAGGATTAATTAGTGTATAATGGTGTTTAAGTGAGAAAACAGATTTTGGGTTGTGGAAGTGGAGTTCACGTGTGCCTTCGTGGAGCTACCAACTAACCCCATTGCATGCAATATAAACCTTGATGAGAGAGGAAATCCACCCTTTGTTGCTAGTGATCGGCTGTTTTTCTCCTTTCTCTTCTTCTTCGTTTTCTTTCTCTTTTAGTTAATCTACTTTGATTTTTGCTGGTCTAAGTTTTGAAGTGTTGTTTGTGTGGTGTGCAACTTGGAGATGTAAGTAATGCAGTTTTATAGTTCTCCTTCTACTACTCTTTCTTGTTTCTGCAATTTGAGGGACTGAGAATTGATATTGTGGTTCCAATTCTAAAAGTTGGAATGTGTTGTAGTTGAGGAATTAAAGAAGGATAAGGGAAAATCTAAAGTTAGAGAAACAAGTGCAAGGTGATCAAGAGGAGCTTAGGAGTTGAGGTTTGGGATACACCATTTTGATTGTGTATTAATTTTTATATAGCATGAACTTTGAATTACATGATTAAATTGTGTAGTTAAATGAGTAGAAAATGTGTAGTTATGTGGTTATGATGAATTCTTAAGTTAATTAATGACTATAAGCAAGTTGCTCTATTTTGCAATGGTTTGTAGTATTGATATGTGATTGTGTAAATTGTTACTTAATACGAAATTAAGGATGTTGAATTGGGAATGTCTGCATTGGGTGTGTTTATTAAAAGAGAAAAGAAACTATTTAGTTGAGGGTCTTTATAGTTCTGAAAATGTGTATTTTAATTCGTTTGATGTGATAAGAAGGTTTTGGAAGTAAATGTGACTTTATTCTTTAATCATAGGACTAATAATAATGGGAATTACATTATTGAATCCTTAGCATGTAGATAAGTGAATTTTCAAAAGAACCTTCTAGTGAAAATAGAAATTAAGTGGTTAAAAGGATTCTATGTGGAAGACGGGTTAAGAGTGTAAGTGAGGAAGTGAGTTTAGGAGCTTTGAATTAGAAAATGCAGTTCTGTCGTGAGCGCGACAAAAGTCTCATTAAGTGGGTGTTTGCTTCTGTCGCGGGCACGCGTATGTGCATGAGCATGACAAAGGCCAAGAAGAGGTTCTATCGCGAGTGCTACAGAAGCCAACATTCGAGTTTGTCGCGAGCGTGACATGGGTCGTGAGCGCGACACGTTTTAATGATTTTAATGACTCTTTAAATAACTTCAATTGATTAATCTATATGTTTATATGTAAGTGAACATGTATATGAGAATAATCTTTGTATTATACTTATGAATACCATCTTATACACTTGCAAAAGTGAATGAATTGTGAAATGAGTCATAGTACCATTATCGCATATGAAATGTGATAATATGACTAAACCAGATTAATAATTTAGCCTGCGAGTCAAGTAGTGGATAGATAGGTGAAGGAGAGGTTCTATCGCGAGCGCTACAGAAGCCAATATTCGAGTCTGTCGCGAGCGCGACATGGGTCGTGAGCACGACACTTTTTACTGATTTTAATGACTCTTTAAATGACTTCAATTGATTAATCTATATGTTTATATGTAAGTGAACATGTATATGAGAATAATCTTTGTATTATACTTATGAATACCATCTTATACACTTGCAAACGTGAATGAATTGTGAAATGAGCCATAGTACCATTGTCGCATATGAAATGTGATAATATGACTAAACCGGATTAATAATTTAGCCTGCGAGTCAAGTAGTGGATAGATAGGTGAAGGAGAGGTTCTATCGCGAGCGCTACAGAAGCCAATATTCGAGTCTGTCACGAACGCGACATGGATCGTGAGCGCAACACTTTTTAATGATTTTAATGACTCTTTAAATGACTTCAATTGATTAATCTATATGTTTATATGTAAGTGAACATGTATATGAGAATAATCTTTGTATTATACTTATAAATACCATCTTATACACTTGCAAAAGTGAATGAATTGTGAAATGAGCCATAGTACCATTGTCGCATATGAAATGTGATAATATGACTAAACCGGATTAATGATTTAGCCTGCGAGTCAAGTAGTGGATAATAGGCATGCCTATAGGGTCTAAGTGCTGCAGCCAAATGCGTCCAATTCCTCTAGAATCATCAATGCGATTTGAATCCTTATTGGATTCACTTAATGCGAACTTATTAATATTATTGATCTTTTCGGTACCTTCGGGTGCTAATGCGAATGTGTGGTATCTACGGATACTAATGTGTTTACTGTTCCTTTGGGTATAAATGCGATACCCGTTATTCGCATCTTTGAGTTACAGGTAAGGCTAAAAAAAAATATGTTAATTAATTGAATGGCGTGAAATTATGTGACATATCCTTGAATATGGCTATTATAAGCATGCTAAAACGATGTGATAGTGTAACCAAAATGTGACTGTCATATTATGTTATGTACATTGAATAGTTATATTTATATATGCACATGTTGATTTTGGAATATGGAATCTATATGACCTGTTATTGTTGCAATGCATTATCTATACATATATATGCATACACTATGTTATTGTATTGTTATCCCCACTAAGCGTTATCGCTTAGCACGGTTTTCTAATCCGTTTAGGTTCGGACGTGAAGTGATTTTGAAGGATGGATCCGCATTGCTAACGGTCAAGACTAGGACTGCTAGTAGTGTAGGTTTTGGGTGATTTTGTATAATGTAATGTGGGTGTGACGCGCGCCGAACCCCGTGGGCGCCCCTCGACCGCCCGCTTGAGGGCAATCGGGCAAGTGAGGTTCGTTTACAACTTGCGACGAATTGCAAGTGCATCTATTTTGGGCAACAAAGAGGTTTCATGGAGTCGCCACCCAATAAAACATTGGGAAAGTTCCTCTCGCCTCAGAGAGCCTAAGACAGCGTATGTATCCATTTTGGGCAAGCCAAAGGGGTCTTGGAGGATGAACCTCTCTCCCTTGGAGCCTAGGATTTTTAATTAGGTCCTTTGGCGGGACACAAGAGGTATCTTGGAGATCCCATTGGAATGGATCTCTTGCCTCGTTGAGCCCAAAGACCAGAGATGGGTTCGGGACTTCTCATCTATTTCTACCTTGATTAATTTTACAATTAAGTTTTGAATTTATTAATTCTCTCTCTCCACATGATGCAATTTAATTAAAGCGCAATTATCCATTGCTGAAAGCGATAAATAAATAGAATAAAGAATAACATTTAAAATGAAATACAATAATACTAGGAGCCGAATACAACTCCCATTTTAGAAGTACAAACCATACATAAATCCGGGAAATTAATTATGAGGACATTGGCCCTTGACTTTGATTTATTATGAAAACAATTTTTAGTGATGAATTCATTGGATAAAAAAATAGGACATTAGTCCTTGACCTTGTTAAAAAAAATCCCAATTAATTACTATAAGACGTTTGTTTATTTTTATTCGCGCTAGATAAAATAACCTATACATAATGAAGACTATGAATAAACAAATAAATAAACAAAATGAAAGAATAAAGTTATAGAATTAAACCAAAAGGGACTCTCCCAGGGTGTGAACGGCGACCGTTGTCTCAAGTTCAACTCGCCAAAGAAAAAACAAGGAAAAGACATTTCACAAAATAATAAATATGTTAGTGAGAGACGGGTCCAACATTAACCAAAAATCAAGATAAAGTTATGAGACTAATAAATAATAAAATCAAGCAAGGTTAAAAAATATGAAAGAATAACTAAATAAATTAAACAGAACACATGTCCAGAATATTTACCCTCAGATTTTACATTTTTGGATGAAAATTCGATTGGATTTGGTCCCACGCGTTTCACGAGAAGAAAACAGAACCAAAGAAAGAGATTTATTGAACCTTTTTAGAGTAAAAATTGGATTCTTCTATATATGGGTAAATGAGAATTTTTCCAACCTCTCAAAAGTGTAAAATTTTCCTTTTTATAGAAAAACACGACCGACGGGCATCAGTTAAATCCTATTTCCACTAGGAAACAGGATTTAACCGATGGCCACCTGACCTACCGACGGGCACATGCCAATGGACATGTGTGGTCGTCAGTACACTCATAGACGGCCCGTCCCTCATGTCGAGTAAGACGGGCTGTCGCTACAACTGACGAATGCCCCCACGACCGACGGTCTAACCGTCTGTGGAAGAAAACTCAAAAAATTAAGTGAAAATTCCCCTGATTTTCCGCTTCTTTCTACCGCCAATAAAAAAAAAACTTTTAATTCTCATGAACTCAAAGGACCGATATCCCCGAATTCCATCCATCTATTCGAAACCAGGCATTGGTTTCTCCATCGGGTAATCTCTGATCTAGACTGCCTCGGGACACGGTGCTTACAGTTGCCCCCAATTTTGGGGAGGCTAGTGCACGAGTGCCTAGGTGAGCCAAAATTCAGAGAAGGAAGGGAAGAAAAGCATACCTGGAGCAATCCTTACCTTCGGGGTGTTCACCTGGCAGGTCTCGTTTCGATCTGCTTGGTGGTTGATCTGTACCGCTAGCCTCAACTTGGCATGCACGGTGTGAGGTGAAGTGTCTCTAAATCCATCCTCTGTTGCGATCTGTTCTATCGTTGGCACCCCGCTAACCTTGTCTCTGTCTGCACGGTGGCTGGTCTGTCCCGCTAGCCTCATCTGGGCTTGCGCGGTGTGAGGTGAAGTGTCTCTAACTTCATCCTCTGTTGCGATCTGTTCTATCGCTGGTGCCCCGCTAACCTCGTCTCGGTCTGCACGGTGGCTGGTCTGTCCCGCTAGCCTCATCTGGGTTTGCACTGTGTGAGGTGAAGTGTCTCTAACTTCATCCTCTGTTGCGATCTGTTCTATCGCTGGCGCCCCGCTAACCTCGTCTCGGCCTGCACGGTGGCTGGTCTGTTTCTGATCTTGAAGGTTGTAGCATCCGATTCGCTTATCCTTCATTTTAGTTGATGTCTATTCTTGAATTATCGTTAAACAGTGTTCCTGTGTGCAAAGAATCTCTTTGATTAACTTATATGCCAATTTGACTTGCTTAACAAATTTGTGAATGTTTTTATGATGTCATTTATTACTTTTATTACTTTCTTATTTTTCATTCTTTTGTTGTTTTGTTTTTGATTTCATTATGCAGTCATTTGGCTTTAACAAGAAATGAAGCAAAAGATGACAGATACGAAAAAATAACACATAAATCTGATAATAAGTGTTTCTCTACTACAGGAAAATAATTTTTGTACAGTGTATATGCAAATATGATAATAACAAAAATGAATACAAGAGAGATGACAGTCAAGCTCCCTGAAAACTAAAGAGGTGGATAGTCTGAGGGTTCTTCTTCTGGGTCCTCATCATCTGATATATGGATCGCCTGGGGCTGCGCTGGAGATGCCGAAGGCCCGGCCTCTGAGGCAGATGGCTGACTAGCGGGATCTGTCGATCCAAGCGGCTGAGATGCTTGAGCTCTGACCTGTGACTGGAACTGCACTGGAGCATGCCCATCTAAGAAGGGCTGCGCACACGTGGTCATGAACCGTAGGCTATCTCTGACAACCTCTCCCAACTCTCTGAAAACTCTGCTCAACTGATGAGTCTGATCACTAGAGGCGGTCCCCATACGGTCCAACCTCTGCTCTGTCTGCTGACGAAACTCCCCGATGTACTGGGTCATACCGTGGATCTGAGGGCATCCAACGACTCCTGCATCATCTGGAGCGTTGTATCTATCCCCTGGGCTGCCGCATCCTGAGAGGTCCTCACCTCCCATCTCAACTGACCCATCAGCCTCTCCTGCTGTTGTGCCATCTGCTCAAGGAGCCCTGTATGCTCCTGCCTCAACTGATCTATGACCCTAGCCTGCTCCTGGATCACACCCTACTGCTGCTCAAGCCTCTCCATCATAGCTCTATCCCGCTCTCCAACCTGAGCAAGGAGGGCCCTAACCCTCTCCTCTTGCCTACGCTCGAAAGACGCAAACATGGAGGTAATGATCTCTGATATGTCTGGCTGTGGTGCTGCTGGAGGTGGAACTGACTCAGGCATCGGCTCTGGCGGGGGAACGGTAGAAGTAGATGCCCTCGGGTCTCCTCTGACTTAGGGATGAAACCTCTCTGAAAATCAGGGAGTAGTCCACTATACTCTCGAAGATGGAGGGGGAGTTTGTGCCCTTGGCGCCGGAGGAGTCGCTAACAACTCATCCATGGTAAACTCCATCTCAAAATCGGAGGGCGTCCTAAGCTCCTCCTGCTCTGGCTGTGGCCGCGGCGGCAAAACCTCCTGATGCTGGTGCTGGGGAGGCTGACCCTCCTGGAACTGGTGCTAAGGAGGCACATCATCCCCATGCTGATCCTGCTCAGGCTCTAAAGAGGGGAGGACAAAGGCGCGTCTAGTCTCATGTATAGTGCGAAGCCTATATGCCTCGGCCTGTCCCTGCAGTGGCGATATCATGCCCATCTGAATAGCTGTCGGAGCGTCTACATATATACTCTCATCCAAAGCATCCCTAAGCCTGTTTGGAGCAACTCCTAATCTCTGTAGCAGTCTGGTGATGACCCCTCCAATGATCACCACCGGGGTAGTCCCTCTGGAAACCCTCATCATGTTAGCCAGTATCCCATGGCTAACATTGAGGCGCTGACCTGCCACCATAGCCCATAGGCTCCATATCTCTACGGCATTGAGCGACCCTGGGTTACCAGCTCGTCCAAGGTATGAGCTGGATAACACCCTGTGTAGGTATCGGAGCGCCTGTGAGATCAGCATAGTACTCTTTGCTGTATCATGGTCATACAGCACTCCCGGTAGGGCTATGGTAGCCCAATGGTCACGTCGGATTGCTCGCTGGGGAACTATCATCCCATCGCCTAATGGAAGGCCCATAGCCTCTGTGAACCGCTGGCGGGTGATGCTGAAGTGATATCTATCGAACCAAAACTGTACCACCCGGGGCTCTGTGTCTGATCTCTGGAATCCTCCATAATGCAGCGTAGCCAAAACCTGCCACACCGCCTCAGGGTAAGTCGGGAAGGCATCCGACAGAAACTCCATCCATCCAGCGCTGGCTATCAATGCATCAACCTCATCTACCATCCCTAAGGACTCCAGGAACGGCCTAGGGATGAAACGGCTGGCTCGAAACTCCACTTGAGCCAATGCTCTATATCTCTCTTGAGCCTCAGGTCTCATCCACTCAGGAGCCTGCAGCTCAGGCTGACCCTGCGGAACACGTCGACGAGGAGGCATTCTAAAGATAATAATAAATAAATAAATAAACGTAATTAGTTATAAAACAAATTGTACCCTGATAGGGACATGTCCCAGCCCCTTGAATAAGGAGGCGAGAAAATTAGCGTGGGATAGATTTCAAGTCCCTTCGGGCATAAAAAATGAAATAAAGTCACATTAAATTGATTATAAAAAAAACAAAAATTTGGGCAGTACCCCGGCAAGGGTGTGTCCAACCTCCTGCGCAAAAAAAAAAAAAGAGAACAGGCCTCAGGCCCCAACAAGAGCAAAAACATTTATCTTCAAATGTTTTAGTGCTAAGCATGCAAAAAATCCTATTTTAAGCATATGCTTACTAACCACAAGTCATATCTAATTCATTTGAGCATCATGTATTGTCCAAAAGATTCAACTTTAACTAATCTTAATCTAGTCAAGAGTGCACCAAATCTAGTCAACAGCACAATCCAACATTCATGCAAAACTGGCCAATAATCATATTAAAAATGACTATTAAAGCAATGTATATATACATGAAAATAATAATAATAATAATAATTAAAGAACAAGCAGCATTTAGGCATTAAAAAATATTTGTTATTTTTATAAAAACTAAAAGAAGAAACTAAAAGAAGTAGAAATAAATAAATAAAGAAGTTATCTACTAACCTGTAGTATGCAGAAAACGGAAACTGGATAAAAATAAATAAGAGAGAAAATGCCACCGTCGGTTAAGAAGAGGAGAAGAGGAAAAGAAACCGCTGCCCCGTCGGTTACAGCCCCTTATATAATTTTCGTGACCGACGGGCTAGGCGTCTCTAGGAGCGAGCGACGGGCTACCCGTTTGTCGCTCTTCCCGCATTAAATACGCAATAAATGCTCGTGAAAAATGTAATGATGATGCATGCATTCTGCCAGGTGTCACCAAGGGATGGGCGTGCCGTCCGTTATGAGGAACGGGCAGGCCGTCTGTGGAGCTTTCCTTCAAATTCCACCATTTTCTTGAGCTTTTCGACTTCTTCATCATTTCTTGCTTGCTTTTTCCAATTTTAAACTTTCAAGAATGACTCCTCCCTCTTTTCAAAGGATGTATCATGTTCTGGACGATACACACACTTGGGAATATAGCACTCTCGCCCCACTGTCCGGGCTGAAATTCTTACATAGGGTCAAAATAGACCACAACCTCCTCTCATCTGCAGCTCATTTCTGGAACCCTCACTTTCACGTCTTTAAATTTACTTATCAGGAACTCTGCCCCTTGCCTGAAGAATTCGCAGTCATCACTGGAGCATGGTATCCTCCCAATGCTCTACCTTGCATTCCTAGCTGCGGTCTGATTCTAACCCAGGACGTTGCCCTCTCTCTTGGCATAACTCCCTCCGAAGCTGCTCGGCTAGTCCCACTAGACTCTATCTTCTCCTTGGAACCGCTGATTGAGGTTTTGGACAGATTCTCTGACGTCCCCACACATCGAGCAAGCATTGTATTTTTATTCTACATGATGAGATTCTTGTCCGTCACCTCAGAGGATTTGGTTGGTGATCTTGACCTGTTCAAGGTTTTTGATGGTTTTCATCGTGGACTGAACCCTTTTCCCCTCATCTTAGCTGAGACTATTCTGGGCTTGGACTCCGTCTGCTCTAGATCTGCTGCTTTACCTACTGGGAGCCCCTTATTACTCCAGGTACGTCATTATTTTAAAAGGTAGTGCGTCCCTTATGGATTTTCACACTAGCTTTTTTTAACGAGAGGTGCGTCCTTTCGGATTTTCACACTACCCAGTGCCTAACTTTTGCCTGAAGTAAATCCAACTTACTCCAGCGGCTTTTTCTTCTTATTTTTTTTCTTTTTTTTTTTTTTTAGATTTGGCTGCAGGAGAAGCTGAACTTGCTGTCGGAACCTCCTCCTCAAGTCATCCCACAATACTCGCCAAGGCATTTTCTCCCACGTCAACGATTATATTCATTTGTCACTCCTGACGACGGCATTACTAGACTCAGTGAAACAGCAGATGAGGGTATCAGTTTCACTCATGCCTGGCTTCCCTAACCTCACACAGTCATCGACAGACCTTCAGGATGCGTTCCCCTATGCGGGCTTCGTCGAGCTACTTTTTATGTTGCTGCCCGATGTGCTCGTCAGCTCGGGATAACTCAAGATGTGGTGAAAGTTCCTTTATCCTTCCAAGGAGGGAATCTTTCTACTGCTTTTGTTTCTCGCTACCACGAGTTATGGGGCCGCCTACCGGCGAAAACTGTCATGCCTTCTTTTGGGACTCATTCTGTGATTTCTACCAGTGAGTATAAGAGGTGGGTATTTAGTCCAGAGTCTGATAACAGAACACGACAACTCAAGCGTTTGGCTGGCGAGAGTAGCAGTAGGACATAGTTTAGCTTAAATCTGTATGCTTCCAAGCAATATGTATCTTTTCAAAGCAGAACTGGAAAACAATGAGAATGAAAATAATAATTCTACATTTTTCACAAAATTGTGTACATTTCCATGCAATTTCGGCATACATGATCGCTATTTGTTACTAATTCAACTGCGTATACCATATTAATTCATGAAACCAAATATTAATAGCATCGGGCTCCTGTTACCAATCGGCCCTCTTAGGTTTTCTCGATTGGACATTTTCTCTCATGCCTCTAATTTTTGTACAGGATGCCGTTTTTCGGTTTTCACCCTGTCGAGGCGCCCGATTTTAGCAAGGCCGCCTTTTTTCGGTTTTCGACCCGCGGGGCATTTATTCTCTTCTTTTGATTTTGGTCTTAGCCATGGAACCTTTTCAGCCTGTCAATGTTGACCGGCTCTTTGAACTCATTGCCATCGCCGTCTGCCAAAATCACTGCTCCTTTCGACAACAACTTCTTGAGGATAAAAGGTCCTTCCCATGTCGGTCTGAACTTCCCTCGGATGTCTGACGCATCGGGTCTCATTTGTTTAAATACCAAATCTCCCTCCTTTAGTGGGTGCTTCCTCACCTTCCTCCCAAACATCCTGGCAAGTCTTTTCTAGTAGACCTGGTTATGGTAATAGGCTCTTAGTCTACCTTCGTCCAGCGTGTTCAAATGCAACAACCGATGCTGTATCCACTCAGCTTCCGGGATTTGAACTTCTATAACTACCCTTAATGACTTAAGCTCTATTTCCACTGGCAGGATCGCTTTCGTCCCATACACCAAGGAATACGGCGTAGCTCCCATAGATGTTCTGACTGCCGTCCTATAACCCCAAAGCGCGAAAGGCAATTTCTCCCCCCAATCTTTATAACTCTACACCATCGTAGCCAGAATCTTTTTGACATTCTTGTTAGTAGCTTCGACTTCGCCTGAGGGCGATATGGAGACGATTTGTGATGCTCGATACCGTACTTCTGAAGTAACTTCTTCATTTCTCCCATGAATTGGATCCCGTTATCGGACACCACGTGATGCGGAAGGCCATATCTGCAGATCAAGTTTCTCTTAATGAATTTCGCCATATCCCGTGCATCCACCTTTCTGAAAGACTTTGCTTCTACCCACTTGGTGAAGTAGTCAATTGTGACTATAATGTACCTGTGTCCGTTGGAGGCCGTAGGTCGGATCTCCCCAATAATATCAATCCCCCAAGCCACAAATGGCCACGGCGATGTTAAACTGTGTAATTCTGACACAGGCAAGTGTCTCAAATCTACGTACTGCTGGCACAGCTAGCAATTCTTTACATACTTTGAATAATCATTGTCCATAGTGAGCCAGTAAAATCCCTGCCTAATGATTTTCTTGGCTAGTATCAAGCCATTCATATGGGCTCCACAAACGCCGGCATGGGTTTCTTCCATTATCTTCTTAACCTCTTTTTTGCCCAAACATCTCAATTGTATCCCATCAGCCTGTTGTTTGTACAACACTCCGTTTATGGATATGAATTGAGTAGACAACCTGCGAATCAATCTCTGGTCTTTCTCTGTGGCTTCCTCTGGAAAGGTCGCATTTTCTAAATAGTTCATGATATCGTAATACCACGGCTTCCCGTCTGCCACATCTATTTTTATTACTGATTGTGCCTCGAAACTAGGTCTATCCGAGCTAGAAATCAAAATTGGCCTCATGATTACTCCTTATGGATTGTCCCATATTGATACCAAAGTAGCAAGCACGTCAGCCAGCTAGTTTTCGTCCCTCGGAATGAAATGAAACGCGCACATTTCGAATTAATCGCTCAGATTCTTCAAGTGCTTGACATAAGGCATCGGTCTTTCTTCTTTAACAGCCCATTCGCCTCGAATTTGATTAATTACCAGGGCAGAGTCCCCGAACACCTCAACATTTTTTGCCCCCAAGGCTAACAGTGCTTCCAATCCAAACAAGCACGCTTCATATTCAGCCTCATTATTAGTAGCCTTAAACCTCAACTTCTTGGCCAGAGGGAGTTTCTCATTTTCTGGGGTTGTCAGAATAATTCCTACTCCTGCTCCCTTATTATTCACGGCTCCATCAAAGTGCAACTGCCATCCCTGAACCGCAATCGCCCTGACGTCCTCATTTGGGAAGTTGAACTCACATGAGTCTCCTTGAATCGGGTGCTCTGCTAGAAATTCAGCCACTGCACGCCCCTTGATGGTTTTTCGAGTGATATACTCTACATCAAATTCTTGAAATAACAACAACCATCTTCCCATTTTCCCGAGTAATGACGGCGCTTCCTGCAAATACCTTAGGGGATTCTGCTTTGCCACCGCTTGAACCTTATAAGAATGAAAGTAATGCCTCAATTTTTTAGATGCCCAAATAACAGCGAGACAGATCTTTTCTACTTCTGCATATTTGATCTCATAGGCAAGGAACTTTTTGTAGAGATAATAAATCGCGAACTCCACTCCGAACTCATCCTCCTGAGCCATCATGGCACCTACAGAGCTATCTTCTACAGCTAAAAAAAGAATCAAAGGCTTGCTTGGCTGCGGCAGCCTTAATACGAGTGGATTCAACAGGTATTCTCTAATGGTATCAAAGGGCTTTTGACAATCTTCATTCCATATCACAGGCTGATTCTTCTTAAGGAGCTTGAAGATCGGCTCACAAATTGAAGTCAACTTGACAATGAATCTACTGACATACTATAATTTGCCCAAGAAACTCCTTACGTCTTTCTCCTTCTGAGCCACTGGCATTTCTCTGATGGCTTTCACTTTGTCCGGGTCAATCTCAATCCCTCTCTGGCTGACTACATGTCCCAACAGCTTTCCTGATGTGACCCCGAAAATACACTTCTTAGGATTTAACCTCGGGTTGTATTTATCTATTCTGGTGAAGAACTTTTCCAATGCTTCAAAATGGCTCTCCTTGGTGGCTGACTTGATCATCATGTCATCCACGTATACCTCTACTTCTTTATGGATCAAGTCACTTAAAATCTTCATTGCCATCCTTTGGTAGGTAGCCCTTGCATTCTTAAAACCAAAAGGCATCACCCTGTAAGCATATGTTCCCCACTCTGTGATGAAAGCCGTTTTGATCCGATCAATTATCTTATTGAGGATCTGATTGTAACCAGCATAGCCGTCCCCAAAGCTATACATCGCGCAATTGGCGGCACTATCTATCAGTATATCAATATGGGGTAGCGGGAAGTCATCCTTTGGATAGGATTTGTTCAAATCCCAGTAGTCCACGCATACTCTCACCTTTCCATTCTTCTTGGCCACAGGGACAACATTGGCTAACCACGTGGGATACTGCACCTCAATCAGAAACTTGGCTTCGATCTGTTGTCGAATCTCCTCTTTTACTTTATCTGTCCATTCTGGTCTAAGCCTTCTTAGCTTTTGTTTCACAGGTTTATGGTCTGGGTATATCGGAATGGCATGTTCTGTGATATTGCGATCAATCCCTAGCATGTCTTCGTAGGTCCAGGCAAAGACTTTTTCATATTTTTTTAACATTCTCTCAAAGTTTTCTCTTTCCTCAGGAGTCACATTTGATGCTATTAAAATTTCCTTCGGGTTTTCTAAGGTTTCAATATTAAATGATTTGCATCAGTAGAATCAATATCAAATATAGATGGAATATGATCATGATTATGCATGTTGAAATTGTCAGAAACATCACGCAAGTAAGCAAAATCATTCATTTCATTGATAAAATTAAAACTGTCATTTACATCATCAAAAAGTTCGAGAATGAAAAGACAATCTAAACCAGCTTCCTCCTATTCCCTCACTGGATCTGCTTTTGCCGACGGTCCTACATCAGTCAAGTAGAACGGAGGTGCTTCATCCACCCCTTGAACTGTTTCTTTTATCTTCGCTTTTCTCTTGAAGTGAGCGGCTACCATGGCCTCAGTCACAACCTCCTCAGGCTCCTCTCTGTCCCAGATAGCTTTGTTGGTCAAGACTTCCTCATCCCAAAAGTCCTCAGCTGACCTGATCATCCCAACATCCCAATCATAGACGCCGTTGAATACTTCAAAACCTAGCACAAACTTTCTATTGACCCACTGAGGTTCGGCTTCTCCGGTGTACACACAGACTGCTGCCGTAGGCACAAAAATTTCCCAAATATGAGGAATCTTCTTCATTGGCTTCGCCCCTCTCTTTATTTCGCCTTCATATCCTAGCCCTCTTCTATCTTTCTGACCCTTAGTAGCAATGACTCCTGGCAATCCTTGGGAATTCCTACCTAACCCAGCCCCTGGAAGGAAGGACATTTTCTTCATCATGGCTAACACCTGAGGGCTACCATCTATCGACTCCTCCTCATTGATCACAGCCACATGGAACCCATTAAAAGGTTGTCTTGCTATCTCAAGTATAGACACCTGATTCTCCCTCGCAGCCTTGATGGTCACCACTTGCCCTTCCTGTGGTATCTTGACCATTTGGTGAAGTGTAGAAGGAACACCTCCCAGTTTATGAAACCATGGCCTTCCCAACAAAACTGAAAAGTTGGCGGGGATAGGAAAAATAACAAACTCCACCTTGGTTTCTATTGGCCCCGTTCTGACCATCGCTTTGAAAGTTCCCAAAGCATGCCTGCAAGAATTTTCATATGCTGTGATGGTCAAATCAGACTTAGCTAACATATCTTCCGTTACGCCAAAAGCTGCCATTGCCACCTATGGGAAAATATTGATTGATGAGCCATCATCCACCATCACGCAAGATGTGTGCTTCTGGTTGACCTGAGCCCGAATATACAAAGGGCAATTATGATTGCGACCCTCTACTGGCAGATCCGCATTTGTAAACACCACATCTTCTCCAGCCCCTCCTTTCACTACCTCCAGTAGCTCGGTGGGCGAAATTGTTGTAGCCACAGTCGTCTAGCATAAGGCCTCTACTAATCTCTGCATATGGGATGGGGACTGCCTCAAGAGATCCCAAATAGAAATTTGTGCTGGCGTCTTCTGTAGTTGCTTCATTATCTGATCCCCCACTGGCTCTTTCTCTCTTTCTTCTTGGCCTTCCAATGGCTCTTGAGGCCTGGCTACTTCTGGCACTACCCTTCCACTGCTAGTTACAGCTCCCACTTTCTTCTTGTCTCTCTTCTTTTCTGACCCTTCCTCATCTGAACCCCACAGGCCCGAAAACTCAACGCCTTTTTCATCATCACTTCCACTCTCACTAGTAGACCAGCAATCAATTGCTGCAGTAGGCATCACTTTTTCACTCTCCTCATGGAAGTTTGTGATAGCAGTGTTGGCATTTCTTTCGTATAACTCTTTCAGAACAAACCCTTCCGGCAGGCTAGACCCTACCATGAACACTGGCGGGGGTACATTATTATACCCAGCTTTCTTCTGGCCCTCCCTCTTCTCAGGGTCTGTAATTTATTTTGAATCGATTAAATCCTGAACGGCATGCCTCAAATCTCTCTTCTAGCTTTTTCCATACAGGCTCCTCGGTTTGGGGGGCTTCTCCTCTCTGAGACATGCCCTCTTCGCGATCTTCATCTGAATCCTCATCCAAACCCAGAACTTGCTTTCCTCTCTGAACCACCGAAGTTGTAGCTCTAATGTGAACTGGTGGAGGGTGGCTTTCTTCTATTGGACTTACTTTGACCTCTTCCATCTCATTGCTTCTTATCGGAGGAGGTGGTGGATTATGCGGGGCCATCCACTGGGCCATAGCAGCCATCATATTCATTATGCGATTCTCAAAATCCTCAAACCGGCGTCCCACTTCTTCCGCAATCATTGCGCATGTGGCATCATTCCCCTTTGGTGAATTCGACATTTCTGAAGTAGTTCTACTGCCTTCTGAAGGAATCTTTGAAAGGCTTCCGCTTTCTGGCAGCTCAAGCACAATATTCCGAATCAATCGTCCCCCGGGACCTCTTGCCCACCTAGGCAGATTTATAATGGCTAGAAATAAAAAGGGTTAGAATGATGCATGAATGCAATAAAATGCATGATCGTGATATGCAACACCCACAAATCACATACAGGCACATAGATCCTTCCAACCTTATTGCTCCCACACACGCGGTCATGTGGTCTCTTTCCTAGGTGGGATTAGCCCACGGGTCAATAGGGAACCTAATGGATGCGCATGGTGCGCGATAAAAAATCAGCAGCATAACGCTCCTATATTAATGCACAAGCGCATGAAGAATGATCTTTACATACTTAGGTAATCCAAATACATTGACATGGCCCTACCGGGGCATGAAAGCCTTTAGTTAGGTAACCAAACAAGATATTTGGGCTCATCCCATACATAAGGATCCATACAGCAGACACGGTATTACGGTTCATATCACCTAAGCGAAGTATCTATGGCCATTACATGAGCTTTAGTCAAGGGTGGTGTTACTTTAGGGCTACCCAAGCATGGTCCCTACCAACGGGTCTAGCTCATCACGAGCGTAATGACCGATCTGGTCACCATTTGATATACCATACGGTACGAGGCTTGGGCTAGTGGTTATCCTTAACACTTCCCTACATTGAGTGAACATAGGGTCGTGCTTGGGGAATGCACCGGGGCTGATAGAGGGATCAAACTAACTTAATCTAAGGCTCTAATGAGATGCAATGCAAATTTGAGAGAAAGTGAATTTATAAACTAAAACTTAATTATAAATTTTAATCAAGGTATTTTCAAATCAAAGTCTCGAATCCGTCCCCAGTGGAGTCACCACTGTGATGCGCGCCGAACCCCGTGGGCGCCCCTCGACCGCCCGCTTGAGGCGATTGGGCAAGTGAGGTTCGTTTACAACTTGCGACAAATTGCAAGTGCATCTATTTTGGGCAACAAAGAGGTTTCATGGAGTCGCCACCCAATAAAACATTGGGAAAGTTCCTCTCGCCTCGGAGAGCCTAAGGCAGTGCATGTATCCATTTTTGGCAAGCCAAAGGGGTCTTGGAGGATGAACCTCTCTCCCTTGGAGCCTAGGATTTTTAATTAGGTCCTTTGGCGGGACACAAGAGGTGTCTTGGAGGTCCCATTGGAATGGATCTCTCGCCTCATTGAGCCCAAAGACCAGAGATGGGTTCGGGACTTCTCATCTATTTCTACCTTGATTAATTTTACAATTAAGTTTTGAATTTATTAATTCTCTCTCTCTCCACACGATGCAATTTAATTAAAGCGCAATTATCCATTGCTGAAAGCGATAAATAAATAGAATAAAGAATAACATTTAAAATGAAATACAATAATACTAGGAGCGGAATACAACTCTCATTTTAGAAGTACAAACCATACATAAATCCGGGGAATTAATTATGAGGACATTGGTCCTTGACTTTGATTTATTATGAAAATAATTTTTAGTGATGAATTCATTGGATAAAAAAATAGGACATTGGTCCTTGACCTTGTTAAAAAAAATCCCAATTAATTACTATAAGACGTTTGTTTATTTTTATTCGCGCGAGATAAAATAATCTATACATAATGAAGACTATGAATAAATAAATAAATAAACAAAATGAAAGAATAAAGTTACAGAATTAAACCAAAAGGGACTCTCCCAGGGTGTGAACAGTGACCGTTGTCTCAAGTTCAACTCGCCAAAGAAAAAACAAGGAAAAGACATTTCACAAAATAATAAATATGTTAGTGAGAGACGGGTCCAAAATTAACCAAAAATTAAGATAAAGTTATGAGACTAATAAATAATAAAATCAAGCAAGGTTAAAAAATATGAAAGAATAACTAAATAAATTAAACAAAACACATGTCCAGAATATTTACCCTCAGAATTTACATTTTTGGATGAAAATTCGATTGCATTTGGTCCCACGCGTTTCACGAGAAGAAAACAGAACCAAAGAAAGAGATTTATTGAACCTTTTTAGAGTAAAAATCGGATTCTTCTATATATGGGTAAATGAGAATTTTTCCAACCTCTCAAAAGTGTGAAATTTTCCTTTTTATATAAAAACACAACCGACGGGCGTCGGAGGTCAACCGACGGGCGCCTGACCTACCGACGGGCACATGCCAACGAACACGTGTTCGCTACTTCGGACACGTGGTTGTCGGTACACTCATAGATGGCCTGTCCCTCGTGTCGAGTAGGATGAGCTGTCGCTACGATCGACGGATGCCCCCGCGACCGACGGTCTAACCGTCTGTGGAAGAAAACTCAAAACATTAAGTGAAAATTCCCCCGATTTTTCGCTTCTCTCTACCGCCAATAAAAAAACTTTTAATTCTGGTGAACTCAAAGGACCGATATCCCCGAATTCCATCCATCTATTCGGAACCAGGCATTGGGTTCTTCATCGGGTAATCTCTGATCTGGACTGTCTCGGGACACGGTGCTTACAGTGGGCATGTAAATATTCATTTTGGAATTACATAATATATGTGATGTAATAATTAAGCAATATATATGTAAGTATGTATGTGTGTGTTCAGGTATGTGGTTTGTATGAGATATCCACTGCATGTGAATGTGTGAGACATGAAATTAATTAGCACTGGTTTTGGCTTGTGTGTATGTTAGAGTTATGTGTGCTTGTGATTGCAGCGTGACAACCATTCTCAACTGCTTTAGCTGAGCTAATTGTGCGGTCGGGAGTGGGTGTTACAGATAAGTTCTGAAATGTTCCGGTGAAGTTTGGGTGTGTTTCGGGAGTAAAAACACACCGAATTATACAAAATAGCGGAGGGTATCGATGGGCAATGTTTCATACCAACCTAGAGGTCCAAAATAAGAAGGAAAGCCATCAAATATCATGTTTTGTCGCGCTCACGACATTAGCATCTTAAGTGTCACACAAAATCAAAATATCAAGACTACTTTTCATCTCAAAATTGCACTGCCTAAACCAACCTCTAAAACTCATTTTTTGATGCAATTTCCTTCTTAAAAATTGTTCTCTAGGATGTTAAGTTTCCAATGGAATAAATTACAGGTCATTATAACATAGGCAACATCAGATATGATCTAATCCACCTATAATGTTCTAATGACCTGCCAAAATAGAGACACCCCAGTTTTGGCCACTTTTAAGGGTCTTAGTGCCAAAATTGGCTCATGACTATTTCTATGACATTTAAAGGTATGTGTCTTATATTTATAATGGCACTAGTTTCATTCACTTTGGAATTTGATAACTTGATATATGACAAAAACAATCCATGGAGGTTCAGCTAAATTTGTGCAGAGTTTCCTTTAGAAACTCAACATGCCCAAATTATCAAATCTACCAAAACTATCACAACAAATCAACTTAAATATTTTGTGTATACTTCAAAACAAGAAGTTAAACATCAAAAATACACAAATTTCCCCAACCTCAATTTCCTTAGCTCCAATGTACTCACCTGACGCCTTGATCATCAACCTTCCTCTTTCCCTTTTCTTTTCTCATTACCACCATCACATGCACAATCACATTTCTAGAATTGAAAATAAATGGATTGCTTCCAAATCAAATTAAAAGAAAAGGAAAAGAAGAAAATGATCAAACTATCTTAACCTCTTACCTTGACTAGTTGAAAACCCAGCTCAAAACAAATACCACATGATCCAATTTGCAGAAATTTAAAGAATATTAACTAAAGAAGAGAGGAATGAAAGAAGAAGACCAAAAAAGAGAGAGTGGCCAAAAATGACATACAGAAATCCCATGAACTTCTCTCTCATCAATTCCTTATATTGCATATATATGGTGAGGTGGCAACAGTAAATTTTACCACTTAGATCCCACCAACAACAACTCCTTCCTTGCATGAAAATGTTAAGTTAGCAAAGCCAGCAATTGACACCTAGAATCCACTACCAAACCTTAATCAAGATTAACCTAATTGATCCCCACTAACTCTTAATTAATCCTTCTTTAATTTAATCATGCACATTTACCCATTAGTCACTTAAACTTATTTTTTCTCTTCAAATGAGTCCTCATTACCTCAATTACTCTTAAGTCCAAATTAGCAAACTCATTATTAAATTCACCCAACTACCCTAATCAAGCCAATATACTACTAGGGTAGATTTTGGGTCGTTGCAACGATGGCCCAGCCTGCCGTACAAAATCCAGCTGCCCCTCCTATGAGACAAAATGAACAGGAAAAGGCTAGAGAAGACCCACTCGAGGACATTTGTCCACTGCCAGTGGATTTAAGGGCTACCACGTTTATAGGGCTGAGAAAGGGGGCAGCCCGTAGGATAGAGGACGAACTGGAATTAAACGAGTATGAGGAGCATGTATCAGTGAGAGGGAAGGAGCCTCAAATAGAAGAATGGAAGAAAATGGAAGAGAAGTTTGAAGCGATATCAAGAATGCTGACAAGGGGGCAAGAGATGAACCTCGAGAACAAAAAGCTGGGGGGAGAGGACTTAATCCCTCAAAATTTCAAGATGCCGGATGTTCTAAAGTTTGACGGCACCTCAGATCCCGGCGCACATATTAAACAATACTCCCTGGTGATGAAGGGGACGACGCTGACAAGGAGGCAAAAGATTGAATACTTCTGTTTAAGTCTGATAGGTCCCGCAGTGGGCTAGTACCATGGTCTATACAGGAGAACCAAGGAGGATTAGGATCTGTTGATGGAAGAGTTCCTCCGACAGTATGACTGCAGCAGAAGGATGGAGGTGACCTTCAAAGATTTAGAGTTACTGCAGCAGAAGCCTAGAGAGTCATTCCGCGAATACCTAACGTGGTGGAGAAATAGAGTAATGGAAATGAAAAGAAAGTCGGACACGTCGGACCAGATTAGGTTATTCATTAGGAATGCTAGCCCGTATCTGAAGGAGGGGTTAAAAATGAAAGGGTTGAAGGACCGGGAGTCCTTGAAAGATGTCGCTATTGAGGCCGAGGGTGAATACTTGACGAGAAGGGCGACCAATAAGGCTTATACCAAGAAGGGCAATGGTAGTCAGGGGGTAAGCAGGCCAGCAAGTTCTAGCAGCAGTGGCAAAATGGGCAAAATAGCCGAAGTTTCAGCTGCAAGTGCTGGTCCTAGGCACTTTTCAAATCTGGGGAGGTCTCTTTCCTGGGTACTGAGAAGATTGATGAAAGAGGGCAAGTTACAACCCCTAGCACCTAGACTCGCTAGAACCCAAGGACAACCGGGGCATAAAGACAATGAGTATTATGCTTACCATCAGCACACCGGCATACGACTGATAGGCATTGAGGTATGCCATCCAGGATTTGATCTACTCAAAATAGATCACGAATCCGAAAAAGAGAGGGAACCAAAAGAAACCCGGGTATAATAATGTGCCCCCACCCGTGTTCATGATAGGGTCCAGCTTACCCGAGTGGTATATTTTGGAGGATTTATATGGAAGTAACAATGCTATTATCACTCACCCGGAACGGGTAGGTGAAGAAGCGATTCCCATCGCAGCAATAGACTGTTGGTCCACTGACAACAGTGCAGACAAAAATTCTGATGATAAAGGATCTGCCGACCCGTGGGGTTCGGAGGAGGAGGAAGAGAAGAAAGATGGAAAGAAGGAAGTTGGAGCAGTGACCCAGAGCGGAAGAGTAGCTCCAGAGGTTGAGAAGTCACAAGATCCGGTGGCAATTTAGAAGGAAAAGGAGCCGAAGAAAAAACCGATAAAAAAGCAGTTGAAAAGGGCGCCGACTCAAATTTCGATATGGCATCTACTCAGGCAATCTCCTTTGCATAGGCAGAAGTTGGTGGAAGCCCTATGTGAATCTACAGTCACAACTACCATCTCCCCTACTGAACTGTTAGACATTGTAAAGGGAAGTGCTTGGGAGAATGTGGTGTTTTCAAGTGCTGACTTGCCGGTAGAGGGCCGTAACCATAATCGTCCATTGTACATAAGGACTAAAATAAATGAGAAGCACACAACCTGTGTCATGGTGGACGATGGCTCCTCCATAAATGTTTGCCCCCTGGTGGCAATAGTAGCTTTTGGAGTGTCGAAGGAGATGTTGAGCAAGTCTGACCTCACAATCATAGCCTACGATAACTCCAGCAGACAGGCATCTGGGACATTCAAGGCAATGGTAAAGACTGAGCAGAAGAATTGTACCAGGATTCGAGGTTTTTAAAGATGTCTTCAATTGGGATAGAAGAATTGTACCGGGATTCGAGGTCTTTAATGATGTCTTCAATTGGGACAGAAGAATTATACCTGGATTCGAGGTCTTTAATGATGTCTTCAATTGGGACATTGGAATGATCAATCCAATAGAGGGTTTTTGGGATGAAAAAATCATGACCAAGGGGACTATCTGGGACTGAGAATTGCCCGAAGAGATTATCACTGAAAGGTTGATGGCCACCCGAGTAAAGGGGAAAGAGAAGATGGAAGATGAAGCTGCCGGGGAACAGAATGAAGGTACATAGGGGATTGCTGCAGTGCCTTCGAAATGCCAGCTCAATACACAACTGTCGGCTGTAACATCTTCATCAGTAGAGAAAGAAGGAGATGAATTATACCGGGATTCGAGGTCTTTAATGATGTCTTCAATTGGGACATTGGAATGATCAAGCCAGTAGAGGTTTTTTGGGATGAAAAAAACATGACCAAGGGGACTATCTCGGACCGAGAATTGCTCGAAGAGATTATCACTGAAAGGTTGATGGCCACCCGAGTAAAGGGGAAAGCAAAGATGGAAGATGAAGCTGTAGGGGAATAGAATGAAGCTACATAGGGGATTGCTGCAGTGCCTTCGAAATGCCAGCTCAATACACAACTTTCAGCTGCAACATCTCCGTCGGTAGAACCAGATTCTCAATAAGATAGCCGATAGGATTAAAACAGCCTTTATAATGAAGTAGCGAACATTCACTTACAGAGTAATGCCCTTTGGGTTGAAAAATGCAGGAGCAACCTATTAGAGAATGGCTACTCAAATCCTCAACAACTTGTTTCATAAAGAAGTGGAAGGATATATTGATAACATGATGATTAAGTCAGCCACCAGAGAAGGTCACTTTGAAGCTCTAGAGAAGTTCTTTTAGAGAATCAGTAAGTATAATTTACAGTTGAATCCTAAGAAGTGTATTTTCAGGGTTACCTCAGGAAATCTGTTGGGGCACGTAGTCAGTAATAGAGGAATTAAAATCGACTCGGACAAAGTCAAGGCCATCAGGGAGATGCCAGTGTCTTAGAAGGAAAAAGATGTCAGAAGTTTCTTGGGTAAGTTGCAGTATGTCAGCAGGTTCATCGCCAAGCTTACTTCGATTTGTGAATCGATCTTCAAGCTACTTAGAAAAGATCAGCCTGTAGTATGGAATGAAGACTGTTATAAGTCTTTTGCTACCATCAGGGAGCACTTGCTGAATCCCCCAGTTCTAAGACCACCTCAACGGTTCAAGCTGCTAATCCTGTACCTAGCGATAAAAGATAGTTCAGTAAGTGCCATGATGGCTGTAGACATCGGGTCCTAAGGCAGCCCAGACCTAGGTTACCCAGTGATGAAAATGATGCTTGCTCCTAGGCAAAAAGGTTAGAAGTGATGATTTACTTGTTGAAACCTTTTTTTAAAAAAAAATAGAAAATAAAAAATAAATAAAAAAATTTATTCTTGCTTCGGGTTGTGGGCTTTTTGGTGGTCTTCCGTCGCCCGGCCTGCACAGCGCGCGTAAGGCGCAGTGCCTGTGGGCCGCGTGCGCGCTCACGTATCCGGGTTGCTCTCGAAGGTCCGCTTTTAGGACTTGAGACCAGATGGAGGTTCATTAAGACTCGTGAAAGTTTGTCGCTTCGCAATGGACAGGGAATCACCCTTATACCATCGTTGGCAATCAACCTACGAGGGCATCTATTGGGAATCATAAGGTAGGTATCATGGAGTCGCCACCCAATAAAACTTTGGGAAATGAATTCTAACCTTATGAGGCCAAAATTAGAGAGAGTTCGGGAACTCACTCTTATTTATACCTTTGGTTAATGTTATATGACTGAGTTTTTAGAGTTAATTATTTTATCTCTCTTCTCACACTATCATGCGATAAATTTAAAGCGCATTTCAAGCATGTTCGGAAACCAGTAAAGAAAACAATAAATAAAACAATAAAGAAATTACAAGTGAAAAATATGGGACAGAATAATCCCCCAAAATAAAAGCATATACAAATAAAAGAAAAAAAATTGCCCCAAGAATAACTACAAGGGCCCAAGATAAATAATACACAAAAAGAATGAAATAAAATACATCATATATAAATCGAAGCATTTATTAAATTTTATGAACATTGGTTCCTTTTTAACTTAAAAATCCGAGAGTTATTTTTGGGCGATAAAAGTGATAGGGATAATTGGGTCCCATGTTATGAAAATTAACTCTCTTTTGGAAATAACAGTTTGTTGGCTAAAATCAAGACATTGGTCCCATTTTATTAATAAAAATCCCAATTTTTATTATTGTAGGAAAAAACATGAATTTCTCTAAAATAAAAGCGTTTAAAAATATTATTTTGCATAAAATAATAAAAAACAATAGAATAAATAAATTAAAATGCAAACCAAACTTGAAAGCTCCTAATCCCTTGATTTTTCAGCTAGCACAGGAACATTGCTCACAGTGAAATAAACAAATTTAGTGGACAGCAAAAACAAGAATAAAAATAATGTTAGTAAATTAGATCAAATATAATAAAAATAAACAATTTAATGAAACAGATAAAATAAATAATATGATAAAACTAAAGCAATTAAATGAAGCAAGTAAATAAATAATCCTAATTGAGAAATATATTTACAATTATTAGAAGAAATAATGCTTGATAAAAATTATGCAGGAAATTAACAGGAGGGAATAATGATCAAAAATAGAATTAAATGACAAGTAAAGTTATTACAGGATATTCTAAAGAATTAAATTATATTGCATGCATCATGTAAATAAGTCAATCAAATTAACCTAAGTTTCATGTTAATTAGAACAGACAAACAACAAATATATCAATTAATATCAATTTACAGTATATACAATGGTGGAAATAAATTAATGACATAAAATTAAAGAAGAAAGATTTGGCTCTGACCCGTATATTTACCCTCAGAAATTTTGATATTTGGCTGCAAAATAAGAAAGTGATGACTTCCCGTCGATTTGCTTAAAAAAGAAGAATTAAGAAAGCCTGTGTTGAAGCCTTCTATCACCAAAATTAAAGCTAAAAACTCTTATTTTTGAAGAAAATAGGTGATCATAATTGAAACTTAAACACAAGAAATTAATTTCCTCGGCTCAAGAACAATTTAAGAATTAATTTCTCAACTCTCAAAAATCTTTTTCTTTTAGAACTTTTTTTGTTTTCTGCCGTTCTCATGTTCCTCTCCAATTTTAGGTTCATATTTTTCCTTTTATATGATCCCAAAGATTAGATTTTTAGGAGTTTTTACAGTCTCATTAAAACTCTAAATTATCCTTTTAAAAATAAGTTTTATCCATTTAAAAATCGAAAAAGAATTTGAATTTCATTGAAACTAAAATATAGTGAAAAAGACCAGGAAAAATAGAGCCCGCACAAGGTAGGGGATGCACGAGGTGCGGCCCCCGCGCTGGAGGCCGTGCCTCGTGTGCGCGAGGCAGGCCGTGCCTCACAATGTAAGGTGGCAGACTCGCGCGCACTGCCGGCAGGCGCACTGTGCAGACTGCTCGACTGTAGACCACCGAAAACCCCAATACTCGAAGCAAGAATAAATTTTTTTATTTATTTTTTATTTTCTATTTTTTTAAAAAAAAAAAGGTTTCAATAAGGAAATCATCACTTCTAACCTTTTTACCTAGAAGCAAGCATCATTTTCATCACTGGGTAACCGTGGTCTGGGCTTCCTCAGAACCCGGTGTCTACGGTTGCCCCAAGTTTTGGGGAACGTGGTGCATGGGTGCCTAGGTGAGCTAAAACTCAAAGAAAGAAGGAAGAGACACGTACCTGAGGCAGTTGTCTTTCCGGTTTGAATGAAGTTGTTGCGAGTAGTTACCATCAATTTGTCGCTTTGGCATCTAAACTATGCGGTGTCTAGCCTCCCCCGTTGTGGTCTGTAACTGACTTTGATGCGGTGTCTAACCTCTATCGTTGTGACATTTAACCTGTGCAGTGTGTAGCCGCAGTCGTGTCGGTATCTAACCTTGTTGATGTGGTGTCTAACCTCCTCCGTTACGGCATCTAACCTATGTGGTGTGTAGCCCCAGCCGTGTCAATATCTAACCTGTTGATGCGATGTCTAGCCCCCTCCATTGCGGCATCTAACCTATGCGGTGTATAGCCCCAGCCGTGTCAGTATCTAACCTGTTGATGCGGTGTCTAACCTCCTCCATTGTGGCATCTAACCTATGCGGTGTACAGCCCCAACCGTGTCGATATCTAACCTATTGATGCATTGTCTAACCTCCTCCATTGCGGCATCTAACCTATGCGGTGTATAGCCCCAGCTGTGTCGGTATCTAACCTGTTGATGCGGTGTCCAACTTCCTCTATTGCAGCATCTAACCTATGCGGTGTATAGCCCCATCCGTGTCAGTATCTAACCTGTTGATGCGATGTCTAACCTCCTCCATTGTGGCATCTAACTTGTGCGATGTATAGCCCCAGTCGTGTCGGTATCTAACCTATTGATGCGGTGTCTAACCTCCTACATTACGGCATCTAACCTATGCGGTGTATAGCCCCAGCCATGTCGATATCTAACCAGTTGATGCGGTGTCCAACTTCCTCCGTTGCAGCATCTAACCTGTGCGATGTATAGCCCCAACCGTGTTAGTATCTAACCTGTTGATGTGGTGTCTAACCTCCTCCGTTGCGGCATCTAACCTATGTGGTGTCTAGCCCCAGCCGTGTCGGTATCTAACCTATTGAGGTTTGAAGTGGTCTTTGGCTTATTTGCCTCTTAAGAGGACTTGAAAGGATTTGCCTCTTAAGAGGACTTTGAGGGATTTGCCTCTTAAGAGGACTTTGAGGGATTTGCCTCTTAAGAGGACTTTGAAGGATCTGCCTCTTAAGAGGACGTTAAAGGGTTTGCCTCTCAAGAGGACTTCGAATGGTTTTGCCTCTCAAGAGGACTTGGATCTGAACCTATGTAGACTTCATCTCGGTTTGATTGTCAAGCACGGGTGAGTGCCTATATCATATTGAAGTTGTCCTCGACCCGCTTCTATGCGTGTGGTCTTTATCTGGACTTTTCCTGCAAAGTTATGTGCACAAGAATATGTACAAAAAAATCGTGTGTGCAGGTGAAAAGTAATATTCAAAAGATTGTACAGGCGGGATGCACGTGAAATGCAAAAATAGATAAACCATATTCTAGGTGGTTAAGGGATTCGTTGAAGGTATTGCCCATACTATCTGATGCCCTAAGGATCTGGAAGAGTATCATCCTAACTTAAGATCTCTGACCCATAATCTTTTCAAAGAAAACTGACCCGTGTGCATCTTTGCCCCCTGGTCAATGAACATTTTGCCCCCTGCTATGAGCCTACAGTGTTTTGTCCCCCCGGTACTCTAACTCGTCCCCTGCATTATGCAATATTTTCCTGGAGGAAAGTTATCTGAAGAAGTAATGTTGTCTTATCGCTCCGAGCATCGAAAGTCATTATTTTAAAGGTAGTGCATCCCTTGTGCATTTTCACGCTAGCTTTTCTTTGCGGGAAATGCGTCCCCTTTGAGATTTTCACATAACCTGGTGCCTTATTTTTGCCTGGACTGGACCCAACCCATTCCAGCGGCTATTATTCATTTTATATTTTTTATAGGACAGAATGCCTATTTCCAGGTTTTCACCCTGCCCTTTGGCCTAACTTTTGCTTAGAGAGCCAGTTACGGTTTTCATCTCTAACGGCCTTTTTTTTTGAATTCTCCTATCTTTCAAGTATGGCTACTAGAGAAGCCGAAGCTACTATCAAAGCCCCCTCCTAGGATAATTGGCAGTTATTCACTGAAGCACTTTCTCCTTAGGCTGCGGTTGCATTCCTTTGCTTTCCTCGACGAAGGTATTGCTAGATTGAGTGAAGTGGCGGATGAGGATCAGCTTCATGTGCCCCTTTGCTTCCCCTTTCTACTGTGACTCTAGATGGTTCTCTAAGATGTGTCCCATTGTGTGGGTTTCGTGAGGCTACCTTTTATATTACCGGTCGTTGTACTTGATAGTTCGGAGGGATTCAAAGCGAGGCATCCCCTATCTTTCCAAGGCCTTCACCTCCAAATACCAGCACCTCTGAACACAGCTACCTGTAAAGACTGTTATACCACAAATTGGAGATCACACCTTTTGCTTCTTATGAAGGCCTACAACAGGTGGGTGCTTAGTCCCGTAGTTGATAACAGGACCCATCGACTTAGGCATCTGACTGGCGAGAGCAGTGGCAAGGTGTAGCTTGTTAGATTTCATACATCCAATAATGAACAATGTTTCTCTTTTTGTAAAAGGACCAGATAATAATGAACACATGAGTTTGAACTGCCTTTGTTTTATGTATTTGCAATGATTGCGTACATTTCAGTATGATTTCTCTATACATGATCATCATTTAACATCAATCCAAAAATGCAAAACTATATCTAATCTCAAAGTAGATCTTGTAAGCATCAAACTCCTGTCTTTAATCAACCCTCTCGGGTTTTCTTGATTGGACATTTTCTCTCGAGCCTCTAATTTTTACCCAGGGTGCCTTTTTTCAGTTTTCACCCTGACAAGGTGCCCATTTTTAGCAAGGCCACCTTTTTTTTTGTTTTTGACCCACGAGGCTTCTATTCTCTTCTTTTGATTTTTAGTCTTTTATAATGGAACCTCTTGAGCCTATTGATTGGTTCATTGAATTCGTTCCCATCACTGTCCGTTAGAATCACTGCTCCCTAATAAACCTTCCCATGTTGGCCTGAATTTATCCCGTATGTCCTGAATATCTAGTCACATTTGCTTGAAGACCGAATCTCCCTCTTTCAGCGATTGCCTTTTAACTTTTTTCTCAAATGACCAAGCAAGCCTTTTCTAATGAATTTAGTTGTGGTAGTAATCTTGCAACCTATTCTCATCTAACATATTCACTCACTGCAATTGTTGCTAGCCCAATTATTTTCTGGAATATGGGCTTTTATGACTACCTTTTAAGACTTGAGCTCAACTTTAACCCACGATACTGCTTATGTCCCATATGCTAAAGGGATAGGGCGTGGCTCCTGTAGAAGTTCTGGCAGTGGTCCTATAGCCCCATAGAGCGAAAGGCAACTTTTCTGCGTAATCCTTGTAGGTTTGAAGCATATTAACCAAGATCTTCCAGACGTTCTTGCTAGCCGCCTCGATCACCCCATTAGCTTAAAGGCAATATGAAGAAGACCTGTAATGCTCGAAGCCATACTTCTGGAGTATCTTCCTGGTTTCAACCATAAATTGCCTCTGTTATCAGACACAATATGATGTAGAAGACCGTATCAAATTCTTCTTAGTGAACTTGGCCACATCTACATATCAATTTTTCCTTCATTTTTTCTGACAAGCTTGGTTGAACTCTTGCTACTTTTCACTCTTCACGACTATCGAGATGATGCTGATCAACCAAGTCGGGTGTTACATTTCAATAAGAAATTTGGCCTTGATTTATTTGTGAACCTCTTTTTTAACCTTTTCTGCCTTTTCTGGCCTGAATCATCTGTGCTTCTTCTTAACTGGTCTATGATCGGGGTATGTCGGGATAGCGTCTTTATGATCATCTCCTGGCATGTTTTCGTAGGTCCAAGCAAAAGCTTTTTTTTCTCAAATTGCAATCTCTCTTCAGGAGTTACATTAGATGCTGTCAAGATTTTCTTTGGGTTTTCCAAAGTTCTGAGATTAAACAGAGTGTTATTAATTGAATCAATGTCAAATATGAATGAGTCATCTTATTAGTGAAATCATAAGAAATATCACACAAGTAAGCAAAAGTGTTCATCTTATTACTAAAACCATAATCAAAAGTGTCATTATTAAATAGTCCAAAAATAAAAAGAACATCTAAATGGCTAGCATCTTCCTCTACTGCTAACACAGATGTTGTGATTGATGGCTAATTTTCATCCTTAGGAACCATCATCCCCACTTCTCATCTCCTCATCAATAAGGTCTTAAACTTGTCTCTTCAGAACTTAGCACCCATCAGTCTCATGCCCAGTATGCTGATAATAGGCACAATACTGATCTACTCGATGGCTAGGATGCCCCTGGCTTTTAGCGGGTTTTACAGGCTTTGACTGTAACTTTCCCTTATTAATGAAATGAAAGAAGTGCTCAGATAAAGGCTTATCCAAGATGGTATAGCAGCCTTGAGTTGTTCCAATGGTTGAAACCTTGGTGGCTCTAACATCTCTTACACTGTTACCACCGAGACTCGAGCTCCCATGACTACCTTTTCCCATGACATTACCCCCTCCTTCAAGGATCATCAGCTGCTCATTATTAATAGTATTCTAGACTTGACCTTTCAGGGTCTGGCCATCATCCATCAGATATTTAGGGTGCTGGTGACGCTTCGGTTATCCTTGATCTCTAACCGGCCTAGTCGACCATAGTCGCAGGCTCCCCTCTAATGCTTGAGGTAAAGGTCTGTCTATGCTAAAGCAATATTTTTATATTGTTCTAATCACCGATACTTCTTCCATCCTTTGCGTGCCAACACAGCAATTATGCCCATACGGCCGTCTTTTCATTTCTAAGTCTATGGCAACCCTCTTGCGAGCAGCCAGGGTAGTTGCAAGTTTGGACTTTAAAATTTCTTCTTCTAGGACGTCCATCCTTCTTTTCAGACCTGTGACGCGCGCCGGATCCCGATGCGCCGCCCGTTCGACCGCCCGCACGTGGGCGACCGGGGCATTTGCGGGTCCGTTGGCAGCTTACGATGAATCGCAAGTGCGTCTATGTTGGGCAACAAGGAGGTATCATGGAGTCGCCACCCAATAGAACATTGGGAAAGTTTCTCTCGCCTCGGAGAGCCTAAGACTGCGCTTAGTATCCATGTTGGGCCATGAGGCCTAGGATTAGCGCTAAAGTCTAGTGACCCAAGAAGTATTTTGGAGGATAACCTCTAACCTCTTGAGCCCAAAGACCAGAGCTGGGTCCGGGATTTCTCATCTATTTCTACCTCAATTAGTTTATGATCAAATTTTAATATCATTAATTCGCTCTCTCTCCATACTATGCAGTTTAATTAAAAGGCACATTTATTCACATTTTTGAAAGCAATAAATGAGCAGAATAAATATCAAAAGCGATAAATTACAATAACACAAGGAGCGGAATACAACTCCCTTCCATAAATGTGCGAATCATGCATAAATCGGGTTATTCATTTATTCTTGAGGACTTTGGTCCTCGCATGCATCATTATCAAAAATGGGATAATTTATATGTGATGATCTTTATTGGATGAAAATAGGGCGTTGGACCCTTTTGCATTTTTTATATAAAACTCACTTTTATTTAAGTACAAATTGTTGATCCATCTTTGCATTTAACTGAATAAAAAGAGCTTATTCATATACATAAAATAATCAATGAATGAAAAGCAAGAGAAGATAAATTAAGAGGTTTAAGAAAACTAAACCGGACGAAATCCACCATGCATGGTAGGCAGCCACGCACGCTCGAAATTATCCAAGAGGATCCATATACACTCATAAAGAATTAAGAGATGTTAACATTCATGAAATTAACACATGAGAAATCGAAAAGACTAAATAGAGGTGAAAAATGATCAAAACCATGGAGGCAGAACCCACCGACGGCCTGTTCCCGGTTGACCGACGGGCGTCGGTTTGGTTATTCAACACGCCCGTTTGTCACTCAAGAAGGGGTGTCTGTAGGCGGGTGACCGACGGGCGTCGGTCATAAAGTTGACCCGTCGGTCACCTCTGTCTCCGGAAAACAGAAAGGAGAAAAGGGCCTTTTGAGAAAAAAACAAGTTTTATCCAAGAAAGAGATGAGAGAGTCAAAATGAAGAAAAGTAATGATAGGTATTCAAAACTTACACAAAAATGAATAAATAAATGACAGATAATTAAATATGAGGTAAAAATGGAGAGAGAATCCGAAATATTTACCCTCAGATAGTTGCCTTGGGTAGAATTTTGATGTCGGTTAGATCCCCGCGCGTTCCACGAGAAAGTAAGAGAATGAAAGATCAGAGAGAGAAAATGAGCTATTTCACCTCCGATCCTTCAGAAAGTCGATTTAGGAGTCCAAATCTAAAGAAAACTAATTAGCTTTTAGTTCCTTTGATCGATTTGATCCTTGATTAAGTAAAGTTCTTTGGAAAATGTGTGTTTTTGGAAGAGAGAGGAAATGTGCTCGAATTTTGGCAGAGTTTCCCCTTCTGAAAAATTTTCCAACCCTTTTGAAGTGGAAATCCGGACCTTATATAGCCAGACACGACCGACGGGCGTCGGTGCGTAGGGGCGGGCGTCGGAAGAATCCTACTGACACAAGGACACTTCCGACGGCCCTGCCACCTTCACCGACGGGCGTCGGAACGGTTGCGTGCCCCGGGAAACCAGGCGGCTCCTGACAGGGGCGGTGACTTTCCGACGGGCGTCGGAAAATCCCCCAAGCCGTCGGTGACTCAAAGCGACGGGCTACTTCCACAGACGGGCTGGCCGTCTGTGGAGGAAAAAAACTTTTTGACCTAGAAAACTCCCGTTTTCTCCCCCTCTGCCCCTGAAGTGCAGAAAAAACCTCATTTCTCACGGAACGCGGGACTAAAACCTCCAACTTCAGCCTCTTGTACAGGCCTCGAACATTGATTTCTTCATAGGGTAACCTCTGATCCGGACTGTTCCAGGACACGGTGCTTACAGTTGCCCCCAGTTTTGGGGAAACTAGTGCGCAAGTGCCTAGATAAGCCAAAACTCAGAGAAAGGTTGGAAAGAAAGCGTACCTTCGACGACTTCTCACCTTCCGCGCCTTTTGCCAGTTAGATCTCATATCGATCTGGTGAAGAGCAGTGTTTCTTGAACCGCAGCTTCGGGGGTGAAGAGCAGTGTTTCTGGAACTGCAGCTTCGATCTTGGAGTGTGGAAACTCTTCGATCTGATGAAGAGCGGTGTTTCTTGAACCGCAGCTTCGGGGGTGAAGAGCAGTGTTTCTGGAACCGCAGCTTCGATCTTGGAGTGTGGAAACTCTTCGATCTGATGAAGAGCGGTGTTTCTTGAACCGCAGCTTCGGGGGTGAAGAGCAGTGTTTCTGGAACCGCAGCTTCGATCTTGGAGTGTGGAAACTCTTCGATCTGATGAAGAGCGGTGTTTCTTGAACCGCAGCTTCGGGGGTGAAGAGCAGTGTTTCTGGAACCGCAGCTTCGATCTTGGAGTGTGGAAACTCTTCGATCTGATGAAGAGCGGTGTTTCTTGAACCGCAGCTTCGGGGGTGAAAGTGTTTCTTGAACCGCAGCTTCGATCTTGGAGTGTGGAAACTCTTCGATCTGATGAAGAGCGGTGTTTCTTGAACCGCAGCTTCGGGGGTGAAGAGCAGTGTTTCTGAAACCGCAGCTTCGATCTTGGAGTGTGGAAACTCTTCGATCTGATGAAGAGCGGTGTTTCTTGAACCGCAGCTTCGATCTTGGAGTGTGAAAACTCTTCGATCTGATGAAGAGCGGTGTTTCTTGAACCGCAGCTTCGATCTTGGAGTGTGGAAACTCCGATGGTTTCCTCGTTTCAAGGAGATCTTTTTAATCGATGTCTGTGCTCAGATCGATATTTCTCTGTACCTGTGAGATAAAAGATTTCGTTAATTCCTGTTTGAGTAATCATCTTTTGACCTGTAAAAAGGAAAAAGTCAGATAGCGAAAACTTAGCAAAGCAAGCACTATCAGGTTTATTTTTCAAAATCTAAGGTCCATCTAGGCCTTAACAGGGCAATGGCGGCCCAACATAGGATAAAAAAAAGTAATGACAGATAAAAATAGCAAACATCCCGGCTACGAAAGTACCCCATCACGCCTTGTACGCATCATGGCAAAGGAACATGTAATCCTTACGGAGATAATTAAAGCGAATAAAGATGGGCTTTCTAAGTCTTAAGGCATTCTTCATACTTGGAAAAGTAAATAAATATTCAATTCCAGAATAGAATAAAAAAATTTGGGCAGCACCCCGGCAGGGATGTGCCCAACCTCCTGCGTGAAAAAGCAAGACAAAAGGCCTCAGGCCCTAGCAATATTATATGCATGCAAATGGAGCGCACCCCGGCAAGAGTGTGCCCCCAACAACTCAAAATAGCAGCCTCAGGCCACAAAAGCAAATTATGCACAAAAAAGGTGCGCTAAAAGGATGCAATTCTAAAGCATCAAGATTATAGAAAAACTCTATTTTTATGTGATCATGCAAAAAGTTCGGATTTAACTACAAAATAATATAGAAAATTGGGCAGCATTTCCCCCTAATTTCTAAAATTATCTAAAACTCCTTAGAGTTAAAAGAAGAAAGAATGTAGAAATGAATTAAATAAAATAATAAAGAAGTAATTATTTACTTACTTGTAATCCGGAGAAGTGTAGAAACTAGAGAAATACAAATATCCGAGCACCGGGTGAGTATATAATGCGAAAAACTGAAGAAATCGCGAAAAAATAAGAAGAAAATACTCAAAAAAACGCCAAAAACTACTTAGAAACCGCTTGAGAGAGGAAGGAGAAAGGGACAGCAACGTTTGCGCCGTCTGTCACTCGTCCTTATATAGAATTTCGTGACCGACGGGCAGGGCGTCTGTAAAAGCGACCGACGGGCTGGACGTCTGTCGTGAAATGAATGCAATTTAATTTCGTGATGAATGCGATGATGACGCGTGTTTCTGCCCGGTGGACTTCCGACGGGCAGGCCGTCCCTATGGAGGGGCGGTCAGGCCGTCTCCGTAGAGAGGCGGGCAGACCGT
This sequence comes from Excoecaria cochinchinensis, assembly GCA_947683425.1. Classification (NCBI taxonomy): domain Eukaryota; kingdom Viridiplantae; phylum Streptophyta; class Magnoliopsida; order Malpighiales; family Euphorbiaceae; genus Excoecaria; species Excoecaria cochinchinensis. Next base: position 14,326,381 of record CANTUQ010000031.1, read on the forward strand.
CTCTGTAGAGGGGCGGGTAAGCCGTCGGTGACCTTCTCCTATAAAATCTGCAAGATTTTCTTGTCTCTTCATTTTCCAACACCTTGGGATTTCATTCTTCTCAAAATGTTCTCCCCTCCTGCTCAAAGGATGCACCACATCTTAGATGACAAACACACTTGGGGAGAAGGCGCCCTTTCCTCTCTGGCTGGGCTGAAATATCTGTGTCGGGTGAAAATCAACCAGAACCTCCTCCTGGCGGCGACCCACTTCTGGAACCCTAGATTCCACGTCTTCCAGTTCACTTATCAGGAACTGTGCCCTCTTTCTGAAGAATTGGCTTCCATCCTGGGAGCCCAGTTCCCTCCTGGCGCTCTGCCTTGCATTCCCCGCTGCGGCCTACTTCAGACCCGGGACGTAGCCCTAGCCCTGGGGATATCCCCCGCTGCGGCCAACCGGCTGATTCCTTCGGGTTCCTCCTTTTCTCTGGAGCCACTGATCGAGGCCCTAGATCAATTCACTGACATCTCCACCTATCGGGTAAGTATCACGTTCCTATTCTGCATGGTGAACTTCCTTACTGTTGTTCCAGGAGGTCTGACAGGCGACTCTCGTCTGCTTGGAGTTCTGAGTGACTTTCATCTAGGATTGTCCCCTCTACCACTTGTTTTGGCCGAAACCATCTTAGGTCTGGACGCTGTGAGCTATGGGTCTACTACAACATTTACCGGTAGCCCCTTATTACTCCAGGTACGTCATTATTTTAAAGGTAGTGCGTCCCTTATGGATTTTCACACTAGCTTTTCTTTGCGGGAGGTGCGTCCTTTCGGATTTTCACACAACCCTGTGCCTTATTTTTGCCTGAAGCAAACCCTACTTACTCCAGCGGCTTTTTTTTTTTTTTTTTTTTTTTTTTTTTTTTTTTTTTTTTTTTTCAGATCTGGCTGCAGGAAAAACTGAAGATGCTGTCTGAACCACCTCCCCGAGTCATTCCGCGGTACATGCCGAGCCATTTCTTGCCTCGTCGGCGACTGTATGGGTGTGCCATGACTGGTGAAGGCATTACCAGGTTTAGTGAGCTGTCAGATGACGACATCAGTTTTACATCCGCCTGGCTCCCGCTGTCTCATGCGGTCACCGATGGGTCATCAGGTTGTGTCCCCCTCTGCGGCCTCCGCCAGGCTACCTTCTGCATTACCTCGCGATGTTCACGGCAGCTTGGGATGACCCAGGATATAGTGAGGGTTCCCCTTGCTTTCCGAGGAGGAGACCTCTCGGTCGCATTTGCTTCCCGGTATCATGAGCTATGGGGCAGATTACCTGTGAAGACTGTCATCCCGAGGTTCGGCAATCATTCTGCATCCTCAACCAGCGGGTACAAGAAGTGGATCCTCAGCCCAACCTCCGATAATAGGACTCGAGGGCTCAAGCATCTGATCGGCGAGAGCAGCAGCAAGACCTAGTTTAGCCTACATGTGTACTTTTTGCTACATTTCTTTTTAATGCAGAACTAGAAAATGACAAAAGTGAAAAGAATAATATTCATCCCTTTCACAAGTTTCGTGTGCATTTCTAGATAATTTCAGCATACATGATCAGTTTTGGCATTTACTCAGCTGCTTATGCACTATCAATACATGAAACCAAATTTTAACAGCATCAACTCCTGTTACCGATCGGCCCTCTCGGGTTTTCACGATCGGACATTCTCTCTCATGCCTCTAATTTTTGCACAGGATGCCTTTTTTCGGTTTTCACCCTGTCGAGGCGCCCAATTTTAGCACAGCCGCCTTTTTTCGGTTTTCGGCTTGCAGGGCATTTTATTCTCTTCTTTTTATTTTAGTCTTTAGCCGTGGAACCTCTTGAGTCTGTCGACATTGACTGGCTCTTTGAACTCGTTCCCATCGCTGTCTGATAAGATTGCAGCCCCTCTGGACAACAGCTTCTTAAGGATGTACGGCCCTTCCCAGGTAGGTCTGAACTTCCCTCTGATGTCTGGTACCCCTGGCCTCATCTGCTTGAAAACCAAGTCTCCTTCTTTCAGCGGGTGCTTCCTCACCTTCTTCCCGAAAGTTCTCGCTAATCTCTTCTGATATATCTGATTGTGATAATAAGCTTTCAGTCTACTCTCATCTAATAAATTCAAGTGCTGCAATCTCTGCTGCGCCCATTCGGCTTCCGGGATTTGGGCCTCCATGACCACCCTTAATGATTTGAGTTCGATCTCTACCGGCAATACTGCTTCCGTTCCGTATACCAGGGAAAATGGAGTAGCGCCTGTAGATGATCTCACTGTCGTTCTGTATCCCCACAGGGCGAAGGGCAACTTTTCAGCCCAGTCTTTGTAGGTTTGGACCATCTTGGACAGAATCTTCTTCACATTCTTATTGGCGGCCTCTACTGCCCCATTCGCTTGTGGTCGGTAAGGAGAGGATTTATGATGCTGCACACCATATTTCCCGAGAAGTTTTCTGGTTTCCCCCATAAACTGCACTCCATTATCAGACACTATGTGGTGAGGGAGACCATATCTGCAGATCAAGTTCCTCTCTATGAACCTGGCCATATCCCTCGCATCAATTTTCTTGAAGGATTCTGCTTCGACCCATTTGGTGAAGTAGTCGATTGCAACTATGATATATCTGTGCCCATTGGACGCCGTAGGGCGAATCTCCCCAATGATATCTATCCCCCAGGCGGCAAACGGCCAAGGAGATGTTAGGTTATGTAGCTCCGATACCGGCAGGTGTCTCAAATCCGCATATTGTTGGCATAACTGACATTTCTTGACACACTTTGAACAATCAGTGTCCATCGTGAGCCAATAAAAGCCTTGCCTCATGATCTTCTTGGCCAAGGTCAAACCATTCATGTGGGCCCCGCAGACCCCCGCATGGGTTTCCTCCATTATCTTGCGCGCTTCCCTTTCATTCAAGCATCTGAGCTGAATCCCATCTAGCTGTCTTTTGTACAGCACCCCTTCCAAGGATATGAATTGAGTAGACAACCTGCGTATCATCCTCTGGTCCTTTTCAGTGGCTTCTTCTGGAAATCTACCGCTTTCCAAGTAATTCATGATATCAAAGTACCATGGCTTCCCATCTGACGCCTCTAGTTCCATTACAGGCACGGTTTCAAAGCTGGGCCTATCAGAGCTCGAAATCAGCACCGGCTTCATGGCCACTCCCTCAGGATTATCCCACATTGACACTAAGGTTGCCAATGCATCAGCCAGACGGTTCTCATCTCTGGGCACAAAGTGGAAGGTGCAAGTCTCAAACTGCCCACATATCCTTTTCAGATATAGAACATAGGGGACCAGTCTCTCCTCCTTAACGGCCCACTCACCTCGGATCTGGTTTATTACCAAGGACGAGTCACCAAATACCTCTACATTTCTTGCCCCCAACACTGCCAAAGCTTCTAACCCGAAAGTGCACGCTTCATACTCGGCTTCATTGTTGGTTGCTTTGTATCTCAGTTTCTTAGCAAGAGGGAGTTTCTCATTATCTGGGGTCGTCAGGATGACTCCGACTCCGGCTCCTTTGTTGTTTACCGCCCCGTCAAAGTGCAACTGCCATCCCTGAACAGAAATCGCGCCTATGCTCTCGTCAGGAAAGGTAAATTCGGGGGTGTCCCCTTGAATAGGATGCTCAGCAAGAAATTCGGCTACAGCTCACCCCTTAATAGTCTTGCGGGTGATGTATTGCACATCAAACTCTTGTAGCAAGAGCAACCACCTCCCCATCTTTCCAAGCAAAGATGGTGCCTCCTGCAAATATCTTAAAGGATTCTGCTTGGCTACAGCCTGAACCTTGTACGAGTGGAAGTAATGCCTTAGCTTTCTTGACGCCCAAATCACTGCAAGGCAGATCTTTTCCACCTCAGCATATTTTACTTCGTAAGCCAGAAACTTCTTGCTGAGGTAATAAACTGCAAACTCCACCCCAAACTCATCCTCTTGAGCCATCATGGCGCCTACTGAACCGTCCTCTACTGCTAGGTACAGAATAAGCAGTTTAACAGGTTGCGGAGGCCTTAGTACTGGCGGATTTAACAGGTACTCCCTGATATTATCAAAGGCTCTCTGACAGTCTTCATTCCAGACTACGGGCTGGTTCTTTCTAAGCAGCTTAAAAATAGGTTCGCATATCGAAGTGAGCTTGGCAATAAATTGGCTGACATACTGCAACTTGCCTAGAAAACTCCTTACATCTCTCTCCTTCTGTGGCACAGGCATCTCTCTGATAGCTTTCACCTTATCGGGGTCAATTTCTATCCCCCTCTGACTGACGACATGTCCCAACAGCTTTCCTGAAGTCACCCCAAAAATGCACTTCTTGGGGTTAAGTCGCAGATTATACCTGTCGATCCGGGTGAAGAACTTCTCTAGAGCTTCAAAGTGCCCCTCCCGGGTGGCTGATTTGACCATCATATCATCAACATACACCTCCACTTCTTTGTGAATCAGGTCGCTTAGGATCTTGGTTGCCATCCTTTGGTACGTGGCCCCCGCATTCTTTAAGCCGAAAGGCATAACCCGATAGGCATAAGTACCCCACTCTGTGATGAAGGCAGTCTTGACCCGGTCAGCTATCTTGTTCAGGATCTGATTGTAGCCCACATACCCATCCCCAAAGCTGTACATCGCGCAGTTGGCGGCACTGTCTATCAATACATCAATATGGGGCAGTGGAAAATCATCCTTAGGACAGGCCTTGTTAAGATCTCGATAATCCACGCACACCCTGACCTTTCCGTTCTTCTTAGCCACAGGAACCACATTCGCCAACCAAGTAGGGTATTGGACTTCCACCAGAAACTTAGCTTCGATCTGCTGTCGGATTTCCTCTTTAACCTTATCAGCCCATTCTGGCCTCAGCCTTCGCAACTTCTGCTTCACAGGCCTGCAATCTGGGTAAGTGGGGATGGCATGCTCCGCCACGGCTCGGTCAATCCCCGGCATATCCTCGTAGGTCCAGGCAAAGACCTTTTCATGTTTTCTTATTATTCTCTCAAAATTTTTCCTCTCCTCAGGAGTTATATCTGATGCTATTAGAATTTCTCTCGGATTTTCCGAGGTTCCAAGATTGAAAGACGTTGTGCCAGTAGAGTCAATGTCAAAAATTGATGGAATATGATCATGTTCATGCATGTTGAAATCATCAGAAACATCGCACAAATAAGTGAAATTGTTCATCTTATTGATAATATTATTGTTATCATTTACATCATAAAAAAGTTCTGGAATAAAAAGACAATCTAGGCTAGAATCTTCCTCTGCCACTCCCGAGGTTGATGCCGCTGCAGCTTGCTCATTGACTTTCTGATCTAGCAGAGGCCCTTCAGGCACGTCGGAAGAAAACTGCAAATCCTCTAGTCCCATCACTAAATCTGCTACCTTCCCTTTTCCTTTTAGCCTGGCAGCTACCATTTTCTCAGTAACGACCTCCTCAAGCTCGCACTTATCCCAAATGATCCCCTGAGTCATGACTTCTTCATCCCAAAAGCCTTCAGCGGTCCTGACAAACCCGACGCTCCAGTCATACACATCGTTAAAAATCTCAAAGCCGGGGACAATCCTCCCATCTACCCACTGAGGTTCATTTTCGCCAATATAAGCGCATATTGAGGATGCAGGGACAAAGCTCTCTGAAATGTGGGGGATCCTGTCTGTTACTCTCTTCTTGCTAAAACCACCTCTGTACCCCAGACCTTTCCGGTCCTTTTGCCCTCGAGTGGTGATCGCGGTCTGCAACCCTTGGGAGCTTCTGCCCAATCCAGCCCCAGGAAGATAGTGCATCTTCCTCATCATATTAACAACGGCCGGGCTATCTCCTGACCCGTGTTCTTCCTTTATCATAGATACATGAAAACCGCTGAATGGCTGATTGGCAATTTCTAGCGCTGAGACCTGGTTCTCCCTGGCCGCCTTGATAGTTACCACCTCCCCTTCGTGCGGGAACTTTATCATCTGATGCAGTGTGGATGGCACTCCCCCTAATTTATGAAACCATGGTCTCCCTAGCAAAGCCGAGAAATTGGCAGGAATGGGCAGAACCACAAATTCAACTTCCACTTCGATAGGTCCCGTCTTGACCAAAGTCCTGAAGGTTCCCGAGGCTTGCCTCCTCGAGTTATCGTAGGCCGTGATAGTCAGGTCGGACCCGCTGAGCATACCCTCGCTTAAGCCAAAAGCTTGCAAAGCTATCAAAGGGCAGACGTTGATAGAAGACCCATCGTCCACCATAACGCAAGCAGTGTGCTTGCCGCTAATCTGCACCTTAAAGTACAAGGGTCGGTTATGATTACGGCCCTCTGCCGGTAAGTCGACGTCGGAAAAGATCAACCTCTCCTCGGATCCTCCCTTGATTAAACCCAAGAGCTCTGATGGGGAAATAGTGGTGGCAACTGTGGCTTCAACCAAAGCCTCTACTACCTTCTGCCTATGAGAGGGGGATTGCCTCAACAAATCCCAAATGGATATCTGAGCCGTGGTTTTCTTCATTTGCTTTATAATCTGTTCCTCCTCTGGCACTTTCTCTGCCACTGGCTGTACTGGCTCAGGTAGCTTTGCAATCTCAGGGATCACCCTTCCACTTCTAGTGACAGCGCCTACCTCTCCCTCTTCTCCATCGGAGCCCCACAGATCAAGGTTTAATCCTTCTTCACCCTCGGTTTCTCCACCGCTCTCACTGCTGGACCAACAATCAAGAGTCGCCACAACTGCTCTCTCCTTCTCATCCTCGGAATTACCGACAGCAGATTCCTCATTCCCAAACAGATCTTGCAGCACGTACCACTCTGGCAGGCTAGACTGGATCATGAACACAGGTGGGGGTACAGCATTATAACCAGGCCTCTTCTCAGCTTCTCTCCTCTCAGGGTCAGAGATTTGCTTGCTATCGATCAAGTCCTGAACCGAGTGCCGAAGCGCTTTGCATTTATCAGTGACATGGCCCGAGTACTGGTGGAATGCACAGAATTCGTTGTCCTTATGTCCCGGTTTCCCTTGTGTTGGAGATGGCCTAGGAGTTAGAGGACGCAATTTTCCTTCCTTCATCAGCCTCTTCAAGACCCAGGATAATGGTCTCCCTAAGTTCGAAAACTTCCTCGGGGTGGTTACCTCAGTAGCAGACACTTCACCCATTCTTCTAGTGCTGTTACTGGGGCCTGCCGGCCTACTAGCTCCTTGACCGGGGTTAGCCCTTTTGGCAAAATTATCATTGTTAGCTTTCCGGGTCAAGAACTCTCCCTCTGCTTCGATTGCTATATCCTTGAGAGACTCCCAGTCTTTTAACCCCTTCATCCTCAGTCCCTCCTTCAAGTACGGGCTCGCGTTCTTAATGAAAAGACGAATCTGATCTTGGGTATCTGGCTTTCGGCGCATCTCCATTACTCGGTTCCGCCATCGGGTAAGGTACTCATGGAAGGATTCTCCGGCCTTCTGTTGGAGCAACTCAAGATCTTTCAGAGTCACCTCCATTCTGGTATTACAATCGTACTGTTTCAGAAACTCCTCAGTGAGCAGATCCCAATCTTCTTTAGTGCGGCGGTCAAGGCCGTGATACCAATCTATGGCATGAGAGGTCAAACTCAGACAAAAGTATTCCACTTTCTGCTTCTTAGACAATGTGGTCCCCTTCATGACCAGAGAATATTGCTTCACATGTGCAGTAGGATCAGAAGTACCATCGAACTTCGGCACGTCCGGCATCTTGAAGTTATAAGGGATCGGATCCTCCCCATCCAGCTCCCTATCCTCAGGATTCATCCCATGGGCTCTGCCTATCATACGAGCCATGGCCTCGAACCTCTCTTCCATCTTTTTCAAAATAAAGTCATCAGCCTGAGGTGCCTTCCCCTTTTCGGATGCCATGCTCAACCTATCATCCTCGATATCTCTATCGTCATCAATTCTCAGCACTGGCCTTCTTCTCAGCTCTCCCGAAGCCACTGACCTCAACTCTACCGGTGGCGGCCTAACGGGCTCCTCTCGCCTTTCAACCCTTTCTTCCTCAGGCTCATTCAGTCTCACTGGAGGAGGAGGAGGAGGATTCTGGGGAACATTCGGCTGAGCGTTCTGCTGCGTCAAGGCGGCCAACATATTCATCATCCTTCCCTCGAATTCTTCAAATCGACGGCCCACTTCTTCGGCAATCATGGCCCTGGTGGCGTCTTCCCCCCTGGGTGAGTTTGCCATATGAGATACTGTGCCACTTACTTCTGATAAGATCTCCGGCAGACCTTCTCTATCTGACAGCTCAGGAGTAAGAACTCGGATCAGTCGCCCGGTCGGTGATCTAGTCCACCTGGGCAGATCTATGATGGCTGCAGGGACAAAAGTTAGAATGATGCATGAAATGTATGTATAATGCATGATCGTGATATGCAACATTTACAGAGCACAAGCAAGCAAGTAAGTCCTTCCACCCTTATTTCTCCCACACACGTGGTCGTGCAGTCTCTTTCCTAGGTGGGATTAGCCCAAGGGTTAACGAGGAACCCAATGGACGCGTATGGTGCGCGGCGAAAAACCGGCAGCATAACACTCCTATGCTAATGTACAAGCAGATGGATAATGATCGTCACGTATTCGAACGGCCCATAAATTTCGACATGGCCCTACCGGGGCATGATAGCCTTTGGCTAGGTTACCAAGCGAGATATTTGGATTCACCCAATATGTGAAGATCCATACAGCAAGCATGAGATCATGGTTCATTTCACCTGTGGAGAGTGACTACAGTCATTACATGAGCTTTGGACGAGGGAGATGTTTCTTTGAGGCTACCCAAGCATGATCCCTGCCGACGGGTCTAGCTCATCACGAGCATAGCGATCGATCGGGTCATCATTTTGATATACCATTGAGGTACCTGGCTTGGGCTGGTGATTATCCTTAACACTTCCCCAAATTGAGTGAAAATGAGGAGGTGCTTCAGGAACGCACCGGGGCTAAAAGAGGGACCAAACTAGCGTATTCTAAGGCTCTAATGATATGCAAATGCAAATTTGAGAAAAAGTGAATCCATGAATTAAATTTTAATCACAAATGTTAAAAGAGGTATTTTCAAATCAAAATCTCGAACCATAAACGTCCCCAGCGGAGTCGCCACTGTGACGCGCGCCGGATCCCGATGCGCCGCCCGTTCGACCGCCCGCACGTGGGCGACCGGGGCATTTACGGGTCCGTTGGCAGCTTACGATGAATCGCAAGTGCGTCTATGTTGGGCAACAAGGAGGTATCATGGAGTCGCCACCCAATAGAACATTGGGAAAGTTTCTCTCGCCTCGGAGAGCCTAAGACTGCGCTTAGTATCCATGTTGGGCCATGAGGCCTAGGATTAGCGCTAAAGTCTAGTGACCCAAGAAGTATTTTGGAGGATAACCTCTAACCTCTTGAGCCCAAAGACCAGAGCTGGGTCCGGGATTTCTCATCTATTTCTACCTCAATTAGTTTATGATCAAATTTTAATATCATTAATTCGCTCTCTCTCCATACTATGCAGTTTAATTAAAAGGCACATTTATTCACATTTTTGAAAGCAATAAATGAGCAGAATAAATATCAAAAGCGATAAATTACAATAACACAAGGAGCGGAATACAACTCCCTTCCATAAATGTGCGAATCATGCATAAATCGGGTTATTCATTTATTCTTGAGGACTTTGGTCCTCGCATGCATCATTATCAAAAATGGGATAATTTATATGTGATGATCTTTATTGGATGAAAATAGGGCGTTGGACCCTTTTGCATTTTTTATATAAAACTCACTTTTATTTAAGTACAAATTGTTGATCCATCTTTGCATTTAACTGAATAAAAAGAGCTTATTCATATACATAAAATAATCAATGAATGAAAAGCAAGAGAAGATAAATTAAGAGGTTTAAGAAAACTAAACCGGACGAAATCCACCATGCATGGTAGGCAGCCACGCACGCTCGAAATTATCCAAGAGGATCCATATACACTCATAAAGAATTAAGAGATGTTAACATTCATGAAATTAACACATGAGAAATCGAAAAGACTAAATAGAGGTGAAAAATGATCAAAACCATGGAGGCAGAACCCACCGACGGCCTGTTCCCGGTTGACCGACGGGCGTCGGTTTGGTTATTCAACACGCCCGTTTGTCACTCAAGAAGGGGTGTCTGTAGGCGGGTGACCGACGGGCGTCGGTCATAAAGTTGACCCGTCGGTCACCTCTGTCTCCGGAAAACAGAAAGGAGAAAAGGGCCTTTTGAGAAAAAAACAAGTTTTATCCAAGAAAGAGATGAGAGAGTCAAAATGAAGAAAAGTAATGATAGGTATTCAAAACTTACACAAAAATGAATAAATAAATGACAGATAATTAAATATGAGGTAAAAATGGAGAGAGAATCCGAAATATTTACCCTCAGATAGTTGCCTTGGGTAGAATTTTGATGTCGGTTAGATCCCCGCGCGTTCCACGAGAAAGTAAGAGAATGAAAGATCAGAGAGAGAAAATGAGCTATTTCACCTCCGATCCTTCAGAAAGTCGATTTAGGAGTCCAAATCTAAAGAAAACTAATTAGCTTTTAGTTCCTTTGATCGATTTGATCCTTGATTAAGTAAAGTTCTTTGGAAAATGTGTGTTTTTGGAAGAGAGAGGAAATGTGCTCGAATTTTGGCAGAGTTTCCCCTTCTGAAAAATTTTCCAACCCTTTTGAAGTGGAAATCCGGACCTTATATAGCCAGACACGACCGACGGGCGTCGGTGCGTAGGGGCGGGCGTCGGAAGAATCCTACTGACACAAGGACACTTCCGACGGCCCTGCCACCTTCACCGACGGGCGTCGGAACGGTTGCGTGCCCCGGGAAACCAGGCGGCTCCTGACAGGGGCGGTGACTTTCCGACGGGCGTCGGAAAATCCCCCAAGCCGTCGGTGACTCAAAGCGACGGGCTACTTCCACAGACGGGCTGGCCGTCTGTGGAGGAAAAAAACTTTTTGACCTAGAAAACTCCCGTTTTCTCCCCCTCTGCCCCTGAAGTGCAGAAAAAACCTCATTTCTCACGGAACGCGGGACTAAAACCTCCAACTTCAGCCTCTTGTACAGGCCTCGAACATTGATTTCTTCATAGGGTAACCTCTGATCCGGACTGTTCCAGGACACGGTGCTTACAAGACCTTGCTGCTAGAAACCCCTCCTTTGAAATATGTCCTTTGCCTTTTCACTCAGATGATGGAGCGAAAGGTGTCCTTCCTCTAGGCTCCGTTGGTGGTAGGCGTACTTCCCTAGATGGATCCTGCTCTTCCTGTGACATGGTAGGAGCAGTAGGCCATCGCCTGGTGGGTGGTATGATTGTGGCAGATAAATTCTCCATCATAGTCATCAACCGGGCTTCAAACTTTTCAAACCTCTTTCCAACTTCCTCAGCAATCATAGCCCGGGTTGCATCTACATCTCTTTGTTGATTAGCCATTTTCAAATATTTGGATTCCTATTAACTGCCTTCGATTCTTATCCTAGCTATTCAGAGAGAAGGACCTCTTATTAGGTGACTGTTGGAACCCCAAAGCCACTTAGGCAAATGGTCTATGATGGCTAAAATGTAGAGGGGTTAGTATGATGCATGCAATGCATGGAAAAATTCATACACAGGATGATACGTACATGTGAAATATTATATATACATGATGGAATGTACACACACAAAATGAACTTCATATGCCTCTTTTTTTTATGTGCATGAATGACATGTAATGCATGATCGGACTATGCTAATGGTCCTCGGTGACTGAAAGATCAAGAAATTATAATGATACATATGATACATGAAAAATTATACACAAAATAATATGTACCTGCAAAAATTATATGCGTCGAATATAATATACACACATGAAATGGCATGTATATGTTTTGGCATACATGAATGACACGTAGTGTATGAGCATGCCGTGCAGCATCCATAACTACATGTAAGCAGATGAATCTTTCCAACCTTATCACTTCCATACACGAGGTCACGCGGTCTTTTTCCTAGGTGGGCTTTATCCATGGGTTAACGGGAAACCCAATGGACACGTATGGTGTATGGTGAAAAACCAGCAGCATAACACTCTTAATTTAAAGTGCATGCGTATGGGTTTTGGCCATTATGTATTTGGACCTTTCAAACAGACTAAAGATGGGTCCACTGGGGCATGAAAGCCTTTGATGAGTGTCCAATTAATATGTTTGAATTTGTTCAATATATAAGGGCCCCCGTAGCAAGCACATTGTTAAGGTACATATCACCTAGTGGAGATTTCTATTGCCATTACATGAGTTTTAGTCAAGGGTGGTGTTACTTTAGGTCTACCCAAGCATGGTCTCTGCCAATGGGTCTAGCTCATCACGAGCATAAAAACTGATTGGGTCTCCATTTGATATACCATTGATAGTACAAGGCGTGGGCTGGTGACTATCCTGAACACTCCCCTACAATGAGTGAAAGTAGGGTTGTGTTTTAGGAATGCACCGGGGAAAAATGAGGGACCAACTAGTATAGTTCTAAGGCTCTAATGAATGCAATGCAATTTTTTCGAAAAGAGATAAAATTTCTTAACCCTAAACCCATTTATATTAGATTAGCTAAAGGTACTTTCGGAGCAAAATCTCATGACCAACCTATAACAACTATCTCAACATACTGATCTCTCTAGCTATGTTTTGATAATGAAAATCTATTAGATTTAAGTTAAAATGATCTCTCGACTCTATCTTAACTTATAAAAATCATGTAATTGTACTAATAGAAATTCTGCATTCAAAGACTCATAGAATAGATGGAAGTAGAGAATAATAATAACATTCAAATTCATTGAAGTAATATTCATTAATTTACAGAGAAGAAATAAAAGATAAGAGAATAAGAAAGAAATTTCTCAACCCTTTTCCAAAACTCTTGTAACATATTTTTCCTCTCCTTGATCTTCTTCTTCAAGACATAAAACTAACTAAGAAATTTAACTAAGGGAAAGAAAAACTGTTCTTCCAAACTGCAGAAACTACTTAATAAAAATTCTCTATCAACTTCTAAAAATTACAGTTTAACGTTATTATTTATAAAATGCTAAGAATTGTGTCCCTTGAAGATGTCCTTTCACAATAGTTGCAAAGCTTGATGAAGTCAGGTGCCTCTTCAGATGACTTTTCAAAGAAAACTGTTGCAACGGCTAGTTCTATCGCGATCGCGAGACTGCCGTGCTCGCGATAGAACACGAAACTCCCCTCTTTTTCCTTCTTTTTCTTCTTTCTTGCCCTTGCTCCTCTCTGGGCTTTCACGACTCATGATGGCCTTTCACGAGTCGTGATCCTTGCTCCTTCATTCTTCTTTCTTTTCTTGCTTAACTGCGCTGGCCTCTCTGCATAGTCACAAGTCATGATTAAGGTTCACGACTCGTGACCCTACCTCCTTCTTCTCTTCTTTCACCCTCCTTTCTATACCTGCATCCTCACGAGTCGTGACTCCTATTCACGACTCGTTAGCATCCTTGATCTCTGCCTAGTTCTTCTCTGTTATTCTGTTATTTCCCAATTATGCTCCATTCTTTCCATTTTCAGATAGATCAACCTACAAAGCATATAAACTCATAAACCAATATGAATAACATGAAAAATATACATTGTTACATATTTAACTTTATAATTTACACAAAACACATGTTAAATATTACTTCAATTAAGCACCTATCAATGTCCCCAGTGGAGTCGCCACTGTGACACACGCTGAACTCCGCTCACGTATCCGGGTCGCTCTCGAAGGTCTGCTTTTAGGACTCGAGACCAGATGGAGGTTCATTAAGATTTGTGAAACTTGGTTGCTTCGCAATGGATAGGGAATCACCCCTATTCCATCATTGCCAATCAACCTATGAGGGCATCTATTAGGAATCATAAGGTAGGTATCATGGAGTCGCCACCCAATAAAATATTGGGAAATGAATTCTAACCTTATGAGGCCAAAACCAGAGAGAGTTCGGGATCTCACTCTTATTTATACCTTTAGTTAATGTTATATGATTGAGTTTTTAGAGTTAATTATTTTATCTCTCTTCTCACACGATCATGTAATAAATTTAAAGCTCATTTCAAGCATGTTCAGAAATCAGTAAAGAAAGCAATAAATAAAACAATAAAGAAATTACAAGTGAAAAATGTGGGACAGAACAATCCCCCAAAATAAAAGCATAAACAAATAAAAGAAAAAAATTGTCCCAAGAATAATTACAAGGGCCCAAGATAAATAATACATAAAAAGAATGAAATAAAATACAGTCTATATAAATTGGGGCATTTATTAAATTTTAGGAACATTGGTTCCTTTTTAACTTAAAAATCTGAGAGTTATTTTTGGGCGATAAAAGTGATAGGGATAATTGGGTCCAATTTTATGAAAATTAACTCTCTTTTGGAAATGATAGTTTATTGGCTAAAATCAGGACATTGGTCCCATTTTATTAATAAAAATCCCAATTTTTATTATTGTAGGAAAAAACATGAATTTCTCTAAAATAAACGCGTTTAAAAATACTATTTTGCATAAAATAATAAAAAACAATAAAATTAAAAAATTAAAATGCAAACCAAACTTGAAGGCTTCTAATCCCTTGATTTTTCAGCTCGCACAGGAACATTGCTCACAGTGAAAAAAACAAATTTAGTGGACAGTAAAAATAAGAATAAAAATAATGTTAGTAAATTAGATCAAATATAATAAAAATAAACAATTTAATGAAACAGATAAAATAAATAATATGATAAAACTAAAGCAATTAAATGAAGCAAGTAAATAAATAATCCTAATTGAGAAATATACTTACAATTATTAGAAGAAATAATGCTTGATAAAAATTATGCAGGAAATTAACAGGAGGGAATAATGATCAAAAATAGAATTAAATGACAAGTAAAGTTATTATAGGATATTCTAAAGAATTAAATTATATTGCATGCATCATGTAAATAGGTCAATCAAATTAACCTAAGTTTCATGTTAATTAGAACAGACAAACAACAAATATATCAATTAATATCAATTCACAGTTTATACAATGGAGGAAATAAATTAACGACACAAAATTAAAGAAGAAAGATTTGGCTCTGACCTGCATATTTACCCTCAGAAGTTTTGATATTTGGCTACAAAATATGAAAGTGATGACTTCCCATCAATTTGCTTGAAAAAGAAGAATTAAGAAAGCCTGTATTGAAGCCTTCTGTCACCAAAATTAAATCTAAAAACTCTTATTGTTGAAGAAAATAGATGATCAGAATTGAAACTTAAACACGAGGAATTAATTTCCTTGGCTCAAAAACAATTTAAGAATTAATTTCTCAACTTTCAAAAATCTTTTTCTTTTAGAACTTTTTTTGTGTTCTGCCGTTCTCATGTTCCTCTCCAATTTTGGGTTCAAATTTTTCCTTTTATATCATCCTAAAGATTAGGTTTTTAGGAGTTTTTCCAATCTCATTAAAGCTCTAAATTATCCTTTTAAAAATAATTTTTATCCATTTAAAAATTGAAAAAGAATTTTAATTTCATTGAAACTGAAATACAGTGAAAAAACTAGGAAAAACAGAGCCCGTGTGAGGTAGGGGACGCACGAGGTGCGGCCCCCGCGCTAGAGGCCATGCCTCGCATGCGTGAGGTGCAGCCTCGCGGGAAGCAGGTCGTGCCTCACAAAGCAAGGTGGAGGCCTTACGTAAAGCGCACGGTGCCTCACGGACTTGCGCGCGAGCACTGCGCCTGACACGCTCTACCGGCAGGCGCGTTGTGCAGGCCGTGCGACGGTTGACCACCGAAACCCCAAAACCGAAGCAAGAATAAAATTTTTTATTTATTTTTTATTTTCTATTTTTTAAAAAAAAAGAGGTTTCGACAAGGAAATCATCACTTCTAACCTTTTTGCCTAGGAGCAATCATCATTTTCATTACTGGGTAACCTTGGTTTGGGATGGCTCAGGACCCGGTGTCTACAATGGCTCAAGAGGACGAATTCAAAGTAGAGTTTGCAATATATTGCTCTAGTAAGAAGTTCCTTTCTTATGAGGCCAAATATATAGAAGTGGAAAAGATTTACCTTGCAGTGATTTGGGCCACTAAGAAATTGAGACACTACTTCCGCTCTTACAAGGTACAAACAGTCACAAAATAGACCCTCGCAGATACCTGCAGGAGGCTTCGTCTTTGTTAAAAAGCATAGGAAGATGGCTGCTACTGCTTCAAGAATTTGATGTTGAGTATGTAACACCCCAAAACCACCCTAGTAGAGTGAGCCTTGTGTGCGTGTAAATATGTGTGGTTTATTTTGAGCATGTGTTTATTTTTGGTTAAATTAATTTTGTTATTATGCTTTAGTTGGGTTATGTTTTAGTGTGAGTGAGTGTATTAGAGTAGTGTGTGTTGTGGGCTATAGTTAGGTGTGAGTGAGTGTATGGGAGTAGTGTATGATTAAGAGATTAGTCTTGAGTGTAGCTTGAAGGATGGAAGTTAAGTGTAGTTAGTATATAGCCCAATGGGGAGTTGCCATGTGGCATGGGAGGAGAAGAAAAGTGAGATCTGTTTTTGTCTTCACGCGAGCTCGAGACTCACAGCGAGCGCGACAGGAGGCCAACTTCTCCTCTATCGCGAGCGCGACACCCTCTAGCTTTTCTTTTTGACTTCTCTTTTATGATTACAATACTTAACTTTCCAATTTGCATTACTTCTAGAATTATGTATAGTCTATATACATATGTGAATGTGTTTATATACTTCCTATATCATGAATAAACATGATGCAAACATAGGTTGTGAATTGAAATATGCCTTGGATTATGCATGACCTGCTAGAGTCAAATAAGTGGATAGTTAGGCATGCCTAATAGAGCCAGTGTTACTGCAGCTAGTGTATGATTTGGACCCTGATCAGGTCCCCCGACTGGATCTTTGTGATCCCTTTGTACTGAATCTACGCGAAAATGATTTTGGAACAAAATTAAAAGATTATTTTGATACCCTCGGGTATCTATGTGTTATGAGAATACTGTTAAAACCTTCGGGTATCTACGCGTACTCATTATCCACTGTTTTGATATAGCAGATGCAATAGTGTTCTTTGTTATTATGTGTGAATTTCTGAATTACTGCTTATCGGGAATAATATGATTATAGTGCTGTTATGCGTTAAGTTAATTTATGACATCTTAACAATTAATTGTGCTATTCGCTTGTGATTGTTTGTTGATGCCACTATGAGTGGTCGTTGTGCATCTTTGTTTCCCCACTAAGCGATTTTGCTTAGCACGGGTGTTTTATCCGTGCAGGTGTGGAAGGTTTTGAAGGGTTGAACCGAGCATTTCGCATCAGCAGGGCCAACACAACTAGTGGATAGAAGATTTTGTAATTAGGCCTTGTATTCTTTTTGTATACATATATTATAGTCTTGTACTTCTGAACCTGTGTAAAGGATATTTTATAACTGATTTTGTTACTAGTATATGTAATCATTCTATGGTGCTGAGGCACTTTTGTATCTTTTGGAATATGTAAAGCCACGTTTGTCATATTAATGAAATGCAATATTTTGCTCCATGGTCTTTTTCTCAGATAACTTATGAAATTTTAATATATTCATTTGTATATGTAATTGGTGTGCAATGATTGATTCTGTTTGAGCGTCTGTGGGTGGCAACCCTTATCTACCGGGGACCTTCATCCTCTTTATAGGGTGAAGTTCTCTACGTATAGGTAAGGGGTGTTACAGAGTATGTCACCCGAAATACCATCAAGGGACATGCAGTAGTGGAGTTTTTGGCAGAACATCCCATCGAAGGAGATTCATTTGAGTTTAACTTCCCGGACGAAGACATTGTGGCCATCGCAGTACAAGGCTGGCAGTTACGTTTTGATGGAGCAGTAAACAGTAAGGGGGCAGGAGTAGGAGTCATTCTTACAACCCCAGACAGTGATAAACTTCCACTAGCTAAGAAATTGAGGTACAAATCCACTAACAATAAAGCCGAATATGAAGCTTGCACTTTCAGGTTAGAAGCCTTGATAGCCTTGGGGGTGAAGAACGTAGAAGTCTTTAGAGATTCATCACTAGTAATCCATCAGATTCGCAATGAATGGGCTATGAAGGAAGAGTGACTGATACCGTATGTGAAGCATTTGAAGGGTCTGAGCAGTCAGTTTGAGACATGTACTTTCCACTTTGTCCCAAGGGATGAAAATCAGTTAGCCGATGCACTAACAACTTTAGTATCAATATGGGATAATCGGGAAGGGGTAGTCATGAAGCCTATCTTGATCTCCAATTCAAAAAAGCCCAGTTTTGAGTCTAATCCAATCATAGAAGTCGAAGTTATTGACGAGAAGCCATGGTACCATGACATCAAGAATTACATGGAAAGGACGATATTCCCAAAAGAAGCTATCGAAAAGGACTAGAGGTTGATCCGCAAGCTGTCCACTCAGTTTATCTGCATAGATGGTGTACTGTACAAACAGCAAGTCGATGGCATCCAGTTGAGATGTTTGGATGAGAAAGAGGCCGAGATGGTAATGGAAGAAACTCGTGTCGGAGTTTGTGGGGCTCACATGAACGAGTTGATGCTAGCAAAGAAGATCATGAGACAAGGGTTCTACTGGCTTACAATGGATATAGATTGCTCAAAATATATAAAGTAGAGCCAGTTATGCCGCAGTATGCAGACTTGAGGCATCCACCGGTTTCGTAGCTACACAGTTTACTATCACCTTGGCCATTTGCAGCTTAGGGAATAGACATTAATGGGGAGATATGCCCTACAACCTCTAATGGACATAGGTTCATCATACTTGCTATCACCTACTTCACTAAGTGGGTAGAAGCGGAATCATTTATGAAAGTTGATGCCCGAGATATAGCCAAGTTCATTGAAAAGAACTTGATATGCAGATATGGTCTCCCACACTGCGTTGTATCTAGCAATGGGGTGTAATTCATGGCTGAAACAAAGAAATTGCTCCAGAAGTACAGCATGTGCGGCCCTCCGCATGCGGGTCTTTGCATGCGGCCACCTCCCTGCCCATCGCTTTCTCATATGCAAAACATATTTTTGGAACTGCAAAAATCAGGTTTTCTCACATTTTAGTGTTATTTTGAAAAAATAAAAATTAGAAAATTAGTTTTGTTTTTTTTCCATTTTGGGAAGGCAATGAATTTAAGAGGGAATTGACCTTCATTTTCTAGGGGGGCTGCTTCTTGGGTAGAAAAAAGGAGAGTTTTCTCTCTAGGAAAAAAAGGCAAACGAGAGCGAGGGAGGAGGCTGCTTTCAAGAAAAAAAAAAAAAAAAAAGGGGGAGGCTCTCTCAAAAGAAAAGAAAAAAGTGTTCTTCATCCTTGGGAAAAAGGCAGACGAGAAAAAGATTTCAAAAATTTTTAGGAATTTAATTTTTCTTCCTCTCTCTAAAAGATTTCATTTTTGGTTTGACTTGAGCAAGAAAAATTAATTTTCTTGGCTTGATCACTCCATTAAAATCAATTTTTTTTAGGTTTTTCGTTGTGTTAAAAATTAGATTTTCTCAATTTTTTTGGTGTTTTGCCACCGCAAAATCGACAAGAAGGACGGATTAAATTATCATTTCTCCACTCTATGAACTCTGAGAGTAAATATTTTTGGATCCATTTTTACTATTTTATTTCGTTTCATTTTTCATTATTATTCTTAATATTGTTCCTATTGTTATTATTATTCGTATTATTTTTGTCACTGTGATCTTTGTTGTTGTTGTTATTATTATTATTATTATCCTGTCGCCATTATTATTATTATTATTATTATTATTATTATTATTATTATTGACTTTCCTTTTTTATTGTTGTCATTATTATTGTTGTTATTATTATTATTATTATTATTATTATTATTATTATCATTTATGTTATCATTATTATTATTATTATTATTATTCTATTGCCATTATTATTATTATTATTATTATTGTTGTTGTTGTTGTTGTTGTTGTTGTTGTTGTTGTTACTTTGTCATTATTCTCATTATTATTCTTGGATTTTTGCATGACTTATTTTTAATTTCATTTGCATGTGAATTGTTTGCATATTAAATTGACATGTCTAATTTAACCCATTTTATCTCATACACATGTGTTAGTTATTTTTGCATATTCTCTGGCTTTTATATGTGTTGTTTGATTGTAAAATTATCAATAACATTTTTAATGTTATTTTTTGTTTGGGATTTAAATATGATTTTCCTTGTGTGAGCGTTTCTGCAACCGCACGGAGGGGTCACGACGCGTAAGATAGCGCATCGCTTGGGTGAGACCTTTCCTATCCCCTATTTGTGTTTGTATTTGCTTGCAAATAAAATATTTTTATTTTATGCACATGTAAGATAAAAAATCACGAAATATTTTTATAACTAAATTGGGATTTTTATTAATAAAATTTGGATCAATGTCCCTCATTTTAACCGAAAAATGAAAAATATCGCGAATTAAAATGAAGAGTTAAGTTTTCCAAAAATGGGATCACTCATCTCGGTTTTTCGAACCAACAATCGAACAACTCTTCGATCCCTCTTTAAGTGAGCGTGAAGGAACCAATGTTTCTAGCCCAAATAAATATCCCGATTTATGTATGTTATTTTTTATATACTTGATTTTGTTTGTTTATTTTAAATTTATGTTCATATATATCTTGTGGGCTCTTGTAATTAATTATTTTTAGGGCAATTTTATTTAGCTCACTTGGGATTGTATTCTGTCCCAATTTCCATTTCAATTTTGATTGGCTTTCTTGCATGTGGGATTGTATTCTGTCCCGATTTCTCTTGTAATTGTGTGCTTGGCGTGTTTACTGCTTTTGTTTATCAATTTATTTACCACTTTCTTTACGGCTTTTATTTATTACTTTCGAATGCTTGCGATGCGCTTTAAATTAAATGCATTAATCATGTGAGATAAGAGATAGAATTTTGTGAATTTACTCATTTATAATAACCAAAACAAATAAGAGTGAAGTTCCGAACACCATATCTGGTTTATAGCATAGAGATTAGATGACTTTTTTCAATTTCTCGTAAATTGGGTGGCAACTCCAAAATATCTCAAAGATGCCTAAAGGTGCCATGATGCTAGATGAACTCCCTAATATTCTATTGGGTAGGGATTCCAAGATGTCTCATGGCACCCAAGATCAAAAGACGCGAACCAATCCCTCGAGCCCTAAAAGCGGGTCTCGCCTATGAGGGCCTTTGCTAGGTTCGGCATGCATTACACTTTGACTTTTAAATTAATACCGATTATACCCTTTACTACACTTAACCATTTTAACCTCCCAATAATGCATTTTCGGCCACTGTTATGCCTTAGACATATCATAGAACTACTAGGGCATGAGTAGGGGCCTTACATTGTAGCTGCTCCTGTGATACTGCAGTGTCTCCTGATATAGAGACTTATGTCTCTTTTATATTTTTGATTAGTGCGTCAGCACTTCCTAATTATGATGCTATTGAGGCTTATGCCTCTCCTATCGATACTTGATTGGGATCTCCTATTTATATCCATCATGGGTATTTTATGTACCTGTTATCCACACCTATGTGAAATAGGAGGGAATCTTAATAAATGGTCTGATATTATTTTATTATATTCTGTTTTCATCAATTATGAATGATTAATTATATTTCATGTTCTGATAAATAGTTTTGATATCTGATGTGGAAATATCTTGAGTAATACATAATTATTGCTATATTATGATATGTACTTTATGCATTTGGTGTGTGTACTTGTTAGACATTTTCAGTTTTGTTCTGTTTTGCCTTGCTTTCTTCAGTTCTAAATGATTAAATTATATTTTTTAAACTGATATATAATTTTGATAAATGGAATAGAAATGAATGGGGTAATGAATGATTATGTTTGTGTTCCTTGCCTGGTTAATTTATTATTTGATTTATGCATCATATGCATGTGTTTGTTAGACAACTACTGTGAGGAGTCATCATCATGTTTTTCCCACTAAGCATTATTGTCTAGCATGGTGGTTTTCCTCCTTGTAGGTCATGAAGCTAGAGATTAGAGTTTTAGGACAACCGCAAAGGCCAAAATTGGAAGATTAATTATGTTGCATTTTGGAAATGTTGTATTTAATTTTGGTTTAGAAGAATTTTTGTAATGTAATAAACTCTTGTATTATGTATAAGCTTGGCTTGCAATTTTAAACATTAGACTTTATGTAATAATTATAATATATTGTTTTGTGTATGAATATAAAAATGAATATAAGCAATCATTTGAATGGTATGATGATAAAATACTGCATGTTATGTATGAATGAGATATTTATCAATTTCTGACGTATCCTGAAAATTATATTTTACACGATTTGATCCGAGTTTCGATGTGTTTGGTTGATCGTGCACTCATATATCCTCCTAGGAGGTATGAGGGTGTTACAAGGAGGGACTAGGTGTTCTATCTAAGACTTATAACTAATCATGTAAGAAGCTCGACTACATAACATATCATATGTTATCAAATCTTAACTCTAAAGCTCAAAGTTCATATGTCACTATATTTTATACACATTCCTATACAAGTCAATTTGTACATTCGCATATACTTGTTTGCATGTTCAAAGTTTAATATACACTTTACAACTTATCAAAATACATTTAATGCTTACACCCTTATTGGGTGATCTTTATATGACTGCTCCTGATCTTCACTTCAGGCTAGTCTTCAGTTTCATACCTATGTTGCAAAAAGGCAACTCATATGCTAAGTCAAACTTAATGATGTACTACCTAATATAGATGAATAAATAAATAATTGATTTATTGAAAGTTCATATATATATATATATATATTAATTTATATATCATTCTCTTATTATTTTACATGTTTAGAGTCCAATTACAACACTAAACCTTGTTCATTAACTTGCACTTACTCACCATATCCTAAGCTTAATTAATGTTATACATAACTATACATTCATATCAATTATGTATTCATACTTAAATACCCTTATAAGCTAATTATATCTTAACATCCACTAGTCACTATAAGAAAATGTGAAAATAGCAACGGAAAAATAGCAACCGAACTAATTCGGTTGCTAAATTAGCAACAGAATTATAATTCCGTTGCTATTTAGCAACGAAAAACTGTTTCCGTTGCTAAAATTGGTTAAATTTTGTAAATTTAACAACGGAAATATATTTGGTTTTTTTCCGTCGCTAAAAGTAAAGAGAATATTTAGCGCTAAATTTTAGCCATGGAAATTAGCAACAGAATGATCATATCGTTGCTAAATAATGCGTCAAAATATTTTAGAACGAAAAATAGCAATGGAAACTATTTTCCATTGCTAAAATAGCAATGGAATCTAATTTCCGTTGCTAATTTAGCAACGGAATGTAGCTCCGTTGCTATTTTTAGCAACGGACGCGAAATTCCGTTGCTATTTTTTTATTGTAGCAACGGAATGTAGTTTCTGTTGCTAAATTACAAGCCTTAAAAAAAGGGTTCTAAAATAGCAACGAAAAATACATTCGGTTGCTAAATGGCGAAAAATAGCAACGAAATGTAATTTCCGTTGCTAAATAAGAAACTTTTAAAAATTGGGTTCTAAAATAGTAACGAAAAGTTTATTTGGTTGCTAAATGGCAAAAAAATAGAAACCGTATGTACTTTTCGTTGTTAAATAACAAGTTTTAAAAAAGGGTTCTAAAATAGCAACGGAAATTACATTCGGTTGCTAAATGGCAAAAAATAGAAACGGAATGTAATTTCCGTTGCTAAATTTCTAAAATAGCAACGGAAAGTTCATTCGATTGCTAAATGGCAGAAAAATAACAACCGAATGTACTTTTCGTTGCTAAATAACAAGTTTTAAAAAAAGGTTTTAAAATAGTAACGGAAATTACATTCGGTTGCTAAATGGGAAAAAATAGCAACGGATTTACTATTCGGTTACAATTTTGCAACGGAAATAACTTTTCGTTGCAAAATTGCAACCAAATTTAATTTTCGTTATTAAATAATAAGCCTAAAAAAACTGTTTTATAAAATAGCAACGGAATAAGTATTCAGTTGCAATTTTGCAACGGAAATAATTTCCTTTGCTAAAATTGCAACCAAAATTAAGTTCCGTTGCTAAATAAAGAGCCATAACTTCTAAAATAGCAACGGAACCTAATTTTGATTGCAATTTTAGTAACGAAAATAAATTTCGTTGCAAAATTGCAACTGAATACTAATTCAATTGTTATTTAGGCTTAAAAAATTGAGTTATAAAATAACAACGAAACCTAATTTGGGTTGCAATGTTGCAACCAAAATTAATTTCCGTTTAAAAATTGCAACCCAAGTTGGTTCCGATGCCATTTAGGCTTAAAAAATTGAGTTCTGAAATGAAATAACAAAACACGTTTTACATTGTTAACTTCTTTAACTCTCTACGCCTCTACCTCACGCGTCCCCCCTCCCCCACACGAGAGCCACCAGGCGCCAGATCCGGCGTTGTCCCCCAATCCCGCTGTCGTTCGCTACAAAGGACGAGAACGGTCAGCCCCCAGCGTATGGATCGGACGGTCACTTACCACCTCGATGCGAGAATTGCTACGCTTACTTCAATACCTACTGCAAGCTTGATCAGTGGGCCTGGAATTGTGCTCTCTGTGGAACCCTTAATGGACTCTCATCTCGTGCCATTGCGCGTTCTCCCATCCTCAGTCGTGCGCCGAGATGACGTCCTCATTTATCGATCTTGAGCTGCCTAGTAAGTAACTTTAGGTTTTGTATTGGCATTAATGGATTCTTTTCCCCATCCTTTGAATTATACCAAAATTTTTATTTTCTTGCTTATCGTTATAATTTTATATATATATTTTTCACTGAATGCACCGGTGTTTAAGTTATTGGTGTATTTTTATCACTGTCTTCCAGTCGAGGGTTCAGAGGAAGAAACGATGGAAGCTCGCCCTGTCTATGTTGCGGCGGTGGATTTGTCATGTAAGATTCCCATTGGTCACAGTATGTTATCTCTATTTTACTTATAGATAGCATCTGATGTCACTTTGTTAATCTTGCATTTGTTAAGTTACTCGAATGAATCAAAAGATCAATTATTACCACATGAGTTGGCTGGATTCTATGAAGGTGCTCAATTATAGACGCTTTAAACAATTTGAATGGCCATTAAATTATACTCTGTATCTTCTCAGTGAAATGTAATAATGGTGGCTCGAAGGTATATACAGCCAACAGTCCTCTTTGTTACACTCACTATGCTCCTACGCTTCTCTTTCTATTTCGTAACCTTTATTAAATGCGGAAAGCAGAAGATAATTTAAATCACTAATAGCTACAGCAATTTTGTGTGGGGAACCGCTAGCCTCAAAGGTTTGAATAGGATGTATTTGAAGCTTGTTGCATGGAATTGAAAAGTTTAGGGTTTTGTTAAATGGTTTAAGATTGTAGGGACAACTATATGGTTTGATTGATCTTATATGAGAAGTATTGCATATATAGAAGTAATGCAGATTTTCTTTTATTTGAAAATAGTTGCAGTTTTTTTACAATGGTTTTTATATATCAGCCACAAAATGGGGTTGTATGACGTTCAGGGGCCTATTCCAGTTGTAAAAAATGTGTTTATTCCTCCTGATACCGAGGCACTCTTCCAATTGAGCTTGAAGATGTCATGCCCTTATTACAATTTCTGGCTCCTGTATGTTAGTCAGGTGGTTTCCTTAGGGATCATTTATTTATTGTTACATTAGAGTGTGCAGCTGATGTTGGTTGAGCTCTATTTCTTTGGTTGAGCTCTATTTCTTTTATTGTCATTCTGCCTTTTTCCTTCCTTAAGATTTAACAAATGTTACTTTCTGATTCCAAATATTTGCAGCTAGAGTCTTTGCTTTCATATCTGGTCCTCCTGATTATGGAGCTGGGCAGTTAGATACAAGAAGGTATGGTCAACAATATGCTATTATTCACTCTTTTCTATCTTTTGATTATGAGGGCAATGCAACATTGAGCATCTTGTTCAAATGCAGTAATCTGAGTTCCATGTGCTATTATTAGTTCAGAAATTGTTAGCTAGGCTGAGACATTTTGACTTCATTGATACTTAAATGTTGCAGGTGCATGACCGAGCTCAAGTGCTCACATTATGCTCTTCTAATGGTAATGGTGGGAGGCCATACCTGCAATTGAAGTCCGCCTTGTGCAAGTGTGGATTTGAGATTATGCTTTATATATATAATCTAGAATTTGGTGCACGCCTGTTGGCTAGTTGATTAAAAGCTTAAACTATTCAAATTTGGAACCAAAGTAGAATCCAATGTGTGATCCACGTGGCATTTCTTTTTCATTTTAATCTTTTTTCTGTCCAGTGTGGCTGGTTTTTTCTTTTTTAATCAGCAAAAATTAATTAGGCTTCATTTAAGGGACGACAATATTTTTGCTGAGTAAATTAATTAGGCTTCATTTTAAATGTGAAATAGATTATCATATTTCCTCTCTCTGAATCTATAGAGTGGAAAATTGATTAATGCAATTTTAATTTTAATTGATTTTTTAATCAATTTAGTTTTAATTGGAAATCACCTATCCAAATTAAAGTTGAATTTTAATTAAAAACCAAATACAAAACTGACCAAATCAATTAAAATTCGATTGAATTGGACAATCAAAACTGAGCAAATCAAATTGAATTTCAATCAAAATTAAAATGAAAAGGTACATGTCTAAAATAAATTAAAATTCGGCCAAATTCAAAATCAGTAGTATCAAATTGAAATTCAGTCAAATCAAGATGAATTTTAATTGAATTTCCAAATTAATTTAGATTTTAAATAAACAATTTCAAGATAAATTGAAATTCAGTTGAATTTTTGAGTTTCAGTTGGAATTAAAAATTCAACTTTTGAATTGCTAAATTAAATTGCATTTTAGTTGAATCTTAATACACAATATTCAATTTCATATTATTTGATATTATTAGGACCGTATCTCCAAAGCTTTCAACTAATTTGCTGTAAGTTGGCATCTTCCTGAAAGCTTTTTGGCCTGATGTTCATTCAAATTTAGTATTTGTATTATTGAATCTAATCTAACAGATTTTGTAGGTAGAATTGCATATAACTGGAGTAAGTTGGTCCTTTTTATATTTGCTTGCTTCTTGTTATTTAATTTGTGAGCTATTTTTTTCTTATGACAAGTGATGCAACTGGTTCAACTCATAGTGGCGAGAACAGTAATATGTTCTTAAAGAAAGTGCCAATGATCAAATTTTTCTATTTTACTTTCCAGTGCTTGCTTATCTGTTTATAATTCACACCTGTTTATAATTCACACCTGTATTATAAATGAGCATTCACCTATATTATATTTATATGCATGGGTATTCAAATGTTAAGTTATGTAATTGCATTAGGGGTGTGCAAATGGTCGGTTCGGTTCGGTTTTGGACCGAACCGAATAAACCGAAAACCGAAGTTTAGAAATTTTTAGGACCGAACCGAGAACCGAAATTTTTAGGACCGAAACCGAATAAACCGAAATAATTTTGGTCGGTTCGGTTCGGTCCAATCGGTTCTTCACAAATATAGGCTTTTTTTTTTAGATTTTTAACTTAAATGGATTTATAAATTAAATTAACTTATATTCAACAAAATAAAACCATTTAAAATAACTAAAAGGAAAAAAATAAATAAATTTTTCATATTATTTTCCTAATAAATACTAAGCAAAATTATACTAAAAAAATATACATTAAAAATAAATACAACATAAATTTTTATTAATAATACATTTAATATATTTTAATTAAAAAAATATACATGTAAATAAATATAACTATAGTGTATATTTAGTTTTAGATTATATATATATATATATATATATATATATATATAAAATAGTGAGCTTAAAAAACTTCGGTCGGTTCGGTCCCTTCGGTTTTTCAATCTTAAGAACCGAACCGAACCGAAATAACCGAAATTTAATTTCGGTTTAGAACCGAAAGAACCGAAAACCGAACAAACCGAACCAAATAGACCAAAATGCATTCGGTTCGGTTCGGTTTTCGGTTCCGGTTCGGTTTTGCACAGCCCTAAATTGCATGATCATTTCTACAGGTGTGAAAATTGAAGTCATTTCGTTTTGGCGTCGAGCATCTACAGGTTGTCACACAGTGAAATTAGAGTCTTTTTGTGATTTTTATTATAGAATTTTGTATAATCATGTACGCTTTGTAAATAAATATTTATACATTTATATTTTTGGCACAATTGTAATTGACATTTATCTATTTATGAAATGATAAGCTATTGATATTGGTTCGGTTATATTATCAATAAGAAAATTTTCTTAAATTTCATTATGGATTTTTGAATTATATTTATTTATAAGTAAAATTAATATTTATCTATTCGTTTGCAATTTTGAATTATATTTATTTATAAATAAATAAATTTATTAAAATTTTACAATTTTTTATATTAAAAATAGCAACGGAAGCAAAATTCCGTTGCTAAAAATAGCAACGGAAGACAAATTCCGTTGCTAAATTTAGCAACGAAAATAAAATTCCGTTGCTAAATTAGCAACAGAAAATCAATTCCGTTGATAATGTTTAATAATTCACTGAAATATAAATTGGTTAGATTTAGCAACGGAATTTAAATTCCGTTGCTAAATTTAGCAACGGAAAGAAGATTCGGTTGCTAAATATTACCCACCGTCAAAATTGCAACTGAATTTTCCGTTGCTATTTTCGGTTGCTAATTTTGATTAGCAACGGAAATTCAACAAATTCGGTTGCTAATTTCCGTTGCTATTTGATAATTTTCTTGTAGTGAGTATGGACAGGCAAAACTCTATGCCGGGTTTCATTCATTATGTTACCTTTAACCTTTGACTGTTTATTAGTTCATTATATTACCTTTAACCTTTGAGTGTTTATTATTCAGACTCGGAATAAGTATTCCAAGCTTCCTGTGTATCCCAAAAATGGGAATCAGAACCACGTAGTTCTACCTGTTCAAATCTTTATCATGTCAACTTTTAGGAATAACCTTTTTACAACACCTTTTACTCTTATTTACATCTGAACAGGATCTTATTATCAGTTTATCTTACTTATGCCTTTAGACTTCCCAATGCATTTATCTTTATATGTTCATTACATTTTCTTTATACTTGGTTAGGTTTGTTAAAGCCGAATAATACCTTTACTTATTTAACTGTGTTTGATTCAAGTTCATATAATGTAGAATATTATGAATAAGCACATCACTAGCCTTATCTTTAACTTGAATCATCATTTATTGTTTTCTATTATTAGACATTCTCTTCAACCTTGAGCATTTACTATGTATACGGATTATCATACTAAATAGAGTTGCATGCACTAGTTTCGTTATTCATCCTCTTAACTTGGCACATTATCATGTTGATAACGTTGTGCTTCTCATCATACCAAAACTCTATGTCAGGATCTAAAGACACAACTCTATCTTTCACATTATACATTTGCTTATAATCTCTATAGCTGAAGATACACTTATGTATCAAATGTTAATAACATATAACAAGTTCTATATCGAAACACATGTCCATATCACATTTACATATAAATTTTCCATGCTTGAAAAAACATAAGGTAATTGTGTACAAAGCTGGAATTTATTTCCTGATGTAATGTTTTCATGAAAACTAAATAACCATGTCATATAATACGTATCAAGTGTCGAAATCATATAATAAGTCTTGCACTAAAACACAAGTCTTGTTCACATTTATACATATATCTTATTCACACCAGTCAAAAATACAAAATAGGTATGCCCAAATTGAAGTTCACATCAGACATTATAATTAGTCATCAGATTAGGAAACAAAGTTAATGGGACATAACAAAACAAAATAGAAATGAACTTCATACAGATTTGCCTACTATTTCTTGTAAATATGGATAACGGGTGCAGAAGATACCCATGTATGGTATCAATAGAATATACCTCGAAGGTATCAACAGAAAAGGCATAGAATATACACAAGGTATCGAAGCACCAATCCAAAAATACATATAAGAATTGATAGAAGAGATATAAGTCTTAATAACATAAGACATTGTAGTATCACAGAAGCAGCTATAAAACTAGGCATGCCTATTTACCCATATCTAGGACCTTAATAAACTAAGGTGCGGATAACAAAAAATGAAAGATACCATAAAATGGCTTCTAAGAAGATACCTCAAAAGGTATCATAGAAGAGATAATGTCTCAAAATCGTATATTAGATAAAAGAGATACTAAAGTATCTAAAAAAAGACACTAATTAGTGTCATGGAAGCAACTATAGAATTTTTATAAGCATGCCTATTGTGACGCGTGCGAACCCCGCTCGGCATTCGGGCCGCTCTCGAGAGTCTGCTTTTAGGACCCGAGACCGGATAGAAGTTTATTAAAACTCGTAAAAGCTGATCGCTTCGCAATGGATAGGGATTCACCCCCCATTCCATTATTGGTAATCAACCCATGAGAGCGTTTGTTGGGTATCACAAGGTAGGTATCACAGAGTCGCCACCCAATAAAATATTGGAAAATAAATTCTAACCTTATGAGGCTAAAACCAGAGAGGGTTCGGGACCTCACTCTTTTTTATACCTTTGGTTAATGTTATATGACTGAGTTTTTAGAGTCAATTATTTTATCTCTCTTCTCACACGATTTATACAAGTAAATTAAAGCGTATTACAAGCACAGAGAAAAACAATAAATAAAGCAGTAAATAAAATATAATTACAATTATCCAAAAAATAAACGCGAAATCCATAATAGTGATAGAATGAAATACATACATAAATCAGGATATTCATTTAGATGAGAACATTGGCTCCCAACTGCTTCTTTTACGAAAAAAGGTAAGAAGTTCTCAAACCAATTTTAGGAAAAAAGGAAGAAGTGATCCCATTTTGATGAAAACAAGAACCTTTCTTTCAATGTGTCATTTTTGGGATGAAAACCAAGACGTTGGTCCAGTTTTATTAATAAATTTCCAATTTTAGTAGAAATATTTTGTGTGGTGCTTCTTTTTAAGTGCGGTCGAAAAGCCTTTATTATTATAGACCTGAAGCAAATAAAAGAAAA
This sequence comes from Excoecaria cochinchinensis, assembly GCA_947683425.1. Classification (NCBI taxonomy): domain Eukaryota; kingdom Viridiplantae; phylum Streptophyta; class Magnoliopsida; order Malpighiales; family Euphorbiaceae; genus Excoecaria; species Excoecaria cochinchinensis. The sequence continues at coordinate 14,357,547 of CANTUQ010000031.1, forward strand.
TTAAACATTAATTAATACACGCCTCGAATAATAAATAAATCCTAAACTATTCGCCCCGACCATGTTTCAGCTAGCTCCATGGACGAGCCACATGCTTCCCGCGTTTGCCGGTCACAAAAGAAAATAATATTGTGCAATAACAGACTAAATTAAACTAAATGATTAAATAAATAATTGGATGAAATAAATTGAGAAAAATAATTAATCTAATACAGTAGAAATAGAATAAACTGACAGAATTAGCAAATTAATATATATAAAACATGAATGGCATAATTATAATAATCACTAACAACAAAAATAATAATTATAATAAAAATAATGATATACAATAACAGTAAAAATAATGTTCACGGCACAATAATAACAATGAAAACAATAATAAAACTAATATTCACACCACAATAATAATAATAATAATATCTATAAAAATAATATTAATCCAAATAATAATAATAATAATAATAATAACAACAACACAACAATGTAATAAAGTTGATTTCACTCACGGTCACTCAACTTGTCACTTATCGCGTAAAAGTAACCGACTTTTTTTTCTTACTTAAATGTCACTGAACTTTTAATATTTTTGCAAAAAAATCATGTTGACCGGAATCCGATGAGGACCCTCGCCGGATTGATGATATGCCATGCCATGTCAGAAACTACATGCCGTTTAACAATATCTCCAACAAATGTTACATCTAAATCAATTTGACTCACGGTCACTAAACTTATAATTTATCGCGCAAAAGTAATCAATTTTCGTTTTTTCCAACTTAAATGTTATTGAACTTCTAACATTTTTGCAAAAAAGTCATATATTTACTATTCGTTACCATGTGTCATATACCATGTCATCAATCCGGCAAGGGTTTTCGCCGGATTCCGGTTAACATGACTTTTTTGCAAAAATGTTAGAAGTTCAGTGACATTTAAGTAACGAAAAAAAAGTTGGTTACTTTTATGAGATAAGTGATAAGTTGAGTGACCATGAGTGAAATTGACCCCAATATAATAATAATAACCATAATGACATTAATTATAACAATAACAATAATAATAACAACAACACAACAATGTAATAATAATAACTATAATAATATTAATTATAACAATAAAAATAATAATAATAATAATAATAATAATGATAATAATAATAATAATATTAACAATATTAACATACAACAATAATAATAATAATAATAATAAAACAACTAATAATAATAATAATAATAATAATAATATTATTATTATTATAAAATAATATTAATATTAATAAATGAAATAAAAATTAAAAAAAATAACCCACTTACCTGCTGCCTTGCTGGAGCCGCGCGGGAGCTCGCTGGTGGTTGACACTGCCTTCGCCGGAGGGTAGATCGCAGCGCTAGGAATCTGTCGCCGCCGGTCACGCGCCGGAAGGAGGCGCCGCCTCGCCGGAACCGTGCTAGAAGCTCGCGACTCCACCTCCTCCGATCTCCTTCTCGCCGGCGAGTAGGGACGATCGGTGGCCACCGTCCAGTTCGTCTGGGTCTCCCCAGTCGTCTGGCACGGCGCGTGCGGCAATCTGTCACCGTGGGTGGCCGGTGGCGCCTCCGCCTTCTCCCTCTCATTTTCCCTTTTTCTTGTTTTGCATTTTTCCCGTCCCTCTTTGGCTTTTTTTTCCCTTTGGTCCCCTTCCTCAGTCTGCCCTCTCTATTCCCTTTCTTTTTTAATTTTTCTTTGTTTTGGCTCTCTCACTCTTGCTCTGCTCTCCCTATTTTCTTTCTTTTCTATTTTCTTTGTTTGGCTCTCTCTGGATCTGCCGTTCGCTTTGCCTTCCCTTCTTTGCCTTTTTATTTTCTTTCTTCTTTTCCCTTGCCCAGGTCTCTCCTTCTTTTCCTATTTTCTTGCCCTCTCTTTGTTTGTCGGCGCCCCTTTTACCTTCTCTCTTTTTCTTTTTATACTCCAATTTGGCTAGGGTTTTGCACATGTATTTTCTCCCTTGATTTCCTCCTTAGTTTTTGCCTTTTTAATTTATTTTGACTTATTATCACCTATTTCACTTAATTAAACACTCTATTTATTTTCTTTTTAATTTTTTACTATCCTACAATATTATTTAATTAATTTAACCTAATCTTAATTTAATTTTTACATTTTTTTTATATTCTTTATTATTATTTTTATTTTTTTTCGGAGAAATTATCAAGTTTGCTTGAAAGACCCAGTTAAAACCCCCCAGTCCATAGAGAGCCAAAATGCTTTCATTCTCTGCCCATTTTTGAATAAATATTATCCTCGACTCAGGACCCGATGTCTACAATTGCCCCTAATTTTGGGGAAGCTAGTGCATGGGAGCCTAGGTGAGCCAAAATTCAAAGAAGAAGGAAAGAGTGCATACCTGAGGCAGACCTTACCTTTTTGCCACGAGAAGGAAATCATCCCTCACCACCTAGACTGTGGAGCGATCATCATCCTTCCATGTTGTACCGAGGGTTGTTCTCCTGAACTGCAAGTCTGCTCCAGACTTATAAAGTGTGGGTGCTATCCTCAAATGGCGATGCGTCGAGTCCGCTCCAAACTTATAAAATACAAGAATTATTCTCTTTCTTGAACTACGCCGAGTCGCTGATAAGACTACGAAATGTTGATCGCTGATAAGACTATTAAGTACGGGTGGTGTTCTCTTGCATTGCACCGAGTCGCTGACAAGACTACGAAGTGCGGGTGGTGTTCTTTTAAACTGCACCGAGCCGTTATCTAGGCTACAAAGTGCGGACATCCTTGAAATTCACCGAGTCGCTGATAAGACTAGAAAGTGATTGTCATCCTCTTGGATTATACCGGGCTGTTATCTTAGGCTACAAAGTGCGGACATCCTCAAAATTCACTAAGTCGCTGACAAGAATACAAAGTGATTGTCATCCTCTTGGATTGCACCGAGCCGTTATCTAGGCTATAAAGTGCGGACATCCTCGACATTCACCGAGCCGTTATCTAGGCTACAAAGTGCGAGGGCCATCCTCAGATGGTGATGCGCCAAGTCTGCTCCAGACTTACAAAATGCAAAAAGTGCTCTCTTGAGCTGCACCGAGTCATTGACAAAACTACTTGATGTGCCGAGTCTGCTCCGGACTTGCAAAATGTAAAAAGTGCTCTCTTAAGCTGCACTGAGTTGCTGACAAGATTACAAAGTGTAGGGACCATCCTCGGATGGTGATGCACCGAGTCTGCTCCAGACTTACAAAACACAAGAGGTTTTCTTCTGAACTGAGTTGATGAAGAGATGCATCTTAAGAGGACTTTGGATGATTTGCCTCTTAAGAGGACTTGAAAGTTTGCCTTTTCAGAGGACTTTGGATGATTTGCCTCCTAAGAGGACTTGGAAGTTTGGCTCTTCAGAGGACTAGGAAATTTGCCCCCTAAAAGGACTTAGGAATTTGCCTCTTAAGAGGATTTGAAAGTTTGCCTCCTCATAGGACTTTGGAATTTGCCTCCTCAGAGGACTTGAGAATTTGCCTTCTCAGAGGACTTGAGAATTTGCCTCCTCAGAGGACTTTAGAATTTGCCTCATCGGAGGACTTGAAAGTTTGCTTCCTCGGAGGACTTTGGAATTGGCCTTCTCAGAGGACTTGAGAATCCGCCTCCTCAGAGGACTTTAAAGTTTGCCTCCTCAGAGGACTTTGGAATTTGCCTCCTCAGAGGACTTGAGAATCTGCTTCCTCAGAGGACTTAAAAGTTTGCCTCCTCAGAGGACTTTGGAATTTGCCTCCTTAGAGGACTTGGATGTTCACTGAGAGGCTTAAATGGTCACTGAGAGGCTTAAGTGCATGCTTACTGACTGAGACACTTTGATGCTCACTGAGAGGCTTAAATGCTCACTGACTGAGAGGCTTTGATGCTTGGCTTTGATGCTCACCGACTAATTGCCCCCAGCATGGTGTGCATGGTACAAGTCCACAGGATTCTTTTTCTTGTAGGCATTCCAGCTTCTAAATTGCCCTTAGCATGGTGTGCCCAAATAAGCTCATTCTTCGGGGTGTTCCTCCTCTGTACAGACCGAATAGAGTGGCCGACAATGTTGAGTTTAATCCATCCTTTTGATCATGTGCAGCTATGTAAAGGATTATGTACAAAAAATTATGTGTACACAGCCACCCGTGTAAAGGATTAAATGCTCATGATATGCTCTTATGATATGCATGCTAAACTTGTTCAAAGAATTATGCATTACATGTATGCAAAAATTGTATACATGAAATGCGAAGAGTTACGTATGCAAGATATATACAAAATTCATGCATGTATGGATGCATACTAGGCATCGTGTATGCATGGAATGATGCGTAAAGGTTATGCATGTGTGAAACGACGTGTAAAGTTATGCACATGTGAAATTTATGCATAGAATTATACGTATGAAGAAGATTACACATGTGCAATGTACAGAAATGCGATATGAGACAATTATGTATGCAAAGCATGTACTATACATGTGACGTACATGCAACGGACTACGAACACGAAACGCACGCAAAGAATTATGTATATAACATATATGCCTACATGGCTTGTGTATATGTAAAGAGTTATAGGATGTGTGCAAAGAACTGTCAAATGCTTGCAAATGACTGAGAAATATATACAAAGGATCAAGCATGAGAAATATAGCAAGGGAATTATGTATCACGCATGTGATGATGGTAAAAAATTGTGCACTATCATAGATGTAAAAAATCATATGCAGAAATTGATGGGAAGTCATTATATACATGAAGGCTATGTAAAGAATTGGGTGTGTATGATGTGTGCAAAATTACATGTATGAAAATACACAAAGAATCATACTTGTGTGATGTGTACATGGATAACTATGCACATGAAACACATGCAAAAACTCATATGTATAGGTGTGTAGAATGCATGCGAAGAAGGTGCACATGAGATACATGCAACGGATGTGCCCACGAAATCCGTGAAATTAAGTGATTATAAAAAATGAAGTTTAGAGAGCCATGTACACAAAAGTATCTACAGACACTTATATGGTGAAAGATGCTCGCTAAAGATTTTGTGCAAAAAGACATACATCAAAAGTTATACATGCAAAACCATTCATAAGAAGGTTTGCTACAATTATGTGTAAAAATATTTGCAAAAAGCATATGTACAAAGAATATTGCTGGGTGTATATGCAAAGTAGCACTTTCGTGAGTAGTGATAAGAAATACCCCAAGATTGTAAAATGATTGCAACCTACTACATATCCCAAACTCAAGTTTCTATCTGCCCTTGAACGCACTGAATGAACCACATTCTCAACTAATTCAATCTCAACAAAAAGAATTAAGGAGTCATTCCCAATGAAGGGCAAGAAGATAAATATGTAAACATCAACGCTTACTAAACCAAAACGTAAATACCAGGTATACCATGCAATCTCTGTGTGTTTGTGCAAAAGTCCAAATTAGAACTTTTCATGATTTGAAAGCAAATTCTAGATGCAACGTTGGGGACAATACTCAACTCGAATGCATGAATGCACTCGTGGCTTCCCGCTTGAAGCTCAAGAAACACCATATGCCTCTTCCTACGTACCAAACCTTATTCGAAGGTCATCTCAGCTAATTAGATAAGACCAAACCAGGAATTAACAGGTCTTACTTCGGTTGTAACGTTAGGCTTAGGTAGATGGTTACCAAAGAAGGATCAAGTTGCTAGAGAAAAATGGCCGCAACATTCACTCGAGGGATGAGAGGACCATTCTCAGCCCAATTGCATACTGTTAAGATATTCTTGAATTTGGGCTTGACAATACTTTACCTCATCATGCTCAAAATAAAAATTAAGAAGAAAATGCATGAATAACACAAGGAAAAGCAAGAACTTACCAAGGAAGATGTAAGGGAGTAATTAATTCCACCACTTGAGCTTGGATCTAAGTAAAACACTTAGGAGAGTGCAAAGGAGGAAGAAGAAGAAGAAGAAGGAAGAGAGGAAAACGGGAAATGGGTTTCAAAAATCTAATTTTCCCTTTTTCATTTTCTCTTTCCCATCTTTCTTTCCCCTTTACACATGTCAACCATCTAGTGGAGGAGATTACTTACTCACACCCTAACTAAGTGTATCACATGCACACAATGAAACACCCTAATAATGCACCCTACACATGTATGAGCAACACACACACAATGCTCCCTCATGTACACACCCTACAAATGTATGAATGGATACACACTACAATAACCCACTAGTGCATATCCTACTATGGTGCATTCACACACACATAATGCAACTCCCATGCACACACACTACAATGGTGCACTCATGCACACACAAACCTGTCCCAACTAATTCACACCATAGTGCAACACATGCACACACACGCACCAGAAAAATCCCAAATCATACAATATTACCAAAATGCCCTTATGATCATGCCAAAACACATACAAATACATACACACATATGGCTCGCTCTACTAGGGGGCAAACGGGGTGTGAAAACTCTCCCCTACTAACAAGAATTTCGTCCTTGAAATTCTGACCTGATCTGAACAAAAGCGGGTACTGAGTTCTCATCGACTCCTCCGGTTCCCATGTTGCTTCCTCGACCCCATGGTGATTCCACAAAACCTTGACCAAAGGAATCTGCTTGTTCCTCAACTGTCTTACTTCTCGAGCTAAGATAGCTCTAGGCTCCTCATCGTAGGAAAAATCAGACTGCACTTGAACCTCTTGAACTGACAACACATGAGAAGGATCCGATCTATACCGACGGAGCATCGAAACGTGAAACACATCATGAAGCTTCTATAATTCCATCGGCAAAGCCAATCTGTAAGCTACTGGACCAACTCTTGCCAACACTTCATACAGACCAATAAAGCGAGGACTAAGCTTTCCTTTCTTCCCAAACCGGAGCACTTTTCTCCAAGGAGAAACTTTAAGGAAGACTTTGTCCCCAACTTCAAACTGCACATCTTTTCTCTTCAGGTTGGCATAAGATTTCTGTCGATCCTTAGCTGCTTTCAAGTTCCGCTGCACAACTCTAATCTTCTCCTTTGTATCTCTAACCAGATCTGGCCTAATCACTGACCTCTCAGATAGCTCTGTCCAACAAACTGGAGTCCTACACTATTGTCCATACAAAGCCTCATATGGTGACATACCAATACTCGACTGAAAACTGTTGTTGTAGGCAAACTCCATCAGCGATACATACTTGTCCCAACTACCCGGAAAGTCCAAAACACAAGCCCTTAATATATCCTCTAAGATCTGAATCACTCGCTCGGACTGACCATCTGTCTGAGGATGAAATGCCGTACTGAAATTCAGCTTGGTACCTAAAGCTCGTTGCAACTCTTTCCAGAACTTAGATGTGAACCTTGGATCCCGGTCTGAAACTATAGACAAAGGCACTCCATGCAACCGAACTATCTCATCCACATAGATACTGGCCAATCTATCCATCTGGTAATCCATCCTAACCGGCAAAAAGTGAGCGAACTTTGTGAGTCGATCCACAATAACCCAAACAGAATCATGCTTTTTCTGAGTCAAGGGCAACCCAGAAATAAAATCCATGGCAATATCATCCCACTTCCACTCGAGAACGGACAAAGGCATGAGCAATCCAGAAGGAACTTGGTGCTCAGCCTTTACCTGCTGACAAGTCAAGCACTTAGATACAAAGTCCACTATGCCCCTCTTCATACCAGACCACTAATAAAACTGCTTCATATCCCGGTACATCTTGCTACTCCCGGGATGCATGGTGAAAACTGTACTATGTGCCTCATCCAAAAGCTATCTTCTTAATTCTTCATTATCCGGAACACACAAATGGTTTCTAAACAGAAGAACCCCATCCTGAACCGAAAACTCTGACTGCTTGCCCAAACTAACCCCTCGCACAATCCGCTGAAGTCTCTCATCAATCTTCTGAGCATCTACTATCCGCTGTCTCAAGGTAGGCTTGACCCTCAACTGAGCTATCAAAGCCCCATCTGAACCAAACCTCCATCTGAATCGTCTCAAAAATAAGGCAGAAACTGATTTCCGACTCAAAGCATCTGCAACTACATTGGCCTTACCCGGATGGTAATCCACAATGCAATTGTAATCCTTAAACAGCTCAAGCCATCGACGCTGTCTCATGTTCAGTTCCATCTGAGTCAGGAAATACTTCAAACTCTTATGGTCCGTAAAGATCCTACACTCCTCCCCATACATATAATGACACTAAATCTTCAAAGCAAAGACAACCGCTGCTAACTCAAGATCATGCGTCGGATAGTTCCTCTCATGTGGCTTCAACTATCGAGAAGCATAAGCCACCACCTTACCTTCCTGCATTAGAACACATCCCAGACCAACACCTAAAGTGTCACTATACATAACAAACTCCTTACCCGAAATGGGTTGAGTCAGTATAGGAGTTTCGACTAACAACTGCTTCAACCTCTCAAAGCAAGCCTGGCATTTATCCGACCACTCAAAATTAACTCCTTTCCTCAGCAACTTAGTCATCGGAGCAGCAATCACCGAAAAACTCTTAACAAATCGACGGTAGTAACCTGCCAAACCAAGGAAACTCCGCACTTCCTGAACATTCCTAGGCGCTTTCCAATCGACTATTGCCTCAATCTTAGCTGGATCTACTTGAATACCCTTGGCTGAAACTATGTGGCCCAAAAACGACACTTCCCGAAGCCAAAAGTCACACTTACTCAACTTGGCAAACAACCGATGTTCCCTCAACACTTGCAAAACCAATCGGAGATGTTCCTCATGCTCAGTCTCATCCTTGGAATACACCAGGATATCATCTATAAACACCACCACAAACCGGTCTAAGTACGGCCTAAACACTCTGTTCATCAAATCCATGAATGCCGCTGGAGCATTAGACAAACCAAACGGCATCACAAGGAACTCATAATGGCCATACCGAGTCCGAAATGCAGTCTTAACCACATCCTCATCCTTAACACGAAGTCGATAATACCCCGACCGTAGATCTATCTTAGAGAAAACACCGAAACCCCGAAGCTGATCAAACAAATCCTCGACTCTGGGCAACAGATACTTGTTCTTCACTGTTATCTTATTAATCTGCCTATAGTCGATACACATCCTCAAGGATTCATCCTTCTTCTTAACGAACAGAATCGGAGCTCCCCAAGGAGATATGCTGGGTCGAATAAACCCCTTATCCAAGAGCTCTTGTAGTTGAGTTTTTAATTCTCTCAACTCTACAGGAGCCATTCGATAAGGTGCCTTCGATACAGGTGTGGTACCCGGCATGATCTCTATGGCTAGCTCAACTTCCCTCTCTGGAGCAAACCTGGCAATTCACTTGGAAAAACATCACTGAACTCTCGAACAATAGGGATGTCCTCAATCCGAACTTGATCCCTCTTGGAATAGAAAACCACAGCCAGAAAAGCCTCACAACCCTTTCCCATAAACCTCTTAGCTTGAGTTGCAGAAATCACATTGTTCACAGAACTCGCACCCAAACCTCTTACAAACACTGGAGCTCAATTCCTATCCCGAAGCACGAAGGTCTTCCTATGACAATCAACTACAGCTCTATGCTCTCCCAACCAATCCATACCCAAAATCAAATCATACTCTCTAAAGTGCAACTCTATCAAATCCACAGGGAACTCAACTCCCTCGACCAACAAAGGACAATTCCTATAAACTCTACTCACACTGACACTATGCCTTAATGGATTGGTCACACATATCTCATAATCTAACTGATCTACCACATGCAACTTATCAATAATCTTATCTGCACACAAATATGAGTGTGTGGAACCAGGATCTATTAGAGCATATAATTCAGTGTCATGGAGTAGGAACTTTCCAGCAATTACATCAGGGGCATCCTGCTCCTCTCTGGCTCTAACTGCATATGCTCTAGCTGCAATTGGTGGAGGACGCTCAACAGTCTCAGAAACAGCTCCATCTCTAGGTCGACCGCCTCGACCTCTACCTCTTACAGCCTGAGAAGCATTCGATCCAACTCTGTTAGCTCCTCCCTGAGGTCCCGAATCTTCACCCAACTGGGGACAACTTGCCAAACGGTGCTCGGTGCTCCCACACTTAAAGCACCCACCAGTGAGCCACCTACACTCACCCCGGTGAGCCTTGTGGCAATGCTCACAAACAGGCGTAGCATCCGATCTACCACCTCTGCCAGAACCAGATACCGCTGTTGAACCTTGCCTTCTACCTCTAGCAGCCGAACCAGCTGACGGATCATCTTGCAGGTTCCTAGATCTCTTACCCGGAAGATGAGGAAGAACCACCCCGAGCAGCATTCCTTCGCTGAGCTTCTCCCTAAGCAAAGATTCCGTCTTCTCCGCCCTCATGGCAGCTTCTGCAATCTGATAATAACTTATCCCTGGCATACACATCAAAGAAATCAAAGTGATCTTCAGAGACTCGTTCAACCCCGCTTCAAAATGCTTGCACCTGAAATCATCTGTCATAACCCCACGCGGAGCATACCGAGATAACCGATTAAACTCCTTCTCATAATCCGAAACTGACAAGGCCCTCTACTTCAAACTTAGAAATTGTGCCCATCTTGAGTCCCTATAAGCCTGAGTCACATACTTCTTAGTGAACTCCTCACTGAAGAAATCCCAAGTAACTGGATCAGGCATCTGAGGTCGCCTACATACCAACTCCCACCATTCATAAGCCGACCCCTGAAGTAATGCCACAGCACACTCAGCTTGCTGATCGGGAGGACGCTTGACTTCCCTTAAAGCCCTCTTCACCTTATCAAGCCACCTTTCAGCTAACTCTGACTCATCAAGCCCAGTCCCATAAAAATCCTCAACACCAGCTCTTCTCAAACTCTCTATCGGAGCTTTAGGGGCAGTCACCCTTTCCAAAACCCGAGCCATGTCTTGATGCAATCTGAACATTGCCTCAAAAGGCATGGCAGCGGCCTCGGGCTGGACCCTAGCACGTTGAGCCAACACCGAAATAGAAACAGACGGATCTACAGCTGGAGGATTCACACTTTCAGCGGACTCCTCGAGCGCACCATGAGCAGAATCAGAATCCATCTAACAAACAAGAGGACAACCGCATCAGCCAACACATCCCTAGACATAGACATATCCACACATAGCATCACACAGACAATCACCCAGAAATGCCTAAACCTAGGCTCTGATACCACAACTTGTGACACCCCTTACCCGTACTCAGGCGATCCCACCCCATGAGGAGTAAGATGCCGTACGAGTCAAGGTGCAACCAAACAAAGCAGAGAAGAAAGCATAGATAAACATACACAAAAGCGGGTTAAATAAAAACTTTTACGAAGTATAAGAAAGCGAAAGTTGATCATGCATTAATATAACGGAGGCATTACATTACTGTTCTGATCAACTAAGAGATACAATAGTAAATTACAAATTCCAAATTACATAAACAAAAGCGGAAGCTATTACAAAACCAATATAAGAGAGTTCTATACAAAAAGAATCTCAAAATACAAAACTCAGTCCTATTCTAAACCCTGATGCGTTGGCTTAGACTGCGGCGACTCTCCCAAAGCAACTCCTTCCGCACCTGCACGGGTAAACACACCATGCTAAGCGATAAACGCTTAGTGGTGAACCACACATATATCAAAGGACGACCATTCACAACGGTCGTCAAGGCAAAGCACAAGCATATATCATAATATACCATACACATAGCATATCAATTGCATAAGCATGCATATATTAAGCCATACATTCAGAAGTTCATAACAATATTCATAGTCCCATAACAGATTATACTTTTCATTTCTAAGTTCACACATGTGTCACATACATTTCCTCATAACACAATTCATACAAGGCACCTGCTGACTCGAGGGAGTGGACAATGAGTATACGGACAGTACTTTATGGGTACGAGCCGATCACAAATAGTACCTTACGGGTACGAATCAAAAACCAAGATACTTTTAACTTTCACAAAACATTTTCAAAAAGGATCTTAAACAATATCCGAACACATAGGGGTTCGCGAGGAACCAAACGGGGACCTGATCAGGGTCCAAACGAAACAAAGGGCTGCAGCTATAAGACTCTATTAGGCATGCCCAACTATCCACTTTCTAGACTCTAGCAGGTCATGCATAAACCATTCAATACATTTCATAACATTCCAAAATCATCATCATATATGTACATAGTCGTATCATGGATCCGCATGCATATAATTCATAAGACATCAAGCATAAATCTCATAGATATTAAAGGAAACTGAAGTTCAAAAACCGCACACAACAAAAGAAAAACTCATTCAGCATACAGGGAACTGTCGTGCTCGCGACGTCTGTCGTGCTCGCGACAGAGACCGAAGTCTCTTCGCTGCGCGTACGCGACGGATTTCATGACCGCGAGGAGGACGGAGGGGCCAGGCTCCGTCGCGCTCGCGACGAATATCGCGATCGCGATAGAGACAAATATTGCTATCGCAGGCTCGCGACGAATCGCGTGCTCGCGATAGCACTTGGCCAGCAACGCGCTCTGTCGCGATCGCGACGGATGTCGCGCTCGCAACAGAGGGTGCTCAACACTTCGGCTATCGCGGGCTCACAACGGACGTCGCGTGCTCGCGACAGCGAAACTCCAAAACACCGATCTTTATCGCGCTCGCAACATCATCGCGATCGCGACAGCATCGGGTTTTCCAAAATCTGCGAAATTCTGCAGATTTTCTTCCTCCCAAAATCAACCACAAACACACAAAACTCATCCAAGAATCTCTTACCTCAAACCCAGCCATCCAATAGCATCAACAACCATAATATAACATTAATCAACAAGAAATTTCACACAATTCATTAATTTAAACCTCCAATTCCAAGAATCATCTAAAACCCCAATTTATGCACAAAACTACAATAACTCCATCATTATCACAATTAACTCATGCTCTTGCAAGATCCACATTCCAAAGCAAAAACCCATAGCATATATACCATAATAAAGAACATATAACAACCTAATTCTAAGAAACCATCAAATCACATACATAAACATATATATACATGAAAACTAATAAATTCCCAAACCTCAAAATCCTTAGCTCCTATTGCTTGGATCCACTAGTTCCAGCCTTCTCTTTGCCCTTTGGCTCGCGAGGAGGCTCAACTAAGCACAAACAAGCACCCAAACACCAAAAACACAAACCCTAACTTAGATCCAACCCAAGAAGAAGAAGAAGAAGAAAATGCATGAATAACACAAGGAAAAGCAAGAACTTACCAAGGAAGATGTAAGGGAGTAATTAATTCCACCACTTGAGCTTGAATCTAAGTAAAACACTTAGGAGAGTGCAAAGGAGGAAGAAGAAGAAGAAGGAAGAGAGGAAAACGGGAAATGGGTTTCAAAAATCTGATTTTCCCTTTTTCATTTTCTCTTTCCCATCTTTCTTTCCCCTTTACACATGTCAACCATCTAGTGGAGGAGATTACTTACTCACACCCTAACTAAGTGTATCACATGCACACAATGAAACACCCTAATAATGCACCCTACACATGTATGAGCAACACACACACAATGCTCCCTCATGTACACACCCTACAAATGTATAAATGGATACACACTACAATAACCCACTAGTGTATATCCTACTATGGTGCATTCACACACACATAATGCAACTCCCATGCACACACACTACAATGGTGCACTCATGCACACACAAACCTGTCCCAATTAATTCACACCATAGTGCAATACACACACACACGCACCAGAAAAACCCCAAATCATACAATATTATCAAAATGCCCTTATGATCATGCTAAAACACATACAAATACATACACACACATGGCTCGCTCTACTAGGGGGCAAACGGGGTGTGACAGTCCTGCTTATGCGAAGAGGACAATGTCAGAAAAGCTAGATGCTAAGTCTAACAAATGTTTATTTGTGAGATATCCAAGAGAAACAATTAGATATTACTTCTATCATCCCTTGGAACAAAAGGTATTTGTTTTAAGGCATGATGTCTTCTTAGAAAGAGAGTTCCTTCTAAGAGATGACAGTGGGAGTAGAATAGAACTTAGTGAAGTTCAAGACCCATAAAATGAAGCAGATCAACCGGTTAAACCCGAAACTGAATCTTATAATGATGAGATTATAGTTGAACCTGAAAATACATAAGTTCTTAGAAAATCTACTAGGATATGTTCTATCCCACTGAGATATCAATTTCTCGTGGACTCAGACAAGAATGTAACTATAGTAGAGGACAATGAGCCTACAAGCTATCAAGAAGTTCTGAATAGTTTAGAACGTGAATTGTGACTTAAGGTTATGCAGTCCGAAATGGACTTCATGTATGAGAACAAAGAATGGACTTTGACTCAACCACCTGAAGGGATAAAACCCATAGGATGCAATTGGGTCTTCAAGAAAAAGACTGACATGGAAGGTAATGTAGTTACTTATAAGGCTCGTTTTGTAGCTAAAGGTTATCGTCAAAAAGAAGGTGTTGATTTTGATGAAACATTTTCTCCAGTAGCGATGCTTAAGTCCATTAGAATGCTTTTAGCCATTGCTGATCATTATGATTATGAGATTTGGCAAATGGATGTGAAGACAACTTTCCTAAATGGAATCTTACTGAGGAAGTGTACATAACATAGCCTGTGGGGTTCACATCAGGAAATGGTGAAAAGTTATGCAAGCTTCAAAGATCCATTTATGGCTTAAAGCAAGCATTTAGGAGTTGGAACATTCGATTCAATGAGACAATTAAAGAATTTGGTTTCTCACAGAATGAGGATGAGCCTTGTGTATATAAAAAGGTCAATGGGAGTGCAATCGTTTTCCTTATTCTATATGTGGATGATATATTGATTATGGGAAATGATATCTCTGTTCTTCAATCAGTTAAAATTTTGTTATCTAAATATTTCTCCATGAAAGACCTTGGAGAAGCATCCTATATCTTGGGAATTAGGATCTACAGAGATAGATCCAAAAGATTGCTAAGTCTTTTACAGTCTACATACATAGATAAAGTATTGAAGAGGTTCAATATAGATCTCTCTAAGAAAGGATTCATTCCTATAGTACATGGGAAGCACCTTTCTAAGTCTATGTGTCCTAAGGCACAAGAGGACAGAGAGAACATGAATAGAATACCATATGCATCTGCAATTGGTTCTATCAAGTATGCTATGTTATGTACACGTTTAGATGTAGCATTTGCTTTGAGTGTCACAAGCAGATTCCAATCTAATTATAGAGAGGAACACTGGACTGCAGTCAAGAATATTCTAAAGTACTTAAAAAGAACTAAGGATATATTCTTGGTATATGGAGAAGGTGATTCACTTCAAGAAAATGATAAATTAGCGACGGAGATTAACCTCCGTCGCTATTTAGCGACGGAATTTAATTTTCGTCGCTAATTAGCGACGGAATTTAATTTCCGTCGGTAAATAGCGACGAACAATAAAATCCGTCGCTAAAAATGGCGCCAAGATTTCCCACCAAAATTGCTGACCGATATTTGCGACGGTTTTTATGAACCGTCGCTAAAAATAGCGACGGAAATTCTTTTCCATCGCTGAAAAAAATTAAAAAAAAACTTAATTGTATTTTTAGCAACGGAATAAAAATCCGTCGCTAAAATAGCGACGGAGTAAAAAAACCGTCGCTAAAATTAGCGACGGTTTGAATATTCCGTCGCTATTTTTAGCGACGGAATATGCTTTCCGTCGTTAAAGATAAAAAAATTTAATTTCCCTCTCTTTTTAGCGACGGAATATGCTTTCCGTCGCTAAAGATAAAAAATTTCCATTCCTTCTCTTTTTTTAGCGACGGAAGATGCTTTCCGTCGCTAAAGTTAAATTAAATTAAATTTCCCTCTTATTTTTCTCTCTCTCTCTCTCTCTCTTCTCTCTCTTTCTCTCTTCTCCCTCTCCTCGCCCCGTCTCTCCTCCCTCTACCCGGCCGCCGCCAACCACCGCCCCTCCCCCTCCCTCCGGCGCCGATCGGCGTACCCTCCCTCCCCTCCCTCCCTCTTTTCCCGCTCCTCCTTCCCTTCTCTCTTTCTCTCTCTCTCTCTCTCTCTTTCTCTCTCCTCCCTCTCCTCTCCCCGTTTCTGCCCTCTGCCCAGTCGCTGCCGACCACCACCCCTCCCCCTCCCTCCGACGCCGATCGGCCTCCCCTCCCTCCCCTCCCTCCCTCTTTTCCCGCTCCTCCTTCCCTTCTCTCTTTCTCTCTCTCTCTCTCTCTCTCTCTTTCTCTCTCCTCCCTCTCCTCTCCCCGTTTCTACCCTCTGCCCAGTCGCCGCCGACCACCTCTCCTCCTCCTCCGGCGCCAGGTACAGATCTGCCTCTCTCTTTTATTTATTATTATTATTATTATTATTATTGTTAATTGGGTATAATAAGAATTATTATTATTATTAATATTATTATTATTTTATTTATGTTAGATGAATATTGGTAAATTTTAATTATTGTTTAAATTTATATTTCTTAAAACTTTATTGTTATTAAATTTATTAATAGAATTTTTCATATTATGATTATTATTGTTAATTAGTGTTAATTTTAGTTATTATTATTATTCAACATATTATTATTATTAAATTATTATTATTATTATTCAACATGTTATTATTATTATGTTAATTTGTATTGTTATTATTATTATTTATTTATGTTATTTGTATTGTTATTATTATTATTTATTTATAATTTGTATTGTTATTATTATTATTTATTTATGTTAATTGTATTGTTATTATTATTATTTATTTATAATTTGTATTGTTATTATTATTATTTATTTATGTTAATTGTATTGTTATTATTATTATTTATTTATAATTTGTATTGTTATTATTATTATTTATTTATGTTAATTGTATTGTTATTATTAATTTTTTTTTTTAATTTGTAAAATTTCCCGATGGAAATTTAATTTCCGTCGGGAAATTTGCCGACGAAAATTGATTTTCCGTCGGTAATTCCCGACGGAAAAAATTTCCGTCGGTAAATTTACCGACGGAAATTGAATTTTCGTCGGCAAATTTCCCGACGGAATTTTTTTCGTCGGGAAATTTGCCTACGACTATATTGCCGACGGAATGAATTTCCGTCGGCAATTTAGTTTCCCGACGGAAATTCCTTATTTTCCGTCGGGAAATGCTATTTTTCTTGTAGTGATTTATAAGTAACCAAGTATACTGATGCTAGCTTTCAGTCAGACAAAGATGACTGTAAATGACAATCAGGTTTTGTGTTCATACTAGGAGGAGGAGCAGTCAGTTGGAAGAGTTCCAAAGAAGAGATGACTGCTGATTCTACTATAGAAGCTGAGTACATTGCAGCTTCAGAGACAGCTAAGGAAGCAGTATAGATCAAGAAGTTCATTACTAAACTAGGAGTGGTACCTAGCATTGTTGATCCAATACCCTTAAATTGTGATAACAATAGAGCCATTGCGCAAGCAAATGAACCACGGTCTCATCAGCGATCCAAGCATGTTCTCAGGCGCTACCATCTCATCCGAGAGATAATAGCAAGACAAGATGTGAAGATAGAAAAGGTCCCCACATATGATAATGTGGCTGATCCTCTCACTAAGGCATTATCCCAGAGTAAGTACTATCACCATGTGCATAGAATGGTCTTAGGACACATGAGTGATTGGCTTTAGTGCAAGTAGGAGATAGTTAGGAGTATTTCCTAGAGCCCTTGTAGAATAGGGAATTATGTCATTTATATGAACTTGATTTTCATTTATGAAAAAGGCAATTTACATTTATTAATGCTATATTATTATTACTTATCGCTTGACAAAATATCTTAAATTAATAAATGTAGCCCTTGGTATTATAAACACAGTACAAAGGCAATCATGAAAAGTTCATGATATGAGATGTCTATTGCATGTAAATGTGTTAATAGCTAAATATCACTAGTCATAGTATTAATAAGAAAGGACATTATTAATACGGATACACTAGCACATGTTATGCTTCTTGAATGGTTCAAGCAGCTGTTCTCATAACTGTGATGATAGAGATGGTCAAAACTAATATGTGGATGCTTGTTAAAAGAATAAGTTCATTGGAGACCTGTCATGAGAATCCTCACATGGATATTAAATCTATGTCAATGAGGAATCTTTATATAGCAGTGGTTCAAGTATCCTCAGACTTGAGATCACCAAAATTATCTTAAGTAGTAAGTGATATATTTTGACTCTATAACTACTTACCTCTATCGAGGGTAACCATAGTTAGGAGATTTGGTATATCATGACCTACTTGAAGATAGTTGAGTGATCAATAAAAGATTCACCATCCCGAATTTATTATGGGAGTTATCACACACGTTTAAATAATACCTTTGTTCAGAGAATCTCTGGCCAGAGTAGAATGCAAAGGTGGATGAGATCCATAAAGGGCATTTTGGGAACAATGGTTAAATTATTAGAATAACTTTATTTAGGTTTATATGAGTTGACAAAATCCATACTCAAAACCTAAATGAAATAAAGTGTGGTGAAAGGAGTAATTACACTATAACTGTTCTATGGAAGGGTTCAGTCAAAATCACTTAACTTTTCTGTCACTTGGGTAATCATGATACTTGGTTAGAAGCCTCTCATAATTTGTACATGAATATAAATATAAATATAAATATAAATTGGAGAATTAATATAATGGTTTAAAGAGTTTAAATCATGCAATTTATTAATTGCAGTTATGTCTGTACTGCTAGGTGTATCAGAAAATCCAATAGGCCACACACCTATAAAGAAAGTATAAAATGGTAAAAAATACAGAAAAGTAATAATATTTGATATTATTATGGGACATGTGATTAGCTCTAGTGCAAGTGGGAGATTATTAGATAACATGCCCTAGAGTCCTAATCTCATTTGGATTGAGCAAATAATTAATTAAGAGTTAATTAATAATCAATACTCTATCTTTTTAGAATTATAATCCTATTAGAGTTATGTTTTTAATTTTGAGTATAAAAGCAGAAGTGGGATAAGGATAGAAAGATAGAAATATAGAAAAATTAGAATTCTTTCTACTCTCCTTCCTCTCTCTCCCTCGCCAGCCAAAATTTCTCTCTAGCCACAAGGAAAAATTCGGCAGCCCCATTGTTCATCCAATTGTTGGTTTATTTTTCTCTTTTCTCTGGTGTGGATAATTTGGAGGTGTTTTAAAGTTGGATACTGTGGTTTGCAATAATCCGATGCAAAATAAAATCAACTGACCAACAAATGTCAATGTGATTTTCCATTTTTTTAGAATAAAATATATAATTTTATGGTAAAAATCTAAAATTAATTTGGTTAAAATTTTAAATTCTGCATATGTATAAGATGCATGTAACCTAATTTTACCAACACTAGCGTGAGTTGTCTTCTAGTAATCAAAGGAGAAAATCAAGTAATGAAGATTCCTTCATTAACGGGTTAATTGGAGCCTAATAAAATCAATTAGAATAGCCGTAATTGTCTCTTTTTGTAAAGAATTGTACAACGAAAAAAGCCAAATAAAATTATTTTCTTTGATTCACAAAACATCAATTATTTGTCCAAGAATAAAATTTAATTTTCCTTGTCAATAGTAGTATGAGAAATTAACATCAAGTTTAATTAATTATACCAATTATGTTCTTAGAATTCTAATTGAGAATTAGCTTAGTTTCATGAATCCATCTTTATTAGGTATAACCGTTTAGGACAACCTAATGAAAATGATGTAAATTGAACCGGAAAATCAATGAATTTTAATTATAAATAAGGTTTAATTTCATAAATTGATTTTTATTAGTATAACAATTAAGAATATGTAGATTATGTAACTGGGTTTTAATTGAAATTGTAGTTTAATATTAGTCAATTTCTAATTAATTTAGTTCAATATACTATGGTTTTAATTGATATTGTACTATGGTTTAAAAATTCATCATAATTAATGAATTATGAAAAATATTAAATCTTAACTAGATATAAATTGCAAAAGAAATTTGTTCTCTCATTATTATTAGGAAAAAAAATAAAAATTTTGGTTAACCGCAAAATCGATCTAAAACTGAATCAATTTTTAGTTTGCCGGTCTGATGGACGCAATTTCGATTTTTATTTTCAATATTTTTGGTTATTGGTTTCATTTTTATTTTTGAATACCAATTATACTGCTAAGTGATTCATATATATTATATTTTTATTTTTATACCTTAATAATTTTTTTATTTCTCTCTAAAATTTACATATAATTAGGGGTGAGTAGAGATCGGTTAACCGTTCCATTGGCAAAAAAAATTAACCAGTCCATTAATATCAATTTTTTAAAATCATTAATTATTAATCAATCCATTATATTCGGTTAACCAGTCCATCAGTTTTAATTTTTCGGTTTGATTAACCAATATTTTTCGGTTAAACACTAAAACTTATAACATGCAATTATTAAAAAAAAATAGACAAGATTCAATTCAATTGCAAATGTGCAAAGTAATTCAAAATAAAAATCACAAAATAAACATAATATATTAAACAAAATTTATTTTCAACAAATTAATAGCTAATTGATATTTTTGAAAATTAGCATGCTTAATTCCAAGTCAAAGAAAATTTTTGTATAAAATTGAATGTTAAAATATAAACTCTAAAACATAAGAAAATGTAATTAAATGCTATCAAATAAAATATAGACACCAATATATATAATAAAAAAATACATATATAAAAGTTAATCGGTTACTTTATGAGAATAACGTAATTTAAATAGAGTTTAAAATATTATATAAATTTTATAAAGAAATATAAAAAATTAAGGTATAAAATTAAAAATATAATTTAAATATATTTTAAAATATTAAAGTATGTAAATTTTAGAGAGAAATAAAAGAAAAAAAATAAAATTTTTAAGGCATAAAAATAAAAATATAATATATATATGAACCGGCTAATGCTAGACTAACCGTTAACCGGTACCTAAAATCGGATCGGATCTGTTAACTAAAAAAATCGGTTCGGTTTCAAACCGATTTTGCAGTTAACCAAATTTTTGGTTTTTTTTTCACCCTTACATATAATAATATTTTAAAGCATATTTAAATTATATTTTTATTTTTATACCCTAATTTTAAATATATAGTACTCTAAGTTGTATTTAAATTATGTCATTCTTTTTAATTATATAGACTAATACTTATATAAAGTAATCGATTAACTTTTATATATGTTATTTCTTATTATAGATATTATAATTTATAATCATTATCATGTTTTTTTAAATAATAATAATTATAAAAATTCATATAATATATATACCTTAAGTTTATAATTTCTTATAATTGAAAGAGTATAATGTAAGCGAATATATATATATATATATATATATATATATATATATATATATATATATATATATATATATTAATTTGCCTATAAAATATAGGAATAAAATATTTAATATTATAAATATTAACATTTTTTAAAAATATAATTATAAAAATTTATATAAATTATAATATACCTCTTTTGGAAAAAAAAAAAAACTACCGTAGGGTAAGAAAATTAATATTTCGAAAAAGTGATAATCAAATTTCTTAAAAAGGCTAATTCAAATTATTTAATTAAAATTCGATTTAAATTTGAATAATTGATGTTCAATTGAAATTAAATTGATACAATTGATTCGATGGTTAATTAAATTCAATTAAAGAAATCGAATTATTTTTCATTTATTAGTTTTAATTGAAATTCAATTTCAATTTGGATAATTGATTCTTTTTAAATAAAAAGTCAATTTCAGTTTGAATAATGATGTTCAATTGAATCCAATCAATTGAGATTCAATTGATTTTAAATTTCAATGGAATTGAATTCAAATTAAACCAGTCGTGCTACTCTTTCAGTCTTTAATTGAAATTGATCAATTTTAATTTTTGATAACCCAGCAAATATCATTTGCTCTAAGGCCCATCCAGCCGGCCCACTCAACCGGCAAGGCCCAAAGCCCATCAGCCAAAGGTATCAGACACGAGCTCCTAGGCAGCGCACATGCCCGATCGGAAGATGTGACCGCCAGTCCCATCATCCGCCTGACACAAGGTAGCGCCCATGCCTACCACCTGCTCCTTGTCATGTCACCGAATACCTACTCTGGTAGCCAGTAATCACACCTCAGGCACTCGAGTGCCCCTCAACTGTCTCATATAAATAGCCTAGCCAACGATGGCTCCAGGTATTGATTACCCAACTTTGTCTCTCTAAAGCACATTCTCTCTCTAAGCTACTAACTTAAGCTTCGGAGTGCTCACGCCTGGTCCGACCGGGCTCCTCTTATTGCAGGGTTATCTCATCTGATCGGATCGCTCCCTCTTCTACAGATAAAGACTTTTTTGGATTTATCATTTGGTGCTTTCGTTGAGAGATGGCAAACTCGAGATCCAATGAGAATACAGCCCCCATGGACCTTGACCATGATGACAATACTCGTGCCATATCAGGCACCTCGAGAAGGAGGGAAGCGCCCACCAGGTCCCCCATGAGGACCAACCTCCTTCCCGAATTCGATAATGCCGCTACTAGGCAACCAGAGGACACCCCCATCACTGTGAGGGACATGCACGCCATTCTCAGTGATTTTACAAAAAGCATTGTCCAAACCCTTAAGAAGGGTAAAATGCCAACTGCTTCTGAAAGAGCCCAAGAGGATTACCTCGCCGGCGAAGACTTCAGGAGAAACAGGAATAAGGGAATCATCATTAATGAGTCCCGAGCTCAGGGAACCCGAAAAAGCTCGATCAGGACCCCGGGAAGGAGTGACAAGGGGAAGCAGATAATGTCTGCAAATAGGGCTTCTCCCTACAGCAGCAGGTCCGCCACTCCATCCGTGAGGGATGACGTGTCCCACATGTGCACCCCAAACCGCAGCCAGGTGAGAAAGCACAAGGGCGAGTCCACCGCCACGACCCTGAGCAAGCAGAACCCGTGGACTAAAGAGGACCAGTGGTTCAAGCAGAAACTCAAGCAGTTTGGTTTCCTCCCGCCCAAGAAAGGCGCCTTCGAAGGAAACACTTGCGGGAATACTACCTCCCCCTTCTGCAGAGAAATCACTGATGCTGAGCTCCCCCCCAGGTGGAGAGATGTGGTTATGGAAAGATATACGGGCAAAACCGATCCTACCACACACTTGGTCGAGTACTTGACCAAGGTACAGGTCTATACTTATGACGAAAGAATAGCCTGTAGGGTTTTCCCCACCACCCTGGGAGGGGATGCATTGACGTGGTTCCATGAGCTGCCTATGGGATCCATTACGTCATTCAGGCAGTTAAGGGAGC
The DNA here is from genome assembly GCA_947683425.1 of Excoecaria cochinchinensis. Lineage (NCBI taxonomy): Eukaryota > Viridiplantae > Streptophyta > Magnoliopsida > Malpighiales > Euphorbiaceae > Excoecaria > Excoecaria cochinchinensis. Next base: position 14,380,924 of record CANTUQ010000031.1, read on the forward strand.
TGTTCACCACGAGGTTCATCGTGCAAACACGTGCGCCTAAGACGGTGAACGACCTGTGCAACCTTTACCAAAGGACCGATGAAAGTCTCCAAGACTACATCGACAGGTTTTAGGCTACCATGTCTGAAGTAAGAAATATCAGTGTCGAGATGGCGACCACCGCCTTATCAGGGGGCATCACTGACCGACCACTCTTTGAGTCGCTTACAACAAGACCCCATCCAGCTTTGCTGAACTAATGGAGAGGGCTAGGCGACACATCCAGCTGGATGATGCCCTTAGGTCCAACAGGAGAGGAAGGACCAGCGTTCTGGACCGCCTACAATATCCGGACAATCGCTCTACTCAAAGAGCCCCCACTTCCGATCGGATAGCTAGAGGCCAAGACGGAGCTCAAAGTTCCAAAAACTCAGGCCAGGCTAGAGGATCGGGCAAAGACCGGAACCCACGTCCAGACGATCAGGCAGAGAGGACGTACACCCCCCTCAATGCTACCCCAACCGCGGTGCTAATGTGGATCAAAGAGAAGCACCGCAAAGTCAACTGGCCCAGGGACCTCTCCGAAAAAAGCCGGGTTATGAGGGACCCAAGCAAATACTGTGAGTTCCACAGAGACGTCGGTCATTTAACCGATGATTGCACCTCACTTAAAAAGGAGATTGAAAGGCTGATACGTCGTGGGGCCCTCAGGAGATTCACAGGCTCGGCCAGAGAGGACGAACCCTGCAGAAAGCCGAAGCCTCGAAGGGATGATCCTGACTCAGACGATGAAGAGCGCAGGAACCCCAGAAACGCCGACCCGGGCAGACCCTATGCCGGGGTGATAAACGTGATCACCGGAGGATCATCCTATGGAGAAGATCTCCCCAAAAAGGGGAAAGGGAAAGGCGTCTACCTCTCCCGCCAGGCAGAGCAGCCTGCCTCAGTCACCATTTCCAGCGAAGACGCACGAGACGTCCTATTTCCTCATGAGGACGCTCTCGTTGTAAGAGCTCGGATAAATAATTTCAATATAAAGAGAATTCTAGTGGACAACGGCAGTGCTGTCAATGTCCTAACTCTCCAGGCCTACCGAGCCATGGGACTCCCGATCGGAGAGCTGAAGCCGAATGCCACTCCTCTGATCGGCCTGGGCAATGCCACTATCCCCGTGGTGGGATCTGTAGAGCTCTTTGTCGAGCTCGGCCAAGAGGCAATAGCTCACGCTTGTAAGGTAATTTTCATGGTTATTGACATGACGTTTGCCTACAATGCCATTTTCAGCAGGCCATTGCTTTTCCAGATAGGAGCTGTGACCTCCATCCGCTACATGGTGATGAAGATTCCAACCACAGGAGGTGTCGCCGTCTTAAGAGGTGACCAGAAAGCATCCAGGGAGGCTTACATCACCATGATAAAGAAACAGCGAGAAGCAATGGTCGTAGAGCCCGGCCTCAAGCGGCAAGAGCAAGAGGCAAGGCCCAGGTTGGACCCAGCAGAGGCGACAAAGTCCAGGTCGCTACATAAAGGGAAAAATGTTCAGGTGGGGACAAGCATGGATAAAGAAACTGAAGAAGCCATCATGCATGTCCTGACCATCAATCAAGCGACCTTTGCCTGGAAGCCGGAAGATATCCCTGGCGTGGACCCCAAGATAATCACCCACAAATTAAATGTGGACCCAAACTTCTCTCCGATCCGCCAAAAGCTAAGAAGGCACGCACCCGATCGGAGGAAGTTCATTTCTAAAGAGGTGGATAGGCTACTTAAGACCGGAACCATCCGAGAGGTAGACTACCCTGAATGGCTGGCTAACATGGTGTTGGTCAAGAAGAAGTCTGGCAAGCTGCGGATGTGTGTCGACTTTACCGACCTCAATAAGGCATGTGTGACGCGCGCCGATGGTACCCAGCAAGGGCCCTCGCTTTTGAATCCGCCTTTGGGATTCGAGGATTTGGTTTGCGTCATTTGATCATGGGCGCCATGAGACATCATCGGTGTATCCCTCCCAATAGGACATTGGGGAAAACAACCTAGCCTATTGACGCCTAAAGGCACCTTTGAGGTATTTGGAGTTGCGTGAAATTGGGAAAAGGTTTCTCACCTCTATTGGTCTAAACTAGAGATATGGTGTCAGGGACTTCCCTCTTATTTATGCTTTGGTTAATTATAAATGGGTTCTTAACTTCTTAAAATTATATCTTTCATCTCACACGATAAATGCATTTAATTTAAATCGCGTATTTCAAACATTCACAAAGCGATAAAGGAAAGAAATAAATAAAGTAATAAAAGAAAGCGATAAATGAAAGCAGTAAACACTCAAACACACAATTACAAAGGAAATAGGGGCGGAATACAACCCCAATAAAAGAAGATTAAAGATGTAGACGGGGACGGAATACAATCCCCAAAAGATAAATAAAGTTGCCCTAAAAATTAATTACAAGGGCCCAAAAGGAAATAAATTTAAAACACTCACACAAAATCAAAATAAGAAAAGGCATACATAAATCGGGGTATTATTTTAGGAACATTGGTTCCTTCGCACTTGTTCGAAATTTAGGAACATTGGTTCCTTCGTATTAATTTAAAGAGGGTTTGAAGAGTCGTTTTAGTTGTTTGGTGAAAACCGGGATGAGTGATCCCATTTTTAGAGAAAACTAACTCTTCGTTTTATTGTGATATTTTTGATATTTGGCTAAAATAAGGGACATTGGTCCCAATTTTATTAATGAAAATTTCGAGTTAATTATAAAAGTATTTTTGTGATTTTTTATCTCACGCGTGCACAAGTAAAATGATTATTTACACATAAACATGTAACACATAAAGGGGAGTTGAAGGGATCTCACCAAACCGAAGTGTTCGTCCACGCGTCGCGACCCATCCGGGGAGTCGCGGGGTGCTCAAATAACCCGATTCAAGTTAAACTCATACAAAAATAATATCAACAATATCAGTAATGATTCTAAAGATTAATCGAGTAAAAACGAAATAAATATTAGGCAAGTCAATTTATAATGAACCAGATAATTTACATGCAAGGTAAATTAAAATAAGTCAAGGCAAAAATGAGGGTAGTGATAAAATAATGACAACAGTAACAAGAATATTAGAAAATAATAATAATAATAATAATAATAATAAAAACAGAAATGATACATAACAAATAAATAAATATAATAATAGCAACGATTAATTAATAATAAACACAAAATACATAAATATATAATGATAACAATAATAATAATAAAAATAATAATAATAATATTAAGATAGTTGAAGCAGAATGTTAATAATAATAATAATAATAATAATAATAATAATAATAATAATAATAATAATAACAATATACAATATATAACAACTATGTTAATGACAAACTATATTAATAACAACAAAAATAATTATTAACGGTAGTAATAATAGGATAAATAATGATAAAAGTAATAATAGTTGAACAGGATAATAATAATAATAATAATAATAATAATAATAATAATAATAGAAATAAAAGAGACAAGTAGAAAAATAACAGCCGATGAAATAGTAGGGGCAATAATAATGAGACTAAAATATTAAAAATGTTAACAGGTGAATATGGTGAGAAACAACAAAATTAATGGCTATAAATGCTAAATAAAAATTAACGAGAACGGGTCCAAAGTGTTTACCCTCAGAGGTGTATATTTGAAATGAGAAGTGCCGGGATATGCTCCCTTTGTCGAGATTCCGGCGAAAAAATACAAAAAAATTGGAGAAGAAAATAAAATTTGAACTAAAATTTAGAGAAAATATTTTTCGGTATTTTTGCCAAAACAAAGAAAATTATTTTTTCTTTGTTTGTGATGGATTGCCCGGTTGAAAATCTATTGGAAAGAAATTAAGATGGAAAGTAAAGATTAAGGCTTAAAAACGAAATCAAAGATTTTTTCTTTTGTTTTCTGGGTTGATCTTGAGAGAGAACAGATGGAGTTTTTTTTTTTATTTCTCAAAAATGGTAGTCTTTTGAAAATGGAGGAGGAATTCCCATTTTATTTTCAGCCTTGTCCCAAAATAGAGAAAGACCAAAGAGGCTTTTAATTTTGTAAATCGAAAATAACACAAAACGGTGAAAAACGAAAAAATCGGAGTGAAAAAACCAGTCTGAAAAACGCAGATAACGGCGAAAAAAGGGGACAGAGCAGGTGGTCGCGCGGTGGCCAAGTGGCCACTGCGCGGCCACTTTGCCAAAAACACAAAAGGGGTCGCGTGATGGCAACTGCTATCACGCGACCACAAATTGGGAACGTGGCTTTAAATGCCACTTTCCCACGTTTTTACATATTTATAATTTTTTTTTTTTTTTTACAAAAACCTTTTAAACCTTTTTTTTTCTTTTATATTTTTATTTATTTTTCCTAATTAGACTAATTAACTAACCCAATAAAATTAATTAACTAATTTAATTCAATCAAATTAATTATCCAACTTAATTTTCTTCTTAAATCAATTAATTAATTTAATTTAACTCAATTAAATTAATTAGTTAATTCAATTTCTCTTTTTTTCAAATTAAATCAGTTAATTTAATTTAATTCAATGAAATTAATTAACTAATTTAATTTTCTCTTTTTTTTTCAAATATAAAAAATAACACTTTCTAATAATATTATTAAAAAAAAATTTTATGATAAAAAAAAAGATTTCGACAAGAGAAACATCATTTTTGACACCTCTGCCCGTAAATCGGTATCATTCTCGTCATCGGGTAATTCTGATCTTGGACCACCTCGGGACCCGGTGTCTACAGCATGTCCCAAAGACAGCTATCCCCTGCCAAGTATAAACCAGTTGGTAGACGCCACAGCATGCCATGCCATTTACTCCCTTCTAGACGCATATGCTGGCTACCACTAAATCCTAATGTGGCTCCTCGATCAGGAGAAAACCAGCTTTATCACAGATGATGGGACATTCTGCTACAGGATGATGCCGTTCGGACTAAAGAATGCTGGGGCCACATATCAGCGTCTAATGAACAAGATCTTCAAAGACCAGATCGAACAGAATGTCGAAGTATATGTAGATGACATGATCGTCAAGAGCCGAAGCGCTGAGGAACATCCAGCCGATCTAGCAAAAGTTTTTGACACTCTGAATAAATTCCAGATGAAGCTCAACCCCGAGAAGTGCGTCTTCGGGGTACCATCAGGAAAATTTTTAGGATTCCTAGTCTCCCAACGAGGGATTGAGGCAAATCTAGAAAAAATAAAGGCCATCCTCGAGATGCAACCCCCCAGGAGCATAAAAGACGTCCAAAAGCTAAATGGAAGGATAACAGCCTTAGGACGATTCATTTCCTCTTTAGCCAAGCGCTGCACCCCTTTCTTCAAGAAGCTGAGGAAGAGTGAAACTTTTGTCTGAGGGGAAGACTGCCAGCAAGCCTTCAAAGAGCTGAAGGCATTCCTCACCAACCCGCCGCTGCTCAGCCGACCGGTACCAGGTGAAAATCTGTACCTCTATTTAGCCACCTCTAAGGAAGCTGTTGCAGGTGCCTTGGTCCGAGAGGAAGATACCCAACAGCTACCCGTGTACTACGTAAGTGAAGTACTCAGAGGTGCGGATCTAAGAAAGGGGCCGGTCGAACAGCTCATTATTGCCCTCATGATGTGTGCAAGGAAATTGAGACCTTACTTCGAGGCGCACACAATTGTCGTCCGATCGGGTCATCCTCTTAGAAAGATACTCCAGACGCCCGATCTGGAAGGCAAAATGGTTGGATGGGCAATTAAGTTACAGTCCTGGGATGTCAGGTACGAGCCCAGAAAAGCGATAAAGGCCCAGGTGATAACTTCAATACAGTACTTAGTTTTGAGGGTGTTTTTATATGATTTTAGGTGTTTAGTTGTGTTTTTGTGTTAGGTTTTGTTTCCTTTAGGTTACTTTTACTAATCTTAGTCAAATTGGAATTTTGATGCATTATAGATTGTTTTTGATGGATTTTTATTTGTTTTTGTAGGTGAGGTTCTAGGTAGGTCACGGTCACAATGGATTTCATTGTGACCGTGACATAAAGAGAAGTGGAAGTCAGGAGCTGACCAAGATGGGTCACAGTCACAATGGATTTCATTGTGACCGTGACATAGCAAACGATTGGGCAGAATGCAAGTAGGAAGCATGTCACGGTGACAATTAATTTCATTGTCACCGTGACATAAAAATAATCAAGGCAGAATCAAGGCAACACGTACCTCACGGTCACAATGGAATTCATTGTGACCGTGACATAATTATTTCCTGGACAGAAGCGAAACTTTGAAGACCTCACGGTGACAATGAAATTCATTGTCACCGTGACCCCTCTCCTGTGCAAAAAAGGATTTGAAATTCCCGATAGCTCACAGTGGCAACCAAATCCATTGCCACCGTGACCCTTCTGGAAATATAAATTCGTAGCTTTCTATTTGGCTAGGGTTCCGATTTTTTTAGTTAGTTTTTATTATTGGTTTTGGCAGCTGAGATTTTGAGAGTTATTCTTCGGTTCTAAACTTTAATTTTCATTCTTCCTTTGGTTTTCAATTAGTAATTGAGAGTAATTTTCATTAGTTTCATAGTTTAATTTCAAGAGTTTATTAGTTCTTAGTTTTTCCAGAAGTTTTAGTTTTATTTTCTCCATTGAAGATCTGAAGAAGAGGATTGAAGGACGAGCAATTCAACCGGGATTTTCTCAATGAATTTCAGGGGTTATTCTTTCTTTTATTCTTTTGATTTTATAATGGATAGTGAGTAGTCGTTTAGTTGTTCGGGGGATCTCTGAATCTCCTATACTTATGATGTGAATGATGAACATCTGTTGAGTTTATATATGAAAGATTGGTTTATTTTGCTGGTTCTTATTGATTATTTATGGAATTTTGTTTTTCAGTTCAATTTCCAGATGTGATGAATGATTCATTTCATATGTCTATGTTGGTTATTGAATTTGTTAATTGGATGCCATGAATGTATTTTATTCTCAGAATTTTCTATCATGTTTGCTGTGGTGTTTAGACTGCTCCGGAATGGGAATCTAAATGGACAGGATTTTATGATTTAAGGTTTGAGTGATGAGTGAAATAATTAGGTTTTGGGATGTTTGACTCCGGAATGGGAAAGCAAACCGAACCTAGGATTTTAGACCCGTGATTAGGCTAGTTGTATGACTTGCTCCGGAATGGGACGTTATGCGATAAGAATAGCTTGCTCCAGAATGGGACGCTGGGGTTAAGAGGGTTATCCCGATTTCTTTCATATAAGATTCTTAGATTGATTCTATTCATATTTGGGTAAGGGATGGATGAGTGAACTTGAACAACGCTTTTATAATTTGATATCTTTTCTTGTTTTCATTTATTCCTATCTTTGCTAGTTTTACTGTCATCTTAATTTGTTTTTGCTTAATCATTACAGTAGTCGATTAATTTATTAGTTTTAGTTTAGTCATAATTAAATCAATTCAATAATTGGGAATTCTTTAGCATACAGTCATTTTTCATAACTTGCGTGTTCAGTCCCTTGGGTACGATAACTCGGAGTCTTAATTTTACTCCATTATATTACTTGTCGATTCAGTACACTTGCTGTGGTCGTGTCACCAGGCTTTAGCAGATTTCATAGCTGAATTTGCGGGTGAGGAACCACAGAGTCAGCCCAAACCACAATGCTGGGAAATGACAGTGGACGGTGCAGCAAATGACACTCGAGGAGGCGTCGGCATAATAATAAAAGGCCCTCTGGGCATCATAATAAGGTACGCCATAAAGCTTAATTTTAAAGCTTCTAATAATGTGGCAGAATATAAGGCGCTCCTTCAAGGGCTGAGACTGCTGACACGACCTCAGCAAGTGTACTGAATCGACAAGTAATATAATGGAGTAAAATTATAACTCCGAGTTATCGTACCCAAGGGACTGAACACGCAAGTTATGAAAATTGAATGTATGCTAAAGAATTCCCAATTAATTGAATTGATTAAATTAACTAAACTAAAACTGATAAATTAATCGACTGCTGTAATGATTAAGCAAAAACAAATTAAGATGACATTAAAAATAACAAAGATAAAAGTAAATAAAAACGAGAAAAGATATCAAATTATAAAAGCGTTGTTCAAGTTCACTCATCCACCCCTTACCCAAACATGAATAAAATCAATCTATGACTCTTATATGAAAGAAATCGGGATAACCCTCTTAACCCAAGCGTCCCATTCCGGAGCAAGCTACTCTAATTGCATAACGTCCCATTCCGGAGCAAGTCATACAACTAGCCTAATCACGGGTCTAAAATCCTAGGTTCGGTTTGCTTTCCCATTCCGGAGTCAAACATCCCAAAACCTCATTATTTCGCTCATCACTCAAATCTTAAATCATAAAATCCTGTTCATTTAGATTCCCATTCCGGAGTAGTCTAAACACCACAGCAAACATGATAGAAAATTCTGAGAATAAAATACATTCATGGCATCCAATTAACAAATTCATTCACCAACATAGACATATGAAATAAATCATTCATCACAATTGGAAACTGAACTGAAAAACTAAAATCCATAAACAAGCAATAAACACCAGCAAAATAAACCAATCTTTCATACATAAACTCAATAGATGTTCATAATTCACATCTTAGATATAGGAGATTCAGAGATCCCCCGACCAACTAAACGACTACTCACAATCCATTACAAAATCAAAAGAGTAAAAGAAAGAATAAACCCTGAAATTCATTGAGAAAATCCCGGTTGAATTGCTCGATCTTCGATCTCTTTCTTCAAATCTTCAATGGAGAAAATAACTAAAATTCTGGAAAAAACTAAGAACTAGCAAAACTCTTGAAATTTAACTATGAAACTAAAGCAATTTAATCTCAATTACTAATCGAAAATCAAAAACAAGAACGAAAATTGAAGTTTAGGACCGAAGAATATCTCTCAAAATCTCAACTGCAAAAACTAATAACAAAAACTAACTAAAAAAATCGGAACCCTAGGCAAATAGAAAAGTTCGTTTTTATAGTTCCAGATGGGTCACGGTGACAATGAAATTCATTGTCACCGTGTTCAGTCGAGAATTTCAAATCTGTTTACGCACAGGAAATGGGTCACGGTGACAATGAAATTCATTGTCACCGTGAGGTCTTCGAAGTTTGCTTCTGTCCAGGATTTAGCTATGTCACGGTCACAATGAAAACCATTGTGACCGTGATGTATGTGCTTCTTTAATTCTGCCTTGAGGATTTTTATGTCACGGTCACAATGGAATTGATTGTCACCGTGACATACCTCCTACTTGCATTCTGCCCAATCGTTCACGATGTCACGATCACAATGAAATCCATTGTGACCGTGACCCATCTAGGCCAGCTCCTGACTCCCACTTCTCTTCATGTCATGGTCACAATGAATTTCATTGTGACTGTGATGTAACTAGAACCTCACCTGCAAAGTGTCATAAAAATCAATCAAAAACTATCTATAATGCATCAAAATTCCAATTTGACTAAAATTAGTAAAATCAACCTAAAGGAAACAAAACCTAACACAAAAACACAACTAAACACCTAAAATCATATAAAAACACTATGAAAACTAAACACTATTTTGAAGTTATCAAAATACCCCACACTTAGACTTTGCTCGTCCTCTAGTAAATGAATTATCCAAATTCCTGAAATTTCAAACTCTAACTCAGAATATGAAAACTTAACAACAGTCATAGCACCAAGTAGAAGGGTCTTAGTTACAAATTCTCAAATCAATTTATATCAAGTAATTTCACACGTGTGTGTGCTAGGCTCAAAACCAATTTTCTCTTTTCAAAACAAAACAACCAATGCATTCCAGTAATTGAGCAAAGAAATTAAATATGCAAATGAATTCGCATATAGGTTTCGCGCTTAAAACTCAGGATAATCATACGCCTCTTCTTTAGCACCGGAACCACAAGGGTCATCTCCACTTAAACAACTCAAACCAATAATAGAATCAAAAGGACTTATTCCAGGGTTGTAATGTTAGGTTAAGGTATTGGCTAACAAGAAAAGTTAAAGAATTCAAACTAAGAATTTGCCACTTTACCTAAAATTCAACTAACCAAACTGAACAAAATTGTCCAGATCCTACCTTCAATTCACCCATAATTTCCAATGTTGTCTACTTCTCCATACATAATATGCATTGAACTCAACAACAACAAAATGATGAATTTCCCTTTTAATTCACTTTTAAATCCAATTCCGTAATTATGAGTATATCTTTCTCTACTCAAAGGTACCCCACTCTTTAATTTTTCTATATTCAATACATCAAAATTGACCAATAGAAACCACAGAACTCATCAAACTTTCATCATCAGTTTTTTTTCTTCTTTTCTTTTTTTCTTTATTTTTCTTTCTCTTCTTTTTTTTTCTTTCTTCTTTATTTTTTTTTTTTCTGGGGTACCCAAAGTCTAGAATTTCTTATACCCATCTAATGAGGGAAAGTTTAACACCATACTAAATAATGCCCACAAAATTCAACAATTCTTCTCACACTTCCACTATTTCAACAATAGATACTCTTATTCAACTTTCAATGATATTCCAACCCAATCCTAGAGTGGCCAATTCTTAGAAACGGGTAGGCAAAGGCATTTAGGCTAAATGGTAAAATAATAGTGTAACAAGAAAATTTCGTAGTACGCTTTTAGCATACTAAATCAGCTCAACGGGGCTAGCAATGGAAATAACATAAACAGATAGGTCTAAAGCTGTTTAAAAGTGGCTATCAAAGAACAAATTGCCTTAATCATGTCCTAAACTTGTTTAAGTTATTATCATGTTTCGAAGGGTGATGAGGAAGGTTCTAATTATCCTACCATTCCTTCACTCAAAAACTCTTACGCACCGGATTTTTTCAATTTTTACAAACAAGCCTATAGTGCATAAAAGATTTGAAATCACAAGATATATGACCGATTGAGATTCTATTTGCTTCTAAAACTTCCAACTACTCGTTTGCCAAGATCAGTTTTTTAAGATAGACTATTCTCCAATTAAAGTTCAAAACATTCTCAACAGGAATAACTGAGGTTAAGCTAAACTAAGATAAGGATATTTAGGCAACTGTAATAAAGTGCAAATAAACTAAAACAGAACTAATCGTGCATCATACATCAATGGAATGGCTGTTAATTACATATATAATGCAAAATTAATGTCTCCTACCCCCCACATAAAAAAAACTTGCTGTCCCCAGCAAGTAATAATATTACAGATCAAAAAGAAATATATAAAAATAAAATAAACAAAAGTCAAAACAAAAGATAAGGGTTCTCCCTGATCATAGATCGGATGATGGTGGCGGTGGGGGGAAATGTGCATCAACTCTGGACGTCAAAGACGCCAGACCATAGAGCACTTGCTCCATCTGAGATCGGAGCTCAGTCTGGGTGGCGAAAATACTATCCATCCGCTCCATAAGCGCGTCATAATGTGCTGAAGATAACGGCTGGGGCTCGGGGGCTGGGGGAGCGTGTGCCTCTGGATCGTCCTCCTGCTCATGTGGTAAACCGCCCAAACCTTGCTCAACTCCATGTAAATACTCCTCCCTAGTGGACAACCAAAAACCATCGGCCATTGTCACATCCTTCACGAGTACCTTCATGTTGATGAGCATTTTCTGATCGATGGTGGCAACAGAAGGCAGTGATTTGTATTTTTTTAATGAATGGCGGACGCGCTTGGCAATGGCGGTTACAAATCCTCCCAGTGCAATTTTTGTCACTTTCTTAGACTTCCATTGCATCTCCTCCAGTTTGTGCTAGAAATGAGTGGCGCCATTTATTCGGACACCCTGGATCATGCACGCAAGAAATAGGGCTTCCGGCAAGTTCACTTGGCCCGCTGAATCGGCATGGCTGAGCAGAGATAAAGAAAAAAATCTGTGGAGGATCCGCAAAATGTGACTGTTCAGATGATGGGCCTTCGTTTTTCCTGAGACATACTGTGTGGCAGTCACAGTATCTCGAATGATTGCCCACGCACCATCTTTAGTGTAATCCTCATACCAATCCGGAACCAAATGTGGAAATCCAAGATATTCTGAAAATTCATGGAAGGTTAGGTTATACTCAATCGAGTCCAAGAAAAATGAAACAGAACCTGGATCCGTGATGAGATTGCGGCCTGGTCTACACGTGACAGTGGACACAAAATCCCTCGTCAAGGTGGGGTAGACTTTCTCGTTGAGCATAAACACCCGCTCCCAGCCAATTTGGGTGATAAGTTGCTGGACTTCATTTTTTATGCCAATTTTCTCCAGCAATCCAAAATCCAAATAGCTCGTTGGGATGAACGAGCATTTGGTGAACCTGGCATATGGAACCTTCTTAGCAGCTGGAACCCAGGTTGGCACCTTCGAAATGTCTACAGAATCCACGCTGGGGGGTTGGCTGCCAGAGCTCGAAGCGAGAGCGGAGCTTTTTTGTTTCGGAGCCACTGCACGAAATGGAAAAAGTCAAGTTCAATAGCATGAGATGGCATCAACAGCAATGGATTTGGAAAATACAGCAGAAGGGCAAGTTTATTCTAACTTGGGGCAATCTCTTAATTCCAATTGAATAACATAAAAGATGCAATAATGCAGGAAGAATTCAAATGACAGAAGCATAATTCAGCAAGAGATGTGAGCAAGTGCAGTCTTAAACCCACAAAATGCAATTAAAGGTTAAAAGAATTCGAGCTACTGTCAAAAGGCAAAATTGATAAATGAGAAACAACACACTCATTTGAACATTATTGCGAAAGAATCTTGGCATTGCAAATTGGCAGGGATTGGAAAAATAAGAAAATCATTCATTAAGACATTTAGTCGAACACCTGGTATGCCGATAAGTTACTGAGTAAATGAAAGCTCAAAGGTCATACTAACAACCCACAATGTCAACAATCAGGCATTACAATACAAATTAAACCATTAAAAACCAGCAATTTCCATTATGAACCAAGAATTTGAAAAAAATTTCAATTTAGATCATATATACACACTTGCCCTAACAACCCAACCCAACTCGTTCTTAATAAAAAAAAACAAATTGAAATGGGGAAGTACGAATTTATGGGATGCACAGCTTGAATCGAAAATCATCCAAGAAGAAAAACAATAAACATCAGCACAGGAATCGCCTCAATCACAGGCATAGAAATCAATGTAAACAGGAAACGCAGGGAGGAAGAAAAAAAAACAAATAAATGAATTGAAATAAAATCAAAAAGGAAGAGAAAACTACTTACTTGTTGGAGGAAATCCGGAGTGATGGTCTAAAGAGAGAAAAGATACACACGGAATGCAGAGAAAAATAAATCGTGCTCGTGAGAGTGAAAGAGGTGTGAGAAAGTGAGAAAGAACAAATAGAAAACTTGGGTTTTTTTTAAAACTTCCTTTTGTTGGTCACGATCACAATGAATTTCATTGTGACCGTGACACATAAAAAAAATTTGCATTCCAAAATTGAACCGCCATGGGGTCACGGTGACAATGAAATCCATTGTCACCGTGACATTACCAAATTGGAAAACAGAATCGAATGTGCAATATGTCACGGTCACAATGGAATTCATTGTGACCGTGACATAACCCAGTTTGAAAACAGAATGTCACTCACTCTACCTCACGGTGACAATGAAATTCATTGTCACCGTGACATGTGCACTCCTCAAAACAGAATGTAACTTACCTGATGGTCACGGTCACAATGAGTTTCATTGTGACCGTGACATGTGCATCAACCAGAATCCAGAATGCATCCTCCTTTGATCACGGTCACAATGAATTTCATTGTGACCGTGTCCACCAGCACACTTGCACACATTCATCAATTTCTCCAAATCTCTTGATATAAATGTTTTGAATCTTTTCCAACAAAACATAATTTCTCTTCTAAACCTAAAATTTACAAAATGAAACAAGATTAACTTCCTAGACAAAATACCATTAAATGATACAGATAAATGAAGATAAAAAGTAGTTCTGCATTTCAAAAGTCCGCAGCTGGACTTTTAAAACCGTTAAGGATCTATAAGAGTGACGATCGTGGAAGCATTATCAAACGAAGATGTAAAATAAGGCTTCACACGATGTCCATTTACCTTGAATTCTGTCTCACCCCTCGGGTGTTTCAGCGTTACCACTCCAAACTTGTTCACAGCTACTACTTGATATGGTCCCTTCCACCTCGACTTCAACTTACCAGGGAATAATCGCAGCCTACTGTCATAAAGAAGTACATGCATCCCAGGCACAACTTCCTTCCGAACTAACTTCCGATCATGCCGCTTCTTGGTGATGTCCTTGTATTTGGTGGCATGATCATAAGCCCAGAATCGGTGCTCCTCAAGTTCATTCAGCTGCAAAGACCTGCACTTTCCTGCATTCTCAAGGTCAAAATTTAGAAATTTCGTAGCCCAATAGGCTTTATGTTCTAATTCCACCGGAAGATGACAGGACTTCCCATAAACCAGCCTAAAGGGGGACATCCCTATTGGCGTCTTGAAAGCAGTCCTATAGGCCCATAAAGCTTCGTCTAACCTAAGGTACCAATCTTTCCTAGAGGAATTTACCGTTTTTTCTAAAATGGCCTTTAATTCCCTATTTGACACTTCTACTTGACCATTAGCCTGAGCATGATATGGGGTTGTGACTTTATGCCTAACGCCAAATTTCTTTAATAAAGCATTGAATTGGTGATTAACAAAATATTTACCACCATCGCTTATAATGGCTCTAGGAGCTCCATAACGGGTAAAAATATTTTTTCTTAAAAATTCTAACACAATTCGTGCATCACAAGTCCTAGTAGCTACAGCTTTGACCCATTTACTAACATAATCCACTGCTACCAGAATATATTCAAACCCGTATGAAACCGGAAAAGGTCCCATGAAATCTATTCCCCAAACATCGAATAATTCAACCTCAAGCACATTTGTTAAGGGCATCTCATCACGTTTGGATATATTTCCTACTCTTTGGCATCTATCACAACTTTTCACATAATATTGGACATCTTTAAACATTGTTGGCCAATAAAAACCAGAAGACAGAATTTTCATTACCGTTCTATTCGGCCCATGATGTCCACCAGCTTCTCCACTGTGACAAGCTGTGATGATTGCACTGGTCTCCGCATCTGAGATACACCGTCTTAACACTTGGTCAGCGCATAGTTTGAAAAGGTAGGGATCATCCCATATGTAGTGTCTCGCATCCGCCCGCAATTTCTTCTTTTGCTGCCATGTAAAATCCTTTGGCATAAAGCCCCCTGCAAGAAAATTAGCGATATTAGCAAACCAAGGTACAGAATTTTCACAGGAAAATACAGCACAAATATGCTCATCGGGAAATAAATCTAAAATTTCCCCTTTTTCAATACGATCATTTTCCAATCGGGACAGATGATCTGCCACAAAATTCTCAGCGCCCTTCTTATCCTTAATTTGCAAATCGAATTCCTGCAACAAAAGCACCCATCGAATCAGCCTCGGTTTTGATTCCTTCTTTGCGAATAAATGCCTCAAGGCTGCATGATCCGACCACACCACCACTTTTGCACCCAGCAAATACGGCCTGAACTTTTCAAACGCATACACTATCGCGAGAAGTTCTTTCTCTGTGGTGGTGTAATTTACCTGTGCTCCTGTCAAAGTGTGACTAGCATAATATATGGCATAAAAAATCTTATCTCTTTGTTGTCCAAGCACTGCCCCTATTGCAAAGTCACTAGCATCACACATTAGTTCGAACGGCAAATTCCAATCCGGAGATATAATCACCGGAGCTGAAATAAGTCGTTTCTTTAAAGTTTCAAATGCTAACATACATGCACTGTCAAAAACAAAAGGAGCATCTTTCATAAGTAAATTAGACAAGGGTTTTGCAATTTTTGAAAAATCTTTAATAAAACGCCTGTAAAACCCTGCATGTCCTAAAAAACTTCTTATGCCCTTAACATTTGTCGGAGGTGGTAATTTTTCAATTACTTCAACTTTGGCCTTATCTACCTCTATCCCATTCTCTGAAATTTTATGTCCTAGCACTATGCCCTCTCTTACCATAAAATGGCATTTTTCCCAATTCAATACCAGGTTAGTCTTTTCACACCTCCCTAGTACTAGATCAAGATGCTGTAAACAGCTCTCAAAATCAACCCCATATATGGTGAAATCATCCATGAATACTTCCATAAATTTTTCTATAAAATCATGGAAAATGGCCATCATGCACCGCTGAAACGTAGCCGGTGCATTACATAACCCAAAAGGCATTCTCCGATATGCAAATGTGCCATATGGGCAGGTAAAGGTTGTTTTCTCCTGATCCTCAGGGTCTATTGGAATCTGCATATATCCCGAATACCCATCTAAAAAACAGTAAAACCTATTACCCGCTAACCTTTCTAACATTTGGTCAATAAAAGGCAAAGGAAAATGGTCCTTCCTAGTGGCATTATTTAACCGTCTGAAATCAATGCAGACTCTCCAACCCGTAACTATACGAGTTGGAATTAACTCATCTAGTTCATTCTTTACCACTGTCATTCCTCCCTTTTTAGGCACACATTGCACAGGACTTACCCACTTACTGTCAGAGATAGGGTAGATAATACCTGAGTCTAGGAGTTTTAGTACCTCCTTCTTTACTACCTCTTGCATGACTGGATTGAGTCGCTGTTGAGGCTGAGCTACCGGCTTGCACTCCTCCTCCATTGGGATCCTATGTGTACAGTAGCTTGGGTCAATTCCCCTCAAATCTGAGGTCTTCCAGCCAATGGCTCCTTTGTGCTTTTTCAGCACCTCTAGCAGCATCGTCTCTTCTGCACCTGACAACAAAGAAGAAATGATTACTGGTTTACTCTCATTTTCTAAAAACACATACTTCAAGTGAGAGGGAAGAGGTTTAAGTTTAGAATTTGAATCCCCCTCTTTAGAATCAATTTTCTCCTTGCTGTCTTCTATCTCCACACTTGCTACTCTTGTCCCCTTATCTCTTCTTCACATTCTTCTCCCTCCACTGAATGTAATAGATACTTATTTTCTGAATCAGCTCCCAATTCTTTTTCTTGCATTTCCTCCACACAATCATCTATTACATCCACAAAATATATAGACTCTTTCACATCACCAGATGGGTATTTTTGAGCCTTGTTCATATCTACCACCAACTCTTCACCATTAAACCTTAGGGTAACCGTTTGACCATGAACGTCTATCAACGCCTTGGCGGTATTTAAAAATGGCCTCCCCACAATCAATGGCACCTTGTGGTCTTTTTCCATCTCCATTACCACAAAATCCACTGGAAAAATAAATTTTCCCACCTTCACTAGCAGATCCTCAATCACTCCCTTTGGTCTCCTCACGGACCTGTCTGCTAGTTGGAGTCGCATTCCTGTCTCCCTAAGCTCTCCAAGATTCAGCTTCCTGCATATCGAATAAGGCATTAAGTTTATGCTTGCACCTAGATCACATAAAGCATTACCGTAAAAATCTTCACCAATAACACAAGGAAGAGTAAAGCTACCTGGATCTTCCAGTTTCTCAGGAATCTTGTTCATAATAATAGCACTGCAATTTTCTGTTAGTTGTACAGTCTCATGCCCTTCTAATTTCTTTTTATTAGAACAGAGTTCTTTCATGAATTTAGCATAGTTAGGCATATGAGCTAAAGCTTCAGCAAATGGTAAATTTATGTGCAGTTTCTTAAACATCTCTAGAAACCTAGCTTTTTGCTCATTTTTCTTTTCCTGTCTAGCAATAGCAGGAAATGGCAGTTTATTAATATCAAGATCCTCTATCTTAGGATTCACTATACTCTTTCCCTTGTCACTTTTAGGAGCATTTTCTTTAACTTCTAACTTAGAGTTAGAGTTACTTACCGTCCGTGTCGGCTCCTCCTTTTCTGATAAAAGATTTTTACTTTGATCAACTTTCGGTTCCACTTCCTTACCACTCCTCAGTGTAATTGCCTTAGCCTCCTCTTTTGGATTTCGGTCTACATTTGAAGGAAATGTTCCTGGTTGCCTCTGGGACACAGAATTTGCAAGCTGTCCCACTTGAGTTTCCAAATTTCTTATGGAGGCATCCTGGTTCCGGTTCCACTGCTCTTGAGACTTCCATCTAGATTCTTAATTTACCATGAATTGCTGTTGGTTATTCATAAACTGCTGTTGACTGTTAATGAATATAGCCAACATGTCTTCCAGATTTGGCTTTCTCTCTTGAACAGGTGGCCTGGGTTGATAACCCGGTGGGTGGTACTGCTGCCCTTGGTTCTGAGGAGGTGGATATGGTGGTTGATATGGCTGCCCGTGGTTTTGATGGATGTTTTGGTTAAAGGGAGCTCTTACTTGCGGATTAGAGGATGAAGCATTTGGAATTCCATCTTTCCAGGAGAAATTTGGATGATTTCTCCATCCCGGGTTATAAGTGTTACTGTAAGGGTCATTCCTTCTGAAATCTCCCACAGCATTGACATCACCCATTGATCCTCCACTTTTTTGCCCACCTTGCTCCTGTTCATACCATCCACTCTCTTGGCCCACAGCAGCTACATTCTGCACTTTTAAACTACTCATCTCCTTCCTCATAGATTCCATCTGTGCCTTCAGCATCGATACCTCATCCACAGCATGTATCCCCTATCTTCTCGGAACTGCTCTAGGATTAGACCATTGAGCATCATTAGCTGCCATTTCATCCAGTAATTGAAAAGCTTCCTCTGGTAACCTATTCATAAATGACCCTCCTGATGAAGCATCTAATAAGGATCTTGTCTGTGGTGTAACCCCAGAATAAAAAGTGGTCATCAAATGGTAAATTGCTATCTCATGGTGTGGATAGCTTCTCAACAATCTTCTAAACCTTTCCCATGCTTCATGAAAGGGCTCCTCACTCATCTGACTAAAGCCTAATATACTATTTCTGATGTTCGCAGTCTTTGTGGGAGGGAAGAATCTCATCAAAAAATTTTCTTGCAACTGATCCCAAGATCTAATTGACTGTCTAGGTAGCATTTGCAGCCATTCACGAGCTTTTCCAATCAATGTAAAAGGGAACAGCTTTAATCTTACCGCGTCAGATGACACTCCAGGAATTTGAACCGTATCACTGACCTCTAAGAAAATGTCCAAATGTTGTGCAGGATCTTCGACATCTGCACCCGAAAACTGATTTCGCTGTACCATACCGATGGTGGCTGGTTTAAGTTCAAATTGCACTCCCCTGGGCAGCACAGTTGTCCTATTATCTTCATTCCATCTAGGCACCGCATAGTCCCTAATTGTCCTCTGCCTAGGGATCTCTTCTCTATTATGCCCCGGATTCTGGTTTTGTGCCCTCAGCACTTGTTCATTTCCAGGAGGAATTTCACCAATAGGAAGCAGATTTTCTTCCATGTTATTAATCCTGTTGGCTCTTAATTGTTGGTGTAAAGTCCTCTCGATTTCAAGATCGTAAGGTGCTATTTGTTCTTGTCTTCTTCTGCTCATACACCTTCAACAACCACCTGAAAAGAATAAAGAATAAATAAAAATAAGATAAAATAAAATAAAAAAAATAAAAACACACACAAATAATAATCAAGACTTAAAACAACGCCAGTCCCCGGCAACGGCGCCAAAAACTTGACACGACCTCAGCAAGTGTACTGAATCGACAAGTAATATAATGGAGTAAAATTATGACTCCGAGTTATCGTACCCAAGGGACTGAACATGCAAGTTATGAAAATTGAATGTATGCTAAAGAATTCCCAATTAATTGAATTGATTAAATTAACTAAACTAAAACTGATAAATTAATCGACTGCTGTAATGATTAAGCAAAAACAAATTAAGATGACATTAAAAATAACAAAGATAAAAGTAAATAAAAACGAGAAAAGATATCAAATTATAAAAGCGTTGTTCAAGTTCACTCATCCACCCCTTACCCAAACATGAATAAAATCAATCTATGACTCTTATATGAAAGAAATCGGGATAACCCTCTTAACCCAAGCGTCCCATTCCGGAGCAAGCTACTCTAATTGCATAACGTCCCATTCCGGAGCAAGTCATACAACTAGCCTAATCACGGGTCTAAAATCCTAGGTTCGGTTTGCTTTCCCATTCCGGAGTCAAACATCCCAAAACCTCATTATTTCGCTCATCACTCAAATCTTAAATCATAAAATCCTGTTCATTTAGATTCCCATTCCGGAGTAGTCTAAACACCACAGCAAACATGATAGAAAATTCTGAGAATAAAATACATTCATGGCATCCAATTAACAAATTCATTCACCAACATAGACATATGAAATAAATCATTCATCACAATTGGAAACTAAACTGAAAAACTAAAATCCATAAACAAGCAATAAACACCAGCAAAATAAACCAATCTTTCATACATAAACTCAATAGATGTTCATAATTCACATCTTAGATATAGGAGATTCAGAGATCCCCCAAACAACTAAACGACTACTCACAATCCATTACAAAATCAAAAGAGTAAAAGAAAGAATAAACCCTGAAATTCATTGAGAAAATCCCGGTTGAATTGCTCGATCTTCGATCTCTTTCTTCAAATCTTCAATGGAGAAAATAACTAAAATTCTGGAAAAAACTAAGAACTAGCAAAACTCTTGAAATTTAACTATGAAACTAAAGCAATTTAATCTCAATTACTAATCGAAAATCAAAAACAAGAACGAAAATTGAAGTTTAGGACCGAAGAATATCTCTCAAAATCTCAACTGCAAAAACTAATAACAAAAACTAACTAAAAAAATCGGAACCCTAGCCAAATAGAAAAGTTCGTTTTTATAGTTCCAGATGGGTCACGGTGACAATGAAATTCATTGTCACCGTGTTCAGTCGAGAATTTCAAATCTGTTTACGCACAGGAAATGGGTCACGGTGACAATGAAATTCATTGTCACCGTGAGGTCTTCGAAGTTTGCTTCTGTCCAGGATTTAGCTATGTCACGGTCACAATGAAAACCATTGTGACCGTGATGTATGTGCTTCTTTAATTCTGCCTTGAGGATTTTTATGTCACGGTCATAATGGAATTGATTGTCACTGTGACATACCTCCTACTTGCATTCTGCCCAATCGTTCACGATGTCACGGTCACAATGAAATCCATTGTGACCGTGACCCATCTAGGCCAGCTCCTGACTCCCACTTCTCTTCATGTCACGGTCACAATGAATTTCATTGTGACCGTGATGTAACTAGAACCTCACCTGCAAAGTGTCATAAAAATCAATCAAAAACTATCTATAATGCATCAAAATTCCAATTTGACTAAAATTAGTAAAATCAACCTAAAGGAAACAAAACCTAACACAAAAACACAACTAAACACCTAAAATCATATAAAAACACTATGAAAACTAAACACTATTTTGAAGTTATCAACTGCTCCACGCCATCCGACCGGAGTCAGTAGCCATCAGGAGTGACTCCCAGCTGGTAACCAGTCAGGTTTTGGGGACCTTCGAAGCACGTGAGGCCACAATGATCCAGTACCTGGCCAAAGTCAAAGCTGCATGCGCAAAACTGGAAGAGGCTGGGTCGGAATGGGTGCTACAGAAAGTCCCCAGAGACCAAACTGCAGAGGCCGATCGGCTAGAAAAGATGTCTGATTCCGCACAAAGCGTCATAGAGGAACACATTGCCGTTGTCGACCAGACATCCTCCTCCCTGGATGAGCCGGAGATGATGGAGATCGACATAGAGAATGAAACCTGGATGAGCCCAATCAAGCAGTTCCTACAGACAGGACGTCTGCCCGAGGACAAAGATGAAGCTCGAAAAGTGTCTCGGAAATCTCTCAATTACTCCATCATTAACGGTGATTTGTACAAAAAAGCTTTCAGCCACCCTTGGCTCAAGTGCATGTCGGAGGAAGAGGGAGACTATATCCTCAGAGAGCTCCATGAAGGCATATGCGGGGCGCACGAGGCAAGCAGAGCTATGGCAAGAAAAGCCCTTCAGACGGGATATTACTGGCCTAGCATGCTTAAAGATGCCCAGGAGAAAGTAAGGATATGCCCACAATACCAAATACATGGCAGGATTATAAGGCAGCACGGAGCAGACCAGCAGCCGATCGGAGTTGCATGGTCGTTCGACCAGTGGGGAATGGACATCTTAGGACCTTTTCCCCAAGGCAAAAAGCATATGAAGTTCCTCATAGTAGCAGTAGACCACTTCTCCAAATGGATTGAGGCTGAACCGGTAGCCACCATCACAGCCGAGAGGGTCAAGAGCTTTACATGGAAGAAAATCATCTGCAGGTATGGCTTACCTAATGTTTTTATCGCAGATAATGGCAAGCAGTTCGACAGCTCCATTTTCAGAAACTTTTGCCAAGGCTTGAACATCAGACTAAAGTTCACATCAGTCGCTCATCCCCAGAGCAACGGAATGACTGAGGTCTCCAATCGGACCATCTTGGAGGGATTAAAGAAGCGACTGGGTCAAGCCAAAGGCAACTGGACTGAAGAACTGCAGAGTGTCCTATGGACGTACAGAACGTCGCCCAGAACAGGCACTCATCAAACGCCATTCTCCCTTGTCTACTGTTCCGAAGCAATGATTCCTGTAGAGGTCGGCCTCCCTTCTTACCGATCGGCTCTCTACTCCGAACGGATGAACACGCAAGAGAGATGCCAAGATTTAGATCTCATAGAAGGAAAGAGGGAGGACGCCTACACCAAGATCGCTGCCTATAAACAAAGAGTGGTCAGATACCATAATGCTAAAGTGAGGTCCAGAACCTTCAATGTAGGCGATCTGGTGCTCAGAAAGGCAGAATTAGGCTCGGGGAATGCCGGAGTGGGAAAGCTAATGCCAAATTGAGAAGGGCCCTACGAGGTCTCTAAAGTCTTAAGCCCGAGCACTTATAGGCTCCGAACTGTGGAAGGGCAAGATATCCCCAGAAGCTGGAATGTTGAAGTACTCAAGAAGTACCATGTCTCATAATGTATCGGAACCTGGCAATTGCCTGATTAATAAAAAGGTCCTTTCTTTCATGACTGTTCATTTAATGCATAATATAGTGTTCTACGCTAGGCTTGATGCCCATTCCAAGCTAAAAAAGCAAATCTGTCGCGAAGGAGGACCTTACCTCCCCAAATGTTATCCGTATTATAGAGGATCTAACCTCTCTTGCTCGGTTATGCAATTCTTATGCAACTCTACGAGTATCACCTAGCTCAGTCAGGCAACTCTTATGCTGTTTTATGAGCATCACTTGGCTCGGTTATGCAATTCTTATGAAACTCTACGAGTATCACCTAGCTCAGTCAGGCAACTCTGATGCCGTTTTATGAGCATCACTTAGCTCAGTTATGCAATTATTATGCAGCTTTATGAGCATTGCTTAGCCTAATTGTGCAAACTTTATGCGATTTGAAAAGCCAGATTGATCCGATTGGTCACTGAGCTTAGATGTTATCTGAATTCAGGAAGTAATTGCAAATATTATGCTATATTTCACGAGTAGTACTCAGGTCGATTATATTGCAAATCTTAATACAAACTTATGTATACAATAACTCGCGGAAATAAGCAACTTTATTAAGAATGCTTTGAACTATACAATTTGCAAAGAATTGTTATAGAGATGGAAAATAAAAGAATGAATAAAAAGAAAGCTAATCTAAGCTCCTACGCTAACCCTCTATGTCTACAATATCTACTTGGCCAGGAGGATCGGCAGTATGCTCTGCTTGCGGATCGGCGGTGGCCTGAGAGGGATCGGCAGATGGTGGCACGGACCCATCTCCTCCTTTAGAGACAGGGCCCGCTGAAGGTTACACCACTATCTCAACCTCAGGCACTGGAGGTATTGTAGGATCGGTTTCTGCTGGAGTCTCCCGATCGGCCTCAGGAATCGAAACATCTCCTTCCGGAGCTCTCCGAGTTGCCTCCCCTTCAGGAGCGTCCCCTTCGTCATCGCTGGTAGGAGGTGCAGGCAGTGAAGCCGGATCATCCATCCAAGAAAGATCGGCGCCAGGAAAGCGCCTCCCAGCTTCATGAATTAGCCGAGACAGCAACTCTACCCGAGCCTCTGCTAGCTCATCAAGAAGATGCTCCTTCTGGTTTGCAAGCTCCTCTTCAAGGATCGTAGTGAAAGAAGCCTCTTTCTCCTCCAAAGATGCCCTCAGAGACTCCTCTCCCTTGCGAAGCTGCTCGCCCACTACTTTTAATCTGGCATTCTCCGCAGCCAACTCTTTGCACTCGGCATCCAGTCGGGTTGCGTCTGCTTCGAACCGCCTAGTTTGTGCATTCTCAGCAGAAAGGCGAGCAACCTCCCCCTTTAGTTTATCAGCCTCCCCTTGCCGTGCCTTCAGGTCCTGGGTTTTCTGATGGACTTCCTTCCGCAAAGTCACTGTCTCTAAGTGAGAAGCTGCAGATCGCTGCTTCTCTCTTGTCAGAGCGGCACGAAGAGCGTAGGCCTCCTTCCGAGCAGTATCAGCGTCAGCCTTGGCCTTGGAGCTGTCCTCCGCCCTTCCTTTCCAAGTAGACGCAGCGAGCTGAAGACGTTGAGCCCTTCTGGCCACCTGCCCCAGAAAAAGAAAGGAAAATAAACAGGGAACATCAGTAATCCCACAAAAAAAAAAGAAGAAGAAGAAAAAGACTTCATACATCAAGAAGCTGAATGCCAATAGCATGAAAATCTTTCTGGATCTGGCCGGTCTCGCCGATCTCCCCATGATCGTCTTCCCAAAGGAGACCGCGATAAATAGGCCCAACCACCTGGCCTAGGGACCAATCGCTGCCGAAGTTCTCCCTCAGGAAGTCTTTGAAGAGCGTCGGTCGGCGATCCCCCGATCTCCTGGGCGGTTCCCCTTGCTGGACGGCTTTGCCCCTAGCAGCCACCCGGCTATCCGACTCTACAGCGGCCTCTGCAGCTTTCTTCTGAGCGGCCTCTTCCACCTCTCGGAATGTGACAGCGATCGGCACATTATCCTCGTCCGGCTCATCCCGAAGATGTGGGGGCCGACTGCGTACCAGCTGAGGAGAAGTCTCAGTCTGAGGCACAGTTTTATGCCCAGCAGCGGTGGAAGTAGGCGCGGCGACGGAAGCAGGAGGCACCGAGGAGATCGGAACGGCTGCAATGGCGGGAGCCGTTGTTGAAGCATCAGCCGCCCCCCTAGAAGCTTGAAGATCGGCAGAAAGAACCAACCTTCTCCTCTTTCTTTGCTCCTGGGCTTTCTTCTCCGCCTCACGTTTTTGCCTGATCCGATCGCCAAGTTGTTTCGACGCTCCATTACCACCAGCCATCTCAGCTGCAACCAGGCAATAAACGAGATAAGTTTTCATATGGAAATCTCTGTCACAAAGCATAAATAAAATGCAATGCATGATGGTGCATAATGACAATGTTTTCTTTCCGATCCTAATGCTCACGTTCTGCATCCTCAGCGGCTTCAGAACTGGAAGACCCGAACAGCATAGTCAAAAGAAAGCTGGACTGATAGGGATCTCCATGCCTACTTACAGCGTCCATTAGCTTCTTTATATCGCCCTCGTACATGGGCTGACCCGCTGCAAGGTCCTTTAAAATCTCGGCCCTGTTCGATAGGGTAAGGCGCACGCCAAATCCACCCTTCATCCCGACCAAGAAGTATCTCTCCTTGTACCCTTTCATCGAGGTCGGGATAAACATCAATTTCTTCTTCGGTCGGCTGGTGAAAAAGTACTCTGTCCCATCGCTTCGAGCCGATATGTAGAAGAAGTGCGTGAAAAGCTCAAGGGTCGGAGCGACCGCCTCTATTTGGCACAAGATTTTGAAGCACGCCACTGACCTCCACCCGTTCGGATGCAGCTGGTTGGGGCCGATCCCATACCCTCTCAAGACCGCCATTTCAAAGGCGCCGAGTGGGAGCCTCAAACCAGCATCCAGGCTCCAGAGATGGCAAATAAACCACTCGTTGTTATTTCGGCCAAAAGGCCCTTCGGTCAACGCCATCGATTCCGGGCAGGCTACTACCGACACCTCTTCAGGAAGGCCATATTTGGAGGGGATCTTAGCCTCCTCCCCAGCGGTCAATCGAGAGTGGGACTCAATGGCTGGTCTATTTTGATAGTCATCCAAAAAGCTGCTATCGAGCCTATCACCACTACTAGAGGCCATTTTCAACAGACAAGAAGGGTGGATAGATGCAAGTTTCTTGTTTTTAAATCGAGTGGATGCAAGCAAGCAGAAAGAAAGCAAAAAGGAAAGAGGAAAAATTACTTACTTGATAGAAAGAACTCAAGGAATTTGAAGAAACAAGAAGATGTTTGCAGAAATCTGAGATTCAAGAAGGAATTTTGACAGAGCTTCGCTAGGGATTTCGAAAATAAAGAGGAAATACTTTGCAAAGTTCCCTATTTATAAGCTAAAAGCTTCTGGAACACGCCAAACAACGCGCCACACAACGAGCGCCACGTGTAGAAATACATTATGACTCTGCGAAGAGCGAAGCGTCACCCTCGGTGCGTGCGCTACATTAAATGAAAACAGCTGTCCAGGCAGGCGCGTCTCTTCAGAAAAAGCGCCTCCTACATTCAAAAAGCGCGCCAGTATGCATCTTCGGATCGGGAATTTCCAGAGCTGATCCCATCCGAACGGACTTACAAAGGCAAATCTATGCCCGATCGGACCTGTTGAAGGGGGACAAGTGATAACCCAGCAAATATCATTTGCTCTAAGGCCCATCCAGCTGGCCCACTCAACCGGCAAGGCCCAAAGCCCATCAGCCAAAGGTATCAGACACGAGCTCCTAGGCAGCGCACATGCCCGATCGGATGATGTGTCCGCCAGTCCCATCATCCGCCTGACACAAGGCAGCGCCCATGCCTACCACCTGCTCCTTGTCATGTCGCCGAATACCTACTCTGACAGCCAGTAATCACACCCCAGGCACTCGAGTGCCCCTCAACTGTCTCATATAAATAGCCCAGCCAACGATGGCTCCAGGTATTGATTACCCAACTTTGTCTATCTAAAGCACATTCTCTCTCTAAACTACTAACTTAAGTTTCGGAGTGCTCACGTCTGGTCCGACCGGGCTCCTCTTATTGCAGGGTTATCTCATCCGATCGGATCGCTCTCTCTTCTACAGATAAAGACTTTTTTGGATTTATCAATTTTGATAATTGATTTTTGTAATTTAAATTCAATTTCAATATTGACAATTTATTTTCAATAAAATTGAATCATTTGAGATTAACTTGAGTTTGAACTAACTGATTTCTAATAAAATCCAAATAAAACTAGACTTGAATCAATCTAGTGAATTTTGAGTTTGCTTTTAAATTTTAATTAAAATTCAATTTCAATTTGAATGATTAATTTTCAATTGATTGAATCATTGCAAAAAAAAAATGATTACAATTTAGAATAAATATGTTCAATTGAATCTAATAGAAATTGAGTTAGCCATGATTCTCCTTTATAATTTTTAATTGAAACTATGCAAATAAAAAATAATTGATTTCAAATTGAAATTGAACAAATGAGATTGATTCAATTGATATGAATTAAATTCAATTCAAATTAAATTTGAATCAATTTAAGGAATTTTGAATTTTGCATTTAAATTGAATTAATTCAGATAATTGATTTTTTTCAATTGAATTTGAATTGATTTAAATTGAATTCAGTTCTATGTCAAAAAAAAATTGAATTCAGTTCAAATTAAAATTGAATCAATTAACACAATTTTGAATTTTTATTTTATTTTTATTGAATTTCATTTTCGTTGTCTGATGAGCAATCTTTCATTTTATCAGAAAAATTAAAATATTATTTAATTTTGATCCTGTATATAATGAGCGTATTATTTTTATTTTTAGTTATTTTTATTATATAAAATATTATTAATTTTAAATTTTTAATAAACTATTATTAAAGTATAATTTTTTTTATTCTATTTATCAAAGTGAATAAAATGAAAATATTTTTTCATATTAATAAAAGATTACTCTATTAATTAAATTGAATAAAAAAAGATTTTAAGTGTATTAATAAAATTAAGAATTTTTTATTATCTAATATTAAAAATTAAAAAATTAAAAAATTAAAAAATTAAAAAATTAAAAAATTAAAAAAAAGCAGCAGCTTTTCCAAATGGAAAAGCTGGTCACATTAAAAAAAATAAAAAATTAATTGGGGTGTCCATTTCCGCAGCTCACTGCTGCGAAAATGGGTAAAACGCCCCATTTTACTAAATATTATTCAACAAACACCAAATTTCAAATTATTCTTTTAAAAAATACCATTCATAAAAAAGTCCCATTAATAAGACTAGAAGTCTAGGAATGAAAAAGTCTTTAAAAAAAAAAATTAAGAGCCTGCTTCTAGCCCAATTCATCGGCTTAGTAGCTTGGGGATATTTTAGTCAAGCTGAAAATTACTTTTTCACGTGAATATATTTGAACTGCTCAATTTGATCAGTTTAACAAGAATCATTATTTTGGAGGGACATTTTTTTAAATAATATTTTAAAAAAAAATTATTTAAAAAAATGGTATTTGTCAGAAATTATTTAGAAAAATTAAATTTTTTACAAAAATATAACAACTGTTTCCGTTTTAGAGCGTGGAGCCCAGCGAATAAAGAAGTCTAACATATCTGAAAGCTGCGCTTTCAGACAAACATTAAAATATATTGAGTCCAATTAACAAATGTTAATTTCGGACTAGTGGTATAAATACAGCTCAACTTCCTCATACATCATTGGTTTAAATCATGGAAAATGCAAGTAAATTATTTTGCCATTTTTATGAATATATCAAAATATATATGGACTATAAATTGTAATTAGTATCTAGTGTCCAAGTGACACAAATGCATTTCAATATTTTCTATTTCCACTGCAAGTAGTAGTTTTAAATCTTAGCACCCACAAATTTTTTAATTAAATTTTTACATATAAAATCAACTTAATTAAAAAAAATTATTGTTTTTGACTATCCATGAAAAAATAATTTAATTAAAAAAGGTTAATTATAATTACGTGAGGAAAAAATAATATTTAAAAAAATTACTGCTCTTATTTATCGAAATGTCAAATTTTATTGAAAGAAAGATCAAGAAAATAATAGAAAAATAAGAAAAAAATAATTTTCACGAAAAAATACTATTAAGAGCTTTATTTTTTCATAGAGAATAATATTACTATAGAGTAATTATAAGCATGGAGTTTATATACTGGAAGCTTATAATATATAATAGTCAAAATATCAATTTGTGAACACTGTTTAAAATATTATGTTATTTAAAATTAATCATTAATATTCAAATCTGTTAAATAATTATATATATTCACAAGACATGAGTGCTAATTTATATTTTTAAATCAAATTATATCGAATAATAGAATACTGAATAAGAACGGTAATTCTTTTAAAATATTATTTTTTCTCACACAATTATAATTAACCTTTTTTAATTAAATTGATTTTTCATGGCTTGTCAAGAACGATGAAAAGAAAATTTTAATTAAGTTGATTTTATATGTAAAATTTAATTCTATACAGTTAGAATAATAAAATAATGAATAAGAGTGGTAATTTTTTTAAAATATTATTTTTCCTCACATAATTATAATTAACATTTTTTTAATTAAATTGATTTTTCATGGATAATCAAGAACAATAAAAAGAAAATTTTAATTAATTTGATTTTATATGTAAAAATTTAATTTTAATTAAGTTTATTTTATATGTAAAAATTTAATTTTATACTGGGCACATTTCAAGAAAATAAAAAAATTGGTGGATGGTAAGATTCGAACCCTCAACATTGGGAAATGGGGGCATATTTCAAGAAAATGAAAAAATTGATGGATGGTAAGATTCGAACCCAAAAATAGAAAATATTGAAATGCATTTGTGTCACTTGGACACAAGATACTAATTGCAATTTATATTCCATATATATTTTGATATATTCATAAAAATGGCAAAACAATTTACTTGCATTTTCCATAATTCGAACAGGTGATGGATGAGGAAGTAGAGCTGTGTCTGTACCACTAGGCCGGAATTAACTTTTGTCAATTGAACTCAATATATTTTAATATTTTTTTGAAAACGCAGCAGACTACTGTGTTTTCAGATATTTCAGACTTTCATACTTACTGGGTCCCGCGCTTTAAAAACGCAAAGAATTGTTACGTTTTTGTAAAAAAAAAAAAATTTTGAATAGTTTCTAACAAGCATTATTTTTCTAATTAATTTTTTAAAAAATATTTTTTTAAAAAGTGTCCTTGGATACAACTCTCGATAAAATTTAGGAAAAAATGCTATCATCAAACTCTTCTTTATTATAAAATATAAGAAACTATATAGAATAGTGTATGAATAGATTATAAGAGTAAAGGCAATAGAATAAATTTAGAGAAGATTGAGAGAAATGTGAGCATTTTATTCCCACTCAACCATCATCCTATTTCATGAAAGATGCCTCTATTTATAGGGCTTAAGTACATAAATTACATAACAATTCATAAATATACAAGTTACAAACTAAATACATGAGTTACATAAGTGGAAGAGTTGGAGAATTTGGAGAGTTGGAGAGTTGAAGAGATGGACAGTTGATGAGTTGGAGAGTTGGAAGGACATTCACAAATTATTTATTTACAACACTCCCCCTTGAATGTCCGTAAAGCTAAAAATTGAGAAATTGTGTCTCGTTAAAACCTTACTAGGAAAAATCCAATGGGACAAAAACCTAGTGAAGGAAAAAGAGTACACAATATTTACAATATACATAGTAAGCTGCCTCATTAAAAACCTTGCCAAGAAAATCCAGTGGGATAAAACTTTTGCTAAAGGAAAAGAGAACAGCGCAATGTATATTACTCTCCCTCATACAGACATATCTTTAAGTCTGCGCATTCCAATACCGTATCTCAATTTTTCGAATGTTGTAGTGGGTAATGTTTTAGTAAATAAATCTGCCAAATTTTCGCTTGAGCGTATTTGTTGAATGTCTATTTCACCTTTCTTTTGAAGATCATGAGTAAAAAAAAAATTTGGTGAAATGTGTTTTGTTCTATCTCCTTTGATGAACCCACCTTTTAATTGAGGTATGCATGTTGCATTATCTTCATACAGTATTGTTGGAATGTTTTCTTTAAACTGCAAGCCACACATCTTCTGGATATGGTGAATCAATGACCTTAGCCAAACACACTCTCGACTTGCTTCATGCATTGCAATTATTTCTGCATGATTTAAGGAAGTAGCAACTAAAGTTTGCTTTGTAGATCGCCATGATATGGCCGTACTTCCATAAGTGAATAGATAGCCTGTTTGTGATCGAGTTTTATGTGGATCAGATAAATATCCTGCATCTGCATATCCAATTAAATGTGATTTGGATTTATGAGAATAAAATAAATCCATATCAATTGTTCCCTGGAGATATCGAAAAACATGCTTAATTCCATTCCAATGTCTTCTTGTCGGAGAAGAGCTAAATCTCGCCAGTAGATTTACAGCAAATGCTATATCTGGTCTTGTATTATTAACAAGATACATCAATGCACTTACAGCACTTAAATATGGTACTTTAGGACCAAAAAGTTCTTCTTCATTCTCTCGGGGACGAAACGGATCTTTATTTACTCCTAATGACCTTACAACCATTGGAGTACTCAATGGATGTGCTTTGTCCATATAAAATCGCTTTAAAATCTTTTTCGTATAAGTTGATTGGTGAATAAAAATTCCATCCTTTAAATGCTCGATCTGCAGCCCAAGACAATATTTTGTTTTCCCAAGATCTTTCATTTCGAATTCTTTCTTTAAATAACCTACTGCTTTTCTAAGCTTTTCAGGAGTTCCAATGATATTTAAATCATCAACATATACAGCAATTATGACAAATTCTGATCCTGATCTTTTTATAAATACACATGGACAAATTGGATCATTAATATATCCTTCCTTTAACAAATATTCACTAAGACGATTATACCACATTCGTCCAGATTGCTTTAATCCATATAATGATTTTTGTAATTTTATTGAACAAATTTCTCGAGAATCTTTATACGCTTCAGGCATTTTAAATCCTTCAGGGATTTTCATATGAATTTCACTATCAAGTGAGCCATATAAATAGGCTGTAACAACATCCATTAGACGCATGTCAAGCTTTTCACAAACTGCCAGGTTAATTAGATATCTAAAAGTAATTGCATCCATTACTGGAGAATATGTTTCTTCATAATCAATGCCAGGTCTTTGCGAAAATCCTTGTGCAACCAATCATGCCTTATATCTTACAATTTCATTTTTCTCATTTCTTTTTTGCACAAATACCCATTTGTACCCCACTGGCATTACTCCTTTAGGTGTTCGGACTACAAGTCCAAATACTTCACGTTTTGAAAATGAGTTCAATTCTACTTGAATTGCATCTTTCCATTTTGGCCAATCATTTTTCTGTCTACATTCTTCAACAGATGTAGGTTCAAGATCCTCATTTTCTTTTAAAATATCACTAGCAACATTATATGCAAAAATGTTGTCGACAACTATATCTTTTCGGTTCCATCTTTTTCCTATATGGACATAACCTATGGAGATCTCTTCATTATTATTTTCAGGTACCTGGACCTCTTCTGGGATTTTATGATTAGTTATGTCTTGTGTCTCTTCAGGAGTGTTCGCCTCTACGATATGACCATCTTGATTATTTGCTCCTTTCCTTTTTCGAGGATTTTTATCTTTGGAACCGACCGGTCTACCATGCTTCAGGCGTGGGTTGCTAGTGTTTGTAGTATTAGATTATCCTACAGGAACATCAATTCGAATAGGAGCATTTTCAGCTGGTATATGAGATTTAGTAACTCTTCTTAAATCAGTGAATGCATCTGGCAGTTGATTTGCAATATTTTGCAAATGTACTATCTTTTGAACTTCCAGTTCACACTGTTTTGTTCGATGATCTAAATGAGATAGTGATAATGCATTCCAAGTAACTGCTTTTTCCAACTATTTATGCTCTCCCCCTAATGTTGGGAAAATTGTTTCATCAAAATGGCAATCAGTAAATCTTGCCGTAAATAAATCTCCAGTTAATGGTTCAAGATATTTAATTATTGAAGGAGATTCATACCCAACATATATTCCTAACCTCCTTTGAGGACCCATCTTTATGCGTTGTGGTGGAGCAATTGGCACATATACTGCACAACCAAAAATTCTAAGATGAGCAATATTAGGTTCTTGACCAAAAGCTAATTGTAATGGAGAGAATTTATGATAACTTGTTAGCCTAATGCGCACAAGTGCTGCTGCATGTAGAATAGCATGCCCCCAAATAGAAATGGGGAGTTTTGTTCTCATAAGTAATGGTCTAGCTATTAACTGTAGGCGTTTAATAAATGATTCTGCTAAATCATTTTGTGTATGAACATGTGCAATAGGCTTTTCAATTGTTATTCCAATTGACATGCAATAATTAGAAAAAGCCTGAGATATAAATTCACCAGCATTATCAAGACAAATTGACTTGATTGTGTAATCTGGAAACTGTGCTCTCAATCGAATTATTTGATCAAGCAATCTTGCAAATGCCAAGTTGCGGGTTGATAATAAACACACATGTGACCATCTTGTAGGTGCATCAATTAATACCATAAAATACTTAAATGGTCCACATGGTGGATGAATAGGCCCACAAATATCACCCTGAATACGTTCTAAGAATGCGGGGGATTCAGTTCCAATTTTAGCTGGTGATGGTCTAACAATCAATTTTCCTTGAGAACAAGCAGCACATGAGAATTCTTTGAATTGAGGAATCTTTTGGTTCTTCAATGAATGTCCATGTGAATTCTCAATAATTTTACGCATCATTATTGAACCGGGATGGCCTAACCGGTCATGCCAAATTATAAATATTTTTTGATCAGTAAACTTCTGGTTTACTGTAGCATATGTCTCAACTGTATTAATTTTTGTATAATACAAGCCAGAGGATAATGTTGGCAATCTTTCTAAAATACGTTTATTACCTGATGCATTATTTGTAATATACAAATATTCAATATGATTCTCATTTCCAGTCTCAACATGATATCCATTGGAACGAATATCTTTAAAACTTAACAAATTTCTTCGAGATTTGGAAGAAAATAATGCATCATTTATGGTGAGTTTTGTTCCTTCAGGTAATAGTATAGTTGCTCTTCCAGAGCCTTGAATTAACTTTGTATTACCCGATATTGTATTAACATTAGCATCTTTTAATATCAAATGATAGAAATATTTTTTTATGTTTGAGTATGGTATGTGTTGTAGCACTATCAACAAGGCAAACATCTTCATTATTGAGTATCGGCCCAAATAAAAAATTTGAAACATCCATTCCTTCATTAAAAATAAAAAAAAACATAACATATAATTAGAATATGGCAAATACTTAAATATCTATATATAACCACTCAAATAAGAAAGAAAAAAAAAACTAAAATAAAATACTTAAGTAAACACACTATTGAAATATAGAAATAAGACAATAATTTTAAACTTTCTTATCTTTTATTTTCTTCATTATTCTTCATGACTCTTGGAGAAAATCTGAAGCATCCAAATGAGTAATATCCGCAAGGTCTCCAAAATCGTCATCATCATTATAAGCCAAATTTGCCTCAACATCATTATTTTGGTCAACTGAATTTATTTTCACATTTTTCCCTTTTCTTTTAATAGAGGCTTGATAAAGTTTAACAAGATGGTCAGCCGTACGACAGGTACGGGACCAATGGCCTTTCATTCCACATCGATAACATGAATTTTCTTTAGTTTTTGAAGAGCTATTATGGTCGACCTTATTTTTTCCTTTTTCTCCATTATTGTTCCACTTCAGGCGGTGGGAAAAATTATTGTCAGTATTTCCACTATAATAACGGTAATTATTTCATCCACGTCCTCTTCCTCTACCACGACTACGACCGCGACCACGACCGCGGCCATGGCTATGGTTATGTTTTGCTACATTCACTTCAGGAACTGGAGCGTTTCCTGTAGGACGAATCTCATGATTTTTCATTAATAGCTCATTATTTTGTTCTGCTACCAGTAAGCATGAGATTAATTCAGAATACTTTTTGAAATCCTTTTCTCTATATTGCTGCTGCAGGAGCACATTTGAAGCATGAAAGGTTGAAAAAAATTTCTCTAATAAGTCCTCATCAATAATCTTTTCTCCACATAACTTTAACTGAGAACTAATTCTAAAAACAGCAGAATTGTATGCACTTACAGTTTTAAAATCTTGAAATCGCAAGTGTATCCATTCATAACGAGCTTTAGGTAATATTACCGTTCGTTGGTGGTCATATCGCTCTTTTAAATTATCCCACAATTCAAGCGGATCTTTCACTGTCAGATATTCAGTTTTTAAACCTTCATGTAGATGATGACGAAGAAATATCATCGCCCTTGCTTTGTCTTGATTGGATGCTTCATTTCCAGTTAAAATTGTATTCCCAAGCCCTTTAGCATCAAGATGAATTTCAGCATCGAGAACCCATGGCAAATAATTTTTGCCAGTAATGTCAAGAGCCTCAAACTCAAGTTTAGTAATATTTGACATAATGCAAATTGGAAAGAAATAAAGGAAAAAATATTTTACTACGAACCGTGAAGCGAATTCGTGCTGATAACGTATTATAAAATATAAGAAACTATATAGAATAGTGTATGAATAGATTATAAGAGTAAAGGCAATAGAATAAATTTAGAGAAGATTGAGAGAGATGTGAGCATTTTATTCCCACTCAACCATCATCCTATTTCATGAAAGATGCCTCTATTTATAGGGTTTAAGTACATAAATTACATAAGAATTCATAAATATACAAGTTACAAACTAAATACATGAGTTACGTAAGTGGAAGAGTTTGAAAATTTGGAGAGTTGGAAAGTTAATGAGATGGAGAATTGATGAGTTGGAGAGTTGGAAGGACATTCACAAATTATTTATTTACAACATTCTTGAACTTTTTGAATTTTTTTACTTTTAAGCCCATATACTTGCTGGACATTTTCAATAATTTGAATCAATGGACGTTGACTTTACCAAACAATCATTGAAAATTGGTTGTTGGGTATTTTCAATATCCAGCAACTGCCAGAAATGTTGCAATAAATTCTGATTTATGGTCGAAAAGCGGTAAATGCCGGTTCACCTATCCGTACTTCGTTGAAAATGTTGAAAAAATGTAATTTAATATCCATAGGCTGTAAATGTCCATTCACTAAATTCAAATATTGGAAAAATGTGATTTAATATCCATAGACGTTCACCAAATTCAACGCCCGTTGAACATATATGAGCGGTCATTGGAAATTCAACGCTATACTCGAGTTTCAAAGGTATTAAATAAGTGTCCACAATTCTAAACGGCAGTACAATTTACAGTTATTGACAGTTATTACTAGATAAAATATGTAATTAAATTAATTTGAACTTCCAAATGTTTCTAAATTATAGTTTAGTTAACTGCAGAAAACTAAATTAACTATCAAATATTCCTAGAAATCTATAAAAGGCTCCAAGAGTTATTTTTTGTGTGTAGACAATAATTATAAAAATTTCATTGTATCCTAAAAGTTAAATGCTTGTAACTCTCTACACAAAAGGGTGATTATTCCTTTAGAAAAGTGTCATTGTGACACCTTGAAATTGTGACACCTTCTATTCTCAAATTCTTCTTTTAAGTGTATTTTTATTTACAATACATTTATTTTGCAACACTAAATCCCTTAAAAGTTTTTTTTTTTTATATACATTAAAACATCAATAGACAAAAAGGCGTGAAATTAAATTATATCACATTCAGTATCCCTTTAAAATTTGTATCTGAATCTCAATTTGATATGTTCCTATATATTTCTTGTTAATTTTAAATTAACCTGCATTCTTAATAGGTACTTCAACTTCAAATTAATGAAGATATTAACTATGACACATTAACCCTCATTCTTAATTGGTACTTCAACTTCAAATTATTGAAAATATTAACTATGACACATCAAATTGAAATTGAAAGGCAAATACTAAAAGCGCAAAAATAAAATACTATTCGATAAAATACTATTCAATTTCATATTTTTCATCAAGTGCACAAATGTATAATAAAATAAAAGCACAAATGTATAATAAAATAAAAGTTCAGAGACTTAACGATGCAAAATAAAAAAAAAATATATTGTATAAAAAATTAATACCAAAAACTCCAAAAGTTAATGATTTATTAATATGTTTTCCCGAGATTTAGTTCCACGTCTTGTTGCATTTACGGGCAAAATAGAAACCCTCGCAAATAATATGATCTTCTAGCATGCACACATGCTGCTATTGAGTTATATCACCAATTCAATTTTAGATATTTATTTAAGATGGAAGACAAGCATGACGAGATGTTTCTACGAGCTAGAGAAGAACCAAATTCCATTTATATTTAACACCCCTTTAACAAACACATGTAGAACACCCATGGGAATAATAAAAATTGTTCGCAGCTGGAGCCATCACAAACATCGATTGTATACATACTCGGCTTTCAGTGGTACAATCCTTGCCTTGTCATAGTCCCAATATAAGGTAATGGGGCCCAGTAAGAACAAAACCAATTAGACATCAAAACCAATTAACACTTACATGCACCAATTCCATCTATAATTATGGGGTATTGGGAACACTTAAGAAATCGTCATCATAGAGTATAATTACATGCCAGGAGAATCTGAAAGGGTTTGGTGACTTTTTCCCGTCATGCTGTACACAATTTTACTGTGGTTACTGCTTCCATATAAAGAATGGGGTTCCCCTGCAAATCATATTAAAAGGATTATGCAACCACCCCACACTGCAGTCGAGTCGGAACCCTTCAACAGAACCATGCCATGTAATCCTCTCCTGGAATGGAATAATTTTTACCTTCTCAAAATACAAATTTATGCAGGCGAGGTTATCCTTTTCTCTCTGAACCTCGGATGTGCAGTTTGTGCCTTCTCATGCCTGCAGCAGCAAAGCCACTGCCAGCTTGTCGTTCTTATTCTTACCATCCAAGGTCTTCATTGGATTATGAAGAGTTAAACTGACCTCAAAATGCCACAATGTTTCTGTACTTCTGGGCTAAATTTGGGCACACATGACAGCACAAACCAAGATGCTGAATGCAAAAGATCATATAACCCATCACAGTCACAAAACTTTCATGGACCCTCAACCATTGTAGTGGATTTTCTGGTTTTGGGAGCCTTGACCCTGCTGAGCCGGCTGCTGTGGAGACTGCAAGCTTAGTGGCTGTGTGTTGTAGTGGGCAAAGGGCTGAGAGTAGAGAGAGTTCATCAATCCCTGCACATAAAATACCAGGTTTAGCATTGGGCTGGGAAAAACTAAGACGCCAAACATCTGAAAGAATTCCATGTGAAGGCAAGGCCAAATGTTTATGAAGTCTTCTATTTCAATGATTTTTCCAGGTGTGATTAATTTTAATCAGCACTTGTGGCGACAAACCTGGGACTGCATTTGGTTTGGATTAGCTATGCCAAAGTGGCTCTGTGAAGCATCATCTTGTGAGGGGTCGTTGAAGCCTATCTGAGTGAATAGTCCCTGTGATCCATGGGTCATGTAGTCCTTCAAGAAAGTAGCTAGTCAGAAGAGATACAGTTAAAACTCAGATGTGAAATAACATGAGTCTCCAGTGAGCAGACCTGAGACATGAAATCATTTCCCGAACCAAAACGAGAAAATCCAGCTTGAGAATTCTGATTCACAAAGTTGCCTGGGAAACCACCCTGAGCTCCCTGTGTAACATAATCAACAGCATATCCGCTCTGGGATGCCTGCAAATCAGTCTGTAAGATATTAATACAATAAAACCATAGGATGCCTCTATTTAATGGAAGTAAAAACACTAAACAGGTACATTATGGAGCACAAGGAAAAATTTAAATTGTTACACTTCCTAGAGCTGAAAGCCTTGAGATATGCCTCATTCATTTTCCAATCAATTCATAGCATGACGTCAATCAAGGCAAAAAGCATCTTTTGAGTACCTAAACTTTAATATGTTTCTTCTATTTAATCCCCCGAGTTTTATTGTGTTCTGCACGGCCCTAAACATAACTTTGCACACACTTAGACCAATTTTGACAAATTAAATAAAATAAATTAATCAACTATCACTTTTTCTGGGATTAAATGTGTTTTAAAACAAATTTTAATAGACCCAATACTACACGGGGGAATTAAATATAGAGAAAAAAATCAATGAAAAAATGATTTTTGCTACAATCAAAATATATCTCTAACTGCATACTAATCCTATAACTCAATTATAGAATAACATTCATACAATTCACATGCCAATAATAATAACAGGAGTTAATTTGATAGTAAACATAAAAACACTATATTTTACCAATAAATTCTTTTCTTTAAAAAAAATAAAAAAACAACTACATGAGAAAGATGTACTCTCCAATCAACAGTACCAAAGATCCACACACCAACAAAAGAACTCCAACCAAATTATATGTTAATCTATTCAATTTACTGCACAAATGATGTGATAATACAAGTCCCATGGCTTTTACCTGAGTGGAGAAGTCAGTGACATTATAAGGAACATGTGACCCCTGGCTTTTAAAGTCGTCACCAAGAAAGTCCTGATTAACCGTTGAAGAAATACAAAGTTCAGAAACAAATACCAACAAAGCAAAGCAGAAATCACCTCCAACATGCAGATAAGGGGCTACCTGAGACATGCTTCCCATAGAAAATCCATCACGAAAGGTTTGGCTTGGCCCTTGGACTGCCATCTACATGTACAGCCAGAGGACTATCAGGAAGCAATATCTATGCTATTAAGAAGCATCCAAGGAAAAGAAAAAGAGGAGGCACTCCTAGGAATAATTATAATGCCAATGCTTTCTCATCTCCCTATGAGTATTCTTGTTGGCATAAATATATGATACAAAAACACATTAGTATATGTAGGACATGTAAAATTAAAAAATATATGTACAAGTATCTTTAATAAATATGCACATAAATGGAAAACACATTACACTCTAATGAATTCATATTAGTAAATCGCTTACATTATTAACATATCCAGGCTGAGACAGTGGACCACCCACAGATGGCTGACTATTTGCATTGTCCAGGGCAGGGAAGTTGAATGTAGAACCCATGTTTCCGATGGTTTGCTGTGAGCTTTGCTGGTGCGGAAGATGACTGCCAATAGGAGCACCAGCACTCCCACGCCCAGTACCAAAACCGCGACTTCCTGGAGGGGGGGCATGAGGAACAGCTCCAACAGGCCCATGCACAGCTCCACGGGTTGGAATAGCATATGGTTGGGATGGTGGACCACCATGAAATTGAGGAATTGGAACCCTTGGCATCGGGAATCCAGTAGGATGCAAACCAGGCTTATGGGTACCATTAGACGGCCCAGGAGGCACATATGATCCTATACATTTGGAGTGAAATTATTTTCAAATGTGGATAAAGGTCAACATTTTAAATTGTTGAAATGGAAAAATCAACATTAAACTGGCCACTTTCCCTAACCCGCATCTTTTCTTATAGATAAAGCAAACATTACTAGGGCATAAACTTCAGGAATTTCTAACTAGACTAGCTATAGACCTATTAGCATACCTCGGGAACGGGAACTTCTTCTATCAGCATTTGGGCTAGATGAGGTGACAGAACCAAAACTGTCATTAGATACAATTCCAGGTGCACCACCAAAGAAAATTCTCCTATCATTATAGATCTGTGCCAAGATATTACCAGCCAAATTAGTCCACATTTTACACTCTAACATTATAATTGTTAACCATAACAAGAAAAACAATATTAATATGGAAACAAGGGAAAGGATTATCAGCATTAACCACCACCAGAGTCTCCTTGGATGGCATACCTTCTTTGGCTTTTGAAATTGGACCATACTCTGCTTCAAGTTATTTAGAGGTCCTTCAACCAAGCACTCATGTTCCTGATGAAACAATAGAGAAAACTCTATGTTGTTTAATATATGCAGAAAGGATTATACCAAGAAACCAAAATAAAATATATGTTCTATTATTTGGTTTCTGCTGTCAGACCTATCAAAAACCAAGAAATCCAATTATTAAATAGAGCTCCAGATCACATAGAACCAGGGCATTAAACTGTCAATGCATCGATCAATGGTAATTTACTGGAAACAAGATTCCCTATGGGATTATGTCAGGAAATGTGGGTCAGTCCTAGCATTTTTGGGATAACTAGGGAACATTTAAGCTTGGTGGGCTAAATTCAGAGCTCACCAAGTAGACTTCAGCTACTTGACTTTCAAGTGAAGTACTGAAGGAGACCCAAATCTTATCAAGGACTCATGGGCCAAAAATTCTTTCTTCTGAGACCATCCCAAGTGGAATCACATCAATAGAAGCCGATTGCTATTGTTCATAAATACCCCTTCTACCACCCCTTCAGATTTGCCATTTAAGGAAATCACCTTCCCAAACTGAAGCTCTCTCCAGCTATGTATTCACATCACAAACACCAACATTCCTCAGATGACACAGATCAACAAGAATTTGACCTAAATAGGGACTCTGCTCATTAAAAACCCTCATTGTTAGGATATTCTGAATTC
Source organism: Excoecaria cochinchinensis (assembly GCA_947683425.1). Classification (NCBI taxonomy): domain Eukaryota; kingdom Viridiplantae; phylum Streptophyta; class Magnoliopsida; order Malpighiales; family Euphorbiaceae; genus Excoecaria; species Excoecaria cochinchinensis. Next base: position 14,422,646 of record CANTUQ010000031.1, read on the forward strand.
TCATAAAGCTTAAATGAAAATGCAGTAATCAAACTGAGTTTCACTATCCTAATTCTGTTAACTGGAATCAGAAACTAAATCAACAAGATTCAATCCAAATTTGTAAAATGTTACAGATGCAGTGGTCCCAAGCTGGAAAGCGAGTTGCATTAAAGATAGAAAAGAAGATCAATTGTAATTAAAATTTTATTTTTTGCTGTAATCTTAATTAGGAGACTTTATTTGCATTTTTATTACAGTAGGACTCCTTAATTTTTCTTTACCTATGGGTGTTCCTTCAACATTATATAAGCTCTATAAAGCACAGTAAAATGCAGAAATAAACCTAAGCAGAAGTTTTATCAAAATCATATAAGATTTGGGTCTCTCTCTCAATGAACCCTAAGGTTCTTATTTCCTTTAACAAGCTCGATAAATTCATCAACATCAAAGGCTGGTCAAGGAAGAGTAACAAGGGAAAGGATCCACCTTTGACAACTGATTTCCCTGTTAATTCCCCTGATGATCCTTAACTCAGGACCATAACATATTATATATATATATATATATATATATATATATATAGAAACATAGCGCACAACTTATAACGATTTAGACACATATGTGGTGATTATACAAATAACTGGAACCAAGATTACCTATACAGAAATATGGCCAAAATCCCCATCATCAGCCATTCTTTTCAATATTAATGCATGCATAAATCAGAAATACATTGATTAAATAAAACACACAAAATTCATATTCCATATCTTGTAATCATATGGAAAAAAAAAAAAAAAAAAAAAACTTAAGATCCTTTGCTTTGTGGGGAAACAGAAATGATACACAACTGAAGAGTAGCAAATGAAAATGCATGCAATAGCAAGAATATCCCAGTTTGTGTTTACAATTTAGGCCCATCAAAAACTACTTGGAAGTGCATGTCAGTTCACCTAAGGTGGAGCAGGTTTCTCTGGCTGCTCTTTCCCTGGTAAAATAGAAGTTTTTGAACCCATCCAATCCTTAAAGCCCGATAAATTCAGCCACGATATAGTGTTACATACAAGAGTGAAAGGCAAGGGCGCAAAATAGTAATTACTAGTGGCAATTAGTTATATGAGGCAATATGGAGTTAGTACCAGAGTTTTATAGAAGCTGGCAGGAAATAATTTAGAGTCTGCTGCAATGCCTTCTTGGCAGTATGCACAGCTCATTGGTACTTTTCCTTTATATGTAATGGTCACCACTTTTGGGACCACTATCATTATCAATGCAAATTATTCCATATCTTTTCTCTCTCTCTCTCCAAATCTTTGCTCTGTCCTATTCTCTTTATCTCTTCTCCTCCTCTAATTTCTTCCTCATTTCCCTAAATCCGTATCTATTAATTCTTTAATCCTAAGATATAGTTACCTTATGATTCACCCTCAACTTCCAGGACATCCTGTTCTATCAAGTCCACCCACTCTAACTGAATATGACATTGCTCAGCCAGCAACCACTTACCTAGAGAACCCATCTACTACACACACAAAGGCAACATTTTTTTTGGTGCACTTTACTGCAGTATTAACCATTGTTATTAATGCACTAAAATCAACGTTACCACATTTCATCAAGCTACAAAAATTTTAGGTCAATTGTTAACATAATCAAAATTTATCATTGCATTTTAATAAGGTCAATTTCAGTATATCGCAAAAAGAAAAAGAAAAAAAAAAAGGCTCCAAATCATTGTTCTTCAATGTCATATTAGCCATATTTATGGAGAAATTTGTCTATTATTATAAAATGACTAAATAGGGAAAACTATGGAATTGTAGAATTGATTAGCTGACATCACTTAACTATCACATCAAAAACCCACAACCAAAACTTCCATCCAAATATAGTAACAACATACTTCTCAATAAAAAATGAAGTCAAGCGATCTCTCAAGTGACACGTGACAACTTGAAGTTCAATCATCTTGTGATAAGTTCAAGGGAAGGAAACTTCGTGAAATACCCCAATACAACAGATAATAAACACATACCTTGTAGTGTGTTAGTAAGCTATTCCATAAAGGTTGTTTGCTCAGAACTTTTGGGTTTCCCAAGATAACAATCCCATACCTAGCACGTGTCAGAGCAACATTGAGCCTCCGAGGATCATTGAGAAATCCAATACCCTATATAAAGATATCCAGAAGTCAAGCATTAGTGCATTTCATAACAGTCATTTGAAGAAAATAAATTAAAGGACATAAATATAGCCTTAGAATTTCTAAGGGCCTATTCACTTATAGAAAAGTGCTCTAATTTTCCAGAAAAATTTTCCATAAAAGACAAAAAAAAAAAAAAAGCATGTTTGTTTTAATAATTTTCTAAAATAGAGAATAGAAAATTGATGTTTTAATTTTCTAAAATAAAGAAAAGATTGGAGAACAAATTAAGAATGTTCTCTAAATTTTCCTTTTTAAAAAAAAAATCGATCACCATAGAATTATCAATTTATAAATATTTAGTTTAAGTGAATCATCTTAATACATATACAATTTAATCATCTTATATATATACACACACGCATGCGCACGCACACACACATATATATATATATACATACATACATACATACATATATACACATGTACAGACATTTATATATACGTGTATGTGCGCGCGCGCGTGTATAGTTTTAATTTTAAAAATTAGAGTACAAATCTTTTTTCTTAATAATATATAATTTAATTTTTTAATTTAGAAAACATGTTCCATCTTTAAAACAAGTTTTCCCATTTTCTGTTTCTAAAAAATCATTTTCCATTTGTTGATATATAAACGTGTTTTCCAAATTTTCTATAGAGGATAAATACTACAATTTTTTATGAAAATAGAACACAGAAAACAGAATACTTAAACACGCCCCAAGCCTCCCATAGAATTAACATTGATTAAATTCAATAATAACAATAATAATAATAAAAGCAATAGAAGAATTACTTTGGTATGACAACACAAAAATTGACTATAACACAGTCACACACTTAAATAATAGATATAAGGGCATACTGCAAGAGGTTCTAGTGAACAACAAATCCAATCTAGGCGCTAAAATAAGAATAAAATTTTGGACATACCAACATAATGCACGCCCAAAAAATCTAGAATATCAAAGTTAACCATAAATCAATTCTAGCTTTCTTTTCATCAAATGCATTTGTCATGATCAAGTTCAAGAAAGCAAGAACTTCAATTTTATGCTTCATTAAATGATAATATAGTCTACAATAGACAGGTGGAATGCTGAGATCTGTGTTCTCAACCCTAAATAGTTTAAAGTCAAGTACAGTTAAGTGCACTAGACCCTACCCATAATGCATCTAAGAACAATAATGATTTTTTTTCTTCTTGATAAACAATGTCTTAATGAATTATGTGAAGTTAATCATAACACTATAACACAACAAACATAAAATAGAGCAACAAAAGGTATTTCTTCAAGAACATTATGATGCCAGATAGCAACAAGGTGGAATTGAGAAAACACATGCACAACAGATCATATGGACGCACATAGATACCAGGACTCTCAACAATCAGAACATTTTGTAGTTTTTTATTTTTCATCTTTCTAAACAAGTAGGTCTGGTAAACAAACCTGATGTTCATTACTCCTAACACAAGACAAAATAATGTAGTCTTTTTCCCTTCCCTGAAATGAATCAACACTTGCAACCTGCAGCAAATATATAAAATAACACAATTGCAACCAAAGATTGAACAAAAGCTACTTCCAGATAATAAAATCTATATATAACCTCAATTTCTTTGTACAGCTGCTGTCTAAGGGAACCATTCCTTGACATATAGTTCACAATATATGCTCTCTGCCCCTCGTAGGGTGTAATTACCCCGATCTGTGAAATGAAAAACTTAAATCAATAGAAAGACTGAAACAGAACTACACCCGCAACAGAAGCACAGCAAGAAACAACAACAATAATAAATTAATAAAGATTAAAATTAAAAAATCTACCTGACTAGGGACAACACCACTCCTCAAAAAAGTAGTTACAATTTTTTCAACGTTTGCTGCCTCGGTACGATTTAGGTAGGATGTCCCACTGGCACTTATTTCCTCTTGTCCCATCTAAAAAAACAGCCATCTAGTCAACCAACATTGCCTTTGTATGTATATACACTTAAATTCACGTGATCTTGACAAAAGTGTACATATTACCCCTTAAATGTAACAAAGAAAATACACATACAAAAAAATATATATATATTTGAGGGATAGGTACGAATTTGTCAACATTGAGGGTAATGTGTGCATATTGGAAAATTCACGTGGATAATAAATCATTTTAGCCAACTTCAAGTGAGTAAATGTCATTTGTAAAGTTGAAGTGTGTAACTAGAAATTTTTACCAATTTTATACACACACACACACACACATAATATATGTATATATATGTATATGTATATACATATATATGTGTATATATATATGAATATCACAAAACAAGAGTGACTACTGGTACGTTCTTTCAAGTTATTCATGTCCTTAAAAATGGCATATCAGAATGAGAGCTCTTTATAAATGGTATTGGGTAGAAATATACACCTCTCCCTTGACATTTAAGATGGGGGAAGCCCTGCCCTGCCCTACCAAGACCACCACCCCACCCAAATAAAGCAAAAAAGGTTCCTCATCTACAAAGAAGTTGTCAACCTACGAATCAGCCCTTTGGTCTCAAGAAGTTGAACTACTAAGCAGATGAACAAGTAGAAGGAACATTTATTTTTATACAAAAAATGTACTATTATCCAAAAGAGGGAAAAAGAAGAAAAGGGAACTTGATAATCCAGCAACAAGAGCAATTGGAATTTTACTACAAAAGTTCAGATAACCGTTGCACAGCTTACATGATAAACAGCCACTATACCTGGACATAAAAGAACATGGGACGATTTGGTACAGGCCAAGGAAAATCTATGCCTGATGATTGTCTCTCATTGACAGTCACTCCATTTTGTAGGGTACCTTCATAGAAGCTGTTAGATGGAAATTCTGAGAGAGATGGATGCATGCGGTATTGAACCTGAAATTTGATGGTTAAAGCTTAATATGTCAGTGTTTGCAGCATCCATCAATGACAAATTTTGAAAATAAAAAGCTGAAGATTAAGATAAATAAACAAATAAATAAGAAGAAGAAGAGAGAAAAATAATAACTTTTAATGAAGTTAACCCTTTTGGAGAAGCTTGTAACATCAAATAAGACAGCAAATAATGCAAACAATATTTACCATTGTTAACATTATCACATATCACTCACAATAAAAAAATAAATAAATAAAATTCAAAAAAAGAGGGGAAAGAAAAGCATTGTAATTTCCCCCTCTTCATCATTTAATAGTTTGTTGCCAATTGGGGGTGGAAACAGTCCCTTGAGATAGAGAGAGCCAATTGGGGGAGAATACTTTGGTTCATTGGAGTGAGGAGGAAAAAAAAAAAAGAGAAACATTATCCTTGCTTGCTCACAAATATCATTCAGAGCAAATTACGATGCCAAAAATAACATAAAAACAAAAAGAAAATTTAACCACGACCATGACTAGCAGAGGAGAGCAGACAAATATCCTTTCTATAATCAATACATCAATAATAAAGCTACACAACCCCCATAATATCAGCGTTTGTGTAATTTATGCATAAGCATCTAAATCTAATAGGTGAAAATAGCAAATCTTAGATTTTAAACCTAGTTCTTTTCTCCACCAGTACAAGTACAAACTAGAGACCACAATCAACATTAACCCAGGATAGCTCATATCAGAAAGCATAAGGGCACACGCACATGAATAGAACCAACTGCAAACAGCAATAAGAGCAGAAGCTTTACCTGCAACCTAATTGGTTTCACACCAAGTAAAACAAGACGTTCAAAAAGTGATTGTGCTAGCCCAGCTCGAGCTGCTTTTTTGCACATAATGACTGGACCAAGCTGGCAATGGTCACCAACAAGGACAACCTAATAGAAAACTGGTCATTAGGTGAAAAAGCATGACAGGGCAACCAAACTTGCAAATTCTTAGGTGAAAAAACCTGCTTTGCCCCGAGAACTAAGGGAATAAGACACTCGGGTTCTGTTGCCTGAGTGGACTCATCAATCAGTACCTAAAACATGTTAAGAGGTGTAAGTCCCTGAATGTGCTCAACATAACATAAGCAATTAAGAGATGATGCATTTCAACCTGGCGGAACCTAAAATTTGCCAGTCGAGGATCACCAGCACCCACACAAGTACAACAAATGACATCTGCACTTTGAGAAATCTCCCTCTCCGTTGCTCGCTTCAGAGATTTGTATTTTTTCTCATCACTGCTGGACAGTTCTCCTGTTAATTTAGCAGGATATGAGATGACAAAAAGCAACTCATGAACACATATCAAAATTCACTTGTAGAAAATCTGAATGCCACTTCCACTACCAAACAAAATAAAATCAAATATAAAACCATCATTTGCAACAAAAATTACAAATTTGAAGAAACAAGGTGTGGAATTTCTGTAATAATGCACTTGCTCTAGAAACAAATCAAAGTTTCTACTCAAGCCTTTTTATATAATGGCAAATAAAATGTGCAAAAGAAGTATACAATCTCATTGCCTAAAATCATCATTGTACACCATCTTGCATTTGGCACAAAACCAACATTAAGGAATCTATATTCCTGAAATCCATACAATAAAAACAGAGTCCAAGTGAACTACTATTTATACAAGGAAAAATACCCAATCAACAACTTTTAAATTATGAGAAAATGAAAATCATAGCTGCACAAAACAAAAAATTTCAATCACAAAGCTAAGAAGAGGGCACACCTTGTTCATCTTTCAATTGTTGCAACTTGTGAAGTTCGCTCTTCTCAGAAGTGTCAAGATGTCTAACCTGCAAACATAATTTAGTCATGTGAATACGCACCCAAAGAAGGACTGACAAAAATACAAGAATCAATAGCAAACCGACAAATCAACAAACCTGATAGTGAAGGGTTAGATGCTCAACTGGGGAACTCACAGCTTCCCTTGATTTTGCACATAGCCGAACAACCTTAGTTGAGGAAAAGGTTAGGAAAAAGGATTATCATTCAACACACATATTTATAAAAACAACTCTCCCATTGTACTTCAAATATATATATATACACATACACGCGCGCACGCATATATAAATACATACATATACATAGCTTCAAGGTCTCATAGTGTGCAGCAACCCATACTCTGTGTTCACTATTATAGCCACTCTAAAACTATACATCATCATAAATAACCAGAAATACGTCCTTGCCACCAATGAACATACACCACAGCAATGTTTTAGAATTTGCCAACACATAAACATCACAAGAATTTCACACCCTCGAAGGTGCAGAATAGCTACTCATATGAAAAATACATGTATACATGTAGGTGTATGCATAAACATATATTGGCCATTTCAGATGTTACTGTGTGGGGAAAAAAGAAAAAAAAAATATCATGAGCATTTAATTTAGCCATAGAAAAGGCAATAAAATACTTAGAAGAAGATGAGGAAGTAGAAAAGAAAAAGATAACCAACAGCACTGGCTATGTGCATTACCTTTAGACCAGTGGCACTAATCTTCTCAGCTAGTTGGTCTACGGCCACATTACTTGGGGCACACACCAGCACCTGATATCAATTCAAATACCATAAGGAAGAACGATCAAATAACAAATGATAATCACATATAATAGTAAGAATAACAAACCAACACCAACAATAATAATAAATGATAAATAAACAAACTTTTAGAAACTCACCTGTCCCTGACCCTGTTTAGCCATGTGATAAACAATGGCAGCAGAAGTGACAGTTTTTCCAGTGCCAGGTGGACCCTGAATTAAGCTTATAGGTCTTTGGAGAACACTCTTTACAGCAAAAACCTATCAGTTGGAAAAGGTAGAAAACATAAACAATAATTATTTAAACAAATACATTTTTTGGAAAAAAGGAAGAATTGGAAAATGGCAGTAGGCGCACAGAATTAATTTTAAGCTATACACAAGGAATGGACATGGAACAGTTCATGTTCACACATATAAAGGTGTAACCTGCTCCCATGGCATCTCAATCGCATCCAAATGGATATCAGGACAGTTATCCACCAGAACCAGTCATTATTTTGCAGAAAGTGTTTCAGATCTATTTACAAGTACATAATCATGTTTGACATACACAAGCAAATTAAATGGTTTAAGGTATGGTAATCAGCAACTTCTAAGCGCCTACAAGATGCAATTTGAAGAACAAGATGAAAAGAGCTCCCTAACTTCCCCACCACAACTCCAAAAATTACCTTGAGGCATTCAAGAGCAAAACTATTCCGGGAAAATCAAACATGAAATAGAAAATTTTCAATTAGCTGTTAATCCTTGCATCAAAAAGCCTACCGATACCACAATCATACAAAGTGAAGAAAGCATACTTGAGATGCATTCAGCTCTGGAAGACCAGGTGCACCAAAACGACGGGGGAGCGTGCTCCGAACATTTTGACTCTCAACCTCGTGGCCCAACAAATGGTGGTATATATACCTACACAGGGAACAACAGAATGAAGAAACCCAATAAATATGTTTCCAAATTCATTATATATAAAAGTTTTTACACAGTTTCTCACACCAACGGAGTACTAGACAAATTAAATGGCTCAAGATTAGCAACATCACAAAGCATATCAGAAGACCAAGTTCATAAAGATGACATTCTATACCATCCTATTCACTGAGCTCAATATGTTGCACCTCCCTATATGATGAGCACTATTCTCTAGCAACCAAATGAACACACTGGCAGAATTCAATTATTTCACCACAACTAAGTTCAGTTTCAACTCGTCACTTCAGTCAGATATTCTGTTCCAAGGTCAATTACCTCTAATCAATAAACAACTAACAGAACTTGCAATCTAAATTATTATTTTTAGTGTCGAAAATATAATTAATTCATACATAGAAGATATTCTGAATCATAATTTTCACTGATAACTAAAGAAAACCAAATAAGAGTATACTGTTTTAGTCATTCAATTAACTGAACATCCACTAGATGATAAACTTCTTGCCAGAACCTAAAGCATACATAAATAAGTGCAAATAGAATTGACCATCCAACATACCCACTGACACTTGTTTCATCCACTGCAAAAGTTTTCATTGCCCCCTGCATCCGATCAAAGCTTGTACTCTTCCAGACAAAATCAACACTGAAGCCATGGTTTATATCGACAGGAACTCCCTACAAAACAGCTTATAACAGTTGGTATCAATTTGTTGAAAGGCAGATATGAAAAATTAAGCATGACTATTAGAATAACTACCTGACTAGCACGGAGCTCAAGTGCCACCTCCTCCTGTGCAGTTAACTTGATCTGAAAAAACAGAGAAGAAACTTAAGCATGTAGTATTTTTCACATCTTCACCGATAGAAATAAGGTGGAAAACTACCGACAATGAGTTGTTAACAATTGAACACAACCTAGTGATTTCAAAAACAATGAAGCATCAAATACACAAGAGGGCATACCACATGTCCAACTGACTGCCATGCTGGATGAGCAGCATCTCCAGAATAACGCAGTCGTAACTCATCACCGGGTACAAGACGCAGCTCATTGTCCTCCTGTAATGTGAGAATAATCAGTTAGCGAATTCGATGATATTTATAGACAGGTGAAACTACATTAGTCTTTTGTAGGACCTAAGATTTCTGAAATAATGTTTATAACCACTAAAAAAAATAGTTATTGTCCCCTAACTTATTTGTATATTCACTATGAACCCCATGGGTTTACTTGTATGACAGGTAAAGTCATTTTAATTAGATATTTATCTATAAGGGAATTGTTAGGTGCTAAGGGTTGAGGCTGCCCCTCCCCCCCCCCCCCCCCCCTCCCCACCATGTACCTAGTAACAAAAAAAAAAAAGACATTTATCCATAAGATTTATATTATTTATATTTAGTTATAATACCCGCAAATTTACTTAAATAACAGTTATTTCCATGTCATTGTTTTCAAATCTTAAAATTATGCATAAATAATTATATTTTAAGCTTCAACGGATATTTTCATTTAGATTCTTCAAAAGAATTAGTTTTGCACCCCCCTCCTCCCCAACAACATAAATTTCCATTCCACCCCCTGTTCATAGGAACATGTTGTCTATAGTATATATAAACGTAGAAAGTGACAACTTTTTAGACTAGAATAACCTTTTATGGTATTAATTAAATCTACCTTATCAAGAATTGAAAACCTAAATAAATTGGTCTCTAAATACATAGAATAACTATTAATAATACTAGAACTCATCATTATAAGATTTAGACAAATTTTAACTATGCTTTTTCTTTCTTTTTTTCCAAATCTTGACAATCCATTTAACATATTGTAGTATTTATTATTATTTGCTGGTTTACACATTTTATTTTATACATATCTATCTTTGCATTACTTAATTGATTGTAAACATTTGTATTATATTTTGAAAGCAATATATATCATCATTTTTTAATAAAAGAATTAACTATCAAAGTAAAACACAAATATCACAAGTTTTTTTTTCCAACTGTTATAGCAGGCTAATCCAGTTATCTAGTTTAGGATAATTAATCTCTTGATGCAATTGTTAATTTTTTTTAATTTTATTTAGTATTTTGTTGAAATATCAGAAATTTCATAAACCTATAAAAAGTTTCATGTAGATGAATGTGTAAATTTATATTGTTATTATTATATTAATTATTATTATTATTATTAAACCAACAATATTTTTATTTAATTTTAAATGTGATTTTATAAAAAAATATTAATCACATGCGAGGCACGTACACAAAAAGCTAGCTAACAAAAATACACAACAATTAGAAAATAACAAAGTACCAACGGTATAGCCAAAGAAAGAAGAAGGCACCTTTGGAAAAACAAAATATGCAATCCGCTTCTTGTTAAGACCAATGTCCCATCGGATAGTTACATTGTCCTTGCTTTGAGATTCTTTCATCATCTGGAAAAGAATTAGAGAAATATCATGCACAATAACTAAAGATGAAGCAAAGTCAAATGTATTATTTACAGTACAAACGCAAAGCTGCATACTTTATCATAATCAGCCTCAAGCTTAATTAGCGGAGCAAAAACATTTTGATACTGCAACAGAAGAAAAAATAAATATCTCATTAGAAAGCAGCCTTGAATCAATTGTTATTTCCACCAGCCTAACCATTTTTATTATCATCTTGAATTTGGCAATATTAACTACAGCATCCACCTGATATGCATCTTCATACTTCAGTGCTACAGGCTGAGGCTCATCATCAACACCAGGTTTCTCAAGATCTTCAAGAGTAGCATCAGGATTTGTTTTCCAAAGTTCTTCAACTTTATTTATTTGCTGAGCACTAATTTGGCGTGCCCTCAGCTGCTCCTGTTCAGAAGGGATCTGCATATCACAATTGCACAACATATTAAAAGGATCTTAGAACAGCATAACACTAAAGAAATAAAGGAGGACCAAAACTAACCTTTACAAGCCACTGTAGAAAGCATCTATCATCAATAAGGGGGCACCACTGGCTCAGATCCCAGTTCATGTCCTTCAACGCATTGACATTCAAGCAAGGCTCCCTACAGAGGAGAACAACAACACTTTCTGTCTTGGCTGATATAAATCCAAGAAGGAAAACATTTCGACACCCACAATTGTAGCACTCAAGTATTGTTTCCCCTAGAGGACTGTCTTTATGGAGGCAAACTTCCTTATGTTTTGCACGCACCTACAAAAAGATTCAACCAACCAACTTAATTCTAAGTAACCAACTTAATTCTAAGTGCTACGTAAAGTGGCTGCATTTCATACATCCATAAAGCATATAAAAAATATTGCTGCCCGCTAAAATTAAATAATGCTAACAAGGATTCAGAAAAATGGTAAAATTAAATAATGAATCTGGTGTCTTAAATTAAAAAATGGCATAACACATAGAATTGGCAAGTTATAATTGCAGTATAGTTGCCTTGTTGGGATATTAGAAGGTTGAAATACCATTAAAAAGTCATCATTAACCAGCATCAAATCACGTGAACAGATGACTCAAGATTTCTTTGCATTTCACTTCAGTTTAAATATTTGCACAACGTTAATAACCAAAGGAACATTAACTAACCATTGTCAGTGCAGAAATTCTTTTAAGTTAGGTAATCCACCACCGGGTACATTGCAGCATGCTCACTTTCTTACTAGTACATTGACAAAGAAATAAAACTCTAACAGTTACCTACCAGCAGAAATTTCCATCAGAAAAACAAGATGAGAAACTGCGATAAACCCAACAGAATGGATGATCTTCAAATGAATTCGCCCTAACTCGTGAAAAGATGCAATTCCCATAAATGTATTTCACAAAATTAAAGTCTATTCCTAGATTTTGTGTCCATCAACAACCTTTTTCAGGCCATGCCTTATACGCCTCCCAACAATTCAACAAGAAATACTAACTAATCGGTCCAATTAAAACAGCAAGCATGCTACGGCAGACATTATTAAAGTATTCGAACATCACTCATTCGTCAAGAAACAAATGTAAAGAGGTATACTGTTCCGGAAAAAAAATGCCAAAGAGCACCCACAAAAAAAAGTACTCACCAAGTGATTGACAATATGCGAGCCTGAAGTGTTCCCTCTGGAGTTACAAAACCACTTTCTGCATGAAGGAACATTGCACCTGACAACACAGGCTGGGTTCGAAACTCCACAATACCTACACGCATGCTCCGTAAAATCCCCTTTCCCGAATTCATTCCCATCGTCGTCACCTGTCTCCTCGAAATTCAACCCTCCCATACCAGCCACTATCCCATCGATCCCCTGGCTGTTGCTGCCAACCCCACTGCGCGCTGCTTTTGACGACACAGGGGAGGCTGCGGGAGAGTCAGAATGATGATCGGAGGAAGTAGCAGCGGCTCGGTGGTCAGAAGTTGTAGGGTCCACAGCAGAGGAAGAAGTGGCCGCAAGGGAATCGGAGGGGGTCGGCCAGACCACCGGAGAACGGAATTCGGGATAATCAAAATCAGATTCTCCTTGGGTGTTAAATTCTAGGAAAGTGTAGGCGTCAGCTCCCGTGTCTGGCTGCGATGACGTTTCAAAGAGGTTGCTCTGCTCTGAATCCATGACTATTATTAGAAATATCGACGTTCTTAGCGTTAATTTGCTGGTTCAATTGCAGATTATACGAGTATTTGAAGATTACAATAGAAAAATAGAGGGGTTAGGTTTAGGGTTAGGGTTTGGTTAGCAGAACGAATTATAGAGGGGGCGAGAAAGAAAGGAGCGGACAGAGAGAGAGAGAGGGGGGAAGGGGAGCGAATAAAGGTGCGCGCGTAGAGAGGAGGAGGAGGAGAAAGTGAATGCGTTACACGCGCTATTGATTTTTCACTGAAGCTGATCGCACATGAGACTTTTATGGCTTGGCCCGTAATGGTTGCTGGTATAAATATGAACACTCCAAGTCCTGGCAATCCGAGGGACAAAGATGTAAATAAGATAGTTGGGAGAAATATTTTTTAAATTAGGGTGATTTTAAAAATAATTTTAAAAATAAGATTTTTTTTTAATGACGCAGCTCATTGGTTTTGGTACTCTAACTTAGCGTCAAAGCACCAGCTAATTTTTTTTTTAAATATAACAATGCTGCATCATTATTTTTGGGAGCAGCTCCACGCTGCTCCTTTTGGCCAGTTGGCCTTTTTTTTAACAATTATTTATTAAAAATAAATGTAATTTTCAATTGGTTCTAAAATATATTAAAACTCTAATGTTATAATGATATATTACCGTTACAAATAATTTTCAAAATGACTAAATTTACAAATAAAATAATTTTATCTTTAGAAATAAAATATTATGAAATAATTTTATCTTAAATTTTTGTTATAAATAATTTGAAAATCCACTTAAGTAGTCTATTTTGGTATCAGAGTTGGTAAGCGGTGGTGTGACAGGGAGCAGGTAGGAGGAGTGGGATGTGGTGTGTGTCAGTGGATTGAAAGGGGGGCATCCCCTGTCAATCGAATTGGACAGGTAGTGCCGCCAGCACCTCTGATTCCTTGGTCATCCGCTTATCACGTGCTGGTCTTCCTAGTTAACCGGGCTTTGATTGTGGACCGCTGGTCTTTGTTAGGCCTTTGTCCTATGTTGAGCTTTAGGCTAAGATTGACTCAGGCCCAGTGATAATGGTTATTATAATTTGTCCCCCTAAAGGATCCAGTCGGATCAGAAGAGAAGACAGAAATAAGAGCCTTTGGTGGCTTAATTTATTTTTAAATCTCAAAGAGAGAAATTTCGAGCCTACCTTTTTGCTGCCCAACCGTTGAGTCGGTTCATTGAATCTAGGCGTTTCATCCACTATGCTCATTAATGGCATCACTTCAGTTTCATATCGATCAATAGTTGGCGCATTTAATGGCGAACGTTTTGTCAGATGCGCTCATTATGGTGATGTTTTGTTCTTCGAGTTGGTAATGCTTTGGTTCTTGGATTAACATACCACGGATTGATACATGGCTATCCCGGATTTAATGTTTGGCTTGATGAGGAAGTTTTATCTTCTTATAAATAGGTAATTTCCTTATTTTCCCATTTCTTCAAAGCCTAAAACCTTCGTAAGTCCGTAATTTCTTTTTCATCTTTCTTTTCCCATTCTTTAAAGTCTTGGTGATTTCTTCAAATTTCTTGCCATTCTTGGCAAATAAATGAATTTTACAGAGTAGTTATCCACTTCTGACTTGGAATCCCAATTTTGAACAAAGGGTCCAAAGGGTAATGCTCCTACATATTGAAAGCTTAATCACCAAGAAGGTGCGAAATGAGAAAATTCAATTGGAGCAGAAGGCTAATGACAAGCTAGAACTCCTGACGATGGATGATGTGAGTTTCTAATCGGAGAGCTCGCATTGCATTTTGCAGACCTCTCGGCTCTCCTTAAATCGTTGGATTTCCTTAGAGTATTCTTGCGCCTTAATTGAAATTGAGGGGTTTCTGGTGAAGATGGCTCCTAATGAGCTATTGGATCAGGAGGATAAAGTATTTGTGAATGAGGAATGGCTACGAGTCTTTTTGTTGTGCATCTCTTTTGATTTCAACCAATTCATCTTTTTTAAACAAGGAAATTATTGACTTATTGGAACTGAAGAGGAAGAGGATCGCAGCACTGTATAGCTTGTGTCCCATCAATTCCAACTCTACCTCGAAAACATCGAGTATGATCAAATAAAGAACCGATTGCGAATTGATTCCCAGCAAAGATGCAAATTCAAGATTAGATAGGAATTTATCTTTTCTAATTGTATTAAGTGTTTTCTTCTCTATATACTTGGAATTTAAATTAATTAAATGGAAATTTTTCAATTCCGGTCTTTTCTTTTTAATTTTTTACTTACCGCATTGCAATAGTAATCAAACGGAATTATTTTCTAATAAAGAATGTCTAAATTTAACATTTCACTTATCTTAAAAGACTTAAGAAAATTTTTCTTTTGTTTACTTCAAGTTTAAAAAGCAAATAGTCTGATCGAATAACATGATCAGTTTGTAAATTAAATTGGGAATGAATGTCAATCAATGCAAATAATTGTGTTATAACTTCGCGAATTAGATTGGGAATAATCATTAAAGCTGCTATGCAAATAATTCGATCGAATGTAACCTTTGTGAATTAACTTAGGATGTCGCCAAGCTCATATGAGCAAATAAGTACATTGAGTTAATTTTGTAATAGCTTTAAACATAATCATCAAGAAATGCAAATAATCAGATCGGATGTGGCTTTCACAAATTAACTTGGGATGACATCAAGTTTAACGGATAAGCTCATTGAGTTGATTTTGCAATAGCTTTGGGAATAATCATTAAGGAATGCAAATGATCTATTTTAATTGGAATATATTTTGCAGTTTCTTGGAAAAAATCTATAACTTGTATATTCAATAATCAATTTAATCGGAATACAATGTTATAATAAGTAATTTTACTAAGAACCTTGGAAATTTCTCAAGGTCCTTCCCTGTTGGACATAATCTGTTAGGATAGTTTCAGCTTTCAGGAGTTTGTCGACTTCATTAAAATGAATTTTTTCGATCGGAAGCATGTTTTCTTAGCTTTTGTCTGACGAAGTGAGATTCAGATCGGCATTGAGTTTGTTTGTGATGTCCTTTGGGTCAATGTTAAAGATATCTTCTGATTTATTCTCCCTTTCATAACTTTCTCTCAACTAGCTCTTTTTGTAGACTGCTATTTTAGCTCTAAGCTAAAGGAGAAGTTCTACCGATCCTACCACTAAAACGGTGGCATGCCAAGCCTGATCAGTGGGGTGGTAATTAGTTTTTGTGGATAGTGCTATCCCCATTTATGTTGATGCTTCTCTTTGACTTTTTCCTCTTCAACACGCATTTCTTCAATTATGAGTGTGACTGACCCCTCGATGTGCTTGTGGTTTTCGTTGTGCCAGTTCATCATTAGCATGGATCATGGATCATTTTGACCTAACTCGATACAAGTGGATGGAGAACAGTTTGTCCTTTGCTTGAAGCACCCACTTCTTTTTCTTTCTTATCGGGGGGATAGCATAGAGCATTATTTCTCTTGTTGGAACAAGAGGAGGTTCTGAGGTTCTGTTAGCTTTCCTATGCGGAGCGCATCCCTCGAGCCTTCAGGATTCAAAAGGAGTTTTCGTTGGTCCTCCTGTATGTATTAGTTCAGATTATATTTATACTTAAAAATTTCTAAATAAGTACTTATCTATTTGCTTTGATTTCACAGCTTCCATAAATCTTCAAGAAATGTCGAGGAGGGTTGTCGAAATTGTCAAGCAGAGGAGAGAGGCTGGGATAAAGAAGAGATTGATCCAAAGAGGTGATGAGTCTGTTCAGACCACTATATATTAGTGGGCGAGGAGAACTCATCAGCCAAGGGCCGATTGGCTTCGTGTAGTTGCTTAAAGAGTAAACTTTTCCTATTACTTTTCCTCCAATTCAGTTGCTTATGAGCATATAAAAGAGATCACAACATTTGTGTCATTCCTGAGTGTTTTCTCTAATCGGAGAGTGTCCATGGAGCCTAAGGGTTTTTCAGTTCAGGCCTTTTTGCAGAGACAATTTCTTCTTTTGAAAGGCACGATTTGAGGAATAGTGTTATGAAAAGTTATTGATCGATATCCTCTTTCTTCAAAAATTATCGATTATCGCTTAGATGACTAAAGTATCTTTAAAATGAGATTTCAAATCGCCTGCGCCTTCGGAAGATATAGTCACAGCACCTTCAAGGAATATGGTCATATGTGGTCTCTTCCTGGATTTAATTGAGAAATATGCGCTGGTGCTATTCTTTTCTCCTCCGTGCGATGGTCCCCTAACAATCGTGTCAATCATTTCAACTCTCAAAGTCCGCCCGATCCACTCTTTTGGTACGGGCTCAGATTTTTTTTTTTTTTGCATTGGCCCCACAAATCTATTCAAAAACCTAGCTTGCAAGAGTCTTTCTATCTCTTCCTTCAGCGAGTTACATTCATCCGTCACGTGACCAATTTGCTCTTGTCCCTCAGAGCATACGTCCGGTTGGATATCTTCTTTGGCCAATTGACCTTGCTATGATTTTCCTTAATCCACATCAAGATGCTGCCAGGATTAGAGTTAACCAGGGTATAGGTTCATTTCGAATTATTAACATGGCTTTTGAACCTTCCTTACTTAGAGTCTTTCCTCTTACCTGAACTCCTGGACGCCGATGTCCTCTTAGGGGTCTTAATTTTCTACTTTGGCCATCTGATCGGATATTATAGTCTGTCTGCTACGCTTGGTGAAAATTGCAAATGGCCGACCATACTCAACGGATATTACAATTGATCGACCATATTTGGCTAGTATTGCAGCCTCTCAACTAAGCTCGACCTTTTTCTGTCAGCTCTGATGGCATCATTCAGTGGGATGAACTACTTAGCTCTGTCTATCAAGTTGGTGAAGTCTATCGGTGACCTAGTCATGATGGACTCAAATAGGGGCTAGCTGTAGACATCGGATCCCGAGGCAGCCCAAACCAGGATTACCCAGTGATGAAATTAATGTCTGCCCACAGGCAAGAAGATTCGAAGTGATGGTTTCCTTATAAAAATTGAAAAAATAATAATAAAAAAATAAATAAATATGGTTGAAAGTAATGGTATTCGTGTCAATTTTAGTTTTTTTTTAAAAAAAATTCAGCAGTCGGCTCGAGCTGGCGTGCAGTGTGTGGGGCCGTCACCCGCCAGTGCACAGCGCGCAACCACTCGTGTGCCTAATGGGCAACCCTCGCTAGGCACTCCCGTCGCTCGCCCCCTGGGTGCCGTTTTCAGTAGGGATGAGCAAAAAAATCGATGGACTCGGTTAACCGAAAAAAAAATCCGAAACCGAACCGATGGACTGGTTAACTGATTGTAATGGACTGATTAATGGTTAGTGTTTTAAAAAATCGATATTAATGGACTGGTTAATAGTTTTGACTCATGTGACAGGTAAACCGAACAGAAACCAAATTTTTAATTAATTTATTAATTGTTTAATATATCCATATTTTTTTTATTATTTTTTGATTTATCAAATTTTCAATAATGAAAATCAGAATATATTCGAAAAGTTATATAATAATTTATCCTAATTAAAGGTGATCATGTACTTTTTTTCATTATACTAATTATTTTGAAAATTTTAAACTTTTTTAATTGGCTATTAGTAAGTATAACAATTTATCTAATTAAAAGTGATTATGGACCGGTTAATTAATTTACTTATTAAATATTAATTTTTAAAAACAAATTTGCTTATATCCACCAAATATTTTTATTTTAACAACAATAATGTTATATTATAGTGAAAAAATTTTAATTTTTAAGTACTTTGAACATTTTTATTTTATTTATTAATACATTTTATAATTATAGTGGTTAACCGAAAAATGTTGGGTAACCGGTCCGAAAATTCGAAATCGATGGATTGATTAACCGATAGTAACGGACTGTTTAATGGTTAGTGTTTTGAAAAATCCGATATTAATGGACTGATTTTTTTTTGGCCCAGTTTTCGGCCGAAATGTGTGATTTTTTGCCCAAAATTAATTTTTTTCACCTTTTTTTTTGGATTTTAAAGGTTTTTTCCATATTTGAAATTTAAATAAGGAATTTTTTGATTTAATTAAGGATATTTTTCCTTAATTAATTAGGTTTTCCTTGGAAAACTTAAGAGAATTTTAAGGAATTTATTTTGGGCAATTTTCTTCTCTTTTCTAGAGTTGTAATTTTTCTTCTTTTCTTTAGTTTTGCAAGTTTATTCTCTTTTCTTCTTCAAGAGGCAAAAAATCTGAATTTTTCGGGGATTTTCTTTTCAATAAAATTTCTTCAAAAGTGAGAAAAAGAAAGAAGCAATTTTCTTGGTGATTTTCTTTTCCAATAGAATTTCTCCAAAGAAATTTTAAGAGAATTTTCTCCATCAAAAATCATTTTTGAGATAAAAAGAATAATTTTTTGTTCTTGAGATTCAACTTTTCTTCCATTTTTTTCTTCGAACAATTTTTTTTGCAATTTTTCTTTTTAAAGAAAAAGTTTAAATTTTTATTTTTCTAATTCTATTTTTACGAATTTAGACAAGAAAATCAGCCATTTTTTTTTCATTCATCAAATCAAATTTTGAGAGTAAATATTCTAAATTCGAATTGATTTTATATTTTTTTATTATTTTTTATTTATAATCAAGTCATCACCATGTAGATTTGTAGATTTATGATATATTTATTTGTTTTATGTGATTTTGGCCATAAATTTAATATTATTTTATTTTATTTTTATTTATTTGATTGTTCATTTTATTATTATTATTATTGTTGTTGTTGTTGTTGTTGTTGTTGTTATTTTTGTTGTTATCATCATTATTATTATTATCATCATCATCATCATTATTATCATTATTATTATTATTATTATTATTATTATTATTATTATTATTATTATTATTATCATAATTTATATCTTTATTTGTGTTAATTTGTTAATATATTAATTTATTTGTTTTATTATGTCATGTAATTTATTTGTCATCTATAATGAATTTTTTATTTATTTTCATTTATTATTTATTATTTTATGTGTTTAATTGATTTTCTTAATTTAATTACTAATATTAATTTTATTTGTGTTTATTTTTTGTTTCAATACTTATCTATTTATGTCTTGAGCGCACTTGAAATTGAAGAAGGAGATCCAACAGATTTATTATTTTCATTGTATTTATTATTTTTCATTTATTTATTTTTTTAATTTATTTTTCATGTAACTAGTAATAAAATTATTTATTTTATAGACGTTTAATTAAAAATCACAAAAATATTTTTATTAATAAATTGAGTTTTCCTATCAATGAGCATAAAGCTGTTCTGCCCATTGATCCAAGAAGGGAAAGGATCCCCAATCCCAATGAGGATTTTGTGATGGAGGATGCAGTTGAAGAGCCAATAATCTATCAAACCGTGAGGGGTAAAGCACCTAGGGTGGAGGATGAAGCAATGAGAGGAATGAGATAACAAATTGAGGCGATCACCCGCTTGTTATCTGATGGAAATGGGATTAATCCTGAGGATAGAGATTTAGGGGATGAAGAGCTACTACCCCAAAGGTTCAAGATGCCGGAGCTGCCGAAGTTCGATGGTACTTCGGACCCATCTACACACATTAAGCAGTATACCCTAGTGATGAAGGGCACAAGATTGATTAAGAAGCAGAAGGTGGAATATTTTTGCCTTAGTCTGGTGGGTCCGGCAATAAACTAGTATCATGGGTTAGACAGGAGGTCCAAGGAGGATTGTGACTTAACTGAAAAGTTCTTAAAGCAGTATGACTGCAGCATGAGAATGGAGGTCATCTTAAAGGACCTTGAACTCTTACAGCAAAGGAATGATGAGTCATTCCATAAATACCTTACCGGAAGGGGGAATAGGGTCATGGAGATGAAACAAAAACTTGACACCGCTGATCAGATCAGGTTATTCATCAAGAACTTCTGTCCTTACTTGAGAGACTTGCTCAACTTTAAGGGGTTCAGAGATTGGGAGTCGCTTAAAGACATTGATGTAGAGGCTGAAGGGGCTTATCCAGCAAAGAAAGCAAGCCAAAATAACGTTGCTAGGAAAGGTTATGGGAACCAATCAGGATACAAGTCGGGTGGTGCTAGAAGCAGTAATGGTAGAAATGGAAAGACGGCTGAGGTTTCAGCTGCCGAAGTGGGGTAGGGCCAGAGGCACTTTTCTAATTTGGGCAAGTCTCTGTCCTGGGTATTGGAGAGATTGACAAAGGAGGGTAAGTTGCGACCATTACCACCTAGGCCAGCCATGAATCAGGGACAACAGGGCACACAGAGGTGATCAATATTGTGCCTATCATCAGCATACTGGGCATTTGATAGATTACTGTTGAACTTTGAAGAATAAGATCCAAGATCTTATTGACTCTAAACAGATCATGGATCCTAAAAAGGGAGAAATAAAGAAGAAGTTGGGCTATAATGCAGTCCTCCGTTCTGTGTACATTGATCGAGTCTGGTCTATCCGAGTGGCATGTTTCATAAGAGTTATATGGAGATGAGTATGTTGCTATCACCCGTCGGGAAGCGAGTGAAGAAGGGAATCCCGTGGCGGCGGTAGATTATTGATCCACTAGTGAGAGTAGAAAAGAAGATAATGTTTTTTAGATGCTTTATTTTTTTTTATTCCAAGAACTTCTTATGACAATGTTTGCATTTTCAATAAGATGAACAATTTTGCTTATTTATGTGGTGTTTCTAATGATTTTATTTCACATGATCACGATGTATTCATTTTTTGACATTAATTCAACTAATATAACTGCATTTAATCTCGAGATTTTGGAAAAGTCAAAGAAAATCTTGATAACATCTAATATGACTCCTAAAGAGAGGAAGATTTTAAGAGATTCTAAAAAAAAGGCCTTTGGCTGGACTTGGAATGACATGTTGAAAATTGACAAGAACAAATGCCGCGCGGTTAAAAATCGAAAAAAGACGACCTCGCTAAAATTGGGCGCTCTGCCAGGGTGAAAATCGAAAAAAAACATCTTGGACAAAAATTAAGGGCTAAGAGAAAATCTTCAATCATGAAAACCTGAGAGGGCTGATTGATAACATGAGTTTGATGCTTACATGATTTATCCCGAGATTAAAAGAGGTCTTGTATTTTTCGAGTTGATGCCAAATAAGGATCATGTGCGATAAAATCAACTGAAACATATGCATTTATGCGGTGATATACTGGTATGATCAGAACGGTTTACTTTGCATGATCAAAGTTATCTAGTTCCTGCCCTCTACTTCTCTCCCTACTCAGGTGCTTCAGTTGATTCATCTTGTTATCAACTGTGAAGCCAATCCTACAGCATCTTTGTGAGGAGAATCAAGCTCATACAACCATGGTCTAGGGTGTAAGTTCATGTTAATCGCCTTTGGAGGATCTCCAATAACAGTTTCATCCTTTCTTATAATTTGCAAAAAAAAAAAAAAATGGAAAGCCGTTAAAGACGAAAACCGTAACTGGCCCTCTGACCAAAAATTAGGCAAAAGAATAGGGTAAAAACTTGAAAAAAAAAAGTCGTTGGATTGGGTTGGATCCATTCCAGGCAAAAATAAGGCACAGGATTATGTGAAAATCCGGAAAGGACGCATTTCCCTCTAAGAAAAGCTAGTGTGAAAATCCACAAGGGACACACTACCTTAAAAAGGTGACTACAGGTATCAGATGAGAACCTCACAACCTAAAGGCACGAAATCCAAAGGTAATTCTAAAGGGCATCGGTCCTCCTGCAAATTGGTATCGCCGCCAAATTCACTTAAATGAATTCTTCGTCCTACATTTCTGCATAACCCATTCATTTCACGTGCATACTCACTATTTTTCCTGCATATTTGGCTTTCTAGTTTTGTAGTAAGAGAGATTTAATGCAGACGTTAGCAAAAGGAGAGTGGCTACATTAATCCAAGCATTAGTCTAAAAATCAACCAGGGGGCAATCAACCGAAGGCCTCTTAGGGGCACCACTTCAAATCTCATAAGGGTTAGCACGATGGCGACACTACCATTTTACGGAAGGTTAGCACGACCATGGCACTACCACTTCAACAAGGGTTAACACGATGGTGGCACTACTATTTTACAGAAGGTTAGCACGATTACGGCACTACCACTTCAGAAGGGTTAGCATGATGACGGCACTACCACTCCACAGAGGATTAGCACGATCAAGGCACTACCACTTCAAATCTTAGAAGGGTTAACATGAAGGCAGCACTACCATTCTATAAAAGGTTAGCACGACCACGGCACTACCACTTCAAAAGGGTTAGCACAATGATTGCACTACCACTCCAGGGAGAGTTAGCACGATCACGACACTACCACTTCAAATCTCAGAAGGGATAGCACGATGGCAGCACTACCATTCTACGGAAGGTTAGCACGACCACGGCACTACCACTTCAACAAGGGTTAGCATGATGGCGCATTATCATTCCATTAAAGGGTAGCACAATTGTAGACACCGAGTCCTGAGACAGCCTATACCAAGATTACCCAGTGATGAAAATGATACTTATTCACAGGCAAAAAGATTAAAAGTGATGATTTCCTTATCGAAACCTCCTTTTTGAATAAAATTTTTTATTTTGTTTTAAAGTTTGCGGGGGCCCGCCATCGCGGGCTGTGCGACATGCGAGAAGCGGCTCCTGCGGGCAAGAAGCAGTGCTCGTGGGAAGCAAGCGAGGTGCAGTGCACGGGCAACGAGCGAGGCCTCACGCGCACAGCGTGCAGCCTCCCGTGCGGCGTGCGGCCTCTCGCGCGAGAAGTCGTACCTTGTGACGTACGCGGCCTCACAAGGGCCGCACACGAGGTGCGGGCTCGCGACGTGCGGCCCTCCTTGAGGCCGCACGCGAGGTCGCACCTCTTGCATGCGAGGCTAGGCCTGCCTCGCGCGAGGCCGCACCTCGTGCGTCCCCTACCTCGCGCGAACTCTGCTTTTTTCTGGTTTTTTCACTATATTTCAGTTTCAATTAAACTAAAATTCTTTCCTGATTTTTCCTAAAGGATAAAACTAGATTTCTAAAAGGATAATTAGGACTTTAAATAGGATTAAAACTCCTAAAAACCTAATTTTTACAAGAATCATATAAAAAGAAAAAAAACACCTAGAAAAGGGGAGAGCATTTAGAATGGCGATCAAAAACTCCGAGAAAAGAGAAAAATATTTTCTTAGTTTTCTTAAAAAATTCTAATTGTTCTTAAACCAAAGAAATGTTTAAGAATCAATTTTTCATCATCTGTTTTAAAAGAAATAACAGTGTTTGATTTCAAATTGTTGGCAATAGATCCAAGTTTTCTTAATTCTCATTTATCAAATAGTTGACGGGAAATCATCACTTCCTTATTTTGCAGCCAGAATCATACCTCTAAGGGTAAATATATGGGCTTGAGCTAACTCTTCTCTTTTCCTATTTTTGTCGTTCACTTGTTTTCTCCACTGTAAGTTTGCTGTAAATTGTTATTAATTCGTTTGTTGTTTGTCCGTTATAATTAACATAAAATTTAGATTAATTTGATTAACTTATTTACGGGATGCATACAATATAATTTAATTCTTTAGAATACCCTGTAATAACTTTACTTGTTATTTAATTCTACTTTTGATCATTATCCCTCCTATTAATTTCCCGCATAATTTTCGCCAAGCATTATTTCTTCTAATAATTGTAAATGTTTTTCTCAATTAAGATTGTTTACTGCATTTGCTTCATTTAATTGTTTATTTCTATTGTATCGTATTTTGTTCATTTGATTTAAATTGCTTTATTTTTATCATATTATTTATTTTGTTTGGTTCACTGAATTTTTATTATATTTGATCCAATTTGCTAACATTATTTTTATTCTTGTTTTTGCCATCCACCAAACTTGTTTATTTCACTGTGAGTAATGTTCAGTTGCGAGCTGGAAAATTAAGAGACTAGGAGTTTTCAAGTTCTGTTTGCATTTTAATTTTTGTTATCTTATTTGTTTAGTATATTTTATGCAAAATAGTATTTTGAATGCGCTTAATTTATAAAAACTTGCGTTTTCTACAATAATAAAAATTGAGATTTTTATTAATAAAATGGGACAAATGTCCTGATTTTAGCTAATAAAATGTTGCTTTCAAAAGAAAAATTAATGTTCATAAAATGGAATCACTCATCCCGGTTTTCACAATAAATGCCCAAAGACAATTCTCCAATTTTTAAGTTAATACAAAAGAACAAATGTTCCTAAAATCTAATAAATATCCCAATTTGTGTATGATGTATTTTATTTTATTCTTTCTTATTTGTGCCATTTTATTTTGGGCCCTTGTAATTAATTTTGGGGCAATTTTGTTTCCTTTTTCTTTATTTATGCTTTTATTATTTTGGGGGATTATTCTATCCTATTTTTCACTTGTAATTTATTTATCGCTTTCTTTATTGTTTTCTTTATTGCTTTCCAAAGATGCTTGAAATGCGCTTTAGTTTTATTACATGATCGTGTGAGAGGGAGATAAAATAATTAACTCTAAAACTCAATCATATAACATTAACCAAAGGTATAAATAAGAGTGAGGTCCCGAACTCTCTCTGGTTTTGGCCTCATAAGGTTAGAATTCATTTTCCAATATTTTATTTGGTGCCGACTCCATGATACCTATCTTATGATTCCCAATAGACGCCCTCGTAGGTTGATTGCCAACGATGGAATAGGGGTGATTCCCTGTCCATTGCGAAGCGACCAGCTTTCACGAGTTTTAATGAACTTCTATCTTGTCTCGGGTCCTAAAAACGGACTTTCGAGAATGACCTGGATACGTGAGTGGGGTTCCTCGCGCGTCAAACGATATAGACACTGGCTCCCGAGGTGGTCCAAGATCAAGATTACTCGATGATGAAAATAAAGATCGATTCATAAGCAAGAAAATAGGAATTGATCGTCTTCTTGTCAAGTTCATTTGTCTGTTTCAAAATGCCTTTAATGTTTTTTTTGGAAAAAAGGTTATTTTTTGGGGTTACGTGCGAAAGGCGCGCACGCGTCGGTCTAGCCGGTGTGGAACACGCGAACAGGCAGCTGCCCCTATCGCGCACATGAGCGAGGGGCGTTGCACCCTGTCGCGTGCTTGGCGAGGGGTGCTCCCCCTCACGCACGAGATCGCCCGCCCCGCAGGGGCAGCCGGCGCGCGAGACGCCTCTGCACGAGCCCGCCCGGCAGGGGTGGCCTGTGCCCGTAAGGCAGGCCCTTATGCGAGGGCGTCCCTGTACACGGGCCGCCGCACAGCAGCCCCGTGCAAGGCCGTTGTTGGGTTACATCGGAATAATTCAAATTAAACACAGCGGAATAAAATTGAAACCCGAAACAGGATCCAAGTATTTTCGATTGATTCAAAAGGAAGAGATTAAAATTTACTAACCTTTAGAATGAAATTAACTTCTTTAATTCAGACTTTAGGTGCTGCTTCAATCACGAACACCCTCTACCGGTATCCACACGACGAACCGATGAACAAAAGTTCGCAGGGGTGCTAGCTCCCTTGGGTGCGAATGGATTTTTCTTTTCTTTCTTTCTCAAAGAAGAATGGTGGCTAGGGTTTTTCTTTCTTGAGAAAATATGCAGCCACTCTCAATCTCTTATTCCTTGGAAAAACGTGATTTTTTGGTTTGATAAGGGTTAATCACCTTTTTATTAACCTATATCTCATATATATCTGTATATATATTTTCAAATCCTCTTTCTCTTAGGAAAAGATAAATAAGGATATTATCTCTTCATTCAAAATAAGAGATATTTACCTTATATATATATATATATATATATATTTATTTCTTATTCAAAATAATAAGAAATATTATATTAATACATACTATTATCTCATATTCAAAATAAGAGATATATGCATATGTACATATATAAATATATATAAATATGCAATTTTGAAATTAAATATAAATGCCTATATTTATATTTTATTCCGAAATAACCTTATAAAATCCATTTTGTTCATTTTGGTCTTGGTGTGTGACCCAATAGGTTTATATTATGTTGGCAGTGGGCCTAATCTCATAATAAGCCCACAAGTCATAATTGGTCTCTAGCAAGACATTATGACTACCCAAATAATATAAATATCGTTAGTTCGATTTTAACCTGACAACAGAATATGTTATTATCCTTTTGTCATATGATATCTTGTTTGAACATAAGTCATGGTCCATGTCAAACTTAAATTGCTCAAACATATAATTTCTCAATCACTAAGTAGACTGATAAATTCAAATGACATTGATCACACTATCAATTCATTTGAGCACGACCATGCATTTTACAGTCCTACTTATCGAGGGGCCCAATAGATATCTCTCTCATAAGAGAGGGACAAATTCCATCTTGATTATTCATTTTCCTCTGCATAAATCTCATTATGTCCAATCATAACCTTTATAATTATCCGATTAAAGATAACGTTTGATTACGTCAAAACATAATGTTCCTTATGTAGGAAACCATGATAACCTCAGGTCAAAGAATTCAATAACATATCTATTATAAGATCACTTATGACACTATCCCATGAAGTGATCTTATAGTGGGTCTATCCAGTACTTTGTTCTCTAGCAAGTACTTATAGATTTGATTTATATCAACATATATAATCATCCCATGATTATCAATGCAAATCTATATTAGTCTTAATTTATCTTTATGCCCTTTAGTGATAAATGACTAGGGACAACATGAATAACATTGTTATTCATAAACATTACAATAATGTAACATGCCAATAATATTAATGTGAAGAAAACCATTATATAAATGTAAATGTAATGATTACATCAAGGTCCAAATGTTTGGCCTAGGGTATAACCACTAACAATCTCCCACTTGCACTAGGCCCAATCATACATATATCTAATACCCATTGACCTAGTATGTCCATCATGTTTGGCTTGTGGGAGAGCTTTGGTAAGTGGATCAGCGATGTTATCATCAGTAGGTACTCTGCATATCTTGATGTCTCCTCTCTCAATTATTTCTCTAATGAGATGGAAACGCCTGGGTATATGTTTTGATCTCTGGTGAGATCTGGACTCCTTAGCCTGTGCAATAGCACCATTGTTGTCACAATAAAGATCCACTAGGTTGCTGATACTAGGTACTACTCCCAATTCAGCAACGAATTTCTTGATCCATACTGCTTCTTTAGCTGTATCTGATGCTGCTATATACTCAGCTTCTGTTGTAGAATCAGCGACAGTGCTTTGTTTAGAACTTTTCCAGCTTACAGCACCTCCATTTAATACAAACACATATCCTGACTGCGATCTAAAATCATCTTTGTCAGATTGGAAGCTTGCATCTGTATAACCATTTATTACTAGCTCATATTCCAATCCTCCATATATTAAGAATGCATCCTTAGTTCTTCTTAAGTACTTAAGGATATTCTTAACAGTTGTCCAGTGACTTTTACCGGGATCTGACTGGTATCTACTCGTCATGCTCAAAGCATACGAAACGTCTGGTCGAGTGCATAACATGGCATACATGATTGATCCTATAGCCGAAGCATAAGGAATTATACTCATGCGATCTCGCTCATCAGATGTCATTGGACATTGAGTCTTGCTAAGAGTAATGCCATGAGACATTGGCAAAAATCCTCTTTTGGAATTTTGCATACTGAATCTATATAGCACCTTATCTATATAAGTGCTTTGATTTATACCAATTATCCTTTTAGATCTATCCCTATAGATTTTAATCCCAAGGATATAAGCAGCTTCGCCCAAATCTTTCATTGAAAAAGATTTCCCTAACCATTCTTTTGTCTTTTGCATGATAGGGATGTCATTTCCAATGAGTAATATGTCATCGATATATAACACAAGAAACATCACATTGCTCCCACTAACCTTCTTGTATACACAAGGTTCATCCTCATTTTTGATAAACCCAAACTCTTTGACTGTTTCATCAAAACGAAGATTCCAGCCCCAAGAAGCTTGCTTCAATCCATAAATGGATCATTGCAGCTTACATACCTTCTTAGAATTTTCAGGATGGACAAAACCCTCAGGTTGTGTCATGTACACATCCTCAAGTAAGTTTCCATTAAGAAACGCTGTTTTCACATCCATTTGCCATATCTCATTGTAGACACCGAGTCCTGAGTAAGCCTAGATCGAAGTTACCCAATGATGATAATTGCCTTCACAGGCTTAAAAGGTTAAAAGTGATGGTTTTCTCGTCAAATTTGCATTTTAGAGTGACAAATTAGAAAATAATAAAAAAATATTTAAAAAATTAATTTTAAAAAATGGGGGCTTAAAATTATAGTGTTTTTAGTCAACTTAAAATAAAATAAAAAAAAAAATTTCGGACATCGAGTGTTGGGCGCGGCAGCGCGCTAGGCGCGATATGGCGACGCGCAGCGTCGCCAATGCTGCGCGTCGTTAAAAAGCGACGCGCAGCGTTGTGCGCACTGCGCACCGCACCGCTCGATTTCCGTGCCTCTGCGCGCGGATTTCGCGCAGCCTTGCTGCGTGAGGCCCGTCGCTCTATAGCGACGGGTGGCGTCCCTCATCCCTTGGCCGTCGGTATAGGGTCTGATACCCAAAAATCCGATTTTTCAGCCCTTTTTCCGATTTTTTCACCCAAAAAATCCGTTTTTTGTCCCATTTTTTTTGGGTTTTGACTTCAAATTAAATTCAAAAATATTTTTTTAGATAATTAATTAATAAAACTTGATTTTATCATTAAAAATAAAAGAATTTTGTGTTAAAATAGGTTTGTTTTCCTTAATTAAATTAGGGCAACCTATTTTATTTTATAAAAACTTTATGATGAAAAATCAAGGGGAGCCTCCACACATTTTTTAGACCTAAAAAATTTCCAGAATTCTTCTTCTATTTTCTCTTAAAAAATTTCAGATTTCTTTTTATTAAAAAGGTTTAATTGAAATTGAAAGATCAATTTTCAATTGTTGATTATTCCAATTAATTTCTTTGTTTTTCTTCCATAAACACAAGAAATTAATCATCACTTTGACATCAATTTCTTTTCAATCTTAAGCATACAAATCAATTCCTTTGTTTTTCTCCATAAACAAAGAGAATTAATTTTATTGCTAAATTATTCTTTCAAGCAATTTTCCGGAAAATTATTACTTTTCCTTCATCAAATCCAATACTCTGAGGGTAAATATTCTAGGCTCAATTACTATTCTATTTTATTTTTTTATTTAATTTATTCATGTATATTTTATTGTTTTTATTGATTTATTTATTGTTTTCATCTATTCATTTGTTGTATTCATCTTATATTTGTTCCATTTAATTGTTTATATATGATTTGATTTTTATTCGTGTGAATATTGTTTTCTTTTAATTCCTAACATGTAAATGATTTTATTGTGATTCCTAATTATTTTTAACATCCAAATAATTAACTTAAATTAATCTTTTTGCCATGTAAATAGTTTATATTAATTATGAACACATCAATTAACCTTGTTATATATCATTATTATTTTCATCATTCATTTGTTTACTAATTTTTATTATTCTTTTTATCATTGTTACATGATTTGATTATTATTTGTTTATTTATTCATTTATTATTTTTCACTTATCATCATTATTTTCATCATGTGTATATTTTCATGTACTAATTAATTAACATATTATATTTTATTTTCATCACATCATTTGATCATTTGTCATACATAATGCATGTTTCTCATTTATTTTGGTTTGTTAACATTTTGATTCCATTATCATTCTTTTCATATCATCTTATTTCATTTTAATTCATTATTTTGTATATTTAATTGATTTAATTGATTCAATTACTAACATTATTTTATTTGTATTTTGTTTTTTATGTCTAAACTCATTTTTTGATTGGGCGCTTTCGCGAGCACACGTGGAGGTCCAAAAGGCTCGCTCGGAATATTTATTTTTCTTCATTTGTAATATTTTGTTTATTTGGCTTTTTCCTATTTAGTTTTGCCATATAATTTTCTTGTAAAATTGTTTATTTAGGCCCGCTAGAAAGAAAGTCACTAAACCATATTTATTAATTAACTTGGTATTTTTTCTAAATAAAAATGGGACCAATGTCTCAATTTTCTCCATCCAACATCATCACATAAAAATTTTGATAATGATGCATGCGAGGACCAAAGTCCTCAAAATAAGCAATACCCCAATTCGTGTATGTATCGCACATTTATAAAGGGAGTTGTATTCTGCTCCTTGTATTATTGTAATTTACCGCCTTTTGATATTTACTTGCTCATTTATGGCTTTCCAAACATGAATAAATGCGCCTTTAATCAATTGCATCGTGTGGAGAGAGAGCGAATCAATGATATTTAAAATTTGATCATAAAACAATCGAGGTAGAAATAGATGAGAAATCCCGGAACCAGCTCTGGTCTTTGGGCTTAAAGAGGCTAGAGGTCTACCCTCCAAGACACCTTTTTGTGCCACGAGACTTTAGCGCTAATCCTAGGCTCCTTAGGGCGAGAGGTTTACCTTCCAAGACCCCTCTGGTTGGCCCAAAATGGATACCAAGCGCAGTCTTAAACTCTCCGAGGCGAGAGTAACTTTCCCAATATTTTATTGGGTGGCGACTCCATGATACCTCCTTGTTGCCCAACATAGACGCACTTGCGATTTATCGCAAGCTGTCAACGGACCCACAAATGCCCCGATCGCCCTCAAGCGGGCGGTCCCATGAGCGACCGCGGGGATCCGGCGCGCATCACAGTGGCGACTCCACTGGGGACATTTATGGTTCGAGATTTCGATTTGAAAATATCTCGCTTAACATTTATGATTAAAATTTAATTCATAAATTCGCTTTCTCTCAAAATTGCATTCGCATATCATTAGAGCCTTAGAATATGCTAGTTTGGTCCCTCTTTTAGCCCCGGTGCGTTCCCGAAATACTACCCTATTTTCACTCAATTTAGGGAAGTGTTAAGGATAATCACCAGCCCAAGCCTCGTACCATTATGGTATATTAAATGGTGACCCGATTGGTCGTTACGCTCGTGATAAGCTAGACCCGTCGGCAGGAATCATGCTTAGGTAGCCCTAAAGTAACACCGCCCCATGACCAAAGCTCATGTAATGGAAATAGTCACTTCCCCTAGGTGGTATGAACCTTAATACTATGCTTACTATATGGATCATTTTGTATTGGACAAACCTAAATAATCTGATTGGTCACCTAATCAAAGGCTTTCATGCCCCGATAGGCCCATGTCAACTTGTTCGGGCTGCCTAAATACATAACGATCATAACCCATGTGCTTGCACATTAGATAAGAGATGTTACGATGCCGGTTCTTCACCGAGCACCATACGCGTCCATTGGGTTCCCCGCTAACCTATGGATTAAGCCCACCTAGGAAAGAGACCGCATTACCTCGTGTGTGGGAGTAATAAGGTTGGAAGGCTTTACTTGCTTGCATGTGATTGTAAATGTTGCATAGCTCACTATCATGCATTGTATATGTCATTCATGCATCATCCTAACAATTTAATTTTTTCAGCCATCATAGATTCATCTAAGTGGACTAGAGGTTCCGACGGTCGGCTAGTAAGGACAAATCTGCTCTTTGAGTTGCCGGAACTAGTGTCTGACTGGGATTCTGAGTCATCCTCATTAATCAGTGAAACCTCTGTAGAACCACCAATGGCAGAAGAAACCGGAGCACTGACCACTCAAGACCTAGCTAGGAGGCTAGAGGACTTCGAATGGAGAGTGCTAGACATGATGGGCGCCATGGCTGAAAGGATTGCCCATCCGCCTGCTGCCCCATCGAGCCAAGAAGGGAAAGGATTCATAACCCCAACGATGATTTCCTGATGGAGGAAGAAGAAGAAGAGGTGCCGATAGTCCACCAAGCTGCGAGGCCCAGAGCACCCAGAATAGAGGATGAAGCTTTAAGAGGTATGAGACAGCAGATCGAAGCTATCACCCGCATGCTATCAGCTGGAAAGGGGGTCAACCCAGAAGACAGAGATCTGGGGGATGAAGAGTTGCTGCCCCAAAGATTCAAGATGCCCGAGCTGCCGAAATTTGATGGCACCTCTGACCCATCCGCCCACATCAAGCAGTACACTCTGGTCATGAAAGGCACAGGGCTGAGCAAGAAGCAGAAGGTGGAATATTTCTGCCTTAGTCTGGTGGGCCCGACAGTTGACTGGTACCACGGGTTGGATAGGAGGTCCAAAGAGGATTGAGACCTTTTGACCGAAGAATTCATGAAGCAGTACGACTGCAGCACTAGGATGGAGGTCACCCTAAAAGACCTCGAGCTTCTACAGCAGAAGAATGATGAGTCATTCCATGAGTACCTTACAAGATGGAGAAACAGGGTCATGGAGATGAAGAGGAAGCCTGACACTGCAGACCAGATTAGGCTGTTTATCAGAAACTCATGCCCTTACTTAAGGGACTTGCTCAGTTTTAAGGGGCTCAAGGACTGGGAGTCGCTTAAGGATATCGCTATAGAAGCTGAGGCGGCTTACCTGGCAAAGAAAGCAAGCCAAAATAACTTTGCTGGGAAAGGCTATGGGAACCAGTCGGGATTCAAATCAGGAGGTGCCGGGAGCAGCAACAGCAGAAACAGTAGGACGGCAGAGGTCTCAGCTACTGGAGTTGGGCAGGGTCAGAGATACTATTCCAACTTAGGCCGCTCTCTATCCTGGGTACTGGAGAGACTAATGAAAGAAGGCAAGTTACAGCCATTGCCACCCAGACCAGCCTTGAGTCAAGGACAGCCGGGACATAGAGGTGATCAGTACTGCATTTACCACCAGCACACCGGCCATTTGACTGACCATTGCCGAATTCTGAGAAACAAGATCCAGGATCTCATTGACACCAATCAGATCGCAGATCCTGAGAAGAAAGAGAAAAAGAAGAAAGCAGGTTATAATGCAGTCCCTCCATCGCGAACATGATCGTGTCTTGTCCCACTAGTGATATTGCTTTTAGATGCTGAAATTCTTTTTATTTCTAGAACATTTTATGCTACAATTTTTGGTTTGTAATGAAGAGAACAATTTTTGCCTATTTGTATAATGTTTCTATTGATCTCATTTCGCATGATCATAACACATTAACTTTGGCATTAATTCAAATAATATGACTGCAGTTAATCTCGAAAACTTTGGGGAACCCAAAGAAAATTTTGATAGCATCTAACATAGCTCCTGTAGAGAGGGAAATTAAAAAAAAAAAAAGAAAAAAAAACTAGTTGCAATTAGGGGGACTGGATGGAAACTCACTAAGAGCACTAGAACCTTTCTGATTACCCGTTAAAGCGATCCCTGGATAAGACGGAACCTAGAAAATGATTTAGGCAACATTTTCTTTGTATAGTTCCCTAAATGACCATTTCCTACCCTTACTTCACAATCGCTTGCTAGCCCATTGAGCCTTTATGTGGGTATGCTAAATGCGTGCCAATTTTGTTGTTACACATGTTAAAACTATCCCCTCGCCTAAAATGATTTTGGCTTCCCCTTAGAAGAGTGGCCTCTCTAGCAGGGATGGATGAACATTTTAACAATTAACAATTTCTTTGTGGGTTATCAAAATTGCCTTGGTAAGGATGAGTTTACACTTTGGGAAGAGGGTTTCAGTCATGCGCCAAAGACATGAGCTCCCTAAAAAAAAAGTAGAGCTCAAAATAATAACCACTTGACGAGTTTTGATGATTACCTTTTTAACTGTCAATCTGATCTTAAATGAGCTAAAATGTTATCAAATCCAAATTCAAGAATACCTTTGTATATACAACTGAGCTGAGAATGGTTCATCCACCAGTCGAGAAAATATTGCGGCCATTTTTCTCTAGCGACCTGTCCTCCTTTGATAGCCATCTACCTAAGCCTAACATTACAACCAAAGTAAGACCTTTTGATTCTTGGTTCAGTCTTATCCAATTAGCGAAGATGACCTTCTAATAAGGTTTGGTACGTAAGAAGAGGTATATGGTGTTTCTTGAGCTTAAAGCGAGGAGCCACGAGTGCATTCATGCATTCGAGTTAAGTCTCATCCCTAAAGTTGCATCTAGAATTCGCATTCAAAGAAAAAGATTAAGAGATGAGAGAAAATCTTCAATCATAAAACCCGAGAGGGCTGATTGATAACAGGAGTTTAATGCTTTCAAGATCTATCTCGAGATTAGCTAAAGTCTTGTATTTTTTAAAATCAATGCCAAAATAATGATCATGTTTAATGAAATCAAATTGAAACACATGCATTTATGCAATGATGTGATCAGAGTATTGTACCCTGTGTGATCAAAGTCATGTATCTGCCTACCCTCTGCTACTCTCAGCACGCAAACGCTTCAGCCGATTCATCTTGCTATCAGATGTGCAAAATCAAGCTCATGCAACCATGTCCTAAGACTCCCGAAAGATTCTTGCCAACAACTTCAGCAATCAAAAAAAAAAAAAAGAAGAAAAGAGCCGTTAGAGTGAAAATCGTAACTGGCGCTCTAAGCAAAAACTAGGCAAAAGGATAGGGTGAAAACCTGAAAATAGGTAATCTGTCCTTCAAAAAAAAAAGAAGAAAGAGAAAAGCCGCTGGATTGGGTTGGGTCCATTCCAGGCAAAAAATAAGGCACAAGGTTATGTGAAAATCCGCAAAGGACGCATTTCCCACTAAGAAAAGCTAGTGTGAAAATCCACAAAGGATGCACTACCTTCAAATAATGACTACAGGTACCGGATGAGAATCTCGCAATCCCGAAGGGCATGAAATTCAAAAGCAGCTTAAAAGGCATCGATCTTATCGCAAATTGCAGCCAGCTCGGCTATCATCTCCAAGTCCACATAGATAAATTTTTATCCTGCATTCCTGCATGACTCATGCATTTCACTTGCATGCTCACTATTTTTCCTGCATATTTTAGTTTCCCTATTTTGCAGAAAAAGAAATTTGTTGTGGACACCGACCAAAGCCGAGTGATGACATCAGTCTCGGCAATCAATCAAAGACTTCTCAGGGAGCAGCAAGCCGAAGACCTCTCAGGGGGCAATCAACCAAAGACTTCTCAGGGAGCAGCAAATTGAAGCTCTCAGGGGGCAATCAACTAAAGACTTCTCAGGGAGCAGCAAATCGAAGACCTCTCAGGGGGCAATCAACTAAAGACTTCTCAGGGAGCAGCAAATCGAAGACCTCTCAGGGGGCAATCAACTAAAGACTTCTCAAGGAGCAGCAAATTGATGGCCTCTCAGGGGGCAATGAACGAAAGACCTCTCAGGGGGCAAACGATCAATAAACCGAAGACTTCTCAGGGAGCAGCAAACTGAAGACCTCTCAGGGAGCAGCAAACTGAAGACCTCTCAGGGGGCAAACGATCAATGAACTGAAGACCTCTCAGGGGGCAATGAACGGAAGACCTCTCAGGGGGCAAATGATCAATGAACTGAAGACCTCTCAGGGGGCAATGAACTGAAGACCTCTCAGGGGGCAAACGATCAATGAACGGAAGACCTTTCAGGGGGCAAACGATTAATAAACCGAAGACTTCTCAGGGAGCAGCGAACTGAAGACCTCTCAGGGGGCAAACAAACGATCGATGAACCGAAGACCTCTCAGGGGGCAATCAACTGAAGGGCTCACAAATAGCACCACTTCAACAAACAAAAACACACCATGATAATAACCACCATCTCAGAATTCTCCAGTTCGGAAAGACGGCTGACTCAGGTACTTGTCTCTTTCCTTTTCTTCTTTGAGTTTAGGCTCACCTAGACACTAGTGTACCAGATTCCCCTAAACTGGGGGCAACTATAGACACCGGGTCCTGAGTAAGACTAGATCGAAGTTACCCAATGATGATAATTGCCTTCACAGGCTTAAAAGGTTAAAAGTGATGGTTTTCTCGTCAAATTTGCATTTTAGAGTGAAAAATTAGAACATAATAAAAAAATATTTAAAAAATTAATTTTGAAAAATGGGGGCTTAAAATTATAGTGTTTTTGGTCAACTTAAAAAAAATAAAAATTTTTTTTTTCGGACCGCGAGTGTCAGGCGCGGCAGCGCGCTGGGCGCGATATGGCGACGCGCAGCGTTGTGCGCACTGCGCGCGATTTCTGCGCCTCTGCGTGCGGATTTCGCGTAGCCTCGCTGCGTGAGGCCCGTCGCTCTATAGCGACGAGCGGCGTCCCTCATCCCCTGGCCGTCGGTATAGGGTCTGATACCCAAAAATCCGATTTTTCAGCCCTTTTTCCGATTTTTTCACCCAAAAAATCCGTTTTTTATCCCATTTTTTTTGGGTTTTAACTTCAAATTAAATTCAAAAATATTTTTTTAGATAATTAATTAATAAAACTTGATTTTATCATTAAAAATAAAAGAATTTTGTGTTAAAATAGGTTTGTTTTTCTTAATTAAATCAGGGCAACCTATTTTATTTTATAAAAACTTTATGATGAAAAATCAAGGGGAGCCTCCACACATTTTTTAGACCTAAAAAATTTCCAGAATTCTTCTTCTTCTATTTTCTCTTTAAAAATTTCAGATTTCTTTTTATTAAAAAGATTTAATTGAAATTGAAAGATCAATTTTCAATTGTTGATTATTCCAATTAATTTCTTTGTTTTTCTTTCATAAACACAAGAAATTAATCATCACTTTGACATCAATTTCTTTTCAATTTTAAGCATACAAATCAATTTCTTTGTTTTTCTCCATAAACAAAGAGAATTAATTTTATTGCTAAATTATTCTTTCAAGCAATTTTCCGGAAAATCATCACTTTTCCTTCATCAAATCCAATACTCTGAGGGTAAATATTCTAGACTCAATTCCTATTCTATTTTATTTTTTTATTTAATTTATTCATTTATATTTTATTTAATTTATTGATTTATTTATTGTTTTCATCTATTCATTTGTTGTATTCATCTTATATTTGTTCCATTTAATTGTTTATATATGATTTGATTTTTATTCGTGTGAATATTGTTTTCTTTTAATTCCTAACATGTAAATGATTTTATTGTGATTCCTAATTATTTTTAACATGCAAATAATTAACTTAAATTAATCTTTTTGCCATGTAAATAGTTTATATTAATTATGAACACATCAATTAATCTTGTTGTATATCATTATTATTTTCATCATTCATTTGTTTACTAATTTTTATTATTCTTTTTATCATTGTTACATGATTTGATTATTATTTGTTTATTTATTCATTTATTATTTTTCACTTATCATCATTATTTTCATCATGTGTATATTTTCATGTACTAATTAATTAACATATTATATTTTATTTTCATCACATCATTTAATCATTTGTCATACATAATGCATGTTTCTCATTTATTTTGGTTTGTTAACATTTTGATTCCATTATCATTCTTTTCATATCATCTTATTTTATTTTAATTCATTATTTTGTATATTTAATTGATTTAATTGATTCAATTACTAACATTTTTTTTTATTTTGTTTTTTTATGTCTAAACTCATTTTTTGATTGGGCGCTTTCGCGAGCACACGTGGAGGTCCAAAAGGCTTGCTCGGAATATTTATTTTTCTTCATTTGTAATATTTTGTTTATTTGGCTTTTTCCTATTTATTTTTGCCATATAATTTTCTTGTAAAATTGTTTATTTAGGCCCGCTAGAAAGAAAGTCACTAAACCATTTTTATTAATTAACTTGGTATTTTTTCTAAATAAAAATGGGACCAATGTCTCAATTTTTTCCATCCAAAATCATCACATAAAAATTTTGATAATGATGCATGCGAGGACCAAAGTCCTCAAAATAAGCAATACCCCGATTCGTGTATGTATCGCACATTTATAAAGGGAGTTGTATTCTGCTCCTTGTATTATTGTAATTTACCGCATTTTGATATTTACTTGCTCATTTACGGCTTTCCAAATATGAATAAATGCGCCTTTAATCAATTGCATCGTGTTCAGAGAGAGCGAATCAATAATATTTAAAATTTGATCATAAAACAATCGAGGTAAAAATAGATGAGAAATCCCGGACCTAGCTCTGGTCTTTGGGCTCAAAGAGGCTAGAGGTCTACCCTCCAAGACACCTTTTTGTGCCACGAGACTTTAGCGCTAATCCTAGGCTCCTTAAGGCGAGAGGTTTACCTTCCAAGACCCCTCTGGCTGGCCCAAAATGGATACCAAGCGCAGTCTTAGGCTCTTCGAGGCGAGAGTAACTTTCCCAATGTTTTATTGGGTGGCGACTCCATGATACCTCCTTGTTGCCCAACATAGACGCACTTGCGATTTATCGCAAGCTGTCAACGGACCCATAAATGCCCCGATCGCCCTCAAGCGGGCGGTCCCATGGGCGGCCGCGGGGATCCGGCTCGCGTCACACTCATAATCATAATATGCAGCAATGGCAATAAGAATTCTTATAGATTTAAGCATTACGACTTGTGAAAAGGTTTCATCATAGTCAATACCATGAGTTTGTTTAAATCCTTTTGCAACAAGTCTTGCTTTAAAGGTATTTACTTTGCCATCCATGTCAGTTTTCTTTTTGAAAACCCATTTGCACCCAATGGTTTTAATTCCTTTAGGTGGATCAATTAAGTTCCAAACTTGATTATCATACATGGATTGCATCTCAGACTTCATGGCTTCTAGCCATTTCTAAGATTCCGGACCTGACACGGCATCTTGATAGGTAGTAGGCTCATCTTGATCCATGAACATTACTTCACAACTATCTGTCATGAGAAATCCATATCTCTCGGGTTGAGGTCGTATCCTATCAGA
The DNA here is from genome assembly GCA_947683425.1 of Excoecaria cochinchinensis. Taxonomy (NCBI): domain Eukaryota; kingdom Viridiplantae; phylum Streptophyta; class Magnoliopsida; order Malpighiales; family Euphorbiaceae; genus Excoecaria; species Excoecaria cochinchinensis. Next base: position 14,462,637 of record CANTUQ010000031.1, read on the forward strand.
TCTACGTGATACTTGTGTAACAGGTACAGGTTCCACAACAGGTTGTGAAACTTGTTGAGTTTCCACCAATGGTTCAATGTTTTCTTGTGGTTCTTGAATTTCTTCAAGTTGTACTTTACTCCCACTGGTTCTTTTAGAAATGAATTCTTTTTCTAGAAAGACACCATTTCGAGCAACAAACACTTTGTTCTCATAAGGATTATAAAAGTAATATCCTTTAATTTCCTTAGGATGTCCCACAAAAAGATATTTATCAGATTTTGGTGCTAATTTATCTGAGACCTGTCGTTTGACGTAAGCCTCACAGCCCCAAATCTTTAGAAAAGACAAATTAGGAATTTTCCCAGTCCATATCTCATATGGTGTCTTTTTAACAGTTTTAGATGGAACTCGATTCAAAGTGAATGCGACTGTTTCTAATGCATAACCCCAAAAGGATATGGAAGATCTGTTTGACTCATCATAGATCGAACCATATCTAATAAAGTTCGATTCCTCCTTTCAGATACACCATTCCATTGTGGTGTTCCTGGCGGAGTTAATTGTGAAACAATTCCACAATCTCTTAGATGATTATCAAACTCTTGGCTCAAATATTCACCAACTCGATCAGATCGGAGTGCTTTAATAGTTTTACCAAGTTGATTTTGTACTTCATTTTGAAAGGTTCTAAACATTTCAAATGATTCATGTTTATGTTTTATTAGATAGACATAGCCATATCTACTGAAATCATCTGTGAATGTAATGAAGTAATGAAATCCTCCCCTGGCATTTATGCTTAATGGGCCACATACATCGGAATGTACAAGTCTAATAAGTCAGTGGCCCTTTCATTATGTCCAGTAAAAGGATCCTTTGTCATCTTGCCCAACAAACAAGATTCGCAATTTTCAAATGATTCAAAATCAAATGATTACAAAAGTCCATCTGAATGGAGTTTAGCTATGCGTTTCTCATTTATATGACCAAGGCGACAATGCCATAAATATGTTGAATTTAAATCATTTGGTTTGGATTTCTTTGTAGTTATGTTATAAATATCATGATTATTGGATGTTTCTAGGTTTAAGATATAAAGCCTACAATATGAATCAGCAATAGCATAAAGCATATCATCATAATAAATAGAATATTTCTTATTCTTAATAAGAAAAGAAAAACCTTCATCATCCAAACTTAAAACTGAAATAATATTCCTACTCAAACTAGGAACATAATAGCAATTGTTCAAAACTAACAAAAGCCCATTGGGCAAAGTCAACTCATAAGATCCTATAGCTAGAGCAGCAACTTTTGCTCCATTTCCAACTCGTAGGTCCACTTCACCCCTTTTCAGTTGCCTACTCCTTTTAAGTCTCTGCACATTTGTACAAATGTGAGATCCACATCCAGTATCTAATACCCAGGAATTAGAAGTAGATAAGTTAATCTCTATAACATAAATACCTGAAGGAGTTGTCTCACCACTCTTCTTCTTCTTTAATTCTTCCAAGTAAAGCTTGCAGTTCCTCTTCCAATGACCAGGTTCATTGCAGTGGAAGCAAACTCCCTCCTTTGGAGGTTTAGCCTTGGGCTTGGGTTTGGGCTTAGGCTTACCACCAACTTTTGCCTTAGCCTTAGCCTTAGCCTTACCCTTGACTTTCATGCCTTTCCCTTTTGTTGACCATCAGAACATGGCCAGGCTTCTTACTGATGCTTTGCTCAGCTGTTTTAAGCATGGCCTGCAGCTCGGCTATAGATTTCTCCATATTATTCATGTTATAGTTCATGACAAATTGGTCATAACTATCAGGCAATGAATTAAGGATCAAATCCGTTGCCAGTTCCAAACTGAGGGGAAATCCAAGCCTCTCAAGGTGATCAATACAGCCCTTCATTTTCAAAACATGAGAGCTAACTGAAGAACCTTCAGCCATCTTGCAAGAATGCAAAGCTTTGGTAGTCTCATACCTTTCTTGCCTAGCCTGCTGTTGAAATATTTGCTTGAGATGAGTACTCAACTCATAAGCCTCCATGTTTTCCAGATGCTTCTGAAGCTCTGGAGCCATGGTAGCTAACATGAGATAGCCAACATCAATAGAATCATCAACATGTTTTATGTATTTCTCTTTGACTGCCCTTGTGGAATCAGCAGGTGGCTCATTGGGAATAGGCTCATCCAGCATATACAGTTTCCTTTCTTGCTTAAGGACAATCCTCAAGTTTCTGAACCAGTCAAGGAAGTTTGTGCCAGTTTCCTTAAGTTTATCCTTCTCAAGGACTGATCACAGTGACATAGTAGAAGTATTATTTGATGCCATTAATCTACAAACATGCAAGATAAACAATATAAGTACCAATTTCATTTTAGGTTTTCTTATAAACTCCCACTAAAATCGTAACCCTCATTAATAATTACAATAATTATAATAATTTAGTGGGCTAAGATCCATATTTCACTTAACTCTAAGTCAGCTTTGGCATGATGCTTAAAGTTAAGTTATTTAGGTAGGTAGCTCATTTACCAATTATATCTTATATAACTCTTAGATCATTTATGGGATTTTGACATCATATATCCCGGCATGTTATAATCCCATCTTATGCCCTTAAGCCCAAAACCGTTTTGATAGCCTAATTAAGTCTAACCATTTTAAACATATGAGTAGACCATTACTCATCCTGCCTTACTAGGATAACCTAATGCGCTTCGCTTTGGCAGAACCCACATTTTGGTGTTTAATAATGGGTGGCATATGACTTAAAATTATGGTGAGGGATTTAATTTTAACTTATGATGTCTAATTATTTATATACATCATGCATAAATTCATACATGCCATCTCATACACATATATAAACATTCATCGCATCACATACTAAGAACATATGTATAATATATATAAAACCGCGTTATAGCATGGCCAAATCTATATTGATCCTCATAAGCCAATATGAAGATCAAAGGTCAATCCTAGGTGTGAAAAATGGACTTGATAAAATCTTCCATCTTGCACCTCCATCGCCATGGATTTGGATTGATCTCCATTGTTGCTCTTCGTCTTCATTACAATAATAATACAAAGATATTTTACTACAACTATTGAATAAAATAAAGATTACAACAAAAATAACGATATGCAGGTCGCATTTAAAAATTACAAACCCTTAAAAAGATAAAATAAAATTCATCCACAAAAGGTTCAATTGGCCATGCTATGCACCATGCAAAGACATCATACATAAACATAATAAATCATATTTATTTCATATCATGCATAGTATACCTTATTTCATAAATTGATATATTAAAATTACCGAGTGATAATTATGAACGAAAAATAAGGCGCTACGAAAAACCCTATTCTGTATGTATGAGAAAACAATTCTGTTGATCATATCAGCCATCGTTTAATCATGTTAAACAATTTAATATATACAGAATACCACCAATAAATAATTATCCAATAATCATTTAAAAGAGGCTACGTAAATAGCTGCACGAGTCGTGCTCATGAGCACGAGTCGTGCTTACAAGCACGCTAGTATAGCCACACGGGAGCACGACTACATTAGTCGTGCTTGAGCAAGACAGCACGAGTCATGCTTATGAGCACGACAGCACAGCAGATTGCAAGAATCCCTTTTGTGAGCACGAGTCGGACACATGAGCACGACTCGTGCTCTAATGTCCGACTCGTGCTCATGAACAATTTCATCAAGCTGTCTTCTGTAAACCGTATTCTCTGTCGTAAAATTAAACGATTTTTGATCAAATCAACAATCGTTTAACAGACACAGAATAGGATCATTGAAAATTTCATATTAAACACGTTAATACCTCAAGTTAATCGCATTAACATAACCAATTAACACATAATTGAATTCTTAGCCGTTAGAAAACAAGATTACATTTTTAACAATGAAAACAGTAATCAAAACTAGTGTATCAACATACATTCCAACAGAATCGAATATATACATATCACATACATATAAGTTTGAATCAATCGAATATACAAGTGGCTCTGATACCACTGTTGGGTTTCATTGGAATAATTCAAATTAAACGCAGCGGAATAAAATTGAAACCCGAAACAAGATCCAAGTATTTTTGATTGATTCAAAAGGAAGGGATTAAAATTTACTAACCTTTAGAACGAAATTAACTTCTTTAATTCGGACTTTAGGTGCTGCTTCAATCACGAACACCCTCTACCGGTATCCACACGACGAACCGATGAACAAAAGTTCGCAGGGGTGCTAGCTCCCTTGGGTGCGAATGGATTTTTCTTTTCTTTCTTTCTCAAAGAAGAATGGTGGCTAGGGTTTTTCTTTCTTGATAAAATATTCAGCCACTCTCAATCTCTTATTCCTTGGAAAAACGTGATTTTTTGGTTTGATAAGGGTTAATCACCTTTTTATTAACCTATATCTCATATATATCTGTATATATATTTTCAAATCCTTTTTCTCTTAGAAAAAGATAAATAAGGATATTATCTCTTCATTCAAAATAAGATATATATATATATATATATATATATATATATATATATATATATATATATATATATATATATTTATTTATTTATTTATTTATTTCTTATTCAAAATAATAAGAAATATTATATTAATACATACTATTATCTCATATTCAAAATAAGAGATATATGCATATGTACATATATAAATATATATAAATATGTAATTTCGAAATTAAATATATTTATATTTTATTCCGAAATAACCTTATAAAATCCATTTTGGTCTTGGTGTGTGACCCAATAGGTTTATATTATGTTGGCAGTGGGCCTAATCTCATAATAAGCCCACAAGTCATAATTGGTCTCTAGCAAGACATTATGACTACCCAAATAATATAAATATCGTTAGTCTGATTTTAACCTGACAACAGAACATGTTATTATCCTTTTGTCACACGATATCTTGGATGAATATAAGTCATGGTCCATGTCAAACTTAAATTATTCAAACATATAATTTCTCGATCACTAAGTAGACTGATAAATTCAAATGACATTGATCACACTATCAATTCATTTGAGCACGGCCATGCATTTTACAGTTCTACTTATCGAGGGGCCCAATAGATATCTCTCTCATAAGAGGGACAAATTCCATCTTGATTATTCATTTTCCTCTGCATAAATCTCATTATGTCCAATCATAACCTTTATAATTATCCGATTAAAGATAACGTTTGATTACGTCAAAACATAATGTTCCTTATGTAGGAAACCATGATAACCTCAGGTCAAAGGATTCAATAACATATCTATTATAAGATCACTTATGACACTATCCCATGAAGTGATCTTATAGTGGGTATATCTAGTACTTTGTTATCTAGCAAGTACCTATAGATCTGATTTATATCAACATATATAATCATCCCATGATTATCAATGCAAATCTATACTAGTCTTAATTTATCTTTATACCCTTTAGTGATAAATGACTATGGACAACATGAATAATATTGTTATTCATAAACATTACAATAATGTAACATGCCAATAATATTAATGTGAAGAAAACCATTATATAAATGTAAATGTAATGATTACATCAAGGTCCAAATATTTGGCCTAGGGCATAACCACTAATAGCCGTCCCACAGGCTCGGCCTGCATGCGAGAGGCCGCTACTCGCGCGAGGACGCCCCTCAGTGCGGGTGGCCACATGGTCGCCACGTGTAAGGCCGCCCCTGTCACTGTCCCTCCTTCTGAAGTGCGATTTTATCGGATTTTAAAGGAGCTACAGTCCAAATCGGACTGAAAAAACCTATTTTTTTCTGTTTTTATGCTTTTTGGGTGGATTATGTAAGAAGAAGAGAGAGAAAAATAAAAAAAAGAGTTTTTGAAAAACAGGGATTTTGAAGGAAAGAACAAAAGTTTTCTTGGGAGCAAAATTCTTTCTTTGATTTTCTTGGGTCCAAAAAAATGTTTGTTGAGTTTGGATTTAACTTGAAGAAGGGAAAATCAATTCACTTATCTTGGGTTTCTCATTAAACAACCAAAAAAAAAAAACCATTTTTGAGTTTTAATATTCTTGAGTTTTTTTTGAGATAAAAACTTAAGATTTTTCTTGAATATTTTTGAGTCTGATTTCGAATCTTGACAAGGGGAATGAATTGAGACATCTTGCTTCTAGATTATTTACTTTGAGGGTAAAGGATCTTGGAACCATTTTTATTATTTCATTTTATTTTCTTATTTTACTTTTCTTGCATTGATGAATACATGAATAATGGTTTAATAAGTATGTGCTTTTGGAGTTGAGATTTATTCTTTTTGTATGATTTTCCAGTTTTTATCTTATTTTTTGTTATGAGAATGGGTAAATGTACATAATTTAGGCATGAAAAATCAAGTTTTTAGCATTTGATTTTTTGGAAAATCTTGAAGTGCCAAAGGTTGCTCCCCCCCTCCCCCTTAGGGGCGGGAAGAAAGTGAGGGATGGGCTGGCCTCCCCTCATTGCCAGGCCGCCCCTCACCCCATGTGGCATCCCTTCGCGTGCCTTTATCTCGTTTTGGCCGGATTTTGGCCCGTTCGATGCATGTTTCGTGTTCGTTTTTGCGATGACTTTTTCTTTTTAGTTAAAATGTTATTTTTTACCTTATGATGTTTATTTCCTCTTATTTTCACTTTTATTTAGTTTATTTTAGAATTTTTGCTAATATTTTTATTATTATTTTTATTTGGATTTAAAATGTGGTTTTACTTGTTTGAGCGTTTTCGTGACCAAATAGAGGGGTCACAGCGTGTAGGAGGCTATGTTATTTTGGTGAGATCTTACCTATCTCTTATTTGAATGATTGTGTTTGTTTGTAAATGAAATAGTTTTATTTTATGCGCGTGTCAGATAAAAATCACAAAAATATTTTTACGACTAAACCGGAATTTTTATTAATAAATTGGAACCGATATCCTTGATCTTAGCCAAGGAATACAAAAATATCATGAATTAAAATGAAGTGTTAGTTTTCTCAAAATGGGAGTAATTCTTCCCGATTTTCAAGCAAATAGCCGAAACAACTCTTTAATCCCCTTTTAAGCGAGTATAAAGGAACCAATATTCTTAAATAGAATAAATATCCCAATTTATGCATGTTACCCCTTCTGATTGATTTTGCTTGATTATTTAGTTTTATGTTTATATCTCGTGGGCCTTTGTAATTATTTATTTTTAGGACAATTTTTTTTAGCTTTTCTTTCCATTCGGGGATTGTATATGTCTCAATTTCCATTTCAATTTTGTTTAGCTTTTCTTTTCATTTGGGGGATTGTATTTTTCCCAATTTCCATTTTGTAATGATTTTACTTTTTGTGTTTATTGCTTTATTCATGACTTTCGTTTATCATTTTCTCGATACTTAAATTGCGCTTTTAATAAATTGCATTGACCGTGTGAGATGAGAGATGGAATTTTCGACCGTAAGAACTCATTTATAGCTAATCAAGACATTAATAAGAGTGGAGTTCCGAACCACTCTCTGGTTTAGACCATAGAGGTTGGACGACTTTTCCTAATTTCTCGTAAATTAGGTGGCGACTCCAAAATACCTCGAAGGTGCCTATAGGTTTCATGAGACTAGATGCACTTTCCCAATATTCTATTGGGTAGGAATTCCAAAATATCTCGTGTTACCCAAGATCGAATGGCGCTAACCATCCCTAGAGCCCTAAAAGTGGGTCTCGAAAAGGGGAGCCTCTCATCGAGCCAGTTCGGCGCACGTCATAGTGGCAACTCCACTGGGGACTTTGTGACTTTCCTCTGAAAGTGTCTTGGTTAAAATGTATAGTTGAGTTTTTAAAACTAAAATTCTATCTCTCTTCTAAAATTGCATTACACCATGCTAGAGCCTTAGAATTATGTTAGTTTGGACCCTTATTTTACCCCAGTGCATTCGCGAAGCACGACCCTACGTTCACTCAATGTGGGAAAGTGTTAAGAATAATCCCCAAGCCTAGTACCTTTTTGGTATATCGAATGGAGACCCAATTGGTTGTTATGCTCATGATGAACTAGACCCGTTGGCAGGGACCATGCTTGGGTAGCCCTAAAGTAACATCACCTTGACCAAAGCTCATGTAATGGTAATAAATACTTCCCTTAGATAAAATGAACCATAATACAATGCTTGTCATGTGGGCCGTCATGTATTGAACAAAATTAAATGAATTAAGTGGTCTTCTATCAAAGGCTTTCATGCCCAGGTGGGTTCACCTTAATTTGGTTGAAGTGTCCAAATATATAATGGCCGAAACTCATACGTATGCGTATTTTGAGAGACGTTGTGCTGCTAGTTTCTCGCCATGAACTACGCGCATTGCTCGGGTCTTCTATTGACCCATGGATTAAGCCCACCTAGGAAGAGACCAATTAACTTCCTGTGTAGGAGTTAAAAGGTTGGAAGCATCTACTTGCTTGCATGTGGTTATGAAATGCTGCATGACTCACGATCATGCATCGTATACATCATTAATGCATCATTTTGACAACGTAAGCTATGCAGCCATCAGAAATTCATCCGAGTGGTCTAAGGATCCCAGTGGACGGCTGATCAGAAATCATATCTCTAAGTTGCCAGGAAGGGTATCGGTTCGGGATTTAGATTCACTTTCAGAGGGCAGTGAGACTTTATCTGCAGACTTTTCAGTAGAATCTAGTTTAGCTGATCCTTCGAGAGAGTTTGATGCGACCCGCGCATTGATTACTGAGAAAGTGGGTAGGAGGCTGGAGGAGTTCGAAAATAGGATGATGACTATGATGGGGAATTTGACTGCCGTAATGACATAGCCCACTGGGCAACCACCAGTTACTCCTACGGTAGGACAAGAGAGATAAGATCAGGTTAGAGAGGATCCTCCAGAGATTTTATGCCCACCAGTGGCTGAGCCCAGGGGTGCACCCGAACCTAAAAGGGTTGTAGATCTTGACGATGACTTCTTTGAAGAGGACCCAGTCTCAGTAAATGGCAAGACGCCCAAAGTTGAGGAGGTGAAATGGAAGAAGATGGAAGAGAGGTTTGAGGCCATGACCCGCATGCTGACAGTAGGTAGGGGGATGAACCCTAAGGATAGAGAGTTAGATAGGGATGACCTAGTGCCCCAAAATTTGAAGATGCCTGATATTCCCAAGTTTGATGGGACTTCTAATCCGACAGCACACATTAAGTAGTACTTTCTGGTCATGAAGGGTACCACCTTATCTAAGAAGTAGAAGATATAGTATTTCTATTTGAACCTTACTAGAGCCGCAGTAGATTGGTATCATGGGTTGGACAGAAGGTCCAAAGAGGATTGGGATCTGCTGACCGAGTAGTTCTTCAAATAGTATGATTGTAGTATCCGAATGGAGGTCACTTTAAAGGACCTAAAGCTATTATAGCAGAAATTAGGAGAGTCTTTCCATGAGTATCTCATTAGGTGGCGAAATAGGGCTGTGGAGATGAAGCGTAAGCCCGATACTTTAGAGAAAATTCAGTTGTTTATCCACAATGCAAGTCCATACCTGAGGGATGGACTAAAGATAAAAGGCCTCAAGGATTGGGAATCCTTGAAGGATATCGCTATAGAGGCCGAGAGTGAATTCATGGCCAAGAGAGCGAGCAGTGAAGCCTATGCTAGGAAGGTTTATAGCAATCAAGGGGTAGACAGGTTAGCTGGCTCTAGCAGTACTAGTAGGGCAGGAAAGACAGCTGAGGTTTTGGCTACGGGGGCGAGCCAGAGGTACTTTTCGAACCTAGGCTGACCTTTGTCATGGATTTTGAAGAAGCTCAAAAAATGCAGTTAGTTACAACCCTTGGCATAGAATTGGTTAAGGGGAACTTTAGGGAGATCTGGTATACTCTGACGCTGACTTACCGGTTGAGGGCTGTAATCACAATCGTCCCCTATACATTAAGGCACAGATTAACGACAAGCACACTGCTTGCATGGTGGTGGATGATGGCTCGTCTATAAATGTGTGCCCTTTGGTAACACTTCAAGCCTTCGAATTGGATGAGAGTATGCTGAGTAGATCTGATCTCACCATCACTGCTTATGATAATTCCAAAAGGCAAGCCTCGGGTACCTTCAAAGTGGTAGTAAAGACTGGGCTTGTTGAGACGAAGGCAGAGTTCGTGGTGTTGCCTATCCCTGCCAACTTTTCGGCTTTGTTAGGAAGGCCTTGGTTTAACAAATTAGGGGGAGTGCCCTCTACTCTCCATCGGATGATCAAGATACCACAAGGGGGGGGGGGGGAGGTAGTGATTATTAAGGCTACAGGGGAAAACTAAGTCTCTACCTTGGGAATCGTTAATCAGCCGTTTAATGGTTTTCATGTATCTATGATAGGGGAAGAGGGGAACTAGTGGATAGCCCCCAAGTATTAAATATGATGAAAAAGATAAACTTTCTTCCAGGAGCCGGTTTAGGCAGAAACTCTCAGGGCCAACAGTCTGTTATCGCCACCAGGGGTCATAAGGACTGAAAGGGTTTGGGTTTTGAAAGTGGAAATAGCGAGGGGAAGAAGAAGTCAGATGGTATTCCTCATATCTTGGAGAGCTTCGTGCCTGTGTCTTCCATTTTTTCTTACACTGGAGAGGCCGAGCCTCGGGTCGATGGCAGGATCATATCGGGATTTGAGATCTTCATTGATGTTTTCGATTGGGAAGTCAGAGTTATTAGATATGCAGAAGGCTTTTGGGATGAAGAAGTCATGACCCAGTGTGACATTTGGGACAAGTCTGAGCCAAAAGAGATCATCACTGAGAAGCTTCTGGCCATCAAGTCAAAGGGAAAGGAGAAAGTTGAGGTTGAAGCTTCAGAGCTAATTTGAAGATCCAGGACTTGAAGATTTCTGAGGTAGCAGTCGGACCTCCTCCAGGCAAAGACAACAGTGCACTATCGGCTGCGATGTCTGCATCGACGGGAAATGAAAATGATAACTATTTAGATTCTCTTTTTATTCCGGAACATTTTAATAGTGACAATGTTTGTAATTCCAGTTTTATCAATAATACGAATGACTTTGCTTATTTGTGTGATGTCTCTAATGATTTCATTTGGCATGATCACAAATATGACGCATTCATTTTTGACATTAATTTAACCAATACGAGTATGTTTAATCTCAGGACCTCCGAAAACCCAAGGGAAATCTTGATAGCGTCCCACATAACTCCTGAAGAGAGAGTGCAATTTGAGAGAATACTAAAAAAATACGAGAAAGTCTTTACCTGGACCTATGAAGACATGCCGGGGATTGACAGAGAGGTTGCTAAGCATGCCATCCCGACTTACCCAGAGTGTAGACCAGTCAAGTAGAAGCTTAGGAGGTTTAGTCCAGAATGGGCACAGAAGGTGAAGGAGGAGGTCTATAAGCAAACTAAGGCCAAATTTCTAGTAGAGGTTCAGTACCCAACATGGTTGGCCAATGTAGTCCCTGTAGCTAAGAAGGATGGAAAAGTGCGGATGTGTGTGGATTACTGGGACCTAAACAAGGCTTGCCCGAAGGACGACTTTCCCTTACCTCAGATAGATGTACTAGTGGATAGTGTGGCCGCTTGCATGATGTACAGCTTCGTGAATGGCTATGTCGGGTACAATCAGACCCTCAATAAGATAGTAGATCAGATTAAGATTGCCTTCATTACTGAGTGGGGCACGTTTGCTTATAGAGTTATGCACTTTGGGCTAAAAAATGCAGGAGCGACTTATCAGAGGATGGTTGTGAAGATTTTAGGTGAGTTGATCCACAAGGAAGTTGAAGTGTATATTGATGACATGATGATCAAGTCCGCCACCAGGGAAGATCACTTTGAGGCTTTAGAAAAGTTCTTCCAAAGGATCAATAAGTATGACCTCTGCCTCAACCCTAAGAAATGTGTCTTCGGGGTTACATCGGGAAAATTGCTGGGACATATAGTGAGTTAAAGAGGAATTAAAGTGGATCCTGATAAGGTCAAACCAATCAGAGAAATGCTTGTGCCTCAAAAGGAGAAAGAAGTCAAAAGTTTCTTAGGAAAGCTTTAGTACATCAGTCTCTTCATTGCTAAGCTAGCTTCGGTATGTGAGCTAATATTCAAGCTTCTCAGGAAGAATCGGCCAGTCAAGTGGAATAGTGATTGCCAGACAGCTTTCGATACTATTAGGGACTACCTTTTGAATCCACCTGTTTTGAGATCACCACGGTATGCTAAGCCGTTAATCTTGTATCTTGCTATAAATGACAATTCAGTGGGTGCCATGATGGCTCAGGAAGACGAGTTCGGAGTGGAATTTGCTGTGTACTACCTTAGTAAGAAGTTCTTACCTTATGAGACTAAATATGTTGAGGTCGAGAAGATCTGCTTGGCAATAATTTGGGCCACTAAGAAGTTGTGGCATTACTTCCATTCATTCAGTGTACAGGTGGTTGCTAAGCATAACCCATTCATATACCTTCAAGAAGCACCTTCTTTGCTAGGAAAGATGGGAATGTGGTTGCTACTATTGCAAGGGTTCAATATAGAGTATGTAACCAGGAAAACCATCAAGGGAAGGGCTGTGGCAGAGTTCTTAGTTGATCATCCTATTGAAGGAGACCAGTTTGAGTACAATTTCACAGATGAAGATGTCGGGGCCATAGCGGTACAAGGTTAGCAGTTGTTCTTAGACGACGCAGTTAACGGTAAAGGGGCAGGAGTTGGGATCATCCTCACAACCCCAAATGGTGAAAAGCTACCCTTAGCTAAGAAGTTAAGGTATAAGGCTACCAACAATAAAGCTGAGTGTGACGTGCGCCAGAATCGGCCCCTTTTCGAGGACCCGCTTTTAGGGCTCGAGCGATGGTTCGCGTCATTCGATCTTGGATAACATGAGATATTTTGGAATCTCTACCTAATAGAATATTGGAAAGTTCATCTAGTCCCATGAAATCTTTGAGTACCTTTGAGATATCTTGGAGTCGCCACTCAATTTACGAGAAATTGGAAAAGGTCGTATAACCTCTATGGTCTTAAACTAGAGAGTAGTTCAGAACTCCACTCTTACTTATGCCTTGTTTAATTATAAATGAGTTTTTAGATTAGAAAATTCCATCTCTCCTCTCATACGATTAATGCAATTTATTAAAGGCACACTACAAGTATCGAGAAAGCAGTAAATGAAAGGTGTAAATAAAGCGATAAATAAAGCAGTAAATAAAGCGATAAACACACAAAACCACACCATTATAAAATGGAAATGGGGATAAATACAACCCCTCAAAATGAAAAGCTAAATAAAATTGAAATAAAAATTGGGACATAATACAATCCCCAAATGAAAAAAGCTAAATAAAATTGCCCCAAAAAATAATGAATTACAAGGGCTCACAACATATAAACATTAAGCTAAACAATTAAACAAAATCAATCAAGAGGGGTAACATGCATAAATCGAAATATTTATTCGGTTTAAAAATATTGGTTCCGTCATGCTCACTTAAAGGGGGGTCAAGGAGTTATTTCGTCTATTTGATTAAAAACCGGGACGAATTACTCCCATTTTAAGAAAATTAACTCCTTGTTTTAATTTATGAAATTTTTGCATTCCTGGGCTAAAATTAAGGAAATTAAGGACATTGATCCTAATTTATTAAAAAAAATTCCAATTTAGTCATAAATATATTTTTGTGATTTTTTATCCAACGAGCACATAAAATAAAACTATTTTATTTGCAAACAAACGCAATTACACAAATAGGAGATAGGTACGATCTCACCAAAATGACGTAGCTTCCTACATGTCGTGACCCTTTCACTTGGTCACGAAAATACTCAAACAAATAACATCACATTTTAGACCCCAAATAAAAAAACAACAATAAAAGAATATTAGCGATAATTTCAAAATCAACTTAATAAAAATGAAAGTAAGGGAAATATACAATAAAATTAATACTCAAGTAAAAAATAAAATGAGTTAAATTAAACACATTAATTTAATACGTGAACAGCACACATACAAAGATAATAAAAAAAATCAAGCAAGAACTAGTCATGCAAAAGTATGATAATAATAATAACTAAGCCATGCAATAACAACATGCAAAAATATGATGATGATGATGATGATGATGATAATAATAATAATAATAAGCAAATAAAATTAAATAAATGAATAAGATGGGTGAAGAAAGCAAATAAGCATGCAACAGAAAATAATAATTAAACATAAAAAAGATTATCACAAAAATCATACCAAAAACACAAACAATAAATCTGATTTTTTCCATTCAAATCATATGCATTTATCCATTTTCATACCAGAAACAAAATAAAGATTGGAGAATCATATTAAAAAAAAATAAATCCTAAATCGGAAAACACACATTCATTAAATCATAGTTCACGTATTTATTAGTGTAAGAAAAATAAAATAAAATAAAACGAGATGATAAAAATGGATCCAACAATCTTTACTCTCAGACTAGATAATATGGAAGCAAGATGTCTCAATCTATTCTCCCCGTCAAGATTTAAAAACAGACTTAAAAACATTCAAAAATCGTAAGTTTTTGTTTCAAAAACTCAAGAACACTAAAACTTAAAAAAAAGAATTTTTTTTTGTTGTTTGATGAGAAAATCCAAACTAACGAAATTAATTTTCCCTTTTTCAAGTTAATCATATCTCAACAAATGTTTTCTAATCCAAGAAAATCAAAGAAACAAGTTTTTTTGCTCTCAAGAAAACTCTTATTCTTTCTCAAAGAAAACCCACATTTTTTTCTCCCAAAAATCCTTCTTTTTTCCTTTCAAAAATCAACCCCCCTTTTTCTTGTTTCTCTCTCTTCTTTTTATAAATTTCACCCCAAAAAAACATAAAATCTGAAAAAATTAGTTTTATTTTTAGTCCAATTTGGACTTTAGCCCCATAAAAATTCGACCAAATCCGACGTCAGAAGGGAAAACAGAGCCGCTGGAGGATGGAAAATGACAGCGGGTGGCCTGCCAAGGGGCGTCCAGCGCGAGGAGTGGCCTCGCGCGCGCAGGCTGCGCCTGCAGGGAGGCGTCGTGCGTGGCCGCCTCGCTCGTAGGGGCGGCCTCGCTCACGCAGGCTACGCCTGCAGTGCGGGCACTCCGGCGTGCGACGGGGAGCGCCTCCCGCACGCGCATGCGTTCGGTTGTGGTAGCTCCTTGCACACGCGCTCCTTCCCCGGCCAAATAGCGCGCCCGCGCCTTCCTCACGCAAACCTAAAAGACCTATTTTTTTCCCAAAAATAAAAATAAAAAAATAAATAAAATTTTAAAAGCATTTTGACACAGACAAAAGAACTTGACAAGAAGACTATCAATTCCCATTTTCTTGCTTGTGAATTGGTCTTTGTTTTCATCATCGGGTAATCCTGATTTTTGACCGCCTCGGGACCAGGTGTCTACAGTTGCCCCCAATTTTTGGGAATCCCAAATGAATAAAATGACAAACGATGACAAAAATAAAAGATAATATATTTGAAACGATGAACCACGAATGATAAAATGAGACAATGAGATAATAACAATTGAACCTTCGTGAAAGGTAAATGATCAAAATGATTATCATAACAAATTGATTTAACGGAGTTTGTTCTATTCAGGGGAACAGCTGAGGCTATGCAGAAGAATAATTCCTGCATTTTGTAAGTCTGGAGTAGACTCGGTGCATCGCCATTTGAGGATGGCACCCGCACTTTGTAAGTCTGGAGCACATTCGGTGCAGTTTAAGAGAATAATTCCTGCATTTTGTAAGTCCGGAGCGGACTCGGCACATCGCCATTTGAGGATAGCACCCGCACTTTGTAAGGCTGGAGAAGACTCGGTGCAGTTCAGGAGTACGATTCTCGCATTTTGTAAGTCTGGAGCAGACTCGATGTATCGCCGTTTGAGGATGGCACCCGCACTTTGTAAGCCTGGAGTAGACTTGGTGCAGTTCAAGAGAATAATCCCGGCATTTTTTTAAAGTTTGGAGCAAACTCAGTGCCTCGCCATATGAGGATGGCACCCGCGCTTCGGAAGTCTGGAGAAGACTCAGTGTAATACGGAAGGATGGCAATCACTCTGCAGTCTAGATGGTGACTTAAAGAGATGATTTCCTTCTCGTAGCAATAGGAAGGTCGCCGCCTCAGGTACGTGCTTCTTTCCTCTTTTCTGAATTTTGGCTCACCCAGGAACTTACGTGCTAGTTTCCCCACTATTTTTATATTCTTATTCCTTTATCAATCTCACGTTAAAGTGTATAAAAAAACATGTAAAGTGCAGTAAATGGTCATCTATATATAAATATCACTTTTGTACTTTGTACATAAATTAGATCAAAACAATAATAAATCTCCCTGAAAATCAGTCAAACGGATCATAGTCTGTGGGCTCCTCTGGATCATCCTCATCTGGCATGTGCGCTATCGGCACATCTGGTCCTGTAAAGGTGGCTAGCTGATCAGCTACCTCCACTGGCGGAGATCTAGGGACTAGCATCTGGGGCTCCTGAATTATCATACCCAATCGTCTCTCCTGAAAAGGTCGAGCAATAGTCTGCACCATCTCATTTAGCTTGTGAATATGTACCTGTGACGCGCGTTGAACCTAGCAAAGGCCCTCATTGAACCTGCTTTTAGGATTCGAGGGATTAGTTCGCGTTATTTTGATCATGGGTGCCATGAGACATCTTGGATGCTTCCTTCCCAATAGAACATTGGAAAGGAACATCTAGCCCCATGGCACCTTTGGGCACCTTTGAGGTATTTTGGAGTCGCCACCCAATTTATAAGAAATTGGAAAAGGTCTCTAACCTCTTATTGGTTTAGACCAGAGATTGGTGTTCGGAACTTCACTCTTATTTATGATTTGGTTAATTATAAGTGAGTTTTTAACTTCCTAAAATTATATCACTTATCTCACACGGTTTATGCATTTAAATAAAGGCACATCACAGGCATTCAAAAAGCAGTAAAGGAAAACTATAAAGAAAAGCGAATAAACACGCAAGCACGCAATTACATGGAAGATAGGGGCGTAATACAACCCCCAAATAGAAGAAGATAAAAAGGAAAAAATGGGATGGAATACAATCCCTAAATAAATAATATTGCCCCAAAATTAATTACAAGGGCCCAAAAGGAAATACACAAATTTAAACAATTAAACAAAATCAACCATAAGAAAAACATACATAAATCGGGACATTTATTTGGTTTAGGAACATTGGTTTTTTCGCATTTGTTTGAAGGTTTAGGAATATTGGTCCCTTCGCGTTTATTTAAAGAGGGTTCAAAGAGTTGTTTTTATTTGTTGGGTGAAAACCGGGATGAGTGATCCTATTTTTGAAAAACTTAACTCTTCGTTTTATTTGTGATGTTTTTCATTTCTTGGCTAAAACGAGGGAAATTGGTCCCAATTTTATTAGTAAAAATTCTAATTCAATTATAGAAACATTTTTGTGACTTTTTATCTTACGCGTGCATAAATGAAATAATTATTTGCAATCAAACACCAAACGCATAAAGGGGAATAAGAAAGGTCTCACCAATCCGACGTGTTCCTCCGCGCGTCGTGACTCATCCGGAAAGTCACGTGGATAATCACATAATGTAACTCAAATTTGATCTCGGACAAAAAATAACATCGAAACTATTAGTAATAGTTTTAAGCAAATTAATCGAACACATGCAAGGTATAACAATAATAATAACAATAAAACAAATAAAATCATTAACAACAATAATAGCAGTGATATAGAATAAGCATAAAATAACAATATTAATGATGACCATAAATAACAACAGTAAGGATGATGATAATAATAATAACAATAACAATAATAATAATAATAATAATAATAATAATAATAATAATAACCCAAAATGATAGTTGCAACGAGAGAGGAGTAGTAGTAGTAGTAGTAATAATAATAATAATAATAATAATAATAATAATAATAAAATGATAGTGGCAACAGAGAATGACATGAACATAAACATAAAAACAAACTTGATGACAATAATAAAAATAACAATAATTATAATAATGTAAACAAAACCATCATTGCAAATAATGATAATGCAAAACATACATGGGATTATAATACCAATAATAATATGAACACCAGAAAATAATAATAATAATAATAATAATAATAATAATAATAATAATAATAATAATAATAATAATAATAATGGTAAAAGAAGATGGACGACCACACATGTGAAGGTAAAACCATAAAAATCAAATCAAAAGACATAAAGGGATTCAAATCACAAAAACTAAACACAAACACCAACAGTAGCAAATAACATTAATGTTGTTAGGAAATAAATATGGTAAGAACGATAGAAAATAAGAGTATTGACAATAATAAGTGGTGTGCAAAAATAAATGAGGACAAGATCTGATAATATTACCCTCAGAGGTATGTATTTGAAAAGAGAGATGTCTAGATCTGCTCCCCTTGTCGGAGTTTCAGTGTCAAAATACAGTAAAATGTTGAAGAAAAAAAGAAACTCTGTTTAAATAGGAAAAACTGGAGATGATATTTGCGGGAATGATACCAAAACAAAGAAAATATATTTATCTTTATTCTTAAGGAGCTCCCCAACTGAAAAAATCCTTTGAAGAAAATCCAGAGAAAATAAAAATTCCAACTTTGAAGATCTAAAATCCTCTTTCTTTTGAAAACCCCTCTGTTGCTCTCTTTGTTGAGAGAAAAGCAGGTTCTTCTTTATTTTTGATGGACAAAATCTCCCTCCTCCAAATAAAGACTGAAAACTTATTTGATTTAGAGGATCGTCCCAAAACAGGAAAGGACAAATTGTTCTTTCAATTTTTTCTTCCCAAAAACTATACCAAATTGTGAAAGAAAACGAAAAAAACGGACTGCAATTGATCGAGAAACACAGATCTATAGGCTGGTAGTGCTGCCATCGTGCTAACCGTTGTGAAGTGGTAACCTCCTATAGGATGGTAGTGCCGCCATCGTACTAACCGTTATGAAGTGGTAGTGCCGTGGTCGTGCTAACCTCCTGTAGGATGGTAGCGCCGCCATCGTGCTAACCGTTATGAAGTGATAGTGCCGTGGTCGTGCTAACCTCCTGTAGGCTGGTAGTGCCGCCATCGTGCTAACCCCTGTGAAATGGTAATGCCGTGGTCGTGCTAACCTTCTATAGAATGGTAGTGCCGTCATCGTGCTAACCCTTGTGAGGTGGTAGTGCCGTGGTCGTGCTAACCTCCTGTAGGATGGTAGTGTCACCATCATGCTAACCCTTTTGAGATTTAGAGCTGTGCCCCATTGAGAGGTCTCTGGCTGGTTGTTTGGATCAATGTTTGGGCTGATGCTGTCATTTGGCTTTTATCGGTGTCCGCATCGAATTCCTGTTCCTGCAAAACTAGGAACCCGAATACACAGGAAAAATAGTGAGCGTGCAAGTGAAATGCATGAGTCGTGTAGAAATGCAAGACAAGAGTTCATCTCAGTGAGTCTAGAGGTCATAACGGGGTTGGCTATAATTCGCGATAGGATAGGTGCCTTTTGGAGTTGCTTTCGCATTTCATGCCATTGGAATTGTAGGGTTCTCGTCTGATACCCGTAGTCATTCTTTTAAGGTAGTGCATCCCTTGTGGATTTTCGCACTAGCTTTTCTTAGCGGGAAATGCATCATTTTCTGATTTTCACATAACCCTGTGCCTTATTTTTTGCCTGGAATGGTCCCAACCCAATCCAGCGGCTTTTATTAATTTCATCATTTTTTCATTCATTCATTCATTTTTTTAAGAAAGTCATTATGGGGACTCCTGCTGCAGGTGATCAATGCATATCTGCTGAGGCGCTTTTCGATGAAAACAGTCAGACAATGGTCATTAGATAAATGGTATATCTCTTTTTAAGGCAGAACTAAAAACTGATGAAAATGCAAACTGAATTCTTTTATTCATTGCAAAATTGTGTACATTTCTATATGATTTCCTCATACATGATCCCCATTTGACAGGAATTCAAAAGTAAAAAGCTACACCTAATCTCGGAATGGATCTTGTAAGCATTAAACTCTCGTTATCAATCGGCCCTCTCGGGTTTTCTCGATTGAATATTTTCTCTCGGCCCTTAATTTTTGCCCAGGATGCCTTTTTTCGGTTTTCACCCTGGCAGGGCGCCCAATTTTAGCAAGGCCGCCTTTTTCGGTTTTCGACCCACGGGGCATTTATTCTCTTCTTTTTATTTTGGTCTTTAGCCATGGAAACTCTTCAACCTGTCGATATTGACCGGTTCCCTAAATTTATTCCCGTCGCTGTCTGTTAAGATCGCTGCTCCCTTTGTCAGTAATTTCTTCAGTACAAACGGACCTTCCCAGGTTGGCCTAAATTTCCCTGTATATCTGGCATTCCTGGCCTCATCATCTTAAAGACCAAATCCCCTTCCTTTAGTGGGTGAAGGATCAAGCTTCCATGATTACCCTTAGAGACTTTAGCTCTATTTCAACTGGCAAAACTACTTCGATTCCGTATACCAGAGAGAACGGCGTTGCCCCACTGTAGAGGTTCTGACCGTGGTTCTATAGCCCCAAAGTGCAAAAGGCAGCTTCTCCGCCCAGTCTTTATAGCTTTGGACCATTTTGGCCAATATTCTTTTAACGTTCTTATTCGCTGCTTCGACCGTGCCATTAGCTTGAGGTCGGTAAGGGGAAGACTTGTGATGCTAGATCCCATATTTTTGGAGCATCTGTTTGGTTTTTGCCAAGAATTGTACCCTGTTATCTGACACAATGTGGTGTAGGAGGCCATATCTGCATATTAAGTTTCGCTCAATAAACTTAGCCATGTCTTTAGCATCAACCTTCTTAAAGGACTCAGCTTTAACCCACTTGGTGAAGTAGTCAATAGAGACTACGATGAACCTGTGCCCATTAGAAGCGGTAGGATGTATCTCGCCTATGATATCTATTCCCCAGGCTGCGAATGGCCACAGAGAAGTCAGATTATGCAACTCTGAAACGGGTGCATGCCTCAAATTCGCGTATTGTTGGCATAATTGGCATCGCTTTACGTATTTGGAACAATCTGCGTCCATTGTGAGCCAATAAAACCCTTGGCGCATGATCTTCTTTGCTAAAGCCAAGCCATTCATGTGAGCTCCACAGACACAGGCACGAACCTCTTCCATAACCCTTTTAGCTTCTTTCTCTGCCAAGCACCTTAACTGGATACCGTCCGCTTGCCTCTTATACAAATCGCCGTTTACACTTATAATTTGAGAGGACAATTTTCTAATCATCCTTTGGTCCTTCTCAGTGGCTTCCTCAGGAAAAACCAATTTCTCTAAGTAATTCTGAATATCATATTACCAAGGTTTTCCATCGGTGACCTCAACGTCCATCATTTGCTCAGTTTCGAAACAAGGCTTTTTCGCACTAGAGATTAGGACGGGTCTCATAGCAACCTCTGCTGGATTATCCCACATGGATACCAATGTTGCGAGAGCATCAGCCAACTGATTTTCATCTCTAGGGATGAAGTAAAAAGTGCAAGTCTTGAATTGGCTACTCAAAATTTTCAAGTGCTTCATATAAGGCAACAGTCTCTCTTCCTTGACTGACCATTCCCCTCTGATCTGATGGATTACTAAAGATGAATCTCCGAAAATTTTTGCAGTCTTTGCCCCCAAAGCCAGCAATGCTTCCAATCCAAAAATGCAAGCTTCATATTCTGCTTTATTATTGGTCGCCTTGTATCTCAACTTCTTGGCCAATGGCAGCTTCTCACCATCCGGGGTCGTGAGGATAATCCCTGCTCCTGCCCCCTTTCTGTCAACTTCCCCCATCAAAAAACATCTGCCACCCTTGCATTGCTATGGCCATGACATCCTCATTTGGGAAATTGTATTCAAACTGGTCTCCCTTAATAGGGTGTTCAGCTAGGAACTCAGCTGCGGCTCTTCTCTTAATGGTTTTCCTGGTAATATATTCAATATCAAATTCTTGCAGCAGTAATAACCATCTTCCCATTTTCCCTAATAGGGGGGTGCCTCCTGAAGGTACTTGAGAGGGTTATGCTTAGCGACCGCTTGCACGCTAAAAGAGTGGAAGTAGTGTCGCAATTTCTTGGAAGCCCAGATTACCTCCAAGCAAATCTTTTCTACTTCGACATATTTGGCTTCGTACGGCAGAAATTTCTTGCTAAGATAATAACAACGAACTCCACTCTAAATTCATCTTCCTGAGCCATCATGGCACCCACCGAGCTGTCTTCCATTGCCAAGTACAGGATTAGCGGTTTAGCCCGACGTGGTTGTCTTAGGACGGGTGGCTTTAAGAGATAATCCTTGATAGTATCAAAAGCTAATTGACAATCATCATTCCACACCACCGGCTGATTCTTCCTGAGAAGCTTGAAAATGGGCTCACACACTGAAGCTAGCTTAACAATAAACCGACTGATATACTGAAGCTTTCCCAGGAAACTCCTGACCTCTTTCTCTTTTTGGGGTACTGGCATCTCTCTAATGGCTTTAACCTTATCGGGATCTACTTCGATTCCCCTTTGACTTACCACATGGCCCAATAGCTTACCCGAGGTAACTCCAAAGATACACTTCTTGGGATTGGGGTGCAAATTATACTTATCAATCCTTTGAAAGTACTTTTCTAAAGCCTCGAAGTGACCTTCCCTAGTAGCTGACTTGATAATCATGTCGTCAACATACACCTCTACCTCTTTGTGAATCAGGTCATTCAGAATCTTTGTTGCCATCCTCTAATAGGTTGCTCCAGCATTCTTCAATCCGAAAGGCATAACCCGATAGACAAATGTACCTCATTCCGTAATGAAGGCTGTCTTGATTTGATCCACAATCTTGTTGAGTATTTGATTGTATCTCGCGTACCCATCTACAAAACTGTACATCATACAGGCAGCTGCACTATCTACCAACACATCAATATGAGGCAAAGGGAAATCGTCTTTCGGGCAGGCTTTGTTTAGGTCTTGGTAGTCCACACATATGTACACTTTACTGTCCTTCTTGGCCACTGGGACAACATTGGCTAACCAGGTCGGGTATTTAACTTCTACCAGAAACTTAGCCTCAATCTGCTTATGGATCTCTTCTTTCACCTTTTGTGCCCATTATGGCCTAAGTCTCCTGAGATTTTGCTTGTCCGGTCTAGACTCTGGGTAGGTCAGGATGGCATGTTTGGCAATATCTCGATCAATTCCCGGCATGTCCTCATAAGTCCAGGCAATGACCTTTTCATATTTTCTTAAAATTCTCTCAAATTTTATTCTCTCCTCAGGAGTTATATCTGATGTTATCAAAATTTCCTTTGGGTTTTCCAATGTTTTGAGATTAAATGTAGTCATGCTAGTTGAATTAATATAAAAAATAAATGCATCATGCTCATGATCATGAGAACTAAAATAATTAGAAACACCACACAAGTAAGCAAAGTTGTTCATTTCATTAACATAATTAGCAACGTTAACATTGTCATCATTAAATAATTCAGGCATAAAAAGAGTATCTAAAACACAATTGTCTTAATCTCCTATTGGCGCCGATGTTGTAGCCGACTGTGCCTCGACTTCCTGGCTAGGCAAAAGCTTTTCAAATTCCCCTGGTAAATCTTCAGGTCGTCCATCTTCAAGTCTGGCTCTACCATCTTCTTTTTCCCCTTCAGTAGGGTGGCTAATAGCTTTTCTGTAACAATTTTCTTGAGCTCATTTCCGTCCCAGACACCGCACTGTGTCATAACTTCTTCATCCCAGAAATCCTCTGTAGGTTTGATTACTTCCACTTCCCAGTTGAAGACATCGTTAAAGATTTCGAAGCTGGGTATAATCCTTCCATCCACCCATTGAGGCTCTTCCTCTCCAGCATAAGCACAGACTGAGGAGGCTGAAATGAAACTCTCCGAAATGTGGGGGATATTCTCTGACACTCCTTTTTTCTTGCCACGCTCACCTTTATACCCCAAACCCTTTCAGTCTTTCTGGCCCTGCGTAGTAATGGCAGACTGCAACCCTTGTGAATGCTTACCCAGACCAGCTCCCGGGAGAAAGTGCATCTTCTTTATCATATCACCGCTTGGGGGCTATTCACTGGCCCTTTCTCTTCCCCTATCACTGATACATGGAAATTGCTAAATGGCTGGTTAGCAATTCCCAAGGCAGACACCTGGTTTTCTCTAGCTGCTCTGATAGTCACCACCTCCCCTTCGTGCGGTATCCTGATCATCTGGTGCAGTGTAGATGGTAATCCCCCCAATTTATGGAACCACGGCCTTCCAAGTAGGGCTGAAAAATTAGTTGGGATGGATAAAACTACAAACTCTGCCTCCATTTCTATAGGCCCAGTCTTAACCAAAGCTCTAAATGTCCCCGACGCTTGTCTTTTAGAATTATTATAGGCTGTGATGGTCAAATAAGACTTGCTGAGCATGCTCTCATCTAGCCCAAAAGCCTGCAGTGCCACTAGCAGACAGACATTTATGGATGATCCATCATCAACCATGATACAAGCGGTGTGCTTGCCATTTACTTACGCCTTGATGTACAGCGGCCGGTTGTGATTGCGGCCTTCAACTGGCAAGTCAGCATCGGAATACACCAACTTCTCTCCTGACCCTCCTTTAACAAGATCTAGCAGCTCGGATGGGGAAATTGTGGTAGCCACAGTGGATTCACTCAAAGCCTCTACTAGCTTCAGTCTGTGGGAAGGAGACTGTCTCAGAAGGTCCCATATAGATATCCTAGCCGCGGTCTTTTTCAACTATTTGACTATAGCGTTCTCTTTCGGCTCCCTTTCTGCTGGTGTTTGCACTGGGTCTTGCGACCTCTCCACTTCTGGGACTACTCTCCCACTCCTTGTCACAGCTTTTACCTCCTCTCCTTCCCCATCTGATTCCCACAGATTGGCGAATGATTCTCTTTCATCTTTGTCTTCATCTTCTTCTCCACTCTCGCTGGTGGACCAACAATCTACTACCGCTACGGGCATTCCTTCCTCCCTTGTCTCGGGGCGAGTGATGGCAATATACTCATTCCCATACAAATCCTGTAGGACATACCATTCAGGCAAACTTGACCCAATCATAAAAATGGGGGGTGGCACAGCATTGTAGTTAGATTTCTTCTTGCTCTCTGTCCGTTCGGGGTCCGTGATCTGCTTACTGTCAATCAGATCTTGGATCCGGTGCCTCAGTGTTATGCAGTCATCTGTCAAGTGCTCGGTATGTTAGTGAAAAGCACAATATTCATTTTCCTTATGCCCTTACTGTCCTTGGGTCTTGGCTGGCCTAGGTGGCAAGGGCTGTAACTTTCCCTCCATCATCAATCGCTTCAATACCCAGGACAAAGGTAGACCCAGGTTTGAGAAGTACCTCTGACTGACCCCTATTGTTGATACCTTTGCCGTCTTCCCACTTCTAATGCCGCTGCTGGAGCCCGCTGACTTGTTTGCCCCCTGACTGGTATAGCCTTTCTTGGCGTAGGCCTCACTGCTTGCCCTTCTCGCAAGGTACTCTCCTTCAGCCTCTATAGCAATGTCTTTCAAAGACTCCCAATCTCTTAACCCCTTCCTCTTCAATCCATCTCTCAGATAAGGGCTGGCATTTCGAATGAACAGTCGGATCTGGTCCGGGGTGTCAGGTTTGCATTTTATCTCCATGACTCTGTTCCTCCAACGGGTGAGATATTCATGAAAAGATTCTCCTGCCTTTTGCTGCAACAGTTCCAGGTCCTTCAAAGTTACCTCCATCCTCATACTACAGTCGTACTGTCTGAGAAATTCTTCTTTCAACAAATCCCAATCCTCCTTCGTCCTTCGGTCCAACCCATGATACCAATCCACTGCTGGGCCAGTTAAGCTTAGATAAAAGTACTCAATCTTCTGCTTTTTTGTTAAAGTAGTACCCTTCATCACTGGTGAATACTGCTTTATGTGCGCAGTGGGGTCGGAAGTGCCGTCAAACTTTGGAACGTCAAGCATTTTAAAATTCTGAGGGACCAAATCATCACTGTCCAGTTCCCAATCCTCAGGGTTCATTCCTCCCCCTACCTACAACATCCTTGACATGGCTTCGAATCTTTCATCCATCTTCCTCCACACTGCATCCTCTAGTTTAGGCGACTTCCCTTTTGCCACCACCAGCTCCTCTGGCTCCTCCCATACATCAACCTCCGATTTAGGGCCTTCCCTACGTTCAACAGGCACTGGCGCCCTTGGCTTGACTACGGGTGGATCAACTGCTGCTGGAGGATCCTCTCTGATAGCCCCATGCTCCTCTGGCTCCCTATTCAGAGCAGCATTCTGTCGCCCCGCGGGTGGGGCTAGGGTGGTGGCAAGGTTGCCCATCATTGCGATCATTCTGGCCTCAAACTCTTCCAACCTTCTCCCCACTTCTTCGACGATCATCGCCCTAGTTGCATCAGAACCACCTGATGGATCAAACATGCTTGTCTGTATTGCTGAATCCGAACTTTGATCTAACACTAGCTCTGGGGAAACCTTTCTCAGTCGACCATCAGGACCTCTATACCACCTGGATGAATCTATGATGGCTACAAAACACACTTTTGTTAGAATGATGCATGGTTGAGGTGAAATGCATGGTCGTGCTGGTGCAACATAGACAAACACATGCAAGCAGATAGATCCTTCCGACCTTATTTCCCCCACACACGGGGTAATTGGTCTCTCTCCTAGGTAGGCTTCGTCCAAGGGTTAACAGGGAATCCATTGGACACGCGTGGTGCACGGTGAAAAATCGGCAGCATAACATCTCTTGCCTAATGTACATACGTATGGGTATTTGGCCATCGTGTATTCAAATGATTCAACTAAATCAAGATGGGCCCAACGGGGCATGAAAGCCTTTGATGAAGACCATTTGATTTGATTAATTTTATTCGATATATGACGGCCCAAGTAGCAAGCATAGTATAATGGTACATTTCACCTAGTGGAAGTTTTTATTTGCCATTACATGAGTTTTGGTCGAGATAGTGATACTTTAGGTCTACCCAAGCATGGTCCCTGCTAACGGGTCTAGCTCATCATGAGCATAGCGACCAATCAGGTCTCCATTTGATATACCTTTAATGGTACGAGACTTGGGCTGGTGATTATCCTTAACATTTTTCTACAATGAGTGAAAGTAGGGTCGTGCTTTAAGAATGTACCGAGGTAAATAGGGGACCGACTAACATAATTCTAAGGCTCTAAAATGATATGGTGCAATTTTCGAAAAGAGATAGAATTTTAAGTTTTAAAAACCCAATTATACATTTTAACCAAAACACTTTCAGAGCGAAGTCTCAAACAATTTTCCCAGCGGAGTCGGGACTGTGACGCGTGCTAAACCTAGCAAATGCCCTCATTGAACCCGCTTTTAGGATTCAAGAGATTGGTTCGCGTCATTTTGATCATGGGTGCCATGAGACATCTTGGATGCTTCCTTCCCAATAGAACATTGGAAAGGAACATCTAGCCCCATGGCACCTTTGAGGTATTTTGGAGTCGCCACCCAATTTAAAAGAAATTGGGAAAGGTCTCTAACCTATTATTGGTCTAGACTAGAGATTGGTGTTCGGAACTTCGCTCTTATTTATGCTTTGGTTAATTATAAGTGAGTTTTTAACTTCCTAAAATTATACCTCTTATCTCACATGATTTATGCATTTAAATAAAGGCACATTATAAGCATTCAAAAAGCAGTAAAGGAAAGCTATAAAGAAAAGCTGTAAATAAAGCGATAAAGGAAAGCGAATAAACACGCAAGCACGCAATTATATGGAAGATAGGGGCGGAATACAACCCCCAAATAGAAGAAGATAAAAAGGGGAAAATGAGGCGGAATACAATCCCTAAATAAATAATATTGCCCCAAAATTAATTACAGGGGCCCAAAAAGAAATACATAAATTTAAACAATCAAACAAAATCAACCATAAGAAAAATATACATAAATCGGGACATTTGTTTGGTTTAGGAACATTGGTTTTTTCGCACTTGTTTGAAGATTTAGGAACATTGGTCCCTTCATGTTTATTTAAAGAGGGTTCGAAGAGCTGTTTTAATTTGTTGGGTGAAAACCGGGGTGAGTGATCCCATTTTTGGAAAACTTAACTCTTCATTTTATTTGTGATGTTTTTCATTTCTTGGCTAAAACGAGGGACATTGGTCCCAATTTTATTAGTAAAAATTCCAATTCAATTATAGAAATATTTTTGTGACTTTTTATCTCATGCGTGCATAAATGAAATAATTATTTGCAATCAAACACCAAACACATAAAGGGGAATAAGAAAGGTCTCACCAATCCGATGTGTTCCTCCACGTGTCGTGACTCATCCGGGAAGTCACGTGGATAATCACATAATGTAACTCAAATTTCATCTCGAACAAAAAATAACATCGAAACTATTAGTAATAGTTTTAAGCAAATTAATCGGACACATGCAAGGTATAACAATAATAATAACAATAAACAAATAAAATCATTAACAACAATAATAGCAGCAATATAGAATAAGCATAAAATAACAATATTAATGATGACCATAAATAACAACAGTAAGGATGATGATGATAATAATAATAATAATAATAATAACCCAAAATGATAGTTGCAATAGGAGAGTAGTAGTAGTAGTAGTAGTAGTAGTAGTAGTAATAATAATAATAATAATAATAATAATAATAATAATGATAATAATAATAATAATAATAATAATAATAATGGTAAAAGAAGATGGACGACCACACATGTGAAGGTAAAACCATGAAAATCAAATCAAAAGACATAAAGGGATTCAAATCACAAAAACTAAACACAAACACCAACTGTAGCAAATAACATTAATGTTGATAGGAAATAAATATGGTAAGAACAATAGAAAATACGAGTATTGACAATAATAAGTGGTGTGCAAAAATAAATGAGGACAAGATTTGATAATATTACCCTCAGAGGTATGTATTTGAAAAGAGAGATATCTAGTTTGCTCCCCTTGTCGGAGTTTCGGTGTCAAAATACAGCAAAATGTTGAAGAAAAAAAAGAAACTCTGTTTAAATAGGAAAAACTGGAGATGATATTTGCGGGAATGATACAAAAACAAAGAAAATATATTTATCTTTGTTCTTTAGGAGCTCCCCAACTGAAAAAATCCTTTGAAGAAAATCCAGAGAAAATAAAAATTCCAACTTTGAAGATCTAAAATCCTTTCTTTTGAAAACCCCTCTGTTGCTCTCTTTGTTGAGAGAAAAGCAGGTTCTTTTTGGTTTTTGATGAAAAAAATCTCCCTCCTCCAAATGAAGACTGAAAACTTATTTGATTTAGAGGATCGTCCTAAAACAGGAAAGGACAAATTGTTCTTTCAATTTTTCCTTCCCAAAAACTATACCAAATTGTGAAAGAAAATGGAAAAAACGGACTGCAATTGACCGAGAAACGCAGACAGGGCGGCCAACTGGCCGCGGGTGGAACCCCGCGACGCGCGCCCCCCATGGGCTATGGGCGCGCACGTCGCCTGACGAGGCGCGTACCCTAGGAGACACGGGCCCCAATGGGGGGGGGGGGGGCCGCGCCTCAGCGAGACGCGCCCGTAAGTGCCTGCAGCTCCCGCGCCTGTGCGACCCGCCCCCGTGGCATGCAAACAAAATATATAAAAAAATACAAAATAAAATGAAATAAAATAGAAATAAAAAATAAAAAAAAGTGAAAAGAAATAAAAATAAGAGTAACGATGCGAATTTTTAAATCGAAGTTTTCGGAGTAACAAAGGAAGTTTTCAACAAGGAAGACATCACTCTTGACACCTTTACTTGTGGCAAGTATCATTTTCATCATCGGGTAATTCTGATCTTGGATCGCCTCGAGACCCGGTGTCTATAGTACCCTAAACGGTATGAGGGTCTGGGTATGCCCGATAATGTAGCCACTCACATCAGTGAGCCTAGCATTTGTACTCTCTCACAGGTCTGTCATTGACTGTGAGATACCAGGGATTAGCCCCCTCAGCATCTCAACCTCTAGCCTCATCGTGCAAACAGTCTCATCCACTACTTGTAGGGCCTCATCCACCCTTTGTACAGCCGCTGCATGAGAAGTTTTCATGGACTCCTCAAATCGATCCATGCGCCGGTCCATCGCTGTGAGTCTGTCATCAGTGCACTAGCTGTGGGCGACTAATGCTGCCATCATGTCTGTGTGTATAAACTGGAGAAGAATCTCCAAGTTAGACTGTCCCTATCCTCTGTTGGGTTCGGGGGGGGGGGGGGGGGGGAACCATCAAAGTGGATGCCCCCGAGTGATCTGAGCGGCTGTAAGGGTGAAACCTCTCATATTCGTGGTGGCCTGCATCCTGCCCATGTATGGTAGGAGGGGGTGGCGCATGATCATACGGGGGAAGCCATTGAGGTGGTGGAGTGCTCAACAAATAATCCACATCCATACCAGTACCAGTGCCACTCTGTGGTGTGCTAGGCTCTACATCTGGCTGTGAGGGATGCTGCTCATCCTCTGGCTGATGCTGCTCATCGCCTAGCATAATAGCTGGAAGTGGGGCTAGGCCATAAAGTTGCCTGGTCTCCTCGATTGTGAGCAATCGGTACACCCCTGGACGACCCGGCCTCTGCTCAACCATGCCCATAGCTCTGGGGGTCGCAAGATCCATGTAAATATCTACATCCAAAGGTGGCCCAAATTCACTGGGGTCATACCCTAGTGAGAGCAATAATCTGGTAATGACTCCACCTATGCATATCTGGGACGTAGACCCCCGTCCCTATCAAAACAAACCTAATAATATCTCATGGTTGATGTTAAGCTGTGTCCTAGTAGCCATAGCCCATAGAGCCCAAATCTCTGTAGCATTTATGCCCCTTGGACTCCTCATCCGGTCCAAATAACTGCTCCCCAAGACTTTTTGTGTGTATCTGTAGGCTTGAGAGACCAACCCTGAGCACTAATAGTGCACTCTCTGTACACTTTATTCACCACTACATTATGCCCCAGAGGGTTACTCACAAGGATATCCTGGTCTAAACATGCATCTCTCATCCCTTTACCCCGTGCTATCTTAGTATTAATATAAGAATGAGTAGAGCTAGGATCAATAAGAGCATGCATAGAATTAGATACTAACAGTATTAACATCAGGAGCATTTTCTTCTTCTCTAGCCCTGACTGCATAAGTGCGGCCTGTGGCACGCCTCTATCCCTGGGATGACTGTCCAGCTGGTCTACATGCTGATGCAGTAGGGGCAGCTCCCCTACCACTACCTCTCAATACAGATGACCCAGAACCAGGTGCTAGTGATGTAACTGTAGTAGTCTATGTCGAAGGACAATCTCTGATCTGATGGTCTTTTGAGCCACACTTAAAATAAGCTTCAGACAAACATCAGCATTCCCCCCGGTGAGCTTTACCATAATGGTCACATGTCAATACTATCTCATTGTCTTTACCTCGGGGTGTACTAGCTACAGATGCAGCTGGTGCATTGCCACGAGATGCACCACCCTGACCTCGGCCCGAAGTAGCTAGTACACGGCTCTGAGATGCTGGAGATCTCCTGGATTTCTTACCCTGACCTCCAGTGCCACTAGATTGTCCTTGCTTCCTCTTTTGCTGATATCGTGACCGTATTTCAGCTTCATTTTTCTGTATAGCTTCTACCTTGAGAGCAATCTCAACAAGTGATCTCAAGTTGGGGTGTCGCTGTGTCCCCACAATCTGCCTAATCTCATTATGCAATCCCCTCTCAAATCTCTAACACAATTTCTCCTCAGTTGACTGACTTGCATCTAAATAGGCACTCAAGTGCTCAAACTCGCGCTCATATTCTGACACTATATTATTGCCTTGTCTCAGCCTCCGGAAGGCATTATGTATAGCTGCCTTATACTTAGACCCAATATATTTCTTCTTAAATTGTGTCAAAAAGAAATCCCAATCCAACTGATCCACTAGGGTGTGCCTCCGAACTGAGTCCCATCATATGTATGCCAGTCCTTGTAGCAATGCCACAATACCCTCAAACTTTTCTTCTAGTGGGCTACTAGTAATTTCAAACAATCTCTTAACCTTAAACGGCCACTCCTATGCCCGAGCATCTATCAAAGGGTCATGCCTGTGGAAATTTTCAGCTCATAATCTCTTTAACTGTTCTAAAATTGGCTGTTTTTTGGTGGAGCTGGTGGCTGCACTTGTGGCAGTTATGCTTGACCCGCCTGCAATCTTTGTTGTATGTATTCGGCTACCAAATTAAGGAAGTCTGGTTGTGGGGGTGGAGGTGGTACCACTGGTGGTGTCATTTGCTGTCATGGGACCTCATCCTGTCCAGCGCTAATTGATGCTTCGCTTTCACCGTCCCCCACGCCACGATCTCGGTCGGACGATATCTTTCACTATAAAACAAAAAGGAGCAAGCACACATTAGACTTATAGCACCTTTCCACTGATAGTTGGCATGTATATACGTATAATCCAATCACTTAATCCCACTCCGATCTAAGAATCGCTTAAACTCGCTCTGATACCACAAAATGTAACACTCTTACTATACCAATACTACAACGCTAAGTGATTACCGACAATTTTTTTTTTCAAATACTTAATCAATATAATATTCACTTATTACAAGCATTTTTTAATAATTGTTAGTTACGAGTTTTGCTTGCCGATTTACCTATAACTGTCCAATCTATTATTCATTTGGTGAAAATTTCGGCAGTATAATAGTTTAAAACTTAACCTACCTAAACTGCACGGCAAACAATTCCACAGCCCGGAGGGGCACAACAATTTATAAGTAGTACAAATATTTATCCATCACATACATTCTATGGCAATCTCATAACACGAGTCGTTATATATATATACGTATTCATATTTGTCCATTATACATTTCAAACTTAAACTTTCAAAGATGGCTACATATATACATGTCGTTCAAAAAGACACTTCCATCTTCTCTTCCTTCTTCAAGACTAAGATCCCATGTATGTTTTGCTCCGCCCACAAGCTAGGACCTACATGCAGTAAACACTACGTGCTGAGCATTAAACATGCTTAGTGGTGGCTATAAATCTATGAATTTCCATATTATGCACAAATGCATTAAACATGCAAAATTCATTAATTACACAATCAAACATTATTATCACTCCACTTTTCATTTTGTTCTATTAAATACCATCACTATGGTAAAATTTCATTTTAGTCCTTAATTTTTCAATGAATTACAAAATTGCCATTTTTACACCATATTTAAAATTTTGCCACTAGTTCACCTTTTTTTTTTTACTCTAAACCCATTCTTTGATATGCAAATTATCAATCAGTTCCTATTTTACCATTTTCATGTCAAATTACATTTTAATCCTCAGAACTACAAAAAAAATTCATTTTTAACCCGTTTATTCACTATTCTATCATTTTTACCCATTTGACTCATTATTTAGGTAAATTACCATTTTGACCTTAAACTTTTTATTTTCTTTCATTTAAGTCCTTTTTCACTCTAATTCTCATTTTCACTTTACTTTTTGCATTTTCAAGTCAATTGTTACCATTATGCCCCTAGTACCCGGCAAAAATTTTCAGACCGGATATACAGGACGTGGACCCCACAGGTCCACTACACTACATTAAGGAATGACCTCGAAAGACCGCTCTATCACTGTCACTGAACATATAACATATAACACTTATCAATACACTATGGGAGACCATCGCGAATCTGCCATAGTAAAGAAAGTCGTCATGACTTGTACCGCGGTATGGGTGTTTTTATGGCTAGCCAAACATATCCTAAACTAGATTTAGATCGCCAGACCACTATTAAAGGCAAATCTTTCTCAATTATCTTAAATCTAATTTTCACATTTTAACACTTTCACTTACGTTTACATTTCATTTCCATTCCATTACACTAGTTCCACATCATATTCATCATTTTTGCACTTTTCATGAATTATCTCATCATAATTCATTATTTTTACATTAAGTATAATGTAACTTTACACTCTAGAATATTCACACCTATTCCAAAAATTTCAAATAAATTCATGGACACTTCTTTTCATGTCTATATTCATTTTGTGCCATTAAACTTCAAATATACACAAAATATACCACTAAGGTACCATTCGGCCAAGGTAAGTCTCACACCTTACAAATTATTTTAATTTCATTTAAGCATTCTAAATGTCATACTTAAGGCCATTAATCACTTTTCTAAGTTCATATTCAATTAAGCATGCCTTTAACACAAGTTCACTTAAGTTACATAATGTAAACGCACCAAATTTTGAAGGAAATTGAAGGATTTTATAGCCACTAACCTTATACCCTTGCTCAAGCTCTCTTAGACTTCCTTTTCCTAGCCCTTCTTCTTGGTAGCTTGAACACCTTCTTGAATATCTACATGGCCTGAAATTTCTCATTAACTTTTCACCAAAATTTTGATCTCTTTTGCTCAAAATAACCTCATAAATGAACTTTAGGCACCCAAAAACATCTCTAGGCACCCATAAACTAAATTTAAAACTTAACTCTTATTTACCCAAAATCAAGCTCTTTACTTTGTCCCTTGATTTTACCCATAATTATTTCTCAATTCAAAGGCTAGGGACCTTGAAGTTCTTATAGGGAGGATGAATCACACTTAGGATGCTTGGATTTGGTGAGAAATTAGGAGGAGAATTGAAGAAATTGAGAGAGAGGAGGAGGAGAGGTAGTTCGGACAAGCAAGAAGGAGAAGGAGAAGGAGGCTGAAGGGATAAGGATCACTCACAAAAAAATCTACCACCTTTTTGCTTTTATAGTGAACCAATTGGGTTGGGCCTTGGTCTAACCTTAAGCCCACACTCACAAGCCCAAAATGTAAATTTTAAGCCCATAATGCAATTTTTCTGTGATTTTCTCACTTCGCAAATCCAATTTATTCCAAATTTGATTCCATAATTCATAACATGTAAAAATTAGGTTGTACCCAAAATTTTAACTCAATTGGAGTTCATTTCGATTCGATTCAATAATTACCAGTGTTACTAAAAAATTGCCTCTTTACTATCAATAAATTCTAAATATTATTTTTGGCCAATCTGCAATTTTTGGTGATTTTTGGATCTCATTTACTATTTTTAAAAGTTCGGTCAAACTTTAGTCAAACTATTTACTATTTGAATCGAACTGTGACTTTTTCGTATTTTCGACTTTTGGAGACCTATCTGACCTTGATTTCACTTCAAATTTTAACCCCGAACTCACTATGATTAATATTTTTGGATAGGCAAATAAAATATTTTTCACCTCCGGTTGTACTTTTGTAACGCCCTAATGTATCGTAGGAGGAAACTAGGTGTGCTACCCTATACTTATACTGTCATCTAATCAATTATCCTAATAAATATACAATTATCAGAAAACAATTCTTAATCGTACAACTTTTCACAACTAGCGTGTTTATCAAATTATCCATTAAACATTACTATCCTTAACATTCTTATAATCAAAATCATGCACAATCTTACCTCAGGGTTCTTCGTATCACTACATAAAACTTTATGCATAAATCGATACATCATGATTTAATATAAATACAAATACTTATAGCAATATTAAAATTTAAAGTACATTATTAGTTTCTAATGATTTGGTTCGGACTCGGAATAAAATTTCAACCTACCTACGCATCCCATTATTTTGGGAATTAGAACCACGTAGTTTTACATGCATTAATTCATTATACGTTATCAGTGACACATATTCAAATTAACATATAACCCAATATCAACAACACAAATCTATAATTCGAAAACATACTTCATAAACGTTAATTCATTTCGATATGCATATATATATATATATATATTAATAATTCCACAATCCACGTAATAACAATTCATTATCATTTATCCACTTCATTACCATACTTATAATCGCCTGAATACTCATTAAGGTGGATAACGGGAATGCTGGATACCACTCGCGTATCAATCACTAGATATTGGGGAAAAACAGTATCAACACTAGAGATATGCAAATCTCGAATCATTAGATGCCAAATCGCGACCCCTTTTGCGCCCGCAACAGACCCTACACATCCCTTTGTCACGCTCACGGCGTAAGTAGTGCACGCGACAAACACACAAAAGACTTCTGTCGCGCTCGCAACAGAACATGACCTGATATTATCCGTCTACGGAGCCCTCTGTCGCTATCGAGACCCTTGTTGCTCCCGCAACAGAGCTTGAACTTCATGTTCATAACTCCACTTCCCATACCTCTTTTCAAATACTTTCCTAATTCCGCATACATGACTTCTAAAGCCAACTAAAACATCATTTTCAGCCAAAACAGCCTTCTAACCAAATGCTCGCTTCTGTTTTAACTTCCCAATAGCACAAACCTAATACATTTGGACTCAAAACCAAGGAGTTATGGTCAAGGGAACACAACTGCTCCCAAAGACCCTCCGATAGAACTTCAACCACATATATGGACAATTTTGAAGACCTTAGAGTCCTTAAAACAAAAGGACAATTAGGATTCCAATCCAATTGGCCACACACAAATTAGAGTTATAAAACTCATCTTATAATACAAACAACTCAAATAGGTCAAACTGACCTCAAAACCAGTTTTACACTATCAAGCTCACCAAGCTTGAAATCAACTAAATTGGCATAGGCAATTCTCCAAACTCAATCTAACTACCAATACACATGCATGGATACTTCGGCACATTCAATTTCACAATAGACTTTCATTAATTCCAAGATTACACAACAATTACTCAAGTCTCCAGAAATAGAGTTTCATGCTTATAATTTAATAAACTTCTTAGTAGTCAATTTAGCATAACAAACTCATATCTTCAGTTCAATTTAGCACACAATATATTTACACATTTCAGATATATAACAATCAATTTAAAACACAACACTTAATTTCCCAAACCTCAATCCCTTTGGTCCAAAAAGGCTCACTTTGCACTAAGCTTTCCAAGCTTCTCATTTTCCTTCTCTTTTCTGGTTTCCTCCACTTGACTTGCTAAGAACATAACTTAACTAAGAAATCAACCAACCAATCTCAGGATTTCGATGGACTAATTAAAGATACAAGAAAAGAAGAAGAAAAAGAAGAAGAAGAATATAATGGACCAAGAGTAGCCGGACAAAGAGAGCAAGGAATGAGACAAATTTTGCCTCTCCACCCCCTTATATTGCATGGAGAGGGCTGAGTTATCAAAGCCAACATTCACCACATGGATAACACTATCATTAGATTAGGTTAAACTAATCCCACTTAACCTTAATTAATCATGCTCAATTACACTTTAGTCACTCAACTTATTTATGTTTTGCAATCAAGTCATTCTCTGCACTTTCAATTAAGTCCCTTTTGATTTTCAATTCATTCTTGTTAATATTTTAACCCACTAATAATCACGCACATTCAATTCCCAATTCACCCTAAACATGCTTTAATACTATTAGAGTGTATTTTGGGTCATTACAACTTTTCACCTCCGGGTGCACTTTTCACTTCCGGGTGTACTTTTCATTATCGAGAAATACTATTCACGGATAATCCGGTATTGAAGCCATTACATTTTATTTTTGTTGGACCTTTATGTTGGACTTTGGGTTGAGATTGATTTAGGCCCGGTGATAATGCATATATCGATACTTAAATAAAAAAAAGCTACATTTTATGCTACTGATCACTTAAAACCTGAATTACAAAATTTTCTTGTAATTAAAAAAGATGGTTAGAATGCACTCTTACCTTATTTCATCGAAATTCTTGGCAAATTTTTTTTTCATTTTCTTTTATTTACATCTTTTAATTGCCAAAATCTATCTAAACCTTATTACATCCAATAGCTAAGATTAAATCTTACACAAAAAATTTTACATACACATAAACCAAGAGCTAAAATTAATTTGATTCATTACATAAGAGGTTAATATTCATCCATACATAAAAAATCTCCCCATTTAATATTTATTAATTCGCTATGATATTTTTTGGCATTATTTAACAAATGTTTCTTATTTTTTTTCTTTTCATCTTTTTATTTTAGATAATTAGAATTAAACTTGAAAAACATATCGGATTGTATCGAAATAGATCAGATCATAAATAAATTAAGGTGTGTGATAATACCTAATATTATCTTCTACTGGGCTTAAGCCAAATCCAAAGGTCCATTAAAGATCAAGGTTCAGTGCCTTCTAGGCCCAGCATTCCAAGGTGCGTGAACAAGCAGACGGACATAAGAACCAAAGAGATAGAGCCTGTAGGACATCCGATTGGACTGATAAGGCACAGCCTCTAATAGTTCATTGACACACGCCTCCATTTCATCCTATCTCACACCTGCTTCGCGTCACTTTTGCCGCAACCTACTCTGAAATCGGGGTAAACCACACAAGTGGATTCTTACACCCATATAAATGCCATGTTATTTTGCATCCAGATAACGCAATCCATTTAGAGAACTTATCTCTCTACTTTCTTTCTTTAAACACTACTGACTTAAGCTTCGGAGTGCTAACACTTGGCACAAGCCGGGCACACTCTCTCTTACAGGAATTAAGTCTTGCGGGCTTGATCAATCCAAATTTAACTACCATACCTATAATTTCTCCGGAGTTATCATTTGGTGCTTTCATTGAAAGGCCATGGCAGGATCAAGAAGCTCTATACAAGCTAAGTCAGAAAGGGATGATTCATTTGATATGGATTAAAGTGGACCGATGTTAATAGGCAAATAGGATGAGCCTCAAGGGTCCCCCACCACTGACGATCTAACTCGTAAATTCAATGAGGGATTTATGGCACAACTAGATGACACTTTGGTCACCTTGAACGATGTTAGAGCCTTCTTGAAGACTTTAGCAAGAGTATCATGCAATCTGTCCAGATGGCCTAGCAACCTCAGGGTTCAAGGAAGAGCTATGAGAAAAGTGCCAAAGAAAACAGGGATAGTAGATAGAGCAGAGAATTGTGATTCAAGACTCTAAGCGCTACGAAAAACCCAGTGCTCACTTCCGTACCTATGAATCAGGTAGAAAGAACAAAGGGAAAGGAAAACTACTCCCCGTCGAGGACGCCTCTTTCTTCGCATGTCACTCCCCTCATGCATCTAAAGGGTCACGGTCATCCCTCCAAAAAGGTGATTTACCACACGAATGCGACTCAACCTAGGAGATCTCGTATGGAAGCAACGCAACCTCCCCCTTCTATTGAGAGATAAAAGAGATAGAATTTCCTCTAGGGCTCAAAGGAATGCACGTACCAAAATATACAAGCAGAACAGACCCAAAAGCTCACCTCTACGAGTTCATGGTGCAAATTCAGGCGCTTTCTTATGATAGTCGAGTGTTATATAGAGTTTTCCCTATGACTTTGATGGATGGCATATTAAAATGGTTCCAAAGCCTTTCTATAAGGTTCAATCTCTTCCTTTAGGCAGATTTGAGAACTTTTTATAGCAAGATTCTCTCAAACTCAAAAGATGAAAATGATTGGTGATTTACGAAACCTGACCCAAAGACCTCATGAAAGTCTCAAAGACTACACAGAGAGGTTCCAAGCGCTCGTCATAGAGATCAAGGATGTCCACCTCGAGGAGATAGTGAAAGCACTGCGAAGAAATACTAGGAGTTTCGCTTTGATTGAATCCTTAAAGATTGAACCTCCAATGGACATAAATGACCTAGTTGAGAGAGCTGAGTTATTCATTCCACTAGACAAGACCATTACCGTCTACAAAAAAAGACAAACACCGGCCGAAAGGCTGCGATTCCCATCGCAAATAGACGATCAACCACAATTTCCTGCCAGTATGGCTAATAGGCTGCAACTCTCGCCAAATATAAGCGAACAATTGCAGTTTCCAATTAAGATGGCTCATAAGCTATGATACCTTAATGAATGGCCAAGAAAGGATAGGAAGATGAAGCCCAAAAAAGGAGGTTCGCAGGCCATGATAACAATTTAGCTAGAGTTCACACACTGCTCAATGGCAGCCCTATTGAAATCCTATAATGGATTAAAGAAAGACGCAGAATTAAGTGGCCCAAAAAGCTGTCCGACCAAACATACGCCCCTAAAGACGAGCAAGCATTGTGATTTCCATAGGGATGTTAGTTATGTAACCAACGAGTGCAATGTACTGAGGGATGAAATAAAAAAGGCTGTTACAGGAAGGCTTCTTAGATGAATTTATGCGGTGTACACATGAAAGCCTCAATAATTCCCCCTCCAATGAAACAGATCGATCAAATGACTAATTGAAGAAGCAAGCAAGAAACTAGGCTAGTCCAAATAGGAGATGAAACATTCCTCCTTAAGTCATGAAGAACCCCCTTTAAGAATATTCACGTTCGCCACGTAAGACAAATAGAGAAGGATAAAGGAAAAAGAGAACGTTCCCTGCAAGTAGGAGATGAAATATACCTCCTACTTCCTTAAATGGTAGAGAACTCCTTCAGAAGCCCTTGGAATTGCGGAGGACCCTTTCAGAGAAGGAATTATCTCTGCACAAAGAGCAAGACTAAAAACCCCTGAGACTCAAAGGACACTATCCGATGGGGAAAAAACTCAAACGCAGCCTTGAAACTCTCATACCCTCGTTTATTCAACAGAAGCTACCCGATTGGAGGAAGAGGGAAAAGAAACTTGAAAAGGAAGGCTTCGCTTTCCAAATTTCGGGCAAACAACTAAGAACCGACCCCATACTAGAGAAGGCCATAAAATCACCTTTCTCTGTATTAGCAGCCACTTATCTAATAAAAAATAACAGGCATACCGAAAGGATGAAAAGCAAAAAGGCTTCACACAGAAGCCTTATCACCATGGCTTGAAACTCGCCATATTACTAGCTAAAGGTAAAACTGGTAAGTTATTAAGCCATAAATATGGCTAGTAATGAAGAGGAAAAATGCTCAAGCAAGGAGGAGTGTAAGCACCGTGTCCCAGGGAGGTCCAGATTAGAGATTACCCAATGAAGAAACCGATGCTGGTCCCGAATGAGTGGATGGAACTCGAAAATTTTGATCCTCTGGGCTCACGAGAAGTAAAAGGTTTTATTTTATAGAAAGAAGAATTTGAAATGTGGGAGTTTTAACTTGAAATTTGAGTTTTTGCTCTAAAGATGGTCTGCCCGTCGGTTGCTGGCATCCCGTCGGTCGTCGAGGCGGTCACCGCCTCTTTCAGGGATGGACAACCCGTCGGTGACTCACACACCCGTCGGTTGTTGAGGCGGCCACCATTTTTTCTTAGGAACATATGTCCCGTCGGTCAGCGAGAGATGGACACGTGTCCCGTCGGTGGCTGAGCACGCCCGTCGGTGAGTCAAGGCCTGCCCGTCGGTCATGCCTATAAATAGTAAATCTTTTCCTTTGAAAAGGGTTCAGATTTTCTACAAAGAAGAAAAAAAAACTACTTGGATTGGGAAAACTCTTGCAAAATTAAAAGGCAAATTTTCTTCTTCACGAGTTTTCTTTTCTTTATTTCTTTAAATTCCCATATTTTCCTACTTTTTCTCTCATTTAATTTCGCTTTTAAGTGAATCTATTTTACTTGGAGAAACCTAAATCCATTAGTTTTCATCCATTTTATGGATTCAAACATTTCAAAAATTTGGTAAAAATCAAGGAAAAAATATAGACATTTTTCTTTCTTGGTTTTTGCTTTCTTCTTGTGAGACGCGCAAAGGTTCGAGTTAATCGAAGTTTCACTCCAAAAAGGTACAATCTGAGGGTAAAAATTATGGACACTTGCTTTATTAACCTATTACATTCATTTTCACATTTATTGCATTTATTTACCTTTTATTTAGCTTTTATTTGCCTTTATTTTGTTTGAAAGTTGTTTATTTAAAAAGAGAAGAGAAAAAGAAGTTTTTTGCTTATTTATTCGGAAACCAGAGGCGACCGACGGGCAGTAGCCCACCGACGCTCGTCTGTCGCTCTAGCGACGGGCAATAAACCCGTCTGTCGTTCGAGCGACGGCGTGTGAGGCCCATTGTCCGTCGGTCAGCTACTAAGCCCGTCTCTCGTCTTTGTTTCTCTTTTTTTCCATTTTTTTCCTTTTATTATTTCTTCCTCTATTTAATTCTTATTTTATTTTCAAAATGTTTTTTTACTTCAACAATTTTATTTTTTATGTATTTTATTTTTTATTTATTTTATTTTATTTTACTCTCTACTTACATGTGTATCGCTTTAATTTGTAAATATTAATATTTCTTTTATTTTGTGAGTATTGTATTTTCCTTTTCTTGGATGGATTGAGCTGTGGAGAAAAACTATCATGCCATCATGGAAAGCCTATCTTTGGTTTAGTTTTCCTATCCCTTTTTATTTATTTATTTATTTATTTTCCTTATTCCTTATTCTGTTTATGTAATTTTTATTTGTTTTATTTTATTCCGCATAAATTAAAAATGGATACTTGTTTTATATTAATTAAAATTGGGATTATTTCATAAAATTAAAGGAACCAATGTCCTGTTTTAGCCCATAAAAATCACATAAAAATTAAATTTTTTCATAATAAATGCATGTGAGGGCCGAAGCCCTCAAAATAAATGAGCAGATGGTTATTGTTGCTGCAGGAATTTGATGTGGAATATGTCACTAGGAAAACTATCAAGGGGCGAGCAGTGGCTGAGTTCCTAGCCGAGCACCCGATTCAAGGAGACACCTACGAATTCAATTTCCCAGACGAGGATATAGCGGCTATTGCAATTCAGGGATGGCAATTGCATTTTGATGGGGCCGTGAACAACAAAGGGGCAGGAGTAGGAGTTATATTGACAACCCCGAAAAATGAGAAGCTCCCTGTGACGCGCGTCGGACCCCGCGGGCGCCCCTCGACCGCTCGCTTTAGGGTGATCGGGCATTTGAAGGTCCGTTGGCAGCTTGCAACGAATTATAAGTGCGTCTATTTTGGGCAACAAGGAGGTTTCATGGAGTCGCCACCCAATAAAATATTGGAAAGTTCATCTCGCCTCAGTGAGCCTAAGGCGGCACATATTTCCATTTTGGGCAAACCAAAGGGATCTTGGAGGCGATCACCCCAATAGAACATTGAGAATGACCCTCTAACCCTATGGAGCCTATGATTATTAATTAAGCCTTTTGATGGGACACAAGAGGTGTCTTAGAGGTTCAATTGAGTGATCGGATAGACCTCTCGCTTCGTTGAGCCCAAAGACCAGAGCTGGGTTCGGGACTTCTCATCTATTTCTACCTTGATTTAACTTTACATTTAAGTTTTGAATTTATTAGTTCGCTTTCTCTCTCCACACGATGCAAAATTAAATTAAAAGTGCAAATATTCACATTAAAAGCGGTAAATATATATAAATAAAAATAAAAATAAATGAAATAAATGTTCGAAATTAAATTATAATAAAAGTAAGAGCGGAATACAACTCCCATTTTAAAGGTACGATATATATGTACATACAAAAAGACGGGAAATTCATTTATTTTGAGGGCTTTGGCCCTCACATGCATTTATTATGAAAAAAACTAATTTTTATGTGATTTTTATGGGCTAAAACAGGACATTGGTTCCTTTAATTTTATGAAATAATCCCAATTTTAATTAATATAAAACAAGTATCCATTTTTAATTTATGCGGAATAAAATAAAACAAATAAAAAATTACATAAACAGAATAAGGAATAAGGAAAATAAATAAATAAATAAAAAGGGATAGGAAAACTAAACCAAAAATAGGCTTTCCATGATGGCATGA
Organism: Excoecaria cochinchinensis; assembly: GCA_947683425.1. NCBI lineage: Eukaryota > Viridiplantae > Streptophyta > Magnoliopsida > Malpighiales > Euphorbiaceae > Excoecaria > Excoecaria cochinchinensis. The sequence goes on from CANTUQ010000031.1 coordinate 14,506,411, forward strand.
TAGTTTTTCTCCACAGCTCAATCCATCCAAGAAATGGAAAATACAATACTCACAAAATAAAAGAAATATTAATATTTACAAATTAAAGTGATACACATGTAAGTAGAGAGTAAAATAAAATAAAATAAAATAAAATAATAAATAAAATAAAATACATAAAAATAAAATTGTTGAAGTAAAAAAACATTTTGAAAATAAAATAAGAATTAATTAGAGGAAGAAATAATAAAAGGAATAAAATGAAAAAATGGGAAACAAAGACGAGAGACGGCTTAGTGGCCGACCGACGGCCGTCCCTCATGTGACCGACGGACAATGGGCCTCACACGCCGTCGCTCGAAAGACAGACGGGTCTTATTGCCCGTCGCTCGAGCGACAGACGGGCGTCGGTGAGCTACTGCCCGTCGGTCGCCTCTGGTTTCTGAATAAATAAGCAAAAAACTTCTTTTTCTCTTCTCTTTTTAAATAAACAACTTTCAAACAAAATAAAGGCAAATAAAAGCTAAATAAAAGGTAAATAAATGCAATAAATGTGGAAATGAATGTAATAGATTAATAAAGCAAGTGTCCAGAATATTTACGCTCAGATTGTACCTTTTTGGAGTGAAACTTCGGTTGACTCGAACCTTGCCGTCTCACGAGAAGAAAGCAAAAACCAAGAAAGAAAAATGTCTATATGTTTTTCCTTGATTTTTACCAAATTTTCGAAATGTTTGAATCCACAAAATGGATGAAAACTAATGGATTTAGCTTTCTCCAAGTAAAATAGATTCACTTAAAAGCAAAATAAAATGAGAGAAAAAGTAGGAAAATATAGGAATTTAAACAAATAAAGAAAACTCGAGAAGAAGAAAATTTGCCTTTTAATTTTGCAAGAGTTTTCCCAATCCAAGTAGTTTTTTGCTTCTTTGTAGCCTTTTTTTTTAGCTTGTTTTAGTGATTTTTTTAAGAAAATCCGAACCCTTTTCAAAGGAAAAGATTTACTATTTATAGGCATGACCGATGGGTAGGCCTTGACTCACCGACGGGCGTGCTCAGCCACCGACAGGACACGTGTCCGTCTCTCGCTGACCGACGGGACACGTGTTCCCGAGAAAAAACGGTGGCCGCCTCAACGACCGACGGATGTGTGAGCCACCGACGGGTTGTCCATCCCTGAAAGAGGCGGTGATCACCTCGACGACCGACGGGCAGACCGTCCGTAGAGCAAAAACTCAAATTTCAAGTTAAAACTCCCACATTTCAAATTCTTCTTTCTATAAAATAAAACCTTTTACTTCTCGTGAGCCTAGAGGATCAAAATTTCCGAGTTCCATCCACTCATTTGGGACCAGGCATCGGTTTCTTCATTGGGTAATTTCTGATCTGGACCGCCCCGGGACACGATGCTTACACTCCCTTTGGCCAAAAAACTAAGGTTTAAAGCTACCAACAACGAGGCTGAATACGAAGCATGTATTTTTGGATTGGAAGCTTTGTTAGCCTTGGGGGCGAAGACTGTTGAGGTGTTTGGGGACTCTTCCCTCGTAATCAACCAGATCTGAGGTGAATGGGCAGTTAAAGAAGAAAGATTGATGCCCTACATCCAGCACTTGAAAGGTCTAAGTAGACAATTTGAGGTATGTACGTTTGGTTTCATTCCAAGAGAGGAGAATCAATTAGCTGATGCCCTCGCTACTTTGGTGTCAATGTGGGACAATCCGGAAGGAGTGATTATGAGAACCGTATTGATTTCCAGCTCAGATAGGCCCAGTTTCCAATCACAGTTAGTAGCGGAAGTCGATGTAGCAGATAGGAAGCCATGGTACCATGATATTATGAACTATCTAGAGAATGCAGCTTTTTCAGAGGAAGCTACGGAGAAGGACCAGAGGTTAATTCGCAAACTGTCCACTCAGTTTATATGCATAGATGGGGTGCTGTATAAAATGCAGGCCGGTGGCATTCAATTGAGATGTTTAAATGAGAAAGAAGCCCGGAGGGTGATGGAGGAAACTCATGCAGGCGTGTGCGGAGCTCACATGAATGGGTTGACACTGGCAAAGAAAATCATGAGACAAGGATTTTACTGGCTCACAATGGATAATGACTGTTCAAAGTACGTAAAACAAAGCCAGCTATGTCAACAATACGCAGACTTAAGGCACTTGCCTGTGTCAGAACTGCATAGCCTAACGTTGCCTTGGCCGTTTGCCACCTGGGCTATAGATATCATTAGGGAGATCCGACCCACAGCCTCCAATGGACATAGATACATCATAGTTGCCATCAATTACTTTACTAAGTGGGTAGAGGCAGAATCTTTCAAGAAGATTGACGCGAGAGACATGGCCAAGTTTATTGAGAAGAATCTGGTCTGTAGATATGGCCTTCCACACCATGTGGTATCAGATAATGGGGTACAGTTTATGGGAGAAACTAGGAAGCTATTGGAGAAATATGGGATTGAACACCACAAGTCTTCTCCATATCGCCCACAGGCCAACGGAGCTGTGGAGGCTGCTAATAAGAACATTAAGAAAATATTGGCCAAAATGGTCCAAACGTACAAAGATTGGGCGGAGAAGCTGCCTTTTGCACTCTGGGGCTATCGGACAACGGTGAGAACATCTACAGGAGCCACGCCATATTCTCTGGTGTACGGGACAGAGGTGGTTCTACCGATTGAGATAGAGCTCAGATTGTTAAGAGTAGTCGTGGAAGCTCAGATCCACGAGACTGAATGGGCACAGCAAAGGCTGCAACATTTAAACTTGCTGGATGAGAACAGATTAAGAGCCTACTACCACAACCAAGTCTATCAGAAGAGGCTAGCTCGAACCTTCGGAAAGAAAGTCAAGAAACATCCTTTGAAGAAGGGGGACTTGGTGTTTAAGCAGATGAGACCGGGAGCACCAGACATCCGGGGAAAATTCAGACCTACTTGGGAAGGGCCCTTCATTCTCAAGAAGCTACTGTCAAAGGGAGCCACAATTTTATCAGATAGCGACGGCAATGAATTCAAGGAACCGGTGAACATAGACAGACTCAAAAGGTTCCATGGCTAAAGACAATAAGAGAAAAAGAAGAGAATAAAATGCCCCGCGGGTCAAAAACCAAAAATAGGCGGCCTTGCTAAAATTTGGCGCCTCAACAGGGTGAAAACCGAAAAAAGGCATCCTGTGCAAAAATTAGAGGCATGAGAGAAAATGTCCAATCGAGAAAACCCGAGAGGGTCGATTGGTAACAGGAGTTCTGATGCTCGCAAAATTCGGTTTCATGTATTAATATAGTTTGCATAGTTGATTTCATAGCAAATACTGATCATGTATATAGAAATTTTATGGAAATGTACACAATTCTGTGAAATAAAATGAGAATTATTCTTTTCATTTTCATCATTCTTTAGTTTTTTTTTGAAAAGAAATAACATTTAAAAGATATACATATTTAATCTAAGCTAAGCACTACCGCTACTCTCGCCAGCCAAATGTTTAAGCCCTCGTGTCCTATTATCAGAAGCTGGACTAACAACCCATCGCTTGTACTCACTGGTAGAAGCCGTGGAATGAGCTCCAAATCGGGGTATAACTATCTTCACAGGAAGTTGGCTCCACAGCTCATGGTAGCGGGAGGCAAAGGCAATGAAAAAGGTTCCTCCCTGAAAAGACAGTGGGACTCTCACCACGTCTTGGGTCATCCCGAGTTGACGAGCGCACCGAGCTGTAATATAAAAAGTGGCCTGACGAAGCCCACAGAGGGGAACACACCCCGAAGACCCGTCAATGACTGCATGGGGCAGAGGAAGCCAAGCAGCCGTAAAGCGGATGTCGTCGTCTGATATCTTGCCAAATCTGGCGATGCCCTCATCAGGAGATGAAAGTGTATACAGGCATTGGCGCGGGAGAAAGTGCCTCGGCGAGTATTGTGCGATGACTCGGGAAGGTGGCTCTGATAACATCTTCAGCTTCTCTTGCAGCCAGATCTAAAAAAAAAAAAAGCCGCTGGAGTAGGTTTACTTCAGGCAAAAATTAGGCAAAGGGTTGTGTGAAAACCCGAAAGGGCGCACTTCCCGCTAAGAAAAGCTAGTGCGAAAATCTACAAGGGACGCACTACCTTTAAAACAATGACATACCTGAAGTAAGAGAGGGCTCCCGGCGAATGTGGAAGAAGATCCAGAATGGACCGAATCCAAGCCTAGGATAGTCTCGGCTAGAATAAAGGGAAAGGGGGTTAGCCCACGGTGAAAACCATCCAGAATTCCAAATAAACAGGGATGACTAGCCAAATCCTCTGAGCTCACAGCCAGAAATCTCACCACGCAAAATAAGAAAATAATGCTTACTTGGTAGGTTGGGACATCGAAGAATCTGTCCAGTGCCTCAATCAGTGGTTCCATAGAAAATGTAGAGCCCTGGGGGACCAATCGAGCAGCTTCAGAAGGAGGTAAGCCCAAAGAGAGGGTGATGTCTCGGGACTAGACTAGGTCGTAAAAGGGAATGCAAGGGTGAGTATTGATAGGATACCATGCTCCGGCAATGGCAGCCAGCTCTTCAAGTAAGGGGCAAAGTTCCTGATAGGTGAATTTGAAAACGTGAAATCGAGGGTTCCAGAAATGGGTTGCTGCTAACAGGAGGTTGTGGTCTATTTTAACCCGGCGTAGAAATTTTAAGCCAGACAGGGGGCTGAGCATATTGTTTTCCCAAGTGTGGTAATCATCCAAAATTTGGTACATCTTTTGAATAGAAGGAGAAGACATTTTGCCAAGTCTAAAGTTAAAAACAATGGATGAGAGGCAGAAGAAGTTGAAAAGTTCAGAAAAATTTTGAAATTTGTAGAAAAGCTCCACCGACGGCCTACCCGTGCCTCAAAATGGGCGGCCTGCCCGTCGGTCGTTGTCCACCTGTCAATATGCATGCATCTTCATACGTCATCACGCGCATTTAATTTTGCATTGAAAGCGGGAATGCAGAACGACAGACGGACAAGCCGTCGGTCGCTCCTGGAGACGGGCTGCCCGTCGGTCGTGAAATCTATATAAGTGACTAGTGGCCGACGGGGTAACAGTTTTTTCTCTTTTCCTCTTCCCATAATCGACGCCTTTGACGGTTTTTTGTCATTTTCTTCCCCTTTTCTTCATATTTTTGCATTTTTAGCGCATTTTTGTGATTCTTGTATTGTTGTGTATCAACCGGGACCTGTTTTTCTACATTTTCAGTCCTCTTCTTCGATTTTCTACAATTACAGGTTAGTAAATAATTTATTTTTTCTTTTTTTAAGTAAGTTAAATTTTAGTGCTTTCTTTATTTTCTTTCTTTATTTTTATCTCTATTTTTATTTTTCCTAGTAATGTTAGTATAAGTTAGTGCTGAAATGCTGCCCGTTTGCCTAGTAAATATTTATTTTTTGCACGAATATTTGGCTTTCCTGTTTTTAGTATATTTAGTTCATTTAGTATGATTAAAACCTTTACCTTTTAGATTAGACCGATATAGTGCCTTGGGTAATTATTTTTGCATATTTAGAGTAAGATTTATTGCCCATATGTGTGATTCCAAAAATATAAATATTGTGACTGTTGGGGCCTGAAGCCTGTTTTTATTGTTCTTTTATGCAGGAAGTGGGGCACACCCTTGCCGGGGTGCTGCCCATATTTTTATTACTTTTATTTTTGTTGCACTATATTATCAATTTATGCATGCCTGGTTGTTAAGGCCTAAGGCCTGTCCCTAGTTATGAGAAATTTCTTGTTTTTATGCATGAATTGGGGCACATATTTGCCGGGATGTTGTCCAAATTTTAGGTTTTTATTTCTTAGTCAATATTTTCTGTGCTGGTTGAAGGCCTGAGGCCTGTTGTTTTGTTTTGCACAGGAAGTGGGGCACACCCTTGCCGGGGTGCTGCCCAAATTTTTATTTGTACTTTATTTTATCTTTTAATTATCGATAATTTCTTTTGTTTCTTGGGATGCAAAGTTTATCCCGTATTTTCCTTCTAGCCTCCTTACTCAAGAGGGTTAAGACGCGTCTCTACTGAGATGTTATCGATTTTTTTGTCATTTGCTATTACTAAATTATCTGTTGCTTTACAGGATGCCGCCACGCAGATGCGTCCCCCATGGACAGGATGAGCCCCAGGCTCCCGCGTGGATGATTCCGGAGGCTCGGCGGAGATATGTAGTATTGGCTTGGGTAGAATTTCGGGCCAGCCGTTTCGTTTCCAGACCATTCCTGGAGGCCCTGGGGATGGCAGATGAGGTGGATATTCTAGTTGCAGGAGTGGGTTGGATCGAGTTTATGGCGCCAGCATTCCCCACATATCCCGAGGCAGTGAGACAGGTGTTGGCCACTTTCCACTACGGGGGGTTCCAGAGATCCGATACAGAGCCCGGAGTGGTCCAGTTTTGGTTCGATGGTGATCATTTCAGCATCACGCGGCAGAGGTTCGCGCAGGCCATGAGTTTGCCGCACGGTCAGGATGTTATGGTACCTCAGAGGGTAGTCAGACGGGACCATTGGGCTGCTATCGCTCTGCCCGGAGTGCCGTATGACCATGATACGGCGAAGAGCACAGTCTTGATATCACAGGCGCTTCGGTATCTGCACAGGGTGCTTTCCAGTTCGTATCTCGGATGGGCTGGCAACCCGGGGTTGCTTAACGCGGCTGAGATTTGGAGCCTTTGGGCTATGATGATGGGTCGGCGCCTCAACATTAGCCATGAGATACTGGCCAACATGGCCAGAGTCTCCAGGGGGATAGCTCCATCAGTGATAGTTGGAGGGGTCATCACCCGCCTGTTGCTAGGATTGGGAGTAGCTCCAGATAGGCTTCAGGGCGCTTTGGACGAGAGCATCTATGTGGACGCCCTTGCCGCAGTACAGATGGGGATGTTGCTGCAAATCCCAGGACAGGCTGAGGCTTTCAGGCTCCTTACTATACATGAGACACAGCGGGCCTTCGATCTTCCATCCTTAGCCCCGGCTCAGGAGCAACCTGAGGGGGAGGTGCCAGTACCACCGCAGCCTGAGGAGCAGCCACAGCATCAGGAGGGCCAGCCTCCTCAGTTTGAGCAGTATCAGGAGGGCCAGCCTCCGCAGCCATAGCATCAGGAGGTCCAGCCTCCCCAGTATGAGATTTCTCAGGAGGTCCAGCCTCCACACCCGCAGCAGTATGAGGAGCAGCTTCAGACTCCTTCCGACATGGGGATGGAGTTCACCATGGAGGAGTTGTTCGGTGCTTCTCCGACATTGGGGGCACAGCCGACATCGGGGGCATAGAGTCTCACTCCTTCTCCGGCTTCGAGGATTCAGAGGACTTCTCTCCGGCCTTCACCCAGATTTCACCCCTACACCAGAGGAGATCCGGGGGCATCCACCTCCACAGCTCCACCTCCGGACAGTCATTAGAGCCGGTTCCACCTCCAGCAGCCAGACATCTCTGAGCTTATAGTCTTCGCGCTTGCAGCTTTCGAGCACAGACAGGAGGAGAGGGATAGGGCCCTCCTTGCTCGGATTGAGGAGAGAGATAGGGTTCTAACAGAGAGGCTGGAGCAGTAGCAGGGACTGATCCAGGAGCAGGCTAGGGTCATTGATTAGTTGAGGCAGGAGCACGCTGGGCTCCTTAGGCAGATGGCAGAGAGCAGGAGAGGATGGTAGACCAGCTGAGACAGGAGGTGAGGACCTCCCAGGACAAGGCAACTCAGGGGGTGGACATGACCCTCCAGATGATACAGGAGTCGATGGATGCTCTTCGCTCGACAGTACAGGCGATAAATGGGGCTGTCCACTCTATGACTCAGTATGTCTAGGATTTTCGCGAGCAGACTGGGCAGAGGTTGGGGAGTATGAGTATTGCTTCTGCAGATCAGACTCGCTAGCTGAGCAGGGACTTCAGAGAGCTAGGAGGGATGATCACGGACACCTTACACTTCATGACGGAATGTGCCTAGCCCTTCTTTGATGGATACGCCCAGGTGCAGTTCCAGCAGCAAGGTCTAGGGAGACCGCAGCCATTGTCTGTACCAGTGGCGATTCCCCCCAGGCTTGAGCCGATGGTGGACATATGGGCATCTCGGCACCTAGGAGCGGTAGGTCCTTCTACTTGCCTGTCCACCTCGGGAGCTGGACCCACTACCTCTAGGCCTCAGCCTCGGCCTCGACCACTGACCCAGCCACAGCCACCGCCTCCGCCTCAGTCTCCACCTCAGCCCATCCATATATCTGACGATGAGGACCCTGATGAGGAGATTGGAGATTATCCACCTTTCTAGCCATTCAGGGAGTGTGGATGACATTTTCTTATAATTGTCTATTTAGTTTTTTTTTCTTGTATTTTCTTATTTTTGTATATATCTTGTACAAAATTTTTATAGTGAAAAATCGTACGTATGTTTATTTTTTCCTTATCCTTGCATGCTATGCTTACATTAATGACGATTGAGTGTGCACCTTTATTTACGCCTAAAATAAAATATTTATAATCATAAAAATCAGGAAGATGATAGCAAAACTATGAATAATGATACAAACTTGTTTATGAACCTTGTAAACAAGAGCAATTCACATAAGAGTAATAAGAAGTTCTTTGATATGCAGGAACATCTGCTTAATCTTAGTCCAAATATGGATATCAATCATATCAGAAGAATCACATCAAGGATGTTTACCTTGTGAATCGTAAAGGGGTTAACAAGGAAATTTTCAACTAAGACCGAGATTGTAGTCAGAAAGCACTGCATCTCACAGTTCATGCTGTAGTCAGAAAGAACTACGCATCTTACAGATCGTATAGGGGTTGGCAAGGAACTCTTCATAGCCGGGGTTGCAGTCAGATAACACTGCTCTCCACCTTGCAGATCGTATAGGGGTTGGCAAGGAACTCTTCACAGCCGGAGTTGCAGTTAGATAACACTGCTCTCCACCTTGCAGATCGTATAGGGGTTGGCAAGAAATTCTTCACAGTCGGGGTTGCAGTTAGATAACACTGCTCTCCACCTTGCAGATCGTATAGGGGTTGGCAAGGAATTCTTCACAGCCGGAGTTGCAGTTAGATAACACTACTCTCCACCTTGCAGATCGTATAGGGGTTGGCAAGGAACTCTTCACAGCCGGGGTTGCAGTTAGATAACACTGCTCTCCACCTTGCAGATCGTATAGGGATTAGCAGGGAATTTGTACTAACGCCTTACTAGTCAAAGCAAAACCAGTAGGGACATATGCATCGAATACATCCACCGCTGAGTGGACTGCGACGAGGTCTACCCAGCAAACAGCGCGAAAGGAAAGGATCGCCCAGGTACGCTTTTCTTCCTTTCTCTCTCTGAATTTTGGCTCACCTAGGCACTTGTGCACTATCCTTCCCAAAATTGGGGGCAACTGTAAGCACCGTGTCCCGGGGCGGTCCAGATCAGAGATTACCCAATGAAGAAACCGATGCCTGGTCCCGAATGAGTGGATGGAACTCAAAAATTTTGATCATCTGGGCTCACGAGAAGTAAAAGGTTTTATTTTATAGAAAGAAGAATTTAAAATGTGGGAGTTTTAACTTGAAATTTGAGTTTTTGCTCTACAGACGGTCTGCTCGTCGGTCGCTGGCATCCCGTCGATCGTCGAGGCGGTCACCGCCTCTTTCAGGGATGGACAACCCGTCGGTGACTCACACACCCGTCGGTCGTTGAGGCGGCCACCGTTTTTTCTTGGGAACACGTGTCCCGTCAGTCAGTGAGAGACGGACACGTGTCCCGTTGGTGGCTGAGCACGCCCGTCGGTGAGTCAAGGCCTGCCCGTCGGTCATGCCTATAAATTGTAAATCTTTTCCTTTGAAAAGGGTTCGGATTTTCTTAAAAAAAATCACTAAAAACAAGCTAAAAAAGGCTACAAAGAAGAAAAAAAACTACTTGGATTGGGAAAACTCTTGCAAAATTGAAAGGCAAATTTTCTTCTTCACGAGTTTTCTTTACTTTATTTGTTTAAATTCCCATATTTTCCTACTTTTTCTCTCGTTTAATTTCGCTTTTAAGTGAATCTATTTTACTTGGAGAAAGCTAAATCCATTAGTTTTTATCCATTTTGTGGATTCAAACATTTCGAAAATTTGGTAAAAATCAAGGAAAAAATATAGACATTTTTATTTCTTGGTTTTTGCTTTCTTCTCGTGAGACGCGTAAGGTTCGAGTCAACCGAAGTTTCACTCCAAAAAGGTACAATCTGAGGGTAAAAATTCTGGACATTTGCTTTATTAATCTATTACATTCATTTCCACATTTATTGCATTTATTTACCTTTTATTTAGCTTTTATTTGCCTTTATTTTGTTTGAAAGTTGTTTATTTAAAAAGAGAAGAGAAAAAGAAGTTTTTTGCTTATTTATTCGGAAACCAGAGGCGACCGACGGGCAGTAGCCCACCGACGCCCGTCTGTCGCTCTAGCGACGGGCAATAATCCCGTCTGTCGTTCGAGCGATGGCGTGTGAGGCCCATTGTCCGTCGGTCACATGAGGGACGGCCGTCGATCGGCTACTAAGCCCGTCTCTCGTCTTTGTTTCCCTTTTTTTCCATTTTTTTCCTTTTATTATTTCTTCCTCTATTTAATTCTTATTTTATTTTCAAAATGTTTTTTTACTTCAACAATTTTATTTTTTATGTATTTTATTTTTTATTTATTTTATTTTATTTTACTCTCTACTTACATGTGTATCGCTTTAATTTGTAAATATTAATATTTCTTTTATTTTGTGAGTATTGTATTTTCCTTTTCTTGGATGGATTGAGCTGTGGAGAAAAACCATCATGCCATCATGGAAAGCCTATATTTGGTTTAGTTTTCCTATCCCTTTTTATTTATTTATTTATTTTCCTTATTCCTTATTCTGTTTATGTAATTTTTATTTGTTTTATTTTATTTCGCATAAATTAAAATGGATACTTGTTTTATATTAATTAAAATTGGGATTATTTCATGAAATTAAAGGACCCAATATCCTGTTTTAACCCATAAATATCACATAAAAATTAGTTTTTTTCATAATAAGTGCATGTGAGGGCCAAAGCCCTCAAAATAAATGAATTTCCCGTCTTTTTGTATGTATATATATATCGTACCTTTAAAATGGGAGTTGTATTCCGCTCCTAGTTTTATTATAATTTAATTTCGAACATTTATTTCATTTACTTTTATTTTATATTTATGTATATTTACCGCTTTTAATGTGAATATTTATGCTTTTAATTGAAATTTGCATCGTGTGGAGAGAGAAAGCGAACTAATAAATTCAAAACTTAAATGTAAAGTTAAATCAAGGTAGAAATAGATGAGAAGTCCCGAACCCAGCTCTGGTCTTTGGGCTCAACGAGGCGAGAGGTCTATCCGATCACTTATTGGAACCTCCAAGACACCTCTTGTGTCCCATCAAAAGGCTTAATTTATAATCCTAGGCTCCATAGGGTTAGAGGGTCATTCCCAATGTTCTATTGGGGTGATTGCCTCCAAAATCCCTTTGGTTTGCCCAAAATGGAAATATGCGCCGTCTTAGGCTCACTGAGGCGAGGTGAACTTTTCCAATGTTTTATTGGGTGGCGACTCCATGAAACCTCCTTATTGTCCAAAATAGACGCACTTGTAATTCGTTGCAAGCTGTCAATGGACCTTCAAATGCCCGATCGCCCTAAATCGGGCGGTCAATGGGCGGTCACAGGGTCCGGCGCGCGTCACAAGGAGCCTTACCTTGGGCAAACATAGAGGAAAAGAACTAAGAAGGCTGAGAAATCAAGAAATTTTCCAGACACCAACCTTGGGGTTTCGATGAAAAAGGGACAAATCAAGAAATCTCACAGATATTAACCTTAAGGTTCTTATGTGTGTGCCTTGACAACGACCTGGTAATATCAAATGGGAGCCCGATCGATGAAGCCTTCGGCCTAAAGCTGCACTAGCATCTTCCAAATAGCTTTCTCAAAGATAACGTCCTAAAACTTTGAACTGGTCATATGTGAAGGCCGCAACCAACGAATCGCACCGCAAAATTCACCCAGGACATCTACTTCAGAAAGGAATTAAAGTGATCCCCTAAAGATTAGAAACATTTAAAAAGGGGGCACATCATGGACTACTCGTGTAATGGCCCAAATACTGGGTTCAATGTAAATAGTATTTTTCGGTGTTGGTCAGCGTACAGGGTATTAAATACACTTGTGGACAAAAAATATTTTATTTGATCATTGAAAAATATTAGTTACAACTAGTTGGAGAGTGAAATTTGAAGTGGATTTGAGATCAAATAGGTCCCCAAATGCTATAAATGAGAAATGATCATTTTCGATTTAAATAGTAACGGGTTTGACCAAACTTTAATCGGACCTTTAAAAATAGTTATTGATCTCTAAAAATTTATCTAAAAGCATGAATAGACTCTAAATAATGTATAGAATTTATTGGAATTAAAAAGGAATTTTTACTGTACCACCGAAAATTGAGATATCGGACTGATTTAAGTGAACCGGACCTAAAATGGACTCCGATTTTGCTAAAATTTTAAATGTAGGCTAATTTATATTTATTATGAATTATGGAATTTATTTTGGAAGAATTTGATCTTGAAAAAAGAGAAAATTAATTTAAGAGTGCAAAATGGGCCTTAAAAGTAGTTTGGGCTTTGGATTGGTTGGCCCAATTTGGTTGGACCTTAAACCAACCCACAAACCCACTATATACGCTCAAGAATCTGCATTCTTACCCAGATTTCTGGCAGTCCATTCTCTTCTTTTCTCCCTCAAACCGAAGCCATTTTTTCTCCCTCTCCAACGTGATTCTCCATTTTTCCTCCCATTTCTTTTTTAATCCAAGTTTTGAGCTTGATTAATAGCCCCTAATGAAGGTTATAGCAGCCCCTAATTTCTTTATTTGGTGAAGATCAAGAGAGAAATCAAAATTATAAGTTTTGGGCAAAGTTGAAGTAAGTTATAATTAATGGATTTTAATTAATTTCTTTGATTGTAATAACTCAATTAAGTTGTATATTGTTGGTTTATAAGGTTTAATTGAGTTATTAATGGATAATTTTCTTGGGTGTTCCACATGGAGATTTTGGCCATTGAAGGTTTAAGAAGAGAAAAGGGTTCTTCCGAGGCTAAAGGGAAAGAGAATGAGGTTTAGTGAAGGAGAAAGTGAATTGAAGTAAGTGGTTACAAATTCTATGGATTTTCATTGATTTTTGTTTGAAAATTTGATTATAAAACTTAGGGTTTTTAGTGAATTTTGTATTTTAAATTGAAATTGATGGTAGAATTATGTTTATGGAAGTGTTAATTGAGGTTTTGAATGGTTTAATTTAAAAGAAAATGTTTGGATGGTGATTTACCTATATTGGCCGAATTATTCATGTTAATGTCTAAGAATTTAATTTGTATTTAAAGGCTAATTAGTTGGGAATATATGTTAATTGAAGTATATTCTAGCTAAATTAATGATTAATTGATGGAAATTAAAAATTAGAGGAAAATGTGAGGGTTGGCCGAATTGCTCATGTAGGGATAAATATTTAATTTGTGCTTTAAGGCTAATTAATTGAGTTTACATGTTAGTTAAGTGGTATTCTAACTGATTAATGTTTAATGGATTGAAAAAGAATTTCTAGGAAATTTTTAATGTACGGGCCGAAATAGTTATGAGTAAGTATTAAGGTATGTTATGTGTTTAAATGGAATTTAATTGTAAATATATGTTAATTGGTGTATAATGTAAGAAAAATGAATTTTTGAGGAATAATTATTTTGTTAGTCGATTTGGGAATACTTGTTTATTTATGTGTATTTCATTAAATGTTAAGGGTTAAGTCATAAAATGTTTATAGACATGATTCTGAATGCATTTTAGTGTAATTGGTTTCGTTTGAATTTATTTCATGAAAAAATGTATTATGTACATTTTGTATATTTTGACCTAATTGAAGTTAAAGTGGGATTTTAGTATATTTGATACTAAAATTGGATAATTAGTCAAATGTTGTAGTTGAATTAAATTGAGTGTATAATTATGGTAATTGAGGAGTTGTCAAGTTAATTTAATGGTTAGTCTATGAAAATAAATTTTTAAGATGAATTATTGTTTTTAGTCATAGATTCTTTAAGGTGAATTAAATGTGTTTTTGGTTTATTGTAAATTGTTAGGTTATAATAATACATATATGAATGATTTGTAGTATACATTAGCTAAATGAGCTTTATTTGAATTTATTTGGTTATTTTAATGCAAAATATTCTATTATGTATATAATAGATTTTGTGAAATATCAAATGTTAAAGTGAGGATATAGTATAGTAGATGTTAGAGTTTAATATTTAATGATTTAATGTTAAATTGTTGAGAAAAGAATGGATCGAATGTAAGCATACCCTATTAGCATATTGGTATCATAAATGATATAATATGATGTTTTAAATTCATATTATGTGTTTGAATGGAAATTGAAGAAAGTAAATATTTAATTGCCCTTAGTAATAGCAGGTAATTAAATTTAGTTCAGGAAATAGATGGCTACTAGCCATAGAGACACTTATACCGCAGTGCAAGTCATGACGATTTGCTTTACTTTGGTAGATTCGCGATGGTCTACCGTAAATGAAATGAAATGAGAATGAGAATGCTCGAGTGGTCCTTCGGGATTACTCTTAAATGTTTTGGGCCTGTGGGGTCCACATCTCGTATATTCAGATCGGAGGTTTCTAACGAATTTATACTAGGGGCATAATTGAACAAAGGTGACAAAAATGAATAAATGACAAAAGTGTTTTAATTGGCAAAAGTGATTGTAATGAATGATATATATAAGGCGCTGATACCAGATAAGGCGCTTACCATCCTACTAAAAGGATATCCTGTCAGTAGGGGCGTTACTTTATACTTAAACGGCCACCAGGCGACCTCCCTTTTTTTTATTTAAAATATACCTAATGTATTATATTCTGATGAAATATTACACGATGGGGATGATGAAGTACATGAATAGGCTTTTGTAAATATTAGCTGGAGATCTAAGGTCTTATTACAATGGGAAGTGGATATAACTAAGGATTTTTTATTCTTGCTTTCTTTAATTTTTCTTATCGAAGAAAAGGCTCTGTCTTCTGCTGAGGAAATGATCTGCTTAAATAGACTAATGAAGATAATTCGAGAATCCTGCATTATTTGAGGCTGATGCATTGTCTGAGGATTATTTGTTCTTTGAAAAGTAATCTTTATCTTGATAAGCATACTCCTGATAGTGCGTCTTTTGAGGTCTGATGAGCTGAGTCATTTGGAGTCTTCTGAATTATAGAGATAATGTGCCTAAAAATGTGCCTGAAGAATCTTTGCTTTTGTCAGCCAAGATAAAAGTGTTGAGTGGAAAAGAAATCTAAAGAATTATTGCTTTGATGAGCTGAAAAGTATCCTGAATTATTGTTGCTGAGTTGGAGAATCTTTACTGTTGGTACCTGCAAAAAAGGTTAGTGGGAAAAACACTTTTTTTTACATTATTGTAATATCATCATATGGATCCTAAGAATCGACAAAATGATGTGGAGATGGGGTCACTTCTTCTGTTGAAGAATTTTCCTTTTCAGAAGTTGCATGGCTAAGGATAGCTGCTACTTCTTATTCTGACGTGGTTGAGGTAAGGAGACCGATAAGATGATGCTTGCTAGCTATGAATTCTGGACTTGATTCTGACTAGACTTGCCTTTTATCTTGATAAGGTAGAGTCTGATAAGAAAATTTGTCGTTATCGAATTTTTCTTTAACTGCTTCTCAATTTGCTCTGTGCTCTTGAAACGAGTCCCACCACTTTACCCAATACTCTCGATAAAGTATTGGGATATCTGAATCGGTTGGCACATAATAATTCCAAGTGATGATCCAAGGAATTTTAAATTCATTACAAAACTGAAGTAAAGAATCATTGATATTGGTTTGATAGAGTTCTTTATATTTTACATAACCCTGATGGACTTGTGGAGGAAGAATGGCTTCTATAGGTCCAAGGAAGTCAAACCATCTAAGAAACCAATTTGGATAGAAACCTGAAAACTTGTGAGAAAAATACAAAAATCATGAATGATTATAGTTCCTGAGAGAAGGCGTCCTGATAATTGTAGTAATTATACTGACTTCGAGCAAAAAATCCTGTTAAAACCTTAAAAGAGTAGGGTTTCAACCCCCCATTCTGCCAGAGTCATAATCCTAAAAATCTTTACTTTGCTATAGTTTATCTTGGTGGAATCATAATTGTAATTGTGCTCAATTATGACGGAGTCTATGTCAACTAAGATCATTTCATAGAATTCCCTAGTCTTTTCTAGGTATCCTTCTAAAAAATGAAATCCTTTTGAAAATATAAAATCAATCAACTTATAGAAACTCTGATTTTCTATTAAGCTTTGCTCTTCTGGTTCTAAAATTTTAATAAACTGCCTATGAGGATTTAAAATGTAAATTGAAGAAGATTTTCTTAGAGATGAGGATGATGAAGCAAAAGTGGGAGTAGAAACCACTGTGGAGAAGGTAGGAGGTCTGAAAAGGGTAGGAGGTGTTCTTAAAATTAAAGGTCTAAAAAGTATAGGTGGAGGAGTGGGTCTGATTAAAGCTGAAGAAATTGGTGGAGAAAGCCAAGGGGTGTTAGGCCTAGGTCTAGGTGATAGGGCTGCAAACTTGTTGGTTGATAAGGGTATCATCTGATTAGTATTTACTGTCAGATTATTATTGACTTGATTTGAAATACTGGCTTTACTAAGCACCTTCTTATTATCTTTATTCATTTTCCCTATAAAAACTCACGGGAAAGAAAATCAGGCAAAATAATTATTGTCCTTTGATAAACTCTATTTCAAAATCAAAATTACTGAGAAGGGCTTGCCATCTGGCAAAAAGCTATTTAGAAATTAAAATTTTAACATCTTTTTCTTAAATATGTTTTACAGAAAGGCAATCTATTCTTAATAAAAATTTTGTCATGTAAAGTTCATCTTCAAATTTGTAATGCATGAGACAATGCTTAATATTTCCTTTTTAATGATAGAATAATTTTTTTGAGTATTATTCCAACTTCCTGAATAAAATCGAACTAACTCCTCTTTACTATCCTTTTGTTGTTTAAGTATTCCTCTAAACCCAATATCACTAGCATTCGTTTCTACAATTAAAAAAGTTTTTGGATGAGGGATACTAAGGCATGGGACACTCTTTACTTTTGCTTTTATCATTTTTACTAGTTGAGTATGCTCTTCTATCCATGGTTCTAGATTTTTCTTTAACCTATTATAAAGAGGTTGATAGATCTTTCCTAAATCTTGGAAAGAATCATGAACATAATTTAGACATCCTAAAAAATTTTGTAACTGTTTTCTATCTTTAATCTCATCTGGGAATTTTTCTGTAAATTCTAAACTCCTATTTATAGGTCTAATGGCTCCCTGATCTATATCATGTCCTAAAAATCTGACTTTAACTTGAAATAATTTCATCTTAGTAGGAGAAATTACTAATCCGCTGCTATGTATAATATTATAAAATTTTCTTAAATGGTTAAAATGCTGAGTAATATTATCTGAAAATATTAAGACATCATCTATATATACTATAGAAAATTCATTAATTGGTCTAACGATATCATTCATTATATTTTGAAATTCTGATGGGGCATTCTTTAATCCAAAGGGCATTACATTCCACTCGTAATGGCCAAAAGGAGCATTGAATCTAGTTTTAAATCTATCCTTTTCCTGAATTTGAATTTGCCAAAATCTTGATTTCATATCAAGTTTTGCCAAAATATTTTTGCATTATATAATCTTTTTAATAGATCTCTTTAATAGATCTCCTTTTCCTCTCTCTAATTCTGTTGTGCTCATAACATAAAAAGCTGAACAAGACCATGGTGATTTAGAGTCTCTAATTAATCCTTTATCTTTTAAATTTTGGATTTATTTTCTACAAAGTTTTTCTAATTCTTCTGACATGTGTATTGCTTTAGACCTAGTGGGTATCTTCTTTTCATCAAAATCCTTTTCATAAGGTAAACTGACAATGTGACTTTTCCTATTCCAAAAAGCATTAGGTATGGGTGCGCAGACATCTTTAGAAAAAGTTCTTTCTATTTCTTTCATTTTCTCTTTTACTTCTTCTTTTTCTAATTAGATCTTTATCCTTTTTTCAACTATTTCCCTGATTAGATATTTATGTGATTTTGTTTATTATTTATAAAATTAATTTCCTGAATATTATTTTTTAATTGATTAACATCCCTAGTTATCATTGGAAAAGGAAATTCAAATAATATATCTTTTCCTAAAACTTTACTAATTATTCCATTATTACAAACCTGAAATGGATAAAGTATGGTTATAAAGGGTGTTCCTAAAATTACTCCTGAATTTAAATTCTTAATTAATATTAGTTGAGTTTTATAGCAATAACCCTTGTTACATATCTTAACCTTAGATAATTTATAATTAATATGTAATTTAGATCCATTAGCAGAACTAAGTCTTTCTGATGTTTTTTAATAATATTTAGTGGGAGCTAAACCTTCCTGAATGCAGTTTTGATCTGCTCCGCTATCAACTAAGGCTAATGTGGAAAGATGAAAATCATCGCTTATAACTATATCTAATTTGACGTACCATTTTTGATAGTTAACTCTTGAAATACTATTAATATATTCTTTATTATCTGGTTCCTTAATCACTAAAGAAGTAGATGCCTGACTCTTATCTTTATCTAAGAAAAGTCTACTTAAACTATTTTTAAGGTTTTCCTCTTTTAAAAATTTAACCTTTCTTTTTAATATACTTACATCCTGTTTTAAACCTTTAACTTCCTCTTGAAGATCTTGAATAGAAGATTCCCTTTTGACTTGTTTAAAACTTTGACAAATTTCATTAAAATCGTAAGGTTTGTAATCTTTTTGCTCCCTTTATCCTATTAAGTCTTTTAATCTAAGTAAATAATTTCTTTTTATCTCTGGGTCTTCTATTTTATCAATTATATCTAGTACAAATTCTTGTTCATTTTTTAGCATATTAATTTGATTACACTGACATGTTCTTAAACATTCACAGGTGTCTGTATCACTGCTAGAATTATTTTCTTTGCTTATTAAATTTAAATCATTTTCTGAATATTTTGAAATATCACTTTCAGTTTCTGAAGAAGAATCATTTACTACTAATTTCATAATTTTTTCTTTTAACTCTTCTGAAGCATCTAAATTGTTAACTTTCCTTTTCATCTTACAGTTCTTCGAATAATGACCTGGTCTAACACATTTATAACAAATTACTATATATTTCTTAATAGGTTTTTTGCCTTTATAGGTTTTTCACTAAGGAAAGCCTTTATTCTTATTGGGCTTATCTTGCTCTAAGTTGGGCCTAAAAGTCCTTCTTCGAGGATTATATCTTCGTTTTATTTTATTTTTTCTCTTATTTCTAGCTGATGGTGCACTAATTCTTTCATATCCATATTGCTGACATAAATCTCCTAATTCATTTTTTCCTACTAGATTTTCTCTTTTTAATTTAACTTTTAGTTTCATATCTGAACATATAGCTAAACCTTCCTTATTAATGTAATGTATAAGTTGACTATAAGTTAAATCCTGATAAGGGACTGTATCATAATAGTCTGACTTTAACTTATTTCTAATTCTTTCAACAAATAATTATGGTAAACCTGCTATAAATCATTATTTCTAATAAGAATTATTGCAATCTGACCTAGCCATTACTTTAGTTAAAAATAAATCTTTATACCATCTAAAATCTTGTAACATAGTGAAAGTAAGATTCTGAAGTATCTCTAAATTCCTATCTTGATACTGGCTAGAATCTCCTATAAAATTTTTCATAATAGGAAAAATTAAGGTATTAACACTATCGTCTATAGTTGTTTCTATTTCCATATTATTTTCCCTTTTTACTATAGTCTTAGTAGATTTTAATATACAATTTTGTTGGTCATGGGTTACATAGTAATCCCACCATCCTTTTAACTGGCCTGTAAATCCTTCTATTAAACCTTGAGCTACTTGATTTTCATGGTTACCTACTGCTCTATAGGCACTAACTGCCATAGACATTTCTTGTAAAATATTTAATATCCTATATTCTGACTGTCCACCAATATTCCACTCATAAACAGACTTTCCATCATAACATGCTTGATAATTAAACTCCCTTTCTTCAAATTGGGTATCTGGTGGAGTTGGTCTAGAATAGTAATTCCTAGTAGTAGGCAATGGGGTGTTTCTCCTTAATTTATTTATTTCTAAGGGTTTTTTCTGAAGGCTAATTAAATTGACTTTCTAATTCGGCTATAGAGTCTGTATCATAATCAGAGTCTTGGTCCTTATTTATTACTGCTACCTGTTTATCCTTTTGCTTATTATCCTTGATTATTTTAGAATTATTGATATTAATACTTCCTAATCTTTCTTCTATTTTTCTTAGGATATAATCTTCTTTATTTAAATTAATAGTAGGTCCTGTAAATTCAAAAGGCTTAAATAAAGGTTTTTCTTTTAGAACTAGTGGTTTTAAAGCTACGAGTTCAACCTAATAGGGTCTTTGCACTACAGTTTCTATTCTATTAAGCTGATTTCCTATAGTCTCTAAAGTTTGATTAGTAAAATTATTTTGAAATATTATCTATTGTACTCTTTTATCTGTCAAATCTTCTTTTTTAATATCTATAAAGGGCATACCTACATATTCCTGATAACCTATTCATAATGACTATCTTAACTAAATTTGATTAAAAATAATCAACAGTAAAGATTGATCAGCTCATCAGACCTCGAAAGACTCACTATTAGGAGCATGCTTATCAGGATAAAGATTACTTTTCAAAGAACAAATAATCATCAGACAATGCATCAGCCTCAAATAATGCAGAGTTCTCGAATTATCTTTATCGGTCTATTTAAGCAGGTCATTTCCTCAGCAGAAAACAAAGCCTTTTCTTCGTTAAGAAAAATTAGAGAAAGCAAGAATAAAAAATCCTTAGTTATATCCACTTCCCATTGTAATAAGACCTTAGATCTCCAGCTAATATTTACAAAAGCCTGTTCATGTACTTCATCTTCCCCATCAAGTAATATTTCATCAGAATATAATACATCAGGTATATTTTAAATATGGATCATTATATTCATCGTTTTATCGATGCTTTTTCTGCTTTAGATTTTTCAGAAAATCGAGCAAGACCTTTACTCAGGCAAGAATTATTAAGTTTAAGAGAAGTTTTAATTCAACAACATTCAAAATTTGATTTAGATGGTTTTTGTGATTGTCAGGATTTTCATACAAAATAAATTTTAATTAATATTCTTTTATCATTCCTGCAACGTATTTTATAAATGTCTTCACCATTAGAAGACGTAAATATGTCTTCAGCATCATGTTATGCATCATTAGCACCTGTATCTTCACCATTATCAGCTCCTGTATATGCAAGTTATATAGATAAATTTATAGATTCTTTAGGATTTATAGATTTAACAGAAAGAGAAGCGGTGTTATATCTTAAGGAACAACTTGAGAGACATTTAACATTTATGAAAGAAGAAACAGATATATTGCATGATCAAGATTGTTGTGACTGTAAAAGTTATGATATTAAAAAGAGATTTATAGAAAATATGATAGAATTTTTAAATTTTAATACATGAATAATAATAGTAATACAATTGATAATTTTATTTCTAATATAATTCAAATAGATTTTTCTATAGCAGAACAAAGGTTTTATTTAAAATCAGAATTAAGAAAGTTATTAGATTGGATTGAAGAAGATTCAGTTAATATTCATTGTCATGGATTTTGTGATTGCAAATATTATAACATTAAGAAAAAAATTATTTTAAATTTGTTAAATTTTCTTAAAATAAACTTTATATAATAGAATCATGAAGGTATATCGGCTGAAACAGTTCGATCAGCGGGCTACTGGTCTAAAGGGTAACTCGGTTACCATGATTGATTATTGCAAGTATCTTCTTGATTTGAAAATATTTATTAATTAATCTAATTTATGTCCGATCCTGTTCGTTTTGGTATCAGAGCCTGGGGGGAGAGGAGATAGTTTTATTTAAGTTATTCAGATCGGTTATTTTGATTAAGTTTGTCTTAGAAATAGTTGCAGAAAAGATAGTGCAGGTGAGTAGGAAATGTTGGTCAGCCCTAAAGGCGTGTGTTGGTTAGCCAGTAGCCCAGGAGAGGCGTAAAGTGGTCCCGCAGCTGGGTGGTCCCGTGAATACTCTCAGGTTCAATCTTTACTGTTGATTATTTTTAAGCGGATTTAGTTAAGTTAGTCATTATGAATAGGTTATCTAGAATTCTCTCTAATAGAGAACCAGGATCTAGTTCTAATACGAACCAGAATATTAATAATTCTTATCCCTTAGACATGAATTTTTTAGAAATTAATATAGATAAAGTAGAACAAGATTTGCATAACTGGACCATTCCTAAATAGAATATTAAAACAATATATTCAATAGGAACTTTTGATTTTATGTCTAATTATTTAATTAAAACTATTGAACAGACCTTGCCCATTAATCAGGAACATTCTAGCATTCAATTATTTTTAGAAAAAGCAATTAATGGCCATAGAAGAAATAAATATAGATTCTTACATATTGGTGCAGTTCAGATAGCAATTAAACCTTTATTCAGGTTAGGGTTAGATGTCCCCGTTTTAATGTGCTTAAGAGATGCTAGACACCTAGATTTCTCAAATTCTTTACTTGCAATGGCAGAAACTAATTTAGCTAATGGACCGGTATATTTCAATTATTATCCAGGTTTCACACTCAATTTATATGACAGACATTTAATGAATACCTTAACCTTAACAGTTAAAACCAAAAATTTAAATGTTAAAGAAGATGTTAAGGCTGTAGCAATAATTTACAGGGTATATTATAAGGTTATGATGACTTCAATAAATCCAAAGTCAGTAAATACTTTGACCAGAAATGAAATAATAATCTTTGAAGGGAATAGGGCACACTCTAATATTCAGGTACATAGAAGATTAAAATGGGATGAAATAACTAGGTCAGCTAGATATAATCTACAGGAAATAAGTGAATACCCAGATTAATAGACTTAGATAATCAAACCTCTAGAATAACTGAGCACACAGATGGATCTGTAGATATAGATTTCACTAATGTCCCTCAATCAGGAAAATAGACAGTGTATTATAATAATAGGCCTTCCACTTCAGCCAACACTATACCAAGGACTGCTTCAGTTAGAAACCTAGATATAAGAGGAATAGATTTTAGAGAAAATATTCCTAGGCTCATTTACACAGAAGAAAATAAATCCTCAGTAAGCACAACTAGGTCCCAAATGGAAACTTTTTCTCAATTAAATTTACAATAAATGGCATTTGAAATAAATAAAGAATTTCTTAGAGCAAAATTATAGACAGAATGTAATAAGGAAAAAAGAGACTGGTATTTTAATAATTTTTCGCAAAAAGAGTTAGAAAAATTCAGGAAATTATGCTATAAAGACATGGAAGAACAAAAGGTCAATATTCCTTTATTTTTATGGTTTCATAATTACTGTTATAATAATAATATTAATTATCCTTTTGAAAAAGAATGAAAAATGCTTAGTAAGGTAGGAAAACTTTGGAATTTAACTGATGATGAAAGAATAATATCTATTCATCCACCACTAGAAAATATAGTATTTAATAAAAATGATTAGGAATATGTAGGTATGCCCTTTATAGATCTTAAGAAAGAAGATTCGACAGATAAAAGAGTACAACAGATAATATTTCAAAATAATTTTACTAATCAAACTTTAGAGACTATAGGAAATCAGCTTAATAGAATAGAAATGGTAGTGCAAAGACCCTATCAGGTTGAACCCGTAGCTTTAAAACCACTAGTATTAGAAGAAAAACCTTTATTTAAACCTTTTGAATTTACAAGACCAACTATTAATTTAAATAAAGAAGATTCTATCCTAAGAAAAATAGAAGAAAGATTAGGAAGTATTAACATCAATAATTCTAGAATAATCAAGGATAATAAGCAAAAGGATAAACAGGTAGCAGTAATAAATAAGGACCAAAACTCTGATTCTGATACAAACTCTATAGCCGAATTAGAAAGTCAATTTAATCATTCTTTAGAAAAACGCTTAGAAATAAATAAATTAAGGAGAAATGCCCCATTCTTAGTACTAGGAATTACAATTCTAGACTAACTCCACCAGATACCCAATTTGAAGAAAGGACTTTACTTATCAAGCATGTTATGATGGAAAGTCTATTTATGAGTGGAATATTGATGGACAATTAGAATATAGAATATTAAAAATTTTACAAGAAATGTTTATGGCAGCTAGTGCCTATAGAGCAGTAGGTAACCATGAAAATCAAGTAGCTTAAGCTTTAATAGCAGGATTTACAGGTCAGTTAAAAGGATGGTGGGATTACTATGTAACCCATGACCAACAAAATTATATATTAAAATCTACTAAGACTATAGTAAAAAGGGAAAATAATCTGGAAACATAAACAACTATGGATGATAGTGTTAATACCTTAATTTTTTCTATTATGAAAAATTTTCTAAGAGTTCCTAGCCAGTATCAAGATAGGAATTCAGAGATACTTCAGAATCTTACTTGCCCTAAGTTACAAGATTTTAGATGGTACAAAGATTTATTTTTAACTAAAGTAATGACTAGGTTAGATTGTAATAATTCTTATTGGAAAGAACGATTTATAGCAGGTTTACCAAAATTATTTGCTGAAAGAATTAGAAATAAGTTAAAGTCAGAGTATTATGATACAGTCCCTTATCAGGATTTAACTTATGGTCAACTTATAAATTACATTAAAAAGGAAGGTTTAGCTATATGTTCAAATATGAAACTAAAAGCTAAATTAAAAAGAGAAAATCTAGTAGGAAAAAATGAATTAGGAGATTTATGTCAGCAATATGGATATAAAAGAATTAGTGCACCATCAGCCAGGATTAAGAGAAAAAATAAAATAAAACGAAGATATAATCCTAGAAAAAGGGCTTTTAGGCCCAACTTAGAGCAAGATATATGTGTGTGTGTGTATATATATATATATATATATATATATATATATATATATATATATACATATATGTATACATAATCGGACATTTTTTAGATAGATAGGAAGAGAGAAATAGAATAATTAAAAACTATTTAATTCAAGAAAGAAAATCATATGTAATATAAATCTTCTTTTAGCTTTAGTATACTGACAAGAACAAAAACCTATTCTGTGACAAAAGTGATTACTATCGTCTAACCAACCTAATAAATTTCTTAATTCATTTTTTAAATAGTTTCTCTGATCGGCTGAGGCAAAATCTATTAGATATAAGTTCGTGATTAAATTATCAATTCTGGTATTAGGAACAGTAGATCCTAAAGAATTCATTATTAATATATAAGAATTCAATTATATGTTTTACAAATCTTTTTTGAATATCGAAATTTTTACAGTCACAGCACTCTGATTCATGTAGACTCTTTGTCTCTTTTTCTATAAAATCTAAATGTTTTTCTAATTCTGATTTCATATATAATCTAGCACTATTTTTATCTAATGTCATTAATGCTAATTGAAATTTTTCAATAAATTCGTCAATATAACTTTCATGTACTGGTGCATATGAAGATGCTGATGAACTTGATGAAGTAGATGAATCTGAATGCATATCTATATCTTCTATATTTTCTATTCGAAACTCCATTGATATTTAAAATTTTAAGAAATAGGTTGCAGAAATTCTAAAAGAACATTTATTAAATTAAGTTTATTAATATAATCTTGGCAATCGCAAAATCCGTCTAAATGTAAATCATTATGCAAATGAGTTAAAACTGTTTTTAAACTTAATAATTCTTGCCTGAGTAAAGCCCTTTCCTGTTCTTCTGAAAAATCTAAAGAAGATAAAGAATCAATAAAACGATTGACAAAATAACTCATAATTTTTAAAATATACCTGAAGTATTATTCTCTGATGAAATATTACAAGTTGTGGATGGAATACATGAACAAGCTCTGTTAAAGACTAATTGAAGATCTAAGGATTTATTACAATGGGAAGTTGATATTATTAAAGGTTTTTTGTTCTTATTTTCTCTAATTTTTTCTTTTTTGAAAAAAGGGCTCTGTCTCTGCTGAAGAAGTAATCTGATTAAATAGAGTTGTAGTGATGCTTCTCGAACTGATGAGCTGTCTTTATGATAAGAAGGAATCTGAATAATTAAAGCGTTGTATGCCACTGAAATTCTGATGAGATTGAGTGAAATGCTGAGTCACTTGGATTCTTCTGATAATTGGCGATAGTGGAAGGATAAGGTGGAGAGAAATCTGAAGATGCTTTGTCGGCCATGAAAAGATGTAGTGAAAACTGAGGATGCTGATTTGGAAAGTAAGATGCTGTCGGTTATAAAAGCTTTTGAGCTGGAAGGCTTTAATGTAAGAATCTTTACTGTTGATTATAATTGAGTACCTGCAAAATAAAACGTTAGAAAAAAATTTTTCTTTTTCTTTTTCATTTTTTTTTTTTTTTTTTACAATATTACATCATCATATGGATCCTGTGAATCCATAAAGTGTCTTGGAGCTGGGGTAATTTCTTCAGTAGAAGAGTTTCCCTTTTCAGAAGTAGCTTGGCTTAGGATAGCGGCTACCTCTTGTTCAGACGTGGCTGAAGATAAGAGGCTGATGAGATGTTGTTTGCTGTTTGCGAATTCCTGAGTGGATTCTGATTGGATTCCTTTGTGCTGAGGATGAGAAGTCTGATAAGAGAATTTGTCGTTATCGAACTTTTGTCTGACCGCTTCTGGACTAGCTCTGCTTTCTTGAAAGGAATCCCACCACTTTACTCGGTATTCTCGATAAAGGATAGGAATGACTGACTCTGTTGATACATGATAATTCCAAGTAATGATCCAGGGTATTTTGAATTCATTACAGAATTGTAGTAATGAATCATTAAACTTGGTTTGGTGTTGCTCTCGATATTTTCCAAATCCTTGGAGAACTTGCTGAGGAAATATAGAGTCTATGGGTCCCATATAATCAAACCATCTTAGAAACCAATTAGGACAAAATCCAAAAAACTTATTGGAAAAATAAAAGAACCAAGAATGATTATAATTTCTGAGATAAAAAGCCTTAAACCATGCTTCCTGATAATCGTAGTAATTAAAATGATTTCTGGCAGAAAATCCTGTTAGAACCTTGTTGGCGTGAGGTTTCATTCCCCATTCTGATAAAGTTATGATCTTGAAAATCTTAACCTTGCTGTAATTGATCTTAGTAGAGTCCTGATTATAGTTATGTTCAATAACCACTGAGTCGGTGTCTACTAGAATCATTTCATAGAATTCTCTGGTCTTTTCTGGGCAGTCTTCTAAAAAATGAAATCCTTTTGGGAAGATAAATTCAATTAATTTATAAAAACTCTGATTTTCTATCAAAGATTGTTCCTCTATTTCTAAAACTTTGATAAATTTTCTTCGAGGGTTCAACTGATAAACTGATGAAGATCTTTTGGGAGATGATGAGGATGCGAAGGTGGGAGATACTATAGTAGAATAGGTCGGTGGTCTAAAGGTAGAAGGTGGAACTAAAGGTGGTGTTCCGATAAGGTTTGAAGAAATTGGTGGAAAAAACTGAGGAGTTATTGCTCTAGGTCTTGGAGCAATAGGAGAGAAACGGTTTGGAGAGACGGGAATCATCTGATTAGTATAAACATGCTGATTATTATTCTGTTTTGGAATACTTTCTTTGCTCAAAACCTTCTTATTATTCATTTTCCCTGTAAAAACTCACGAGAAAGAAAATCAGGCAAACAATTATTTTGTCCTTTAATAAATTCGATTTCAAAATCAAAATTACTAAGAAGGGCTTGCCATCTGGCAAAAATCTGTTTAGAAATTAAATTTTTAACATCTTTTTCTAAAATATGTTTTGCTGAAAGACAATCTATTCTGAGTAAAAATTTCTTCATGTATAAATCATCTTCAAACTTTATGATGCATGAGACAATGCTTAAAATTTCCTTTTTAATTGTAGAATAATTCTTTTGAGTATCATTCCAATTTCCTGAGTAATATCTAACTAATTCTTCTTTATTATTTCTTTTTTGTTTTAGAATTCCTCCAAATCCTTTATCACTAGCATCTGTTTCGACTATTAAAAATGCTTCTGGGTGAGGAATACTAAGACAAGGAAGACTTTTAACCTTTGATTTAATAGTTTTTACTATTTGAGTATGTTCTTCTGTCCAAGGTGAAGGATTTTTCTTAAGTCTATCATAAAGAGGTTGACAAATTATACCTAAATCCTTAAAGAAATCATGAACATAATTTAAACATCCTAAAAACCTTTGCAACTGTTTTTTATCTTTAATTTCATCTGAAAATTTTTCTGTAAATTCTAAACTTCTATTAATTGGTCTAATTGTTCCTTGATTAATATTATGTCCTAAAAATCTAACTTTTATTTGAAACAATTTTATCTTTGTTGGAGAGATTACTAATCCATTATTGTGAATAATATTATAGAATTTTCTTAAATGACTAAAATGTTGATTAATATTTTCTGAAAAAATTAAGACATCATCTATATAAACTATAGAAAATTCATTAATAGGTCTAATTATATCATTCATAATATTTTGAAATTCTGATGGAGCATTTTTTAATCCAAAAGGCATTACATTCCATTCGTAATGTCCAAAAGGAGTATTAAATCCTGTCTTATATCTGTTCTTTTCTAAAATTTGTATTTGCCAAAATCCTGACTTCATATCAAATTTAGAAAATATTTTTGCATTGTATAATCTTTTTAACAAATCTCTTTTATTAGGAATCGGATATCTAATCCATTGTAAAACTTTATTTAATGGTTTATAATTTATAACTAATCTAGGAATTCCTCTTTCTATTTCTGCAGCGTTCATAACATAAAAAGCTGAACAAGACCATGGAGATTTGGAATCTCTAATTAGTCCTTTATCTTTTAATTCCTGAATTTCTTTTCTACAAAGTTTTTCTAAATCTTCTGACATGTGTATGGCTTTAGATCTAGTGGGAATCTGTCTTTCATCAAAATCCTTTTCATAAGGTAAGCTAACTATGTGGCTTTTCCTATTCCAAAAAGCATTAGGAACAGGAGCACAAACATCCTTTAAAAAAGTATTTTCTATTTCTTTAACTTTTTCTTTTATTTTATCTTCATTTAACTGATTTTCTATTCGCTTTTCATCTATTTCTTGAATTAAATACTTTATGTGACTTAATTTATTTTCTTTAATAAGATTTATTTCTTGAATATTATTTTTTAATTGATTAATATCTCGTACAGTCATAGGGAAGGCAAATTCAAATAAAATCTCTTTTCCTAAAATAATAGTAGATAATCCATTATTATTAACTTGAAAAGGGTATAACATAGTTAAAAAAGGGGTTCCTAAAATTACTCCTGAATTTAAATTTTTAATTAATATTAACTGAGTTTTATAACAATATCCTTTATTACAAACTTTAACCTTAGATAATTTATATTTAATGTGTAACTTTGAACCACTAGCTGAGCTAAGTCTTTCTGAGGTTTTTTCGTAATACTTAGTTGGAACTAAACCTTCTTGAATACAATTTTGATCAGCACCACTATCTATCAATGCTAAGGTAGAAAGATGAAAATCATCATTTATAACTATATCTAATTTTACATACCATTTTTGATAATTTATTCTAGATATACTATTAATATATTCATCTTTATTTTCTGATTCGTTAATAATTAATGAAGTAGAAGCCTGATTATTATTCCTAAATATTCGGCTTAAATTTCCTTTTAAGTTTTCTTCTTCTAAGTATAGGACCTTTTCTTTTAATATATTCATATCTTGTTTTAAATTTTTAACTTCTTCCTGAAGATCTTGAATAGAGGATTTTTTATTAACTTGTTTAAATCTTTGACAAATTTCTGAAAAATTATAAGGTTTATAATCTTTTTGCTCCCTTTGTCCTATTAATTCTTTTAGCTTAATTAAATAGTCTCTTTTTATTTCTGGATCATCTATTTTATCTATAATGCTTAATAAAAATTCTTGTTCATTACTAATCATATTTATTTGATTACATTGACAAGTTCCTATACATTCACAAGATTCCGAATCACTATTACTAGATTCATCTTCACTTATATTATTTAAATCATTTTCAGAATAATCTTCTGATAAGCTTTCTTCTGAGGAGTCATTAATTACAAGTTTCATAATTTTCTCTTTTAATTCATCTGAAGCATCTAAATTATTTACTTTTCCTTTCATTTTACAATTCTTTGAATAGTGTCCTGGCCTTCCACATTTATAACAAATTATTATATCTTTTTTGTGGGGTTTTTTATTCTTATAAGATTTTTTCTTAGAATAAGTTTTTCTGTTACTGGGCATTTCTAATTCTATATTGGGCCTATAAGTTCTTCTTCTAGGAATATATTTTCGTTTAATTTTATTCTTTCTTTTTATTTTAGCAGAGGGTGCACTAATCCTTTCATAACCATATTGTTGACAAAAATCTCCTAGTTCTTTTCGGCTATTAATATTTTCTCTTTTTAATTTTGCCTTAAGTTTCATATCAGAACATATAGCTAATCCTTCTTTATTTATTCTGTTAATTAGTTGACCATAAGATAATTCCTTATAAGGGATTACATTATTATACTCATTTCTTAGTCTATTTCTTACTTTATCAGCAAATAATTTAGGTAATCCTGCTACAAATCTTTCTTTCCAATACGAATTACTACAGTCTGATCTAGTCATAACTTTTGTTAAAAATATATCCTTATACCATCTAAAATCTTGTAATTTTGGACAGGTTAGATTTTGTAATATCTCTGAATTTCTATCTTGAAATTGACTAGGGTCTCCTATAAAACATTTTGTTATAGCAAATATTAATGTATTAACACTATCTTCTATAGTAGTTTCTGTTTCCATATCTCCTTCTCTTTTTACTATAGTTTTGGTTGCTTTTAATATATATTCTCTTTCGTCATGGGTTAAATAATAATCCCACCA
Organism: Excoecaria cochinchinensis; assembly: GCA_947683425.1. NCBI lineage: Eukaryota > Viridiplantae > Streptophyta > Magnoliopsida > Malpighiales > Euphorbiaceae > Excoecaria > Excoecaria cochinchinensis. Next base: position 14,537,538 of record CANTUQ010000031.1, read on the forward strand.
TCCTTTCAATTGTCCTGTAAAACCAGAAATTAAAGCTTGAGTAACAGTTTGTTCTCTATTTCCTACTGTTCTATAAGAACTAGCAGCCATAGTCATTTCTTCTAAAATATTTAATATTCTATATTCTGATTGGCCATCTATATTCCATTCATAGATTGCTTTTCCATCATAATTAGCCTGATACCAATGTTCTTCAAATTGAGTATCTGGAGGAGTAGGTCTCTTATAATAGTTTCTAGTAGTAGGTAATGGGGCGTCTCTACGTAACTTATTTATTTCGAAAGTATTTTCTGTAGGTTGACTAAATTGAAATTCTATTTCAGCTATATAGTCTGTATCAGATTCTGAATCCTTTTCCTTATTTAAAACAGCAACTTGTTTATCCTTTTGTTTATCCTTTATAATTGGTTTTGGATTAATATTTATATTTCCTAGTCTTTCTTCTATTTTTCTTAATATAGATTCTTCTTTATTAAGGTTAACAGGTGTTCCTGAAAACATAAAGGGTTTAAAGAAAGATTTTTCTTCTATAACTGGTTTTGGAGTAACTGTTTCTATAGGTACTGGTTTTTGTACTACAGTTTCTATTCTATTTAACTGGTTTCCTATAGTTTCTAAAGTTTGATTAGTATAATTATTCTGAAGCATAATATACTGAATTCTTTTATCTCTAGAGTCTTCTTCTTTTATTTCTATAAAAGGTATTCCTATGTAATCTTGATCATTTTGTCTAAATACTATATTTTCTAACGGAGGATGAATAGATATAATTCTTTCATCATTTGCTAAATTCCAAAGTTTACCTACTTTATTTAACATTCTTAATTCCTTTTCAAAGGGATAATTAATATTATTCTGATAGCAATAATTTTCAAACCATAAAAATAAAGGCATATTTATTTTTTGTCTTTCCATATCATTATACCAAATTTTTTTAAAATTTTCTAATTCTTGTTGAGAAAATTTATTAAAATACCATTCTCTTTTTTCCTTATTATATTCTGCTTTTAAATCTGCTCTTAAAAATTCTTTATTAATTTTAAAATTCATTTTATAATTTCTTAATTAAAAGTTTTCCATTTGTGATCTAGTAGGACTTACTGATGATTCAGTTTCTTCTGTGTAAATAGGTTTAGGAATATTTCCTCTAAAATCTATCCCTCTAATATCTAAATTCCTAGCTGAAGTGGTACGTCTTAGAGTACTGGCTGAAGTAGAAGGTCTATTATTAGAGTATACTGAATGTCTACCTGACTGAGGAGTATTTGTAAAATATATTTCTACAGATCCATCTGTATGTTCTATTATTCTAGAAACCTGATCATCTATGTTTATTAATCTGGGTTCACTTATTTCCTGAAGATTCCACCTAGTTGATCTAGTTATTTCATCCCATTTTAACCTTTTAGGTATCTGAATATTAGAGTGTGCCTTATTCCCTTCAAATATAATAGTTTCATCTCTTGTTAAAGTATTTACTGATTTGGGATTAATTGAAGTTGTCATGACCTTATAATATATCCTATAAATTACAGCTACTGCTTTTACTTCTTCTTTAACATTTAAATTTTTTGTTTTAACTGTCAAAGTTAAGGTATCCATTAAATGTCTATCATTTAAACTTAAAGTAAATCCTGGGTAACAATTAAAATAAACTGGCCCATTAGCTAAATTTGTTTCTGCCATGGCTAACAAAGAATTTGAAAAATCTAAATGTCTGGCATCTCTTAAACACATTAAAACAGGGACGTCTAATCCTAACCTGAATAAAGGTTTAATGGCTATTTGAACTGCTCCTATATGTAAATATTTATATTTATTTCTCCTATGATTATTAATAGCTTCTCCTAAAAATAATTGAATATTAGCATGTTCTTGATTTATAGGTAAAGTTTGTTCTGTTGTTTTAATTGAATAACTAGACATAAAATCAAAAGTTCCTATTGAATATATCGTCTTAATGTTCTGTTTTGGAATAGTCCAATTATGTAAATCTTGTTCTACTTTATCTATATTAATTTCTAGAGAATTCATATCTAAAGAATTTCCTAAATCTCTTTCTGAATTAGAACTAGAACCTGATTGATTTTCAGAGAGAATTTTAGATAACCTATTCATAACAGCTTATCTTAATCAAATATGTTTAGAAATAATTAACAGTAAAGATTGAACCTGAAAGTATTCACGGGACCACCCAGCTGCGGGACCACCTTACGCCTCTCCTGGGCTATTGGCTGACCAACGCACGCCTTCAGGGCTGACCAACGTTTCCTACTTTCATGAACTATCCGTTCTGCAACTATTTCTATAACAAATTTGCTTAATGATTTACATTTAGACGGATTTTGCGATTGCCAAGATTATATTAATAAACTTAATTTAATAAATGTTCTTTTAGAATTTTTGCAACATATTTCTTAAAATTTTAAATATCAATGGAGTTTCAAATAGAAAATATAGAAGATATAGATATGCATACATATATGTATATATATATATATATGTATACATATATATATACATATATGTAGACCTATATATATGTATATATGTATGTATATATATGTATATATGTATGTGTATATATATATATGTATACATGTATATATACATACATATGTGTGTATATATATATATGTATACATGTATATATACATACATATGTGTATATATATATGTATACATGTATATATACGTACATATATATATATATATGTATATATGTATGTACATACATGTATATATGTATGTATATATATGTATATATGTATATGTGTATATATATATATATATATATATATGTATATATGTATACATATATATATACATACATATATATATATGTATGTATATATGTATGTACATATATATATACATACATATATATATGTATGTATATATGTACATACATATATACATACATATATATGTATGTATGTACATATATATATATACACATATATACATATATACATATATATATATATATATACACACACACACACACACACATATATATATGTGTGTGTGTGTATATATATATATGTATATATATATGTATATATATATATATATATATATATATATATATGTACATACATACATATATATGTGTATATATATATATATATATATATATATATGTACATACATACATATATGTGTGTATACATATATATATATATATATATATGTGTGTGTATATATATATATATATATGTACATATATATATATATATATATACACACACATATATATATATATATATATGTACATACATACATATGTATATATATATATATATACACACACATATATGTGTATATATATGTGTGTATATATATATATGTATATATATGTATATATATACACATATCTATATACACATATCTATATATATATATATATATATATATGTATATATATATATATGTATATATATATATATGTATATATATATATATGTATATATATATATATATATATATATGTACATACATACATATGTATATATATATATATATACACACACATATATGTGTATATATATGTGTGTATATATATATGTATATATATGTATATATATACACATATCTATATACACATATCTATATATATGTATATATATATATATATATATATATATATATATATATGTATATATACACTATATGTATATATATATATATACACATATCTATATAGATATGTGTATATATATATATATACATATATATATATATATATATATACATATATATATATATATATATATATGTATATATATATATATATATACACTATATGTATATATATATATATACACATATCTATATAGATATGTGTATATATATATATATACATATATATATATATATATATACATATATATATATATATATATATATGTCGTTGTCGAAAATTTGTCGTTGTCAAATTTTTCTCTGACTGCTTCTGTATTTGCCCTATTTTCTTCAAAAGAATCCAACCACTTTACTGATCGGACATAATTTTATAAATAGTTAAATTCAAGAAAATATAGCATATTTAATATAAATTTTTTCTTATTATTATAAGATTTGCAATTACAAAATCCATGACAATGAATATTAACTGAATCATCTTCTATCCAACGTAACAAATTTTCGTAATTCTGATTTTAAATAAAACCTTTGTTCTGCTATAGATAAATCTATCTGAATTATATTGGATATAAAACTATCAATTAGATTATTACTATTATTCATGTGTTGATATGTAAGAATTCTATCATACTTTCTACAAATCTCTTTTTAATATCATAGCTTTTACAATCACAACAGTCTTAATCATGTAATATATTTGTTTCATCTTTTATAAATCTTAAATGGTTTTCAAGTTCTGCCTTAAGATATAACATAGCTTCTCTATTTGCTAGGTCTACCATTCCTAAAGAATCTATAAAATGATCTATATAACTTTCATATACAGGTGTTGTAGATGGTGAAGATGCAGGTGTATGTGATGCTGAAGATTCTGAATGCATGCTTACATCATCTGATGGTGAAGACCTTTTAAAATAATTTTTCAAGAAATACGTTGCAGAAATGATAACAGAATATTAATTAAAATTTGTTTAAAAGTAAAATCCTGACAATTGCAAAATCCATCTAAATGAAATTCTTCATGTTGCTGATTTAAAACTTCTCTTAAACTTAATAGCTCTTGCCTGAGTAAAGCCCTTTTTCGATTTTTTGAAAAATCTAAAGCTGAAAAAGCATCAATAAAATGATGAACAAAATGATCCATATTTAAATATACCTGATGTATTATATTCTGAAGAATTATTACACGATGAGGGAGATGGAGTACATGAACAAGCTTTTGTAAATATAAGTTGACTATCTAAGGTTTTATTATAGTGGGAAGTAGATAATACTATGGATTTCTTATTTTTGCTTTTTCTAATTTTCTTGTCGAAGAAAAGGCTCTGACTAGTTCTGATGAAGTGATCTGAATATATAGGCTGAGGAAGATGATTCAAGAGTCTTAAGTTGTCTTTTGTTGATACGAAGGAATCTTGAAAATGCTTTGCTGATAATCTTGTCTGCCATTGAAATGTGATCCTTATCTTGATTAGTATGCTTTTGATAGTGCGCCTAAAAAATGTGTCTGAAGATACTTATTTTTATTGGCCATTATAAAGAAACCTAAAGACTGATTCGTTTTGATGAACTGGAAAGTATCCTGAATAATTGATGTTGAGTTGGGGAATCTCTACTGTTGTTACCTGCAAAAAGGTTAGTAGAAAAACTCTTTTTTCTTTTTTGTTTTCTTTTTTTTTTTTTAACATTATTGCTATATCATCATATGGATCTTGAGAATTGACAAAATGATATGGAGCTGGGGCCACTTCTTCTGTTGAAGAGTTTCCCTTTTCAGAAGTTGCTTGGCTAAGGATAGCCGCTACTTCTTGTTCTAACGTGGCTGAGGAAAGGAGGTGTGACGCGTGCCGAACCCAGCAAGGGCCCTCGCTGAATCCGCTCTTAGGATTCGAGGGACTGGTTCGCGTCTTTTTAATCATGGGCGCCATGAGACATTTTGAATGCTTCCTTCCCAATAAAATATTGGAAAGGAACATCTAGTCCCATGGCACCTTTGGGCACCTTTGAGGTATCATGGAGTTACCACCCAATTCACGAGAAATTGAGAAAGGTCTCTAACCTCTTATTGGTCAAGACCAGAGATTGGTGTTCGGAGCTCCCCTCTTATTCATGCTTTGGTTAATTATAAATGAGTTTTTTAACTCCCTAAAATTCTATCTCTCATCTCATATGATCAATGCATTTAAATTAAAGGCGCATTAAAAGCACGTCAAGAAAATAAAGAAAACCGATAAAGAAAGCAATAAATGAGGAAATTAAGGAAAGCGGCAAACACACAAGCACACAATTACATGAGAAATAGGGGCGAAATACAACCCCTAATGAAAGGAGGCTGAAGATATAGGTTGGGACGGAATACAATCCAAAAATTAAATAATATTTCCCCAAAATTAATTACAAGGGCCCGATAGGAAATGAACATAAATTTTAAAATAATCAAACAAAATCAAATAAATATACATAAATCGGGATATTCATTTAGTTTAGGAACATTGGTTCCTTTGTATTTGTTTAAGGGTTCAGGAACATTGGTTCCTTTGCATTTATTTAAAGAGGGTTCGAAGAGCCAGTTGATTGTTCAGTTGAAAAAATCGGGATGAGTGATCCCATTTATTGAGAAAATTAATTCTTCGTTTTATTTGTGACATTTTACATTTTTTGCCTAAAATGAGGGACATTGGTCCCAATTTTATTAGTAAAAATTCCAATTTAATTATAAAAATATTTTTCTGACTTTTTATCCCACGAGTATGTAAACAAAATAATTATTTACAAATAAACACAACATAAAGAGAGGGAAACAAGAAAAGTCTCACCAAACCGACGTGTCCTCTACGCGCGGTGACCCATCCGGGAGGTCACGGGAATGCTCACACAATGTAACTCAAATTAAATTTCAGAACGAAAAAATAATAGTAACAATTCCAAAAATTAATTAAATAAAGAAAAAATAATGACAATAATGAATTTATAGTGATAATAATAAGCATAAAATAAATAAACACAGAATAATAATAAATAAAACGATGATAATAATAATATTAATGCTCATAAATATTAAAGTCAAATAATAATAATAATAATAATAATAATAATAATAATAATAATAATAATAAAAGTAATAATAATAATAATGGCAAAGAGACAATAACTGGAATAATGGACAAATAATACTAATGATAATAATGGTGAAAACATTAACGGGATAATAATAATAATAATAATAATAATAATAATAATAATAATAATAATAATAAACATCAATTAAATAAACATTAAATGATGATAAATAAAGCAATAATGGAGATAATGGCAAAAGAGATGGAGGCTGACGGCGACAATGGACAAAGAAAATAAAACCACAAATGTCAAGTTAAACAATCACCAGGAAAGCAAATAAAAGGAGCACTAAACAGGAGAGTCACAAACAAGTCAAATTAAAGCAAACGAATAATATATCAACAGAAATATTAACATATTAAAATGCTAAAAATAAATAATAGACATGGTAATAATAGCAAAAATAATAATATTAATAATAATAAATGATGAACAAAATAAGTGAGAACGGATCCAAAAATATTTACCCTCAGAATTTATAGATCGAAAAATAGGATGCCTTGGTCCATCCTCCTTGTCGAAATTTGTGGTGGTGAACACAAGAAAAATAACTTGAGAAAATATTTTTGGAGGATGATTGAGCAAAGGAAATTAATTTTTCAAACTCAAAATCATCCGGGACTTAGATGTTCTTTAAGAGAAAAGGAAAAAAGAAGAAGAAAATTAAAGCTTTGAATTTTTAAGATTTTTCTAAAAAAACTACGGCTGCCCCTTGGTTGAGAGAAAAAATGAAGTTCCCTCCTTTGAATAAAATGGCAGCTCCCCTCAAATGAAAAAAGGGTTTTTCTTTTAATTTGCTGTCTTGCCCAAAAATGAGAAGAGACCAAAAGTGTTTTCATTTCTACTTAACCGAGAATTGCACAAAAATGTGAAAGAAACAGAAAAATCAGACTGAAAAAATCAGAAAACGCAGAGAAGAAATGACAGAGGCCAAAAATGGCAGCGTGTGGGGGGCAAGCGCGCGCGTCACCTGGTAAGGAGATTTTTAGAGAAATAAAAAAGAGTAAAAATGCAAATTTTTGAATTAAAACTTTTAGAAAAATAAAGGAAATTTTTGACAAAGATAACATCATTATTGACACCTCTACTTGTGGGAAGCATCATTTTCATCATCGGGTAATTCTGATCTTGTACTGCCTCGGGACCCAATGTCTACAGTTGCCCCCAATTTTGGGGAACTTAGAACTTAGGTGCCTAAGTGAGCCAAAATTCAAAAAAGAAGGAAAGAGAAACGTACCTGAGGCGGTCGCTTTTCCGGACTGGAAGAGATTGTTGGTGTGTTATCCTTTCTGAGGTGGTGCCCCCTGAGAGGTCTTCAGTTGGCCGTTGCCCCCTGAGAGGTCTTTGAGTGGCTGGTGCCCCCTGAGAGGTCTTTGACTGGCTGGTGCCCCCTGAGAGGTCTTCGGTTGATCGCCCCTTGAGAGGTTTTTGACTGGTTGGTGCCCCCTGAGAGGTCTTTGACTGGCTGGTGCCCCCTGAGAGGTCTTTGACTGTCTGCCCCCTGAGAGGTCTTCGACTGGTTGGTGCCCCCTGAGAGGTCTTCGGTTGATCACCCCCTGAGAGGTCTTCGGTTGGCTGCCCCCTGAGAGGTCTTCGATTAGCTGTTCCCCTGAGAGGTCTTCGGTTGGTTGCCCCCTGAGAGGTCTTCGGTTGGTTGCCCCCTGAGAGGTCTTCGGTCAATCGCCCCCTGAGAGGTCTTCGGTTCGCCGCCCCCTGAGAGGTCTTCGGTTAGTTAGCTGCTCCCTGAGAAGTCTTCGGTTGATCGCCCCCTGGGAGGTCTTCGGTTCGTTGGCTACCCCTTGAGAGGTCTTCGAATAGCTACCGCCTGAGAGGTCTTTTGATAGTTGGTTGGATTGAATTGGTGTTTTGACTGGTGTCGTCGCTTGCCCTATTGTTGGTGTTGGCATTGATTCTCTCTTTCTGTAAGACTTAGAAAGCAAAATATGTAGAAAAAGTGGTGAGCATGCACGTGAGATGCATATGTATGCAGTAATGCAAGACAAGGATTCATCTGAGTGGATTTGGAGGCGATAGCTGGTTCGGTCGTGATTTGCAGTAGGATCAGTGCCCTCTGGGATTGCTCTTGAATTTTATGCCTCTGGGGGATTATGAGGTTCTCCTCTGATACCTGCAGTCATTTTTTGAAGGTAGTGCGTCCCTTGTGGATTTTCACACTAGCTTTTCTTAGCGGGAAATGCGTCATTTTCAGATTTTCACATAACCCTGTGCCTTATTTTTTGCTTGAAACGGACCCAACCCAATCTAGCGGCTTTTATGCATTTTATTTTTTGTAGGACAGACTGCCTATTTCAAGATTTTCACCCTGCCCTTTGGCCTAATTTTTGCTTAGAGCACCAGTCACGGTTTTCATCTCTAATGGCCCTTTTTTTTTGTGAGAGAAGTTGAAGTTGTCGCAAAAGATCTTCCAGGTATGATCGACATGTGCTTATGTCTTAGATTATGGTTGTATGAGCTTGGTTCTTATTATGAAGATGCTGTAGAATTGGCTTCATAGTTGATAGCAGGGTGAATCGGCTGAAGCGCTTGAGCGGACAAAGCGTCGGAGGGTAAATAGTACTAATGCGCTGATTCTATGCCGGAACTAGACAACTTAGAGTATGCAAGATGAACTGCTCTAGTCACATTAATATATCTTTGCATAAGTGTATATATTTTAGCTTGATTTCATAACACATGATCACTATTTAACATGGATTCAGAATGCAAAATTACATCTAATCTCGGAGTGGATCTTGTAAGCATCAGACTCCTATTTCCAATCAGCCCTCACAGGTTTTCTTGATTGAATATTTTCTCTCCTTTTATTATTATTATTTTATTTTTAGCATTTGCCATGAACCCTCCTTCAGTCCGTCAGTGTTGGTTGAATTCGCTTTCATGTTTGTTAGCCGGAGAGGCTACTAATTCTAAGAGTGGTTCCTCTTGGTATTAAAGCCTTATTCTTGGCCCTTGTGCAGACTGGTTAAGGTGATGGGTTCCTTACTTGGGGCTTGATGTGAAATCTCACACTTTGCTTTTATTGGCTTTGGTGGTTCAAATTCTGAAATGGTTTTCAATGGCTGAGATTGGGGACGGGTTCCTTATTTGGGGCTTGGATGTGAAATCTCACACTTTGCTTTTATTGGCTTTGGTGGTTCAAATTCTGAAATGGTTTTCAATGGCTGAGATTGGGGATAGGTTAGGCTTGGATGTGAAATCTCACACTTTGCTTTTATTGGCTTTGGTGGTTCAAGTTCTGAAATGGTTTTCAATGGCTAAGATTGGGGATAGGTTAGGCTTGGATGTGAAATCTCACACTTTGCTTTTATTGGCTTTAGTGGTTCAAGTTCTGAAATGCTTTTCAATGGCTGAGATTGGGGATAGGTTAGGCTTGGATGATCTGGGGCACAAAAAGTTACGGTTTTTTTTTTTTCTTTTTCTCTCTTTTTTTTTTTATTTTTTTGTTTTTGTTTTTTTTTTGTTTTTTTTTTGTTTTTGTTTCTCTTTTTTTTTGTTTCTTCTTTTTTTTTCTCTCTTTTTTTCTATTTTTTTTCTCTCCTTTGTTTTTTTGGTTGAAAGTAAAGAGTTGTCCTGCTAAATTTGGCAGTAAGGGTCCCGGATGGTTAAAGGTCAATCTTGATTGATTTTAGGGTACACATTTCAAATGGTCATGAGAAAATAGGTCACACGGTTTGGTTCTAACGAATTATATGTTTCTCGTGAAGGTCTTGAGCTTTATTCGTCTAACTTCTGATATAGCTCTCGGGATTTGATTTTATTTAGCAGCACCATATGCAACCCAGATGTTGGGGGTGCGAAGAAATGGCTTTCAAAAATTCGGTTCGTCGTCATGTTGGCACGTGGAAGTAGCATTGGTCTCAAGAATGTCCTTGTTAATTTTCAGCATATCATCCTGGTCCAGGCAAAGGCTCTTTTTTCCTATTATCTCTCAAAATTATCCTCTCTTCAAGAGTTATATTAGATGCTATCAAGATTTTGTTTGGATTCCCCAAAGTTTCGAGATTAGATGGAGTCATATTAATTGGGTTAATATAAAAAATGAATGGGTGTTTAGGAAATGAAATCATTAAAAATACCATACAAATAAATAGAAATTGTTCATTACATTGAAATAACTAAACTGTCATAAGGAGTTCTTGAATTAAAAAGAAATAAAGCATCTAAAAAAGACATAGTCTTCATGTAGCTTTTCTGACAAGTGGCAGCAGCATACTCATCTTGCCAGAACCGATCAAACTCAAGGTGGAGGAACTGCATTGTAGCTCGTCTTCTCCTTCTTCTTTCTCTTCTCAGGATCACTGATTTCTTTGGATTCAATGAGGTCCTAGATCTTGCCCCTCAAGATTCGGCAATGGTCTGTTAGATGCCCAGTGTGTTGATGGTAGGCGCAGTATTGATCACTCTTATACCCCGGCTGTCCCTGACTCAAGGCTGGCCTGGGCGGTAATTGCTGCAATTTTCCCTCCTTCATTAGTCTCTCCAACACCCAGGATAGAGGTCGACCCAAGTTAGAAAAGTACCGCTGGCCCTGTTCTACTCTGGTGGCTAAAACCTCGGCTGCCTTGCCATTTCGGTTATTACTGCTTCCGGCTTCGCCCGATCTGTACCTTGACTGGTTTCCAAAGTTCCTCCCAGCAAGGTTATTTTGGCTGGCTTTTCTCGCTAGGTGAGCCGCTTCAGCCTCTACAACAATGTCTTTGAGCGACTCCCAATCCCTGAGCCCCTTGAAGCTGAGCAAGTCCCTCAAGTAAGGGCAGGAGTTCCTGATGAATAATCTGATTTGATCAATGGTGTCGGGTTTTCTCTTCATCTCCATGACCTTATTCCTCCACCTGGTGAGGTATTCGTGAAATGACTCGTCACTTCTTTGCTATAGAAGCTCGAGATCCTTCAGGGTGACCTCCATTCTTGTGCTGCAATCGTACTGCTTCATGAATTCATCAGTCAGAAGGTCCCAGTCCTCTTTGGATCTTCTATCCAGCCAATGATACCAGTCCACTGCCGGACCCGCTAGACTAAGAAAAAAATAATCTACTTTTTGCCTCTTAGTCAGCCCTGTGCCCTTCATCACCAGGGTGTATTGCTTGATGTGTGCAGACGGGTTCAATGTTCCGTCAAATTTTGGCATCTCAGGCATCCTAAACCTTTGGGGCAGCAGCTCCTCATCCCCTAAATCTCTATCCTCGGGGTTGATTCCCTTACCAGCTGATAATAGGCGAGTGATTGCCTCAATTTGCTGTCTCATACCCCTTATAGCATCGTCTTCTACCCTGGGTACTCTACCCCTCACGGCTTGATGGGCTGCTATCTCCTCAACCTCTTCTTCCATTACGAAATCCTCATCAGGGTTTGGGACCCTTGCCCTTCTCGGCTCAACGGGCACAGCAGTAACTTTAGGCTCATTTACAGGTTGATGGGCAGCAACTCTAATGAGGGGAGCCTCTCCACCAACAGGCGGTTCGACTTGCCCCCGAGGAGGGGCTACCGACGGTTGTGGAGCCACATGTGCTTGTGGAGCAGGAGGCTGAGCAATCCTTTCGGCCATTGCCCCCATCATTACTAGCATTCTCCGCTCAAAATCCTCTAATCTCTTGGCCAAGTCTTGAGTGGTTAAGGCTCCGGTCTCTTCTGCCATCGAAGATGATTCACTGGTTTTTGAGAGTGACTCAGAATCCCAAACAGACACTAATTATAGCAATCCAAAGGGCGAGTTTGTCCTCACTAGTCGACCGTCGGAACCTTTAGTCCACTTGGATGAATTATTGGTGGCTGAAAGATCAAGATTGTTAGAATGATGCATGGATAACATATACAATTCATGATCGTGCCATGCAAATGGTCTTTGATGAGTGCGAGATCAATGGATTACCACAATACGATGGGATGCATGGAAAAAATTACACGCAAGATGATATGTGCACGTGAAAAAAATAATATGCAGACGAAAAGATATACACACACACAACATGAGATTAAATGCAGGACGATATGCACATGTGAAAAAATAGTATGCAGACAGAAAGGTATATACACACGCAGCATGAGATTATATGCAGGATTATATGTACATGTGAAAAATAGCATGCAGACAGAGAGATACATACACACATAGCATGAGATAAAATATATTATTATTTATATATACATGTATTTATTTTATTGACATGCATGAATGACATGCAATGCACGAACATGTTGTGCAGTATCCATAACCACACGCAAGCAGATAGATCCTTCCAACCTTATCGCTACCACACACGAGGTCGTGCGGTCTCTTTCCTAGGTGGGCTTCATCCGAGGGTTAATAGGGAACTCATCGGACACGTGTGGTGCACGGTGAAAAACCGGCAGCATAACAGTCTTAATCTAATGCGCATTCATATGGATTTTGGCCATTACGTATTTAGGCAATTCAATCAAGTTAAGGTGGGCTTACCGGGGCATGAAAGCCTTTGATAAAGAACCACTTAATTTACTTGATTTTGTTTAATACATGACGGCCCAGATCACAAGCATCGTATTAAGGAGCATATCACCTAGTGGGAGTTTCTATTTGTCATTACATGGGCTTTGGTCAAGGTGGTGATACTTTAGGTCTACCCAAGCATGGTCCCTGCCAATGGGTCTAGCTCATCACGAGCATGACGACCGATCGGGTCTCCATTTGATATACCAAAAGGTACTAGGCTTGGACTGGTGATTATCCTTAACACTTTCCTACAATGAGTAAAAGTAGGGTCGTGTTTTAGGAATGCACCGAGGTAGATGGGGGACCAACTATCATAGTTCTAAGGCCCTAAAATGATGCAATGCAAATTTCGAAAAGAGATAGAATTTTAAGTTTTAAAAACTCAATTATACATTTTAACTAAAACACTTTCAAAGCAAAGTCACAAACAGTCCCCAGCGGAGTCGCCACTGTGACGTGTGCCGAACCCAGCAAGGGCCCTCGCTGAATTCGCTCTTAGGATCCGAGGGACTGGTTCGCGTCTTTTTGATCATGGGCGCCATGAGATATTTTGGATGCTTCCTTTCCAATAGAACATTAGAAAGGAACATCTAGCCCCATGGCACCTTTGGGCACCTTTGAGGTATCATGGAGTCACCACCCAATTCACGAGGAATTGGGAAAGGTCTCTAACCTCTTATTGGTCAAGACCAGAGATTGGTGTTCGGAACTCCCCTCTTATTCATGCTTTGGTTAATTATAAATGAGTTTTTTAACTCCCTAAAATTCTACCTCTCATCTCATACGATCAATGCATTTAAATTAAAGGCGCATTAAAAGCACGTAAAGAAAATAAAGAAAACCGATAAAGAAAGCGATAAATGAAGTAATTAAGGAAAGCGGTAAACACACAAGCACACAATTACATGAGAGATAGGGGCGAAATACAACCCCTAATGAAAGGAGGCTGAAGATATAGGTTTGGACGGAATACAATCCAAAAATTAAATAATATTTCCCCAAAATTAATTATAAGGGCCTGATAGGAAATGAACATAAATTTTAAAATAATCAAACAAAATCAAATAAACATACATAAATCGGGATATTCGTTTAGTTTAGGAACACTGGTTCCTTTGTATTTGTTTAAGGGTTCAGGAACATTGGTTCCTTCGCGTTTATTTAAAGAGGGTTCGAAGAGCCAGTTGATTGTTCAATTGAAAAAACCGGGATGAGTGATCCCATTTTTGGAGAAAATTAACTCTTCGTTTTATTTGTGACATTTTACATTTTTTGGCTAAAATGAGGGATATTGGTCCCGATTTTATTAGTAAAAATTCCAATTTAATTATAAAAATATTTTTGTGACTTTTTATCCCACGCGTACGTAAACAAAATAATTATTTACAAATAAGCACAACATAAAGAGAGGGAAACAAGAAAAGTCTCACCAAACCGACGTGTCCTCTATGCGCGGTGACCCATCCGAGAGATCACGGGAATGCTCACACAATGTAACTCAAATTAAATCTCAGACGGAAAAAATAGTATTAAAAATATTAGTAATAATTTCAAAAATTAATCAAATAAAGACAAAATAATGACAATAATGAATTTATAGTGACAATAATAAGCATAAAATAAATAAACACAGAATAATAATAAATAAAACGATGATAATAATAATATTAATGCTCATAAATATTAAAGTCAAATAATAATAATAATAATAATAATAATAATAATAATAATAATAATAATAATAAAAGTAATAATAATAATAATAATAGCAAAGAGACAATAACGGGAATAATGGACAAATAATACTAATGATAATAATGGTGAAAACATTAACAGGAACATAGACATAATAATAATAATAATAATAATAATAATAATAATAATAATAATAATAATAATAATAATAATAATAATAATATACATCAATTAAATAAACATTAAATGATGATAAATAAAATAATGGTGATAATGGCAAAAGAGATAGAGGTTGATGGCGACAATGGACAAAGAAAATAAAACCACAAATGTCAAGTTAAACAATCACCAGGAAAGCAAATAAAAGGAGAACTAAATAGGAGAGTCACAAAGAAGTCAAATTAAAGCAAACAAATAATATATAAACAGTAATATTAATACATTAAAATGCTAAAAATAAATAATAGACACGGTAATAATAGCAAAAATAATAATATTAACAATAATAAATGATGAACAAAATAAGTGAGAACGGGTCCAAAAATGTTTACCCTCAAAATTTATAGATCAAAAAATAGGATGCCTTGATCCGTCCTCCTTGTCGAAATTTGTGGTGGTGAACACAAGAAAAATAACTTGAGAAAATATTTTTGGAGGATGATTGAGCAAAGGAAATTAATTTTCCAAACTCAAAATCATCTGGGACTTAGATGTTCTTTAAGAGAAAAGGAAAAAAGAAGAAGAAAATTAAAGCTTTGAATTTTTAAGATTTTTCTAAAAAAACTACGGCTGCCCCTTGGTCGAGAGAAAAAATGAAGTTCCCTCCTTTGAATAAAATGGCAGCTCCCCTCAAATGAAAACAGGGTTTTTCTTTTAATTTGCTGTCTTGCCCAAAAATGAGAAGAGACCAAAAGTGTTTTCATTTTCAGTTAACCGAGAATTGCACAAAAATGTAAAAGAAACGAAAAAATCAGACTGAAAAAAATCAGAAAACGCAGAGAAGAAATGAAAGCGGCCAAAAATGGCCGCGTGTGGGGGTTAGCGCGCGCTCGCTCTCGGCGATTGGGGTGCACGCGCTCCTGGCAACGCGCGCCCTAGTGGGGCGCGCATGCCTCGGCGAAGGGGCGCGCGCGCTGTGCCTCGGCAGCGCTCGCGCAGGTGCGACCCGCCCGCGTGGCCGGCGAACAAAATATATAAAAAAAATAAAAAATAAAATTAAAAATAAAAATAAAATAAAAAGGAATAAAAATAAAATAAATAGATAAATAAAAAAGAGTAAAAATGCAAATTTTTGAATTAAAATTTTTAGAGGAACAAAGAAGATTTTCGACAAGGATAACATCATTATTGACACCTCTACTTGTGGCAAGCATCATTTTCATCATCGGGTAATTCTGATCTTGGACCGTCTCGGGACCCGGTGTCTACAGGAGGCCAATAAGATAATGCTTGCTAGCTGTGAATTCTAGACTGGACTCTGACTGGACATGCCTCTGATTTGGAGTCTGATAAGAAAATTTATCGTTGCGGAATTTTTCTCTGACTGCTTCTGTATTTGCCCTGCTTTCTTGAAAAGAGTCCCACCACTTTACTTGATATTCTCGATAAAGTATTGGGATAACTGAATCGGTGGAAACATGATAATTCCAAGTAATGATCCAAGGAATTTTAAATTCATTACAGAACTGAAGTAAAGAATCATTGATATTGTTCTGGTATTAATCTTTGTATTTTATATAACCCTGATGAACCTATAGAGGAAAGATGGATTATATAGGTCCAAGGAAATCAAACCACCTTAGAAACCAATTTGGATAAAAACTTGAAAACTTGTGAGAAAAGTAGAAAAACCATGAATGATTATAATTTCTGAGAAAAAAGGCCTTGAACCAGGCGTCCTGATAGTCGTAGTAACTATACTGGTTTTGTGTTGAATATCCTGTTAGGTCCTTAAAGGAATAAGGTTTTAATCCCCATTCTGCCAATATCATAATCCTGAAAATTTTTACTTTGCTGTAGTTGATCTTGGTAGAATCTTGATTGTAATTGTGCTCGATTACCACGGAATCAGTGTCAACTAAGATTATTTCATAAAATTCTCTGGTATTATCTAAATATTCTTCTAAAAAATGAAATCCTTTTGAAAATATGAAATCAATTAACTTATAGAAACTCTGATTTTCTATTAGGCTTTGTTCTTCTGGTTCTAAAACTTTAATAAACTGTCTATGAGGATTTGGCATATAAACTGAAGAACACTTTCTCGGAGTTGAGGATAATGAAGCAAAAGAGGGAGTAGAAACCACTGTGGAATAAGTAGGAGGTCTGAAAAGGGTAGGAGGTGTCCCTAAAGCTGAAGGTCTAAGAGGTGTAGGTGGAGAAGCGGGTCTGATTAGAGCTGAAGAAATTGATGGAGAGAACCAAGGAGTGCTAGGTCTTGGTGATAGGGCTGCAAATCTGTTGGGTGATAATGGGATCATCTGATTAGTATTTACCATCTGATTATTACTGACTTGATTAGAAATACTGGCTTTAACATGATCCTTATCCTGATTAGTATGCTTTTGATAGTGCGCCTATACACACACACACACACACACACACACACACACACACACACACACACACACACATATATGTATGTATAAATATGTATATGTGTATACATATACACATATATGTATATACAAATTGTAATGGCACAGATTCTAACTTAGTATTGATCAGTGAAATCTAAAGAGTCTTTAATGTGGTTTCGGTATGAAAGTGATAATTTTAGTACCCTTAATTGTAGTAAAGTTAAAAGGTTAAGCGTGTTATAGGTATAGCAATCCTAGGATGGATGAAAATGATAGTTGTCTGCTAAAAAAAAAATTTATTCACCTATTTTAATTTAAGGATTATCAGGAGTCTAGTGGTCAAACTTGGAGCAAAAATAAGGTCAAATAAGTTTCCGAAAGTCAAACTGAAGTTGGCCCTTGAATCGGTTCAAATAGTAATAAAGTTTGACTAAACTTTGACTTAATTTTTAAAGATGATAAATGGAGTCAAAATGATATTTTAAAGGTATAGAATGACTCTAGATGATATTTAAAATTTTTAGACAGTGAAAAATTTATTTTTATGGCTAATCGATCCGGTTTAAGTGAACCGGACCTCAAACGGATTCCGATTGAGTTAAAATTTTGTATAAAAACTATATTCTATATTCTAAGAATGTTGGAATTGGTTTGGGGAGAAAATGATAAAAATAACTTTGGGATTAAAAATTAAAAATGGGCTTATATAGATTAGACCACTTTGGTTGGATGAGATCGAGCCCATTAAATCACCTATAGATAGCCTAAATATCAGAATTCTCTAGACAAAACCTGAAAAATGCAATAGCTCTCTCCTCCACTTCCTTGGCCGAATTGACTTTTATTAATCTTCCTCCATCTTTCTTCAATTCTCTCTTCATCTCTCCTCAAATCTTAACCTCCTAAGTAAAGTTCAGCTCCTCTACAACATAGTAGTGATGATTGGAGTCCATTTGAAGTGATTGAAGTGGAAAAAACCAAGACTTGAAAGTTTGGGTGTAAAATTGAGGTAAGTGATATAGGTGTTTTTAAATTGGTTCAAGGGTTCTTATAGGTACTTTAAGATGTGTAGGTTATGTTTATGTGATTATCTTGCGAAGAGGAAGTAATATTTTCTGTAGATCTTGATGTACGTTTTTGGCCTACATTAGGTAACCAAGGTAAGGAAGGTTCCTCCAAAGGAAAAGGTAAGGGAAAGGAGTACTAAGGAGTGTTAAGCAAGCATCTAAGGTTAGTGATTGCAAAATCCATCTATTTTCATGACTTAAGTTTGATTTTAGATTATGTCTAAGAACAAAGTATGTGAAATATGCATGTTTAATTGAATCTAACCTTATAAACATGCTTAAGAAGGCTAAAAATAATAATTTTCGATGGTTAAACTGAAAAGATAAAATTTTGGTGATGATGGTATAGCTTGGTCGAATGATATGCCTTGGATTTCCATAATATGTATGATGTTTATGGCATATAAATGATGTATATGTGTTGTTTGGAATGATATTTAGTTAACTGAATGAATAATGGAAAGAAAAATAAACATGATGGATGATGTATGCCTTGGCCGAATAGTGTATATGGTGAAAAATGTGATTTTTAATGTGTTATGATGTCACTTAATGGTATACTTAGGTTAATTAACATGTAATCTAGCTAAATGAATGATAAATGAGGTAAAAATAATATATGGTAAATGTATGACATGTTGGCCGAATGGTATGTATGTGAATACTAATGTATACCATGATGAAATAATGGATTTAATGGTATAAAATGGTATAATTATTGATTTAGATTCAAAATAATGGAATGATGTGGTGAGATTCCATTAATTGTGTATATTGTAACATAAAATTGTATAATTGGAACAATTTAATGCCCTGTGTAGTATTCTGGTAGTCAAATTTAGCTCAAAATATAGTGGCTAGCCATAGGGAAACCAAACTAAGGGGATGAGCATGACGTTATTATAGGCCAATGACGGTCCTACTCAATGTATTGAATGTTGAAATGTCAAATTAAATGAAATGAAATGTAGAGGTGGCCTTTCGGGGTCCCTCTAAAATATATTGAACCTATAGGGTTCACGTCTCAAGTATCCAGTTCAAAAATTTCTGCCAGTATTATACAAAGGGCAATATGATAAAAAGGTTAATATTATGCTTGAGTTGAAGTAAAAATGAAATTTATGATGAAAAAGGACCTAATTGGAAGAAATAAAAAAGTTTAGGGATAAAATGGTAATTTAACCACAAATACTGTAATAAAGGTTATTAAGGGTAAAAATGTAATTTATTAGGTAATTATGTAATTGGTGACTTTTTAGGGGCTAAAATGTAATTTGGCATGATTTTTTAATTTAAGGACTAAATGGTAATTTGCATGTTTAATAATGGTTAAAATTGTAAAGAAAATGAATTGATGGTATTTTTGTAAATATAAAGATGTTTAGGGACTAAATCGTAATTATGCCATAGTTAAAGGACTAAAATGTAAATATGGATTTTTATGTGTGCTAATTGTATATATGTGATAAAGTGAAGGATTTAATTGTAATTATGAGCATAATTGCATGCATAAAAATTTAGTGAATTAAATATTAGTTTAATTTGATATTTTATATATTATAAATATATATGTTTTATGTATGTGAACTTAGTCTAGTGGAAATCTTTGGATTTGCAATCACCACAGAATATATTTAATACTCAGCACGTAATTTTATTTGACTGCGTGTACCTACTCCATAGGGAGCAGAGTCCAAAGCATACATCGAATTTTGGAAGTTGAATCGAAAAAATATTATTGAAAAATCTTAAGTATGTTAAGTTTCATGGCATGCATATGAACTTAGTCTAGTGGAAATCTTTAGATTTGCAATCACCACAGAATATATTTAATACTCAGCACGTAATTTTATTTGACTGCGTGTACCTACTCCATAGGGAGCAGAGTCCAAAGCATACATCGAATTTTGGAAGTTGAATCGAAAAAAATATTATTGAAAAATCTTAAGTATGTTAAGTTTCATGGCATGCATATGAACTTAAATTAGTATGGTTTTGGGTAGTGGGATGTATAGAATTTAAGTAGACAAAAACATAGAACAGTATGATGCATGACAGTTTATTTTAGACTGCCTGTGAATGTGGTATATTATTGTGTTTGTTGCCCTGCGTTGGGCTGTGGTTTGTTTGGATTGCAGTAAATGTAGGTTAAATGTATAGTCGTCATGATTCTGAAAAATTGACCAAATAAATAGTAATTTAGACAGTTATAGGTCAATTGGTAAATGAAAGTTAATTGAATATATGTTAAGTTATAAGGTCTTTGGTTAATTCTTAGGTTAACTAAAATTGGCTAATAAACTTAGGTACTTAATGAAATGATAAAATTGATATAAAAAAAAAATACCCATCTTCACAATAATAGGATAATTAATAGATTTCCAAACAATCATGGTAATCGACTTAGAAAGCTTAACGTAAGTGATTATTGAATGTACTGCATAAGAGTGTTACACATATATACATATGTATACACATATACATATACATATATATTTGTATACATATATATGTATATACATATATATATGTACAACTCGAAAGCTTAGCACAAGTGCTTATCCGTGTAGATACAAGTGTTAGGTCACGCATAGGGACATCTTGCAAGAGTCAAGGCAAGCACAAGAATACAGTAAAGGGTTTAATGCATGTTCATTTTTCTAATGTAAAATTAAATATAAATGTAATTACTATTCTGTAAAATGAGACCGTATGTAAATGTAATGACTATTTTTGTATTGAAAGAAAACATGTAGTTCAATGAAAATATGTATATGTAATTAAGCATAGAACTCTATTTGGATATGCATATGAAATACATGAAATGGAAGGAAAATTTTTGATACCTCAACTATAAGCATGTGTTCGAATGAAATTTATACAACCGGAAATAAATGTGTACACATAGGTAGAAGCATATAGTCGAGTGACACCTACCATGTCTAGTGGACATGAAATGTATGTAATCAGGTTTATCTATACAATATGGGGGATGTTACATTCATGATCTAGAATGTACTATTTATGTAATCAAAATTTTTAAGGCGTTACACATACGAAGGAAATGGCACACGCCTATGTAGCACTTTGGCTGTGTAGAAGCACAAGTTCATGCGAGTTAATTGTGCGCATAATCATGTAGTATTCTGCATTTTCAACCAATTATTCTAGAATTCGACATGGGCACGCCGGGAATTTTTGCCTCAAACATGGCCTTTGCAGCTTCCTTGAACGCGTCCGTGTGAAGTATCAATTTTGCATTTTAGTTAGGATTTCTTATTTTAATTCAGTTAAACTTAGGTTAATTTTTGTCGGCCTATATAAGGCTTATTTTCTCAGCAGTAAGGATTATTATTGATATTGATTAATTGATTGATTGCTTTGTAATTGTGTGAGATGATTAATATATTCTTATTGCTTTCCAAAATTGAATTTACTTTTAGAATTCTAACATCGATGCTTATTTTTTTCTTACTCCTTTGCTCCAAATTTATATCCATGTTAGTTGTTTAGGATTTGGTAAGATGACTTTTGCTTGTTTGTGTTCATACTATTTTGTGTTGGGATTTTGAATTTTACTATAATCTTGAAATTTCACATCAATTTGTGGATTGCATTTTTGCGAGGGACGTTTGGGCTAAGTCCCCTATTGGATTTATAAGAGGAAATGTTGCCAACTTTATTGAGTGGTTTAGTTTGATTAACTCTAATTTGGATTTGGATAGTTGTGAGAAGGTGGTTGTTCTTTGTTGGTCCATTTGGAAGGCTAGGAATGATTGGCTTTGGAATAAGGTAAGGTTAACAACTAATTCAGTAGTTGATATGGCTTTGAATATTTTGTCAGATTGGAAGATTATTAATAGGGGAGTTCCTACCCAACAAGTAAATATGATGGCAATCTCGACTAGATGGGTGCCCCCACCTGTGGATACTCTTAAAATTAATACGGATGGTGCTATATTTCAGAATAGTCATCAAACAGGTTGTGCTTTTATAGTTCGTAACCATAGGACTGATTTTGTTGCAGCTGGAAGCCGTTGTTTTTCGGGTGTGTTTGAACCTCATGTTGCAGAAGCTTTAGGAGTACATGAAGTGTTGAGTTGGTTAAAAAAGTCAAACATTTCCTCAGCTATTATTGAGATGGATGCTTAAATGGTCTTCCATGCTTTAACTTCTAATTATAGTCTCCACTCTGATTTTGATATTATTATTAGTGATTGTAAGAGTTTGTTTGCTAGTCTTGATAATATCCATTTTGGATTAGTTAAAATATTTGCGAATTCTGCTGCTCATTGCTTGGCTAAGGCAGCTAATTCTGTGCCAGATCTTATTTATTGGGATTTATTTCCACCATCTTGTATTGTTTCAGTACTAGCGGCTGATTTTTCTTAATGAAGTTTAAGTTTGTTTAAAAAAAAAAAAAAAGAACAACATCAAAACGAAATAATATATTTTCCCTTACTTTTAATTCTCTTTTACTAAACAAAAGTTAAATCAGCCGCATTAAACTCCCAAATTCCCTCCCTCCGTTTTTTTTTTGTAATTTTTGCAGATTTTATTGGTAATTGTACATTTTCGTAATTAAATGGAAAATAAGGGTAAATGTGTAAGTTAAATATTAAAAGAAAAAAGAAAAAATTGCATCATTGGATTTTCAACTTTCACATTTATTCTATTGAATATTTAAATTTCTATTTAATTAAATCTAATTCTTAAACTTTTTATTTTAATACATATTAAATTAAAATAAAAATTTAATAATATAAAATATAAAATTTAATATATACTAAAATTATAATATTATGTGATCAAAATAAAATTTTAAATACATTTTTTAGAAAAAAAAATTGAGAACGATGGCAACAAATAAAAGTTAAAATTCAATTGAAAAAAAAAAGCTTTTTGGCTTTAAAAAAAAAGAAAAAAACTCAACTCCTCCAACACAGTCGTTCTAGCCCATTGTGCATCCTATTTAGTGCTCCTTGCTGTATTGCTTACTCTTCTTCTCAAAAATAAAACCCTAGCAAGCAGCTCCAATGTTAAATTGATACCCTTTTCCTTCACGAGCTACGTCGGTCGATTTGTTGAGAAAGAGCCAAACATTATTGCCCTTGTTCCCCGTTTCTCTGATCATTTTTTTGACCCTCGCTCTTCTTTATCGTATCAATCTGATAGAACAAGCACTTATTCAATGTTCTTTTTGGTTCTAAGTCTGTTAAACCTGTTTTTCCCATTTCGTTTTTTGATATAGGCTTATTATTCAATTTTTAAAACCCAGACTTATGTATCTTTTACTTTGAATTTCCTCAGGACCTAAAGGCAGCTTTTCTAAGGTGCGGTTTAAGTTTTTTTTTTTCTTTTTTTTTTCGTCGTTTTCTTTATGTTTTTATTGCTTCTTTTATGGTGGTATTGTTTTATTCAATCGAATATTCTCTGCAATTTCTTTCCGATTTGGATTTTCTCTTCTAATTTTTTTTTTGTTATTTTTTTGTTCGTTATGCTATTCTCAAGTAACGAGTAAGAGAAATTTTAGAAACTGAAGTGTTTTGTGGCAAAACTAATGCACAATTTTCCAAGTTAAAATACACAGTCAGGTTATTGGGTTATCGGATCATTTGGTTGATGGATTTTAGTATAGTGCAGCGAAAAGAATTTTGAGGTTTCTGGGTTATTGAAGCGGGATTGTGGGGGTTTTTGGGTTATCGAATCATTTGGTTGATGGATTTGAATATAGTGCGGTGGAAAGAATTTTGAGGTTTATAGGTTATTGATGCGTGATTGTGGGGTACTAGTCAAATCTTTGGGCTCCATGATTCCAACACATCCCATTCTAAATCCTATTGTAGTGTTTAAAATTTGAGTTTTTGAGATGCTTTTTTGTGAAATCTGGCTCTTGAGTTTCATGTCTTTCGCACACATGTCCTTGTAGATCTAGTGTTTGCTGATTTATTTCAAACCTTGATGTTGTAAGATGCTCTTCCACGCTTTTATTTATTCTTTGACCTGTAATTATAATATAATTCTCATGATGAAGTGCATGAAAATGCAGCAAAATTTCTATGTTTTGTTGTGCCTGTCCCTACAACCATTCTAGTCAATTGGAAAGCTTTCTGGTTCATGTTTCCTATTTCGTTTCTTATTTTGCAGTTATCAATTTGCGGTAGATCATTTACCCAAATAGTTCCTTATGCATGTGTTTTTCATCATTGAAGTTTGCTTTTTGGTGCAGCTTTGTTGATAATGTGGTTTGTATTGTCTTGTAGGACAGTAGACTAGTGTAAGCTGTTTTTGGAGATTGATATTGGCAAGATATTTTATGTTCCATACTAAACATCATGGTTGTCCACTCTAGATTACGACTTATTACCTACTCACAAGATCTTGTAGATGGGCAACCAGTCTATATTTTATCAAATTCCCTCCCAGTTAAGGCTTCAAAATTTGAACCTGCTGGGCATGCATTCCATTCAGCTGCTTTAAAACTTCTTGGCTGTGAAGAGGAAGATGCAGACAGTGAAAATCAGAAAGTACCAAATGAGAAGGAGCAATCATATATGCCATCCTCTGATTCATATAGTAGCAAAGGTAAAAAAAAATCTGGTGGTGGAGACAAGCAACAAGATCATTATTCCTTGTTAGGTTTAGCGCATCTGAGATATCTTGCTTCAGAAGAACAGATAAGGAAAGCCTATCGTGAGGTTGCTTTGAAATATCATCCTGACAAACAGGCTGCTATTCTTCTTGCTGAGGAAACTGAGGCTGCAAAACAAGCAAAGAAGGATGAAATAGAAAGCCACTTCAAATCTATCCAAGAAGCATATGAGGTTTTGATTGATCCAGTGAAGAGAAGAATATATGACTCTACAGATGAGTTTGATGATGAAATTCCCACTGATTGTGCACCTCAGGACTTCTTCAAGGTGTTTGGTCCTGCTTTTATGAGGAATGGACGATGGTCTGTGACCCAGCCTATACCGTCTCTCGGTGATGATAACACTTCTTTGAAAGAAGTCGAAAGTTTTTATGATTTTTGGTACAGCTTTAAAAGCTGGAGGGAGTTTCCACATTCTGATGAGTTTGATCTTGAGCAAGCCGAGTCTCGTGAGCATAGGAGGTGGATGGAGAGGCAGAATGCAAAACTCTCTGAGAAAGCAAGGAAGGAAGAATATACACGGATACGCACGCTTGTTGATAATGCTTACAGAAGAGATCCAAGAATATTGAGGAGAAAGGAAGAGGAAAAAGCTGAAAAGCAGCGGAAGAAGGAGGCTAAAATTTTGGCAAAGAAGTTGCAGGAGGAAGAAGCTGCAAGGGCTGCGGAGGAGGAGAAACGGCGTAAAGAGGAGGAGGAAAGATGTGCTGCTGAAACTGCTTTACAGCATAAGAAGCTAAAAGAGAAAGAAAAGAAGCTTCTCCGCAAAGAGCGGACTCGTCTTCGAAATCTTGCAGCACCTATTTTGTCCCAGCGTTTGCTGGATCTTTGTGATGATGATGTTGAAAATCTTTGTTTTTCGCTGGATATTGACCAGCTGAGGACTATATGTAATAAGATGGAAGGCAAAGAAGTGCTTGATAAAGCAAAAGTACTTAGAGATGCAAGTGGACATAATCATGATTCTGTGAGCAATAAAAAAGAGGAGAAGAAGAATTTACAGCAAAATGGCTCCGTGGAATCTAATGGACCTGTCCCATTAAGTAGTTTTGAGAAAAAAGAGAGGCCATGGGGCAGGGAAGAAATTGAGCTCTTAAGAAAAGGCATGCAGAAATATCCTAAAGGAACATCTAGGAGGTGGGAGGTTATTTCAGAGTACATTGCTACAGGAAGATCTGTTGAAGAAATTCTTAAGGCGACAAAAACTGTACTCCTTCAGAAGCCTGACTCTTCTAAAGCATTTGATTCTTTTCTTGAGAAGAGGAAGCCTGCACAATCCATTGCTTCTCCACTCTCAACTAGAGAGGAAATAGAAGGGGTAGCTACTAAACAAGGTCCTGAAGGCATTGCTTCAAAGATTGATAGTTCAGAGGAATCTTCTAGTAGATCTGCAAGTAATAAGAGTCCTGATGAAGGGGTGGCCGATAATGGGGTGCCTTCAAGCTCAGAGCAAGATGCATGGTCTGCTGTTCAAGAAAGAGCGCTAGTTCAGGCTCTTAAAACCTTCCCGAAGGAAACTAATCAACGTTGGGAGAGAGTTGCAGCTGCTGTTCCAGGGAAGACTGTGAATCAATGCAAGAAAAAATTTTCTCTGCTAAAAGAGAACTTCAGAAACAAGAAAAATACAGCTTAGATCCTCGGGTTTGGCCTCTTGGCACGTTTTGAAGTAGCAGACATGAATGAGAAGATGGAAATATCCTTTGCAGTTCATTCTTCTCCTTTTAAGGATAAGCATCATTTAATCTACTGCATGAAGAGAGCAGTCCTTTCTCTAGTTTGACCATTTAGCTATGCCAGCCATGGATGGAAGTTTTTCTCTCGTTACCTAGTGGTGCATTATGTTACAGGATCTTTTACCATTTTTGTTGTTCCGAGATTAGAAGATACATCAGTAGTACATGAAAAGAGTTATAGCATTCCGTTCAGGATGATTGGAATAATGAGCTCTTGTTTTGAACTTCATCTTTAATAATGTCCGCATTCGTTTTTCTGGTCTTGGTAAGCTTCAGCGTTTAACTTAGAACTGAAAAAAGGTTTTTTTTTTATTATTATTAATTCTTTTTTGGATTGAAGAGTCAGGTTGTGCAAAATTCAAACCGATCTGATTCAAATGATCTGTTTTGAAATTTATATTCGGATAGAATTGTTCGGATTATTCGATTCGGTTCGAGTTGAAGATATTGGAAATTTTCAAGTTGGGTTGAGTTAAAATCTCTCACAATCTGATCCGATCGAAATATTATATATACTGTATTTTTTTTTCCTTTTACATCCATTTCTCTCTCTCTCTTTCTCGATGCTTCCAGTTCCATTTCTGTTTTTCTCTCTCTCAATTTCAGTTTCATTTCTCTGTTTCTTGCGTGCATGCACTGCTTTACCTTCTATCTCTCTCTGTATCTTGTTTCTCCTCCTCCTGATGTTGCCATCACCAATCAGTTGCCTTCTGCCAGTGCGATGCAGAGAGAGAGAGATTAGGAGAGAGGGAAAGAAATACGTGTGAAGGAGAAAAAAAAACAAACATGGGTTTGATTCACATTTTATGTTTTGAGAAATATTTACCATTTGAAAAGAGGAAAAAACGGAGTCTTTCTTTAAAGATAAGCAAGGAGGAAAGAAATATGTTTTGTTTGTTTTGTTTTGTTTTGTTTTTGACTGAAGATATGGTTTTTGAGCTTGAGATCTGATTTTTTTGCTTAAGATATATATATTTTTTTTTGTTAAAGATTTGGTATCTTTTTAATTTTTTTGTTGGATTTGCCTGAGAAAGCATGCATCTTGGTTGGATTTTCTGAGTTTTCTTGATCAAACAAATATGCTTGTTCAAGCGTTTGATTTTCTAGGTTTCAATTTCAGATTTTTTGAGTTGTTCGAATTGTGCCTCGATAAATTTCAGGTTTTACGGGTCAAGCCCTTATTATAACTTAAGGTCGGTTCGGATTGAGATTTAGGGCATATCTTGGATATTTGGTTTATTCGGATTCGGTTCAAATTGATTCGAACCCTATCGATCACACCCCTATTAATTTTGTTTTCTGATTTCAAAATGCCTAGTAATTTATTGCGTCGTGTGTTTACAAATAATTGACTATTTAGAAATTACTAGTTTGCGGGCTAGTAATTATGCATGACATATTTTATAAGTAAATATATACCATATATACTATATAAGTTTATAATAATTAATTATGCATGATATACTATATAAGTAAATATCGCTAAATAATAGTTATTTTTATTCGTGATCATTAAATTTTGGTGATTGTAATGATTTGTTTACTATTTTACGATTTATAACGAAAAAATAATTTGGTTGGTATTTTACGATTTATAATGAAAAAATGATTTAACTATTATTTTGTAACAGAAAAGTTATAAAAATCGAAAAATGGATATTTCAGTAATCGGCGCGTGTATTTTACGTTCATCCACCTATTTACGTCATATCAATTGTCATGCCAGTTACTTAATGGAGTCCACGAATGACATTAAATTAAAAAAGTAAAAAAGAAAAACAAAATCAAATTTTTATTTTTTTACACTCTACAATCGGAGTTTCTGTTTTACATTATAATCTCCATTACTATAATTAATTAATTTTTCCAATTCATGCCTACATCTTATTCTTTTTCTTATTATTAATTTCAATTTGCATCAATAGATGATACAAAAAAACACGAATCAACTCCAAAAAACAAAGATTATGTGGCCTATCTTTTCTCTTCACATATCCTTTCACTTCCTTTTCTCCGTACACTCCATATCCTCTTTTTCGGTTCCTTTCCACATCCCCACTGCATAACTCCGATGCGCATAATAAGCCTTCACTTTAAGCGCTCTTCCTTTGCCACCACACTCCTCCTCGCCATTTTCCACCACTGGCGCCACAATTATCGGCGATCTCTTATAGTGACCGCGAGTAGTGCCTTTGAGCTCATCGATGTGAGATAGTCCACGAGCGGTAACGGCATACAACTCGCTGGTGAAGAGAGACAGTATTGAAGAGAGAGAGAGAGAGAGAGAGAGAGATGAGAGACAGTAAACAAAGAAAGAGAGAGAGATCGAAGAGAGTTAGAGTGTAAAAAAATAAAAAATCTAATTATGTTTTTTTTTTTAATTTAATGCAACACGTGCTCTGTTGGGTGGTTGACATGGCAATTGGGACGTGGATAGATAGGTAAATGTGAAATACATGAGCCGATTAGTGGAATATTATTTATTTTTTTATGACTTTTTTGTTATAAATAATAATAGAATTATTTTTTCGTTATAAATCATAAAATAGTGATTATATAGTTACAATCATGAAAATTAAATAATCACGGATAAAATTAACCCTAAATAACAGAGATTGATTTGATTTATGCACTGATGATTTTTTAGCAATAAATTGTGCTTTTAATTGAACATTTTCATTCCTTTTATTCACTATCACAAAAAACAAAAACTTTTTATCTTGGTACAAAATTAATTTTCTATAAAATTTACCTTTTTCAATTGGAAGTTTGGAACCCATTGGAAAAGTAATTAAACTAATGAATAAAATTAATAAAAATATGATATTACAGATGATTTAATATAAATGATTAAATTAAATATAAATTAAAATACAATTACATATTTTGGTCATGGAGTTATAAATTTTGGGTAAACATCCAATTAACATTTCAGCTTTATCAAATAAAATAAAGAATGCTTTGAGTATCACAATCAGAGACTTTAAATCTTAACATATACTTATTATATCATAAAAATAATGGACATTATAATACATGATAATGCCAAATTTTCATTGGACCTGAGCAAGCTTCAGGTCTAGAGCCTAGTAAAGAGAAAAGGCTAAGGATCAAGCATGTGACAAGCGGACGCCTGAGGAGCCAAAATCTGGCAGCGCTCCTTTTTCGTCCACTGACACATGCCACAGATCTGTGCCCCTTATCTTCTCCCTATTATATCGCCGTCTGCCTATTATGACACAAAAGCAGACCACTTGAGTACCTTTCCGTGGGATCTATAAATACCCCAGTCACTGTAGATTCATATATTAATATATTGAGACTCTTTCTCACTGCTCTCTTTCTAAAACACTACCGACTTAAGTTTCAGAGTGTTTATGTTTGGTTCGACCGGGCAAGGTTTCTTGCAGATACAGCAGATCCAATCGGCTTGCGTGGAATCACTACTTGGCCTCGCTCAGTTTTGATTTCTCAGAACTTATCATTTGGTGCTTTCGTTGAGAGGCGATGGTGGGTTCAAAGCTCAACGACATTCCCAAGATTGAAGGAGATGATCCTCTCAGTGATGATCAAGATGGATCGAGGTATTCTAATAGAAGGAAGAGAGCTTGGGACAGCCTTTGTTCCCATACGAAGTAATCTACTTCCTTTGTTCAACCAGGAGTGCTTGGGACAGCCAGATGACACTCCCATCACTGTGAAAGACCTAAAAGCAATCATCAGAGGCTTTATAAAAAGCTTCATCCAATCCGTTCGCAAGGGCAGCAACCTTAGACCTCAA
Source organism: Excoecaria cochinchinensis (assembly GCA_947683425.1). NCBI lineage: Eukaryota > Viridiplantae > Streptophyta > Magnoliopsida > Malpighiales > Euphorbiaceae > Excoecaria > Excoecaria cochinchinensis. Next base: position 14,568,300 of record CANTUQ010000031.1, read on the forward strand.
GGAAGAATATGTAGGTTAATAGAGAAAGGAGAAAAGAGAAAAAGAAACAAAATAATCATGATATCCGATTTAGGAGATAAAGACCATGAAAAATTCGGTACTCGCTTTGATGCTCGAAGACGGGCAGAACAAGCAAGGGCAAAGGAAAGATGTACGAGGAAGACGACACCTCTGACATGCATGATCCCACCTACACTCCATTGAGGTTAACCTCACCCGCAGTTTTTTTAGGAGATGATATATCCTTCATGTGCACTCAAAAAAGGAGGCCTTCGTGGAAGGCTAAAGAAGAAGAAAACCCAAAGATAAAAAAAAAGGGGATACCTGGTTCTTGCAAAAGATAAAACAATTTGGACTTAGGCACCCCAGGAAGCCCATTTTTGATAGCTAGAGTGAGCTACACTCAAAATATTACAACTTGCACTAGAATTGGAGCCAGATTCAGGTTTCGATTTTCTAACTCAATTCTAAAAGCTTTAGAGGCAAAACTAAGTCTAGATCTTTTAAAAAAGGTTGTAGGGCCATGTCTTAACTTTTATTTCAATCTAAAATCACTCAATTCTAGGTTCTATAGACAAAAATATGGCTAAAATATAATTGACTATTCAGATAATTCCAGCACAATTTATAGTGCAATTCATCCAAAAATTCGAACAAAGTATTTTCATGCATAAACTAGGTTATTTGACTTCAATTCCATACTCAAGCATCCATTTTACACCCTTTTCAATATCTATATAATTTCATCTCAAAACACACATATATGAAAAATTAAGGGTTCTCATACTTCTAGGGGTGGGCAAATGTCGGGTTCGGGTCAACCCGACCCGAACCTGAATAACCCGAAAATCGAAATATGGCATATTTTATCACCCGAACCGACCCTAAATTATAATAGGGCCCCGAACCGAATAACCCGTATTTCAATTCCTTTTTTTTTTTAAGTTAAAACTAATTAAACAATAATATTAAAACTATTCAATACCTAATTATCATATAATATGAAAAATACTAATTAAATACCTAATTAACTTGTTCACCATCATAAAATGTCTAAAAATTACAACAAATTAATAACATTCTTAATGTTTAATTAACAACAACATTAAAATTAAATTGTCCACAAAATGCCACCATCTTTAAGCTTTAGTTGCTCCACGAACCACCTATTTTATATAAATAATGAGAAATAATAAAACATGAAATTGACAAGTAGATAATTAAATAAAATTTAAATTGTGCTAAATTAAATTTACCATAATATAAAGTACTCAATCTTCTATGTTTATATTCTCCAAATTTCTTGGGGTTTCTGCAGTTGATGAAGTCTCTTGACTAGCTTGAACTTCACTTTGATTAAATTTTTCCAACTCTCTAAAATGAATAAACAATTATGAAATGAACAAAAAAATTACATTAATATAAGATATTATAAAAGGAAATAATTTGCGTACCATCCTCAAGCTTCTCAATGACATCTAAATCTTCCTCGATCTTTATTGGTTCATTAGATCCTCGAAGCCAATCTTGCGTGCATATCAAAGTTTCAACAATTTTAGGAGTTAATGAACTCCTAAATGGATCAAGCACTCTCCCACCAGTGCTAAATGCAGACTCTGAGGCGACTGTAGAAATTGGAACCGCTAAAATATCTCTAGCCATGCGAGAAAGGATAGGAAATCGCTCAGAATTCAACTTCCACCATTTTAACAAGTCAAAATTTCCCTTTTCATCATCAATCACGACTTCATTTAAGTACAAGTCCAACTCACTTTTTCTGTCTCCTAAAACTCCACTTTCGACTCTTGCACGCTTAATTCTTTGTTTGAAAATGTCTCTTTCCTCAGAGTCGGATCTAACTGAAATCGAGGTTACTCGACTATCAACTCCAGAACTACCCTCAGGTTGCAATTTTTTCTTATATTCGTCAAACAACTCAGTCAATGCAATTTTGACACCTTTAAATAAATGCTTCCCCTTTTGCTCACCATAAATTGAAACAAAAACATCTGGTATATATTCAAATTTTTCTCTAGGATCAAGTACAGAAGCCATGTAAATAAGCTTATTCATCTTATCACAGTCTCCCCAATACTTGTCAAATTTGCATTGCATTTTCACCCCCATTTCCATTAACTTAACATCAGTGCTTGATTTCCAATCAGACAATTTAGCATACAAATCACTGATTTCAGTCCAATATGTGTTAGATGTGACATAATGTGAACCAGAAATGCGCAAAGTAGCAAGATAAAATTGTTTTAACATGTTTGTAATTCTCTCTACTACTCACCACTTAACCCATGTTGGTACACCACCAAAACCAGGATGCAAATTTGAGTCCAATTCAATTTTAAAAAATGGATCCATAGTCTCATAAATATCAAAATTTTTTTCATATTGAAGTGCAGTGCTTAACATCAAATATGTAGAATTCCATCTTGTTGCCACATCTAAACACAATGACTTTGAAATCTCAATTCCCTCAGCAACACAACATTCCTTAAATCTTTTCAATCTAGCAGGCGATGATCTAATAAATTTACATGCATTTCTGACTGTTTTCACAGCAATATCAATATCTTTCAAACCATCTTGCACAACAATATTAAGTATGTGAGCAATGTATCTCACATGAATGTATTTCCCTTCTACCATAGAAACTCCTTTTGCATTGAATTTATTCTTTAAAGTTGTAATCATCTTATCATTTGTTTTTGCATTACCAGTTGTAATGCAAAATACTTTCTCATGAATCCCCCACTCCTTCAAGCATTTTTCTAAATCTAGAGCAAGCATGTCACCCCTATGACTACCCACTGGACAAAAATTCAAATTTTTTTTCTGCAACTTCCAATCATTATCAAGAAAATGAACAGTGACACACATGTAATTGATATTGTGAATTGAGGTCCATGTATCAGTAGTTATACAAACAGACTGAGCATGCTCTCTAATAAATGCTTTTAAATTTTTTTTCTCTTCACTAAACAGTTGACCCACATCACGTGTCACAGTCCGTCTAGATGGCATTTTGAACCAAGGACATAAACTAGCAACAAACTTTCTAAATCCTTCCCCCTCGACAAAACTAAATGGAAGTTCATTAAGAATAATCATCAAAGCAAGACATTTCCTACTGTGTTCTTGATCAAATTTCCAATTAGTTAGTGATGCACTAGAGCTACCATCAACAGTAGAAGCTGGTTGTAAAGACAATTGTGATTGTTTTGTTTTCACACTATGTGGGTGCATTTTACAATTGTTCATGTGGTTCTTAAGTGAAGTAGTACCATGTTTTTTGGGATCACAATAAAATTCTTTACTACAGTGAATACACTTGCCTTTTCTGACGCCTTGCACATCATAAATCTGCATGAAATGTTCCCAAACAATAGATCTCTTTGCCATTGCCTTTCTTTTTTTTGAGGCTGCTGCAGCAGTGTTAGCTACTGGTGTACTTTCTACCTCACGCGTATTGCCCGGCTGTTTAGGAAACTTAAATGGTTCGACTGATGCGATCTCTTCCTCTAATTCAATTTCATTTGATGAAGACATCTACAGGTTCATGCAAATAAAATTACAGTATGCTTAAACTAAAAAAAAATAAATATAATGGCAAATAAAATTTTTGCAACCTAATAGAGAACAAGCTTGTAATGGTGTAAATTAAATGAACAAATTAACCAAAAAGTGGCAAATATATACTCACTGATATTCACATTGCATCAGAAATAAGAAAATTAGGAGTAAGTGTTTCTTCTGCCACACATATGGGCCCCAAAGGTAAGTTAGCTTAGTTTTCAGTTTTGTCTTGCATTTTTCTGAGAGATGGAATGGGTTTAGATTCCAAAGTGGTTCAGTCTTTCCAGGCTTTTTCACAAGCATGCATCAAACACCATTATAAGCAATGGACCCAACAACTTCAAAGTGAAGCATACTTCATTATTTTCTATCGGCTGATGATGCAAAGTATATATTCCTTTCAAAGGATGATCTAATTTGTAAGCATGTGACTTTAGATTTGTAATTTACTAAGCAAACAAATGTCCTTTTCTTTGTTCTCTTCCTAGATATGCAGATGGATTTAACTGCAAATGGAGAGATTTTATGTAGCCGACTCTCTCTCTCTAGCATGTGATTAAGGTTTAGTTATTTTTTGACATTTGGTTCCATAAATGATTAAATTCTACTCTTCACATATTAGGCAATGAAATAAGTATATGTTCTTTTGGATTTTGTTCCGTCCATAAGATTCTTATATAAAAAGTGAAGATTTGAACCAAATTTTAGACATCAGCCTGCTAGTTTGGCATATTTCAAGAAGAAGAGCAGTGTTTTGACCGAGACAACTATACCAAATATCCTTTGAGACGACATGTAATTCTTGAGTAAATTCACTTTTTGGTTTTTTTTTTATATGATTCTGAAATCTGAAAGTTAATTTCTCTTGATTGAAACTTACAAATTAACCTAATAGAGAACAAGCTTGTAATGGTGTCAACTAAAACTTACAAATTAACTAATTAAAACTATCCTACTTACGCAAGGTGCAGGGATCTAAAACAAAACATAAAGAAACAAAGCATAAAGATAGCAGAAGAAGAAGAAGAAGAAGAAGAAGAAGAACTTACTTTCGTTAAGGCTACCGGCAGCGAATACAAGCGGCGACAGCGACAAAGGAGCTGAGCGATGATGGCGGTGGAGGAGAAGAGTGGCAGGGCATAAGAAGAAATGGATTCTAGGGATTTAGTGCGTGAAGGTGAAACTGAAAAGGGATAAATGATGGCCAAACTGGGTTTTTTTCTTCTAAGGGTGGGTGAAAGTCGGGTGGTTTAGTTTTATCTTATTTTCACTCGAACCGACCCAAACCCAAAATTTGGCAAATCTTCTAACCCGAACCGAATTATCCGAATAACTTTACCCGAATTAATATTTCGGTTCGGGTTATTCGGGCGGTTCTGTTTTTGCCCACCCCTACATACCTCTCTTGGCCAAATTTTCTCTTCTAGTTGCTTCTTGCTCCTTCTCCTTGCCTTCACTGGATTTTCCCTCTAAAATACACCATAAATTCATGTCAAGCTCTACTACAACCCTATAATTCCAACTCCCATAATTAGTGCTTGAAGAAGAGATGAAGAAGAAGCTAAAATCTTACCTTAATTATGCTTAATCACTACAAGAAATTGGATAAATGGCGATGGAAATTTACCGACGGAATTGATACCGTCGCTATTTATCGATGGAATATGTATTCCATCTCTATATAGCAACGGAAATTATTTTTCGTCGCTATTTATCGACGGAAAATAATTTTCGTCGCTAAAAATGGCGCCAAACTTTCCCTCCAGAAATGCCGACAGAATTTAGCGACGAAAATCTAATTTTGTCGGTAAAAAAAAAATTAATTTATGTTTCGCGACGGAATTTTTTTCCGTCACTAAAAATAGCGACGGAATTTAATTTCGTCGCTATTTTTAGCGATGGAAATGTGATTCCGTCGGTAAAAAAATTAATTATAATAATTAAAATATTTTTAGCGATGGAAATACTATTCCACCGCTAATTACCGACGGAATTTTTCGTCGGTAATTAGCGACGAAAAACTCATTCCGTCTGGAAAATGAAATTAAAATTAAACACCGTCGCCTCCCCCCCGATCCTCTCTCTCTCCTCCCTCTCCCCTCACTCTCCCCTCTGGTTTCTGCTCCCCTGCCCTCACGCCGCCGACCACCACCCCCTGCTGCCGATCTGCCCCTCCCCTCCGATCGCCGGTCCCCTCCCCTCCTCCTCCTCCTCTCTTCCCTCTTTTCTCGCTCCGTTCTTCCCTCTTCTGTCCCTCCCTCTGTGCGCCATCTCCTCTCCGCCGGCGTTGACCGCCGCTGCTCCGGCGTGGGCTGCCTGTCCTCCTCTGCCTCGTCCTCCTCCTCCTCCTCTCCTCCGGCATCAGGTAAGCCGATCTGTCCCTCTCTCTGTTATTTTTTTAATTATTATTATTATTATTATTAGTTATTATTATTATTATTATTGTTATTATTAATTTATTTAACTTAATTAGACATTGTTAAATATTAAATATTGTTTGAATGAGAAATTAATTTTTAATTAGTGTTAATTGTTGTTAGAATTAATTTAAATTATTTATTTTAAATAATACAATGAATTAATTAGTGTTAATTGTTGTTAGAATGTTAAACATTTGTTGAAATAGATGATTGTTAGTATTATTAGTATTAGTAGGATTATGGTTAATTAAAATTAGTATATATATATATTTGCCTGACTGTTATGATAATTGGTTATGAATATTAAGTTAAAGGATCATGACTCTTATGGACCAAAAACATAAATCATACTATTTTAGTTTAATATGCTTATTACAATGTAATTATTTTTTATTATCTGACAATATGCATTTTCCTTATAATGTCAGGTTGAAGAATGTTTAAGCGAAAGAAGAGAACAGTGATTCCTTCACGACTCAGGTTGCATGATGGCGGTGACAGTACTGGTGATGGAGGATCCCCATCGCATGGGCTCAATGCCAGCACCGAGGCTGCCGCATCACCGACCATCCCAACTGTTGCACCATCTACCACTCTTTCCACTGATTTCACTCATATGGCACACCCTGATTCTATGCCACCTCAGGTGTTAGGAACCGAACAAGCGGAGGAGCCTACGCCTGGCTCAATTGGAGTTGATGGAAGAATGTACATCAACATCACAGCTGAGGAGTAAGTGATTAATATTTTACTTCATTATGATTTCAATGACAGTTATTACTTGTACTAACATTATTCACATTGTTGTATCTTAGATTGAATCATTCAGGAAAGTGCTCACGCATAATGACAACCCCTTTCAAAAACAGAATTGAATACGATGGGTTTGTCTGGAAGAATGTGTCAGAGGAAACAAAGAATTTTTATTTCGAAGAATTCAAGGTAAAAAATTTATGATAAATTTTGTTACATAACAAATTATATTTTACTCTTGCTTACATTTTGTTTTTTGTTCTGTCTGTCTCATAAGAAAAAATGTTATTGGGACCCGGCGTTTGACGATATCATGTATTCTGTGTGGGAGACTCGTGCGCGGGCACGTTACAGAGATTTAGTCTGCTTGTTAAAGAATGGTGGTGTCCGACCTCGCTACATGACCGAAGATTTATGGGCACATTGGAGACAGTATTGGACGACCCCTGAAGCCATTTCCATTTCAGAGTGGAATTCTAGTAACAGACGGGGAGGACCTGAGGGACTCAGTTCATGCTTGCACACTGGAGGGTCGATGTCCCATCGGGAACATGCAGATAGACTTGTAAGTATTACAAAATATTACTGTTACCACTGTAATTAATGGTTAGAATGTGTAAAATTTATCTCATTACCATAGAGGAGGATGAGAATGTTACTTGTGTGAGGAGTTTACATTGTTGTTGAATGTTGGATGGTAGCATAGTCTCGAAATTTGAAGTGTTTTTTTGTCTTTGTATACAGGAGGTATGCTCCAAATATAGGGGAAACTCTGCCGAAATTTTAGTAAAGACTTGTACGAATAGTCAATAAATTATAGTTCGCCTTTAATTCTTTTTATGTTTGCAGGGAGCATCGATGGGTCGACCGGCTACCCACGCTGAGGTATTCTTACACACCCACACCAACAAGCATGATGGTCAAACGTTCGTCAATTCTCGGTCAAGGGTTTTACATGTATGTCCAAATTACTATATTTTACAAATTTTAAAGATTAGTTATTATTAATCGTTACTTATTGTAAAACATTTGTCTTATGACAGGAACAAGTTCAAGATGCAATTCAGCAACGCTCACAGACTTTTGATCATGTTGATGCGAATCAGATCTATTATGAAGTGGCTGGTGGTAGAGACCAGCGAGGACGGGTATTTGGGTTAGGTTCTTTGGCCAAATCCTGTTACTCGCATTCCTCAAGTTCAAGTACTGCCGCATCTAATAGACGGTCTACATCCATGGAAGTACTTGAACTTCGAAATACTGTAAGTGAGCTGAGATCTGAATTGCAATAGTCACAGACTCAATGGCAAGACTCAGAAGCTCGGTGGCAAGACTCAGAGGCTCGATGGCGATAATCTCTCAACTTCATATCTGAGCTATGCAGTGAGATGAAAAATTTGAAGGGTATGGTCGCCTTGTCATCGCAGCAGTCTGATCGTACTTCTCAGTCGCCGCCGCTGCCATCAGCTTAGTTATGATTTTGTATTAGACATATATGGATATTATGTTATTTAATAATTACTAACTTTATAATTAGCACAATTATTAAATTCAACTATTATTGGATATTAAAATTTAGATATTATCTTCATTTTTTCATTATTTTGCAATTAATTTTACAGGTTATATCTGCACAAATTTTATGAAAATCTTAATTTTAAAATTTTCTTCAGTTTCCCGACAGAAAATCCTTTTTCGTCGGCAAAATACCAACGGAATGCCATTTTTCGTCGGTAATTTCTCGACAGAAAAATTTTCGTCGGTAAATTTTTTGACAAAAAGTGATTTTTCGTCGGAAAAATTTACCGACGGAAGACCGTATTCCGTCGGTAAATTCCCGATGGAAAATGAGTTTCCGTTGGGAAATTTACCGACGGAAAATTTTCCGTCATAACATTTTCCCTACGTCTAATATGCCGACGGAATAATTTTTCGTCGGCATATTCATTTCCCGATGGAAATTACCTATTTTTCGTCGGTAATTTCCGTCGGGAAATCAGTTTTTTCTTGTAGTGAATTTTCACTAAATTGCTTCCCTTTTTTAGATTTCCTTTAGCATGGAATTTGCGTGTGTATATAGTGAGGAAATGGTGTAAAATTTTCTGCCTTTCTTTCCATGTTGGTCGGCCATCTCTCCCTTTTATATGCATGAATTTTCATGTATTTTCTATATGGAAACATGTCAACATTTGATTGGTCTCATCTTTTTAACTTTATATATTTATAATTTGACCCCAAATCTTCTATTAATCCCATATTTACATATAATTAAGCTTTATTTATATATTGTCCTATAGTTCAAATTCATTTATCCATATACATCATCATTTAAATAAATTATCGAATTGCTCGCATCTTTTAGATAAATACCCACTATGTCTTTTACTACACTTTAGTTACTTAACCTTTCGTATTCACTTTCTATTTCACTGTAGACATACTATGATACTGTTGGGTATATTTTGGGGTCTTACAAATTTAACTCTGTAATGCCCCAAAATTTTAAATCTTGTATTACATGCTTTTACATGGTCTTAATTGGGCAAATAATAATTTAATTTAATTTAATAAATGATTAAAAATGAAGTCTTAATTTTATTAGAGGAAGGAAAATACCTAAAAAGAAAAAAATTAATTTCTTATTATATAGAAAATAATAATAAAGTATAAATGTAAAAAAAAAAAGATGACAAAGAATGGGACTTTTGTCCCTTAGAAATTGAAATGAAAAAAAATAGAGAAAATAGAAAAAGAAAAAAAATATTTTAAAGTTGGCAGAAACAAAACTTTTGTCCCTTAATATAAAAAAACACGGAAGAAGAAGAAAATGGGCTGAAAATGGGACAATGTCCTTTAAACTATTTACTTTTCGTTTCTTTTGGTTAGCAATGGCCAACTCCCTTTCTTTCTTCTTTTCTTCTTCTTCTTTCATAACCTCCACATTCATCTTCTTTCATTTTTTCGGCCACCATTCCGACGTGCTCTACTTCTAAACGATTCCTTACACCGAGGTGAGTGCATAGATATTAATTTTAAGCCATTTAATGCACTATAAACATATACCAAAAATTTAGTCTTCATAACTTTTCGACCACTACAGGACTCCGTTTGGAGCGTGGTAAGTATCAGTGAACTTCTCTTAACGAGAACTACAGGCTGACATCCTTTATTTCTCTTTGGTAAAACTCTAGCTATGCTCCGGTGACCGGTCGGCGATCAGCCCTTACTCTCGAAAAGTGCAAAAATTTTGGTTCATCACCCTTAGCTTGGGTAAACTCTCAATTCATCATTTTAAGTGCTTTTGAATTTAATTTGGATATGTTGAGTATTATGTGTGTGTAATTAATTTAATTATACATGCCATTTGTGATTTAATTCGAAATATTATGAGAATATAAGTGTTAAAAATGATGGATTGAGCTTTTGAGAAATTTAAAGGAGGAATTTTGACATATAATAGGTGTATGGAAGTTAAAGGGATTTTAGTTAGTTTTCCAAATAAATTATTTTGGGTATTTGCAAAAGATATTATATGAGGTGGACGTGTTTAATTAAAGTTGAGAAGAGTATAAATAATAAGAAATAGGATTTTGGATATAAAGATGGTTATTAAGGAATAAACTTAAATTTTTAAATATCATTATATAGTTTGGTGTTTAAGAGTTACTCAAAATTCATGTGGTTATGAATGAAAGATAAACTCAATAATTAGCTTGGAATGCCTAAAGTGACGATTTTGGCACTTAGCGATCGAGGTCAGCATATAAGTCCTATTTTATGACTTGTTGAATGTATTTATGGATAACATACCTTAAATATTTACAAATATTTATGAAAGGATTTAAAAATACAACTTGAATTTTACATGTATATGAATATGTGTGTATATATATATGTATATGTATATGCTTATACCTATGTATATGTGTAAAGTATACGCGAAAATATTTTATTTGGCTCTTGCATGATATATGAAATCACAGTTATAGATATTAGGGCTTCAGCTCTTTATAGTTCATGAAAGTATAACTCCTGACAGATTATAGTTATAGGGGCCCCACGGTAGCTTGCTATCGACATGTTAATTATGGCTATGCCACCACATGATTCTTAGGGTTTTATCCCTTATAGTTTGTTTCATTATTAAATTTCTTGCATTGGGCCTAATTTTATTTTAACATGTCGAAGAATTTATATGGATATGATACATTTAAAAGCATATGATAATATATTATTTTATTTTATAAAATATGCCTATTTATTTAGAACCTTAAGTATTTTACTTTTTTTTTTTAATTACTTGTTTTATAAACTCAATTATTTTAATTATTCATGTTTTATTGTAATATGTAAAAGAAATGTTTTAAATTACCCAAGGGTGGAAATCATAAGATTTACATTCTCCTTATATACTCACTTAGTTATTTGATGGTAGTTTGTCTAAACTTCTCAGGTGAAGATAGATAGGATTCTAGGCAGAACACTGGAGGCATGCTTAGTGAGTTACCATTTTTGCAGCTGAAAATCACAAAGGTCAAGATTCTTTTGCTGACGTGGGCTTGTACTGTAACACTCTATACCCATAAGTGGTACGGATACTGAATGTCACAACATACACTAACATACACTATAATACACTTAACAGATTAGTAGGATTTTTTTTCCAGCAATAACAATTATATATATATATATATATATATATATATATATATATATATATATATGACAACATAACAGTTACACTAACACACAAATTTATATACTTATACCATGCATCTTTGCTTTCGTCTACTGCGATCATATACATGCCATGCCAATCCTTCTATCCTTGCTATCGAATAGTTCCTTCGGTCGTCACTACATCTTCAGCCACATCAAAACCTACTATAATCTGCCCGCAGTAACACTCTATGCGCTGAGCATTAAAAATACGCAGTGGTGGATACATATCCTAAATTTTCCATGACTAATTAAATATATACATGCATGAGCACACAAGTATTTTCTTCATTAAACTATATGAACATTAATCTTTTAATCTTTTTCTTAACTTATGCCTTCATTTAAATTCTTATTAAATCTTTTATTTCAGTCATTTATCGTTATATTTTTTGGTATCATTTCCGTATCTATATTTTAACATTTCCATTTCATTTATTAATATCATTATTGTCTACACTATAAATTTTACAATTTTTACCCTTATGACCAATACACTAATTTAATAATCAGTCACTTAATCATTTTCTTTAGAGTACTGACATTAGAGCTGTACTCATAATACATTTACACTGTTTATCATACTTAATTTCATTCAGTTACATTTCGTATTATATTCCTAAATTTCAATATTATTATTACGGTAATATTGAAATACTCATATTATTTATTTTAACTGCCAATCATATTTTAATCCTTTAATTTACCTTTCTATCGTCAATTTACAGTTTAGTCCCTAAACTTTCACTAAATTACAGTATTACCTTAAATTTTCACTTATTTACAATAATGCCTTTAAATAACTTCATTAACACATTTATTTCATTATTTGACATGCAATTTACCATTTAGTCCATGTATATATATATATATATATATATATATATATATATATATATTAAAATAAACTATTATATATTCCATTTAACCATTTACATGTAATAGTATTCATTATTACCATTAAATCATTTATTTTAAGTCATATATGCAAAAAGTACATATGAAAATCTAAATTTTTCAATTTGGTCCTTCAACTATGGCATATTTACAATTTGATCCCTAAACTATAACATATTTACACTTAAGTCCTTAAACTTTCCCATATTTACACAAATGCCACCAATTTATATCATTTACTGATTTAATCCATTATTTAACTTGTAAATTACCGTTTGGTCCTCGGATTACCACTGACATGCCAAAATTACACTTTAGTACTTATTTGTGACTAAATTACATAATAAAACAATTAATTACATTTTTCTCATTAATAATCCTATTAATCCATTTATGACTATATTACCGATTTACCCTTAAACTTTTCATCAAATTACAATATCATCATTCCTTTTTACTTTTGATTACAATAACGCCATTATTTACCATGTGAAATTACCCTTTAGTCCTTAAACTACATCTTATGCATAAATTTACATTTAAGTCACATTTACTCACATTTTTACTTATTTAACAAATTAATTACTTATTTTCCATGATTACCTTATTTTTATTCATCATTAAGCACAATTACAATCATACCCCTATTAATTCTTACAATTTAGTCCTCATTTACTTTATTCTCTTATAATTTCCATTTTTATTTTAATCCTTATCTTATCTTATCTTTTAACACTTAATTTCTCCTATATCCATTTCTTTATTTACTTTTTCACTGTTACCCTTTTTCACTATATTACTTACAATTTTTCCTTTCAATCCGTTTCTTTAAATTTTACCCTTAGTATCATTTAGTAGAAATCACTAGATTAGATATGCGGGACTGGGCTCTACAGCCCTAATCTACCGAAGTGGCCACTTAGGGGCAAGATTGTGCTTCGGTAGTGTCGGAGTGACCACTTAGGGGCTAGATTGCGCTTCGACTATAGTACATTTACATTTTAACATTTAACATTTAACACCATGACACTTATAAGTAGACCGTCATTGGTCTACAATTGCAAGTCATTATGACTCACTACCACGGTATACAGTAACGTCCCTATGACTAGCCATCTATATTCTGAGCTAGATTTAACTACTAGATCACTAAGGGAAAGGCATAATCATCATTCAATTCACTTTCCACTTAATATACTATTTGGAATAAATCCACAATAGTGATCATTACACTATAATTTCACTTCCACTTCATTCTTTTTCCAACAATTTAATTCCAAATCATTCATTGTTCAATAAAAATCTCATTCATACCATGAATTCACTTTAATGTAACACATTCTGTCATTTTCATTATAGACATAATGCAATATTACACTTTAATATAAACAAATATACTCCATTTACTTCAGATAAATTCACACATGTTTATTTTTCATTCTTTATTCATTTTATACCATATTACTTAATAAATAATCAAATTACACACCATTTAATCCATGATTATCATTCGGCCCACACTTTAATTGCTTCCCTCAAATCTTTCTTTCCTCAATTATCACCATTTTAATTAAAATACATCTTATTTAAACCATATATATGATTATAACATATGTAATCACATAATATACCTATGATATACTTAGATATACCATTTGGCCTAAGGTACATATTTCTATTCCATTTTATTTTTCCTTCATTTATCATTCATTTAATCTAATTACAACTTAATTATCATGTTTGTACACTTAGTTTGCATTAAGATGCAAATTTGACTTAGATTATCCTTAGGAAACCATTCGGCCTCCATTATGTCATCAACATACCATTCATTTGTTTTTGTTTTAAACATTCAAAACATCATTCCTAACATTCTTAAGCATATCTATAATGTTTATTTCAATTAAACACACATTTATCACATAGTTACTATTAAAACATAACCTAAAATCATGCTTTTTCAATGGAAAAAGGAGGATATTGTATCCATCAATCTTATTTTCATACTTAGATCTTCATTTCCTTTATCTTTCACCATTAAAGCACTTTCCTTTACATAAGTTCTCATGTGGCTGACTATAAACACCAAACAATCCACCATTAATTTGTTTTCTGTTTGTAATGTAATTACATAAACATACTCTACACATCCAATATTACCTATTTGAACCTTTAAATGAAATTATAAAACCCTAAATCACTTACCTCATTTTTAGCGCATAACCTTTTTCACTCACTTTCCTCCACTTCTTCCACTTAAAATGAACTTTAGAGACTATCATCATTAAAAAGATAGGCTGGAAATTACTTGGGAAGCTTTGGTTTTGTGGAATCTATAGAAGAGAAGTTGAAGAAATCATGGAGGAGAGAGACATATAGAATTCGGCTAAGAGGAGGTGGAAGAGAGGTGGAGAGCTTTCTAGGGCTTTCTGATATTTAGGGGTTTATATAGGTGATTTTTATGGGTTGGGCTTGGTCCAACCAATTGGGCCAACCCAATTTTAGGCCCATTAGGCAAATCCAATTTATTTCTCTCACTTCCCAAGTTTAATTGCTCCCAAAATCAATTTCATAATTCTTAAAATATATAATTTAGGCTCCACATAAAATTCATCTCAATCGGAAACCCTTTCCCGGTCCATTAATTTCTTACCAGTCTGATAATCCAATTTTCTGTCTCACCGTAAAATTTATTTTTCACTACTATATGATTCTCCATATGATTTATAGCAAATCCATACTTTTAGATAATTTTTCTGAGCTCAATAACTCTATTTAGAGTCCGGTCAAACTAGTCAAATGGTCCGACTGGTTTGGTTCACTGATTGAACTGGTTTGGTTCATTTTTCATCCTTAACATCATTTTCGCTCTTAATAGCCCATTTGACCCCAATTCTAACTCAATCAGGCTCCATATCCAATCCGGTTCAATTGAATCGGTCCGGTCCACTAATTTTTCAGTGTCATTGAAAACTTTATTTTTCACTACAAAAAATTCATAAATATTATTTAAAGTCAATATATGACTTCAAAATAATTTTTAGAGGTCATTTACTATTTTTAAAAATTCGATCAAATTTTGGTCAAACTCTAGTTACTATTAAACCGAACCAGAGGCTATCTTCAGTTTGAGTTTTAGGGAACTATTTGAGCTCATTTTTACTTCAAATTATACCATCAGACTCCTTATAACTTGTACTTTCCAATGGTGTAATAAAATATTTTTCTCTACCGGCTTCTTGGGAGGTCACCCATCAGGGGCTTTCTGGGCCTGAGCATATTTAACCTTTTAACTCTTATGTAATCAAAGGTACTCAAGCTGTCTTTTTCCCACCAAAATCGCACAACAGACTCTATAGACTTCACTGATCATTACTATACCAGTTTCAGTCCATTACTTGTATATTGCGTCTATATAGACATGATACTCATACATAGGATACCATTCTTTTTGGATTCACATACACTTGCTAATTGCTTGTGATGTATTAACTATTTTGATGCCATTGTACAAAACCCATGCCATGTCCTTATTTTTGTAGTACATGGTTTTATTAGATATTTAAAATCCAATTATATGGTTATGATGATATATATGTATGAAGATGTGTATTGTGTATGTATTGTGGTGATGAATTATGAGAGGCTTAGGAGTGGCCATGGGTGATTGCTGATGAAATGTGATTTATTGAAGTGCATGGAATATTTTTAAATAGGTTAAAATTTTTGAAAAGGTCATATTTATAGGGGAGATGCTGCCGAAATCTCTGTAGACATTAAAGACCCTAAAAGACCTTATCACTTATTTCTTTTTTTTTTTTCAGTAGTAAATTTTAATCATTCTTAAAAAAAAAAATTATCCAACTTTTCTACTTGAAAGAAGATGTTGTTTTTATAAACTTAATGAAAGCATTTAAATAGTTAATGATGAAATCAAGGTGCAAGGCGTAACAAGTTAAGTGCTATTAGAGCTTAGGAATATGATTCTAGAGTCAATAAAGTTTGCCTATGCAAGTACATGTGTCTTCCATTGCTTTAAACTTTTTAGTGAGTGTTTCATGCATATGCATACACTAGTGTACATGCCCTAACCACTGGTGATCTTCTTTTATGTTAGGCTATAGATAACGACATCGGGATCACATTTGGCGATAGATGATGTTGCTGAGATAGAAACTACTCAACGAATCTCTGACAGTGGGGACATCGAGGTGGGAAATCACTTTGGGTCTTCCACCACTCTTAGAGCAGCTATTAGACACAGTACAACTGGACCCACTATAGATCCTGCCTACTAACTAACGATGGACCTTCTCAAGAATGTGGTATCAAGAGGTCTTCCCGCTGCTATCCCTAATCCAAATGAAAGAGATTATATTGGGCTTAAAAAGATGGGAGCCAAGGAATTTTAGGGTGATTCTGATGATCCTGTGGTTGCAGAAGATTGGCTTAAGCACGTAGAGAGGATATTTTATCAGATGTAGTGTGTGGATGCACAAAAGTATGATTATGCAATCTTTTTGCTTCAGAGCCAAGCTTTTAGATGGTGGGATACCCTCTCTCATTCAGTTAATGATGCTACACTCCTTACTTAAGAATTCTATAAGAAAAGGTTTAGAGAGGAGTATGTGCCTAAAATTTACCTAGACAAGAAACATAGAGAATTTCTCAATTTGAAGCAAGGAAATAAGGAGTAAGAATGTATGAAAGAGAATTTACTAAGTTGGCTCCTTATGCCAAGGGCCTCATTGATCTTGAGAGGACAAGTGCAGAAGATTTGAAGATGGCTTGAATGTAAACATTACGAGGTGTAACACCCCCATCGCCGTCCCCGTTGGAAGGACGCCGACGGACGCGCTACACAACGCTCACATATACAGATATACACATGCACAATGCGGAAGCATACTTTCATACTTAACATGCATACAGAAATACGGATTAATTAAAAACTTACCTTGACTTACCTTGCGGTACAGACTGAACATGCAATCACTTATGCACACACAGACACTAAGCTGACACATACACAGAAGCATACATATGACCATTCAACGGAAGCATAAGTGAAATAATAAAACAAAGGAATAACTAAACATAAGGACATACTAGCTATTACATTCCCCAAAAGAAAACTCAAGAACGAAACATAATTAAATACATATACAATACTACAGAATTACAAAAGCTGAAATACAGAAGCTGAACAAAATGCAGAACTTCTAACTCCTACGTGGCCGACCTTGCAGAAGCGCGACTCGAACAGAACCAAACCTGCCACCTGCACGGAAAGGAAATCCGTGCTAAGCGATAACGCTTAGTGGGGAGAACACACCAGAATAGGGACGGCCATTCACAATGGTCGTCAAGGCAAAACACATTCAGATGACAAATGCAGATATTCAAAACAAATATGATCATGCTGGCATAGTAAAGGCATTCATTCGATAACTCACAATCAAACCATAACCTCATGTCCAGGATAGACCATTACAGACATACTACAGTATACGTCACAAGCATCATCATGCTGAACTACATATTATAACTCATGCATAAACCTACATGGGTATCAAATGATAGCATCTTACCATGCGGAGTCACAAGAGCTAAACACATGCATTAAATATCACTAAGTACCCACGCCTGAACTGACAACCCAATCATCATGTTAAGCATAAACACTAGTCAAATATCCAAAGGATAACATTTATAGCATCACAATACCGCTGCGCAACTCTAATATATATTAAGCATCATGCAGAAACATTCTGATAACGGAGACTGAAGGCATAACCACTTAGTATTACATTCATATCATCATCATGCAGAGAGTACAGTAATCATCGCATACTTACCATCACAGCTGCCTCGGTTCACAAGCTAATATATTAACAAAACATGTTTAAGTCACATACATAAATTCTCTAGTCGCATCATAATCAAAGCATTCAGAAACTTATAACAATTCACATGACGAGTACGGATAATCATGTTAGATATAAAGTCATGCTTATTTAAAACAGACATACATTCTGAAGCCCACAATCACATTCATATACACATAAACTGATTTCTGAGATCTTTATCATAATCAAACGGATATCACATTCATATAGTTATTTCAAAGTAGTACAAAGCAGTAAAGCACCTGCTGACTCACAATAGTGGATAACGAGTGTACTGAACTGATTAGTACCTTACGGGTACAAGTCGAAAACCATTTTATTTATCACAAAAGC
Source organism: Excoecaria cochinchinensis (assembly GCA_947683425.1). Classification (NCBI taxonomy): domain Eukaryota; kingdom Viridiplantae; phylum Streptophyta; class Magnoliopsida; order Malpighiales; family Euphorbiaceae; genus Excoecaria; species Excoecaria cochinchinensis. Next base: position 14,586,916 of record CANTUQ010000031.1, read on the forward strand.
ATTTTACTGATGGGGGATCTTAACCCGATCCAAATTCATTAAAAAGGACCACGAGGATCCGCACTGAGGGGGGGTTCGCGAGGAACCATACGGGGGACCTGATCAGGGTCCAATACGTTCAAAGGGCGCTGCAGCTACTGAAAGACTCTATTAGGCATGCCTAACTATCCACTAGACTGACTCTTGCAGGTCATGCATAAATCATTACACATTTCGAATCGCACAACGCATAAATATATATATACAAATATATATACATCATGCATAGTCCAAATTACAATTAACATAACACATTGAGTTTAAGGCTAAAGCATAACAATGCATTCAGACATTAATCATAATATTCAACTAAATATAGCATAGCATAATATCAATCATACCTCATTCAAGTCATATTCTGAAGCATGCAATAGGTCAATCAATTGCATTTTAGCACTACTCAAGTTACTAAAGCATATCTGGTATACACGTGGAATCATATCATGCCAATAATCCAAAAACGCATAATCTAAATCATGAAATGATACTATATATTTCTAAGCATGACAGATTACTCTCAGAGCAGAATTCAATCAAAGATATGCATAACATATCGCTAATCATAACTGAAATAGGCTAACCAATCCGATGAGCAAAATAAGATAGCACTCGATAGAGGAAAGAGCTATAAAAGCATTTGAAAGTCATTTTACAATAAACTGGTCACGGGGAACAAATCAAAACAGAAAAGCTATACAGGAGCATATAACAGTCTGACATAAATTATACAGAAGTAAAGACCCATACAGAAGAAATAGGAAATCCATTTTGGTTCAAAACTGGGCGAAATCGGAAAAAGGAGCTGAAGAGGAGTCGGTCACAAGTCATGTCACGACTTGTGACTGACCTCACAGGAGGGTCACGGCGTGACCTAGTGTCACGTCTCGTGACCTGCTAGAGAGTCACGGGACGTGACTCTATGTCACGCCTGGCCTCACAAGGGTCACGCCGTGACTCTATGTCACGTGACGTGACTTCCCTCTCACAGAGAGAGGAGTCACGCCTAGCCCTTACCAGAGTCACGCCGTGACTCTAAGTCACGAGACGTGACTTCCCTCTCACAGAGAGAGGAGTCACACTTCGCGACTGGAATCACGCTTTGCCATACACAAGGGTCACGTCGTGACCCTAAGTCACGAGACGTGACTTTCCTCTCACAGAGAGAAGAGTCACGCTTCGCAACTGGGAGTCACGCTGCCCTTCACACGAGTCACGCCGTGACTCTAAGTCACGCGACGTGACTCGCCTCACACAGAACAGAGACGCGATTTTTCCATTCCCAGTTACCCAGAACTTCAAGAACTCGATAAATTCATTTTCAATCTCATTCAAAACAACACCAAACTCATCTTACCTTTCAATCGATGTCCCAAACAGCATAAACAAGACAATTGCAACTTAATTCAATAATCAAATCATTAAAACCATGCTTAAACACATTTAATCCATTCTAGAGCATAAACCCTAAAAAGATACAGTAAGTTTAAAACCCAAAGCTCAGTAACTTCAATTCAATTCCTATCATGCATTACTAACACATCTATTCACTTAAATCATGCATGACACATCCCAAAACACATCAATTTCCAGAAATTAAACCATGTAAACCCATTTATAAGCCTAGTGAGAAAATAGGGTAGAGACATGCTGAAATTGAAGAACACAGAAGCTCAAACATTGCATGCATTCAAATGCTCCCAAACCTGGAAATAACGAACGATCCAAAATCAGCTTCAAGATCACTGCTCAATCCTTGCCTTTACTTTGCTCTTTCTTACAATCCAAAGCTTGCACATACAAGAAACCACACAACCCTTAGTCCAAACCCTAACTGAAGATGAAACCAGATAAAGAAGAAGAAGAAGAAGAAGAAGAACAGGAGAACGTTAATTCTAACTTACCTCCTCAAGCAAAACCACAATCCAAGCCACACAAAACCAAGCCAAACGTGAGAGAAAGGAGAAGCAAAGAAAGGAGAAGAGAAGAAGAGAAGTAGGCGTGAGAGGGAAGATCGGGTTGCAAATCTGTGTTCCCTCTCTCTTCCACTTTCTTTTCTTCTTTTCCCCATTCACTGCCCACCTAACAGTCCACTTGGCAACATCCAATTGGACCCCAAGCTCCACTCAACATTTCAAACTAAGGCACAATACTAGAGTCATACCCAAACATTGCCTTAATAAATATCTTGTCTAAATGCTCTTTAATCCTTAAACAAATTACACTTCACTCACTTACACAATTCTTTTCTTAACAAACTTAATTATCTTTTCAATTAGGTCCTTAACACTTCCAATTCTCACACACAATTTACTGAAATACCCTTCCGATCCCGACTTAGCATGCACATTCCGACCAGGGCCATCTTGGGGTGTGACAACTCTTCCCTCCTAAAAGAATTTCGTCCTCGAAATTCATAGCGAAACACTTACATCCACACAACCCAAACAAACAAAACTTACTTAGACAAAAACTTGCAAAGTAACTTACCAGAAGAACCTGCGGTCTCCTTCGAATCCTTGCTAGATGCTACAAACTCTGAAGACACTCGAGAAGATCTGAGCAAATCCTCCACTTCCTTTCTAGCTTGCCCAGCTAGACTCTCATTCCTCTTCTTAGGACAATCTGCAATCCGGTGTTCCATACTGCCACACCTGAAACAAGCACCTGAAAGCTTCCGACATGGACCACGATGTCGCTTCTGACAGTGCTGACATACTGACGGTTCCCACTTCTTACACTTATTCCCATGTTGCCTCTGAAATTGCTGACACATCGAAGGTTCTCGAACCCTCTTCCCTGCTGACACTTCACTAACCGATCCTTTTCTCTTCTGAGGAACATGCCGCACAACTTCTTGAGAAGCACGAGGAGCAGTCAATCTATCCAAAATCCGAATCAATCCTTGTACTAATGCCCTATCATCAGAAACACGACCAGAATCTTCAACTGGAAGATGCTCTGAAACATCCTGATCAGCACTAACTCGATTCACACTTTCTGTTGTCTCGCCCACATTCTCACTAGGATCAGACTCCATCTAGACATGACACAAAACAAGACGCATCTGCATTAGGCCACGACACAAAACCGACTCTCATGTAAAGACTCAACACATAACAAACAACACACCCAGAACCAACAAACCTGGGCTCTGATACCACTAACTGTAACACCCCCATCGCCGTCCCCGTTGGAAGGACGCCGACGGACGCGCTACACAACGCTCACATATACAGATATACACATGCACAATGCGGAAGCATACTTTCATACTTAACATGCATACAGAAATACGGATTAATTAAAAACTTACCTTGACTTACCTTGCGGTACAGACTGAACATGCAATCACTTATGCACACACAGACACTAAGCTGACACATACACAGAAGCATACATATGACCATTCAACGGAAGCATAAGTGAAATAATAAAACAAAGGAATAACTAAACATAAGGACATACTAGCTATTACATTCCCCAAAAGAAAACTCAAGAACGAAACATAATTAAATACATATACAATACTACAGAATTACAAAAGCTGAAATACAGAAGCTGAACAAAATGCAGAACTTCTAACTCCTACGTGGCCGACCTTGCAGAAGCGCGACTCGAACAGAACCAAACCTGCCACCTGCACGGAAAGGAAATCCGTGCTAAGCGATAACGCTTAGTGGGGAGAACACACCAGAATAGGGACGGCCATTCACAATGGTCGTCAAGGCAAAACACATTCAGATGACAAATGCAGATATTCAAAACAAATATGATCATGCTGGCATAGTAAAGGCATTCATTCGATAACTCACAATCAAACCATAACCTCATGTCCAGGATAGACCATTACAGACATACTACAGTATACGTCACAAGCATCATCATGCTGAACTACATATTATAACTCATGCATAAACCTACATGGGTATCAAATGATAGCATCTTACCATGCGGAGTCACAAGAGCTAAACACATGCATTAAATATCACTAAGTACCCACGCCTGAACTGACAACCCAATCATCATGTTAAGCATAAACACTAGTCAAATATCCAAAGGATAACATTTATAGCATCACAATACCGCTGCGCAACTCTAATATATATTAAGCATCATGCAGAAACATTCTGATAACGGAGACTGAAGGCATAACCACTTAGTATTACATTCATATCATCATCATGCAGAGAGTACAGTAATCATCGCATACTTACCATCACAGCTGCCTCGGTTCACAAGCTAATATATTAACAAAACATGTTTAAGTCACATACATAAATTCTCTAGTCGCATCATAATCAAAGCATTCAGAAACTTATAACAATTCACATGACGAGTACGGATAATCATGTTAGATATAAAGTCATGCTTATTTAAAACAGACATACATTCTGAAGCCCACAATCACATTCATATACACATAAACTGATTTCTGAGATCTTTATCATAATCAAACGGATATCACATTCATATAGTTATTTCAAAGTAGTACAAAGCAGTAAAGCACCTGCTGACTCACAATAGTGGATAACGAGTGTACTGAACTGATTAGTACCTTACGGGTACAAGTCGAAAACCATTTTATTTATCACAAAAGCATTTTACTGATGGGGGATCTTAACCCGATCCAAATTCATTAAAAAGGACCACGAGGATCCGCACTGAGGGGGGGTTCGCGAGGAACCATACGGGGGACCTGATCAGGGTCCAATACGTTCAAAGGGCGCTGCAGCTACTGAAAGACTCTATTAGGCATGCCTAACTATCCACTAGACTGACTCTTGCAGGTCATGCATAAATCATTACACATTTCGAATCGCACAACGCATAAATATATATATACAAATATATATACATCATGCATAGTCCAAATTACAATTAACATAACACATTGAGTTTAAGGCTAAAGCATAACAATGCATTCAGACATTAATCATAATATTCAACTAAATATAGCATAGCATAATATCAATCATACCTCATTCAAGTCATATTCTGAAGCATGCAATAGGTCAATCAATTGCATTTTAGCACTACTCAAGTTACTAAAGCATATCTGGTATACACGTGGAATCATATCATGCCAATAATCCAAAAACGCATAATCTAAATCATGAAATGATACTATATATTTCTAAGCATGACAGATTACTCTCAGAGCAGAATTCAATCAAAGATATGCATAACATATCGCTAATCATAACTGAAATAGGCTAACCAATCCGATGAGCAAAATAAGATAGCACTCGATAGAGGAAAGAGCTATAAAAGCATTTGAAAGTCATTTTACAATAAACTGGTCACGGGGAACAAATCAAAACAGAAAAGCTATACAGGAGCATATAACAGTCTGACATAAATTATACAGAAGTAAAGACCCATACAGAAGAAATAGGAAATCCATTTTGGTTCAAAACTGGGCGAAATCGGAAAAAGGAGCTGAAGAGGAGTCGGTCACAAGTCATGTCACGACTTGTGACTGACCTCACAGGAGGGTCACGGCGTGACCTAGTGTCACGTCTCGTGACCTGCTAGAGAGTCACGGGACGTGACTCTATGTCACGCCTGGCCTCACAAGGGTCACGCCGTGACTCTATGTCACGTGACGTGACTTCCCTCTCACAGAGAGAGGAGTCACGCCTAGCCCTTACCAGAGTCACGCCGTGACTCTAAGTCACGAGACGTGACTTCCCTCTCACAGAGAGAGGAGTCACACTTCGCGACTGGAATCACGCTTTGCCAAACACAAGGGTCACGTCGTGACCCTAAGTCACGAGACGTGACTTTCCTCTCACAGAGAGAAGAGTCACGCTTCGCAACTGGGAGTCACGCTGCCCTTCACACGAGTCACGCCGTGACTCTAAGTCACGCGACGTGACTCGCCTCACACAGAACAGAGACGCGATTTTTCCATTCCCAGTTACCCAGAACTTCAAGAACTCGATAAATTCATTTTCAATCTCATTCAAAACAACACCAAACTCATCTTACCTTTCAATCGATGTCCCAAACAGCATAAACAAGACAATTGCAACTTAATTCAATAATCAAATCATTAAAACCATGCTTAAACACATTTAATCCATTCTAGAGCATAAACCCTAAAAAGATACAGTAAGTTTAAAACCCAAAGCTCAGTAACTTCAATTCAATTCCTATCATGCATTACTAACACATCTATTCACTTAAATCATGCATGACACATCCCAAAACACATCAATTTCCAGAAATTAAACCATGTAAACCCATTTATAAGCCTAGTGAGAAAATAGGGTAGAGACATGCTGAAATTGAAGAACACAGAAGCTCAAACATTGCATGCATTCAAATGCTCCCAAACCTGGAAATAACGAACGATCCAAAATCAGCTTCAAGATCACTGCTCAATCCTTGCCTTTACTTTGCTCTTTCTTACAATCCAAAGCTTGCACATACAAGAAACCACACAACCCTTAGTCCAAACCCTAACTGAAGATGAAACCAGATAAAGAAGAAGAAGAAGAAGAAGAAGAACAGGAGAACGTTAATTCTAACTTACCTCCTCAAGCAAAACCACAATCCAAGCCACACAAAACCAAGCCAAACGTGAGAGAAAGGAGAAGCAAAGAAAGGAGAAGAGAAGAAGAGAAGTAGGCGTGAGAGGGAAGATCGGGTTGCAAATCTGTGTTCCCTCTCTCTTCCACTTTCTTTTCTTCTTTTCCCCATTCACTGCCCACCTAACAGTCCACTTGGCAACATCCAATTGGACCCCAAGCTCCACTCAACATTTCAAACTAAGGCACAATACTAGAGTCATACCCAAACATTGCCTTAATAAATATCTTGTCTAAATGCTCTTTAATCCTTAAACAAATTACACTTCACTCACTTACACAATTCTTTTCTTAACAAACTTAATTATCTTTTCAATTAGGTCCTTAACACTTCCAATTCTCACACACAATTTACTGAAATACCCTTCCGATCCCGACTTAGCATGCACATTCCGACCAGGGCCATCTTGGGGTGTGACACGAGGACTCTTGCATCCTATCGGCTTGTGAAGTTTGTTGATTTGGTTCAAACTACTCAAAGAGTATAAGAATGTGCGAAGGAAATTTCAGAAAAGAGAGATTCCAAATTTAGAAGGCCTTTGAATCAGGGTCTTCCACCAAAGAGAGGAGGACATACTTCATCTTCTTCTCACCCTAGCCAAGTAGATGAGGGCAGGACAGGCAACCCGCATAAGTCTTTTCCAGCTAAAACTACTAATGGACTCTCTTCTACAAGCAGTGCACATTCTAAAGGTGGCAGCACGAGTCAAGGTTCCTACTTGCGAACATTATGGGAGATTACATTGGGGCGAATGTCGATTATTAACTGGAGCATGTTTTAGATGTGGGAGTCATAACCACCAGTTGAGAGATTGCTTTAATGTTACTGCTTCACAGGCCACCAGATTTGAGGCTTCCATTCAAACACCGTCATAACGAGGTCAATCACAGGCTAGAGGAGGTAACAATAGAGGAGTAGGTTCAAGTCAGACTTATGGATCTCAAGCTTCAGCACGAGTTTATGCATTGAGATAAAGAGAGGAGCTGGATGCCCCTGATGTTGTTATGGGTACCTTTTCTCTCTTTGACATGGATATGTTTACATTGATTGATTCTGGATAAGTTGAAATTGCCTGTGTAATATGAATATCTTGATTTTGATGTGTTAGTTAGTAGTCTTATAGGACAAACAATGGTTGTGAATAAAGTATATAGAGCTTGTGCTATTAGAATTAGTGAACATGAACTAAAGACCGATCTCATAGAGCTTCCTTTTGGGGATTATTATGTGATTTTAGTATGGATTGGTTGTATAAGCATAAAGCTATAGCTGATTGCTTTGGAAAATGGGAAAAAATTTGATAAACCCAACCTCATTTCCTTGGTTATCCAAGGTGATATACGACTCATTCTATAACACCCCGAAAATACCCTAAAAGTTTTGGTTAAGTTTTTGTTGGATTGTATCAAGTTTAAGAGTGATTGTGTGTGAGAGAGTTCTATCGCGAGCGCGATAGAACCCTCCAGCGGACAGTCAGCTTAATTGGAATTTTGACATGTGTCATCGTAGGAGAATGACACATGGCAGCTTGAGAGTGTGACACTTGGCAAGAGACTTAATTGTGTTGCCTAAATTAGTGTGACAAGTGGCATTGTAGGGAAGAGACACTTGGCTTGGCTTAAGATAATTGATGAATTAATGTGTTTAATGAGGTTAGTGGCATTAATTGGGTTTAGTTGGCTTTGGATGAGGGTTGACCGGCCACTCTTTGCTTACCTCTTCATTTCTGCTTTTGGTTTCCTTTTACCTTTCATTTTCTTTCTTTGTTCTTGGCTTTGCCGTGCCCCTTTTCCTTGCTAACTCTCTCTTCTTTCTTTTACCTCTTTTCATCTCTTTTGATTGCTCCTTAAGTGAGTTACTTGGATTGGTTTGAAGAGAGTATTATGAAGGTTTGAGTTGGTTCTTGAGAAGAGGTAAGTGGTTTGATTTCTGTTAGTATTGGTCTTCTTCTTCTGGGTTTTGTTTTTGATTTAAAGTGAAAAACAAGGATTAATTCTTGGATTGTATTTGTATGATTTTGTTGAAGCTGTGGACAAGAAGTTGAACAAGGGAAAAGAGAAGGTCGGGACTGAGTAGAGAACAGAGATTAAGATACCTAGAGGTCGGGATTGTGTGTGATTTTAATTTTTGTTCATTTTGATTGCTTGTGGTGTTTTCATGATATATGTGCATATATGTTTATGATATATGTGTATATATGTTTATGAGTATGTGACTTGATCATTTCAATGTGTGTTATAGTGATGGTTTGTATGGGATGTTGAAGTGATGTGAGTTTGGCTTTATGCATGAAGAATTGAGTTAAATTAAATGGTATAATGTATGTTTATAATTAATCATGAACATGTTTAGCATGCATGTGCTAGTAAATTTGAAGTGGAATGCATGATTGTATGAGTTATTGTTGAGTGTGAATTAAGTTTGGCATGTAAACAAGTGTTATCTGCTAAAAATTCTGGGTTCTGGGTGTTTTACACGGCGGTAAGGGATGGCATACCGCCGTGTAAACCTATTCTGCCTTGTGTTTTGCTTTGCTGTCCTGTCACACGGCAGTAAGGAAAAGGCATACTGCCGTGTAACTTGCTTCTGTTCCTTTTAATTGTTGGCTTCGTTACACGGTGGTAAGGGCCTTTCCTTACCCCCGTGTGGGGTGGCTTACACGGCGGTAAGGCTTACCCATACCACCATGTAACTCCCTTCTATTTTGAGATTTTGATTTTGAAATGTTAAATGGGTATGAGGGATTTGCATGCTACCGTGTAAGTCCTGTTTTCTCCCAATTGTTTCTTTGAATTTTTTGAATGATTTTTTTTACTTCAATCACTTTTGAATATGTATTTGTTTAATCCTTTAGCGGTTATACAAGTTATATGCCCGTGATAAAAAGGTCTATACATGATTTATATGTTTATGCAATGAATTGATAATATGTATACTTGAATAAGTGATTATGGATAGTGTTATGTTCCGAATGTGTGAGTTGAGCATGAAGTGTCAATGTAGTGGATAGATAAGCATGCTTATAAAGGGTTAGAGGCGACTGCAACAGTGACCTTAGTTGTGTCTACTTGATGAATACCTAATATATTCAACGCAATTGAGTTAGTTCTCTAGAGTTTAATACAATTAACTAGTGCCCACAGTGCCTGTATCCACCATTGTTGAGAATTCAGGCGAATATATATATATATATATATATATATATATATATATATATATATATATATATATATATATATATATATATATATTGTAGTGTACAAGAGATGAAGTAGAGACGTATATATATATATGAACATAGTATGAAATATTACCAATATCGTTTGCCATATTTGGAATTTTTGTACATGAATGGGTTAAAGCATGATGGTATTTGCTTACAAGGATGTGTCTATGATTATTTGTATATGACATGACTATTGATATGCATGTGATATATTTGTGACTTTGTTCGAAGTCTTTTGCTTCTATTTATCCCCACTAAGTGTTATCGCTTAGCACGGGTGTTTTTCCTGTGTAGATTTTCAGGATGAGATTAGAGAGTTTGCATCTGTAGGTCATGGCCACTAGGAGCTTGATGAAGATCTTTTTGTACTAGATAGAGTTTCTGATGTTTTAAGTAACATCATTATGTTTATAGAAGCATAGTATCATAGCGTATATGTTAACTGTTTGTATATGTCCCGAAAGTGAATATGTAATAAGTATAAAACTTTTGTAATATGTACACTTTATATATTATTAATAGTATATATTTGGCCTAAAAGAATGTTCTTATATTTATTTATTGTTATCACTTCCGCCTTTGTGTATGCATGTGTACGAGTATGTGTGTGTTTGGCTTGTGGCACCCCGATATTCCTTCCCCGGGGTATGGGGGTGTTACTCATTCCATCTTCTGTGATATTTGCGACCACAGCTAGAAGGATGAAAAGACAGGGTTGTCAAGCTTATTTAGCTAATGTGAAGGACATATGATTTGGAAGTCCCGACCTTAAGGATATTCTAATACTGTGTGATTTTCTTAATATGTTCCCAGATGACTTACTTAGAATACCACCTGACAGAGAAGTTGAGTTTGCTATTGAGGTCTTATCTGGCACGATGTGTAACACCCTAAACCCGATCCGATATGCAAACTAGATAAGAATGTTACAAACCTATTTTTAGGTTCATAATATACGAGCAATAAAATTTTTCTTTAAAATTTCATATAACACTCCAATTGTACTATTAAATTTATAGAAATTTTGACAGAATTTTCCCTATAATATTGGGGTTAATTTCACAATTGTAACATTGTGGTCACCAAACTTTGATTTATAATGAAAAAATAACCCATCTTTTATTTTGTAACAGGAAGGCCACAGTTTCCAAAATTTGCCTAATTTGGCCACCAGAGTGTGGGAATAACGGCGAGAACCATTGCCACGTAAGAAAACAATGCCACGTCTGATGCTGACTCTATCTAGGATTAATTTCATTTGTGGTAAGTAAACTTTTACAATTGTAACATTATGGCCAGTAAACTTTGATCTGTAACAAAAAAATAACCCAACTTTTATTTTGTAATATGAAGGTCACAATGATTGAAATATGCCTAATTTGGCCACTGGCTCATGGGAATCACCGTGAGGCCTATTGCCATGTAAGAAAAAAAATGGCACACTGAATGGATCCGATGTGGCATGATTTTTTATAAAAAAATATTTTTTTTTTACTATTTACCTCTTCGTTCTTCTCTTTCAATCTCTCTCTCTCTCTCTCTCTCTCTCTCTATCACTTTCTCTCTAGATCTATCTCGCATAATCACTCACTAGATCGTGATGGCTCCTTCTTATTCTCGCCTCTAACTGTTCAATCTTTGAAGTCTTAATTATGGCTTCAACTTCGCAACCACAATAAGGGATAACAATTTCTCTTCCTTCACTTTGACTAAAACAGTTTTTAATTTCTGATGAATAAGAATGAGAAGCCATTGAAGAATAAATTAAGATAAGAAAGGACAGAGAAGAGCAATTCGAACAGTGAGAGGCAAGAAGAAGAAGGAGCCACCACGATCTGGTCAGTGAGCATGCGAGACAGATTTGGAGAGAAAGTGACAGAGAGAGAGAGATAGATAGAAAGAGAAGAATGAAGAGGCGGACAGTAAAAATTTTTAAAAAAATCATGCTATATCGGATCCAGTCAGCATTTTACGTGGCATTTTTTCTTACGTGGCAATGGGTCTCGATGTGATTCCCACGCGCCGGTGGCTGGATTAGGCAAATTTTGGTCATTGTGACCTTCCTGTTACAAAATAAAAGATGGGCTATTTTTCGTTATAAATCAAATTTTAGTTTACAATTGTGAACGTTTAGTTACCACGAATAAAATTAATGGATCCAGTTAGCATTTGACATGGCATTTTTTCTTATGAGGTAACGGGTCTCGCCGTGATTCGCACGTGCCAGTGGCCGAATTAGGCAAATTCCGATAGTTGAGTTCTTCCTATTACAAAATAAAAGATGGGTTATTTTTTCATTACAAATCAAAATTTAGTGACCACAACGTTACAATTGTGAAAGTTTAGTTACCACGGATAAAATTAACCTTGTGGTATTGCCTATCCCCCTGTAAAGAAAAGTTCTTCTACACTTCTAAAATCGCACACACATTGTCCATACTCCAAACAAACTCCAACATAAGTTTTCCCATCCTCCAATTTATAACAATCCACACATATCACATAACATAATTCACATATTTCATCAGTATTTGATACTTATTTCAACAATACATAATATATGAACAATAATATCATTCTTGTCCATAATATAACATACTCGTTTCTAAGATATTTCCATATAATACAAGTATCTTATGCGTAAGTAATAGTTAACACCATAAATATATCTTAGATACAATTGTTTAATACATGACTTTTACTCCAATAACACTTCAACTATTTACTAGCTATCTAGTGTACATGCCAACTAAGAATAAAAACCCAAATAACGTCATAAATACCCTTTTTAATACTTCCATTCTTTTGACTCGATATTACTCTGGCTTGATGCAGATCTATAGGACTAATCCCTTTTATATTTTGATCGTTGTCCTTTAACTTGCGCATGAAAAGAGGCCACGAGCTAAGCTAAAAGCTTAATAGTGACTACCAAATATACTTTTTTGATACTTAGAACATACAGTTTATTCATAAAATTGAAACATACATATACATAATTATAAGCTTATCCATAAGCCACCAATTTCCACCTCATAATACACATAAAGTGTACAATAATTTACCTTCCACATGTTATATTCAACCCTTCATTTAGTTTGTAAAAACATTCAATTACACCCATTGCATATTAAATAATTCAAATTAAGAATAACTTTCACAATCAACATACTACATTTTATTCACTTATGATTTGTCCACACTTCTTCTTAATGTATGCATCTCATACAATAAAATAACGTTTCATGCAAGCCAACAAACAACCATAGATAAACAAATGAATTTCATAACACAGGTTTCTAAGTCAGTAATCCAAAATCTTACTAAATGTTCGTTATACATACAACATGCTCGTACGCATGCAATTTCATGTGAATATATAATAACATTCAAAATTCTCTAATACACATCGAGAATCGGTTAATGTCATTCAATTTATTATAACTAAGCTACCAACATATATGTGTTTTTACACATTACATACTTACAAACATTTCGTTCATGTGCATGCACCAAATAAATTTTCATCACATATTTTATTATTTTAACCATTAATGTACCTTTATTTTTTCCCCCAGTACAATAGTGGAAACTATATAGATGAACTAGATGTGTAGGACTACGGACCTCACAAGTCTTTAATAGTCTCAATCACATCAAGAATAACCTTTTTACGATATTTTCTCTTATTATCGGTGTGGAACCTCCTTCAGTCCACTATGCATGTCGCCATGACTTGCTACCACAGTTTCAAATACGATGTCCCTATAGCTAACCAATTTCATCTCAATTCTTGGTTTCTCAACTAATACTAAGGGCAAAATAATTCATTATTTTTATTCCTTTACTACATTACACGTTCTTTGTGCACAATCAATGTAGGCTATGTACGCATGCTCGTGCTTCATCAAGCGTGCTTTATAACATACATATCATTTCTTATTTCATATATCTTATAATTCATATTATACATGCATAGTTGTGTTATCACCAAATTAGATTTTATTTGACAACACTATATTTATCACAAGTATAATTCACACATAATTAACAGTTTCCAAATCACATTTCCAATTCATGTGCACATATATCATCATTTCCACATGACATTTCAATATTACTCATTCTCCCATAAATATTAGCATCCTCTTATCTATGAATCGTTTCTCATTACTTCATATTAGTATCATGTAATCACAATTTTGAAATGTACGTATTAATCAATGGTCACTTTCTATATTCAATTCTTCCATCACACACTAAACTAGACACATTGTAACACCCCTACTAGCAAAGTTATAGTTTTATATATAACCATGGGATGTCACAATAGAATAGTGCTACTTGCAAATACTCTTGTAAAATAATCTGAATAATTCATGTAATAATTACCTTTAAACATATATTTGTACATAATACAATAAAATATTGTATTAAGATCTGTAGAAAAATACAAAAATTTACATATCTATATTTACATAACATTCAATTACATTTACATACCGACTATTCCTTATAAAAAAATATGATTTTACAATTACATAATGTATAGCCATATACATATAGTAACCGAAAATACACTTTACTCCTAGCTTGTGTTGGCCTTGACCTTATGGAATGTCCTCCAAACTATGCCAAAAAATCCTGTACCTGCACGGATTAAAAGCCCGTGCTAAGTATAAAGCTTAGTGGAGAACTAATATGATATGGACGATTCCTCACAGGAATCGTCCAATAAACTCACACACGAATGGACATGCATCTAATTTACAACTTCATGTACTTATTTCAAAGAATAAAGTTAATCATATGAAAGTAATGATACTTTGCATAGCTCACTAATAATCATGCGATTCATATATATATATATATATATATATATATATATATATACATAGGTTCATATGTAAACATTTAAACTTATATGACTATACGTTTCCAAATTTTACTATCATATATGCAACATGTTATTTAATAGATCCCACAACTTTTATTATCAAAAGTTCATGTACTATATTCTTGTGAACATTTCCTTTGACGTGTATATATGTTAATATGCATATTTTATACTATAACTATTCTTTGCTTGCACATCGTCTATGGATGTGGATAATGGGAGCTATAGATACCTCATGGGTACCGGCTGTGGATACTGAAGATTCAATATCGAAAATATGGAGACATTGTTATCTCAAAAGAAACTATGCTATAGACATTGATGGTGCCAAGGCTATGGACACAAAACACATGTCAGACTAGTAGTTGCAACTATATCCCTATAGACATGCCTATCTATCCACAACTTAGACAATTTGCAGGCTACTATAATTATCATATCTCTCTTTAAATATTTTTTGTATCCATATTTGTATTTGACATACATATGATTCAATGTATACTTTAATCATATGAGCTTTAATAACATGTTTGCACCCTCTGTAATTATATATATAATAATGCTATTAAATAATGAACAATTAAATATCATGTACACTTTCTATATGCATTCTCAAATTACATTCAATTATGCTTGTATAATTAGTTGCATCCTTATGAGGCCATGCTCATGCAACATCATTCACCTTTAACAAACTATAAATTCTTATTCTTGTAACTTTAACATATGAACTTTACATATATTCATACACATATGCTCTATAATCTTTCACATAGCTAACCAATAATTTACCATATATGTATACACATCAGACTATAATCTATTTATAACTATAAATACTAGCCATTTGTTTATATTATATCATTTGTATAACTATAACATATATACCTATTCACATTCTCAATAGATCATATAGCTTTAAACATGTATACGATATTGTCTCATCAAAAAAACATTTATACTTATAACCTATCTCTAATTAAGTACATATACATTTACATTTATCATATAAAGTAAATAAGCATGTCATTGCATTTTTGATCACAAATAGCAATTATATTGCATCTATTTTCACATAATTATTTTATTGAAGTATTAGATTCATAATATTACTTATCTATATTTAAAGCGTCATTCATTTTTATGCTCATAACATATATGCTAGATACGTGTCGGATAAGTTCCAGGAACTTTCAGTGAAGTTCAGAGTCAATCCTGTGAGAAAAACTCACTTTATAAGCTAAAAACAGGGGTCACACGATGGTTAGAAATCCCTCACCACCATGTGGATCAATTGTTAGGAAAAAAAATTAGTCCAGAATGCATTTTCTTGGTGGTTAGGGTAGTCACATAGTGGGCAAAAATCCCTCACTACCGTGTGACCTTGTTTTGCTGCATTCTACAGAAGACAGAATTCAAGTTTGATTTTGCATAGGGTTTTTCGCCTAGCTAGAGACATTTCTGGGCAAAAGCGTCTCTAGAAATTTATTCCTCTATGTCTTATGTTTCCAATGGCAAAAACTCATACAATTTGGACTTATATCCTAGGAGATATTCCTATGGGAATACCAACTACTCCTAATGGTACGGTAGAATCAAGTCTATAAATTTAATCACAATTTTGAAGACCTGAAATGTAGAACCGAGTTTTGGTGTCTCCTTAACATTTGTAGGGATATATCTTTTGGTTTTTATTCAACTAGAATCACCCAAATTGGAGGTCTAGAGGCCAAGATATGGCCAAAACATAGAGACATGGTTAAGTGTGACTTCTAGGCAGAATTCCCTTCTAGACAACTATAAGCCATTTCATGCTTTCTCAATTAATTTAAGGCCACAAAACATTTCCAAATTATAAATTCATAAACATCAAAATCATCTCAAACATATACATATCCACATGTGAGGAAAAATGAGTTCTCAAACCATTTTTGTGCATAAAAATGCTCCTTGAACCCTCTCAAGCTCCAATCTTCTCTTTCCTTTAGCTTCTCTGCCTCTTACTTCTATAAACATAGCCATAACCACTTTCACATCAATTTTCCATCCTCAATATTTCATCTCCTATAAATAGCATAAGAAAAGGATGGAAAGAAGATGGAAATCCTATGAAAACTCACATCAATTATTCAAGATTTTGACTTGATTCAAGTGTGCCTCTTAAGATGCAAACAAATAAAGAAAACGAGAGGAAAGAGATGAGGAAAAATCTTGCAATTCAGCCAAAGAAAACCATCCTCTCCCTCGCTCTCCTTTTATATGCACACTTTACATCTATCTAGAATTGCTATATGTCAACATTTGATTGGCCAAGCTTAACACTTATGCTATTCCTTCATTAGCACACACAATTATTCTTTTCTCTTACATTGGCCCACCATTCTTTTTAATTTATGCCTTTATGTCATGATTTAGCAATTTTCGAACTTGTTGGACTTGCCGATTCTTTCGAACAAATGACTATTACGTCCTTTTGGCACTTTCGGCACAAAATCATGCACAATCGGTTTCCATTTTACCCTAATCATGCCTGATTACGTCTAGGGTGTAATTGGGATCTTTACACACACACACACACACACACACACACACACACACATATATATATAAAATTTCATATTAGCCATTTATTTTACTTACATATCCAACGTAGCACTTCATTTATTTCATGTACATAATAAGTTACATTTGAAAGAGAAAACCAAATTATAATTTAATTCCACTCATTCATACTTCATGTGTAATAATGATTCTATTTAGGGGCATATAAAGATATTATACATAGAATTCTATTTAGACCAAAATTTCTTGTCAGCTTTAAAGTCTTATATAAGAAAATATATATATTTTCCAAGAATAAATTAAAACCCTTCACATGCAATACTTAGATCTTAGGATGTTAGTCAATTTACTTACTAGCCGAGGCTTATTCTTAACAAGGCCCTTTTTTATAGTCTATTAGTTCACTTAACTTTGTACCTTTATCCTAGTTCATTCTGGGTGCAACTGTTTTTCATAAGATCTAGTCGCATACCAATTTTAAATTGTTCTTCTAACAATTACTTACATTTAACAAAACACTAATAGAGGTGAATTTAGTTAACTTATTTTAGACACCGTGTAAGGCCCCATAGTATGCCTTAGAAGGATCAGAACATGTTATGCATGCTAATGTGTGAGTTGTAGTGCATTAGAGTTCAAATCGCGTTTTGAGGACGTGATCGGTATTTTTAAATTTGTTTGAGGGCATAAAAGTAATTGTGAATTAATGACTTATGGACTTATTTGAAGGAAAAAATGGTAGTTTATGCATGTAAAAAGTTAAGTTAAGAGAGGGATTTAATGGAAACTAACCAAAGATTACTTTTTTGGGCCAATAGGAAGTTGACACTTATAATGATGGATAATTATGCATTAATTGGGAAAGAGAAATATGCCCTTTGGACCCTCTTGGCCGGCCATTTCTTGGCCAAAAAAAATATATATTCTTTTGGTTATTTTTCTTAATTGTTAAGCTTTCTTTTTCTGCTCTTGGGGGGAGTGGTTCGAGTGAGAAAGAGAGAGAGCTTGGCAAGGTAAGTAATAAAGGTTTTGAGCTTGGATGGTCACCTTCTTCCTCTATAATTCCCTTGTATGTGATTTAAGCTTTGTGTATTGGTCTATTCATGACTCTTAAATGGTTTTGTTTTGGTATTTGAGGTTAGAGTGAAGGATAAGGGCAAAGAGAAGGTTTGAGCAAGAGAAAGAAAGATCAAGCTTCTTAGAGGTATGAGAGTATTTGATTATATGGTTGTGTGGTTATTGTGCATGATTAGATGATTAAATGTGTAATTAAAAGATTTTGTGTGATATTGACTTTTGTTGGGTGAGAAAGAGGCATAGATGAGTGAGTGCTAAGGAGATGTGCTTGTAGGGTGAGTTTTTGTTAGGTCTCTCTTGACCTTTAGTGATTGTTCTACTTATAACTAGAGTTAGAGAGCTCCAATTAGAATGATTTTAATTGGAGAATAAACTAGAAATATAGACCTAAATTTAATATGCAGAGTCTAGAACCCGATTCCACCTCTAAGACCACTCATTTCTTGGTTATAGTGCAGTGTTGGTGGCTGCCCTATCAACCATAGTAGTCTATAGTTTTTTGTGGATATTGCTTTCTATAGATATCTAAATGACCTGATTTTAGTGTCTATGAAAATATAAGACATAGAGGAACATATTTCTAGAAGGAAGTTTTGCCTAGAAATGTCTCTAACTAGGTGAACAATCCAGTACAAATTTGGACCTAAAGTCTATTAGGAGTCTGCCTTGTGCTTTGTGAGGCAGAATAGGTTTACACGGCAGTAAGGAATTCCTCACTGTCGTGTAAAAGCATTCTACCACTTTAAAGCCCATTTTCAGTGCCCCACACGGTGGTTAAGAATGTCTTACCGCCGTGTGACCTCAATTCTCAGCCTAAATTGTACTTTTTCCTTCTCGAATCGAACTTGAACTTCACTAGAAGTTCCCAACACATATTTTGAGTTATGTAATAAATATATGAATGGTTACCACTTAGAAACATAAATGAATATGGTTAAGAGTAATAACAAATTAATGAAGTATGAATGAATATTTTCTTGTATTTTCCAAGTAAAACTACAAGTAAGTTGACTTGTCATAGTTAATTAGTGCATGTTCAGTAAATATATGCCATGGTTGGTGCTATGATATTATTAAGTGATAA
Organism: Excoecaria cochinchinensis; assembly: GCA_947683425.1. Lineage (NCBI taxonomy): Eukaryota > Viridiplantae > Streptophyta > Magnoliopsida > Malpighiales > Euphorbiaceae > Excoecaria > Excoecaria cochinchinensis. The sequence goes on from CANTUQ010000031.1 coordinate 14,606,395, forward strand.
AAGTTTAAGAGAGAGCCTAAATTTCGCATAATAGTGGATAGATAGGCATGCCTATAAGGGTCAGTGTTTGTAGCTGCCTAGTGTTTGATACCACTTGGTATCCTAGTGATTCGAGACTACATCTCCCAGTGTTCGATACTGCTCGTTAGTAACTAGTGCTTGTTCCCGTTATCCATTATTGATAAGAATTCAAGCGATTGAAGTGAAATAATTGCATAATTGTTATAAGTGATTATTGACCATTGTATAATGATTTAGTGATCCTTGGAATGCTAGTGTATAAGTGTATGATTCATAATGAATGTTATTGGGTGACATTGACATTGGCATATGATTTTATGATTATTGTGACTTCTTAAGAAGTCAATTGCATTGTTTTCTCCCCATTGAGCCTTCGCTCAGCACGAGTGTTTTTCTGTGTAGGTTCTTAAGTTTTTGGATGTGCCAGCATTGAATTGTCATCTGCAAGCCACAAGGATTGAAGCTTGAAGTCTTTTTGTTTTTGATATATATATATTTTTGTAATGAACAGTACAGTGAATATGCAAAGTATATTGTAATAGTGCAATGTAAATATTTTATATTTTGTATATGTATATATATAACTTGTTATGGAAAGCATATTTAGCATTTAAGTAATCAAGTAATGTTAATAATAAGGACATAAAAAGAAATAATAATAGTACGGTTTATTAATTTGATTAATGTGATATGAGTAAGGTAATCTTATAAGATAATAATTTGAATAGTTTGTGTGTAGCGCTCCTATATCCTCTAAGGGGTATCGGGGCATTACACACCGGGTCCCAAAGCAGCCTAGAATAGGGTTACCCAGTGATTAAATTAACGCTTGTTCACAGGTGAAAAGGTGGGAAGTGATATTTCCTTGTTAATTTTTTTTGAAAAAAAAAGAGTTGCTGACGTGGCGGGCCACAGCCCCTCGCTGAGGCGGTGCGATACTGCCCCTTGCGAGGGGTGGGTGCACTGCAAGGCCACCCCTCGACAAGGGACCGCCCCTCTCATGCACGCAGTGCTTACGCACTCTGCGAGGCTGCCCTTCGCGAGGGGCGGGCGCTCGCAAGTGCGCCCCTTGAGACGAGGCTGCCCCTTGTCTTCTTCGTCGCCTTTCTGGCATTTTTACCCCCCGAAAATTTTAGAATTTAATTTTGAATTTAGTTCCAATATTTTTCGGGACTTTTGAGAGTCAAATCCATTTTTTTTCCGTTCTAAAATTAAAGATTTGAATTTAATTGACTTAACTTCTTCCTAAAATCTGGATTTTTAGGGAGAGGGATAAATAGTTTTCAGAGAGAGAAGAGAAGTGTTTTTTCTTTTGCTTTTTTTTGTTTGAAAAAGAGTAAAACAATTTTTCTTCAAGATTTTTCTTTAGAAATCTATTCTTTTAATTGAAAAAATAACACTTAAGAGAGAGAAATCGATTCTCTATTCTTGAGATTGTGAAATTGCGTTTTTATTTAAGGATTTCTTAAATTTTTAGAGAGAAAAAAGCTTGAGTTTTCTTATTCTCTTTTTGGTTTTTGTGGATCTTGACAAGGAATGATTGCAATTAATCTTTCTGATTATTTACCATTATGAGGGTAAATTTCCAAGCTCAATTGCATTTTTTTATTAATTTTTCTTATTATTTTTCACCATTGATGAACACCTTGAGGTTTTGTTGATATGTGATATTAGATTTGCTTTTCATGTTTTTTAATTTGTATATCTAAATGTTATTTCCAATATCTAGCATGAACGCATGAGGATATGTGAGAATTACTTAAGATAATATAGTTTTGATTAGAAAATTGAAAGAAAATAGGTACCGTGGGCTTTTCTCACCTTTTTGCCCTCAAGGGGTGGGACGAAGGTGAGGGCTGGCCTGCCCGCCTCTTGGCCTCACCTTTATTTTGTCTATTTGTGCCTCTTTTGGCTTGTTTTCCTCCGTTTTCGATCCTTTTTGTTCTATATTCACGTGATATGCGTTTTTTGCATGATTTTAATATTATTTTGCCAATGTTTATTTTATTTTTATTATTTTATGTGATAGTTTTTATTTTTATTATTTTATTTGATTTATTTGATTTTTAGATTTATTTACTAAAATTAGTTTTTATTTTATTTTTTTAATGTCTGTAATTTTTATTTTTTCTTGTGTGAGCATTTTCACTAGCGGCATCTTTTGGTTTGATTTGTCTTTTTTTTTTTATTGTTATTCATTATTTTTTTATTCTATTATTTAGTTTAATTTGTAATAAATTTATTTTATTTTATGCACGTTAAAAAGAAAATCATCAAAAATATTTTTTATTAATAAATTGGGTTTTTCTAATAAAATAGGACCAATGTCCTGATTTTTAGCCAATAAAATGTCATTCTCCAAAGAAGAGTTAATTTTCCTAAAAATGGGATCACTCATCCCGATTTTCTTAAAGATGCCTAAAAATAATTGTAATGCCCCAATACCCCTCGGAAGGAATATCGGGTCGCTACGCACTCACATACGCATACATAAATAAACACTCATGCATATACTATAGCGGAAGCAACATGTAAAAAAAACATACTTGTATTAATAAATTCTTAAAATATTCACAATACAAAAATATTATCATTCTTACATTACAAGATCAAAGCCTTCTAACATTTACACTATACAAAAAATATTCTCTTATCATATACTTTGTGTGATCATTACAAAAAGAATCATAAACAAAAGCAAAAGCTCCACTTCAACTCCTACTGGTCAGCAGATGGATGACTCTCATAACCGAATCGAACCTGCATACCTACACGGGAAAATACCTGTGCTGAGCGATAATGCTTAGTAGGGATATACAGATGCAAAGACTTCTCACGAAGTCACAACAATACATACATACATATCTAAGCATACACACTAGCAACATAAATCAATAAGCAGGGACATATACATCAGCATGAACATAAATAACAATTGCACATCTATATCATTTACCTGTACCTTTCATGCTCACAATTATCATGTACATTTTCACAATACATAACACATGCCTTTGTCATATATATTCACTAAAACATATACATATCCTCTAGCTTTTACTTTTAGCTTACATAGTAAGTGATAACTTATCACAACATCTCACATAAATGCATAAATATGCACATTCATATACATATGATAGATCCCAACTTTACTTGCTCAAGCATAATCATACAATAGATAAAGCCATAGCCTGAATTCTCATTAATGGTGGATACGGGTGCACTAGATACTGACCAGCAGAATCAAACATTTAGAAACCGAAGTCTCAAATCACTTGTTACCCAAAGGTAACAAACACTAGACCCTTGCGGGCTAATCACTAGCAACTGCAAAACACTATCCCTTTATAAGCATGCTTATCTATCCACTACCGTGATCTTTCAGGCTTTATATACAACTCTAGTCACTATGTCATATACTTTGCATTCACTCATGTATCCAACAATGATTACATATCAATTCAATTCATGTACAAACAAATCATCGCATCAAGCATATGATTCATATGTATATAATACATATAATCTTTATTATGCATGATCAAATACATTTCAATGCAATACCACACACAAATGAGAACAAAATACTTACATTCCCAACACTGCACAGTGTCGCGCTAGTAACAGAACCAAACACACGCAGATGTCATGCATGCGGGCCAGATTGCACTCGCGATAGAATGCTAAAGTAGCTTCTATCGCGCCCGCGACTGAATCGAACTAAATGTTCAACTCCAAGCTACACAACCCACTCATGCACAACCTTCACATACCAACTCCAAATTCACATGCATAACCTTCAAAATCATGCCTTATGCACTACTAAACTCTATTTCAACAATAAACACAATCAAATGACCATTAAACATAATAATCATAACAAGTACTCTATATGCAAAATCTGTACATACTCAACATGCAACAACAGCAGAATTGACTCCACCCTCAAATGAACTATAGCACTAATTCAAGCACACCAATTTACCACTTATTCAAACATACATCTAATAGCAGAACTTCAAATAACATTATCTCAACTAACAACACATGCATTACTCAAGAAGTACTCAAACTTAACATGCATCTACTACTTAACATAACAACTATCTCAATTTAACACATGCAATTCATTAAAATGGCACACGATCCCAACCTCTAGGAAGCAGCTCTAAACTCTTCTCTTTAAGGTCACACCTTCTCCTTTCCTTTATCCTTCCTCTTGTCCAATGCTTCTTAGAAAATCCAAATTCACACATACACTCTTAGTCCATTAACCCAACCAACTCAAACAAATAGGAAGAATGGAGTAGAAGAAAACCACACTAAACCAAATTGCACTTACCTTCTTTACTTCACATGAAAATCATTTCAACCCATCCAATTGCAGAAATTAAACTACCAATTGAAGAACAAAAGCCAAAAATGAAGAAGAAAGATCAAAGAAAACCAAGAGCAAGATAAGAAGTGAAGAAACTGGACCACATGCAAGAAATGGGACAGAAATTCCCACTAAAACCCTTTATATTTCATGTACCAATCTATGTGGCACTTCTCATCTCTTGCCACATAAGCCTCTCTTGACAAGTGTCCCACTCAAGCAAACTTCCTCTACAAGTCCATGGCAATTCTCTCTGAAGTCCTCCATCAAAATTCTGCTTCACAATTACTTTACTTTTTTATCAAGCTAATTTCAATTGCATCCCTATAAACTCATAAATTCCTACTTAATCCAATTACTTTAACACCCTTACAATACAATTACACTATAAATCCTGCTAGGGTATAATTTGGGTTGTTACAATAACTCTTTAATTTTTTTAAGTATGCATGAAGGAACCAATGTTCCTATTTCAAATAATACCCTGATTTATGTATGAGTTTTATTTATGCTACTTTAGTTTTATTTTGGGGGATTGTATTTTTATCCCAGATTTTAGTTTTACATTTTGGGGTATTGAATTTTTGTCCCAATTTTATCTTTTAATTTATTTTTATAGTTTATTTTATTTTATTATTTTACTGCTTTCCTTCGATGCTTGATATGCGTTTAAATTTTAATGTATGACGTGTGAGAGGGAGATGGAAATTTAATGTTAAAAACTCATTTATAATTAACTAAGGTATTAATAAGAGTGAAGTTTCGAATCTTTCTTTAGTTTAGACCCCAGAGATTAGACGAACTTTCTCAATTTTAAATTGAGTGGCGACTCCAAAATACCTCAAAGGTGGCTAAAGGTTTTATGGGATTAGATGAACCTCCCCAATATTCTATTGGGTAGGAATTTCAAAATATCTTATGTTATCCAAGATCTAAAGACGCAAACCCTCTCGGGGCCCTAAAAAGGGGCTTTCGAGGCTGATTGGATTCGACGCGCGTCACAGTGGTGACTCCACTAGGGACTTTGAGACTTTGCTTCGAAACTGTCTTGGTTAAAAATAATTGGATTTTTACGAATTAAAATTCAATCTCTTTTCGAAAAATTTTGCATTGCATCCATGCTAGAGCCTTAGATTTATCCTAAATGGTCCCTATTTTACCCTGGTGCATTCCCGAAGCATGACTTTACATTCATTCAATGTGGAAAAGTGTTAAGGATAATCACCAGCTCAAGCCTAGTATCTTTTTGGTATATCAAATGGAGACCCGATCGGTCATTATACTCATGATGAGCTAGACCCATTGGTAGAGACCATGCTTGGGTAGCCCTGAGGTATCATCACTTTTGACTAAAGCTCATATAATGGCAATAGATACTTCCCCTAGGTGAAATGTATCGTAATACCATGCTTGATACGTGGGTCATTATATATTAAACAAAAATCAGCTAAATTAAATGGTCTGTTACGAAAGGCTTTCATGCCCTTGTGGGCCCATCTTAATTTAATTAAAGTGTTTAAATACATGATGGCCAAAGCCCATACATATGTGTATTAGACAAGAGGTGTTATGCTGCCACTCGTTTGCCGTGCACTTTTGCGCATTCAATGGGTTCCCCGTTAACCTTTGGATAAAACCCACCTAGGAAAGAGATCGCACTATCTCGTGTGTGGGAGAGACAAGGTTGGAAGGATCTATTTGCTTGCATGTGTTTGTCTATGCTACATTAGGACGACCATGCATTGCATCTTAATCATGCATCATCCTAACAAGATGTATTTTGCAGCCATTATAGATTTGTCTAGGTGGTTTAGAGGTCCCAACGGTCGGCTAAGAAGGACTCCATTCTTTGGACTATCGGAACTAGTGTCAAATAGGGGTTCAGATTCGCTTTCAGACAGCAGTGAAAACTTTTCTTTAGAATTGTTAGTAGAAACACGTATGGCTAACCACCAAGAGAGTTTGATGCAACCGGTGCAATGATTGCTGAAAAAGTGGGTAGAAGAATGGAAGAATTTGAGGCCAGAATGATGGCAATGATGGGGAATCTTACTGCCACTCTAGCACCACTTGCTAGGCAATAACCTGCTGCTCCGGTTGGGGGGCAAGATGAATACGGGCCTATTAGAGAGGATCCCTATAGACACCGGGTCCCGAGACAGCCCAGATTAGGATTACCTAATGATAAAATTAAGTGTGCTTGTTTATAGGCAAAAATAAAAGTTGGAAGTAATGGTTTCCTTGTCAAAATTGATTTATTAAAGGTAAATAAAATGTGTTTAAAAAATATTTTAAGATAAAAAAAGTGAGTTTTGAAATTATAGTGTTTTAGTAAATTTTTTTTTTTTTAGAAAAAAAAAATCGGCCGAAATTCAGCATTGGCTCGCATCGGCAGCGCCCAGTGCTCAAGCGATGCGCGTCACTCGTGTCTGTGCGCAGCGACGCCCGTCGCACGCGCCCACGGGTGTCGTTCTCCCCTGCCGCGCGCCCGACGCCCCCTGCAGCCCCCTATGGGCGTTTTTGACCCAAATTTATGTTTTTTATTTGATTTTTTTGTTGTAAAATTTAATTTTTAAAACCTTTTGTCTTCTAACCTTTCAAATTCTTCAGTTTTTTGGTGTTAATTGGAATTAAATTATTTTAATTTTTTCAATAAAAATATGATTTTTGGGAGGTATAAATGGTTTTTTTAGAGAGAAAATCAGAGGGGATTTTTCTTAAGAAAAATATTTTCTTCTTCTTTTTCTTCTTCAAGAAAAATTCTCCAAATATTCTAATTTATTTTTCCACGTTAATTCTTGAGACAAAAAGAACAATTTTTGTTCTTAGAAATTTTTTTCTTCTTTTTTAACAATTTTCTTCTTGAGACAGAGAAAATAATTATTTATTTTTGGGATAAAATTTTCTTCCATATTTTATTTTTCTAACCTTATTTTTTTTGCAAATCAAGATAAGAAAATTGATCATTTACCTTCAATCATCAAATCAAATTTTGAGGGTAAGCATTTTGGGTTTAATTTTGTATTTTATTATTATTATTATTATTATTATTATTATTATTATTATTATTATTATTATTATTTGTTTATAGTTAATTAGCAACCATGCAAATTCTCTTACATCTATTATTTTTGTATTTTATGTGATGTAGTCATAGATTCAATATTTTTCATTTCTTATTCTTGTGTTCTCATTTGATTGTTCATATTATTATTATTATTATTATTATTATTATTATTATTATTATTATTATTATTATTATTATTATTATTATTATTATTATTATTACTACTACTACTACTATTTAACATGTTTTGTTTATTTCTTTTTATTTTTGCTTGCTTGATTGTTCATCTTTTTTGTTGTTATTGTGTTTTATTATTATTATTATTATCATTGTGATTATTGTTGTTGTTGTTGTTGTTGTTGTTGTTGTTGTTGTTGTTATTATTATTATTATTATTATTATTATTATTATTATTACTACTACTACTACTACTATCATTATTATTATTATTACTTTTATTATTCTTATTTAATGTTATCATTATTTATTATTATTATTATTATTATTATTATTATTATTATTATTATTATTATTATTATTATTTATGTTTTCATGCATGTTGAATTGTTAATATGTTAAGTTACTTATTTTTATTATGTCATTTAATTGATTTGTCACTCATAATGCATGTTATTTCAATAATTAATTTTTAAGTGTGAGCCTTTTTAATGGCAAATGGGAGCCCATGGAGATTTGAAGACACCATTTTGATTTAATTTGTCATTTTTATTATTTTTCATTATTATTTTATTTGATGTTGTTATGTAATTTGTAATAAATTTATTTATTTTTATGCACGTTAATTAAAAATTGCTTAAAAATATTTTATTAATAAATTGGACTTTTTTCTAACAAAATAGGACCAATGTCCTAATTTCAATCAATAGAAATTCACTTTAAAAAGAAGAGTTAATTTTCTTAAAATGGGATCACTCATCCCTACTTTCGCAAAGTATACCAAAAACAACTCTTCGATTTTGTAAAATGAACATGAAGGAAACAATGTTTCTATTTTAAATAATATCCCGATTTATGAATGTTTATTTCCTTATTTAAGTTTGTTATGTATTTACGCTTTGTTTGATTTTATTTGGAGGATTGTATTTTTGTCCCAAATTTTAAATACCTTTTTTTTTATTTGGGGGATTGTATTTTATCCCAATTTTATCTTTATTTTATTTTTTGTGGCTTACTTTACTTTACCGCTTTCTTTACTGCTTTCTTAACTACTTGATTTGTACTTTATTTTTAATGTATGACCGTGTGAGAAGAGAGACAGAAATTTAAAATTAAAAACCAAGTTATAATTAACCAAGGCATTAATAAGAGTAAAGTTCCAAATCTTTCTTTGGTTTAAACCCCCGAGGTTAGACGAAATTTCCCAATTTCTTGTAAATTGGGTGGCGACTCCAAAATATCTCAAAGGTGCTTAAAGGCTTCATGTGATTAGATGATCTTTCCAGTGTTCTATTGGAAGGAGGTGTCCAAAATATCTCATGATTTCCCAAGATCAAAAGACGCAAATCCTCTCAGGCCCTAAAAGCAGGTTTTCGGGAACTGGTCAGGTCCGGCATGCGTCACAGTGGTGACTCCACTGAGGATCTTTGAAACTTGGCTCCGAAACTATTTTGGTTAATAATATAATTGGGTTTTTTTAAATTAAAATTCTATTTTTTTTTCGAAAAATTGCATTGTATCTATGCTAGAGCCTTAAAATTATGCTAGTTTGGTCCCTTTCTTAACCCCGGTGCGTTCTCGAAGCACGACCCTACGTTCACTCAATGTGGGGAAGTATTAAGGATAATCACCGGCCCAAGCATTGTACCTTATGGTATATCATATAGAGACCCAATCGATTGTTATGCTCGTGATGAGCTAGACCCGTTGGTAGGGACCATGCTTGGGTAGCCCTAAAGTATCATCACCTTTGGCTAAACCTCATATAATGGCAATAGATACTTTCACTAGGTGAAATATACCGTAATACCATGCTTGCTACGTTGGCCATTATATATTGAACAAAATCAGTTAAGTTAAATGGTCTTTCATCAAAGGCTTTCATGCCCCGGTGGGCCCATCTTAATTTAGTTGAAGTGTTTAAATACATAATGGCCAAAAACCCATACGTATGTACATTAGGCGAGAGATGTTATGCTGTAGGTTTTTCACCATGCACTACATGCGTCCAATGGGTTCCCTATTAACCCTTGGATAAAGCCCACCTAGGAAAGAGACTACACTACCTCGTGTGTCGGAGAAATAAGGTTGAAAGGATATATCTGCTTGTATGTGTTTGTCTATGCTACATCAGCACGACTATGCATTGCATTTCAATCGTGCATCATCCTAACAAGGTGTATTCTGTAGCCATTATAGATTTGTCCAGGTGGTTTAGAGGTCTCGACGATCGGCTAAAAAGGATTCCACTCTTTGGATTGCAAGAGCTAGTGTCAGATCAGAGCTCAGATTCACTCTCAAAAGATAGTGAAATATTTTCCTCAAAATCATCAGCTAAAATAGGTATGGCTAACCCATCAGGTGAATCTAGTGCAACTCATACAATGATCGCCGAGGAGGTGGGAAAGAGAATGGAAGAGTTTGAGGCCAGAATGACGGCAATGATGGGAAACCTTGCTACTACTTTAGCGCCACTTGCTGGGCAACAACCTATTGCTCTAGTTGGGGTATAAGATGAATAAGAGCCTATTAGAGAGGATCTCCCTGCAGCAGTTGACCCACTTATAGTTGAGCCTAGAGTGCTAGCACATGTAGAGCATAAAGACGCTCTTAGACCTGAGAGTGACTTGGGTGAGGAAGGGCAAGGGGGGCCAATCATGATAAGAGGCAAGGCCCCTAAGCCAGAGGAGGCCATGTGGAGAAAGATGGAGGAGAGGTTCGAAGCGGTGACTCGCTTGCTAACAGCGGGAAGAGGCATGAACCCTGAGGACAAGGAGCTGGAGGGCGAAGATCTAGTTCCCCAAAATTTTAAGATGCCTGACATGCCAAAGTTTGATGGCACCTCAGACCCAGCAGCACATGTGAAGCAGTACTCGTTAGTAATGAAGGGTACAACGCTAATAAAAAGGCAGAAGATAGAATATTTATGCTTGAGCTTGACGGGTCCAGTAGTGGACTGGTATCATGGACTCGACAAAAGGACTAAAGAGGACTGGGATCTATTGACAGAAGAGTTCCTAAGGCAATATGATTGCAGCACGAGGATGGAGGTAACCCTGAAAGATATAGAACTGCTACAGCAGAAGTTAGGGGAGTCATTTCATAAATACCTAACCCGATGGAGAAACCGGGTAATGGAGATGAAGAGGAAGCCGAACACTCCGGACCAGATAAGGCTGTTTATTAGGAATGCCAGCCCATATCTGAAAAATGGGTTAAAAATGAAGGGTTTAAAGGACTGGGAGTCCTTGAAAGACATAGCCATAGAAGATGAGGGAGAGAACCTGGCAAGGAAGGCTAATAATAGTAATTATGCTTGGAGAAATTACGGTAATCAGGGGGCAGGAAAGTTAACAGGGTCCGATAATGGGAATCAATCTAGAAATGTGGTAGATGTAGCAGCTACCAAAGCAGACCAAAGGCATTTCTCCAACCTAGGCAAGTCATTGTATTGGGTACTTAAAAGGTTAATGAAGGAGGAAAAGCTACAACCAATGCTTGCTAAGCCCGCTAGAAGTCAAGGACATCCCGATCATTAAACAGAACTGTATTGTGCCTACCATCAGCATACAGGGCATAACATTGATGAATGTCGAACTCTGAGGAACAATATTCAGGATCTTATTGATAACAAACAGATTACCGATCCAGAGCACTGCAAGAAATAAGGGAGGAAACCTTCTAATAGATGTGCTTTTCATATTTGAACTTTGTTCAGTCGTGATGTATGCAGTACTATTTACGTTAATTATATTAATGGCTCTTTGTTTATGTTCTCATGATTTCATTATGCATGATCACAACCACAAGCATTTACATTTGATATTAACTTAATGAATACTCCCTCATTTAATCTCGAGATCCTGTGGGCGTCTGATATCAATCCTGAAGTGAGATAAACTTGAGAGAAAAAAAAAGAGGATGAAAAAAAAAGAAAAAATGCCTTTGCCTAGACCTGGAATGACCTGCTTCAATTTTTCCAACCTAACAACCATCGAAGTTTCAAAAGTTATTCCCTTGCCTCCTCAACATCTGGGATGCATACAAGGCAGCCAGATGAAGCCAAGCTCCATCAATAAGGGTTTGCCTCAGAGGCTGAATTATCAAAATTCGAGACGAAGGAAGCTTTGGGCCTTCACAGGAAGAGCAAAAGAAAAGAACAAGAGGAAAAGAGCAAAATAAAAACGAAGATAAAGAAAAACAAGAAAAGAAAAAAAAGCAAAAAAAACCACAGTATTGACCTAAGCTATCTGAGGCCAACCTGCAACCCTATCTCAACAATAGAGAGCTACCTTAAAAGTCAAGCACCAAAGTTAACCAAGAATGAAGTACGAGCTTTTACAGCCAAGGTCCAGATAGGAGGATTCACTGTTTTTTGCAATTTACACAAGGATCAAGGTGAAACCTCATCAGTAGGAACAGATGTCCCGGATGACAATGATGAAAGAAAGTTCAAGGGATTCAATAGGTCCCATGGAAAAGGCATCCAAAAAAACAAAAAAAAACAAAGAAAAATGTGAGCTCCGTGGGTTGAAAACCGAAAAAAGGCGACCTTGCTAAAATTGGGCACCCCGTCAAGGAAAAAAAACGAAAAATGGCAATTTGGGCAAAAATTAGGGGCAGAGAGAAAATGTTCAATCATGAAAACCTGAGAAAGCTGATTGATAACAGGAGTTTGATGTTTTTAGGATCCATCTCGAGATTAGATAGGGCCATGTATTTTTGAGATTAATGCCAAATGATTATCATGCTTGATGAAATCGGACTGGAACATATGCATTTATGCAATAATATTTTAATGTAAGCAAAGCACTTTATCTCACATACTCAAAATGATTTAAGTACCAGCATAAAAGCAGAGCATTATTTCTTCTTGGCATATGTGCAATTTACCATATATGGCCTCCATTGCCATTGTCATCCTGACACTTCACCAAACTCGCCCCGACATCGGCTTCGAGCTACTCGCCAGCACATTTATAAGGAAAGCCAAAATCCACATGGTCACTAGTCAGACAGCGAAAGGATTTTAGTCTCCTAAAAAAAGTAAAAAAAATAAAAAAAGGCCGTTAGAGATGAAAACCGTGACTGGCTTTCTAAGAAAAAGTTAGGCCAAAGGGCAGGGTGAAAACCTGGAAACAGGCAGTTTGTCCTATAAAAAATGAAATAAATAAAAGCCGCTGGATTGGGTTGGGTTCATTTCAGACAAAAATTAGGCAAAGGGTTATGTGAAAAACCCTAAAGGGACGCATTTCCCATAAAGAAAAGCTAGTGTGAAAATCCACAAGGGACGCACTACCTTTAAAACAATGACTTCTGATGCCTGGAGTGATAAGGTGGCATTACTTCGGATGATTTTCCTTTAGCCAGATGAGGTATAATTCAGGACATGAGTCAGAATCCTAGGCGTATGATCATTGACCGGGGGACAAAGATGTACACCTGACGGGTCTCTCTGAGAAGTTTATGGGTCAGAGTCCCTGAGCTAAGATGACACTTCTAGATCCTTGGAGGCATGATCGAGCAGCCAAGCCATATCCTCAATGGACCCTTAACCACCTAGGACATGGCCTATCCCTTTTACATGCATTTCATACAATTCTTTAGCAAACACCTGCATATGACCTTTTACACAAGCATGCACTATCTATTGTATATATTCTTATGCACACAGCTTTGCGGGAAAATTCCAAATGAAGGCCACACGCATAAAAGCTGGTCAAGGACAGCAACGTTAGCACTCACCCATACTGGACAACTAGGTCAAGATAGAATTTATGCCGACAAATCTCCAAGACCTCTTAAGAGGCAATTCTCCTAGACCTCTTAAGAGGCAATTCTCCTAGACCTCTTAAGAGGCAATCTCCAAGACCTCTTAAGAGGCAATCTTCAAGACCTCTTAAGAGGCAATTCTCCTAGACCTCTTAAAAGGAAATCTCCAAGACCTCTTAAGAGGCAATCTCCAAGTCCTTTTAAGAGGCAAGTTTCCATGTCGTCCTAAGAGACAAATGTCCATGACCTCTTAAGAGGTAAATCTTCAAGTCCTCTTAAGAGGCAAGTTTCCAAGTCCTCTTAAGAGGCAAATTTCCACAACCTCTTAAAAGGCAAATCTTCAAGTCCTCTTAAGAGGTAAGTTTCCAAGTCCTCTTAAGGGGCAAATTTTCAAGACCTCTTAAGAGGTAAATCTTCAAGTCCTCTTAAGATTCAAGTTTCCAAGTCCTCTTAAGGGGCAAATTTTCAAGACCTCTTAAGAGGCAAATCTTCAAGTCCTCTTAAGAGTCTTAAGAGGCAAATGTCCAAGACCTCTTAAGAGGTAAATCTTCAAGTCCTCTTAAGAGGCAAGTTTCATGGTCCTCTTAAGAGGCAAATTTTCAAGACCTCTTAAGAGGAAAATCTTCAAGTCCTCTTAAGAGGCAAGTTTCCAAGTCCTCTTAAGGGGTAAATTTTTAAGACCTCTTCAGAGGTAAATCTTCAAGTCCTCTTAAGAGGCAAGTTTCCAAGTCCTCTTAAGGGGCAAATTTTTAAGACCTCTTAAGAGGCAAATCTTCAAGTCCTCTTAAGAGGCAAGTTTCCAAGTCTTTTTAAGAGGCAAATGTCCAAGACCTCTTAAGAGGTAAATCTTCAAGTCCTCTTAAGAGACAAGTTTCCAAGTCCTCTTAAGAGGCAAATTTCCAAGACCTCTTAAGAGGCAAATCTCCAAGTCCTCTTAAGAGGCAAATTTCCAATGCTCTCTGAGGAGGACATTTTCAAGCACTTTGTAAGTTTGGAGCAGACTCGGTGCAGTTCAGAAGAATAACCCCGCATTTTGTAAGTCTGGAGAAGACTCGGCGCATCGCCATTTGAGGATGGCACCCAAGCACTTTGTAAGTCTGGAGCAAACTCGGTGCAGTTCAGAAGAACAACCCTGCATTTTGTAAATTCGGAGCGGACTCGGCGCGTCGCCATTGGAGAATGGTACCCTGCACTTTGTAAGTCTGGAGCAGACTTGGTGCAGCTCAAGAGAGCACTTCCTATGTTTTGTAAGTCTGGAGCAGACTCGATGCATCATCATCTAAGGATGGCATCCGCACTCTGTAGTCTTGTCAGCGACTCGGTGCGATCCGGAAGGATAACATTCGCAATTCAAATCACAGCACTATTCTCCAGGGAGCAGCTGGAAGGACGTCGCCTCAGGTACGCGCTTCTTTCCCTTTACTGAATTTTGGCTCACCCAGGCACCCATGCACTTGCCTCCCCAAAATTGGGGGCAACTATAGACACTGGGTCCCGAGACAGCCCAGATCAGGATTACCCAATGATAAAATTAAGTGCGTCTGTTTATAGGCAAAAATAAAAGTTGAAAGTGATGGTTTTCTTGTCAAAATTGATTTATTAAAGGTAAATAAAATGTGTTTTAAAAATAATTTAAAAAATTATTTTAAGATAAAAAAAGTAAGTTTTGAAATTATAGTATTTTAGAAATTTTAAAAAAAAAAAAAAATCGGCCGAAATTCGGCGTCAGTCGCGTTCAGTAGGGGGAGTGCTCGCCCGCGCGCTAGCGCAGCGCGCGAGTGATGCTGGGCATCACCCGCAGTGTGCATGAGCGACGCGCTGGGTGTCGCCTGCATCTGAGCACAGCGACGCCCGTCGCGCCTGCCGACTAGCGTCGTTCGCCCCTGCCGTCCGTCCGACGCCCATCGCGCCCGCTGACTAGCGTCGTTTGCCCCTGCCGTGCGTCCGATGCCTATCACGCCCGTCGACTAGCGTCGTTCGCCCCTGCCGTGCGTCCGATGCCCGTCGTGCCCGCCGACTAGCGTCGTTCGCCCCTGCCGTGCGTCCGACGCCCGTCGTGCCCGCCGACTAGCGTCGTTCGCCCCTGCCGTGCGTCCGACGCCCGTCGTGCCCGCCGACTAGCGTCGTTCGCCCCTGTCGTGCGTCCGATGCCCGTCGTGCCCGCCGACTAGCGTCGTTCGCCCCTGCCGTGCGTCCGACGCCCGTCGTGCCCATCGACTATTATCGTTCACCCCTGCCGTGCGTCCGATACCCGTCGTGCCTACCGACTAGCGTCGTTCGCCCCTTCCGTGCGTCCGACGCCCCCTGCAGCCCCCTATGGGCACTTTTGACCCAAATTTATGGTTTTTCTTTGATTTTTTTTGTAGAATTTAATTTTTAAAACCTTTTTTCTTCTAACCTTCCAAATTATTCAGTTTTTTGGTGTTAATTGGAATTAAATTGTTTTAATTTCTTCAATAAAAATATGATTTTTGGGAGGTATAAATGGTTTTTTTAGAGAGAAAATTAGGGGGGACTTTTATTTATGTTTTTTATTTCAATAATTATTTTTTATGTGTGAGCCTTTCCAATGACAAATGGAAGCCCATGGAGATTTGAAGACACCATTTTGATTTAACTTGTCATTTTTATTTTTTTTATTATTATTTTATTTGATGTTATTATGTAATTTGTAATAAATTTATTTATTTTTATACACGTTAATTAAAAATCGCTTAAAAATATTTTACTAATAAATAGGACTTTTTCTAACAAAATGGGACTAATGTCCTAATTTCAATCAATAGAAATTCACTTTAAAAAGAAGAGTTAATTTTCTAAAAATGGGATCACTCATCCCGATTTTTTCAAAGTATACAAAAACAACTCTTCAATTTTCTAAAGTGAACATGAAAGAACCAATGTTCCTATTTTAAATAATATCCCGATTTATGAATGTTTATTTCCTTATTCAATTTTGTTATTTATTTACGCTTTGTATGATTTTATTTGGGGGATTGTATTTTTGTCCCAAATTTTAAATACCTTTTTTTATTTGGGGGATTTTATTTCCCAATTTTATCTTTATTTTATTTTTTGTGGCTTGCTTTACTTTACCACTTTCTTTACTGCTTGGTTTGTGCTTTATTTTTAATGTATGACCGTGTGAGAAGAGAGACAAAAATTTTAAATTAAAAATTCAGTTATAATTAACTAAGGCATTAATAAGAGTAAAGTTTTGAATCTTTCTCTAGTTTAAACCCTCGAGATTAGACGAACTTTCCCAATTTCTTGTAAATTGGGTGGCGACTCCAAAACACCTCAAAGGTGCCTAAAGGCTTCATGCGATTAGATGATCTTTCCATTGTTCTATTGGAAGGAGGTGTCCAAAATATCTCATGATTGCCCAAGATCAAAAGACGCAAACCCTCTCGGGCCCTAAAAGTGGGTTTCTGGGAACTGGTCGGGTCCGGCACGCGTCACAATCCCCCTGCAGCAGTTGACCCACCTGCAGTAGGGCCCAGGGTGACTGCACCTGCTAAGCGTAGAGAAGCCCCTAGACTTGAGAATGACTTATTGGAAGAGGAACAAGAGGAGTCGGTGATAATAAAGGGGAAGTTGCCCAAGCTGAAGGAGGCAATATAGAGAAAAATGGAGGAGAAGTTTGAGGCAGTGACACAAATGATGACTGTGGCAAGGGGAACAAACCCTGAAGATCGAGAGTTAGATGGTGACGATCTAATCCCCCAGAACTTCAAAATGCCTGATATTTCTAAATTTGATGGTACTTCCGATCCTGTGGTGCACATCAAGGAGTATTCATTAGTGATGAAGGGGACAACCCTAACCAGGAAGCAAAAGATAGAGTACTTTTGCCCGAGTCTTATAGGGGCTGTAATTGATTGGTACCATGCATTGGGCAAGAGGTCCAAGGAGGATTGAGACTTATTGACTGAGAAGTTACTTAGGCAGTATGACTGCAGTACCAAGATGTAGATCACACTAAAGGATCTGGAATTGCTACAATAGAAGCCAGGGAAATCTTTTCATGAGCACCTCACTTGGTGGAGGAATTGGGTTATGGAGATAAAACATAAACCTGATACTTCTGATCAGATCTGCTTATTCATCAGGAATGTTAGCCCATACTTAAGGGAAGGGTTGAAGATGAAGGGACTCAAGGATTGGGAGTCTTTGAAGGACATCGCCATAGAACCTGAAGGTGAATATCTAGCAAAGAAGGCAAGCAGTGAAGCTTTTACCAAAAAGGGCTATAACAATTAAGGGGTGAACAAGTCAGTAAGCTCCAGCAGTGGTAGCAGGACTAGAAAGACGGCTGAGGTTTAGGCTACAAGGGTGAGCCAAGGGTACTTTTCGAATTTGGGTCAACCTTTGTCATGGGTATTAAAAAGACTAGTAAAGGAAGGGAAGCTGCAACCTTTACCACCTAAGCATGCTAGAACCCAAGGGCAGCCAGGGCATAAAGACAATGAATATTGTGCATTCCACTAGCATACTGGGCACATGATAAACTATTGCATAAGACTAAGACACCAGATTTAGGATCTAATTGACAGTAAATAAATCACTGATACTGAATAAAGGGAGAGCAAGAACAAGTCCAGTTATAATGCTGTGCCACCACCTGTCTTTGTGATTGGATCAAGTATACCCAAGTGGTATGTCTTGCGGGACTTGTCGCTATCACTTGCCCCGAGGCAAGTGAAGAAGGGATTCCTGTGGCGATGATAGATTGTTGGTCCACTAGTGAGAGTGGAGAAGAAGATGAAGAAGAGAAGAAAGGCAAAGAATTTATGGATCCATGGGATTCAGAAGAAGAGTAAAAGAGAGTTAGGGCTATAACCAGAACTGGAAGAGTAGTTCCAGAAGTGGAGAAATCTCAGGATCCAGTGCAAACACCTGTGGCAAAAGAGCCGAAAGAGAATCCTATAATGAAGCAGTTTAAAAAGACCGCAGCTCAGATATCCATTTGGGACCTTTTGAGACAGTCCCCTTCACACAGGTAGAAGTTAGTTAAGGACTTATGTGATTCTACTATGGCCACCACAATTTCGCCATTTGAGTTGCTAGACCTTATTAAGGGGGGTTTAGGAGAGAATTTGGTATACTCTGATGCTGACTTACCAGCTAAAGGCCACAATCACAATCGGCCATTGTATATCAAGGAACAAATTAATGACAAGCACACTGCTTCTGTTATGGTTGATGATGGCTCGTCTATAAACATCTGCCCTTTAGTGGCATTGGAGGCTTTTGGCTTAAATGAAAGTATGCTGAACAAGTCTGATCTAACCATTACAACCTATGATAACTCTCGGCGATAAGCATCAGGAACTTTCAGAGCGCTAGTTAAGACTGTGCCTATTGAAAAGGAGGCAAAATTTGTGGTCTTGCCCATCCCAGCGAACTTTTTAGCTTTACTCGGAAGGCCATGGTTCCACAAGTTGGGAGGAGTGCTGTCTACCCTACACCAAATGATCAAGATACCACACGAAGGGAAGGTGGTGATTGTTAAAGCTATAAGAAAGAACCAAGTGTCTACCTTAGGGATCTCTAACCAGTCGTTTAATGGCTTTCACATAACTGTGATCGAAGAAGAGGGGAGTTCAGTGGATATCCCCCAAGTAGTGAGTGTGATGAACAAGATGCACTTCCTCCCAGGGGCTACTTTAGGCAAGAATTTGCAAGGGCTACAGTCGGCTATCACTATAAAGGGACAGAAGGATCGGAAGGGTTTGGGCTACAGTGGTAAGAGTGGCAAGAGTGAGAAGAAGATGTTAGATAAGATCCCTAACATTTTAGAGAGTTTTGTTCCCGCATCCTCAATTTGTCCTTATACTGAAGAAGCAGAGCCTCAGTGGGTAGGTGGAAAGATTATACCATGGTTTGAAATCTTTAATGACATCTTCAACTTGGACATTGGAGTTATCAAATCCGTAGAGGGCTTTTGGGATGAAGAGATTATGACCTAATGTAGTATCTGGGACAGGGATAGGCAAGAAGAGATTGTTACTGATAAGCTGCTAGCCACTAGCTTGAAGGGGAAAGAGAAGATAGGGGCTGAACCACCAGAGCCAGATTTGCAAATCCAAGATTTGAGGATTCTATATGAGGTAGTTGAAAAACCTCTACAAAGCCAAGAAGCCAATGAATAGTCGGCTGTGACATCTGCATCGACAAAAAGTGAAGATAGTTATTTAGATAGTCTTTTTATTCCAGAACTTTTTAATAATAACAATGTTAATGTTTCTAATTATATCAATGAGATGAATAACTTTACTTACTTGTGTGATATTTCTGTTGATTTCATTTCACATGATCATAAACATGATGCATTCATTTTTGACATTAACTCAACTAGTACAACCGCATTTAATCTCAGAACTTTAGAGAACCCGAAGGAAATTTTGATAGCATCAGACATACCTCCTGAGGAGAGGTTAAAATTTGATAGAATCTTAAAAAAATATGAGAAAGTCTTTGCCTGGACCTATGAAGATATGCCAGAAATTGACCGAGACATAGTCGAACATACCATTCCAACTTACTCAGAGTCTAAACCAATCAAGCATAAGCTCAAAAGACTTAGGCCAGAATGGGCACAAAAGGGGAAAGAAGAGATCCATAAGCTGATTGAGGCTAAATTCCTAATAGAGGTTCCATACCCGACCTAGTTGGCTAATGTAATTCCTGTAGCTAAAAAGGACGGAAGGGGAGTGTGTGTTGACTATTGGGATCTAAACAAAGCTTGCCCGAAAGATGATTTCCTTCTGCCTCATATTGATGTACTAGTGGATAGTGTGGTTGCTTGCATGATGTACAGTTTGGTAGATGAGTATGTAGGGTACAACCAAATCCTCAACAAGATTCCATATCAAATTAAGACAACTTTCATCACTGAGTGGGGTACATTTGCCTACAGGGTCATGCTTTTTGGGTTAAAGATCGCAGGAGCCACATATCAAAGAATGGCCACTAGGATTCTCAATGACTTGATCCATAAAGAAGTGGAAGTGTATGTAGACGGCATGATGATCAAGTCGACTACTAGGGACGGTCACTTCAAGGCTGTGGAAAAGTTATTTCAAAGGATCAATAAGTACAATCCGCGCCTTAATCCCAAGAAATGCATTTTTGAAGTTACCTCGGGTAAGCTATTAGGCCATGTGGTAAGTCAGAGAGGAATTGAAGTGGATCCTAATAAGGTTAGGGAAATTAAAGAGATGCAGGTGCCTCAGAAAGAGAAAGAAGTTAGAAGTTTCCTGGGAAAGCTTCAGTACATGAGCCAGTTTATTGCCAAGCTAGCTTCGGTATGTAAGCCGATCTTCATGCTTCTCAGGAAGAATCAACCAGTTGTGTGGAATAGTGATTGCCAAGTGGCCTTTGATACTTTTAGGGATTATTTCCTAAATTCGCCAGTCTTAAAATCGCCGCAGCTTGCCAAGCCTCTAATCCTGTATCTAGCAATAGAAGATAGTTCAGTGGGTGCCATGATGGCTCAAGAGGATGAGTTTGGAGTGGAGTTTTCCATTTATTACCTTAGAAAGAAATTCCTACCGTACGAAGTCAAATATGCTGAAGTAGAAAAGATTTTCTTAGAAGTAATCTGGGCCTTTAAAAAGTTGCAACATTACTTTCACTCCTTCAGCGTATAGGCGGTCGCCAAACATAACTTGCTCAGGTACCTTCAGGAAACATCCTCTTTACTAGGAAAAATGGAAAGGTGGTTGTTACTGTTGCAAGAATTCGATGTAGAATGCATCACTAGGAAAACATCAAGGGAAGGGTTGTAGCTGAATTCTTAGCTGAACATCCTATTAAAGGAGACCATATCAAATACAATTTCCCAGATGAAGATGTCATGGCCATAGCAGTACAAGGGTGGCAGATGTTTTTCGATGGGGTAGTTAATAACAAAGGTGCAGGAGCAGGGATTATTCTTATGACCACGGATAGTGAGAAGCTACCGTTAGCCAAGAAGTTGAGGTACAAGGTTACCAATAATGAAGCCAAATATGAAGCTTGCATTTTCAGGTTGGAAGCACAGCTAGCTCTGGGGGCAAAGACCGAGGAAGTCTTCAGAGATTCATCCTTAGTAATCCATCAGATCAGAGTGGAGTGGTCAGTTAAAGAAGAGAGGCTATTGCCCTATGTAAAGTACTTGAGAATGTTGAGTAGCCAGTTCGAGACTTGCACTTTTCACTTTGTCCCTAGGGATGAGAACCAATTGGCTGATGCTCTCGTGACTTTGGTGTCCATGTGGGATAATCCCGCAGGCGTTGTTATGTGATCCGTTTTGATCTCTAGTTCAGAAAAGCCTTATTTTGAAGCCGAGCAGGTGATGGATGTTTAGGTTACCGATGGAAACCCTTGGTACTATGATATTCAGAACTGTTTAAAAAGGTTAGCTTTTCCAGAAAAAGCCACCCAAAAGAACCAAAGAATGATCCAAAAGCTATCTACCCAATTCATCAGTGTAGATGGCACATTGTATAAGAGGCAAGCTGATGGTATCCAATTCAGATGTTTGGCTGAGAAAGAGGTTGAAAGGGTTATGAAGGAGGTTCATGCTGGAGTCTGCAGAGCTCACATGAATGGCTTAACTTTTGCAGAGAAGATCATGTACTAAGGATTCTATTGGCACAAGATGAATACAAATTATTTAAAGTATGTGAAGCAGTGCCAGTTATGCCAGCAATACGCGGATTTGAGACATGTACTGATTTTAGAGCTACATAACTTGACATCTCGATAGCCGTTTGCAGCTTGGGGAATAGATATCATAGGTGAGATATGTCCTATAGCTTGTAATGGGCACAGGTTCATTATAGTCACCATTGATTACTTCACCAAATGGGTCGAAACTGAATCTTTCAAGAAGATCGATGCTAAAGACATGGCTAGGTTCATTGAGTGGAATTTGATATACAGATATGGCCTCTCGCACCATATTGTATAAGATAATGGGGTACAATTCTTGGCTGAAACTAAACAGATGCTTCAGAAATATGAAATCCATCACCATAAGTCTTCCCCTTACCGACCTCAGGCTAATGGGCGGTGGAAGTAGCAAATAAAAATGTAAAAAGAATACTGGCTAAGATGGTACAGAACTATAAAGATTGGGCAGAAAAGCTACCTTTTTCACTCTGAGGCTATAGAACCACCATCAGAACCTCTACGGGAGCAATGCTATTTTCTCTGGTATATGGAACTGAAGTAGTTTTACCAGTTGAAATCAAACTGAGATCTTTAAGAGTGGTTATGGAAGCCAAGATTCCAGAAGCAGAATGGGCACAAAAGGGATTACTATAGTTGAATCTATTGGATGAGGATAGGTTGCGAGCTTATTATCACAATCAGGCCTATCAGAAAAGATTGGCTCGGTCGTTTGGTAAGAAGGTATGAAAGCACCCATTAAAAGAAGGGGATTTGGTCTTCAAGCAGATAAGGACAGGGGTGCCAGACATTCGGGGAAAATTTAGGCCAACCTGGGAAGGTCCGTTTATGCTGAAAAGGCTGCTAACAAAGGGAGCAGTGATTTTGACAGATAGTGATGGGAATGAGTTTAAAGACCCGGTCAATGTCAACAGACTAAAAAGGTTCCATGGCTAAAGACCAAGAAAAATCAAAACATGAGAATAAACGGGTCGTGGGTTGAAAACCAAAAGAAGGCGGCCTTGCTAAAAGTGGGCGCCCTGTCAGGGTGAAAATCGAAAAAAGACATCCTGGATAAAAATAAGGGCCAAGAGAAAATGTTCAATCTAGAAAACTTGAGAGGGCCGATTAATAATAGGAGTTTGATGCTTACAAGATCTATCCCTTGATTAAGTGTAGTTTTGTACTTTTGAGTTTTGTCAATTGAGGATCATGTATGATGAAATCATATGGAAATGTACACTATTTTGCAATGAATAAAGGAACTCAGTTTGTATTCTCATTAATTTTTAGTTCTGTTATAAAAAGAAATGCATCATTTATTTATCCAATGACTATTCTCTAATTATCTTTGTCAGCCAAGTGTCTAAGCCAATGGGACCTGTTGTCCATAGCAGGGCTAAGTACCCATCTCTTATACTCAACTGAGGTAGTGAAGTCGCAATCTTCTATTCTTGGGATGATAGTCTTCACGGGTAGCCACACCTAAAAAAAAAGCTTTTAGTGATGAAAGCAGTAACTGGATCGCTAAGCAATAGTTAGGCTAAAGGGTAGGGTGAAAACTTGAAAACAGGCAGTCTATCCTACAAGAAAAAATAAAAAAAAGAAAAAGCCGCTAGAATGGATTGGGTCCGCTCAAAATTAGGCACAGGGTTATGCAAAAATCTGAAAACGACATATTTCCCAACAAAAAAAGCTAGTGTAAAAACCCACAAGGGGTGCACTACCTTTAAAATAATGACAAATGTTACCCTGAGCGATAAGGGGCTTCCAATCATGAAAGCGAAGGGGTCGACGTAGAGAGCATTCAGGCCGAGAATGGTCTCCACCTAAATCACCAGGAATGGGGTTAGTCCGCGATGAATACTATCCCGCCAAGTGAGGGTTGCCTTGGTTGCCCCTCAAATTGGAAGTTGCTTGGGCAAATCTATCTCTGCATTTTGCATGGCTTATGCATTCTCACGCCCATAATTTACCCTTGTGCATTTATTTGTTTAATTTTTGCAGGAAAATTCGGTGTCAACGTCGCCTAAAAGGCCAATCTTGAATTTTCAAGGAGTAAAAAAATAAAGAAAAAAAAAACAAAAAAAAATTACCGGGGGGGGGGGGGGGGGGGGGGGAGGGGAGGGCTGATGACATTAGGTCGGGCCTTGTCCACCCAAGCTTGGGCTAGCCGTCCTTCGGAGGAGGGTATAAAAAGCCTCCTCCCAGCCACCCTTCGGAGGAGGGTATAAAAACCCTTCTCCGAGCCGCCCCTCTTTTCCTTTTTTCCCTTTTTTCAATTTTTTTCACTCTTTTCTTTGCTTAATTCGGTTTTTCTTCCATATCTTCTCCATATGTGCTCCAATTTGAGTACCATTTGCACCAAAATGACCCTTGTTCAATTGTCTACATAGTGATATAATTTTTTTTAGTGGCCATTTCGACTATCAGGTTAGTTTTCAGTGTATTTTCTTTCTCTTAACTATTTTATTTTGTATACTTTTATGTTAAAAATATATTTTAAGTAAATGCATGACAAAATATAAAGATTTGGAGAGAAAAATACGTGTGCATGGGGTTGGCAGACACTGCCAATGTAAGTAATAATGTGAAAAGAAAGGCAAAAAGGAAAAATATATGGAAAGACACGTGAAAAAATAGAGCATGAAGATGAATAATTTTATTTTTGTAAAATAATGAACAAATGTTATTTTTTCAATTATTTGTAGCATAATTTTAGACACTACATTATTATAATTCATGTTAAATTTATTGCTGGGGCCTGTGGCCTGTTCAATATGCTTTTGCATGCAGGAGGTTAGGCATATTATATCTAAAATGCTGCCCAATTTTTTTTAAAGATTGTGAAAATAATTGCATAATTGCACCATGTCAATATTGTAAATAATGTGGCACTAGCATGTGATTTGTTTGCATAGCTTAGCAAATAATTAATTAAAGCATTGCATATATAGTTGAACTAATTATTTGAATTTTTTAGGATGCCTACACGATGCATTCCACCTCAGGAACCTAAAGACATCCCACCTCCAGACTAGATGAGTGGTGCGTAAAGATGGAGATTCGAGGCATTGTGCCACTCGCAGTTCTTGTCTAGTAGGTTTCTGTCCCGGCCATTCTTGGAACAAATGGGCATGTGGGAGGAGGTCAGAACCTTGTTAGCAACGATAAAATAGATTGAGTTTAGACTAGATTGAGTTTCTTATGCCAGCTTACCTCACCTACCTAGTGGTTACCAAGGAGTTTTTGGCCACGATGCGATACAGAGGGTTCTCAAGACCAGATATAGAGCTCGGGGTTATATCATTTTGGGTAAGAGATAGAGGTTATTCGATGAGTCGCAGAGAATTTGCACATATCATGGGCCTTCCGACTGGAGACCTTGTGCCGGTACCGAATAGGACTATCCTGGCACATCGGTGGGAGATGATTACGGTAGCCGGAGCCCACTATGATCATAACACAGCAAAGAGTACCATGTTGGCTTCGCATGTTTTTAGAAAAATTCAAAGGGTTTTGGCTAGTAGTTATCTGGGTCGAGTTGGCAGTCCCAGTGCCATCAATGCCATAGAGATTTGGAGCTTATGGGCCATGGTGATGGGTACAAAGCTCAACATTAACCCTGAG
Source organism: Excoecaria cochinchinensis (assembly GCA_947683425.1). Lineage (NCBI taxonomy): Eukaryota > Viridiplantae > Streptophyta > Magnoliopsida > Malpighiales > Euphorbiaceae > Excoecaria > Excoecaria cochinchinensis. Next base: position 14,632,101 of record CANTUQ010000031.1, read on the forward strand.
TGTAACACCCCATACCTTTACATAGGGAAGCTCACCCTCCATAGAGAAGTGAGTGTCCCGATAGGCAAGGGTTGCTACCACACAGAAACAAAGCATAAAGAAAACATTCAATATCACCCATAAGTAAACTTACATACTTATATTCACATAACATAATCGAGGCTAACAAAAACTTTCCCTTTTATACATCTCATTCATTCATAAACAGAATATTTATATTGTAGAGTTGCTTAACAAAACCATCTTTATATATATATACAAATTCAAGTCTTACAAAATTACATAACTGTACATATTACATTTTTCAAATCTAATTACAATCCAAAAGCTTTACATCTGAACAGTTTCAAAACCTAGCAATAAACAAAAGCTCATCCATTTGTGTTGGCCGTAGCTGCTGTGGATCAGTCCCTCCAAGATCTCCTACCACTTCCACACTTGCACGGATGAAACACCCGTGCTAAGCCCAATAGCTTAGTAGAGAAAATAAGAGATGAACGACAACTCACCGTGGACGTCAATGCAAATCACATTCACATGGCACATACATATAATTGAAGCATCATAAGCCAACCATAAATTCCATTCATCAATAATAGCATCACTCATACATTTTATATAACATCATTTTAATAATTCACATAATTTCCATGACAGAACATACACATAATTATGCCTGCAAACTCAATGAAGTGGATATCGTGTGAACACATAGGTACTCGTAGGAACAAACCAATATTTTCTTTTCTTTCAAAAACACATAGGGATCTTAAGCAAGATCAGCAAACAGAACCCTATAGGCATGCCTATCTATCCACTACATGACTATTGTAGGCTAAGATAATCATTCAAATAATGTTCACATGATAAAGCATATTATAGTTCATACATAGAAAGATTTATAAAATATAAGTGAGAAACCATGCAAAGTGTGACAAATATTAATTATTCATGGCACAGAGAAGGGTCACGTACCCATCTCGTACGTGACAGAGAGCTGGAATGCCTTTGCCTCACTCGCGACAGGGGGCGAAAGGGCCTCGGTCGCACTCATGCACACAGACGCATTCGTGATACAAAATAGCCCAACAGAAGTTTGGCTACTGAACTCTCTGTCGCGCTCGTGATAGAGGACACCTCCGCGGAAGCTCGAATGACGGAGCTCTATCGCGCTTACGACAGAGTCGATCTTCCCACCCCACACCAACCTTCTCCAAAACATGCAATTAACCTATAGAACTTCTACAAAATCATCATAAGGCATTTAACTTCACTTAGAGCTGTAGCACCAAGCCTGGCCAATCAGGAGGGTATAGACTACTCACCATAGTTAAAACCTGACAGATGTATCATTTACCTTCACTTACAGATGTAGCACCAAGCAGGGATCAACCTTAGCCAGAGGAGGAGCATCCATAGCCTCAGCCAGTGGAGGAGCATCCCCATCCATAGCCAGAGGTGGGAGAGCCTCATATACTGTAGGATGACATAGATGTGGACATAGATCTGGAGGACCTTCTCCACATGTCATCATCCCAGCCACTCCCATCTGAGAACCGGGTGCGCCCTTCTCCTCATATGCACACTCAGGGGGTTAGATCCTCAGACATCGAGGAGATTTCATCCATACAGTCGCCCAGAGTCTCTGAGGGCATCTACTTTAGCAGCTCCACCACCACCACCTGGGCCTGGGATAAAGTAGAGCCAGATAGGTATGGAGGTCCTCATCCAGGCCATGCAGAGAGAGATCTTGACAGCATTGGATGCTTAGTTTTAGTGTTCAGATGAGAGGCTCATGGCGATGGAGCAACATCTAGATGGGGGATTACAACGCATGGATCGATTCATGGACGAGGTGCGATAGCGCCAGTACAGATTTGACGAGACTATGAGAGCCTCCCATGCAGCAGCAGCACACTGAGTGGATGAGTCCTTTCAGATGGTGGATGAGTCTATTAGTATGATGAGGCTCCGGCTGGAAATGGTAAAGGGGTTGGTATATGGTACATCACGGTCTGTGAGGCATCTGCAGGAGGGTGCGAACACCGGGTTTACGGATGTGAGCAATCATATTAGAGACCACACTTAGACCATCTCGACCTTAGGGATAGGCGTCTGTGATTTGGCAGTGACTATAGGGGCTCTTGCTCGCCCTTTCCTTGATGAACAGATAGAGGTGGAGTTGAGAGCACCAAGACCATCAGCTCCTAGGTCTCCACCAGTGGATGTTACTGACTAGCCGTCTACCTCTATGGCTCCAGGCATGCCTATAATATATATATAAGACGAGGATGATTAAGAGGCGCCTATCGACTATGATCCATTTGGCTGATGTTCAGGGAGATTATTTATGTACAAAACTGATATGACTTGTATATAGATAATCTTTATTATACTTTGCATTTTAATATACCTTAACATGAGATAGATATAAGGACTAAAAAAAAATAAATATCACAAATAATAAAATGATAGATGATGATAAAGATAACTAGCCAAAATAACTCGTCAAAATAATTTGACATATTGATTAATAGAAGTTTCTTTGTTCAGGAATCAGCTGAGGCTAGACACTGTGACAAGTAGTTAGATGCCAATGCTGATTCAAGGATGATATCTGTACTTTGTAAGTCTAGAAATGATTTCGTGCAACCTAAGAGGGTGATATTCGCACTTTGTAAGTCTAGAAATAACTCGGTGCGATCCAAGAGGATGATATCTGCACTTCGTAAGTCTAGAAATGACTCGGTGCAACCTAAGAGGGTGATATCCGCACTTCGTAAGTCTAGAAATAACTCGATACAACCCAACAGGGTGATATATGCACTTCGTGAGTCTAGAAATGACTCAGTGCGATCCAATAGGATGACATCTGCACTTCGTAAGTCTAGAAAAGACTAGGTGCAATCCAAGATGATAACAATCATTGTATGGTCGGGGTAATGGCTTAGTGGGATTCAAGAATGTCTGCACTTCATAAGTCTAAAAATGACTCGATGCAATCCAAAAGGATGATATCCGCACTTTGGAAGTCTAGAAAATGACTTGGTGCAATCCGAAAGGATAATATTCACAATACCAGTCACAACACTGTTCTTCAGGGAGCAACCAACTCTTTAGGGGGCATTTGTCTGACATCAGCTCAGCAGGGATGCAACATACCAATAAGGCGACGTCAATTAGCCACCAAGAGCGTAGCTTAACACATCAACAAACTGGAGTTAGTCAAACCCGCGAAGGCTTCATGAACACAGTGGGAAGGTGGCAGCCTCAGGTATGCGTCTCTTTCCTTTTCTCTAAGTTTTGGTACACTTAGGCACCCATGAACTAGCTTACCCAAAATTGGGGGCAATTGTAGAGACAAGGTCCCAAGGCAGCCTAGATCAGGATTACCCAGTGATGAAATTAATGCCTATTCACATGTGAAAAGGTGGGAAGTGATATTTCCTTATCAAATTCTTTTTGAAAAAAAAAGAGTTATTGACATGGCGGGCCACCCCTCACGAGGGGCGGGCGCGCTGCAAGGCTACCCCTCAACGAGGGGCTGCCCTTTTCTCTCGTGCAACTCTTGTGCACGGTGCTAGGCTGCCCCTTGCGAGGGGCGGGAGCGCTCGCACGGGCGCCCTTCATGACCAGTCCGCCCCTCGTTGTCTTCCTCACCTTTCTGGCATTTTTGCTCCCCAAAAATTTTGAAATTTAATTTTGAAGTTAATTCCAACGTTTTTTTGGGACTTTTGAGAGTTAAATCCATTTTTTTTCCGTTTCAAAATTAAAGATTTGAATTTAATTGACTTAATTTCTTCCTAAAATCTGGATTTTTGGGGAGAGGGATAAATAGTTTTTGGAGAGAGAAGAGAAGGGGTTTTTTCTTCTACGTTTTTTTTTTTTAAAAAAAGAGTAAAATGATTTTTCTTCAGAAATCTATTCTTTTGATAAAAAAAAACAACACTTGAGAGAGAGAAATCGATTCTCTCTTCTTGAGATTGTCAAATTGTCCTTTCATTCAAGGATTTTTTAAGTTTTTAGAAGGAAAAAAGCTTGAGTTTTTGTATTCTCTTTTTGGTTCTTATGGATCTCGGCAAGGAATGATTGCAATTCATCTTTCTGATTATTTACCGTTCTGAGGGCAAATTTCTGAGCTCAGTTGCATTCTTTTATTAATTTTTTTAATATTGTTCACCATTGATAAACACTTTGAGGTTTTTTTTGATATGTGATATTAGATTCGCTTTTTATGTTTTTTTAATTTGTATATCTATTTGTTATTTCCAATATCTAGCATGAACACATGAGAATATGTGAGAATTACTTAAGATGATGTAGTTTTGATTTGAAAATTGAAAGAAAAAAGGTACTGTGGGCTTTTGTCACCTTCTTGCCCTCGAGGGACGGGAAGAAGGTCACCGCCCCTCGTGTAACACCCCCTTCCCTTACGTAGGAAAACCCATCCAATAATGGAGTGAGAACCCATATGAGCAGGGGTGTCACCAAGTAAAATGGTACAATAACATACATCCACAATATAAACATACAGAAATACAACAGAAACTAAAACTTTAAAACCAAACGGATCATTCATAGATGGAATAACAATATTTATTACATAACTGTACTGATATTTCCAAAATAATTTCATCTTTCAGAGTTACAAAGCGGAAGTTGAACAAAAGACTAAATACAATGAGAGTTCACTATTACAAAAGAATCATAATACAAAAAGAAGCTAAGTCCTATCATCAATCCCACTGTGTTGGCTTGACTTACAGCGACTCTCCCAAAAGCTATACACCTTCCGCACCTGCACGGATGAAACACCCGTGCTAGGTGATAACGCTTAGTAGGAAAAAAAATAACAATAATATGGACAGCCATTCACAATGGTCGTCGAGGCAAAATGCATACACAATGGCTTAAACTAAATATCATATAAGATATAATCACAATTGAATCATATTCATAAGCATTCAAAGGTTCATAATCACATTCATATGCCAACTGATTCATATGCTCATAATTAGAGTCATTAGATTCACATACTTATAATCATAGTCATTCAGATTCACATTCTCATAAGCATAACAGAACAAATCACAATACCTACTGACTCACAGTAGTAGATAACGAGTGAATGCATGGTGATACCTTACGAGTACGAATCGAAAAGTAATATCACATTTTTCTCTTTTCAAAATATTTTACGGAGGGGATCTTAAACAAGATCCAAACACATTGAAGTTCGCGAGAAACTAAACAGGGACCTGATCAGGGTTCGGAACAGAACTGAGGGCTGCAGCTACTGAACTCTATTAGGGATGCCTAACTATCCACTTATTTGACTCTAGCAGGTCATGCATAATCCATCAAATCACATTTATATAATTCATAAAATAGTCCATGTATAAATCTAAAAGCATCACAATTTTGGAAATTAAACATCAAAAATCACCGAAGAAAACTCAAATTGAAGCCAGGGGTGTCGCGCTCGCGACAGACGCAAAACTGGCCCCCTGTTGCGATCGCGGCAGTCTTCGCCTTCGCGCGGAGAGAGAAACACATCTCACTGTTGGCGCTCGCGATAGTGAAGGGTAAACAAAGGCTGTTGCACTCACGACAGGGGACTGCCCAAGATTGCTCGACAGCCGGCGCTCTGTAGCGCTTGCGACATGCGTCGCGCTCGCAATAGAGAGCTCTCGCTGCAACCGCTCTGTATCCCAATTCCGCTCAGCCATGTAACTCCGCTCGGCCACGCGCAAGGGCTGAATTCACCGAGCTCTATCGTGACCTCGTGACGATGTCGCGCTCGCGACAGGGTCGTAATTTCTAGCTCCTACGTGAATTTTTGTAGAATTTCACACTTCCAAAACACCCAAACCTCCAATCTCAAACACAAATCAACCCAAATTTCAACTTACCTCAAATCAATATTCACATCATCATAAATAACATAAAACACAACATTAATCAACAATTAGCACAATCAAAATCATGGATTAACAAAATCAAGCTCTCAAGAACAACAAACCCAGAAAATTTCAGCAAAATTCATCAAACTTAGAAATTTACCTAATAATTCATCCTTCATGCATTATAACTTAAATCAAACCAAAACCCATCTAACCAAGAACCACACAAACACACAAAAATCCTAAGTTAAGAACACATCTAACCAAATCAAAAGAAGAATATGAAGAAGAAGAGAAACCCAACTAACAACTTACCAATCAAAGCTTAGGAGATGATCAAATTCCACCAAAACCGCTTAGATCTAAGCTTAGGGCACACTTGAGGAGGAAAAGAGGAAGAAGAAACAAAGAGAAGAGGAGGGAAACGGGGAAAGAGGCAGCAAAAAGGTTGTCCCCTTTTTCTCTCTCCTTCTATTTATACATGTTCCCTAAAACCCTAGCCACATGTCACCCTAGGATTGGTGGATCTTGATCACTCACACCCTACACACATGCAAGGCACCACTGTAGACACCGGATCCTGAGACAGTCCAGATCAGAGTTACCCGATGAAGAAGTTAACATTGGTTTCAGATAAGTGATGAAAGTTGAGGGTGTCCATTCTCCAGTTTTATGAGGATCGGAAGTTTTCTGGGTGAACGGGAGATTTCAGGAAGTCAAAACCTTGAAAAATAAAATTTTGGTCCACAGACGGGCAGCCCATCGGTGGTGGTATAGCCTGTCGCTCGCGCAATGTGTAACACCCCTTACCCGTACTTAGGCGATCCCATACGATAAGGAGTGAGATGCCGTATAAGTAAAGGTGCCACCACACAGATACAGAATATACATACATTCACACATAATCATACATACCGAAATACGGGGTAATTTAAAACTTTACAAGACCATTCATGAAATAAGCTGATTATGCATTAATATAACGGAAGCATTACATTACTGTTCTGATCAACTAAGAATTACATCAGATAATTACAAATTCCAAAATACATGTACAAAAGCGGAAGCTATTACAAAATAAATATCAGAGAGTTCTATACAAACAGAATCCTCAAAATACAAAAATAAAGCCCTACACTAAGACCCTGCTGTGTTGGCTTCGAGGGCGACGACTCTCCCAAAGCAACTCCTTTCGCACCTGCACGGGTAAATACGTAGTGCTAAGCGATAACGCTTAGTGGGAAAATACACATATAGCATAAGGACAACCATTCACAACGGTCGTCAAGGCAATACACATGCGTAGCACGTACATATATATATACAATAAACATAGCATAACAATTGCATATACACATGCTCGCATACATAAAGCCATTCATCAGAGAGCTTATAACAATAATCATATCCTCATAATAGATTATACTTTTCACCATCGATTCCATACATATATCTTATACGTTTCGCATATTACAGTTCATTCAAAGCATTTTAAGCACTGAAACACCTGCTGACTCAAGGTAGTGGATAACGAGTGAACAGAGAGTACTTTACGGGTACTAACCGATTACTGATAGTACCTTACGGGTACGAATCGAAAACCATTTTAAATTTTCATTCACAAACATTTTTCTGAGGGACATTAAATAAGATCCAAACACATTATAGAGGGTTCGCGAGGAACCAAACAGGGACCTGATCGGGGTCCGAACGGAACTGGGGCTGCAGCAGAGACTCTATTAGGCATGCCTAACTATCCACTTACTAGACTCTAGTAGGTCATGCATCAACCATTCAATTCACTTCATAAGGTTCCAAAAACCATTATCATACATGTACGTAGTCTTATCATGGATCTGCATTCATGTTATTCATAAGATATCAAGCATGAATCTCAAAAGCACTGAAGGAAACTGTAGTTCAAAAACCACACGCAACGAAAGTAAAACACATTCGGCATACAGCGGACTGTCGCGCTCGCGATAGAAATCGAAGTCTCTTCGCTGTGCGCGTGCGACGAATTTCGTGATCGCGAGGAGGACGGAAGGGCCAGGCTCTGTCGCGCTCGCGACGCATGTCGCGATCGCGACAGAGAACAAATGTGGCTGTCGCGGGCTCGCGATAGCACTTGGCCAGCATCGCGCTCAGTCGCGATCGCGACAAAGGATGCTCAACACCTCGGCTGTCGCGGGCTCGCGATGGGATCGCGTGCTCGCGACAGCGAAGCTCCAATCACCGCTCTCTGTCGCGCTCGCGACAGATGTCGCGATCGCGACAGTGTCGGGATTTCGAAAATCTGCAGAATTCTTTTCCTCCTCCAAAATCACCCATCCACACACAAAATTCAACCATGAGCCTCTTACCTCAAACCCAGTCATCCAATAGCATCAACAACCATAATATAACATTTGATAACAAGAAATTTCATACAATACATTAATTTAAACCTCCAATTTCAAGATTCAACCAAAAACCCAATTTATGCCCAAAACCACATCAATTCCCAAATTACAAAAATTAACTCATGCTCTTGCAAGATCCACATTCCAAAATAATAACCCATATCATACATACCCTAGCAAAGGCATATCACAACCCAATTTCCACAAATCATCAAGAACACATACTTGAACATATTTACATGCAAAACAAGAAATTCCCAAACCTCAAAATCCTTAGCTCCTATTGCTTGGATCCGCTAGTTCTAACCTTCTCCTTGCCCTTTGGCTCGCGAGGAGGCTCAACTAAGCACAACCCAACAAAACCCACAACAAAGCAACTCTAGATTAAAACCCAAATCCAGAAAATATGGAGAAGAAAGATGAAGAAGAGGAAGAAGAAGATGGAAAATGCAGAAAACTTACTAAGGAAAAACAAGGAGATGATTAATTTCCACCACTAGAGGCTTGAATCTCAACTAGGGCACCACAATGAAGGAGAAGAGAAAGAGTAGTTAGGAAGAGAAGAGAGAACGGGATTAAGGGAGCAAAATTCTGCTTTCCTATTCTCTTTCCTCTTCTTAATCTTTAATTTTTCCCTCTCTTGCCAAGTGTCCCCATCCTAATGGTGGAATTCAATCACTCACACCCAACAAACATACCTCACATGCACACAATGGAACACCCTAATAATGCACCCTACATATGTATGAGCAACACACACCTAATGATTTCTCCAAATAAAACACCCTACAAATGTATGCATGCCCACACACAACAATAACCCACTAGTGCATACCCTACTATGGTGCACTAACACATACACAAATATGTCCTAACTAATTCACACCATAGTGCTACACATGCACACACGCACCAGGAAAAACTCCAAACCATACAATATTACCAAAATGCCCTTATTATACTAGACTTATGCAAATGCACACACATACATATATGGCTCATTCAACTAGGGGGCAAACGGGGTGTGACACAATGGGCCCGTCTCTCGCGTCGAGCGCCGATTGTTGCTCGATGGAGGTGCTTGTCACTCGCCCAAATGGTGCCCATCGCTTGATTGAGCGATGCCCCATGAGTGGCTGTTGCGCCACGTGTAAGGCCGCTGGTCAAATGACCGTTGTAAGCCTTTACTCCGATGGCCGTCGGTCATCCATCGACGGCCGTCGGTCGGTGATTTGGCAGCCTTAACCGCCAAATTTTTGGTGAGATTTTGGGGGATTTACAAGATATTCAAAATATCTTTTAAATCTCCAAAATCCTTTCAAATATTTTGAAAAGATTGGATTTGATTTTGAAATTTTTTAAATATCTTTCAGTTTTGATTTGATTTCAGAAAATCCTCTTCAAATCTAAATTTAAAATTTAAACTTATTTGAAATTTCTTCCTAAATCTATAAATAGGGGAAATGGATTCAATTCTCGTGGTTGGAAAATTTTGCTAAAAAATTATTGATTAGAAAGCTTTTTAATTGCTAAACTAAAGCTTAGCAATTTTCCACAGGAATTTCATTTTTCGACTTCTACAAAAAAAAATTTCTTTCAGAATTTATTATTCTTTATTTTATTTTATTCTCGAATTACGCTAATCCGAGGAAACGAGATCCATTCATTTTCATCAATCTAGCTAATTCGGATATTCATCGCTGTCAAAATCCCAAAAAGAGAAAATAATTTCCTTCTCTTGGTTTATTTTTCAAAGTAAGATTTTTGCAACTAAAAATCGCTCCAGATCGCGTGATCACAATCTGACCCTTGTAGAACTCGAGGAGTCAAAATCTTGCAACGTTTACCTTCATGAGGTAAAAATCCGAGGGTAAACATTATGGATCTTTTGCTTTGAATTCGATTATTTTTGCTGATTTCTTGCATAAAAATCCATTTTTATTCAAATTAAAATAAAAAGAAAAATTTCAATTTAGGGTTTCTTTCCGGGAACAGAGGTGACCGACGGGCATAAGGACCACCGACGACCGTCGCTCAAGCGAGCGACGGGCCATCGAGGGTGGCCCTTATGCCCGTCTGTCGTGCCCAGGGACGCCCGTCGGTCACACGCTTTGGGCCGTCCCTGGGCCTCCTTCCCCATTTGACTCCTTTTCTCCTTTTTCTTTTGTTTTTAATAGTTTTCTCATGCAATTCCTTTCGTTTTCCTTCTTATCATTTAATTTAATATTTATTTTGTTCCCTAATTTTACACTAACATGCCCTTTATTTTTGTGAGTTTTTATTTTTGACTTGTTTGGTGGATTTGGAGCCATTTGATGTAGAAGCGCTGCAAAGATCTAAGGGTCTCCTCCCGGGTTTATTTTCTAGACTTTATTCTCTTTTTAGTTAATTTACATCGCTATTGTGAATAATGTTCTTCTTATATTATCTCGCTCATGTAAAAATGGTTAAATGTTTTTTATTAATCAAATTGGGATTTTTTATATAAATTGAGGACCAATGTCCTATTTTTCTAACAAATAAAAGTTGACACCTCAAAATCATTTGGTAATAAATATGCATGCAAGGACCAATGCCCTCACTCCTAATATATATCCCGATTTATGTATGAATCGCTTGCAATTTATAATGGGGGTTGTATTCCGCCCCTAATTTTATTGTAATTCATTTTTGCGCACTTTATTTTAATTATACTTTATTTACCGCTTCCCTTGAATGGATAATTTGCGCTTTAATTTAACTGCATTAAATTGAATGAGAAATGGGATGAAACGATAAATTCAAAACTTAACTATAAATTTAGCCAAGGTATGAATAAATGGGAAGTCCCGAACCTTCTCTGGTCTTTGGGCTCAACGAGGCGAGAGGGCCATCTCAATGTTCTATTAGGATGGGGCCTCCAAGACACCTCTTGTGTCCCGTAAAAGGCTCAAAATTGCATAGTCCTAGGCGTCACGAGGCGAGAGGGCCATCTCAATGTTCTATTGGGATGGATGCCTCCAAGACACCTCTGGTTTGCCCAAGCGTGAGGCTAGAGGACCATCCTATCATTAGGGTGGAAGCTTCCAAGACACCTTCGGCTTGCCTATAATGGACATAGCAGCGCTGTCTTAGGCTCACTGAGGCTAGATAAACTTTTCTAATGTTCTATTAGGTGGCGACTCCATGAAACCTCCTTGTTGCCCGAAATAGACGCACTTGTAATTTCTTAAAAGTTCTTATGAACCTCCTCCCGAAAGCCCTAAAAGCAGGCAGTTCGGGGCGCCCCGAGGTTCGGTGCGCATCACAGTGGCGACTCCACTAGGGACTTATACTCGAGATTTCGCTTCAAAAGTACCTTGGTTAAAATTTACAATTGTGTTTTAATTTAAAAATTTCATCCTTTTCCAAAACTGCATTGCATCTCATTAGAGCCTTAGATCTATGCTAGTTTGGTCCCTCTTTTAACCCCTGTGCATTCCCGAAGCATGACTCTGCGTTCACTCAATGTAGGAAAGTGTTAAGAATAATCACCAGCCCAAGCCTTATACCATCATGGTATATTAAATGTAGACCCGACCGGTCATTATACTCGTTATGAGCTAGACCCACTGGCAGGGACCATGCTTGGGTAGCCCCAAAGTAACATCGCCTTGACTAAAGCTCATGTAATTGAAACCACACAAAGTGAAATGAAACAGATCATCTTCAAAAACATGGAAGAAATAAGGCAGGCGGGAGGGATTTCTGTCGCGACAGAAGCTCGAAGGTCTGGACACTAAAGAGGCCAACATTTGCACGAATCGTGCTCTTGAGCACGACTCGTGTTCTTGAGCACGACTCGTGTTCTTGAGCACATCTCGTGCTCTGCTGTGCACGATTCATGCACGACTCGTGCACTTTTGCTCACGATGCCCAGAACGTGTCGAGTCGTGCTGGCCTTCACGACTCATGAAGGAGCTTCACTAATCATGCCCTCTACTGTCCAGAGAGCATTTACAGCGCGGTATGAAATTTCTTACCGCTGTGTGGCTCTACGGACCAGCAAAAACACCAATCCAGAATGCATTTACACAGCGATATAAGGATCACTTACCACTGTGTAAATCATTCCAAACCCAGATTTTTTTTTGCAGGAAAACAACATATTAACATACCCAACCACTCAATCAAACATAACCACTTACCTCATCACTTTAAAACATGCTTATAATCATGTATAAACATAATTTACTCAATCAAACATAATCCCAGAAATTCATTCAAAACCCATACTCATTCACTTCAAAACCCACATTCAAACCATCATAACTCTAGCATTTAAATCCATATTCACTACCTTACTAGCATATGCATTTATACACACAAAACACTCAAATTTCCAGAATTTAAACAACACAAACCACACACTCAATCCAAGATGAGAATTAGGGCAAATAACTCACAACTACACATAATCATAAAATAACTCCCAAACCTGACAAAAGAAGCTTCGATCCGATCCCTTCAAGATCCCACTTTTTCCTTTCTCTTGTTCTTCCTTCTCTCCTCCGATCCTTGCACAAAACCCAACCACAATCAACACTAAATCAAACCCAAATACTCACTCTTCCAAAACCAGAAAATAAAGAAGAAGACGAAGATGATGATGAACTCAACCACTTACCTCTTAAACCAGCTCAAAACTCAGCAAAAACCCACTCAAATCTTGAAGAATCACGTTAGGGTAAAACAAAAGAGCAGAAAAGAAAGGAAGAAGGAGAAGAAGAGGGAGACATGAGAAAAAAGCAGAATTCTGCTTTTCTTGTTTCCCTCTCTCCTTCATTCCAATCTCATAAATGCTCTCACCTACCTATGCCACTTATCATGCTCCTATTGGACCCAAGAATCCAAATCTTTGACTTTGCACTTTACTCCCTAAACTTATTTCTTCAGTTAGAACTTTAATTAATTCTTCAATTAGGTCCTTAAATAATCAAATTTTCACATGCATAAATTACTGAAATATCCTTAATTACTTGGCTTAACATGCAAATTCCGACTAGGCCCTTTTTGAGTTATTACAGAATGAGAGAACAGCCTTTTGCTTCTTTGCTTTCCCGTTCTCTCCTCCTTCTCATGCCAACTTCTTCTTCTTCTTCTTCTTCTTTCTTTCTTTCTTTCTTTCTTTCTCTACTTGATCCTCACTCTTTTGGCTGCAATTGTTGGTAGAATTTAGCAATTTTTGAGTTTATTGGTAAGTTTTAGTTGGTTTTCTTCTTCTTCTTCCTCTTCTCTTTAATTTTGCTAGTGTGTTCTTGGGTTAGGGTTTTGAGCTTTGGTGTATTTTAGGTGTTTATGTTCAAAAGTTCCTCCTAGAGATCCCAAGCGTAAAGGAGTTGTTGAAGGGAGCTCAGCCCCTTGATTTTGTGGAACAAAGGAGCCTAAGGTTTTGAAAATTTTGAATTGATGCATATTTGTTCAATTTGGTGTTTTATGTTAATTTTGGGAAATTTATGATGTTTAACTTGATTATGTTGGTGTTAATGTTATGGATTTTTGATTGATTTGAATTGAGATACCATGGTTGTGATTTATTAAACCAAAATGTGTAATTGGATGAATTTTTGAAACAAAATTCTGGGTTGGTTGAATATGAGATTTTGATTGGTAAATTTTGATGTTTGAATTGTGATATTTGGTATAAAGCATGGGTTTTTTGTTGTATTATATGATTTGGATGCTTGATTTGGTTGGGTTGAAGTTTGGTAGATCAATTGCATGTTTGGGTGATTTTGGTGCATGAGTTTCTGCAGATTTCTCGGCGTTGAGAGCTGGAAATCGACTCTGTCGCGAGCGCGACAGAGACCTAGGTTCCGAGCTCCAGTTGTGTCGGGCTTCTATCGCGAGATCGATAGAGCTCTCAGCTGTCAAGATAGTACTGGATAGTTCTTTGTCGCGAGCGCGACAGTGCTTTTGTTGGCCCTCTATCGCAAGCGCGATAGAGGCTGATCAGTATTTCTTTGTGCGAGTGCGAGGGCTGTCGCGAGCGCGGCACTTGACGATCTTTACCTCTTTCGCGAGCACGACTCCTCTGGTTTTCAAAACAAGTTTTCTTCTTCGGTTCCGATACTTGATTTCCTACCCTGTGATGTTATTATGCTTATACATGGATGATTTTATTTACCTTATGTAATTTATATGATGAATGATGCATGTCCTGCAAGAGTCAAATTAGTGGATAGTTAGGCATGCCTAATAGATTTCTGTAGTTGCAGCCCCTATATGTTTCGGGCCCTGATCAAGTCCCCGTTTGGATCCTCATGATCCTCAATGTGTTTAGATCTTGTTTAAGATCCCTCAATGTGAAATGTTTTTGAATGAGAAATAAAGATGTTGCTTTTCGACTGTACCCACGGGTACCCCAATATGTTCACTCGTTATCCACTATTCTGAGTTTGCAGGCGGTTTTGTTTGTTTATTATGTGATTATGAGATCATTATGACACATGTTCCGGTTATGAGTCTATTGAATGTAATTGATAATGCTTAAGCTGTGATTTCGATATATGTATTTATAAGCATGTGCCATTTGTATGTGTTCTGCTTTAATGACCATTATGAATGGCCATTCATATTATTGTGTGTTTCCCCACTAATCAATATCGCTTAGCACGGGTGTTTCATCTGTGCAGGTGTGGAAGGTTTGGAGTCTTTGAGAGTGCATCCATAGGTCAAGCCAACACATTAGGAGTGGAGCTTTTGGGAAGCTAATTATTTTTGTATTTGGTATATCTTTTGTAATCTTTTGGACTTTATGTGCATTTATCCTTTGTAATCCTTTGGCAATGTAATTATATATTTTGGAAATTCTGTAAAGATAATTTTTGTAATGTACATTTTGTAATATTTTGGTTTATCAATAAAAGAGATCTTTGAGAATTATGTTGTTTTAATTGCCTCCGCTATCTACTTATTTTATTTATGCATGTTATGTGAATTGTTTGGTGATACCCTTATCCATACGGGTGTTCACTCCCTTCTAAGGATGAACTCCCCTACGTATGGGTATGGGGTGTTACAACATTAATACCTATATATATATATATATATATATATATAACATAATTCCAATTACGCCAGTTTACCTTTTTAAAATGGTCACACTTACAAAAAATCAACAATTATTTAAATTTTAACAGAGCCATACAATAAAATTAGTATGATCACTGCACTAATGAGTAATAGGCTTATACCAAACTGAATTTACAACCTAAAGTTATAAGCAAGTGTCAGCACACTGCTTACAATGAAAAATCCCAAACACACATTCAACTCTTCATCTTAAGACTTCATCCATACTTAAATATTGTAACACCCCCTTACCCCCGAAGAGGGATAAGAGCATGCACACTACAGAACACGCAACTCAGGTCATGGGATATTACATGCATTCACATAACTAAATCAAATTCACTATTATAGACATTTGTTTCTTTATCTTTACATAATCACTTTAATTACATATATTTATCATTTTATTGCAAAATATCACAATGACATAGCTTTTACAACCTATAATAGACTCCTCTTCTAATCTTGTGTTGGCCTTACTCAAAACAGTCAGCCTTGGACCCGATTGCAACTCTTGTACCTACACGAACTGAAAACCTGTGCTGAGCAATGGCTCACTGGGAAACATATAAAGCAAGCTGACTTCTAAAAGAATTCTCAAAAGCATAATATAAAATATAAGAAAAATAAATAAATCTCATGGCAATCAAGTAATCAATCATATTCGCTTCATTTTCTTAATAAACATCACCACTAAACATAAGTGTTATAGTTAACATTGACATGCATTTCCATATTAATAATCTATTAATTCACAATCATCTCATAAGCATATACTTATAGTTCCCATAACACTTGGAATCCGTCTATAGCCTGAATCCTCATTAATGGTGGATAACAGGGAACACAAATACCAATATGGTATTAAACACTAGATACTGAATAAGTAGTAACAACCACTAAGACATTTACATTAGATACCAAAAAGGTATCTAAACACTAGACACCAATATGGTGTCATTACTAGCAGCTGCAAACACTATCGCATATAGGCATGCCTATTTATCGACGACTATGTACAATTCAGGAGTATGGTGGAGACTTTATTCACTAATTTACTATACATAACATACACTCATTTATTCCATTAAATCAATGCACACTCAATTATAATCACATATTAATTACACATGTCTATAAACATGCATCAAAACATGTTATATGCATATCACTGATATTTTCAGGTAATTCATGTATACTATAAGCATTTTATCATGATTCAATTATATATCATTGGAAATTTATGTCATCTTAATAACACACACATACAATGTTAATTTTCATGTACTCTATGTCACACATTCAATATTCAATTATTCTATCATGCACATTCTATAAATACTATCATTTAATAAAATACATTTGGCTCCATATAATCCATTTAGATGCATATATCTATATAATAATAACAACAACAACAACAACAACAACAACAACAACAACAACAACAACAACAACAACAATAATAATAATAATAATAATAATAATAATAATAATAATAATAATAATAATAATAATAATAATAATAATAATAATAATAATAATAATAATAATAATAATAATAATAATATTCATTTCCACTCATTTATAAGTTCTATAAGTTTCCACTAACTCATTTCACTTTAAATTATACATGCATGTCTTTACATAAGGAAGTGCACATCTCGGACAAAGGAAAAAAAAATCACAAAGAGGAATGGGGTTGTCATGAGTCAGCACCATTGTACCGACTCATAACAGAAGGTTTCTATGCTAAGTCAGTGTAGCAATAGAACACGAATGTGACAATCGGCATAGCTGTGCGGACTCGGTATTGAGTCTGCACTAGGGAAGACTCTGACCCTCACTTTCCACCAATAAATTGAGCTAGTAAATGGTATTTTTAGCCAAAATGATCTTCTAGACTTTTGTTTCTATATGTCTTAAATTTCTATTGGTAAAACTTTAGGTCATTTGGTGTTAAATCCTAGGAGTTATAGCTTTAGAATCACACACTACTTCCTTGAAACGCCAGAGTATAACCTGTTATGTTTTGGCAAATTTTGAGGCACTTAGAGCCAAAATTAACTCGTGTCAATTTCTATAAATTTTGTAGGAATGGAAGTAATATTTCAAATGACACTAAAATAATATCATTTGGAAGTCTCTAACTCAAATTAGGGCCTAAAACTTGAGAAGATGTTGAGTGTACCCTAACACAGTTTTTCACCCATGAAATATTTATGCCTAAATACTCAATTTCCATGCAAAATCTCATCATTTATACAACACATCAACTCAAACACATTCTATTTAACTCGTATCACACAGAAAATCTCAAATACACATGTGCAAGAATTTAGATGTTTTCAAACCTGTTTTGTGCTCAAAACTCCTTTCATATGCCTCCTTTGCTCTCACTACTTCCTTTCCTTTTGCTTAATCCAATTTCCTCAGTGATATACATCAAAATCCCACATTAGAACCATTTTCAATAACATAATTCTAGCCCCTAATCAATAGAAGGGAAGATGATGTAGGAAAAACATAAAACTTACCTTTAATGCTTATGAATCTTGCTTGATTCCTTTATACCCTTTGCATGCCAATTAACATAAGAAAATGAGGGAGAGGAAGAGAGAAAACTCCTAAAATTTCCAGCCCAAGCATCCATCTCTCTCTCTCTTTCTCAATTTATATGCACTTCATAATTCTAGAAATTAAAATGATGAATCCTCATTAATTGCTTTTAGATTTTTATGCAAATCTCCAATTTGCTCCTTCCTTTTTCACTTATTCCTACATTTACCTTTAAATTAACTTAAATTCATACATTAACACACATAATTTCTCCTTTGATACATTTAAGTCCATAGGTGTCAAATGACTACTTCAACCTTGGCTTTTCATTTAATACCGATTATGTCCTTCACTTTTCCACTTTAACCTTCCAATTACATGTTTTTGGCCACCGTCATGCCCTAAACACGTGCCAATCCATCTAGGGTGTATTTTGGGTCCTTATAAATATTGTCAAATCATGTATTAAGACTTAACTATCATAAAATTATATAGCAATCAAATCCTAACATGCAAATTTTATTAAAAAGAATTAGGGGAAAGTAATTTCGGTAGTCCCTTACTAATTTTTTCCAGCTCAATTATGTCATTTAGGTTCCCTTTACCGGTGGCCAGAGCCTCACCAGAGAGACACCGCCATCACTGAAAAGGAGCTCAAGGTATTGGGACTCTTTTATTGATTGTCACACACAAAAATAATGCATTGTTTGGTTGGAATCGCCATCAGAAGGTCACGGCTTCCACCTTTTGATCTGCTCATTACTGGCAAGTGAGGAGGACGGCACAACATCAATAGGATTGCTTGATCGCCAAGAGTCTGGTGGTGGTGTTCGTTCACCATCCACCACTAGGGTTGGCCGAAAAATGGAGGAATTTCTCCAGTTTCTCTCTCTCAAAGAAGGGGTAGAAATGGTGAAAACAATGGCTGAATGAAGGAGGAGGCAGGTCTCTGCATTGAGAGGACAGCGTTGGGTTGTCACTAGATGTAACACCCTATACCCCTCACGTAGCATGCCGAAAGAAATGGTAGGCAAGTGCTATGGTGAGTGGAGGGTGCTACCACACGAAAACACAACAGAAAACAGAATAATAAAATTTCTTAGAACTAGCGCACTAAAAACATACCCATCGCATGCTTATATCGCCAACAACTCTTACTTACACTAACATATTACAGCTCATCAAAACATTACATAAAGAAACTTAATTACATTTCGAAATTCAATAAATACTGCCTACTACAATTTAATGACTTGTTGGCCAAAACTACAGCGGACCACTCGAACTAAACTTCTATCTCCTTAACCTGCACGAAAAACACCCGTGCTAAGCAATAACGCTTAGTGGAGAGAGACAAAATAATAAATAGCCACTCATAGTGGTTGTTGATTCGAACACATGCATAAGCAACATATACATAAACATAAAATGTATAGCTAGAGAAACTATAAATTCACATTATCATTCTCATACAAAAGCATAAGCAATTCCATAACACACACATCTATCTCGTACACCATAACAGAAAATACTTTATTTCTTTTTAATTACAAATACCTTATACGTATTCATTATTTACTTAAATTACTTAATTAACATTATCGTTAGTTATTCTTCATAGGATACCAATATTCATTTTACTAGTCACAATATAAAATCTTAGAGATCCCATTATTACGAATATTTCCAAAAATCATGCTCACAACCGTATAGATACTTAAATCAAAATATTTCATTCGTTCTAACCATTATATTGATTGAAACCAAAATGACTCATTCCTTAGATTTGGTTCGAGCTTGAAATAAATATTCCAAGTTTCATACGTATCCATAAGGTTGGGAATCAGAACCACATAGTTCTACAGAAAACCTTTATACCCACATATTCCAGAATTAGTCTTAACTCATTTACTAAACCCAGGAATCTATATCATGCTTACCACTTTATTTTTCCTTACTCACTAATCGACATATAATTATCGTATTCATTGACTACCAACAAACAATGCACAAAAATTCCTTACCAATATGCTTATAGTAGTTATCTAGGCTAAGGTTCAGAAGGCAGATAACATATAACATACCTGTATTCTCATTTCAAACATATAAACGAATATATTCATAAAATTCATTTACTGAATAATTGACTATAGCAAATACACATATCACTTACTTCAATAATTCTCTACAAAGACTTCATATAAACAATCTACTCAACTTTTAAACAGATTAATAACATGCATTTTCCACATACAAATTCTTATGCAGTCAATATTCATTCATAAACGCTTAGTAGAATAAACATTATTTGCTGCATCTCTTTTCATTTAACTGACATTGAATTAGGATACAAAAACATATAGGTACCCGAAGGTACGACACAATCTCATATAAGAGTCCATAAAGGACCCATAAACACATAAGTGCATAAAGTACTAGCTAAAATGATATATAAGCCACAGAAGCAATATATATATCCACAAACACATCAAATGCTTGTTCTCATACTTTTATGCAAATCATCAAAGAACTTATCAATTATTCACATTCTTTTATTCTTTTAATTGCTTGCTAAGTCGAGGGGGTGGATAAACGAGTGAACAAAACACATTAGGGTACCCGAGGGTACAATCGAAAAGCAACATCTTTAATTTTCTCATTCAAAAATATTTTCACATTGGGGTATCTTAAACAAGATCCAAACACATTGAGGATCGTAAGGATCCAAACGGGGACCTGATTAGGGTCCAGAACCAAAAGGGTTGCAGCAACAGAACTCTATAGGCATGCCTATCTATCCACAACCGACTATGCAAGCTAAATACACATATGTTTCCACTAAATGCTTATAACATTCTTTTATTTTCACATAGACTCAGGCATTTATAAACTTGCATATCATTTACACTAATCAAACTTATCATATTCAAAAATAATCATGTATTCTTTGATGGGTTGAATCATTCATATAAACTTATTATTAGATATCATGCACTTATTTAAACTTAACAAATAAATTTATATTTCCTTACACATATACATTCATAAAATAATAATGGTAGATAACATTCTCATATTTTAATTATTACCATGCATAGGAACGTTTGAATAATTCATATTCAAAATCATATATATGCACAACACAATTGAGAAACCATGCAATTAGGAAATTTTAGCAAAAACATTTTAAGCCAAAGAGGACTGTCGCACTCGCGACAATGGCCAAGCTTGCCTCGTGGGAAGGGAGGCTGTCATGAGTCGTGCTCAATGTCACGACTCGTGACAGTCATCACAACTCGTGATGAAGCCAATATGGTGCCGAGTCGTGACGATTGTCACGACTCGGAGCAAATCCTTCACTGAAAGCTTGGTTGCTTGCGAGATGCTGGAATCACTAGGCTCTGTCACACTGGCGACAAGTGTAGCACTTGCGACAGAGTCGCATTTTCCAGGTCTCCAGCAATTCTGCAGAAATTCTCATGACCAAAAATCCACCAACATGCAATTGAGTCACTAAACTTCAACATAACTCAAGTCCCACATTCAATACACTTTATACCACATAAAAATGTTTTAAATCAATTATCACAATTAAAACATGCAATTAACACAATCAAAATCCATGAATACCCAAACCAGCATTTTTGCTCCAAAAACTCATTCACTTCACACTTTGGTTCAATAATTCACAATTAAGGCATCCCAACTCAAAATAATCAAAACACATAACATTTAGATGAACATAAACATCACTAATCACATGATTTTCCAGAAAATCAAACCAAATGTAAATAATCTCATTTTACACCCAAAATCATAAATTTCCCAATCCTCAACTCCTTTGCTCCTACAAGCTTCCTTAGCTGATCTTTCTTGCTCCCAAACCCATCCAAGGTCTTTCTCATCCAAAACCTCATCAATCACACACACACACACCAAACATTAATCTAGATTTTTGCTAATCAAAGGAATAAAGAAAATCAAAACTTAAAACTTACCTTTCCTTAACAAATTCTTCACTTAAATCTCTTGAAGTAACAAACTTCATCATCTAAATCTTGGGCTTTGATCTAAGGGAGAGAAAAATGGCTTTAAAACAAGAAGAAAAAGAAGAAGAGGAAGAAGGGAAAGAACGAGGAGAATGAGAGAGGGGAGGGCAGATTTTTGCCCTCTCTCTCCTTCTCTCTCTTCTTTTATACTTCCTCTAATCTCCTTGCCACATGTCACCTTGCCATAGGTCTAATCTAGATATTTATCACTACAAGAAATTATGCAAATAGCAACGAAAAATTAGCAACGGAATAATTTTCGTTGCTATTTTCGCAACAGAAATCAAATTCCATTGCTATTTAGCAACGAAAAATAAATTCCGTTGCTAAAACTGGTTGAAATTTTTTGATTTAGCAACGGAATGAAAAATGGTGAAATTCCATGGCTAAATAATGCGGGAAATTTTAGCGCCAAAAAATAGCAACAGAATGTCAATACCATTGCTAAATATGGCGCCAGCAGCTGGCAAACATTTTTTGGAACGAACTTTAGCAACGGAAATTAAATTCCATTGCTAATGTTGCAACGGCTAGCAACGGAAAATAAATTCCGTTGCTAATTTAGCAACGAAAATCCAATTCCGTTGTTAATTAAGAAACGGAAATTTATTCTTTAGCAACGGAATTTGATTTAGCAACAGAATTGAAATTCCGTTGCTAATTTAGCAATAAAATTGGAATTCCGTTGCTAATTTAGCAACGGAATTGGAATTCCATTGCTATTCTGACAATTGAATTATTTTAAGGTGCTAATTTAGCAATGGAAATTAAATTTCGTTGCTAAATAATGCACCTTAAAATAATTTAGTTGTCAGAATAGCAACGGATTCCGTTGCTAATTTTGCAACGAAATAAATTTTCGTTGCTAAATTAGCAACGAAATTGGATTTCCATTGCTACTTTAGCAACTGCATTCATTTTTGTTGCTATTTCGGTTGGTAATTTATAATTTGCCCTGAGTATAAATTATTCTTTTTCTTCAACCTGTCCCGTTTTCTTCTCTTCTCCCTCGTCACACAGCCACTCCTCTCTTTCTCTCTCTCTCTCTCTCTCTCGCATTCACTCCTCCGAACTTCCCCTTCACAGCTTGTTTCGAAGGTTAGATTTTAATTTTTTTGTTTAGCCATTTTTGTTTACTGAAGGTGATTTTGGTTTCTCATTCTTTTAGTTTCTTGTTCTTGTTGCTTTTGTCTCTGTGAAACCAAATGTTCTCACCATCTCTCTCTTTCCCATCAGCTCTCTCCTTCTTACTGATTAGACTAGGGCACTATGGAATTGGCAATTTTAGGTAAGTGAGAAATTGAAAAAACCCTTCTGTTAATTTGTTAATTGTTTTTCCAATTTCTAGTCAGTCCCCTATTTTAAGTTTGGGTTTGTGATGAAATTGTTGTTTCGGATTTTGTTTGCTTTTAATTTTTCTTTTGTTTTCTTTAATTAATTTGCTGTGGAACAATTATCAATTGACTCAATTAGCTAAATTAAAATAAAAATTTGGTGGAGTTATTTTTTATGCATCTATCCGAGTCGTGATTCTCTGTCCGAGTCGTGCTATTCTCTTGTTCTGTTTCTCTCTTCTTGCTTTGTTCTTCTGGTGACCGACTCGTGATTCTATATCCGAGTCGTGCTATTATCTTTTTCTCTTTCTCTCTTCTTGCTTTGTTCTTCTGGTGACCGACTCGTGATTTTATGTCCGAGTCATGCTATTCTCTTTTTCTCCTTCTCTCTTCTTGCTTTGTCCTTTTGTTGACCGACTCGTGATTCTATGTCCTTGTTGTGCTATTCTCTTTTTCTCTTTCTCTCTTTTTTCTTTTTTCTTCTGGTGACCAACTCGTGATTCTATGTCCGAGTTATGCTATATTTACCTAGTCGTGCTTTGATTCACGAATCGTGCATTTCTTTCTTTCGTACTGCACCTCTTCATGAGTCGTGCATTAAATAATAGACCAATTAAGCAGCTATCACTTTTATTTTTCTTAGTTTGTGAGTGTCTTACATTTTCGGCCATAATGTAACAACCCGATTTGGCCCTAGTAGAATTTTGGAATTTTTGTTCGGAAATTCAAGAGTTTGTGTGTATAAGAGAGTGTATTTGAGTAAGTGGCTTGTATGTGGGTTTTGTCGCGCCCGCGTGAAGCCTATTTGAGTTGGATTAATTGATGTATATCGGACACATGGCGATGTAAGAGTTTGACAAGTGGCATTGTAGGGGAGTGACAAGTGGCAAGAAATTATGAGATTAAATGAATTAAAAATGGAACATTACCATAGGATAAAAGATTTTTTTAACTTGGTTGAATTAAAAGGGGGATGAAAAGTCAAGAGGAGATATACATGTACTAATTAAAAGTTAATGACATTAAAGTGAGCAGTAAATTATGAGGGTGGATTATCTGCCCATTTTTCCCTTCTTCACATGGGTTTTCTTGCTTTGGCCTATTGTTCTTCTTTTCTTTCTCTTTTTCCTAGGGTTTATGCCATTTTCCTTGCTCTACCCTCTCTTTTGCACTTGGATTGGTTAAAGAGAGTGTAGTAGGACTTGATTGGATCTCTTCAGAAGGTAAGTTGGATTAGTTTTCCGATCTGACCTCCTTTTTCTTTCTATTTTTGATTTAAAGTGAGAAAAAGTTTAACTTAAGTGTTTTCTATGTGGTTTGTGGGAACTAGGAATAAGATATTGGATAAAGAAAAGGAAAAGGTTGGAGCTGAATAGAGCATAGAGTTCAAGCTTCCTAGAGGTAGGGATCGTGTGCGAATCTTAGTTTGATCATTTTAATTGCTTGTAATACTCTCATGGTATATGCATGTATATATGTTTGTGATTATGTATTAGATCATATTGCATGAGTTTTGGATGTGTTAGATGGATTTCATATAACTTTTGTGAGAAAAGTGTAGTTTTGGGGAAATTCTATTTAGTTTCATTAGACCTCTGAGTATTGTCTTTGTCATAAGTAGAGTTACAAAGCTTCAATTGGGTTGATTAAAATTGCACCTGAAAGCTAAGATCCGTAGCTAAATATGTCTAAAGGGTGCTGGAGCTAATTCTGGCTCTATGATCCTCGAAAATGTTAAAAACCGGAGTGTATCTGTTTGGGTTGGGTTACTGGAACAGTATAGATTTTTTAGCTCATATCTGGAGTTATAGGTGTTCCATTGATCTGAAATATGTCCCATATGAAATTTAACATCCTAGGGAACAATTGTTAAGAAGGATGTTTTTCCTAAAAATTACGTTTAGAGGTCATTTTAGACAATACAAGTTTGAGGTGACTGTTTGGGGAGAGATACGAGTCTGTCGTGATTGTGACAGAGATGGATTTCTCCAATTTGTTTTAGCATGAACAGGAGTCACACAAATGAACATGAGTGACACGCTTGAGCATGAGTCATGCTCAACTAGAGAGAAAAGAAAAGGGAGCACGAGATGTGCTCCAGGAGAGGAAGAAGAGGAGGGAGTGAGCACGAGTCGTGCTCAAGGAGCACAAGTCGTGCTCATGCTCTCTCCTTCTCTATTGTTTTTGTTTTGATTTATTTCTTCTGATCTGAGTTGATATATGTCTATGTGAGTTTTGTGTAACACCATTTGGTCCGTGTTTGGTTTAAAACTATCTTTTAAATCTCTTGCATGGTTAGTATTAGTTAAATGAACATGATTAATAAAAAAAAATTGTACATGAGATAAATGCCTCTGAATTTGATGAATGCATTTGAATTATCTTGATGAATTGATATCTGTATATAGTGTGTGTGAGTGGTTTATTGAGCCTGATTACCGTTATAGTGGATAGATAAGCATGCTTATAAAGGGTTAGAGTGCAGCTGCTAGAGTTGGCCTTAATTTTGCCCAGAGTTTTGAATACCTTGGGTATTCAGTAGAGTTTTGAGTTAATTCTCCATATGTAAGATACTGTAAATAGTATCCAGAGTTACCCTTATCCACCATGAAATGAATTCAGGCTTGTTAATATTGTATAGTAAACATGAAGAGCTTAAAGGTGTTGCTTTGAATAAATGTTATAGTATATGAGAGTAATGTTTTAAATACGTGACAGTTCATATACAAGTATATGGTTACATGAATGTGGACACATGATAATGTATATTTGAATAAATGATCTGTACAAGTGTGTGAAAGTTATATGCTTGAGTTGTAGTGTGAATGAATTGTTAAAAGAGTAGATGTTATATACATGTGAGCTCATAGTTTTTGATAAGTGAGCATGCAACCTATACACGTATAAGAGCTATATGCATGAGTTTATTTGATTTTGTTATATGAAATGTGTGATTTATAGGTGACTTCGTAAAGAAGTCCTTTGTGTTATTTTTATCCCCACTAAGCGTTATCGCTTAGCACGGATGTTTATTTCCGTGTAGGTACAGGTTCAGACCAGTGAGAGTGTGCATCTGTGGGTCAAGGCCACTAGGAGTTTTTGCTATATCTTTTTGTATAAGTTAGAGATAGAGTTGGTGATGTTTTGAGTAACATCATTATGTAATACAAGTAAAGGAATCGCATGTAAATGTATATGTAAAGTTAAATGAAAACAAGTTGTAAGATGAACATGTATATATGTAGTTAATATGAAATACATGTTGGGCCCTAGTGTAATATTATTTTATTTTATTTTATTATTCTTATATGGGTGTGTATAGTGTACAATGCTATAGTTTCCGTTAGTGTATGTATATGTACATGTACCCCGATATCCTTCCAGGGTATATGGGGGTGTTACACATAATGCTATTGCCTATTATAATATATTTTCAGAAAGCTCATTTTGAGTCGGTCGCATATTATGAGGGGCACAGCCCCTCGTAACAGCCCATTTCGGGCCTCAAAAACGACGTTTGGGCTTCCATTTTATCAATTGAAAGTTTAGTGACATTTTTGTACTTTTATTAAATGTACATTATTATTTTAATACATGTACAAAGATAGTGACACTTTTAGTTCAGTATTGTGCTACCTATAAATTTAGTGCTGATGTTTTATCAGTTCTTGTGTGTAGTTTTCTCATAGGAAGTGCATTCAAAAATGGTGCAACAGAAAGGGTGATATAATTTGTGAAATCTGCAACCAGGTAAGGATCATTTAGTCACCATTTTTATATAAGAAATGAATTGTACATTCAACGAGTGATGTGCACATTTTGATCAATGTGTTTATGCTAACAGACAGTGTATAGTGCTCCATGTATTTAATACTTCGAATGGAAATTAACATACCTCTCAGCAGCAACTAAAGAATGAGATGAGAAGCAAGGGCAACACCTCTCAGCAACTAGAACTACATAGTTTATATTCGTAATATTTAGGTATTGATACTGATTTTATGTTGTGTTTCTATTGGTTTTGATGGATTCTCACTTTACAGAAGAATATGTATTAAGAATTTTTATTGTCGTACATTTATACTATTGCAAGTAAATTGGATTATGAATTTGTATTATATTTATTTTATGACTAATAAAATTAAAATTTAATTAAAATCTTATGCCACCAATAAAATTGAATAATTTCTATGGCCAAAATTCGCAGTGGAATATATTTTTATGTTGCTAAATTTAGCAACATAGTTGCAATTTTCGTTGCTAATTTTAGCAATGGAATAGTAATACCGTTGCCAAATTTAGCAACGAAAACTACAATTCCGTTGCTAATTTAGGAATGAAAATTACAATTCCGTTGCTAGTTTAGCAACAAAAATTATAATTCCGTTGCTAAATTTAGCAATGAAATTGCAATTTTCGTTGCTAAATTAGCAACGAAAACTTTTCATTGCTAAAATTGACGAATTCACCAAAACTTTAGTTGGTTGAATTTAGCAACGGAATTCTTTTTTCGTTGCTAAATTTAGCAATGGAAAAAGAATTCCGTTGCTAAAAATTAGCAACTGCCAGTTTAGAAACCAAAAGTTCTGTTGCTAATTTCCATTGCTATTTTTGATTAGCAACAAAAAATGTCAAATTTCTGTTGCTATTTTCCGTTGCTAAATTGCAATTTTCTTGTAGTATATGTCAAATTTTACTTTCAATCCCTCAACTCTCATATTCTCATAAATTGACATTTATAACTTAATAATCCTTCACATTGGCCCACTTAATAAATTTTATTCTTTCAATCAAGTCATACTTCCATACTTCACAATTCTACAATTGGCCGCAGTTGCCGAAACATTTTACATTAATTCCAAACTTGTCCAATCGGCACACCAACACTACAACTTACATAATTTTGGTCACCATTAATCCTCGATATGCACAAATCTTTCTAGGGTACTTTTTAATTTGTTACACTAAAGATCACCGGTCTCCCTTACTCTGATTTCAGTTTCTTCTTGCCCTCCTCCGGTTTCCTAATTTTTTCTTTTAATTCATTATTCCTCTCTTTCTTTCTTTCTTTCACTTTTCTAGATAATTCTAGACTTAAGATATTTTTATTTATTATTTATTTATCTATATATGTACATATATTTATTTATTTATTTGTTTATCTACTCATTAATTTATTTTATTTATGACTTAACTATCTAATCAAAGTTGACATTTAACCTTTTTTGGGTCAAAAGTTGACCTTCAATAATTCTTTTTTAATATATGGAGTTATAATTCACAACACCAAAATTTTCGGGACGTTACACGATGCCCATTTCAATTTTTCCATATAGAATGGCACTCGCTGAACTTAAAGAGTTAAAAATCCAATTGCAAGAGTTATTTAATAAGGGTTTCATACAGCCTAGTGTATCTGTAGACACCGGGTCCTGAGTTAAGGGTAATATCTGTCCAAAAAAATGGCAATTTTGGCTCTCTAGGCAAACTTGATAATTTCTCCGAAAAATACTTAAAAAAAAAGAAAAAAAAAGTATGTAAAAATATATATGTAAAAATATTTTTAAGATTAGGTTAAATTAATTAATTATTATTATGAGATAATTAAAGTTGAAAAAGAAAATAAATATAGTGTTTAATTAGGTAAAATATGTGATAATTTAAGTAAGTTAAAATAAAACAAAAAAGAAAAAAAATATATATGGAGAAAATTAAGGAGGAAATTAAGGAGCCAAACCTACCCAAATTTGGGGGTATAAAAAGAAAAAGATGGAGCAAAAATGAGGGGGGCTCGACTAATGAGAGGTAGAAAAACAAGAAAGAGAAAAAGAATGAAAAGAGAGCAAGAAAATGGAGGTGGAGACAGAGAGTGCCGAGCCAAAGATAGAAGAAAAACAAAAGAAAAATAAAAAGAAAGAGCAAGGAACAGAACAAGAAAACTAAAGAAAAATGAAAGGAAAATAGAAAGAGGGAAGAAGAGAATAGGGGAAATAGAAGAGAGAAGAAGCAAAAGCCAATGGACCAAAAATGAAGGCCAATGGAAACGCAGAAACGGAAGGAAGCGGCATCGAAAAAGAGAGAAAGAGAGGGAAGAAGGTGGGGGCACCGCCGGCCACCTACGGCCTCAGACCGCCGCACGCGCCCCACCGGCAGACCGAGGAGACCTGAACTAACCGGGTGGTGGCCACCGATCATCCGCACTCGCCGGAGGGAAGAAGATCAGAAAGGAAGGAGCCGCGCCGTTCTAGGGCATTTTTCGGCCAATCCAGGCCTCCTTTCGGCGCGTGACCGACGGCAACGAGAATCCGGCGACCATACGAAACTTCCGGCGGCGGCGGTGTCTTCAACGGCAGCTCCGGCGAGTCCCTTATTTATTTATTTTTTATTTATTTTATATTATATTATTATTATTATTATTATTATTATTATTATTATTATTATTATTATTATTATTATTATTATGTTATGTTTATTTATTATCATCATCATCATCATTATTATTATTATTATTATTATTATTATTATTATTATATGTTTATTTATTTTATATTATTATTATTATTGTTATTATTTGTTTTAGTATTATTATTATTATTGTTATTATTATTATTATTATTATTATTATTATTATTATTATTTTATTGTTAGTATCATTTACTCTATGTCCATTTTATTATATTATTATTATCATTATTGTGTTTTATTATTATTATTATTATTATTATTATTATTATTATTATGGTGAGTATTATTTACTTTATGTTTATGTTTATTATATTATTATTATTATTATTATTATTATTGTTATTGTTATTATTATTATTATTATTATTTTATGTTGTTATTATTATTGTTACTATCATTATTGTTATTATCATCTTATTTATTTGATTATTTATATTTAATTGATTTAATTGATTGTTTATATTTAATTGATTATTTATATTTAATCAATTTAATTGATCATTTATATTTAATTGATTTAATTGGCTATTTATTTATCTTTGATTAATTTGATTGATTATTTATATTTAATTGATTTAATTGATTATTTATATTTAATTGATTTAATTGATCATTTATATTTAATTGATTTAATTGGTGAATTATATTTAATTAGCTTAATTGATTGTCATATTGTCCAGTTGATTGTGTGGTTGATTATTTGAATTGCTTAATTTATTCAATTAATTGCTTGTTTATATTATTTGATTAATTTACTAACATTTTATTTTATTCTTTTTTATCGCCTCAAAATCTATTTGCTTTCACCGTGAGTGATACTTCTGGGCGAGCCGGAGGGCTAAGAAGTCCAATACCTTCAGAACCTTGGTTTGCATGTTTAAATTTCACATTTCCTTTATTCGATTTAATTATTGTATTTGTGTATTGCACATTAAATTGATCATTTTTATGCACGCTTGAATAAAAATCACCGACAATATTTTTATTAACAAATTGGGATTTCACCTAATAAAATGGACCAATGTCTTATTTCGTTCCATAAAATCTCACCTTTGAAATGGATAACCAATTTCATAAAATGGGATCACTCATCCCGATTTTCTCAATAAATGCCCAAAAATGGTTCCCCAATTTTCTAAGTTAATAAAAGGAACTAATGTTCCTAAAATCCAATAAATGACCCGATTTATGTATGATATATTTTATTCTCTCTTTAAGGTGTTTATTTATTCATGTCGAGCCCTTGTAATTTAAGTTTTGGTGCAAATTTTATTCTTGTGACTTATTCATTTATTTAAACGCTTTATTTACTGCTTTCCAAATGTGGAGGATGTGCGCTTTAAATTTTATGCATGATCGCGTGAGAAGAGAGAGGGAATATCATTTTCATAAAAAATCATTTATAAAAATTTAACTTAAACCATTAATAAAAGTAAAGTTCCGAACACTTTCTCTGGTTTAAGACCATCGAGCTTAGAGACCTTTTCCAATTTCTCGTAAATTGGGTGGCGACTCCAAAATACCTCAAGGTGCCTAAAGGTATCGTGAGATGAGATGACCCTCCCAATGTTGTATTGGGTAGGAGGCGTCCAAAATATCTCGTAATGCCCAAGATAAAAAAAGACGCGAACCAATCCCTCGAGCCCTAAAAGCGGGTCTCGTTATGAGGGCCTTTGCTAGGTTCGGCGCGCGTCATAGTGACGACTCCACTGGGGATGATCGAAACTTTACTTCGAAAGTGAATTAAGTTAAAATTATAAATGAGTTGTTAAGAAACGAAAATTCCATTTCTTTTTAAAATTGCATTACATTATTTAGAGCCTTAGAAATATGTTAGTTGGTCCCCTATTTACCCCGGTGTATTCCTAAAACACGATCCTACTTTCACTCATTGTAGGGAAGTATTCGGGATAATCACTAGTGCAAGTCTTATGCTATTAATTGTATATCAAATGGAGACCCGATTGGTCGCTATACCCGCGACGAGCTAGACCCGTTGGCAGGGACCATGATTGGGTGGACCTAAAGTAACATTGCCACTGACCAAAGCTCATGTAATAACGAGTAGAAACTTTCACTAGGTGATATGCTCCATAATACGTTGCCTGTGAAGTGGGTTTTCATGTATTGAACAAATGCAAATAATTCTAGATATTCGCTCATTAAAGGTTTTTATGCCCTAAGGGGCCCGTTTCAGTTTATTTGGATTGTTTAAATACACGGTGGCAAAAAATTTATCTGCATGCGTTTTTGTAGTAATGAGAGTTTGTGCTCAGCACACTGCACGCGTCTGTTGGGTTCCTTGTTAACCCATGGATCAAGCCCGCCTATGAAAGAGACCGCACGACCTTCTGTGTGAGAGAAATACAGTTGGGAGGAGTTTTTTTTCTTGTATGTGTGTATTCATGCTCGCGCATTTTTTATGAATGACAATAGTAAATAAAGCATATGCATTTTGTTTCATGTACAATTATAGGACCTGTGCACTTTGTATGTAAAATTGCTCGTATAATAATTTGTGAGTATAAATATAACATGTATTTATCATGCATGTACATAGCGATGCTTGTCGCAACACATACATATTAACATTTATCATAACACCCATAATATTTGTCATGCACCATAATCATTACATCAAGCATGTAGCATGGAAAGTACACATGGACATACATAAAAAAAAATCAAATCAATTAATTATGTACATATATCTTAGTGTGTTCATATTGCATATGTACATAAGCATTATGTGCTACAGCATGTACATACCATTGTGTGTCATAACATACACATATTAGCATACATCATTAGGTCGGGCATTATACACATCATGCACGACAGACACCTTGCATCTTTCACATTATAGACCATATCATGCATTATCAAGCATGAGTTATGCCATGCACATATGAATCCTGCATCATGTATGTTAGTCATTGTATATACCAGTGCATGTCTTGTATATGCATGCCATGTAAATACACATACTTTGTAAACATCATTCGTTTCTTGCAACTACTTCCATCCCATGTTTTGTATCGCACACATATGCCGCTCACTGTACACAATCATTCTTATACTGTGTCCCATGTCATGTGCATTATTTGTATATATTTTGCACGTTTATTTATGCGAGTTTTGCCATTCCTCATGACTCATTAGTACACATTATCATGCCAGATTATCTTCATTTTACATCACACACATATCCCTATCATGTCTAAATCATGCCATGTGCACATACACCATGTATCATGAACATTCATTCTCATGTTGTGCCATATTTTGCACTTATACCTTCATTATATGTTGCTTGCATGAACACTGCAAATCTATGCATGCACATCATTTCTCATGCAGTATTTACACACTGTAGATACCGAGTCCTGAAGCAGCCCAGATTAGAGTTACCCAATGATGATAAGATGCCTCGTCACAGGCAAAAAGGTTGAAAGTGGTGATTTCATGTTTAAATTTGCATTTTAGAGTGAAAAGATATAAAATAATAAAAAATATTTTAAAAATTAGTTTTGAAAAATGGGGGCTTGAAAATACAATATTTTTAGTTAAATTAGAAAATAAAAAAATTTAAAAAAAAAATCGGAGCGTCGGCCGCGCGGCAGGCCTTCTGGCGCGAGTTCGCGAGGAGGTGCCCCATGCTCTGTCGCGAGCGTGACACTGTTGTGATCGCGACAGAGGCCCTTCCTGCTTGCCCTGTTTTTTAAATGTGCTTCTTTTGTTCCACTTTGCACGGTTTCTCACTATTGCATGAAATATGGTTGTACTTATGACTCATGATATTATTGTACTAGTGTCTTAGTTATGAGTTTATTTGATGTTAGAGTCTTGAGTTGAATCTTGTTTTGATTGTGTATTGTTGTGTGAGTGAATGAGTTGTCGAGCCTGAAGTGTCAAGGTACTGGATAATTAAGTATGCTTAAGAAGGGTTAGTGAGTGCAGCTGCCCGTGTCCGCCCCGTTTGGGCGAAGCGGTCGACCTCCGAGATGGTCATCTTCCGTGTAGTGATAAAATATTTTGAGACTCCAGTCTCCCGCGCTACCTTCGGGTATTAAAACTATTTTTGAGGCTTCAGTCTCCTGTGCTGTGTTCCCGTATCCTCCACCATTGAATTCAGGCTATTGTGTTAAGCGTCTAGTATGTGATTAGTGAAGTGTTCTAATTATTGCGTGCTTCTGATTATGATCAATGTTTCATGCTTTCTGTTTCAATTCTGATATACATATAGTGACTCTTGAGCTGTGTATATATTTCTGCCCTCTGATGTTTAGTGAATTCTGTATGAGAATGTTTTATATCTTGCATAGTGCTCTGTTGTGTTTTGTTCCTCCCCACTAAGCGTTATCACTTAGCACGGGTTTTTGTCCTGTGTAGGTGGCAGGTTTTTGGGAGTTTGCTCATGTCGCGCATCTGCAAGTTGGCCACATAGGAGTAGAGTCCTTATTTTTGTTATCTACTCCTGTAATTCTCTTTGTATATAATATTTTTGTATAGTGGCTTATGTAACTTTTTATAAAGGAATGATGTAATCTGTTGGGATTGTATTTAACTCTATATTTTAATTATATGAGATTTATGTTCTGCCTTTATTAATATTCTTAGTGAATGCTTCCGCTTAGTGCATGTATGTATGTATGTTGTGAGTGAGCGTCGGGCAGCGCGCCCGTCGACACCCTTCCAACGGGGGCGGCGGCGGGGGTGTTACAGTTTGTGGTATCAGAGCGCCGGTTTAGGCGGTTCTGGTTGTCTTTATTTGTTGTATGTCGAGTCGTTGCATGATAGTCAGTTTTGTGTCGTGGCCTAATGCAGACGTGTCTTGTCTTGTGTAGTGTCTAGATGGAGTCTGATCCAAGTGAGAACGTGGGTGAGACGGTTGGTAGTGCAAGTGTAGTGAGAGGTGAGCAACCTGCTCCGCAGCGTCAGCAAGAAGAGGTTCCTGGTGTGGGTTTTGGTCATGTGAATCCGGTCCTAGTGCAAGGTTTGCTTCAGTTAGTGGAAAGGTTAACTGCTCCTAAGGCCCCGACTAAGTTATTAAGAAAGAGAGGAGCAGAAGACTTTCATGGGACTGCTATGGATCAATCTGATGTGGCCGAGTTTTGGCTTAAGAGGGTAGGCCGGATTTTGCAAGAGATTAGATGTACTGCAGATCAGAGGGTGCTTTGTGCAATGTCGTTGCTTCAAGGGTCAGCGTATGATTGGTGGGAACTTGTGATGCGAAATCCTCAACGACTAGCCGAGTTGACATGGGAATTCTTCAAGCAAGAATTTGAGCAGAAGTATGTCACGAAGGCATACCAGGAAGCCAAGTGGAGAGAGTTCATCAGTCTGAAGCAGCGGGGTATGACTGTGAGTGACTATGATAAGGAATTCTGCCGGTTGAGTAAGTATGTGCCCGAGCCTTTGTTAACGGATGAGTTCAGATGTAGGCACTTCCAAGAGGGATTGCGTGAGGTGATCAGAGGTCCTTTGTCTGCGATGACGGTCTTGCAACCAGTGGGGTATTATCAGCTTGTGGCAGCGGCAATGAAGTTAGAGGAATCTGAGGTGATCAAGCAGAGAATAGAGAACAAGAGGAAAGCACCGGATGGTGGGATAGGAAGTGGTAAGAAGTCGAGAGGTGTTCCGAGTGGCCAAGGTGTGAAGAGTTCGGTTCCGGTACGTTCGGAAGTCGGGAGTGTAGCGCCACCTTCTAGTAAGGGAAGTGTGATCCCGGAGTGCGAGAATTGTCATAAGCGCCACTGGGGCGAGTGTAGAAGGGTCTCTGGAGCGTGCTTTAGATGTGGCAGCCAAGAGCATATGGTGGCAAATTGTCCGGATCGTAGAGAGCTTCAGGGTCAAACCGAGAGTAGAGCAAGTGGTCAGAGAGCGAGGGGGAATCAAAGTGGAAGAGCCAGTGGACGACCTTCTCAAGCGCCATCAGAGACAGTGCAAAAGCCACAAACCGAAGAAGTGTATGCGCGTCCATGAGTATACACCATGCTAGGAGAGGATGTAGCGGATCGAGCTGGACCTTCTGGTAAGTTGTGTTTCTAGCCTTTGCTAATTCGTTTTGAGTTTTGGGTTGTTGGATATAAGTGGTTATTGGGAAAATTTTGAGGACAAAATTTCTTTAAGGGGGAGTGATTGTAACAACCCAAAAAGGGCCTGATCGGAATCTGCGTGGTAAGTAAGGGACGTAAGGGTATTTTCGTAATTTGAGTAAGAGAAAATTTGGATAATAAGAAATTATTTGTTAAGGAATTAATTAACTAAGTAATAAGTTAAGTGAAGGAAATGTTATGGTGTGCTTGTAGTGTA
Organism: Excoecaria cochinchinensis; assembly: GCA_947683425.1. Classification (NCBI taxonomy): domain Eukaryota; kingdom Viridiplantae; phylum Streptophyta; class Magnoliopsida; order Malpighiales; family Euphorbiaceae; genus Excoecaria; species Excoecaria cochinchinensis. Next base: position 14,668,220 of record CANTUQ010000031.1, read on the forward strand.
TGGGAGTAGGATATAAGTGGACTTAGGGATTTTATTGTGTGGTTTTTATGCATAGTTCCTTGGATGATAAGTGGGTTATGAGAAATATTTTGGTGTGAGTGAAGTTTGGTGCATGGGAGATATTTGTGTGAGAGAAGTTTGTGTGTGTGTAGTGTATGGTGCCAAGAGTGGTTAAGTCAAGATAGTGGAAGGTTTGATTTGCTAGGATTGTGACAAGTGGCTTTGGGGTTGGTGAGCATTAAATGAAAAGTAAGAGAGAGGTGAGGAGGGAAGAGTTGGATGAAGCTTCTCGTAGAAGCTATTCCCTCTCCCCTTGTTTTTCATCTTTCCTTCCTCTCTCTCTCTTATTCCCATTTTTCTGCTCACATCTCCTTTTCTCTTGTGTTTTCTTTGAGCTTTGAGTGGGAATCTTGAGTGTTGAGCTGGGTTTTTAAAGGTAAGTGGTCTGGAGTTCTCTGGTTATTTTGGTTCTTCTCTTCTCCTTCTTTTTCTGATTTCGATTGTGGAATTTGGGTTTGATTTGAGTGAGTTTTGATTGGGTTTGTGCAAGAATCGGAAGCTAGAAGAAAGAGCAAGGGAAAAGAGAAAGCGGACTCGTGAGGGGCTCGGTTTGAAGCTGCAATTTCCAGGTTTGGGAGCTGCGTTTTTGAGTGTGTGTATGTGTTTGGGAGTTAATTTGATTGTGATTGGGAGCTGTGTTTGTGGATTATGTTTTTTCCCTAATTTCTCCTTGGATCAATTCTATTTTTGTGATTGCATGTCACTTGTAACCTTGAGTGTTTTGTTAGATGAATGCATGTTTAAATTAAGTAGTGATTTATAGTGAAATGTTAGTGATATAGTGAGGATAGTATGTGTTTTTGGAACTTGAGCATGTTATGTTAATGAATTTTGAGTTTGGTTGTGAGTAAATTCTTGATGAATTGATGTTTGATTATTGTGTAAAATGCGTTTATGTGGCTTGAGAATTATGCTGTGATGTGCTGGAGGCTTGAGGTAAGTGTTTGTGTATGTTTGTTTGCATGTATAAAGGATTGTGTGTGAAAGAGTAGGAAAAGTGCAGATTTTGGGCGAATCTGGGCTCTGTCGCGAGCGCGACAGAGTGCGGATTTGACCCCTTGTTCTTGAAGAGCACTCTGTGGCGATCGCGATGTTGTCGCGACCGCGACAGAGGGCTATGTAGCCGAGTCCTCCGCGCGAGCATACTGCCGAGCGTGCGAGCGAGGAGGAAGGAACTGGTCTTTGTCGCGACCGCGACAGAGCTCGGTTGCGCGAATCTGCCTTGTGGGCTTCGTCGCGAGCAGGCCTTCTGGCACGAGCTCGCGAGGAGGTGCCCCGTGCTCTGTCGCGAGCGCGACAAGGTCGCGATCATGACAGAGGCCCTTCCTGCTTGTCCTGTTTTCTGAATGTGCTTCTTTTGTTCCACTTTGCACGGTTTCTCACTATTGCATGAAATATGGTTGTACTTATGACTCGTGATATTATTGTACTAGTGTCTTAGTTATGACTTTATTTGATGTTAGAGTCTTGAGTTGAATCTTGTTTTGATTGTGTATTGTCGTGTGAGTGAATGAGTTGTCGAGCCTGAAGTGTCAAGGTACTGGATAATTAAGCATGCTTAAGAAGGGTTAGTGAGTGCAGCTACCCGTGTCCGCCCCGTTTGGGCGAAGCGGTCGACCTCCGAGATGGTCATCTTCCGTGTAGTGATAAAATGTTTTGAGACTCCAGTCTCCCGCGTTACCTTCGGGTATTAAAACTATTTTTGAGGCTTCGGTCTCCCGTGCCGTGTTCCCGTATCCTCCACCATTGAATTCAGGCTATTGTGTTAAGTGTCTAGTATGTGATTAGTGAAGTGTTCTAATTATTGCGTGCTTATAATTATGATCAATGTTTTATGCTTTTTGTTTCAGTTCTGATATACATATAGTGACTCTTGAGCTGTGTATATATTTCTGCCCTCTGATGTTTAGTGAATTCTGTATGATAATGTTTTATATCTTGCATAGTGCTCTGTTGTGTTTTGTTCCTCCCCACTATGCGTTATCGCTTAGCACGGGTTTTTGTCCCGTGTAGGTGGCAGGTTTTTGGGAGTTTGCTCATGTCGTGCATCTGCAAGTCGGCCACATAAGAGTAGAGTCCTTATTTTTGTTATCTACTCCTGTAATTCTCTTTGTATATAATATTTTTTTATAGTGGCTTATGTAACTTTTTGTAAAGGAATGATGTAATCTGTTGGGATTGTATTTAACTCTATATTTTGATTATATGAGATTTATGTTCTGCCTTTATTAATATTCTTAGTGAATGCTTTCACTTAGCGCACGTATGTATGTATGTTGTGAGTGAGCGTCGGGTAGCGCGCCAGCCGGCGCCCTTCCAACGGGGGCGGCGGCGGGGGTGTTACATAATCCCACCTAGGAAAGAGACTGCATGACCGCGTGTGTGGGAGCAATAAGGTTGGAGGGATCTATGTGCCTGCATGTGATTTGTGGGTGTTGCATATCACGATCATGCATTTCATTTCATTCATGCATCATTCTAACCCTTTTTATTTCTTGCCATTATAGATCTGCCTAGGTGGGCAAGAGGTCCCGGGGGACGGTTGATTCGGAATACTGTGCTTAAGCTGCCAGAAAGCGGAAGCCTTTTAAAGATTCCTTCAAAAGGCAGTAGAACTACTTCAGAAATGTCGAATTCACCAAAGGGGAATGATGCCACACGTGCAATGATTGCAGAACAAGTGGGACGCCTTTTTGAGGATTTTGAGAATCGCATGATGAATATGATGGCTGTTGTGGCCCAGCGGATGGCCTCGCAGAATCCACCATCTCCTCCGGTAAGAAGCAATGAGACGGAAGAGGTCAAAGTAAGTCCAACAAAAGAAAGCCACCCTCCACCAGTTCACATTAGAGCTACAACTTCAGGGGTTCAGAGAGGAAAGCAAGTTCTGGGTTTGGATGAGGATTCAGATGAAGATCGCGGAGAGCGCATGTCTCAGAGAGGAGCCCGAGGAGGTTATGAGTGAGGCCATGGTAGCTTCTCACTTCAAGGGAAAAGCGAAGAAAAAAGAAACAGTTCAAGGGGTGGACGAAGCACCTCCGTTCTACTCGACTGATGCAGGACCGTCGGCAAAAGCAAATCCGGTGAGGGAAGAGGAGGAAGCTGGTTTAGATTGTCTTTTCATTCTCGAACGTTTTGATGATGTAAATGACAGTTTTAATTTTATCAATGAAATGAATGATTTTGCTTACTTGTGTGATGTTTCTGACAATTTTGACATGCATAATCATGATCATATTCCATCTACATTTGATATTGATTCTACTGATGCAAATCCATTTAATCTTGGAACCTCGGAAAACCCGAAGGAAATTTTAATAGCATCAAATGTGACTCCTGAGGAAAGAGAAAAATTTAAGAGAATGTTAAAAAAATATATGAAAAAGTCTTTGCCTGGACCTACGAAGACATGCTAGGGATAGATCGAAACATCACAGAACATGCCATTCCGACATACCCAGACCATAAACCTATGAAACAAAAGCTAAGAAGGCTCAGACCAGAATGGGCAGATAAAGTAAAAGAGGAGATTCGGCAACAGATCGAAGCCAAGTTTCTGATTGAGGTGCAGTATCCCACGTGGTTAGCCAATGTTGTCCCTGTGGCCAAGAAGAATGGAAAGGTGAGAGTATGCATGGACTACCGAGATTTGAACAAAGCTTGTCCAAAGGTTGACTTCCCGCTACCCCATATTGATGTACTGATAGACAGTGCCGCCAATTGCGCGATGTATAGCTTTGGGGACGGTTATGCTGGTTACAATCAGATCCTCAACAAGATATTTGATCGGATCAAAACGGCTTTCATCACAGAGTGGGGAACATATGCTTACAGGGTGATGCCTTTTGGTTTAAAGAATGCAGGGGCTACCTACCAAAGGATGGCAACGAATATTTTAAGTGACTTGATCCATAAAGAAGTAGAGGTATACGTGGATGACATGATCATCAAGTCAGCCATCAGGGAGAGCCATTTTGAAGCATTGGAAAAGTTCTTCACCAGAATAGATGAATACAACCTGAGGTTGAATCCTAAGAAGTGTATTTTTGGGGTCACATCAGGAAAGCTGTTGGGATATGTAGTCAGCCAGAGAGGGATTGAGATTGATCCGGACAAAGTGAAAGCTATCAGAGAAATGCCAGCGCCTCAGAAGGAGAAAGATGTAAGGAGTTTCTTGGGCAAATTACAGTATGTCAATAGATTCATTGCCAAGTTAACTTCGATTTGTGAGCCGATCTTCAAGCTCCTTAAGAAGAATCAGCCTGTGATATGGAATGAAGATTGTCAAAAGGCCTTTGATACCATCAAAGAATACCTATTGAATCCACCCATATTAAGGCTGCCGCAGCCAAGCAAGCCTTCGATTCTGAATTTAGCTGTAGAAGATAGCTCTGTAGGTGCCATGATGGCTCAGGAGGATGAGTTCGGAGTGGAGTTCGCGATTTATTATCTCAGCAAAAAGTTCCTCGCCTATGAGATCAAATATGCAGGAGTAGAAAAGATCTGTCTCGCTATCATTTGGGCATCTAAAAAATTGAGGCATTACTTTTATTCTTATAAGGTTCAAGCGGTGACAAAGTAAAATCCCCTAAGGTATTTGCAGGAAGCGCCGTCATTGCTCGGGAAAACGGGATGATGGTCGTTGTTATTGCAAGAATTTGATGTAGAGTATATCACTCAGAAAACCATCAAGGGGCGTGTAGTGACTGAATTTCTGGCAGAGCACCCGATTCAAGGAGACTCATATGAGTTCAATTTCCCAGATGAGGACGTCGGGGCGATTGCGGTTCAGGGATGGCAGTTGTACTTTGATAGAGCCGTGAACAACAAGGGAGCAAGAGTAGGAATTATTCTGACAACCCCAAAAAATGAGAAACTCCCTCTGGCCAAGAAGTTGAGGTTTAAGGCTACCAATAACGAGGCTGAATATGAAGCATGCTTGTTTGGATTGGAAGCACTGTTAGCCTTGGGGGCAAAAAATGTTGAGGTGTTCGGGGACTCTGCCCTGGTAATTAATCAAATTCGAGGCAAATGGGCTGTTAAAGAAGAAAGACTGATGCCTTATGTCAAGCACTTGAATAATCTGAGCGATCAATTCGAAATGTGCGCGTTTCATTTCATTCCAAGGGACGAAAACCAGCTGGCTGACGCGCTCGCTACTTTGGTATCAATATGGGACAATCCGGAAGGAGTAATGATGAGGCCGATTTTGATTTCTAGCTCGGATAGACCTAGTTTTGAGGCATAACCAGTAAAAAAATAGATGTGGCAGACGGGAAGCCGTGGTATTACGATATCATGAACTATCTAGAAAATGCGACCTTTCCAGAGGAAGCCACAGAGAAAGACCAGAGATTGATTCGTAGGTTGTCTACTCAATTCATATCCATAAACGGAGTGTTGTACAAACAATAGGCTGATGGGATACAATTGAGATGTTTGGACGAAAAAGAGGCTAAGAAGATAATGGAAGAAACCCATGCCGGCGTTTGTGGAGCCCATATGAATGGCTTGATGCTAGCCAAGAAAATCATGAGGCAGGGATTTTACTGGCTCACTATGGACAATGATTGTTCGAAGTGTGTGAAGAATTGCCAGCAGTACGCAGATTTGAGACACTTGCCTGTGTCAGAATTACACAGTTTGACATCACCGTGGCCATTTGCTGCTTGGGGGATTGATATTATTGGGGAGATCCGACATACGGCCTCCAACGGACACAGGTACATTATAGTCGCAATTGACAACTTCACCAAGTGGGTAGAAGCAGAGTCTTTCAGAAAGGTAGATGCACGGGATATGGCAAAATTCATTGAGAGAAACTTGATCTGCAGATATGGCCTTCCGTATCACATGGTGTCCGATAACGGGGTCCAATTCATGGGAGAAACAAAGAAGTTGCTTCAGAAGTACGGTATCGAGCATCACAAATCATCTCCATATCACCCTCAGGCTAATGGTGCAGTCGAAGCTGCTAACAAGAATGTCAAAAAGATTCTGGCTAAGATGGTGCAGAGTTATAAAGATTGGGCGGAGAAATTGCCTTTCACGCTTTGGGGTTATAGGACGGCAGTCAGAACATCTACGGGAGCTACTCCGTATTCCTTGGTGTATGGGACGGAAGCGATCCTTCCAGGGGAAATAGAGCTTAAGTCGTTAAGGGTAGTTATAGAAGCTCAAATCCCGGAAGCTGAGTGGATACAACATCGGTTGTTGCATTTGAACATGCTGGACGAAGGTAGACTAAGAGCCTATTACCATAACCAGGTCTACTAGAAAAGACTTGCCAGGACGTTTGGGAGGAAGGTGAGGAAGCACCCACTAAAGGAGGGAGATTTGGTATTTAAACAAATGAGACCTGGTGCGCCAGACATCCGAGGGAAGTTCAGACCGACATGGGAAGGACCTTTTATCCTCAAGAAGTTATTGTCGAAAGGAGCAGAGATTTTGGCAGACAACGATGGCAATGAGTTCAAAGAGCCGGTCAATATTGACAGGCTGAAAAGGTTCCATGGCTAAGACCAAAATCAAAAGAAGAGAATAAATGCCCCGCGGGTCGAAAACCAAAAAAAGGTAGCCTTTCTAAAATCGGGTGCCTCGACAGGGTGAAAACCGAAAAACGGCATCCTGTGCAAAAATTAGAGGCATGAGAGAAAATGTCCAATCGATAAAACCCAAGAGGGCCGATTGGTAACAGGAGCCCGATGCTATTAATATTTGGTTTCATGGATTAATATGGTATACGCAGTTGAATTAGTAACAAATAGCGATCATGTATGTCAAAATTGCATGGACATGTACACAATTTTGTGAAAAATGTAGAATTATTATTTTCATTCTCATCATTTTCCAGTTCTGCTTTGAAAAGATACATATTGCTTGGAAACATACAGATTTAAGCTAAACTACATCCTACTGCTACTCTCGCCAGCCAAACGCTTGAGTTGTCGTGTTCTGTTATCAGACTCTGGACTAAATACCCACCTCTTATACTCACTGGTAGAAATCACAAAATGAGTCCCAAAAGAAGGCATGATAGTTTTCGCCAGCAGGCGGCCCCATAACTCTTAGTAGCGAGAAATAAAAGCAGTAGAAAGATTCCCTCCTTGGAAAGATAAAGGAACTTTCACCACATCTTGAGTTATCCCGAGCTGACGAGCACACCGAGCAGCAACATAAAAAGTAGCTCGACGAAGCCCGCATAGGGGAACGCATCCTGAAGGTCCGTCAATGACTGTGTGAGGTAAGGAAAGCCAGGCATGAGTGAAACTGATACCCTCATCTGCTGTTTCACTGAGTCTAGCAATGCCATCGTCAGGAGTGACAAATGAATATAATCGTTGACGTGGGAGAAAATGCCTTGGCGAGTATTGAGGGATGACTCGAGGAGGAGGTTCCGATAGCAAGTTCAGCTTCTCCTGCAGCCAAATCTAAAAAAAATAATAAATATAATAATAAAAAAATAGAATAAAAAAAGGGGAAAAAAAGCCGCTGGAGTAAGTTGGGTTTACTTCAGGCAAAAGTTAGGCACTGGGTTGTGTGAAAATCCGAAAGGACGCACCTCCCGTTAAGAAAAGCTAGTGTGAAAATCCATAAGGGACGCACTACCTTTTAAAATAATGACGTACCTGGAGTAATAAGGGGCTCCCAGTAGGTAAAGCAGCAGATCCAGAGCAGACGGAGTCCAAGCCCAGAATGGTCTCAGCTAAGATGAGGGGAAAAGGGTTCAGTCCACGATATAAACCATCTAAAACCTTGAACAGGCCAAGATCACCAACCAAATCCTCTGAGGTGACGGACAAGAATCTCATCATGCAGAATAAAAATACAATGCTTGCTCGATATGTGGGGATGTCAGAGAATCTGTCCAAAACCCCAATCAGCGGTTCCAAGGAGAATATAGAGTCTAGTGGGACTAGCCGAGCAGCTTCGGAGGGAGTTATGCCAAGAGAGAGGGCAACGTCCTGGGTTAGAATCAGACCGCAGCTAGGAATGCAAGGTAGAGCATTGGGAGGATACCGTGCTCCAGTGATGACAACGAATTCTTCAGGCAAGGGGCAGAGTTCCTGATAAGTAAATTTAAAGACATGAAAGTGAGGGTTCCAGAAATGAGCTGCAGATGAGAGGAGGTTGTGGTCCATTTTTACCCTGCGTAAGAATTTCAGCCCAGACAATGGGGCGAGAGCGCTATATTCCCAAGTGTGTATATCGTCCAGAACGTGATACATCCTTTGAAAAGAGGGAGGAGTCATTCTTGAAAGTTAAAAATTGGAAAAAACAAGCAAGAAATGATGAAGAAGTCGAAAAGCTCAAGAAAATGGTGGAATTTGAAGGAAAGCTCCACAGACGGCCTGCCCGTTCCTCATAACGAACGGCACGCCCGTCCCTCGGTGACATCTGGCAGAATGCATGCATCATCATTACATTTGTCACGAGCATTTATTGCGCATTTAATGCGGGAATCCGGAGCGACAGACTGGTAGCCCGTCGCTCGCTCCTGGAGATGCCTAGCCTATCGGTCACAAAAATTATATAAGGGGCTGTAACCGACGGGGCAGTGGTTTCTTTTCCTCTTCTCCTCTTCTTAACCGACGGTTTTTGCGGTTTTTTGGCGTTTTCTCTCTTATTTCTTCACTTTTTTGCATTTTTATTTGCATTTTTGTGATCCTCGTGTTGCCGTGCATCTACCGGGGTTTTTCTTTTTATCCAGTTTCCATTTTCTGCATACTACAGGTTAGTAGATAACTTATTTATTTATTTATTTCTACTTCTTTTAGTTTCTTCTTTTAGTTTTTATAAAAACAACAAATAAGTTATAATGCCTAAATGCTGCTTGTTCTTTAATTATTATTATTATTATTATTATTTTCATGTATATATACATTGCTTTAATAGTCATTTTTAATACGATTATTATCCAGTTTTGCATGAATGTTGGATTGCGTTGTTGACTAGATTAGGTGCACTCTTGACTAGATTAAGATTAGTTAAATTTGAATCTTTTTGGACAATACATGATGCTCAAATGAATTAGATTTGACTTGCGGTTAGTAAGCATATGCTTAAAATAGGATTTTTTGCATGATTAGCTCTAAAACATTTGAAGATAAATGTTTTTGCTCTTGTTAGGGCCTGAGGCCTATTCTCTTGTTTTTTTTGCACAGGAGGTTGGACACACCCTTGCCGGGGTGCTGCCCAAATTTTTTTTTTTATATAATCAATTTAATGTGACTTTATTTCGTTTTTTATGCCCGAAGGGACTTGAAATCTATCCCACGCTAATTTTCTCGCCTCCTTATTCAAGGGGCTGGGACATGTCCCTATCAGGGTACAATTTATTTTATAACTAATTACATTTATTTATTTATTTATTATTATCTACAGGATGCCTCCTCGTCGACGTATTCCGCAGGGTCAGCCTGAGCTGCAGGCTCCTGAGTGGATGAGCCCTGAGGCTCAAGAGAGATACAGAGCATTGGCTCAAGTGGAGTTCCGAGCCAGTCGCTTCATCTCTAGGCCGTTCCTGGAGGCCTTAGGGATGGTAGATGAGGTTGATGCATTGATAGCCAGCGCTGGATGGACGGAGTTTCTGTCGGATGCCTTCCCGACTTACCCTGAGGCAGTGCGACAGGTTTTGGCTATGCTGCATTATGGAGGATTCCAGAGATCAGACACAGAGCCCGGGGTGGTACAGTTTTGGTTCGACGGATATCACTTTAGCATCACCCGCCAGCGGTTCGTAGAGGCTATGGGCCTTCCATTAGGCGATGGGATGATAGTTCCCCAGCGAGCGATTCGACGTGACCATTGGGCTACCATAGCCCTACTGGGAGTGCTGTATGACCATGATACAGCGAAGAGTACTATGCTGATCTCACAGGCACTCTGATACCTACATAGGGTGTTATACAGCTCATACCTTGGACGAGCTGGTAACCCAGGGTCACTCAATGCCGCAGAGATATGGAGCCTATGGGCTATGGTGGCTGGTCAGCGCCTCAACGTTAGGCATGAGATACTGGCTAACATGATGAGGGTTTCTAGAGGGACTACCCCGGTGGTGATCATTGGAGGGGTCATCACCAGACTGCTACTGAGATTAGGAGTTGCTCCAGACAGGCTTAGGGATGTTTTGGATGAGAGTATATATGTAGACGCTCCGGCAGCTATTCAGATAGGCATGATATCGCCGCTGCAGGGACAGGCCGAGGCATATAGGCTTCGCACTATACATGAGACTAGGCACGCCTTTGGCCTCCCCTCTTTAGAGCCTGAGCAGGATCAGCCCGTGGATGATGTGTCTCCTCAGCACCAGTTTCAGTAGGGTCAGCCTCCTCAGCACCAGTTCCAGGAGGGTCAGCCTCCCCAGCACCAGCATCAGGAGGTCTTATCGCCGCGGCCACAGCCAGAGCAGGAGGAGCTTAGGACGCCCTCCGATTTTGAGATGGAGTTTACCATGGATGAGTTGTTAGTGACTCCTCCGGCGTCGAGGGCATAGACTCCCCCTCCATCTTTGAGAGTACAGCGGACTACTCCCTAATTTTCCGAGAGGTTTCATCCCTACGTCAGAGGAGACCTGGGGGGATCTACTTCTACCGCTCCCCCGCCAGAGCCGATGCCTGAGTTAGTTCCACCTCCAACAGCACCACAGCTGGACATATCAGAGATCATTACCTCGATGTTTGCGTCTTTTGAGCGTAGACAAGAGGAGAGGGATAGGGCCCTCCTTGCTCAGGTTGGAGAGCGGGATAGAGCTATGATGGAGAGGCTTGAGCAGCAGCAGGGTGTGATCCAGGAGTAGGCCAGGGTCATAGATCAGTTGAGGCAGGGGCATACAGGGCTACTTGAGCAGATGGTACAGCAGTAGGAGAGGCTGATGGGTCAGTTGAGACGGGAGGTGAGGACCTCTCAGGATGAGGCAGCCCAGGGGATAGATACGAAGCTCCAGATGATGCAGGAGTCGTTGGATACCCTCAGATCCACGGTACAGGGAGTAAATGGAGCCGTCCATCCTATGACCCAGTACATCAGGGAGTTTCGTCAGCAGACAGAGCAGAGGTTGGACCGTATGGGGACCACCTCTAGTGATCAGACTCATCAGCTGAGCAGAGCTTTCAAAGAGTTGGGAGAGGTTGTCAGAGATAGCCTACAGTTCATGACCACGTGTGCGCAGCCCTTCTTAGATGGGTATGCTCGAGTGCAGTTCCAGTCACAGGTCAGAGCTCAGGCATCTCAGCCGCTTGGACCGACAGGTCCTGCTAGTCAGCCATCCGCCTCAGAGGCCGGTCCTTCGGCACCTCCAGCGCAGCCCCAGGCAATCCATATATCAGATGATGAGGACCCAGAAGAAGAACCCTCAGACTATCCATCTCAGCCGCTTGGACCGACAGGTCCTGCTAGTCAGCCATCCGCCTCAGAGGCCGGTCCTTCGGCACCTCCAGCGCAGCCCCAGGCAATCCATATATCAGATGATGAGGACCCAGAAGAAGAACCCTCAGACTATCCACCTCTTTAGTTTTCAGGGAGCTTGACTGTCATCTCTCTTGTATTCATTTTTGTTATTATCATATTTGCATAAACATTGTACAAAAATTATTTTCCTGTAGTAGAGAAACACTTATTATCAGATTTATGTGTTATTTTTTCATATCTGTCATCTTTTACTTCATTTCTTGTTAAAGCCAAATGACTGCATAATGAAATCAAAAACAAAACAACAAAAGAATGAAAAATAAGAAAGTAATAGAAAGTAATAAATGACATCATAAAAACATTCACAAATTTGTTAAGCAAGTCAAATTGGCATATAAGTTAATCAAAGAGATTCTTTGCACACAGGAACACTGTTTAACGATAATTCAAGAACAGAAATCAACTACAATAAAGGATAAGCGAATCGGACGCTACAACCTTCAAGATCAGAAACAGGCCAGCCACCGTGCAGATCGAGATTAGGTTAGCAGGGCGCCAGCGATAGAACAGATCGCAACAGAGGATGAAGTTAGAGACACTTCAACTCACACCACCCAAGCCCAGATGAGTCTAGCGGGACAGACCAGCCACCGTGCAGACCGAGATGAGGTTAGCGGGGCGCCAGTGATAGAACAGATCGCAACAGAGGATAAAGTTAGAGGCACTTCACCTCACACCGCGCAAGCCCAGATGAGGCTAGCGGGACAGACTAGCCACCGTGCAGACCGAGATGAGGTTAGCGGGGCGCCAGCGATAGAACAGATCTCAACAGAGTATGGAGTTAGAGAAACTTCACCTCACACCGTGCATGCCAAGATGAGGCTAGCGGTACAGATCAACCACCGAGCAGATTGAAACGAGACCTGCCAGGTGAACACCCCGAAGGTAAGGATTGCTCCAGGTATGCTTTTCTTCCCTTCCTTCTCTGAATTTTGGCTCACCTAGGCACTCATGCACTAGCCTCCCCAAAATTGGGGGCAACTGTAAGCACTGTGTCCCGAGGCAGTCCAGATCAGAGATCACCCGATGAAGAAACCAATGCCTGGTTCCGAATAGATGGATGGAATTTGGGGATATCAGTCCTTTGAGTTCACGAGAATTAAATTTTTTTTTTTTTATTGGCGGTAGAGAGAAGCGGAAAATCGGGATAATTTTCACTTAATTTTTTGAGTTTTCTTCCACAGACGGTTAGACAGTCGATCGCCGGGGCATCCATCGGTCATAGCGGCAGCCCGTCTTACTCGTCATGAGGGACGGGCTGTCTGTGAGTGTACCGACGGCCACGTGTTCGAACTAGCGAACACGTGTCCGTTGGCATGTGCCCGTTGGTAGGTCAGGCGCCCGTCGGTTAAATCCTGTTTCCTGGTGGAAATAGGATTTAACCGACGCCCGTCGGTCGTGTTTTTCTATAAAAAAGAAAATTTTACACTTTTGAGAGGTTGGAAAAATTCTCATTTACCCATATATAGAAGAATCCGATTTTTACTCCAAAAAGGTTCAATAAATCTCTTTCTTTGGTTTTGTTTTCTTCTCGTGAAATGTGTGGGACCAAATCCAATTGAATTTTCATCCAAAAAGGTAAAATCTGAGGGTAAATATTCTGGACATGTGTTCTGTTTAATTTATTTAGTTATTTTTTCATATTTTTTTAACCTTGCTTGATTTTATTATTTATTATTCTCATAACTTTATCTTGATTTTTGGTTAATTTTGGACCCCTCTCTCACTAACATATTTATTATTTTGTGAAATGTCTTTTCCTTGTTTTTTCTTTGGCGAGTTGAACTTGAGACAACGGTCGCCGTTCACACCCTGTGAGAGTCCCTTTTGGTTTAATTCTGTAACTTTATTCTTTCATTTTGTTTATTTATTTGTTTATTCATAGTCTTCATTATGTATAGATTATTTTATCTCGCACAAATAAAAATAAACAAACGTCTTATAGTAATTAATTGGGATTTTTTTTTAACAAGGTCAAGGACCAATGTCCTATTTTTTTATCCAATGAATTCATCACTAAAAATTGTTTTCATAATAAATCAAAGTCAAGGACCAATGTCCTCATAATTAATTTCCCGGATTTATGTATGGTTTGTACTTCTAAAATGGGAGTTGTATTCCGCTCTTAGTATTATTGTATTTCATTTTAAATGTTATTCTTTATTCTATTTATTTATCGCTTTCAGCAATGGATAATTGCGCTTTAATTAAATTGCATCGTGTGGAGAGAGAGAGAATTAATAAATTCAAAACTTAATTGTAAAATTAATCAAGGTAGAAATAGATGAGAAGTCCCGAAACCATATCTGGTCTTTGGGCTCAACGAGGCGAGAGATCCATTCCAATGGGATCTCCAAGACACCTCTTGTGTCCCACCAAAGGACCTAATTAAAAATCCTAGGCTCCTAGGGAGAGAGGTTCATCCTCCAAGACCCCTTTGGCTTGCCCAAAATAGATACATGCACTGTCTTAGGCTCTCTGAGGCGAGAGGAACTTTCCCAATGTTTCATTGGGTGGCGACTCCATGACACCTCTTTGTTGCCCAAAATAGACGTACTTGCAATTCGTCGCATATTGTAAACGAAACTCACCTGCCCGATCGCCCTCAAGCGGGCGGTCAAGGGGCGCCCATGAGGTTCGGCGCGCGTCACACATATCCTTTGCATGTATATCACATGCACATCTTTCACATGCATTTGGTACACACATACATATGATTTTTTTCTGCATTTGTTTCATATGCATAGTTATCAATGTGCACATCACAACCACTAAATTCTTTACATAGTCTTTATGTACATAATGACTTTCCACCTATCTTGGCATATGATTCTTTACATCTATGTTGGTGAATGACTCTTTACCCCGTCACATGCATGAGCATTTGCATATATTTCGCATACTGTAAGCACCGTGTCCCGGAGCGGTCCGGATCAGAGGTTACCCTATGATGAAATCAATATCCTAGCCTGTATAAATGGTTTGGATTTGGGGGTTTTAGTCCCGCATTTCACGAGAAGCGAGTCTTTTTACCTTTCGTAGGCAGGGGGAGAAAACAGGGGATTTTCGAATCAAAAAGCCTTTTTTTCCTCCACAGACGGCCAGCCCGTATGTGAAGTCAGCCCGTCGCTTCGGGTCACCGACGGCTTATGGTATTTTTCGACGCCCGTCGAAAAGTCACCGCCCCTGTCAGAAAGCCGCCTGGTTTCCCAGAGCACGCAACCTTTCCGACGCCCGTCGGTGGATGTGGCAGGGCCATCGGACGAATCCTTGTGTCAGAAGGATTATTCCGACGCCCGCCTCTATACACCGACGCCCGTCGGTCGTGTCTAGCTTATAAAAGCTCCGGATTTTCAAGAGAAAAGGGGTTCCAAAAATTTTCAAGAGGGGAAACTCTGCCCAAATTTAAGCATATTTTCTCTCTCTTCCAGCAAACACATTTCATAAAGAAATCTTGTTCAAAAGAGGATCAAATCCATCAAAAGGGACTAAAAACTAATTAGTTTTCCTTTAGATTTTGATTCCAAAGACCATACTTTGAAGGTTTGAGAAGGAAGTGATCTGATTTCCTCTTTTCAATCCTTCATCTTGCTTTTCGTGGAACACGCGGGGCTCTAACCAACTCAAGAATTTCACCCAAAGCGATTATCTGAGGGTAAATATTCCGGATTCCTTCTCCATATCATTCCATATTTATTCTTTATTTGTTAATTCTTCCAATTTTGCCATTATTCTTCTTTATTCTAACCTTTTTATATATTTTTATGATAAAACTTCTTTTTTGGCTTTAAAAAGAGTTTTCTCCCTTCTGTTTTTTCTGAGACAGTGGTGACCGACGGGTCATCTCTTTCACCGATGCCCGTCGGTCACCTCACCTACAGACGCCCGCTTTTTGAGTGACAGATGGACATGTCGGTCATCTTGAATGACGCCCGTCGGTCACCTAAAAGAGGCCGTCGGCGGGTCTGTCTCTTCCCTTTTAAACGATTTTCTATTTTTTTTCAAGTCCCTTTGGATTCCCATATATTGATTGTATGTACATTGACATCTTTTAACTTTCTATGAGTGTATATTGATTCCCTTGGACTATCCCGAGCTGGAGCGGCTACCTACCGTATTCGGAGGATTTACGTCCGGTTTAGTTTCCTAATCCTTCTGATCATTTCCTTCATTTGTTATTCATTGATTATTCTGTGTATATGAATATACTCTTTTCATATCTCGTTAATGTATAAAAATGACTCAATGTTTTATATTCAATAAAATGAGGTTTACACAAAATCAAGGGTCCAATGCCCTATTTTTATCTAATAAAGATCATCACAAATGAAAATATCCACTTTTGATAATGGTGCATGCGAGGACCAAAGTCCTCAAAAATAAACAATGCCCCGATTCATGTATGTATCGCACATTTATAAAGGGAGTTATATTCCGCTCCTTGTATTATTGTAATTTATCGTCTTTTGATATTTACTTGCTCATTTATAGCTTTCCAAACATGAATAAATGCGCCTTTAATAAATTGCATCATGTGGAGAGAGAGCGAATCAATGATAATTAAAATTTGATCATAAAATAATCGAGGTAGAAATAGATGAGAAATCCCGGACCCAGCTCTGGTCTTTGGGCTCAAAGAGGCTAGAGGTTTACCCTCCAAGACACCTTTTTGTGCCACGAGACTTTAGCGCTAATCTTAGGCTCCTTAGGGCGAGAGGTTTACCTTCAAAGACCCCTCTGGCTGGCCCAAAATGGATACGAAGCGCAGTCTTAGGCTCTCCGAGGCGAGAGTAACTTTCCCAATGTTCTATTGGCTGGCGACTCCATGATACCTACTTGTTGCCCAACATAGACGCACTTGTGATTTATCGCAAGATGTCAACGGACCCACAAATGCCCCGATCGCCCACGTGCGGGCGGTCCCATGGGTGGCCTGCGGGGATCCGGCGCGCGTCACAGTGGCGACTCCACTGGGGACGTTTATGGTTCGAGATTTCGATTTGAAAATACCTCGCTTAACATTTATGATTAAAATTTAATTCATAAATTCGCTTTCTCTCAAATTTGCATTTGCATATCATTAGAGCCTTAGAATATGCTAGTTTGGTCCCTCTTTTAGCCCCGGTGCGTTCCTGAAGCACGACCTCATTTTCACTTAATTTGGGAAAGTGTTAAGGATAATCACCAGCCCAAGCCACGTACCTCAATGGTATATCAAAATGATGACCCGATCGGTTGCTACGCTCGTGATGGGCTAGACCTGTCGGCAGGGATCATGCTTGGGTAGCCTTAAAGAAATATATCCCTTGTCCAAAGCTCATGTAATGGCCGTAGCTATTTCCCACAAGTGAAATGAACCTTAATTCCATGCTTGCTGTATGGGTCCTCATGTATTGGGTGAGTCCAGATGTCTCGCTTGGTAACCTAGCCAAAGGCTATCATGCCCCGGTCGGGCCATGTCGAAATTTTTGGAACGTCTAAATACATGAGGATCATTATCCATTCGCTTGTACATTAGCATAGGAGTGTCATGCTGCCGATCTTTTGCCGCGCACCATGCGCGTCCATCTGGTCTCTCGTTGACCCCTGGGCTAATCCCACCTAGGAAAGAGACTGCACGGCCACGTGTGTGGGAGAAATAAGGGTGGAAGGACCTACTTGCTTGCTTGTGCTCTGTGAGTGTTGCATATCACGACCATGCAATATACCTGCATTTCATGCATCATGCCTAACGTCTTATCCCTGCAGCCATCATAGATCTGCCCAGGTGGACTAGATCATCAACCGGACGATTGATCCGAGTTCCTACTCCTAAGCTGGCAGATAGAGAGGGTCTACTAGAAATCCTATCAGAAATCAGTGGTACTGTATCTCAGATGGCAAACTCGCCTAGGGGGGAAGACGCCACCAGGGCCATGATCGCGGAAGAAGTGGGCCGGCGATTTGAGGAATTTGAGGGTAGGATGATGAATATGTTGACCGCCTTGGCACAGCAGAATGCTCCTCATAATCCTCCTCCTCCTCCTCCTTCTGTGAGATAGAATGAGCCAGAGGAAGAAAGGGTTGAAAGATGGGAAGAGCCTGTTAGGCTGCCGCCAGTAGAGTTAAGGTCGGTAGCCTCGGGAGAACAGAGAAGAAGGCCCGTGCTGAGAATTGATGATGATATCGAAGATGATAGGATGAGCCTTGCATCTGAGAGGGGGAAGGCACCTCAGGACGATGACTTCATTTTAAAGAAAATGGACGAGAGGTTCGAAGTTATGGCTCGTATGTTGAGCAGGGGTCAAGGGATGAACCCAGAGGATAAGGAATTGGATGGAGAGGACCCGATCCCTTATAACTTTAAAATGCCAGATGTGCCGAAATTTGATGAAACTTCTGATCCGACCGCTCATGTGAAACAGTATTCTCTGGTCATGAAGGGGACCACGTTGTCCAAGAAGCAGAAGGTAGAATACTTTTGTCTGAGCCTGACCGCCCATGCTATCGACTGGTATCATAGTCTTGACCGTCGCACTAAAGAAGATTGGGATCTGCTCACTGAGGAGTTTTGGAAGCAGTATGACTGCAATACCAGAATGGAGGTGACTCTAAAAGATCTTGAACTGCTCCAGCAGAAGGCCGGAGAATCTTTCCATGATTATCTCACCCGATGGCGGAACCGGATAATGGAGATGCGGAGAAAGCCTGACACCCAGGACCAGATTCGTTTATTCATCAAGAATGCAAGCCCGTACTTGAAAGATGGGTTGAAGATGAAGGGGTTGAAGGACTGGGAGTCTCTCAAAGATATAGCCATCGAGGCAGAGGGAGAGTTCTTGACTAGGAAGGCTAACAATGATAATTTTGCCAAAAGGGCTAACCCCAGTCAAGGAACCAGTAGGCCGGCGGGTCCCAGTAATAGCACCAGAAGAACAGGCGAGGTGTCTGCTACTGAGGTAACCACCCAGAGGAAGTTTTCGAACTTGGGGAGACCATTATCTTGGGTCTTGAGAAGATTAATGAAGGAGGGAAAATTGCAGCCCTTAGCTCCTAGACCTGCTTTGACGCTGGGAAAGCCTGGGCACAAAGACAATGAATTCTGTGCATTTCACCAGCACTCAGGCCATATCACAGACAAGTGCAAGGCGCTATGGCACTCTATCCAAGACTTGATTGATAGCAAGCAGATTTCTGACCCTGTAAAGAGGGAAACTGAGAAGAAGCCCGGTTATAATGCCGTACCACCGCCCGTGTTTATGATCAGATCTAGCTTGCCAAAATGGTATGTGCTACAAGATCTATATGGGAGCGAAAATTCTGCTGCTAATTGTTCCGAGGATAGAGAGAAGAGAGCAGTCGTGGCAACCCTTGATTGCTGGTCTAGCAGTGACAGCGATGGAGAAGCTGAGGAGGAAGGAGAGATGAACCTTGACTTGTGGGGGTCTGATGAAGATCAAGGAGAAATAGGGGCTATAACGAGAAGCGGAAGAGTGGTCCCCGAGGTTACAAGGCTGCCTGAGCCAGTGCAGATGCCAACAGAGAAAGAGCCAGAGGAGAGTCAGATTGTCAAGCAAATGAAGAAAACTGCGGCTCAAATATCCATCTGGGATCTTTTGAGATAGTCCCCCTCTCATAGGCAGAAGGTAGTAGAGGCTTTGGTTGAGGCCACGGTCGCCACCACGATTTCCCCATCAGAGCTTTTGGGTTTAGTTAAGGGAGGATCCGAGGAGAGATTGGTCTTTTCTGATGCCGACCTACCGGTCGAAGACCGTAATCATAACAGACCCCTGTACATCAAAGCGCAGATTAACAACAAGCACACTGCTTGCGTTATGGTAGATGATGGGTCTTCTATCAATGTGTGCCCCCTGATAGCTCTGCAGGCTTTTGGTTTAAACGAAGATATGCTCAGTGGATCAGATCTGACTATCACAGCCTACGATAATTCGAGGAGGCAAGCCTCGGGAACCTTTAAGACCTTGGTCAAGACAGGACCCATTGAAGTGGAGGTAGAATTTGTAGTTTTGCCCATCCCTGCTAACTTCTCAGCTCTACTTGGAAGACCCTGGTTTCACAAACTAGGAGGAGTGCCATCCACGCTGCACCAAATGATAAAGTTCCCACATGAAGGGGAGGTGGTGACTATCAAGGCAGCTAGGGAGAACCAGGTCTCAGCGCTTGAAATAGCTAATCAGCCATTTAGTGGCTTCCATGTGTCCATGATAAGAGAGGAGCACGGGTCAGTGGATAACCCAGCTGTGATTAATATGTTGAAGAAGATGCATTATGTCCTCGGGGCTAGTTTGGGCAGAAACTCTTAGGGGTTGCAAACAGCGATCACCACTCGAGGTCAGAAGAACCGAAAAGGTCTAGGGTACAGAGGCAGCTTCGGCAAGAAGAAGGCGGCAGACAAGATCCCTCACATTTCAGAAAGCTTTGTGCCCGCATCCTCAGTTTGCGCATACACTGGCGAAGATGAACCGCAGTGGGTGAAGGGGAGAATTGTCCCTGGGTTCGAGATCTTTAATGATGTATTTGACTGGAGAGTCGGGTTTGTCAAGACTGCTGAAGACTTCTGGGATGAGGAGATCATGACTTAGGGTATCACTTGGGACAGATGCGAGCCAGAAGAGGTCGTTACCGAGAAAATGATAGCTGCCAGGCTCAAAGGGAAAGAGAA
The DNA here is from genome assembly GCA_947683425.1 of Excoecaria cochinchinensis. Lineage (NCBI taxonomy): Eukaryota > Viridiplantae > Streptophyta > Magnoliopsida > Malpighiales > Euphorbiaceae > Excoecaria > Excoecaria cochinchinensis. Next base: position 14,688,414 of record CANTUQ010000031.1, read on the forward strand.
GATAGCAGAAATAGAGCCGAAAATGAGAGGTTTGAAGATTTCCTCCGACATGCCTGAGGGGCCTCTGCTGAATCAAGAAGCCAGTGATCAAGCCGCAACAACATCAACCTCGGGAGTAGCAGAAGAAGACTCTAGTTTAGACTGTCTTTTTATTCGAGAACTCTTTTATGATGTAAATGACAATTATAATATTATTAATAAGGCAAACAATTTCTCTTATTTGTGCGATGTTTCTAATGATCTCAACATGCATGAACATGATCATATTCCATCAATTTTTGACTTTGATTCCACTGATACAATGCCTTTTAATCTTGGAACCTCGGAGAATCCGAGAGAAATTCTAATAGCATCAAACATAACTCCTGAAGAGAGAAAAAATTTTGAGAGAATAGTAAGAAAACATGAAAAAGTCTTTGCCTGGACCTATGAGGACATGCCAGGAATTGACCGGGATGTGGCAGAACATGCTATCCCGACTTATCCGGATTACAAGCTTGTGAAGCTGAAGTTGAGAAGGCTCAGGCCAGAATGGGCAGACAAGGTTAAGGAGGAAATCCGACAGCAGATTGAAGCCAAGTTCCTTGTTGAAGTGAAGTATCCTACATGGCTAGCAAATGTGGTCCCTGTAGCGAAGAAGAACGGAAAGGTCAGGGTGTGTGTGGATTATCGAGATCTGAATAAGGCCTGCCCTAAAGATGATTTTCCACTACCCCATATTGATGTATTGATAGACAGTGCCGCCAATTGCGCGATGTACAGCTTTGGAGATGGTTATGTGGGCTACAACCAGATCTTGAATAAAATAGCCGACCGAGTTAAGACCGCTTTCATCACGGAGTGGGGGACCTACGCCTACCGAGTCATGCCTTTCGGCCTGAAGAATGCAGGGGCCACATACCAGAGGATGGCGACCAAAATCCTAAGTGACCTGATCCACAAAGAAGTGGAAGTGTATGTCGACAACATGATGGTCAAGTCAGCCACCCGAGAGGGACACTTTGAAGCTCTAGAGAAGTTCTTCACCAGGATTGACAAGTATAATCTGCGACTTAACCCCAAGAAGTGCATTTTCGGGGTGACTTCAGGAAAACTATTGGGCCATGTCATCAGCTAGAGGGGAATAGAAATTGACCCGGACAAGGTGAAGGACATCAGAGAGATGCCTGTGCCGCAAAAGGAGAAGAATGTAAGGAGTTTCCTGGGCAAGCTGCAGTATGTCAGCCGATTTATTGCCAAGCTCACTTCAATATGCGAGCCTGTTTTTAAGCTGCTTAGAAAGAATCAACCTGTGGTCTGGAATGAAGACTGCTAGAAAGCCTTTGATAGCATCCGAGAATACCTATTGAATCCGCCAGTGCTAAGGCCGCCGCAACCAATCAAACCGCTTATCCTATATCTGGCAGTAGAAGGCAGTTCAGTGGGCACCATGATGGCTCAAGAAGATGAATTTGGGGTGGAATTTGCAATTTATTACCTCAGCAAGAAGTTCCTGGCTTATGAAATAAAATATGCTGAAGTAGAAAAGATTTGCCTTGCAGTGATTTGGGCGTCAAAGAAGCTAAGACATTACTTCCACTCATACAAAGTTCAGGCAGTGGCCAAGCAGAATCCATTAAGATATTTGCAGGACGCGCCGTCTTTGCTTGGTAAGATGGGGAGGTGGCTGCTCTTGCTACAGGAGTTCGATGTGCAATACATCACTCACAAAACTATTAAGGGGCGGGTCGTAGCAGAATTTCTTGCCGAGCATCCTATTCAAGGAGACACTCCTGAGTTTACCTTTCCTGATGAGAGCATAGTCGCAATTTCTGTCCAAGGATGGCAATTACACTTCGACGGGGCAGTGAATAATAGAGGGGCCGGGGTCGGAATCATCTGAACAACCCCAGACGATGAGAAACTCCCCCTAGCAAAGAAGCTGAAATACAAAGCAACCAACAATGAAGCCGAATATTAAGCATGCACCTTCGGATTGGAAGCTTTAGCGGCGTTGGGGGCAAAGAATATAGAAGTCTTCAGTGAGTCATCATTGGTGATTAATCAGATCCGAGGTGAGTGGGCTGTAAAAGAAGAACGATTGGTCCCCTACGTTGAATATTTGAAAGAGGTATGTGGGCAGTTTGAGACTTGCACTTTCCACTTTGTGCCAAGAGATGAAAACCGTCTGGCTGATGCGTTGGCGACCTTAGTGTCAATGTGGGATAACCCCGAAGGAGTGGCTATGAAGCCAGTGCTAATTTCGAGTTCTGATAAGCCCAGTTTTGAAACCGAGCCTGTAATGGAAGTAGAAGTGGCGGATGGAAAACCATGGTACTTCGACATCATGAATTACTTGGAAAACAGTAAATTTCTAGAGGAAGCTACTGAGAAAGACTAGAGGATAATCCGGAAGCTATCTACTCAGTTCATATCTTTAGATGGGGTGTTGTACAAAAGACAGTCAGACGGGATTCAGCTCAGGTGCTTGAACAAAAAAGAAGCCCGCAAAGTGATGGAGAAAACCCATACAGGTGTCTGTGGGGCCCACATGAATGGTTTGACCTTAGCCAAGAAGATCATGAGACAAGGTTTCTATTGGCTTACAATAGACAATGACTGCTCAAAATATGTTAAGCAATGCCAGTTGTGCCAACAATATGCAGACTTGAGACACCTGCCAGTATCAGAATTACATAACCTGACATCACCTTTGCCTTTCGCTGCTTGGGGGATACATATCATTGGAGAGATTTGCCCTACGGCGTCCAATGGGCACAGATACATCATAGTCGCAATTGACTATTTCACCAAATGGGTAGAGGCGGAATCCTTCAAGAAGATTGATGCAAGGGATATGGCCAAGTTCATAAAGAGAAATTTGATCTGCAGATATGGCCTCCCTCATCACATAGTGTCTGATAATGGAGTACAGTTCATGGGAGAAACCAGGAAGCTCCTCGAGAAGTATGGTGTCGAGCATCATAAATCCTCTCCCTACCGACCACAAGCGAATGGAGCAGTAGAAGCCGATAATAAGAATATGAAGAAAATCCTGTCCAAGATGGTCCAAACCTACAAAGACTGGGCTGAGAAGTTACCTTTCGCCCTGTGGGGATATAGAACAACGGTAAGGACGTCTATAGGCGCTACATCGTTTTCCCTGGTATACGGAACGGAAGCATTATTACCAGTTGAGATAGAGCTCAATCACTGCGGGTGGTCATGGAAGCCCAAATCCCAGAGGCCGAATGGGCGCAACAGAGGCTACAACACTTGAATTTACTGGATGAGAGTAGGCTGAAAGCTTATTATCATAATCAGATTTACTAGAAGAGATTGGCAAGAACTTTCGGAAAGAAGGTGAGAAAGCATCCACTGAAAGAAGGGGACTTGGTGTTCAAGCAGATGAGGCCAGGTATACCAGATATTAGAGGGAAATTCAGACCGACCTGGGAAGGGCCGTATATCCTTAAGAAGCTGCTTTCCAAAGGAGCTGCAATCTTATCGGATAGTGATGGGAACGAATTCAAAGAGCCGATCAATGTCGACAGACTCAAAAGGTTCCACGGCTAAAGACCAAAATAAAAAGAAGAGAATAAAACGCCCTGCAAGTCGAAAATCGAAAAAAGGCGGCTGTGCTAAAATTGGGCGCCTCGACAGGGTGAAAATCGAAAAAAGGCATCCTGTGCAAAAATTAGAGGCATGAGAGAAAATGTTCGATCGTGAAAACCCGAGAGGGCCGATTGGTAACAGGAGTTGATGCTGTTAAAATTTGGTTCTTTGTATTAACAGCGCGTAAGCAGCTGAGTAAATGCCAAAACTGATCATGTATGCTGAAATTATATGAAAATGTACACAAATTTGTGAAATAGAATGAATATTATTCTTTTCATTTTTGTCATTTCCTAGTTCTGCATTAAAAAGAAATGTAGCCCCAAAAGAAATACATATGTAAGCTAAGCTAAGTCCTGCTGCTGCTCTCGCCGACCAGATGCTTGAGCCCTCGAGTCCTGTTATCAGATGCTAGACTAAGAATCCACTTCTTGTACTCGTTAGTCGAAGACATGGAATGATTGCCGAACCTCGGGATAACAGTCTTCACTGGTAGTCTGCCCCACAGCTCATGATACCGAGTGGCAAATGAAGCCGAGAGAGCTCCTCCTCGAAAGGACAAGGGAACCCTCACTACATCCTGGGTCGTCCCGAGCTGGCGTGTACATCGAGAGGTGATGTAGAAGGTGGCCTGACGGAGGCCGCAGAGGGGAACACACCCCGATGGCCCATCGGTGACCACATGAGACAGTGGGAGCCAGGCAGACGTAAAACTGATGTCGTCATCTGACAGCTCGCCAAATCTGGTAATGCCTTCACCAGTAGTGGCACACCCTTGCAGTCGTCGACGCGGCAGAAAGTGGCTCGGCGAGTATTGTGGAGTAACTCGGGGGGGTGGCTCAGACAGCATCCTCAGTTTCTCTTGCAGCCAGATCTAAAAAAAATAATAAAAAAATAAAAAAAGAGAAAAAGAAAGAAGAGAAGAAAAAGAAAAAAAAAAGCCGTTGGAGTAAGTAGGATTTACTTCAGGCAAAAATAAGGCACTGGGTTGTGTGAAAATCCGAAAGGACGCACCTCCCGATAAGAAAAGCTAGTGTGAAAATCCATAAGGGACGCACTACCTTTAAAATAATGACGTACCTGGAGTAATAAGGGGCTACCAGTAAAGGTTGTAGTGGATCCAGAGCTCACAGCGTCCAAGCCCAGAATGGTCTTAGCCAGGATGAGCGGTAAGGGTGATAATCCCAGATGAAAGTCGCCCAAGACTCCGAACAGGCGAGAGTCACCTGTCGAACCCCCTGGAACAACAGTGAGGAAGTTCACCATGCAAAACAAGAATATGACGCTTACCCGGTAGGTGGGGATGTCGGTAAACTGATCCAGGTCCTCGATCAATAGTCCCAGAGCGAAGGAAGGGCCCGGGTGAATCAGCCGGACGGCCTCAGAAGAAGGTATGCCGAGGGCCATGGCTATGTCCCGGATCTATAATAGACCGCAGCGGGGGACGCAAGGCAGAGCACTAGGAGGGAACCAGGCTCCCAGGATGGTAGCTAACTCTTCAGGCAAAGGGTACGGTTCCTGGTAGGTGAAGCAGAAGACGTGAAACCGGGGGTTCCAGAAATGGGTCGCCGCCAGAAGGAGGTTTTGGTTGACTTTGACCCGACACAGGTATTTCAGCCCGGACAGAGAGGAAAGGGCGCCTTCTTCCCAAGTGTGTTTGTCATCTAAAATACGGTGCATCCTTTGGGCTAGAGAAGAAGACATGTTGAGAAAGATGAAAGGCTCAAAATGTTGGAAAATGAAGAGACACAAGAAGGGCAAAAATTTTGAAAATTTATAGGGAAGCGTCACTGACGGCCTACTCGCCCCTACACAGCGACGGCCTGCCCGCCTCTCCAGAGAGACGGCCTGCCCGTCGGTATAGATCCACCTGGCAGACGTCAGCATTGCATTCATCACGCGCATTAACTTGCACTTATCGCGCGACAGACGGCCAGCCCGTCGGTCGTTCCTACAGATGCCCAGCCCGTCGGTCACGAAATTCTATATAAGGGCGAGTGACAGACGGTGCAAACGCTGTTGTCCCTTTCATTTCCTCTCCCAAACCGTTTTTTTTTGCGTTTTTTAGCGGTTTTTCAAGCATTTCCTCTCATTTTTTTGCGATTTCTTCATATTTTCGCATTCTCTACTCACCGGGTGCTTGGATATTTATATTTCTTCAGTTTCTACACTTCTCGCGACTACAAGTAAGTAAATAACTACTTTTTTCTTGAATTTTATTCAATTTATTTCTTCATTTCTTCTTCTTTCAACTTTAGAAATGATTAGGAAGTTCTAGATGCCTTAGGAATTTAGGGGGAATGCTGCCCATTTTCCTTTTTTATTTTCTTCTTCTTTGCAATTAAATCCGAACCTTTGCATGATCACATAGAAATAGAATTTTTTGGTAACTTTGGTGCTTTAGAAACAGGCATCTCTTAGCGCACTATTCTGTGCATATATTGCTCGTGAGGCCTGAGGCCGTTGTGTTGTATTGTTGGGGACACACTCTTGCCGGGGTGCATCCCATTTACATGCGTATATTATTGTTGAGGCCTGAGGCCTATTTTGTTGCCTTTTCATGCAGGAGGTCGGGCATACCCCTGCCGGGGTGCTGCCCAAATTTTTATTATTTATTCTAGAATTGAATATTTTCATGTATAATGCATGCTTTGGGGCCTATAAAGTCCACTTTCTTTATTTGCTTCGAATTATTTACACGCTAATTGCATGTGGTTTTGCTGTGACATACGCAAGGCATGTGGGCAGCCATTGCCCTTTTCACTTATTATTAGCTTTCTATTTAGATTTCGGGCCGCCATTGCCCTGGTGAGGCCCAAGTGGGCCGTCCCCTTGAGAATGAGTCTAATAATACTTGTTTTATCAAATTTTCGCTATCTGATCTTTTCGTCTTTGCAGGATGCCTCCCAGATGTAGAGTACTGCAGGCCCAGCCCGAGATCGTAGTTCCGGATTGGATGGATGCTGAGTCAGCTCAGAGGTATAGAGCATTGGCTCAGGTAGAGCTTCGGGCCAGCCATTTCGTGTCCCGGCCCTTCCTAGAGGCCTTAGGGATGGCCCCAGAGTTCGATCTGCTTGTCGAGGGTGCTGGGTGGACAGAGTTCCTTGAGCCCTCCTTCCAGACTTTTCCAGAGGCTACTTGCCAGGTCCTGGCCACTCTTCGCTACACCGGTTTTCAGAGTGCAGATATCGACCCAGGGGTGGTTCAGTTTTGGTTCGACGGCGACCACTTCAGTATCACCAGACAGAGATTCGCTCAGGCCATGGGGCTCCCTAGAGAGGAGGGGGTCGAGATCCCGCGGCGAGCTGTTAGACGCACCCATTGGGCGGCTATTGCCATACCGGGAGTGTTGTATGATCATGATACAGCAAAGAGCACCGTACTGGTGTCTCAGGCACTCCGGTATTTGCACAGAGTGTTATCCAGTTCGTACCTCGGTCGAGCTGGTAATCCAGGGTCGCTTAACGCGGCCCAGATCTGGAGCCTCTGGGCCATGGTGGCAGGCCAGCGTCTCAACATTAGCCATGAGATCTTGGCCAACTTGACCAGAGTCGGCAGAGGGTTGACACCTGTGGTGATAGTGGGCGGAGTTATCACCCGACTGCTTCTGAGATTGGGAGTTACCCCTAACAGGTTGAGGGGACCCTTGGCAGAGGGGATCCATGTGGATGCAGCCGTGGCAGTGCAGATGGGGATGATCTTCCTGATATCAGGCCAGGCAGAGGCCTACAGGGTACTGACCATTCATGAGACCCGGCGGATGTTCTCACTTCCACCCTTGGGTCTAGATCCAAACCACCCAGAGCACCCAGAGGATCAGCCTCCATAGCCAGAGCCGCAGCCTCAGCCCGAGCCTCAGCCAGAGCCTCAGCTTCCTCAGCCTCCTCAGCCTCAGACTGTGCCACCACCACAGCAGCAGGAGCAGCCCAGGACCCCGTCGGACTTTGATATAGAGTTCATGATGGATTATCTTTTTGCTACCTCACCAGCATCCCGAGCACCGACTCCTGTCCCCTCACTGAGCATCAGAGTGTAGAGGACTACCCACGGGCCCCTCGAGAGATATTATCCTTATTCCAGAGGCGACCCGGGGGCATCCACCTCTACAGCACCGCCTCCAGAGCCACCACAGTCGCAGCAGCCAGCTCAGCCCGACTTCTCTCAGCTCCTCACTTCCATGTTCACGACCTTAGAGCGACGGCAAGATGAGAGGGATAGAGCTATTCATGAGAGGCTAGACCGCTAGCAGGCTGCCATCCAGGAGCAGTCCCAGTCAGTGGAGCGGTTAGCCCAGGAGCAGGCTGGCTACATTGAGCATACTACACGAGAGCAGGCTCGGATCATGGATGCTTTCAAGGATGAGCAGGCTCGGGTCATGGAGACCTATAGGGGTGAGCAGGCGAGGTTGATTGAGCAGATTGCTCAGGGTCAGAGGGAGCTCAGGCAGTAGCTCGCTCATGATTTGAGGACGTCACAGGACCAGGCGTCTCAGAGGGTTGACATGACCCTGCAGATGATTGACGAGTCACTTGACTCTCTGAGATCCCGCGTCCAGGCGATAGAGGGGATTCTCCCACCCTTGTCTCAGACCATGAGGGAGTTCAGGGAGCAGTCGGAGCAGCGCTTAGAGCACATGAAGACGACCGCCAGTGAGTAGACCACCCAGTTGAGCAAGGCGTTCAAGAAGTTGGGAGGCACGATATCAGAGACGCTGGAGTTCATGAGGACCTGCACCCAGCCTTTCTTGGATGGCCATGCTCTGATCCGTTTCAGGCAGACCCATGACGCCGAGGCAGGACCCTCCATGGCTCCACCTCCAGCACGGCCACCTCCACCTCCGCCCGGGATAGTGCACATATCGGATGACGAGGATCCTGATGAACCCTCTGACTACACACCCCTATGACATTCAGGGAGTTATTTTTTGTATATTTATACTTTGTATATACGTTGTACAAAAAGGATATTTCTAGTGAAAAACTTTTGCTTTCAGATTTATGCATTTATGCAGTTATTTATGATTCATTCATATACAGCAGATGAATATATGTCTTCACCTTCACTCATATTCACAAAACAAAAATGGTAAGAAATGATGAATAACGATTCAATAAAAAGAAAATTACAAATGAAACTTGGCATGGCAAATAAAGCAAGATCACGCTATTAATGAAGCGGTTAAAAAGATAACCACTCAAACATGAACTAACAAAACCTTTTGTCACACAGGTACAGAGAGTGCTGCTTTTTAGATCGAAGCTGCAGTTAAAGAAACACTGCTGTTCACCAAACCAGGATTGTAGCCAAAGCCTGCTACATCTCACAGTTCACGCGGCAGCCAGAGAGTGCTACGCACCTTGCAGATCGAATGGGGGTTAGCAAGGGAACTTCAGGTCGAAGCTGCAGTTAAAGAAACACTGCTCTTCACCAAACCGAGATTGTAGCCAAAGCGTGCTGCATCTCACAGTTCACGTGGCAGCCAGAGAGTGCTGCGCACCTTGCAGATCGAATGGGGGTTAGCAAGGGAACTTCAGATCGAAGCTACAGTTAAAGAATCACTGCTCTTCACCAAACCGAGATTGTAGCCAAAGCCTGCTGCATCTCATAGTTCGCGCGACAGCCAGAAAGTGCTACGCACCTTGCAGATCGAATGGGGGTTAGCAAGGGAACTTCAGATCGAAGCTGCAGTTAAAGAAACACTGCTCTTCACCAAACTGAGGTTGTAACCAGAGCCTGCTGCATCTCACAGTTCACGCGGCAGCCAGAGAGTGCTACGCACCTTGCAGATCGGATGGGGGTTAGCAAGAGAATTTCAGATCGAAGCTGTGGTTAGGAAAACACCGCTCTTCATATCGAGTTCGTAGCCAGAGGGTGCTACGCCTCACCAGCACCTACAAGTCGAGACGAGACTGGTAGGGGTATCTTCGCATCGCCGAATAGACTGAGACAAGGTCTCCCCGGCAAAAGGCACGAAAGGTAAGAACCGTCATAGGTACGCCTTCTTTCTTTCTGTCCTTTCTCTGAGTTTTGGCTTATCTAGGCGCTTGTGCACTAGTTTCCCCAAAACTAGGGGCAACTGTAACCACCGTGTCCCGGAGCGGTCCGGATCAGAGGTTACCCTATGATGAAATCAATATCCTAGCCTGTATAAATGGTTTGGATTTGGGGGTTTTAGTCCCGCATTTCACGAGAAGCGAGTCTTTTTACCTTTCGTAGGTAGGGGGAGAAAACAGGGGATTTTAGAATCAAAAAGCCTTTTTTTCCTCCATAGACGGCTGAAGTCAGCCCGTCGCTTCGGGTCACCGACGGCTTATGGTATTTTCCGACGCCCGTCGAAAATTCACCGCCCCTGTCAGAAAGCCGCCTGGTTTCCCGGAGCACGCAACCTTTCCGACACCCGTCGGTGGATGTGGCAGGGCCGTCGGACGAATCCTTGTGTCAGAAGGATTATTCCGACGCCCGCCTCTATACACCGACGCCCATCAGTCGTGTCTGGCTTATAAAAGCTCCGGATTTGCAAGAGGAAAGGGGTTCCAAAAATTTTCAAGAGGGGAAACTCTGCCCAAATTTAAGCATATTTTCTCTCTCTTCCAGCAAACACATTTCATAAAGAAATCTTGTTCAAAAGAGGATCAAATCCATCAAAAGGGACTAAAAACTAATTAGTTTTCCTTTAGATTTTGATTCCAAAGACCATACTTTGAAGGTTTGAGAAGGAAGTGATCTGATTTCCTCTTTTCAATCCTTCATCTTGCTTTTCGTGGAACACGCAGGGCTCTAACCAACTCAAGAATTTCACCCAAAGCGATTATCTGAGGGTAAATATTCCAGATTCCTTCTCCATATCATTCCATATTTATTCTTTATTTGTTAATTCTTCCAATTTTGCCATTATTCTTCTTTATTCTAACCTTTTTATATATTTTTATGATAAAACTTCTTTTTTGGCTTTAAAAAGAGTTTTCTCCCTTCTGTTTTTTTTGAGACAGTGGTGACCGATGGGTCATCTCTTTCACCGATGCCCGTCGGTCACCTCACCTACAGACGCCCGCTTTTTGAGTGACAGACGGACATGTCGGTCATTTTGACTGACGCCCGTCGGTCACCTAAAAGAGGCCGTCGGTGGGTCTGTCTCCTCCCTTTTAAATGATTTTCTATTTTTTTTCAAGTCCCTTTGGATTCCCATATATTGATTGTATGTACATTGGCATCTTTTAACTTTCTATGAGTGTATATTGATTCCCTTGGACTATCCCGAGCTGGAGCGGCTACCTACCGTATTCGGAGGATTTACGTCCGGTTTAGTTTCCTAATCCTTTTGATCATTTCCTTCATTTGTTATTCATTGATTATTCTATGTATATGAATATACTCTTTTCATATCTCGTTAATGTATAAAAATGACTCAATGTTTTATATTCAATAAAATGAGGTTTACACAAAATCAAGGGTCCAATGCCCTATTTTTATCTAATAAAGATCATCACAAATGAAAATATCCACTTTTGATAATGGTACATGCGAGGACCAAAGTCCTCAAAAATAAACAATGCCCCGATTCATATATGTATCGCACATTTATAAAGGGAGTTGTATTCCGCTCCTTGTATTATTGTAATTTATCGTCTTTTAATATTTACTTGCTCATTTATAGCTTTCCAAACGTGAATAAATGCGCCTTTAATAAATTGCATCGTGTGGAGAGAGAGCGAATCAATGATAATTAAAATTTGATCATAAAATAATCGAGGTAGAAATAGATGAGAAATCCCGGACCCAGCTCTGGTCTTTGGGCTCAAAGAGGCTAGAGGTTTACCCTACAAGACACTGTAAGCACCGTGTCCCGGAGCGGTCCGGATCAGAGGTTACCCTATGATGAAATCAATGTCCTAGCCTGTATGAGGGGCTGGATTTGGAGGTTTTAGTCCCGCGTTCCATGAGAAATGAGGTTTTTTTTACAGTTCCCGGGCAGAGGGGGAGAAAACAAACGTTTTTTCGAGTCAAAAGGCTTTTTGTCCTCCACAGACGGCCAGCCCGTCTGTGAAGTTAGCCCGTCGCTTCGAGTCACCGACGGCTTGTGGTATTTTCCGATGCCCGTCGAAAAGTAACCGCCCCTGTCAGAACGCCGCCTGGTTTCCCGGAGCACGCAACCGGTCCGACGCCCGTCGGTGGATGTGGCAGGGTCGTCGGACGAATCCTTGTGTCAGAAGGATTCTTCCGACGCCCGCCCCCATACACCGACGCCCGTCGGTCGTGTCTGGCTATAAAAGCTCCGGATGTTCACTTGAAAAGGGTTGGAAAAATTTTCAAAGGAGGAAACTCTGCCCAATTTCAAGCAAATTTTCTCTCTCTTCCAACAAAACATCTTTACAAAGGAGATTCATTTAATCAAGGATCAAGTTAATCAAAAGGAACTAAAAACTAATTAGTGTTCCTTAGATTTTGACTCCAAAATCGATTTTTTGAGGGATTGAAGAAGAAATAGCTCATTTTCTTTCTTTGATCCTTCGCCTTTTGCTTCTCGTGGGACGCGCGGAGCTCCAATAAACACAAAAATCTCACCCAAGGCGATTATCTGAGGGTAAATATTCCGAATCCTTTCTCCATTTCATCTCATGGTTATTATTTTCTTTGTAGAATTTTTAAATATTTGTCATTATTTTCTTTGAGTTTTGACTCTCCCATCTTCTTTTGGATAAAACCCATTTTTTTACTTTGAAAAGTTTTTTTTTCTCTCTTCTCCTCTATTCTGTTTTTTCGGAGACAGTGGTGACCGACGGGTCATCTTTATCACCGATGCCCGTCAGTCACCCACCTACAGACGCCCCTCCTTGAGTGACAAACGGACGTCTCGGTTACCTTAACCGACGCCCGTCGGTCAGCTAAGTAAGGCCGTCGGTGGGTCCTGTCCCCATCTTTTTAATTGTTTTTTTTATCTCTTTTAAGCTTTCTTGATTTCCTATATGTTAATTTTATGTATATTAACATCTTTTAACCTTCTATGAGTGTATATTAATTCTCTTGGATAATTCCGAGCTTGAGCGGCTGTCTACCACATTCAGAGGATTTCGTCCGGTTTAGTCCCCTAACTCTCTTGATTATCTCTTCTTTTTTATTGTTTGTTGATTATTTCATGTATATGGACAAAACTCTCTTCATATCACGTCAATGTATAGAAATGACTCAACGGTTTTATATTCAAATAAAATGAAATTTGTATAAAAAGGGTCCAATGCCCTATATTTATCTAATAAAGATCATCACAATTAAAATATGCTATTTTTAATAACGATGCATGCGAGGACCAAAGTCCTCAAAACAAGCAATGCCCCGATTTATGCATGATCCGCACATTTACAAAAGGGAGTTGTATTCCGCCCCTTGTATTATTGTAATCTATTGCTTTCATTATCTATTTGATCATTTATCGCTTTCAAGATGTGAATAAATGCACCTTTAATCAAACTGCATAGTGTGGAGAGAGAGCGAATTAATGATATTAAAATTTGATCATAAAATAATTGAGGTAGAAATAGATGAGAAATCCCGGACCCAGCTCTGGTCTTTGGGCTCAAGAGGTTAGAGGTCATCCTTCAAGATACTTCTTGAGTCACGAGGCTTTAGCGCTAATCCTAGGCTCCTTAGGGTGAGGAGTTCACCTTCCATGATCCCTCTGGCTGGCCCAAAATGGATACCAAGCGCAGTCTTAAGCTCTACGAGGTGAGAGAAACTTTCCCAATGTTCTATTGGGTGGCTTCTCCATGAAACCTCCGTGTTGCTCAACATAGACGCACTTGCGATTCATCGCAAGCTGTCAACGGACCCGCAATTGCCCCGACCGCCCACGTTCGGGCGGTCCGAAAGGGCGGCGCTCGGGACCCGGCGCGCGTCACAGTGGCGACTCCGCTGGGGACGTTTATGGTTCGAGATTTCAATTTGAAAATACCTCGTTTAACATTTATGATTAAAATTTAATTCATAAATTTTCTTTCTCTCAAATCTTGCATTCGCATATCATTAGAGCCTTAGAATATGCTAGTTTGGTCCCTCTTTTAGCCCCGGTGCGTTCCTGAAGCACCTCCTCATTTTCACTCAATTTGGGGAAGTGTTAAGGATAATCACTAGCCCAAGCCACGTACCTCAATGGTATATCAAAATGATGACCCGATCGGTCGCTACGCTTGTGATAAGCTAGACCCGTCGGCAGGGATCATGCTTGGGTAGCCTTAAAGAAACATCTCCCTTGACCAAAGCTCATTTAATGGCCATAGTTACTTTCCACAGGTGAAATGAACCTTAATTCCATACTTGTTGTATGGATCCCCATGTATTGGGTGAGTCCAGATGTCTCACTTGGTAACCTAGCCAAAGGCTTTCATGCCCCGGTAGGGCCATGTCGAAATTTTTGGAACGTCCAAATACATGATGATCATTATCCATTCGCTTGTACATTAGCATAGGAGTGTCATGCTGCTGGTTTTTCGCTGTGCACCGTGCGTGTTCGTTGGGTCCCTCGTTGACCCTCAGGCTAATCCCACCTAGGAAAGAGATTGCACGACCACGTGTGTGGGAGAAATAAGGGTGGAAGGACCTACTTGCTTGCTTGTGCTCTGTAAGTGTTGCATATCACGATCATGCATTATACTTGCATTTCATGCATCATGCCTAACCTTTTGTCCCTGCAGCCATCATAGATCTGCCCAGGTGGACTAAATCACCAACCGGACCACTGATCCATGTTCCTACTCCCGAGCTGTTAGATAGAGAGGGTCTACCAGAAATCTTGTCCGAGACCAGTGGTACATTATCTCAGATGGCAAACTCGCCTAGGGAGGAAGACGCCACCAGGGCCATGATTGCGGAAGAAGTGGGCCGCCGTTTTGAGGAATTCGAGGGTAGGATGATAAATATGTTGACCGCCTTGGCACAGCAGAATGTTCAGCAGAATGCTGCACAAAATCCTCCTCCTCCTCCTCCTCCAGTGAGACAAAATGAGCTTGAGGAAGAAAGGGTTGAGAGATGAGAAGAGCTCGTTCGGCCGCCTCCAGTAGAGTTAAGGTCAGTAGCCTTGGGAGAGCATAGAAGAAGGCATGTGCTGAGAATTGATGATGATATCGAGGATGATAGGATGAGCCTTGCATCCGAGAAGGGGAAGGCGCCTCAAGCTGACGACCTTATTTTAAAGAAAATGGAAGAGAGGTTCGAAGTTATGGCCCGTATGATAGGCAGAGCTCATGGGATGAATCCGGAGGATAAGGAGTTGGATGGAGAGGACCCGATCCCTTATAACTTCAAAATGCCGGATGTACCGAAGTTTGATGGTACTTCTGACCCGACTGCACATGTGAAGCAATATTCTCTGGTCATGAAGGGGACTACGTTGTCCAAGAAGCAGAAAATAGAATACTTTTGTTTGAGTCTGACCTCTCATGCCATAGACTGGTATCATGGCCTTGACCGCCGCACTAATGAAGATTGGGATCTGCTCACTGAAGAGTTTTTGAAATAGTATGACTGTAACACCAGGATGGAGGTGACTCTAAAAGACCTTGAGCTACTCTAGCAGAAGACCGGGGAATCTTTCCATGATTATCTCACTCGATGGCGGAACCGAGTAATGGAGATGCGCCGAAAGCCGGACAACCAGGATCAAATTCGTTTGTTTATCAAGAACGCAAGCCCGTACTTGAAAGATGGGTTGAAAATGAAGGGGTTGAAGGACTGGGAGTCTCTCAAAGATATAGCCATCGAAGCAGAGGGAGAGTTTTTGGCTCGAAAAGTTAGCAATGATAATTTTGCCAAAAGGGCTAACCCTGGTCAAGGAAACAGTAGGCCAATGGGTCCCAATAATAGCACTAGAAGAACGGGTGAAGTGTCTGCCACTGAAATGACCACCCAGAGAAAGTTTTCGAACTTGGGGAGACCGTTGTCTTGGGTCTTGAGAAGGTTAATGAAGGAAGGAAAATTGCACCCTCTGGCTCCTAGGCCAGCTTTGACGCAAGGGAAGCCTGGTCACAAAGATAACGAATTCTGTGCGTTCCACCAGCACTCAGGCCATATCACAGATAAATGCAAAGCGCTCCGGCACTCTATCCAAGACTTAATTGATAGCAAGCAAATCTCTGATCCTGAGAAGAGAGAAACTGAGAAGAAACCCGGTTATAATGCCGTACCACCACCCGTGTTTATGATCGGATCTAGCTTGCCAGAATGGTGCGTGCTACAAGATCTATATGGGAGTGAGATTTTCGTTGCTGGTTATCCCGAGGATAGAGAGGAGAAGGCAATTGTGGCAACCCTTGATTGCTGGTCTAGCAGTGAAAGCGGTGGAGAAGCCGAGGATGAGAAAGGAATGAACCTTGATTTATGGGGCTCCGATGGAGACGAAGGAGAGATAGGGGCTGTAACGAGGAGTTGAAGAGTGATTCCTGAGATCCCGAAGATACCTGAGCCGGTGCAGCCACTAGCCGAAAAGGGGCCAGAGGAGAATCAGATTGTCAGGCAATTGAAGAAAACTGCAGCTCAAATATCCATCTGGGATTTGTTGAGGCAATCCCCCTCTCATAGGCAGAAGGTAGTAGAAGCTTTGGCTGAGGCCATAGTCGCCACCACGATTTCCCCGTCAGAACTTTTGGGTTTAATTAAGGGAGGATCTGAGGAGAGATTGGTTTTTTTCTGACGCCGACCTACCTATTGAAGGCCGCAACCACAACCGACCCTTGTACATTAAAGCGCAGATTAACGGTAAGCACACTGCTTGCGTTATGGTAGATGATGGGTCTTCCATCAATGTGTGCCCCCTGGTAGCTCTGTAGGCTTTTGGTTTAAATGAAGGTATGCTCAGCGGATCTGATCTAACTATCACCGCCTATGATAACTTGAGGAGGCAAGCCTCAGGAACCTTTAAGACCTTGGTCAAGACAGGACCTATTGAAGTAGAGGTCGAATTTGTAGTTCTGCCCATACCCGCTAACTTCTCAGCTTTGCTTGGGAGACCCTGGTTTCATAAATTAGGGGGAGTGCCATCTACACTGCATCAGATGATAAAGTTCCCACACGAAGGGGAGGTGGTGACTATCAAAGCGGCCAGGGAAAACCAGGTCTCAGCGCTGGAGATAGCTAATCAGCCATTTAACGGCTTTCACGTGTCCATGATAGGAGAAGAATGCGGGTCAGTAGATAGCCCAGCTGTGGTTAATATGATGAAGAAGATGCATTATCTTCCTGGGGCTGGTTTAGGTAGAAACGCCCAAGGACTGAAAACCGCAATCACCACTCAAGGGCAAAAGAACCGGAAAGGTCTGGGGTATAGAGGTGGCTTTGCCAAGAAGAAGGCGACAGATAAGATCCCTCACATTTCAGAGAGCTTTGTACTGGCATCCTCAGTTTGTGCTTATACTGGTGAAGATGAGCCACAATGGGTAAAGGGGAGGATTGTCCCTGGGTTCGAGATCTTTAACGATGTATTTGACTAGCACATCGGGTTTATCAAGACTGCTGAAGACTTCTAGGATGAGGAGGTCATGACTCAGGGTATCACTTGGGACAGATGCGAGCCTGAAGAGGTCGTTACCAAGAAGATGATAGCTACCAGGCTAAAAGGGAAAGAGAAGATAGCAGAATCAGAACTGAAAATGGGGGATTTGAAGATTTCCTCCGACGAGCCCGAGGGGCCTCTGCTGAATCAGAAAGCCGGTAGACAAGCTACAACGGCATCAACCTCAGGAGTGGCAGAAGAAGACTCTAGTTTAGACTGTCTTTTTATTCCAGAACTTTTTTACGATGTAAATGACAGTTATAATATTGTTAATAAGGCAAATAATTTCTCTTATTTGTGCGATGTTTCTAATGATTTCAACATGCATGAACATGATCACATCCCATCAATTTTTGACATTGATTCCACTGATACAACGCCTTTTAATCTTGGAACCTCGGAAAATCCGAGAGAAATTCTAATAGCATCAAACATAACTCCTGAGGAGAGAAAATAATTTGAGAGAATGATAAGAAAATATGAAAAGGTCTTTGCTTGGACCTATGAGGACATGCCCGGAATTGATCGAGACGTGGCAGAACATGCTATCCCCACCTATCCGGACTACAAGACTGTGAAGCAGAAGTTGAGGAGGCTGAGGCCAGAATGGGCTGACAAGGTCAAAGAAGAAGTTCGGCAGCAGGTAGAAGCCAAGTTTCTTGTTGAGGTGTAGTATCCTACGTGGTTGGCGAATGTGGTCCCTGTAGCAAAGAAAAATGGGAAGGTCAGGGTGTGCGTGGATTATCGAGATCTGAACAAAGCTTGCCCTAAAGATGATTTTCCACTACCCCATATCGATGTATTGATAGACAGTGCCGCCAATTGCGCGATGTATAGCTTTGGGGATGGATATGTGGGGTACAACCAGATCCTGAACAAGATAGCTGATCGAGTTAAAACCGCTTTCATCACGGAATGGGGAACCTATGCCTACCGGGTCATGCCTTTCGGCCTGAAGAATGCAGGGGCCACATACCAGAGAATGGCGACCAAGATTCTGAGCGACCTGATTCATAAAGAAGTAGAAGTGTATGTCGATGAAATGATGGTCAAATCAGCCACCCGGGAGGGACACTTTGGAGCTCTAGAGAAGTTCTTCACCAGGATCAACAAGTACAATCTGCGACTTAACCCCAAGAAGTGCATTTTTGGAGTGACTTCAGGAAAACTATTGGGGCATGTCATCAGCCAGAGGGGGATAGAAATTGACCCAGACAAGGTGAAAGCCATAAGAGAGATGCCTGTGCCGCAAAAAGAGAAGGACGTCAGGAGTTTCCTGGGCAAGCTGCAGTATGTTAGCCGATTCATTGCCAAGCTCACTTCAATATGTGAACCCGTTTTTAAGCTGCTTAGAAAGAATCAGCCGGTGGTCTGGATTGAAGATTGTCAGAAGGCTTTTGATAGCATCAGAGAATACCTGCTGAATCCGCCAGTGCTAAGGCCGCCACAGCCGATCAAACCGCTTATCCTGTATCTGGCAGTAAAAGACAGTTCAGTGGGCGCCATGATCACTCAAGAGGATGAATTTGGGGTAGAGTTTGCAATTTATTACCTCAGCAAGAAGTTCCTGGCTTATGAAATCAAATATGTTGAAGTAGAGAAGATCTGCCTTGCAGTAATTTGGGCATCAAAGAAACCGAGGCATTACTTCCACTCGTACAAGGTTCAAGCAGTGGCCAAGCAGAATCCGTTGAGATATTTGCAAGAAGCACCGTCTTTGCTTGGAAAGATGGGGAGGTGGTTACTCTTGCTACAAGAATTTGATGTGCAATACATCACCCGTAAGACTATTAAAGGGCGAGCTGTAGCCGAATTTCTTGCTGAACATCCCATTCAAGGAGACACCCTCGAGTTCACCTTTCCTGATGAAAGCATAGTCGCGATTTCTGTCCGAGGATGGCAATTGCACTTCGACGGGGCAGTAAATAATAGAGGAGTCGGAGTTGGAATCATTTTGACAACCCCAGATAAAGAAAAACTTCCCCTTGCTAAGAAGCTAAGATACAAGGCAACCAACAATGAAGCCGAATACGAGGCGTGCACCTTCGGGTTAGAGGCTCTAGCTACATTGGGGGCAAGGAACATAGAAGTCTTTGGTGACTCATCCTTGGTGATTAACCAGATCCGAGGTGAGTGGGCTATAAAAGAGGAACGGCTGGTCCCCTATGTTGAATATTTGAAAGAGATGTGTGGGTAGTTTGAGACGTGCACCTTCCATTTTGTGCCGAGAGATGAAAATCGTTTAGCCGATGCGTTGGTAACCCTGGTGTCAATGTGGGATAACCCTGAGGGAATAGCTATGAAGCCAGTGCTGATCTCGAGCTCTGATAAGCCCAGCTTTGAAATCGAGCCTGTAATGGAAGTGGAGGTGGTGGACGGAAAACCATGGTACTTCGACATCATGAACTACCTGGACAACAATAGATTCCCAAAAGAAGCTACTGAAAAAGACCAGAGGATGATCCGTAAGCTATCTACTCAGTTCATATCCTTGGAAAGGGTGTTGTACAAAAGACAGCCGGACGGGATTCAGCTCAGGTGCTTGGATGAAAAAGAGGCCCGCAGAGTGATGGAGGAAACCCATGCAGGTGTCTGTGGAGCCCACATGAACGGTTTGACCTTGGCTAAAAAGATTATGAGGCAAGGCTTTTATTGGCTCACGATGGACAACGACTGCTCAAAATATGTTAAGCAATGCCAGCTGTGCCAGCAATATGCAGACTCGAGACACCTGCCAGTATTAGAATTGCATAACCTGACGTCACCTTGGCCTTTTGCTGCTTGGGGGATAGATATCATTGGGGAGATTCGCCCTACGGCGTCCAATGGGCACAGATACATTATAGTCGCAATTGATTATTTTACCAAATGGGTAGAGGCGGAATCCTTCAAGAAGATTGACGCAAGGGACATGGCCAAGTTCATAGAAAGGAACCTGATCTGCAGATATGGTCTTCCTCATCATATAGTATCCGATAATGGGGTGCAGTTCATGGGAGAAACCAGGATGCTCCTTGAGAAGTATGGTGTCAAGCATCATAAATCCTCTCCCTACAGACCACAAGCAAATGGAGCAGTAGAAGCCACAAACAAGAATATGAAGAAGATCTTGTCCAAAATGGTCCAAACCTACAAAGACTGGGCTGAGAAGTTACCCTTCGCTCTCTGGGGATACAGAACGACAGTGAGGACATCTACAGGTGCTACACCATTTTCCCTGGTATACGGAACGGAAGCAGTATTGCCAGTTGAGATAGAGCTCAATTCACTGCGCGTGGTCATGGAAGCCCAAATCCCAGAGGCCGAATGGGCGCAGCAGAGGCTACAGCACTTGAATTTACTGGACGAGAGTAGGCTGAAAGCCTATTATCATAATCAGATTTACCAAAAGAGATTGGCAAGAACTTTCGGAAAGAAGGTAAGAAAGCATCCGCTGAAAGAAGGGGACTTGGTGTTCAAACAGATGAGGCCAGGCATACCGGACATCAGGGGGAAATTCAGACCTACCAGGGAAGGACCATATATCCTTAAGAAGTTGCTGTCCAAAGGAGCTGCAATCTTGTCGGACAGTGATGGGAACGAATTCAAAGAGCCGATCAACGTCGACAGACTCAAGAGATTCCATGGCTAAAGACCCCAAATAAAAAAAAAGAAGAAAATAAAATGCCCTGCAGGTCGAAAACCGAAAAAAGGCGGCCGTGCTAAAATCGGGCGCCTCGACAGGGTGAAAACCGAAAAAAGGCATTCTGTGCAAAAATTAGAGGCATGAGAGAAAATGTCCAATCGTGAAAACCCGAGAGGGCCGATTGGTAACAGGAGTTGATGCTGTTAAAATTTGGTTTCATGAATTGACAGCGCATAAGCAGCTGAGTAAATGCCAAAACTGATCATGTATGCGGAAATTATATGAAAATGTACACAAATTCGTGAAATAGAATGAATATTATTCTTTCCATTTTTGTCATTTCCTAGTTCTGCATTAAAAAGAAATGTAGCATCAAAAGAAATACATATGTAGGCTAAGCTAAGTCCTGCTGCTGCTCTTGCCGAGAAGATGCTTGAGCCCTCGAGTCCTGTTATCAGATGCTGGACTAAGAATCCACTTCTTATACTCACTAGTCGAAGATGCAGAATGATTGTCGAACCTCGGGATAACGGTCTCCACTGACAATATGCCCCACATTTCATGATACCGAGAAGCAAACGCAGCCAAGAGAGCTCCTCCTCGGAAGGACAGGGGAACCCTCACTACATCCTGGGTCGTCCCGAGCTGGCGTCTACATCGAGAGGTGATGCAGAAGGTGGCCTGACGGAGGCCGCAGAGGGGAACACATCCCGAAGACCCATCAACGACCACGTGAGACAATGGGAGCCAGGCAGATGTAAAACTGATATCATCATCTGACAATTCGCCAAACCGGGCGATGCCTTCACCCGCGGTGACACACCCATACAGTCGTCGACGCGGCAGGAAATGGCTCGGCGAGTACTGTGGAGTAACGCGAGATGGTGGTTCAGACAGCATGTTTAGTTTTTCTTGCAGCCAGATCTAAAAAAAAATTAAAAAAAAAATAAAAAAAAGCCGCTGGAGTTAGTAGGATTTACTTCAGGCAAAAATAAGGCACAGGGTTGTGTGAAAATCCGAAAGGACGCGCCTCCCGCTAAGAAAAGCAAGTGTGAAAATCCATAAGGGATGCACTACCTTTAAAATAATGACGTACCTGGAGCAATAAGGGGCTACCGGTGAAGGTTGTAGTGGATCCAGAGCTCACAGCATCCAAGCCCAGAATGGTTTCAGCCAAGATGAGTGGTAGGGGTGACAATCCCAGATGAAAGTCGCCCAAGATTCCGAGCAGGCGAGAGTCACATGTCAAACCTCCTGGAACAACAGTGAGGAAGTTCACCATGCAGAATAAGAATGTGACACTTACCCGATATGTGGGGATGTCAGTGAACCGATCCAGAGCCTCGATCAGTGGCCCCAAAGAAAAGGAAGAGCCCGGAGGAATCAACCGGATGGCCTCGGAAGAAGGTATGCCCAGAGCCATGGCTATATCCCGGGTCTGGAATAAGCCGCAGCGGGGGACGCAAGGCAGAGCGCTAGGAGGGAACCGGGCTCCCATAATGGAAGCTAACTCTTCAGGCAAAGGGCACAGTTCCTGATAGGTGAACTGGAAGACGTGAAACCGGGGGTTCCAGAAATGGGTCGCCGCCAGGAGGAGGTTCTGGTCGATTTTCACCTGGCACAGATATTTCAGCCCAGACAGAGAAGAGAGGGCGCCTTCTCCCCAAGTATGTTTGTCGTCCATGATACGGTACATCTTTTGGGCAAGAGAAGAAGACATTCTGAGGAAGATAAAAGGCTTAAGATGTTAGAAAATGAAGAGACAAGAAGAACAGAAATTTTGTAAGATTTTATAGGGAAGTGTCACCGACGGCTTACCCGTCCCTCTACAGAGACGGTCTGCCCGCCTCTCTACAAAGACGGCCTGATCGTCTCTCCACAGGGACGGCATGCCCGTCGGAGGGAAGTCCACCTGGCACGAATACGTCAGCATTGCATTCATCACGCGCATTAACTCGCATTTATTTCTTGACAGATGGCCTGCCCGTCGGTCGCTTGTACAGACGCCCTGCCCGTCAGTAAAGAAATTCTATATAAGGGCGAGTGACAGACGGCGCAAACGCTGCTGTCCCTTTCATTTCTTCTCCCAAACCATTTTTCTTTGCGTTTTTTGGCTTTTTTTCAAGCATTTCTTCATATTTTTTCGCGATTTCTTCATATTTTCGCATTTTCTACTCACCGGGCGCTTTGATATTCATATTTTCTCCAGTTTCTACACTTCCCGCGACTACAAGTAAGTAAATAATCACTTTCTTTTGAGTTTTACTTAATTCATTAATTCATTTCTTCTCCTTTCAACTTTAGAAAATTCCAAATGCTTTAGGAATTTAGGGGGGATGCTGCCCATTTTTTTTTAGTGCAATTGAACCTGATGTCTGCATGATCACATAGAAATAGAATTTTTCTATAATTTTGGTGCTTTAGAACTACGTCTCTTTAGCGCACCATTATGTGCATATATTGCTTTTGCGGCCTGAGGCTATTATTTTGTGTTGTTGGGGGCACACTCTTGCCGGGGTGCGCCCCATTTACATGCGTGTGTTATTGTTGAGGCCTGAGGCCTATGTTTTTGCCTTTTCGTGCAGGAGGTTGGGCATACCCTTGCCGGGATGCTGCCCAAATTTTTATCATTTACCCAAGAATTGAATATTTTCTTGTATAACGTATACCCCTGGGGCCTAGAAGGCCCATTCTTGTTCACGTTAATTATTTTCACGCTAGTTGCATGTTTGCTTTTTCCATGATGCGTGCGAGCCACTTTAAGATACTTCCTTAGACTGGATGTTTGCTCTTCTCATTTTTTTGTACCCTTATCTATTTTTTTATCTTGTGTGGGGCTGTTATTGCCCCGGTGAGGCCCAAATTGGCCTTCGCTTTGAAAAATAAGTTTAAAAATATTTGTTTTGCCGAAATTTCTGATGTTTAATCTCTTCCCTTTTGCAGGATGCCTCCTAGATGTAGAGCGCCGCATGCCCAGCCCGAGCTTGTAGCTCCGGATTGGATGGATGATGAGTCTGCTCAGAGGTATAGAGCGTTGGCTCAGGTAGAGTTTCGGGCCAGCCGTTTTGTATCTCGCCCATTTCTAGAGGCCCTAGGGTTGGCCCCAGAGTTTGACCTACTTGCCGAGGGTGCTGGTTGGACAAAGTTCCTTGAGCCCTCCTTCCAGACTTTTCTAGAGGCTACTCGCCAGGTCTTGGCCACTCTTCGCTATGCCGGCTTTCAGAGTGCAGATATCCACCCAGGGGTGATTCAGTTTTGGTTCGACGGCGACCATTTCAGCATCACCAGGCAGAGGTTTGCTCAGGCCATGGGGCTCCCTAGAGAGGAGGGGGTCGAGATCCCGCGGCGAGTGGTGAGACGCGCCCATTGGGCGGCCATTGCCATACCAGGAGTGTTGTACGATCACGATACAGCGAAGAGCACCGTACTGGTGTCTTAGGCACTCCGGTATTTGCACAGAGTGCTTTCCAGTTCGTACCTCGGTCGAGCTGGTAATTCAGGGTCGCTTAACGCGGCCGAGATCTGGAGCCTCTGGGCTATGGTGGCAGGCCAGCGTCTCAACATTAGCCACGAGATCTTGGCCAACTTGACCAGAGTCAGCAGAGGGATGACGCCGGTGGTAATGGTAGGAGGAGTCATCACCCGTTTGCTTTTGAGGTTGGGGGTTAACCCCGAGAGGTTGAGAGGACCCTTGCCGGAGGGGATCCATGTAGACGCCGCAGCGGCAGTGCAGATGGGGATGATCTCCCAGATTCCAGGCCAGGCAGAGGCCTACAGGGTGTTGACCATCCATGAGACCCGGCAGCTGTTCTCGCTTCCACCCTTGGGTGCAGATCCTGATCTCCCGGAGCACCCGGAGGGGCAGCCTCAGCCAGAGCCAGAGCCTCAGCCACAACCAGAGCCCCAGCCACAGCCAGAGCCCCAGCCTCAGCCAGAGCCCCAGCCTCAGCCGGAGCATCAGTGTCCTCAACCTCCTCAGCCGCAAACGGTGCCTCCACCACAGCAGCAGGAGCCACCTAGGACCCCAAAACTGGTGCACCTAGTACGCTTCCTTTCCGACCTTTCTCTGAGTTTTGGCTTATCTAGGCGCTGGTGCACTAGTTTCCCCAAAACTGGGGGCAACTGTAAGCACCGTATCCCGGAGCGGTCCGGATCAGAGGTTACCCTATGATGAAATCAATGTCCTAGCCTGTATGAGGGGCTGGATTTGGAGGTTTTAGTCCCGCGTTCCATGAGAAATGAGGTTTTTTTACAGTTCCCGGGCAGAGGGGGAGAAAACAGAGGTTTTTTCGAGTCAAATGGCTTTTTGTCCTCCACAGACGGCCAGCCCGTCGCTTCGAGTCACCGACGGCTTGTGGTATTTTTCGATGCCCGTCGGAAAGTAACCGCCCCTGTCAGAATGCCGCCTGGTTTCCCGGAGCACGCAACCGGTCCGACGCCCGTCGGTGGATGTGGCAGGGCCGTCGGACGAATCCTTGTGTTAGAAGGATTCTTCCGACGCCCGCCCCCATACACCGATGCCCGTCGGTCGTGTTTGGCTATAAAAGCTCCGGATGTTCACTTGAAAAGGGTTGGAAAAATTTTCAAAGGAGGAAACTCTGCCCAATTTCAAGCAAATTTTCTCTCTCTTCCAACAAAACATCTTTACAAAGGAGATTCATTTAATCAAGGATCAAGTTAATCAAAAGGAACTAAAAACTAATTAGTGTTCCTTAGATTTTGACTCCAAAATCGATTTTTTGAGGGATTGAAGAAGAAATAGCTCATTTTCTTTCTTTGATCCTTCGCCTTTTGCTTCTCGTGGGACGCGCGGAGCTCCGATCAACACAAAAATCTCACCCAAGGCGATTATCTGAGGGTAAATATTCCGGATCCTTTCTCCATTTCATCTCATGGTTATTATTTTCTTTGTAGAATTTTTAAATATTTGTCATTATTTTCTTTGAGTTTTGACTCTCCCATCTTCTTTTGGATAAAACCCATTTTTTTTACTTTGAAAAGTTTTTTTTTTCTCTCTTCTCCTCTGTTCTGTTTTTTCGGAGACAGTGGTGACCGACGGGTCATCTTTATCACCGACGCCCGTCGGTCACCGACCTACAGACGCCCCTCCTTGAGTGACAAACGGACGTCTCGGTTACCTTAATCGATGCCCGTCGGTCAGCTAAGTAAGGCCGTCGGTGGGTCCTGTCCCCATCTTTTTAATCGTTTTTTTTATCTCTTTCAAGCTTTCTTGATTTCCTATATGTTAATTTTATGTATATTAACATCTTTTAACCTTCTATGAGTGTATATTAATTCTCTTGGATAATCCCGAGCTTGAGCGGCTGTTTACCACATTCAGAGGATTTCGTCCAGTTTAGTCCCCTAACTCTCTTGATTATCTCTTCTTTTTTATTGTTTGTTGATTATTTCATGTATATGGACAAAACTCTCTTCATATCACGTCAATGTATAGAAATAACTCAACGGTTTTATATTCAAATAAAATGAAATTTGTATAAAAAGGTTCCAATGCCCTATATTTATCAAATAAAGATCATCACAAATAAAATATGCTATTTTTAATAACGATGCATGCGAGGACCAAAGTCCTCAAAACAAGCAATGCCCTGATTTATGCATGATCCGCACATTTACGAAAGGGAGTTGTATTCCGCCCCTTGTATTATTGTAATCTATTGCTTTCATTATCTATTTGATCATTTATCGCTTTCAAGATGTGAATAAATGCGCCTTTTAATCAAACTGCATAGTGTGGAGAGAGAGCGAATTAATGATATTAAAATTTGATCATAAAATAATTGAGGTAGAAATAGATGAGAAATCCCGGACCCAGCTCTGGTCTTTGGGCTCAAGAGGTTAGAGGTCATCCTTTAAGATACTTCTTGAGTCACGAGGCTTTAGCGCTAATCCTAGGCTCCTTAGGGTGAGGAGTTCACCTTCCATGATCCCTCTGGCTGGCCCAAAATGGATACCAAGCGCAGTCTTAGGCTCTCCGAGGCGAGAGAAACTTTCCCAATGTTCTATTGGGTGGCGACTCCATGAAACCTCCGTGTTGCTCAACATAGATGCACTTGCGATTCATCGCAAGCTGTCAACGGACCCGCAATTGCCCCGATCGCCCACGTGCGGGCGGTCCGAAAGGGCGGCGCTCGGGACCTGGCGCGCGTCACAGACACCTTTTTGTGCCACGAGACTTTAGCGCTAATCCTAGGCTCCTTAGGGCGAGAGGTTTACCTTCAAAGACCCCTCTGGCTGGCCCAAAATGGATACCAAGCGCAGTCTTAGGCTCTCCGAGGCGAGAGTAACTTTCCCAATGTTCTATTGGGTGGCGACTCCATGATACCTCCTTGTTGCCCAACATAGACGCACTTGTGATTTATCGCAAGATGTCAACGGACCCACAAATGCCCCGATCGCCCACGTGCGGGCGGTCCCATGGGCGGCCTGCGGGGATCCGGCGCGCGTCACACATACATAAATCCCCCTTCATATATTTCTCATGCCTGATCCTTTGTATATATTTTTCATTCATGATCATTGGCAAATATTTTGCAGAATACGGTTATTCGCACACATTTCATAATCTTTTACATATGTACAAGCCATGCGCGTGACTATGGCATATGCACAATTCTCTGCATGCATTTTATCTTCATGTATTTTATCTTTGTAGTCCATGAAGAGTACACACAGTACACACTTCACATACATAACTCCTTACAGTTGTCTCATGTCGCATTTTAAGCATCCCACAGGTATAATCTTTTGCATATGTTTAATATTTCATATGAATAACTCTGTGCTTAAATTTTACACATGCATAACTTCGCATGTCATTTCACATATGCATAACTGCATATGTCATCTCATACATGCATAACTTTGCATGTCATTTAATACATGCATAACTTCGCATATCGTTTCATACATGCATAACTCCGCATGTCAACTCATACATGCATAACTTCGCATGTCATTTCATACATGCATAACTTTTCACATTCATTCTATGCATTCAAGGTGCCCTACACCTACTGGATGGTGTACATAGGTCTCAACCTTTACCTCACGCGTCGACATTTCTTAAACCCTCTCAAGAGGCAAATCTCCAAGTCCTCTTAAGAGGTACTTCTCCAAGTCCTCTTAAGAGGCAAATCTCCAAGTCCTCTTAAGAGGCAATCTCCAAGTCCTCTTAACAGGAAAATCTCCAAGTCCTCTTAAGAGGCAATTCCTAAGTCCTCTTAAGAGGAAAATCTCCAAGTCCTCTAAAGAGGCAATCTCCAAGTCCTCTTAAGAGGCAAATCTCTAAGTCCTCTTAAGAGGCAATCTCCAAGTCCTCTCAAAAGGAAAAATTTAAGCCCTCTGAAGAGGCAAATCAGCCAAAGACCTCTCAGGGGGCAATTCAACCACAGTCCTCTGAGGAGGAAAACTTTCAGAGTCCTTTGAGGAGGAAAAACCTCTAAGTCCTCTGAGAAGGCAAAACTTTCAAGCCCTCTGAGGAGGCAAACTTTTAAGTCCTCTGAGGAGGCAAAATCTCTAAGTCCTCTGAGGAGGTAAACCTCTAAACCTCTAAGTCCTCTGAGGAGGCAAGATCTCTAAGTCCTCTGAGGAGGCAAAATTCCAAAGTCTGGAGGCTTCACACACCGACAAGCTAGTGTTTATCAGTCGCTCAGCTGTGGTTTCACACACCGATAAGCTGGTATTTCATCAATCACGTTCTTTAAAGTCTGGAGGCTTCACACACCGATAAGCTTGTGTTTATTAGTTGGTCAGCCGTGGTTTCACACATCGACAAGCTGGTGTTTCATCAATCACGTTCTTCAAAGTCCTCTGAGGAGGCAAACTTCTAAAGTCCTCTGAGGAGGCAAAATCGCTAAGTCTTTTGAGGAGGCGAAACCTCTAAGTCTTTTGAGAAGGCAAAACCTTCAAAGTCCTCTTAAGAGGCAAATCCCTAAGTCCTTTTAAGAGGCAAACCATTCAAAGTCCTCTTAAGAGGCAAACCTTCAAAGTCCTCTTAAGAGGCAAATTCTCCAAAGTCCTCTTAGAGGCATTAATCCAGACAACCAACCAAAGACCTCTCAGGGGGCAAATCAACTAAAGACCTCAGGGGGCAGTCAATTTCCAAGTCCTCTTAAGAGGCAATTCTTCAGGTTAGATACCGACCTGGCTGAGGCTAGACACCGCACAGGTTAGATGCCAAAACGAGGAAGGTTAGACACCACATCAACAGGTTAGATACCGACTCGGCTCAGGCTAGACACTGCACAAGTTAGATGCCGTAAACGAGGAAGGTTAGACACCACACCAACAGGTTAGATACCGAAATGGTTGAGGCTAGACATCGCACAGGGTCGATGTCGAAACGACAGAGGTTAGATACCGAATAAAAGGCTAGACACCGCACAGGTTATATGCCAAAAATAACAAGGGTTAACACATCAACAAACAGAAGGTAACTACCCTAATAACTTCATTCAGTTCAGAGCGTTGCTTCCTTAGGTACACGCCTCTGCATCTCTTTTTTTCTTCTTCTCTGAATTTTGTCCTTTTTATCTGAAGTTTGGCTCACCTATGTGTCTAGACACTAGCTTCTCCAAAATTGGTGGCAACTGTAGACACCGGGTCCTGAGTCAAGGGTAATATTTGTCCAAAAAAATGGCAATTTTGGCTCTCCAGGCAAACTTGATAAATTCTCCGAAAAATACTTAAAAGAAAAGAAAAGAAAAGTAAGTAAAAATATATATGTAAAAATATTTTTAAGATTAGGTTAAATTAATTAATTAATATTATGAGATAATTAAAGTTGAAAAAGAAAATAAATATAGTGTTTAATTAGGTAAAACATGTGATAATTTAAGTACGTTAAAATAAAACAAGAAAGAAAAAAAAATATATGGAGAAACTTAAGGAGGAAATTAAGGGGCCAAAACTACCCTAATTTAGGGGTATAAAAAAAAGATGGAGCAAAAATGAGGGGGGCTCGGCTGATGAGAGGAAGAAAAACAAGAAATAAAAAAAAAATGAAAAGATAGCAAGAACATAGAGGTGGAGACAGAGAGTGCAGAGCCAAAGATAGAAGAAAAACAAAAGAAAAATAAAAAGAAAGAGCAAGGAACAGAGCAAGAAAACAAAAGAAAAATGAAAGGAAAATAGAAAGAGGGAAAAAGAGAATAGGGGAAATAGAACAGAGAAGAAGCAAAAGCCAAGGGACCAAAAACGAAGGCCAACAGAAACGCATAAATCGAAGGAAGCGGCGCCAGAAAAGAGAGAAAGAGAGGGAAGAAGGCGGGGGCACCGCCGGCCACCCACGGCCCCGGACTGCTGCATGCGCCCCACTGGCAGATCGAGGAGACCCGGACGAACCGGGCGGTGGCCGCCGATCATCCGCACTCGCCGACGGGAAGAAGATCGGAGAGGAACGAGCCGCCCCGCTCTAGGGCATTTTTCGGCCAATCCAGGCCTCCTTCCGGTGCGTGACCGACGACGACGAGAATCCAGCTACCATACGAAGCTTCCGGCAGCGGCGGTGTCTTCAACGGCAGCTTCGGCGAGGAAAATCCAGTGAGTCCCTTATTTATTTATTTTTTATTTATTTTATATTATTATTATTATTATTATTATTATTATATGTTTATTTATTTTATATTATTATTATTGTTATTATTTGTTTTAGTATTATTATTATTATTGTCAGTATCATTTACTCTATGTCCATTTTATTATATTATTATTATTATCATTATTGTGTTTTATTATTATTATTATTATTATTATTATTATTATTATTATTATTATTATTATTATTATTGTTATTATCATTTTATGTTATTATTATGGTGAGTATTATTTAATTTATGTTTATGTTTATTTTATTATTATTATTATTGTTATTATTATTTTATGTTATTATTATTGTTACTATCATTATTGTTATTATCATCTTATTTATTTGATTATTTATATTTAATTAATTTAATTGATTTTTTATATTTAATTGATTTAATTGATTGTTTTTATTTAATCAATTTAATTGATCATTTATATTTAATTGAATTAATTGTTTATTTATTCATCTTTAATTAATTTGATTGATTATTTATATTTAATTGATTTAATTGATTGTTTATATTTAATCGATTTAATTGATCATTTATATTTAATTGATTTAATTGGTGAATTATATTTAATTAGCTTAATTGATTGTCATATTGTCCAGTTGATTGTGTGATTGATTATTTGAATTGCTTAATTTATTCAATTAATTGCTTGTTTATATTATTTGATTTAATTTACTAACATTTTATTTTATTCTTTTTTATCGCCTCAAAATCTATTTGCTTCCACCGTGAGTGATACTTCTGGGTGAGCCGGAGGGCTAAGAAGTCCAATACCTTCATAACCTTGGTTTGCATGTTTAAATTCCATATTTCCTTTATTCGATTTAATTATTGTATTTGTGTATTGCACATTAAATTGATCATTTTTATGCACGCTTGAATAAAAATCACCGACAATATTTTTATTAACAAATTGGGATTTCACCTAATAAAATGGACCAAAGTCCTGTTTCGTCCCATAAAATCTCACCTTTCAAATGGAGAACCAATTTCATAAAATGGGATCACTCATCCTAGTTTTCTCAATAAATGCCCAAAAATTGTTCCCCAATTTTCTAAGTTAATAAAAGGAACCAATATTCCTAAAATCCAATAAATGACCCGATTTCTGTATGATATATTTTATTCTCTCTTTAAGGTGTTTATTTATTCATGTCGAGCCCTTGTAATTTAAGTTTTGGGACAAATTTTATTCTTGTGACTTATTCATTTATTTAAACGCTTTATTTACTGCTTTCCAAATGTGGAGGATGTGCGCTTTAAATTTTATGCATGATCGTGTGAGAAGAGAGAGGGAATATCATTTTCATAAAAACTCATTTATAAAAATTTAACTTAAACCATTAATAAATTTAAAGTTCCGAACACCTTCTCTAGTTTAAGACCATCGAGGTTAGAGACCTTTTCCAATTTCTCGTAAATTGGGAGGCGACTCCAAAATACCTCAAGGTGCCTAAAGGTATCGCAAGATTAGATGACCCTTCCAATGTTCTATTGGGTAGGAGTCATCCAAAATATCTCGTAATGCCCAAGATCAAAAAAGACGCGAACCAATCCCTCGAGCCCTAAAAGTGGGTCTCGTTATGAGGGCCTTTTCTAGATTCGGCGCACGTCACAGTATCACCTTGGGGTGCAGCAGTACTCTTAGTAAAGAAAAAGGATGGAAAATTTAGGTTATGTATTGATTATTGACAATTGAACAAAGTCACAAAGAATAGATATCCTTTGCAAAGGATTGACGGCTTGTTTGATCAATTAAAGGGTGCAACTAAATTCTCTAAGATAGACTTGAGGTCTGGGTATTACCATTTGAGGGTGAAAAGTGAAGATGTACTTAAAACTGCTTTTAGAACTCGTTATGGACCTAAAACTGCTTTTAGATCAGGCCTTATCTTGATCAATTTGTTGCTGTCTTTATTGATGATATTTTGCTTTATTCTAAGACTAAACAGGAGCATGACCGACATCTGAGAATTATCTTCGAGACTTTAAGAGAGAAGCAACTCTATGCCAAACTTTCAAAATGTGAGTTTTGGTTAGAAAAAGTTGCCTTTCTGGGACACATCATATATGTAGAGTGTAACACCCCAAAACCACCCCAGTAGTTTGAGCTTGTCCGTGTCTGTATGTGTATATATCTATGTGTTACATGTAGGTGTTTAATTGGTTTATTTATTTAATTTAAGTGTATTAGTTTGAGTTGAGAAGAGGAGATAGGCTAGTGTAGGGTATAAGTGAGTGTATGAAAATTTAAGTGTGAGTAAGAGAAAGATTAGTGTACATATTAGTGTATGGGACTAGGATATGAGCAAAGGATAATTTAATGTGTTTAGGAATGTATGGGAGTAGGGTGTGATATGGGGCAAGTGTCTTTTGGAGAATTTGACAAGTGGCAAAGTGGATAGGCTAGCATTTATGAGTTTGGTGAGTGAGAGAGAGAGAAATCAGCCCTTTCCTTGTGGTTTCCCATTCTTCTTCTCCTTCCCTCACGCCACACTCTCTTCTCTTCTTCTTCTCCTTTGTTCTTCCTTTTCTTTACATAATCTTGCTCCCACTTCCTTAATTGAGTAATTAGAGTTGATTAGCTTGTGGATTTTGGAAGCTTAAAGGTGAGTTGGGGTTATGGGTGTTTTAGATTCTTCTTCTTCCTCTTCACTAGGTTTTATAATTATATATGTATGTTTGGGTAGTTGTAAAATTGATCTTGATTGTTATGGGTTTGTGGTTCAGAGGAGACTCCTAGACCTGATAAAGGGAAAGGAATTGCTAGCGGGAGCGGAGCTCGCGAATAGGAGCTAAGGAGAGAAGGTTTGGGAATGTTTATCTTTATTGTGTATTTGTGATTTGAGTTTGATAATTGTGGTTTTGCTTTGATTGGGTTTATGAGTGGTGTTATTATAGCTTGAATGGAAATTAGTGTGATACGTGATGTGAAAGAATGAATATTGTTGAAGGAATTGTGAGAAACTATATGAATATTTGTAATTGGTGTTATAATTGCTGTTTTGGAATTTCTTAGAATTGGACATGTAATTGACTTGATTTAATTGAGATAAGTGGTGTTAAAGCTGGGTTTTTATTTATGTTATGAGTTGTGAATGCTTGCGTTGCTGAATTTTGATGTTTGGAATCAATTTTGGAAGTTTGGATGTGAATTTGGCATGAATTCTGCAGATTTTGGGCGTAAGAGCTGAAATCCCGTGTCTGTCGCGATCGCGACACTGTCGCGAGCGCGACGGAGCGCGGAAGTTCCAGCCCTCGCGCCGGCGCGAGAGGGGTCGCGCCGAAGTTTTCGAAGGAGCTCTCTGTCGCGACCGCGACAGAATGCTCGAGCTTCGATTAGTACACGACTATCCTCTGTCGCGAGCGCGACATCCCTCGCGAGCGCGACAGAGAGTAGCATATGCGTCCTCTCGCGACCACGAGGTCCCTCGCGATCGCGAGACGACGCGGGGAGGTGTATGTGGGCTTCTGTCGCGAGCGCGACAGACGGGACTTCCAAACTTGATTTCTTTTCCTTTTACTTAATGACTTGGTTTCTTTTGCATGTGCTCTTTGATTTAAAGCCTGGAATACCTATTTAAATGAATAATATGTATGTTAATTTGACAAGATTTTTGCATAACCTGCTAATGTCGGATAAGTGGATAGTTAGGCATGCCTAATAGAGTTTTGTGCCGCTGCAGCTATATGTACGATTTTGGACCCTGATCAGGTCCCACGATTGGATCCTCGCGATCCCTCTGTCTGAATCTTTCTTAAGATTCCACGTAATAACAATTTGGAAACAAAATAAAAAGAATGATTCGATACCTTCGGGTATCTATATGTATATGTGACGATATCGATACTCTCAAGTATCTATATGTACTCGTTATCCACTCATTGTGATTAAGCAGGTGTCATTGTGTTTTGTACAAGAATTCTTGAATGTGAATGCCAATATCTGAATTAACTATGTATGATTACATGCCCATAATTGTATTGTCATCATATGCTTTCTGTCATCGTCACTGTGAGTGACGGTTATGCATTTTGTGTTTTCCCCACTAAGCGATTTTGCTTAGCACGGGTGTTTATCCGTGCAGGTGTGGAAGGTTTTGGTACGCGTGTTCTAGGCGTGTCGCATCGGGAAGGCCAACGCAACTAGAGATGGGATGTTTTATAGTATAGGCTTTCCTTCTTTTTGTAATAGATGTATTATTTTGATGGCCCTTTGGAACAGTGTATCTTGGGCTTTTGTAAATTGGTTCTTTCTGTAATCTGATTAATATGTAAAGACCTTCTTATGGTATATTAATAAAGTATACATTTTGTTCAGTATCATCCTTCTCTGTATTAAAGATTTTTAATTATCTCTGATATGTCGCTCGATTTATGTAATGTTTGCATGTTTGTACTAGTGGGATGTGACACTCCTATCTATCCAGGGAGCCTTCTCCCTCCAATCTGTATGGAAGTCTCCTTGGTATAGGTTGGGGTGTGACATAGAGGTTGTGATGGTAGATCATAGTAAAGTGGAAGCAGTAATGAATTGGAATCCTCCACGTAATGTGACAGAACTGAGAAGCTTTTTAGGCTTAGTTGGTTACTACAGGAGTTTTGTGAAAGGTTTCTTTATGATTGCTTCGCCATTGACCAAATTGCTTAGAAAATATATCCAATTCGAGGGGACGGATAAGTGCCAAAAGGCTTTGATCAGTTGAAGTCTTTGTTGACCGAGGCACCTATTCTTACACTACCAGTAGAAGGTAAAGGCTATTTTATCTATAGTGATGCTTCCTTACAAGGTTTAGGTTGTGTATTGATGCATCAAGTTAAAGTAATTGCCTAGCAATTAAAACCACATGAGATGAATTACTTACACATGATCTTGAATTGGCAACTATAGTCTTTGCACTTAAAATATGGCGGCATTACTTGTACGGTGAGAAGTGTGAAATCTTCACTGATCATAAAAGTTTGAAGTATTTGTGGACTCAAAAGGAGTTGAATTTGAAATAGAGGAGATGGCTCGAATTAATTAAAGATTACGATTGTGTGATTGACTACCATCCGGGCCAAGCTAATATTGTGGCTGATGCCTCTAGTAGGAAATCTCTTGCTGGTTTGGTGATGACTCCTCTACCCCTCTTACTTGAATTGAGAGCATTAAATGCTAGATTGTTTGTTGATGATAACTATATGCTCCTAGCTCAGTTAGAGGTTAGACCAATTTTTGATTGACGAGGTTAAAGAAGCACAGAAAGCATATGAAGCATTTATGAAGCTAGCAGATGAGGTTAAAAATGGAACAAGGGATGAATTCACAGTTGATAGTCATGGAGTTTTGAGATTCCAAGATAGATTATGTGTGCCAGCAAGTGATCAGTTAAAGAATAGAATCTTGACAGAAGCACATAGTTCTTTTTATTCCATACACCTTGGTGGCACAAAAATGTATAAGGATCTTAAAGAGTATTATTGGTGAAAAGGAATGAAGAGAGATATAACGAAGTTTGTGTCCAAGTGCTTGGTGTGCCAATAGGTGAAAGCAGAAAATCAATGTCCTTTATGTACCTTACAACCTTTATCCATTCCCGAATGGAAGTGGGAAAGGATAACCATAGACTTCATGACAGGACTGCCTCATACATAAAAGAATCATGATGCAGTTTGGGTTATTATTGATAGATTGACCAATACTTCCTTCCGGTCAGAATATGCTCCCTTTGGATAGACTAGCTGAACTATATGTTCAAGAGACTGTGAGGTTAGTATCCATCATATCTGATCATGACTCGAGATTTACTTCCAAATTCTAGAATAGTCTTCAATAAGCCTTGGGTAAGAGATTGAATCTCTGTACAGCTTTTCATCCTCAAACAGATGGATAATCAAAAAGGGCTATACAGATTTTGGAGGATATGATGGGAGCTCGTGTGATTGAATTTGAAGGATCATGGGATCGATACTTGGCTCTTATGGAGTTTGCATATAATAATAGTTTTCAATCCAGTATTGGCATGGCTCTATATGAGGCCTTATATGGTAGAAGGTGTATAACTCCTATTTGTTGGCATGATGTAGAAGAAAGGAAATTGTGTGGACCTGAAACAGTACAACAAACAAAAGAAAAGATCAAGATCATTAAAGATAGATTAAAAGCTGCAAGAGATCGACAAAAGCCATACGTGGACTTGAAGAGGAGAGACAATAATATACTATAGGTGATAAAGTGTTTTTGAAGGTTTCTTCTTAGAAGAAAATCATGAGATTTGGACTGAAAGGCAAGTTGAGTCCGAGATTCATTGGCCCATATGAGATTTTGGAGAGAGTAGGACCATTTGCATACAAACTTGCTTTGCCGCTAGGCTTAGCCAAGATACACGATGTCTTTCATGTATCGATGTTGAGGAAGTACAGATCGGATCCTAGTCAGGTGATAATGCTAGAAGATATCGAGCTTCATCCTGATTTAACTTATGATGAGGAACCAATCTAAATCCTAGCTTCAGAAGTGAAAGAGCTAAGAAACAAATGGATTCCTTTGGTCAAAGTCTTTTGACAGAATCACCTCGGAGAAGAAACAGCTTGGGAGCATGAAAAGGATATGAGAATTCAATACCCCCATCTTTTTGTATCTTTATGATTGTAAATTTTGGGACAAAATTTCCTTAAGCGAGGGAGAGTTGTAATGCCTCAAAATTTTAAATCTTGTAATACATGCTTTTACATGATTTTAATGGGGCAAATAATAATTTAATTTAATTTAATAAATGATTAAAAATGAAGTCCTAATTTTATTAGAGGAAGGAGAGTACCTAAAAAGAAAATAATTAATTTCTTATTATATAGAAAACAAATAATAAAGTATAAATGTAAAAGAAAAAAAAAAGATGACAGAGAATGAGACTTTTGTCCCTTAGGAATTGAAATGAAAAAAAGAAAGAAAAAAATTTTAAAGTTGGCAAAAATGGGATTTTTATCCCTTAAGATAAATAAAAGAAAAGGGGCTGAAAACAGGACAGTGTCCTTTAAACCATTTATTTTTCTTTTCATTTGGTTGGTAGTGGCCAACTCCCTTTTTTTCTTCTTTTCTTCTTCTTCTTCTTTCATAACCACCACATTCATCTTCCTTCACTTTTTCGGCTACCATTCAGACATGCTCCACTTTTAAACAATTCCTTACACCAAGGTGAGTGCATAGATACTAATTTTAAGCCATTTAATGCACTAGAAAAACATATCGAAAATATAGTTTACAAAATTTTTCGGTGACTTTCTGACCACCACAGTACTCCGTTGGCACATGGTCAGTACCATTGAACTCCTCTAGTTGAGAACTATAGGCCGGTGTCCTTCATTTCTCTTCGGTAAAACTCCGGCGATGCTCTAGTGACCGACCAACAATCGACCCTTACTCCCGAAAAGTCAAGAAACTGTGGTTCATCACCCTTAGCTCGGGTAAACTCTCAATTCATCATTTTAAGTGCTTTTGAATTTAATTTGGATATATTGACTATTATGTGTGTGTAATTAATTTAATTATACATGCTATTTGTTATTTAATTAGAAATATTTTGAGGATATAAGTGTTAATAATGATGGATTGAGCTTTTGAGAAATTTAAAGGAGGAATTTTGACATATAATAGGTATATGGAAGTTAAAGGAATTTTAGTTAGTTTTCCAAATAAATTATTTTGAGTATTTGCAAAAGATATTATATGAGATAGACGTGTTTAATTAAAGTTGAGAAGAGTATAAGTAATGAGAAATAGGATTTTAGATATAAAAATGGTCATTAAGGAATAAACTTAAATTTTTAAATATTGTTGTATAATACGGTGTTCAAGAGTTACTCGAAATTCACGTGGATAGGAATCAAAGTTAAACTCGATAGGTATCTTCGAATGCCTAAAGTGACGATTTTGGCACTTAGTGATTGAGGTCAGTATATAAGCCCTATTTTATGACTTGTTCAATGTATTTATGGATAACATACCTTAAATATTTACAAATATTTATGAAATGATTTAAGAGTACAAATTGAATTTACATGTCTACGAATATCTGTTTATGTAACGCCCCAATACCCCCTTGGGAGGATATCGGAGTCGCTACACACACATTTATGCAAACAATACAATTATATTATACTATTGCAGAATATCTTACAACTTGCAACGGAAAACACATACGCATACACTTACACATTCATAAACTATAGAAGAAAGAAAAAAAAACGGAAGCAAAGCATCATGAAAACAGAACATACTTCTCATAAATAAACATAAGCAATAGGTGTTACAAAATATCATGATTCTTCTATTACATGATCATATGTCTTTAGCTATCATTTACACTTCATATATAAAAGTTCTCTTTACAATAACAATATACAAAACACTACAAAAAGAAACTTATACAAATACAAAACTTTACTTCCCAACTCCTAGTGGCTAGCAGATGAATGACCCTCACAATCGAACCGAACCTGCATACCTACACGGGAAAATACCCGTGCTAAGTGATAACGCTTAGTGGGATATATAAAGACAAAGGACTTCTTACGAAGTCACCGACCTTACAAAAGCACATGTTTAACACAGACATCAGTATAAGCATACCTCTAATAACATGTTTATCTCATTTACGTAAACTTTACTTGCACACATCTATCATGTACCTGCATACTATACATATCACGTGCCTTTATCATATACATCTACTACAGCATGTACATATTCTTTAGCTTAACATTTATCATATATGGTAAGTTATAAAGCATCCCTACATCTCACATATAGTCATATACATGTACATTCATATACATACAATAGATCAAAGCTTCACTTGCCCATACACAACGTATAATAACTCTAGCCTGAATTCACATCAATGGTGGATACGGGTGCTCTAGAGACTGACTAGTAGTACCAACAT
The DNA here is from genome assembly GCA_947683425.1 of Excoecaria cochinchinensis. Taxonomy (NCBI): domain Eukaryota; kingdom Viridiplantae; phylum Streptophyta; class Magnoliopsida; order Malpighiales; family Euphorbiaceae; genus Excoecaria; species Excoecaria cochinchinensis. Next base: position 14,727,717 of record CANTUQ010000031.1, read on the forward strand.
TTAGAGACCGAAGTCTCAAATCATATAGATACTCGAAGGTATCAAGCTCTACACCCATACGGGTAAACTCTACGCCCAAACGGGGCCAACTCTAGCAGCTGCAAACTCTAACCCTTTATAAGCATGTTTATCTATCCACTATTATGAATCCTTCAGGCTTTACATACAAACTCTATTTACTATATCATATACTTTATAAATACTCAAGTATCCAAACCAATTATTTCACATCAACTCAATTCATGTAATAGCTAAGCAAACCATCAAGCATATGATTTATCTATTCATTAATGCTACCACATATAAACTTATTATACATGGTCATACATATTCCAATGCAATATTACACACAATTAATGGTAAAAGACTTATATTCAAAACTCTTCATAGCGTCGTGCTCAGGATAGAAAGAAAAACACCCAGTTATCGCGCTCGCGGGCAATGTCATACTCGCGACAGAATGCTAAAGTAACTTCTATCGCGCCCACGGCAAAGCTCGATAAGGACGAAGCTTGGCCAAGCCCAGCTCCACAAAACCAAGCTCGGCAAGACCAACTCACCCAAGGAGTATTATGTCGCGTTCGCGACAAAACTGAATTTTGTGTTCGAACTCCAAGCTACACAACTCTTAAGCACATACCTTCCACACAAACTTCCTAAAATCACATGCATGACTTCAAGCAACATTTAAACACTAAAACCAACCAAAAGAGGCCTTCAAACTAATACTCTCATACGCATAACTTCTTATACATAACTTATAATTAACATATAATTAACATACAATTAATCAACTTTAAGTTCACAAAGAAACAACATCCAACTCATCATTCATAATCACATGCAAATTTTTAACAACTAAAAGAGCTATCGAACTAGATCAAAGCTCATGAATTTTCCAATTAAACAACATTTATCTAACAACAAAACCACTAAATCCCAAACCTCTCAAAAATGCAGCTTGAACCACTTTCTCTTCTTGCTCAAACTTTTTCCTTGCCCTTTTCTTGCCTCTTATCTAATGCTTCTTGCACAACCAAATCAAATACACATATAGTCTTAGTCCATCAAACCAACCAACTCAAACACATGATTAGAAAGAAGTAGAAAAAGACATCAAATTCCATACCACACTTACCTTCTTAGCTTCTCATGAAAACTACTTCAAACCAATCCAATCAAAACTCTTGAACTCAACATGCAAAGAAGAAGACAAGGAAGATCAAATAGAAAGATGAAGGAGGAGGCCGAATCACACATGCAGAAAATGAGACTATTGCCTCCACTAACTCTTCTTATATATGCATGTAAGGAGAGTGTTGGCAAAGCTTCCATCCTACACATGGATTCCAATCCACTTCCCTTCAAATTTCCTCTCTTAGTCCTCGGTAAACACCCACTTAGTCCCTCCTCTCAATTCTTCTTCTAGATACTTTTTAATTCTTTTCAATTACATCCTCTTTTGCTCATAAACTTATACTTATCCAATTACACTTGTACCCTTATTACGCAATTAACACTACCAACTCTACTAGGGAACATTTTGGGCCATTACCGTGTGTATATATGTAACACCCTTAAACTGTACATAATATCTTAATTGTCTTAAAACTACTCTTACAATTATTGCAAAAATCCAGGTAATTTTTTTTTTCCAACTGTTCTATAACTATTAAACTTTACTATTCATACAATCATTCTAAAATAGGCTACTTAAATTCTACTGACATTTCGGCAGAATTTTTCCTATAATATTGCCTATCCCCCTGTAAACAGAAAGTCTTAACACTTCTATAATCAAATACATTTTCATCCATCCTACTCCAATTCAAACTCCAACACAATTTTGCCCATCCACCAATTTAAGTCCATTCACAACTCATATAATAATTCACAATATCATCACTCACTATTTATATCAATTTTACAAAATACAAAGATACTATAATAATACATCATCTATCACTATAAATAATTTTTCAATACAACTATTTGATACAATAGTATCCTAATTATCTATGTAGTGTACATGCCAAATCAGAACAAAACCCAATTATCAATTCCCAGAAATTTCATTCTCATCACCCGCTTGTCATGCTTACCATTCAACGTTTCTCCTTCGGAACAGTGCTGATATTCACTTGATTCCTGTCTTGCGCGAGGATAAACCACGCGCTAAGCTTTATGCTTAGTGGTGACTACCAAATTTACTTATCCAAGGCATAAACATAATATATACACATATAATTGATCATTCATACATTAATATCGCAAATTACGTTTTCCTTTCATAATCAATATAATACTTTATAAATAATATACCAATAGCTATTTAACTCCAAATTAAATATGAATGATTTGCAAGGTAAAGTCATTTTTATGCAATACATTCAATATTCTTTTAAAATGCAAGATTTTCTTAAACTTGTATATTCAGGTTCCAAAAACAATAACTGAATTTTCCTAGCATTTTGATAAAGGGCATAACATGTAAATCATGCATTACTAATATAATTTCATAGATTGTTAAACCGTCAATATGCTTCTGACATAGCAGTTAATATTTCATTTCTACATGACAATTATTATGGCTTTCATCTAGTCATTAATACCAGCTAATATATATATACATGTATGTAACACACACTGGTGATTATGAAGTTTATATACATACATAAAGCTACTTCATTATATTATTAATTTCATAGGATAATTTACTGATATCATTTACTCAATTAGAATTTTTATCACAAAACCATCAGCTTTATCATAATTCAAAATCATAGTATACATTAGTTAACTTCCAGCCAAATCAATATATACACACACACACACACACACACACACACACACACACATATATATATAACTTTAAATTTCACTCTTATCTACTAATTAACATCCCTTTATTAGTTGTACTATTTTATCCTTCAACTTTACTTCTGTCATTAAGTTACATTATGGCTTCTTAATCCACATTTACTTTCACACTTGCCATCTAACTTCTTAGGTTATACATTTAATATGGATTACAAAATTTATTGTTTAAATTCACCAATTGACTTTGCAATTTGCTGTATTGCCCATAGTACAATGCTGGCAGACTCTAAGCACAGGATAAACGAGACGTGAACTCCAAAAGTTCACACAGAAATACCAGCGGAGTCCTGTGGGACCGCCACTGTCTTTTAATACAGAACAATATACTTCAGATATTCAGATACAGATATTCAGATATTCAGATACAGAAGTAGGACCATCATTGGCCTACTAAAAAGTGAGTCGCCATGCTCACACCCGCGGTCTTATGTCCCTATGGCATGCCAACATATCCTGGAATAGACTTGACTACCAAATTACTATACAGGGCAATATTATTATTATTATTATTTTATTATTATTATTTTTCACATTATTAATATGATATACATATTTTTCATGGTATATCATCATAATATATTGTTCTTTTTCATACCATTTCATCACATAGGGCAACATCATTGAATGTTATTTAAATAAATCAAAACTTTGATCTTTATATAAAATAAGATCAATATACATTTCAATCCAAAAAGAAAATGTGGGAAATAAATCTCAATATCACCCATTTCATTTTCTCGCAAAATTTCATTTGCTTATCATATTCCACTGATTTAGCTACACAGCAAGCCATTAATCATATTTATATATTTAAAATGTGTTAACAATAATAATATACCTCATTTATACCAGTATACATTCTGCCACTACTCTTTCTTTCAATTTCAATTCATTTTCATTTTATTTCGTCAAATTAAGTTTATTTCATACCATACCATTAATACATTATTGTTATATAGGGATTCACTATTTTTCATTAATCCAATCCTTCTTACAAATTACCCCATTTAAACACGTATAACCCATTTTTTACATTTATTTATCGCCTGACATTCTGACTTCCTTAACAGACTAATTTACTTTATTATTATAATTGTCTTTAGGCATACTTAACTATACTCTTTATTTGTTAAGTACACTCACTTTCTCTAATTCATTCACTTACCATGATTCCGCTTAAAATACTTTGTCCTTTACTTATAACTTTTTATACTAAATTACACTTTTAATCATCAAATTATTTATTTCCTTCTGTTATTCTCTTTTTACTTGTTATTCCACATATTTTTACAAGTACCATAGACTCCTAGGATTTGAGCCCCTTTTTTACTTTATATTTTCTTATCCACTCTTACTTATTTTGATTCGTTTTCTTCATGTTGGATTCCATCCTATCTTTATAGATTTACACTAAATTTCATTTTATTAAAATGATATCTATTATAAGTCCTCAACTCTACCATATTACTCGTAACATTTAACAAAAAATATTACTTAACAACTTGCACAACTCAAGACACACATATAGATTAAAATTAGTTACAATAACAATTTATCGCAATATGTATAAAATCCATTTTTAACGCATAAATTCAAAAGCACAATTTAAGAAAAATTCTATGGTATCCCCAAAAAATAGAGTTCCACAAATTTACCGTTCCCTACTTGTTTGTATTTCAATAATTTAGCTCAATTCCCCAGTTCAATTTAATTTACTCAATTTATTAAAACCTTAATTGACCACTCAAAATAAATAACTAAACTAAATCAAATTCACTAAGCAGTCTAAATCTTATAACAACACTTACTATTGTGTTTATATTATTTCACACTTGTATATGTGTAAGGACACATGTGCTTCTAATTTAATCCTAACAGTAATTTAGTTTCATGAATAATGGCTTCAATTATTCACCTACTATTTTAAATCATACACAGCCAGATTTTAATATACTCACATCACATACCTTCAATCCAGTTCATTGAGTTATCTTTAATTCAAACTTCCAATAAGTATATTCGGATTTCCCACTTAACATTTCAATTTTCCATCAATTCTTCAGGCATTACCAATTACACTACCATCACCTAGATATGCACATTATAATACCCATTTATATATATCAATATTTAATTACTAATCTGATTTACGTGTCATAATTTATCCGTTACCAGCATTATATATAATTTAAGTCCTATCTTACAATTTAACCTATAATTCTTCAATTACAATTACTGGTCTACTTCCCAATTTCTGACAGTTTCTAATTCTTTTCATTCAATTAAAAATCAACAAATCTTAATTTAAGTTCTATTCAACTAAGCCAATACTCATGACAACACTGCCAACGAATCAATGAACCAACAAACATATTGTTTACATACTGTATTTAATTTAAAATCACTCTTAATAAATTTTAACTTATGGAAAAATCACATATAAAAGTAAATTTGGTGGCCACATACCAATTTTCTGCCTATTTTTGGTCCCTTCACTGTCGCCAGAGTCTCACCGGAGGTTCTCCAGAGCTCCACTGAAATCACCGGGAGGAAGCTTGGAGCGCCGGGGTTGCTTTTCCGGTGGTCACGCGTCGTGAAGATCATTCATTTCGCCGGAGTCGATGTCGAAAGCTTCGGTCTGCTCCCTCTCCGATCTGCTCATCGCCGGGGATTTAGGAGGATCCACGGCCATCGGAAGCTTCGTCTTGCCGCTGTGAGTCTAGTCGTGACGTTCGTGTCGCCTCTCACCGTCGGAGTTGGCCGAAAAATGCAGGAGAAGCTCGCGGGGTTCCTCTCGCTCTCCTGGAACAGCGACGCCTCGGGTCGGAGGAAAACGCCACGGAAACAGCGTTGCGGGTTGCGACGGTCCGATCGCCACCTTCTATTGCCTTCGGTGGTTGCCGGCGCTGCCTCCTGCCGCTCTCTCTGTCTCTCGGTTTCTCGGTCTCTTTCCCCCCGTTCTGCTCCCCGTTTTGTGCCTCTCCCTTTCTATTTTCTTTTTCTTCTCATAATTCCCACTAATTCAAGCTTAATCTCAAATATCTGGATAATTCTAGATCCATAGAAATTATCACATATTATAATTACTTTTATTTGCCCATTTACATGTAAACATATATATATTTATATATATATATATACTTGTCTAAAATTTATTTGAATACATAAATTATGTGGCTTTAAGAAAAATTTCACCTCTTATGCGTCAAAAATTATCCTTCAATGAATTTTTAGCGTGTTAAGTTATTAATAGAAACACTGAAAATTTTGGGACATTAAAATATATATGCATATGCCTATGTATATTGTAAAGTATATGCGAAAATATTTTATTTACCCCTTGCTTGATACATGAAATCACAGTTACAGATATTGGGGCTTCGACTCTTTACAGTTCATGGGAGTATAACTCCTGATAGATTATAGTTATAGGGGCCCCATATAGCTTGGCACCGACATGTTAATTGTGGCTATGCCACCACATGAATCTTGGGATTTTATCCCTTACAATTCATTTCATTGTTACATTTCTTGTATTGGACCTAATTTTATTTTAACATGTCAAAGTATTTATATGGATATGATACATTTTAAAGCATATGATAATATGTTGTTTTATTATATAAAATATGCCTATTTATTTAGATACTTAAAGTATTTTACATTTTTTTAATTACTTATTTTGTGAACTCAATTATTTTAATTATTCATGTTTTATTGTAATATGTAAAAAATGTTTTAAGTTATTCGAGGGTGGAAATCATAAGATTTCTATTCTCCTTGTATACTCACTCAATTATCTGAGGGTAGTTTGTGTAAACTACTTAGGTGAAGATAGACATGATTCTAGGTAGAATACCGGAGGCAACACTAAGTGAGTTGCCATTTTTGCAGCTGAAGATCACATAGGTCAAGATTATTTTAATGACGTAGGTGTGACGCACGCCTGTAACACCCTCATATACTATTATTTGAACGTACGTTTAACTTATTGTGACAGTCACTAGGCAACCCACGGAATTATTTAATTATCAGCTTAAATGATAGTTGTAACTTCGAATAAAATTTTCGCTTTTATCATCTAATTACCCAACATAATTTTCTTTATATTAAATGATCTTATTCAAATTATAACCATGTGGCCAATGACCTATAACTGTCAAATTTATTATTCATTTGGTAAAAATTTCGGCAGTATAATGGCTATAACCTTAACCTACCCAGCCTGCAAATCAGCAATCCACAACCCCACATGAGGCACAACAATAATACAAACTATTTCATCACATATCCATCCAACATATATAGTCTCACAACATCCACTAAATTTCAATGTCCATATACATGCCATAAATACAAAACCATAATTTATATCATCCATACATAAGTATATACATGACATTAACTTAAACGTACAAAATGTTCTTGTATATTCCTTGTCCAAGACAGCTCACAAAATGAAGTATGCTTGCTCTGGCTCCTAGTCCAAACCTACACGCAGTCAATAGAAAAGTACATGCTGAGCATTAAATATGCTCAGTGGTAGTTACAAATCCAAGGATTTTCACTAATCCTAATTATGCACACACATCAAATTAACATTTTAAAATAACTATCATCAATTATCATTTACTTATTCACTTAATTACCAATTTCTCCTTAATTACTCAATTAATCCTTCCATTACTATTCAATTACACTTTAGTCCCTAAATTACTATCGTTATGGTCAAATTACAAGTTAATCCCCAAACTTTCCTTAATTTACAATTTTACCCTTCTTTATACTTTTATTTACAATAATGCCTTTATCTAACCTAATCTTCACATTAATTCATTCTTTAGCCTACCAATTACCATTTAGTCCCCAATTTATCATTTTCACTGTAAAATTTCATTTTAGTCCCTAAACTATTATTAGTTCATTTATTTACCAATTAATTCTTATTTTCCTTTATTTAATCTTATTAACTAATTGATTTACATTTTTACCATTTAGTCCCTGAAACGTTTTAACTTATTACAATTTAGTCCTTTTTCATTCTTTTTCACACATTAACCCTTATATAGGTAATTTTACTTATTTTTACCATTTTTCCCTTAGTATCGAACCAGTAGAAATCTTTGAACCGGATATAGGGGACATGGACCCCACAGATCCATATCATTTAAAAGTGACCCCGAAAGACCACTCATGCACTTACATTCCATTTCATTTGATATTTCAATATTCATTCATTTTGTAGACCGTAATTAGCCTACTAATAGTGAGTCTTCATAACTCACACCACGGTTTTTGGTGTCCCTATGGCTAGCCATCTATATCCTGAGCTAGATTTAACTACCAGACTATTACTAAGGGCAAATAAAATATGCCATTACTTAAATTTTCATTAGTACTCAAATTATACATTAATATGAATAAGATACCATACTGTCATCACCATAATTCCACACATAAATCATTCTTTTCTTACTAAAATATCTTCATTTCACTACTTAAATATTTCTATCACCATTCATGCAATAATTTCATTAAAATACACATTTAGCATTATTTTCAATATAAACATAATGCATTATTTTACTCTAAAATATTCATTCATGCTCAATTAATTCAAAATAAATTATCATATACTCAATTTTTATCATATATTCATTTTATGCTAAGATAATAAATAATCAAATTATACATTATTTTTCCTATGTTAACCATTCGGCCCAACCTACACAATCATCATTAAGTTTTTCTTTCATTCATGTATCATTAACTAGGTTAGTTTACATCTTAATTTACATGTATAAATCATTAATTTGCATTAAAACACAAAGTATACCCTAGTATACCCATGTATTCCACTCGGCCAACACTATGTCACTATCATACAATTTGCTTTTTCATGGTTTAAGCATTCAAATTACTATTCTTAACATCCTAAGTCATGTTTATAAGGTTTATTTCAATTTAACACACTTTTATTACATACCCACCATACAAACATAAATTAAATTCATTTTAAATCAATGGAAATAGATGGATTTTTTAATCACTAACCTTGGTTTCTTGTTCTATTCTTCTTAGACTTCCTTTTCCTTGCCTTTTTCCCTTGGCAAGCTTTCTCTTTCCTTGTTCCCTAATGGAGGCCGAATACACACATTGAAATTCCATCAAAATCATACTTTCTTTTTGCAATATAACTACCTAACTACACTCTACATACCCTAAATTACCTATTAGAACCTTTAAACCAATTTAAAAACTTCAATTTCTCTTACCTTAATTTGTGCCCTAAACCTTGCACACTTGAATTTTCCCAATTCTATCACTCTAATTGAGCTCTAAAGGATTCAATTAGGTTGTAAAGGGGCTAAATTTTGCTAGGGAACCATGAATTTGGGGAGAAATTTGAAGAGAAGAGAAGAAATTTGGAGAGAGGAGGAGGAGATGGATTCGACCAAGAAGAACAATGGAGGAGATTGAAGAATTCTGGAGTTCTCTCCAAAAATTCTGATATTTTGGCCCTTATGTACCCTGGTTTATGGGTTGAGCCGGTCCAACCACCATGGTTGGACCCAATTTAAGCCAAAATTTAATTTTTGGCTCAATTAATGCACTTTAAATTATTTATTTCTCTCCCAATCTCAAATTCACTCAAAATCAATTCCATAATTCTCAAAATAATAAATTAAGCCTCCAAAAAAGTTTTCAGCTCAATCGGAATCCATTTTCGGGACTGATTCACTCTAAGTAGTCCGATTCGATAATTTTTAGTGTTACCGTAAAATTAATTTTTCACTGTCAGAAATTTCTAAAAATTATTTTAAGTTTATGCATACCCTTAAAATAATTTTTAGAGGTCATTTGCTATTTTTAGAGGCCCGGTCAAACCTTGGCCAAAATCGGGGTCCCTTAATACGGTTTAGGGCTTTTTCTTATTTTTAACTTTTGGAGACCTATTTAAACTCATTTTTACTTCAAATTTTACCATCCGACTCACCATGACCAGTATTTTTCGATGGTGAAATAAAATATTTTTTGCCCTCGGATGTAATTCTACTCCGGGTGTACTATTTATCCTAAGGAAATACTGTTCATGGCTAACTCGGTATTGCAGCTGTTACAATTTTCCCCTACTTATTAAAATTTCATCATCGGAATTTTACTTGTATTAAAAAGTTGAGGATACTGTTGTTTCATCGTAGCTTTTGGTTCCCACGTAACTTCTTTTACATTGTGATAATTCCATAAAACTTTCACCAGTGGGATTTGCTTCTTCCAAAACTATCTGATTTCTCTGGCTAGAATTTTCACTGGATGCTTTTCATAAGTTAAATCAGACTGAATCTGTATCTCCTCAGGTTTGATAATATGACCAGGATCAGACCGATATCTCCGAAGCATGGATACGTTGAAGACATCGTGGATCCTTTCTAACTCCTATGGCAACTTCAATCGATAGGCCACATATCCTACTCGTTGAATAACTTCATACGGACCTATGAACCTTTGACTCAATTTACCTTTCTTCCTGAATCTCAGGACCTTCTTCTAGGGAGATATTTTTAGGAATACTTTGTCACCAACCTGAAATTCAATGTCTTTTCTCTTTAGATCAGCATACGACTTCTAGTGATCCACAGCTTCCTCTAATCTATCTTTGATTACTTGTACTTTCTCTTCAGTTTCTCGAAACAAATCTGCTCCCACTAACTTCTTTTCACTCAATTATGTCAAGCATAAGGGAGTTCTGCATTTTCTTCCATGCAATGCTTCATATGGCGCCATTTTAATGTTGGATTGGTAACTGTTGTTGTATGTGAACTCAGTTAAAGGTAGGTACTTCTCCCAGCTACTTTCAAACTCAAGGACGCAACATCTTAACATGTCCTCAAGTATTTGAATCACTCTCTTAGACTGTCCGTCGGTTTGGGAATGAAATGTTGTGCTGAAGTGAAGCTTTGTTCCTAGTGCTTCTTGTAGCTTCTTCCAGAATTGGGAAGTAAATCTCGGATCCTTGTCAAAAATAATAGAAGATGGTACCCCATGTAGCCTCACTATCTCATTTATGTAAATTTTTGCCAATCTGGTCAATGGATAATCCATTCTGATGTGTAAGAAATGGGCTGATTTAGTAACCGTATCAATGATTACCCAAATGGCGTCATGCTTTTTCCGAGTAAGTGAAAGCCTAGCTACAAAATCCATTGTTACTCTGTCCTATTTCCATTCCGGGATTGAGATGGGTTGAAGCAAACCCGATGGTACCTAATGTTCTGCTTTCACTTATTGACAGATCAAGCACTTGCTTACAAATTCAGTCACGTCACGCTTCATACTTGGCCATTCATACTTGGCCACCAATATTGTGCTTTTAAATCTTGGTACATCTTGTTTCCACCAGGACGCATTTCATAACTGTTGTGATGAGCTTCATTCAGGATATTTTTCTTTAGTTCAGCTTGATCAGGTACACATAATCTTTGCTTGTAGTATAAGCTTCCATCTATGCCCAAGTAATAGTTACCATTGCCATTATCCTTTATTCGATCTATAATGGACGATAAATAGTCATCTTGTTTCTGGGCAGCTGTAGATACCGGATCCTGAGGCAGTGAATTAGAGGTTTCTAATTACATATTTTAAGAATAGACACTAACCTATAGCAATTATCTCAATATACCAATCTCTTAAATATATCTTAATAATGAAATTCTATTAGATGTCAGATAAAGCAAACTCTCGAATTACTTTAACTTGTAAAGATCAAGCAAAAGATACTAATAGAAAATCTACAATGAAAGACTATTAAAGTAGATGAAAATAGAAATAATCATAACATACAAATTCATTAAAATGATATTCATAGAAATATTGGAGAAGAATTAGAAATAAGAGAATAAGATAAAAGCCTTTCAACCCTTTTCTCAATCTCTTGGAAATAAATTTTCCTTCTCCTTGATCTTCTTCTTCAAACCATAAAACTAAATAGAAATTTAACTAAGAAAAATCTATCTTACTAAATACAGAAAAATTACTTAACTAAAAATTCCATCCCCTAAAATTATAATTAAACTACATATTTATAGATATTAATCTAAGAATTGTGTCCCTTGAAGATGTCCCTTGAGAATGGTTGCAAATTTTGGTGAAAGAAGACAACTTTTCATATGCCTTTTGGCCCAAAACTGCCCCAACGGTCGTTTCTGTCGCGCTCGCAACGGTGTTGCGATCGCGACAGAACGCGCTGGTCGTTTTCTTCTTTCCTTCTCTCGCTCAGTTTTCCTCTCCCTCTCTGGCCAGTCACGTCTCGCCTCTTCCTCTCACGGCGTGACTTCTCGCGTGTGTGGCGTGACTGGCGCTCACGTCTCGCTTCCTACTCTCCTTTCTCTTCTCTTCTCTTTTCCCTTCCTTTCCTGGCCTCTCTGTGGCGTCACGTCGCGTGACCTTTGCTCACGCCGTGACCTCTCCTCTCGCAGCTCCTCCTCTTCTTTTCTTTCTCTTTTTCTTCTTTCTCTTCTTCAGTCACGTCACGTGACCTTAGCTCACGGCGTGACTCGTCTCTTGCAGCTCCTCTCTTCTTTTCTTTTCCTCCTTCCTCTTTGTTCTTCTCAGCAAGTCACGTCACGTGACTCCTGGTCACGGCGTGATCTGCTCCTCTTCGTGATCTCTCTCCTTCTTTATCTGTTCTTCTCTTTAATTTTCACCTAAAAACACAGAAAATCAACATAAAAACTCAACTGATACAAATAAACATAATCTAACACATCACATTAAATTTTACAAATAATTACATGATTAATTACATAAACTCACATAAAATAAATACATAATTATACTTCAATTTAGCTCCTATCAAATTCCCCCACACTTAACCCTTGCTTGTCCTCAAGCAAGAGAAAAGACATGAACAAATTCAACAGCCAGTAAACATAATTACAAAACAATGTCCATTCAGTATATACACTAGAGTGCAAAGATCAACTATCTCAAATACTCACACATATCAGTAAATCAAAATTCAAATTATGCATTGAAAATTCAACAAGTTTCCTAACTTTACTACTTCCAACATAAAGAATATAAAGTCTCAAAAACTAAACATGAATCAAAGACAGAAAATTGATCATAAAAGTTAAAAATCTAAGATTGCTAGTCACCTTTTAGGACAATTGAAGCTCACTTACCCTTAATCAAATCTCATGGCATTTTTAGACTCTTTTTTTTTATTCTTTTTTTTTATTCTTTCTTACATGGATATATATATATATATATTTTCATTTAATTCCATGCATAGCAAGAGAAATTAATATGGGTGCGTTTTACGCTCCATCCCATATTTTTGAAATTTTGAATATACATCTTGCTATTTATTGTTGAAATTACTGGGTGCATTTTATGCTCCATCCCACTTTTAACTTTTTTTTTTAATTTTTTCAAGTCCTCATCCATTATTGAAAAGAAATAAGGGCAAGTATTATGGCTATAGTTTCCATAGGCAACTAGAAACTTAAAATTTTAAACAAAATGAGCAAATTCTAACTTTAAAAACATGGTAGATAAAGAGACTAAATAATCTATAATGTTGAAATAAGTAAAACCAAATAACTTGAAAAACTTAAAACACATCTCAAAAATTTTGAAAAACTGATAAAAATGAGAATAAAAGATAATAGACTTAACAACCTATACAATATACCAAATAAACAATGCTTCATAATAAAATTTACTAAAAAGCCTAATTGAAATATAACAACACACATAAAAACATTCATGCAATTTCCATACATAATACATACACAAACACACAAATACAGTCACAAATATCACAACACATAACACAATCACTCCCCCACACTTAGAACCAACATTGTCCTCAATGTGTAGGAATGACACACAAAAACAAGTAAAAAGAAATAAATGAAATGAATAAAAAGAAAACTCCCCTATCATGGTGAAGGTGGAGGTGAAGGAACCCAAAACCCAACTTGGGAGATGAATTGATCAAACTTGTACTCTAACCTCCTTTGCCTTCTAGCCAAAACAGTTTGCTGATCTTGTATATGGTGCAAGTTGCTAAGAATTTGATCAAACATTTCTGGCATATTTTGGCTAGATGAGCCAACTTCAGGTGCAGTAGCTGCAGCAGGTGGAATATCTGCCATCTCCTCATCTTCACTTGCCTCCTCCTCTCCTTCTTCTTCTTGTTCCTCAACTTGTGGCGCAGCATTTCCAGCAATATCCCTCCAACATGATCGAGCACGTGCCGGAATTTCCTGAAAATTATTTCCAACAACCTCTCCACGAACTAATATAGTCTTATTAAAATAATGGCAAGGAAAAACTCTATAATAGGCATCAAGATCCACATTTAGATTATTTGCAATACTAGAAATAACATGCCCATGTGTTAAAGGTGAATCATGCTTATGTACACATTGCAACAATTGACTTACTATCCAAAAAGGCCAACATACGTCCTTGCGTTTATGTACACACCACATCAAAAACAATTCATTATATGAAACTCTATTGAATTCGGACCTATTAAAAACCAAAGAAGCTAAAATCCTATGCAAAATCCAATACCTTAAATCTTTAATAAACATGGATTTAGCATCCCTAGCTCTATAACGAGTTTGCAAATCAGTCAAAAATGTCCAAAATTCATGAGGCTTAAAAGATTTAGGTGGCTCGGTCAAACCAGCTTGAGAAAATCTAAATATCCTATTCATCATAAAATAGGTTAAAGTATAAGGTATACCAGCCATCCTAAAGTCTAACCAATTCTCGTTATCATCATTCTTTTTTAATGTGGTATAAAATTCTAAAACTAAATCAGGACGCACATTTTTATGCATAGAAGCAAATTTATACAACCCACATACCCTTAACATGTCATTAACTACTTCTAGCATACCAATTTGATTAAGTAAAGAGTCAGAAAAAAACTTACAATGCATCAAATGCCTATTACGAAGAGTTAAATACCTGCTACCTTCATCTACAGAGAAGATAGGAAATAAGGCACCATAATGAGAAGCAATGTTCACCACTTCAACTTCCTGCTCTTCTTGCTCAGTTCGAGAAACAGAGGGATTCTTTGTTCTCACCATATTTGTTTATGTTTGGGTAAACAGACAATGATAAATTACAGAGAGGTAAATCTGAAAACAATAGGAGAAATTAATAAAACCAAATACACAAAACAAAAACAGAAAGGATAAAATATAAAGGAATAGAAACAGAGAATAACTACAAAAGAAATGTGATTTAGTTGTGAAAATGCCGAAATTAAATGCAATGAGAGAAAGAAGAAATGAAAAGAAAAATGAAAATAAAATGACAAACCTGTAAAGAGAATGCAAAACCCGAAATCCCTAAGTCAAATGAAGAAAAGAGAAAAGAAGCAAATAGAAATGGAAAGCTAAAATGAAGAACCAGAAAAACGAAAGGAAAACAGAGTAGGGCTAACGAAAGTCTCTGTGTAAGAAAAAGAAGAAGAAATGAAGAAATATGGCTAATGAAGGTCTGGAAGTCGTGACCTGTGTAGGGAGAAATAAAACTAACAGAGACAAATGAAGGGTTAAGTTAAATAAGGCCAAGGGAAAGAAAGATTTGAAAGGTCACGACTTTTAGGGTTTGAAAATTTTAAGTTCCCCTTTTTAATGTGTTTTAATTCCTAAATGGTTAAATTAAGTTAATGTAATTGAAATTAAATCATCTAAAGCAGAAAATAAAGCAAAACAAAACCAAATAATATAAAAACAATAAGTGAAATAAGAAAATAAAAGAAAAGAAAAGAAAAAAAAATTTTAAAATGTACCTGATGGAGCACCATGGCGTCACGGCGTGAGGCAACGTCACGACTCGTGACGCTTCACTTACCTGGAGAAAAGCTTCAAGCGAAATCCTCAGAGCATCACGGCGTGAGGCAACGTCACGCCTCGTGTCGCTTCGGCCTTACCTGGGCAAAGTGCTTCAAGCGAAATCCTCAGAGCATCACGTCGCGTGAAGCTTCATCACGCCTCGCGCCCTGCCACAATCGCGTTCTGTCGCGATCGCAATACTTGCCGCGATCGCGACAGAAACAACGTCTGCAAAACACACATTTTATTTTTATTTTTTATTTTTATTTTTATTTTTTTTTTATGTAATTAATTTGTTATTAGTTTTTTTTTTTATAATTGAACAACTCTAATCATACAAAATTAGCTGTAAAATAAAAACAAATGTGTTAATAGCATGAAAATCTATAAAATAAAATATATAAAGAAATTGAAAACAAAGAACAAAACATAAATAAAAATAAAATAACTAAGTAACCTAAATAAAAGAACTAGATATATCATGGCTTAATATGCTCCCTAGGATTCTCCTCAGTATTGCTTGGAAGGCATCCTAGATTTCTTGAAGGTAAAGAATTAGCAAGTTGGCCTATTTGAACCTCAAGATTATGAATAGAGGCTGCATGATTTTTAGAAATTTGATCAATTTTTGCCTCAAGTTTCTTTTGGCTTTCATCTTGAGAATTCATCTTATAATTAATTTCCTCAATAAACTTATCAAGTTTTCCTTCAAAAGCACCAAACCTATCTTGTGGTTGTTGATATCCTACTCCCCTATTTTGGTTATTATTGTTATTTCCCCATGAAAGGTTAGGATGGTTTCTCCAACCAGGGTTATAAGTGTTAGAATAAGGATTACCACGACCTTGACTTTGAAGAAAATTAACTTGCTCTTTATTAGCTATGCCTAAAGTGCAGTTGCCACTAACATGCCCATTTTCACCACACACATTGCAAGCATTTGATACATTACCTCCCATGCCTAAGCTATTAACTCTATGAGTTAAAGCCTCAACTTGAGCTTGTAATGCAACCATAGAATCTACTGAATGTATCCCCCTAACATTAGAATTATTATACTCTCTTACTCTTTCAGGAGGCCACATACAGTTATTCATTGCCATTTCTTCCAAAAGCTCATATGCTGCATCAATTGTTTTTCTCATTAAAGATCCTCCAGCAGCAGCATCAATAGTACCTCTTGTGGTTGGATTTACACCATTATAGAATGTTTGCATCAACAACTCTCTTGGCAAGTTATGGTGTGGACACATCCTTTACAATTCCTTGAATCTTTCCCAAGCCTCATATAATGATTCATTTTCATTTTGAACAAATGTGGTGATATCCTTTATGATTTTTGCGGTTTTGGCCAATGGAAAATATTTTGATAAAAATGCTTGGGCCAATTGGTCCCAAGTAGTTATAGATCCTCTTGTCAAAGAATTCAACCAAGCCTTTGCTTTATCCTTCAATGTGAATGGAAAAAGCCTAAACTTGATTGCATCATTTGAAACCCCATTTATCTTAAAGGTATCACAAATCTCAAGAAAGTTTGCCAAATGAGCATTTGGATCCTCATTTGCCAAACCATAATATTGAATACTATTTTGAATCATTTGTAATAATGAAGGCTTAATTTCAAATTGATTGGCATTTACCGTTGGTCTTACCACTCCTTGTTGAGCACCACTCAAAGCAGGTGTGGCAAAGTCCATCAATCTTGGTGGATTTTCTTCAGCCATGACAATTGATCTTCTGTTTTTGTTCTTCTTTTTATTGGATTTCCGGTTACTCAATAAAAACCTCTCAATTTCAGGATTTAAAGGCTCAAGCTCTTCTAAAGAACTCCTTGTACTAGGCATGAACTTCTAAAATCCTGTAAAAACAAAACACAAAATTAATTTTAAACAAATAAACAATTTAAAACAAAAGAAAATATTGTAATCCAAAATCATAAATCAATTTTTATAATGGCAAACAACCGTTCCCCGGCAACGGCGCCAAAAACTTGTTGTGCATTTTCTAATGATGCAACATACCGCAAGTATACGGTGTACCGCAATAGTACTTTAGATATCGATCCCACAGGGAACGTGTTACACACTATTACTAATTGATTTTAATCTTGTTTACAATGATCATAAATTTGATGGTTGAATTAGAACTACTTAATTTGAACCTAATTTATGTTTATTAGAAGAAGATAAATAGTATATGAATGAAGAACTAAACATAATGAATTTGACCCATCATTTTGATTTTCATTTATTCATCTTTCATGCAAGCCAAGTTAGAATAAATTTTTTTTAACTCACTCTCTCGACATGAATTAAAATGCCTAAAACATACAATTAACATTCTAACTCACAATTTTCATTAATGAATTAGAGGTTTCTAATTACATATTTTAAGAATAGACACTAACCTATAGCAATTATCTCAATATACCAATCTCTTAAATATATCTTAATAATGAAATTCTATTAGATGTCAGATAAAGCAAACTCTCGAATTACTTTAACTTGTAAAGATCAAGCAAAAGATACTAATAGAAAATCTACAATGAAAGACTATTAAAGTAGATGAAAATAGAAATAATCATAGCATACAAATTCATTAAAATGATATTCATAGAAATATTGGAGAAGAATTAGAAATAAGAGAATAAGATAAAAGCCTTTCAACCCTTTTCTCAATCTCTTGGAAATAAATTTTCCTTCTCCTTGATCTTCTTCTTCAAACCATAAAACTAAATAGAAATTTAACTAAGAAAAATCTATCTTACTAAATACAGAAAAATTACTTAACTAAAAATTCCATCCCCTAAAATTATAATTAAACTACATATTTATAGATATTAATCTAAGAATTGTGTCCCTTGAAGATGTCCCTTGAGAATGGTTGCAAATTTTGGTGAAAGAAGACAACTTTTCATATGCCTTTTGGCCCAAAACTGCCCCAACGGTCGTTTCTGTCGCGCTCGCAACGGTGTCGCGATCGCGACAGAACGCGCTTGTCATTTTCTTCTTTCCTTCTCTCGCTCAGTTTTCCTCTCCCTCTCTGGCCAGTCACGTCTCGCCTCTTCCTCTCACGGCGTGACTTCTCGCGTGTGTGGCGTGACTGGCGCTCACGTCTCGCTTCCTCCTCTCCTTTCTCTTCTCTTCTCTTTTCCCTTCCTTTCCTGGCCTCTCTGTGGCGTCACGTCGCGTGACCTTTGCTCACGCCGTGACCTCTCCTCTCGCAGCTCCTCCTCTTCTTTTCTTTCTCTTTTTCTTCTTTCTCTTCTTCAGTCACGTCACGTGACCTTAGCTCACGGTGTGACTCGTCTCTTGCAGCTCCTCTCTTCTCTTCTTTTCCTCCTTCCTCTTTGTTCTTCTCAGCAAGTCACGTCACGTGACTCCTAGTCACGGCGTGATCTGCTCCTCTTCGTGATCTCTCTCCTTATTTATCTGTTCTTCTCTTTAATTTTCACCTAAAAACACAGAAAATCAACATAAAAACTCAACTGATACAAATAAACATAATCTAACACATCACATTAAATTTTACAAATAATTACATGATTAATTACATAAACTCACATAAAATAAATACATAATTATACTTCAATTTAGCTCCTATCAGGCAGTCAAGATTAGAGTTACCCAATGAAGAGACTAACGTCTATTTTCAGACAAATGGATGGAAATCGGGAGTTTTCATTTCCGATTTTACAAGAATTGAGGATTTTTTAAAGTATCAGGAGGTTTCGGATGGTCAAAACTTTGAAAATGGGAATTTCGGCCAACAGACGGGTTACCCGTCGGTGGTGGGACGCCCGTCGCTTGCGCGAGAGACCCGTCTCTAGCGACGAGCGCCGGCTATTGCTTAGAAGTGGGGCCCGTCTCTCGCGATTTAGCGGCGCCCGTCACTCATTCGACAGACGCCCGCTCCTCGCGAGAGACAGGCATCGCTCGCTTTCGAATCCCGTGTGTGGACTGCCGGTCAAAAGACCTAGTGTGCCCCTCCGACAGATGCCCATCGGTAGCCCACAGACGCCCGTCGATCGGTGATCTGTCAGTTATTCTCACGGGATTTTTTGGGATTTTGTTAAGATTTTATAGATTTATCAAATATTTTATAAATCTTATTAAAACCCTCTAAATATTTTCAATATTTTCAAATATTAGATTTGATTTTGCGAATATTCTAGAAATCGATTCGGTTTTGATTTCATTTCGGAACTCTTTTTCAAATTTAAATCTTAAATTTAAATTTATTTGAATTATCTTCTCAACTCTATAAATAGGGGATTAAACCTCATTATTCAGGGTTATAAAATTTTGGAAGAAAACTAAATCTTAGCAGTTTTTCACAGAGATTTTATTTTCGAATTTTGTAAAAGAATTTTCTCTCAAGATTTCTTCTTTCCCTCATTTTTATGTCTGAATTAAGCTAATTCGAGGTAAAGAAATCCATTCATTTCTATCTGATTTAGCTATTTCTGACATTTAATTACTGTTAAGATTTCGAGAAAGAAAAATACAATTTTCTTTTCTTGATTTATTTTCAAAATATGATAAAAATGTCTTGAAATCACGCAATCACGGATCAATCCTTGTAGAACTCGAGGAATTAAAATCACTCAATGTTCACCTTTAAAGGTAAAATCCAAGGGTAAACATTCTGGATTTATCATTTGTGTAGTTTAGTATTTTACACTAATTTTATAAATAAAATTTTCATTTATTAAAAAATTAAAATAAATTTTTTGGATTTTTTCGTTTTAATTTCAGAATCAGTGGTGATCAACGGGTGGTAAAACCACCGACGGCCATCGCTCATGCGAGCGACGGGTCGTCGATGGTTATTGCTTCCGCCTGCCGGTCACGAGTGTTGGGCCGTCCTTGAGCCTTTTCTCCTCTATATCTTTTCTTTCTCCTTTTTACTTATTTTCTTATGGTTTTCATGGCTATTTCACATTTTTGATTGTTATTTAACTTCTAGCATTTTATTTTGCTCTTAATTTTGACACTAACATGGTTTTCATTTTTTGTGAGTTTTATTTGACTATTTTTTGTGGATTTGGGATTATTAAATGATGGCAATTACAATGATTTGAGGATCCTCACCCGGGTTCATTCTTCAACCTTATCCCTTTTTATCTTATTTATTTATAATTGTGTAAATATTATTTTAATCCCGCTATAATGAAATGGTCAAATATTTTAGAGTAATTGAATTGGGATTTTCATTAATAACTGAGGACCAATGTCTTGATTTTTAGCCAAATAAAATTGACATATTAAACTTATTTTTTAATAAATGTGCATGCGAGGACTAATGTCTTCATCCTTAATGAATTTCCCGATTTGTGTATGATTTGCATGTTATTTACAGTGGGGGTTGTATTTGCCCCTAGTTTTATTGTAATTTATGTTCATAATTTTCTATTTTACGCCCATTTACTGCTTTTCTTGTATGGATGACTTACGCTTTAATTAATTGCATCAAATGAGAAATTGGATGAAATGATAAATTCAAAACTCAGTTATAATATTAACCAAGGTATGAATAAATGAGAAGTCCCGAACCTACTCTTGTCTTATGCTCAATAAGGTTAGAGGACCATCTCGATGTTCCATTGGGATGGGGTCTCCAAAATATCTCTTGTTGACCACAAAAGGCCCAATTTGCATAATGCTAGGCTCCACGAGGTTAGTGGATCACTCCAATGTTCTATTGGGGTTGGGCGTCCAAAATATCTCTGGCTTGCCCAAAATGGATGCATATGCGCTGTCTTAGGCTCACTGAGGCTAGAAAATCTTTTCCAATGTTCTATTGGGTGGCGACTCCAACAAACCTCCTTATTGCTCAACATAGACGCACTTTTAATCTCTTACAAGTTTTAATGAACCTCTCCCGAACACCCTAAAAGGGGGTCTTCGGGGCACCCCGGGGTTCGGCGCGCGTCATAGTGGCGACTCCACTGGGGATAAATACTTGAGACTTCGACTCAAAAATACCTTGGTTAAAAATTATAATTGAATTTTAATTTAAAAATTCCATCCTCTTTCAAAACTACATTACATCTCATTAGAGCCTTAGATCTATGCTAGTTTTTTCCCTTTATCAACCCTGGTCATTCCGAAAGCACGACTCTACGTTCACTCAATGTAAGGAAGTGTTAAGGATAATCACCAGCCCAAGCCTCGTACCGTTTGGTATATTAAATGGAGACATGACTTGTCATTATGCTCATGATGAGCCGTTGGCAGGGACTATGATTGGGTAGACCTAAAGTATCATTACCTTGGCCAAAGCTCATGTAATGGAAATAGTTACTTCCCCTAAGTGGTATGACCCTTAATATTATTCTTGCTGTATGGATCAATGTATATTGGACAAACCCAGATAATTTGATTGGTCACCTAATCAAAGGCTTTCATGCCCCGATAGGCCCATGTCGATTTATTCGGACTGCCTAAATACACAATGATCATAGCCAATGCGTCTGTGCATTAGTTAGGAGAGGTTATGCTGCCGATTTTTCACTGTGCACTATATGTGTCCATCGGGTTCCCTGTTAACCCATGGGCCAATCCCACTAAGGAAAGAGACCGTGACCTCGTGTGTGGGAGTAACAAGGTTGGAAGGACCTATGTGCTTGCATGTGATTTATGGATGTTGTATAGCACGATCATGCATTTTATGGCATTCATGCATCATCCTGACCCGATATGTTATGCAGCCATTATAGATTTGCCTAGGTGGTCAAGAGGTTCTCAGGGGCGGCTAGTAATGAATCCTTTTTTTGAGCTACTAGAAAGGGTGGAGTATCCAGACACTCCTTTAGTAACCAACTATGCTACTTTATCTCAGTTCTCTGTGTACGAAGAAATGGCAAACTCACTAAGAGGGACAGATGTCATCAGGTCCTTGATAGCTGAGGAAGTAGGCAGAAGGTTCGAAGAGTTTGAGAATAGGATGATGGCTATAATGGCCAACATAGCTCAGCCACCTGCTCCATAGAACCCACCTCCTCCTCCTATGAGAAATAATGAACATGAGGAGGTCAAAGAAGACCCGTAAGAAGAGATGCGCCCACCACCAGTAGACTTAAGAGCTACCACATCAGGGGCACAGAAGAGAAGGCCAGCCCAGAGGATAGATGACGACTGGGAAGAGGATGAGTACAAAGAAACAGTGTCAGGGAGAGGGAAGGCACCTCAGAATGATGAAGCCATCTGAAAGAAGATGGAGGAAAAATTTGAAGCAATGGCGAAGATGTTGACGAGGGGGCGAGGGATGAACCCTGAGGATAAGGAGTTAGAAGGGGAGGATTTGATCCCAATGAATTTTAAGATGCCAGATGTCCCCAAATTTGATGGCACTTTCGATCCCACCGCTCACATAAAGAAGTACTCGTTGGTGATAAAGGGTACTACTTTAACAAAGAGATAGAAGATTGAATACTTTTGTCTAAGTTTAACCAGCCCAGCGGTGGATTGGTATCATGGATTGGACCGGAGGACAAAGGAGGATTGGGATTTGTTTACAGAAGAGTTTCTCAAATAGTACGACTGTAGTACAGGAATAGAGGTGACTTTAAAAGACCTGGAATTGCTACAGTAGAAGGCGGGCAAGTCTTTCAATGAGTATCTGACCCGATGGAGGAACCGGGTAATGGAAATGAAAAGAAAACTAGATACTCAAGATCAGATACGGTTGTTCATTAAAAATGCAAGCCCGTATATGAGATATGGACCAAAGATGAAGGGACTGAGAGACTGGGAGTCTTTGAAAGACATCGCTATTGAGGCTGAGGGAGAGTACCTTTCGAGAAGGGCGAACAATAAAAGCTTTGCCAAGAAGGGCAGTAGTAGTCAGGGGGTAGGTAGGTCAGCAGGCCCTAGTAGTGGCACAAGGAAGACAGCAGAAGTTTCAGCCACCAACACTGCCCCAAGGAATTTTTCCAATTTAGGAAGGTCTCTGTCATGGGTACTTCGAAGGCTAATGAAGGAAGGGAAGTTGCAGCCTTTGCCAGCTTGACTACCCAGGACTCAGGGGTATGCCAGGGCACAAGGACCCTTGGGGTTTAGAGGAGGAGGAGGAAAAAGAGAGGAAGGAGAAGAAGAAGAAGGTAGGAGCTGTGACCCAGAGTGGAAGGGTAGCTCCTGAGGTAAAAAGGCCACAAGATCCGACAGTTGGCCACAAAGAAAAAGATCCGAAAGATGATACAATCATGAAGCAACTGAAAAAAACGCCGGCTCATATTTCAATATGGGATCTTTTAAGGCCGTCTCCATCGCACAGGCAGAAATTGGTGGAGGCTTTATGTGAGACAATAGTGGCCATGACTATCTCACCCACAGAACTGCTAGACGTGGTGAAAGGAGGAGCTAGGGAAAATGTTGCTTTTATAAGAGCTGACCTGCCGATAGAAGGCCGCAACCATAATTGCCCTTTGTACATACAGGCACAAATCAATCAAAAGCACACGGCTTGTGCAATGGTGGACGACGGTTCATCAATTAATGTGTGCCCGCTAGTGGTGATGGCAGGTTTCGGGGTGAATGAGGATATGCTAGCTAAGTCTGATCTAACGATCACGGCTTATGACAATTCATGAAGGTAGGCTTCCGGGACATTTAAGGCAGTAGTCAAGATCAGACCAGTAGAAACGAAAGTGGAGTTTGTAGTCCTGCCTATCCCCGCCAACTTTGCAGCCCTTTTGGGAAGGCCATGGTTCCATAAGCTGGGAGGAGTCCCCTCTATTCTACATCAGATGGTCAAGATTCCTCATGAGGGGCAAGTTGTGATCATAAGGGTTGTAAGGGAGAACCTGGTCTCTATATTGGAGATCACAAGGCAACCTTTCAGTGGATTCCACATTGCTGTGATAGATAGGGAGGAGCAGGTAAATGGAAGCCCCCAAGTGCTAAATATGATGAAGAGGATGTCATTCCTCCCGGGCGCAGGTCTGGGCAAGAACTCTCAGGGATCACCTACGGCCATTGCTACTAAAGGTCAGAAGGATAGGAGGGGCCTCGGATATAAGGGTGCCTTGAGAAGGGTAAGAAGCCAGTGGGTGAAGTGCCCTATATCAGGAAGAACTTTGTACCACCCAGTGCAGTATGTGCCTACACGGGAGAAGCTGAGCCTCAGTGGGTGGATGAAAGGATTGTACCGGGGTTTGAGATCTTTAATGATGTTTTCGACTAGGACATCGGATTAATCAAGCCAGTAGAGGGCTTTTAGGATGAAGAAATCATGACTAGGGAAACAGTTTGGGACCGAGAAGTGCCCGAGGAAGTTATCACTAAGAGCTTTGTGACTACCCAACTGAAGGGGAAGGCAATGGTAGAAGAAGCCATACAGGGGGTCACTACAGAGCCTCCAAAAAGCCAGATTGATGCAGAGCCGTTAGCTTCAACAGTTGAGCCAGCAGAAGAGGAAGAAGAGAATAGTTTAGATTTTCTTTTTACTCCAGAACTTTTTAATAATGTTAATGACATTTTTAGTTCTATCAATAAAGTGAACAATTTTGCTTACTTGTGCGATGTTTCTGATGATTTCATTATGCATGATCATGATCTTAATCCATCTATATTTGATATTGATTCAACTGATGCTACTCCATTTAATCTTGGAACCTCGAAAAACTTAAAAGAAATCTTGATAGCATCTAACGTAACTCCTGAAGAGCGAGAAAAGTTTGAGAGAATATTAAGAAAACATGAAAAAGTCTTTGCCTAGACCTACGAAGATATGCCAGGAGTGGGCCTAAAAATCGCAAAACACGCCATCTCGACATACCAAGATTGTAAGCCTGTCAAGCAGAAGTTGAGGAGGCTCAGGCCATAATGGGCAGACAAGGTGAAAGAGAAGATACATAAGCAAATAGAAGCCAAGTTCCTGATTGAGGTACAGTCCCAACCTGGTTGGTCAATGTTATCCCGGTAGCCAAGAAAAATGACAAGGAAAGGGTATGTGTAGACTATCGAGACCTGAATAAGGCTTGTCCAAAGGATGACTTTCCATTACCCCACATAGACATGCTAGTGGATAGCGCAGCTGCTTGTATGATGTACAGTTTCATGGATAGTTACGTAGGCTACAATCAGATTCTCAATAAGATAGCCGACCGGATTAAAACAGCTTTCATCATAGAGTGGGGGACATTCGCTTACAGGGTAATGTCTTTTAGTTTGAAGAATGCAGGCACGACTTATCAAAGAATGGCAACAAGGATTCTAAACGACTTGATCCATAAGGAGGTAGAAGTTTATGTGGATGATATGATGATCAAGACAGCCACCAGAGAAGGTCACTTCAAGGCACTAGAAAAGTTCTTTTAGAGAATTGGTAAGTACAACTTGCGGTTAAACCCCAAGAAGTGTATCTTTGGTATCACCTCAGGGAAGCTGTTAGAACAAGTAGTCAGCCAGAGAGGAATTGAAATCGACCCAGATAAGGTCAAGGCTATCAAAGAGATGCCAGTACCTTAGAAGGAAAAAGACATCAGAAGCTTTCTAGGTAAATTGCAGTATGTCAGCAGGTTTATCGCCAAGCTTACTTTGATTTGCGAGCCGATCTTCAAGCTTCTAAGAAAAGACCAACCTGTAGTGTGGAACGAAGACTGTCAAAGAGCTTTTGACACTATTAGAGAATATTTATTGAGTCCAACTGCCACAGCCAGTCAAGCTGCTTATTCTGTATTTGGCCATTGAAGATAGTTTTGTAGGTGCCATGATGGCTCAAGAGGATGAGTTCGGGGTAGAATTCACAGCCTATTACCTCAGTAAAAAGTTCCTTGCCTATAAGGTCAAGTATGCAGAAGTAGAGAAGATTTACCTCGCCATAATTTGGGTCTCTAAGAAGTTGAGACACTACTTCCACTCTTACAGGGTACAAGCAGTGGCAAAACAGAATCCTCTAAGATACTTGTAGGAAGCTCCATCCTTACTTGGAAAAATGGGGAGGTGGTTGTTGCTATTACAAGAGTTTGACATTGAGTACATTACTCGAAAGACTATTAAGGGGTGCACAGTGGCGAAATTTCTAGTTGAACACTCGATTTAAGGAGACTCATACGAATTCAACTTCCCAGATGAGGACATGGCAGCTATCACAGTTCAAGGTTGGTAGTTGCATTTTGACGGGGCTGTAAACAGCAAGGGGGCAGGAGTAGGAATTATTCTAACAATCCCAAATGGTGAGAACCTCCCATTGGCTAAGAAGTTAAGATACAAGGCCACTAACAATGAAGCCGAGTATGAAGCATGCACCTACCGGATGGAAGCATTGATAGCTTTAGGGACAAAGAACGTGGAGGTATTAGGAGATTCATCTCTGGTTATTAATCAGGTTCGGGGCAAGTAGGCCATTAAAGAAGAGTGGTTGATGCCGTATGTTAAACACTTGAAGGATTTGAGCAATCAGTTCAAAGTATGTACATTCCACTTTGTTCCGAGGGACGAAAATGAATTAGCCGATGCACTCGCAACCCTAGTGTCAATATGGAATAACCCAGAGGGTGTGGTTATGAAGCCGATTTTGATTTCTAATTCTGAGAAGCCTAGTTTTGAGTCTATGCTAGTGATGGAAATAGAAGTAGTAGACAGAAAGCCATGGTACCATGACATCAGAAATTATCTAGAAAATGTAACATTCTCAGAAGAGGCTACCGAGAAGGATCAAAGGCTAATACGCAAGCTTTCCACTCAATTCATCTGTATAGATGGGGTGTTGTATAAATGATAAGCTGACGGCATTCAGCTGAGGCGTCTGGATGAGAAAGAAGCTGAAAAGGTGATGGAGGAAACCCATGCTGGGGTGTGCGGAGTCCATATGAATGGCTTAATGCTGGCCAAAAAGATCACGAGACAAGGGTTCTACTGGCTCACCATGGACACGGACTGCTTGAAATATGTAAAGCAATGTTAGTTGTGTCAGTAGTATGTAGATTTGAGGCATTTGCCAGTTTTGGAGTTACACAGTCTAACGACGCCTTGGCCATTCGCAGCTTGGGGAATCGACATTATTGGAGAAATACGCCCCACGGCCTCCAACGGGCATAGATTTATCACCATCGTCATCGACTACTTTACAAAATGGGTTGAGGCAGAATCTTTTAAGAAGGTTGACGCTCGGGATATGGCCAAATTCATCGAAAAGAACCTGATATGCAAATACGGACTCACACATCATTTGGTATCCGATAATGGGGTCCAATTTATGGCTGAAACGAAGAAATTACTCAAGAAATACGGCATTGAGCATCACAAATCTTCTCCTTATCGTCCGCAGGCTAATGGAGCAGTAGAAACCACCAACAAGAACGTTAAGAGAATCCTGGCCAAGTTGGTTCAGAATTATAAGGATTAGGCTGATAGGTTGCCTTTTGCACTCTGGGGTTACAGAACGACTGTTAGAACTTCTACGGGAGCCATGCCGTATGGGATGCAAGCAGTAGTACCAGTCAAGATAGAGCTCAAATCATTGAAGGTAGTCATGGAAGCTCAGATTTTGAAAACTGAGTGGGCACAACAGTGGCTGCAGCATCTGAACATGCTAGACGAGAGCAGAATGAGAGCTTACTATCATAATCAGGTCTATCAGAAAAGGCTCGCCAGGTCATTCGGAAAGAAGGTCAAGAAACATCCATTGAAGGAAGGGGACTTGGTATTCAAATGAATGAGATCGGGTGCGCCTGATATCAGAGGGAAGTTCAAACCGACATGGGAAGGACCTTTCATCCTCAAGAAGCTGTTGTCAAAAGGAGCGGCAATTCTGTCAGATAGCAATGGCAATAAATTCAAGGAGCAGGTCAACATTGATAGACTCAAGAGGTTCTATGGCTAAAGACAATAAAAATCAAAAGAAGAGAATAAAAGCCCCGCGGGTCGAAAACCGAAAAAAGGCGGCCTTACTAAAATTGGGCGTCTCTTCAGGGTGAAAATCAAAAAAAGGCATCCTGGTCAAAAATTAGATGCTTGAGAGAAAATGTCCAATGAAGAAAAACCGAGAGGGCTGATTGGTAACAGGAGTTGATGCTATCAAGATTTGGCTCCTTGAATGAATGTAGTTTTGCATTTTTGAATTAATGTTAAATGATGATCATGTATATTGAAATCATACTGAGATGTACACAATTTTGTGAAATGAAATAAAACTGAATTTATTTATTTATATTATTTTCTAGTTTCGTTCTAAAAAGAAACATATTGCTCAAAATGCATGCAAATCTGGACTAAACCCTACTACTACTCTCGCCGGCCAAATGTCTAAGTCGTTGAGTCCTATTGTCAACGGCAGGGCTAAGCACCCATCTCTTCTATGCGTTGGTAGAAATGACAGAATGATTTCCAAAAGAGGGAATGATAGTCTTCACTGGTAGTCAGTCCAAAGATCATGGTACCGGGAGGCAAAAGCTGCAGACAGAACTCCGCCTCGGAAAGATAGAGGGACTCTCACCACGTCTTGAGTCATCTCGAGCTATTGAGCGCATCGTGCCGTGATGTAAAAGGTAGCCTCACAAAGCCCACATAAGGGAACACATCCTGAAGAGCCATCAACTATTGCAGCAGATAAGGGGAGGCAAGCGCTCATGAAGCTAATATCCTTGTCTGTTACTTCATCGAATCTTGTGATGCTCTCGTCAGGAGTTACGAATGAGTACAGTCACTGACGGGGAAGAAAATGCCTTGGAGAGTATTGACTAATGACCCTGGGAGGTGGTTCTGATAGCAACATCAACTTCTCTTGTAGCCAAATCTGAAAAGGTAAAAGAAAATAGTAATAAAAGCTGCCGGAGTGAGTTGGGTTCACTTCTGGCAAAAGTAAGGCATAGGGTTGTGTGAAAATCCGAAAAGGACGCACTTCTCGCTAAGAAAAGCTAGTGTGAGAATCCACAAGGGACGCACTACCTTTTAAAATTATAACTTACCTAGAGTAATAAGGGGCTCCCGGAGAAGGAGGCAGAGGATCCAGCATGGACAGAATCTAGACCTAGGATAGTCTCGACAAGGATCAGTGGGAAGGGGGTCAGCCCGCGATGAAAGTCATCCAGAATCCCAAACAGAAGAGAGTCACCGATCAGCTCCTCTGAAGTCACAACCAAGTATCTCATCAGACAAAATAAGAAGATGACACTCGCACGGTATGGGGGAACGTTAGAAAATCCGTCCAACGCCTCAATTAGTGGCTCTAAGGTGAATCTAGGACCCTAAGGAACCAAGCGGGCAGCGTCAGAAGGAGCTATGCTTAAGGCTAATGCGACATCTCGAGTATGAATCAAACCGCAGCGAGGAATGTAAGGCAAGGCACTGGGTGGATACCAGTCTCCGGTAATGGCAACAAATTCTTCAGGCAAGGGACACAACTCCTGATAAGTAAACCTGAAAACATGGAAGCACGGGTCCCAGAAATGGACTGCAGCCAAAAGGAGGTTGTAATCTATTCTAACTCTCCTCAAAAATTTCAGACCAGAAAGTGGGGCAAGGGTGCTGTTTTCCTAAGTTTGAGGGTTATTTAAAATTTGGTGCATCTTGTTAATGGCAGGAGAAGACATTTTTCAAGTGCTATAATCGAAAATCTAAATTAGCAAAGGAAATAAGAAAGAAAAAGGGAAAAAACCTGAGAAAGAACCTTAGATTTAGGCTTGGAGTAGTGGAATGGCATGAAATCCAAGAAAAAGGGTGTAATTTATAATAAGGACATGACCGACGGGGTGCTCGTCTGTCATTCTTCCGATGGCAAGCCTGTCGGTCAAACTAGTCGACCACCAGGTAGAGTAAATTTCCTGCATATTTTCATGCATGTCATGCGCATAAAATAATTTTCGCATATTTTTATTGCTTTTTCAATTTGACAGGGATACGCACTGGATGCACAAGTCAAAAAAATATTCAGGGACTATTTAAATAAAAAAGCATTAATTAGTTAGAAATTAACTAGAAATAAATTGAGTAATTAATAAGGGGATAAGTTCAAAATTTTGAACGACAGACCGGCTACCCGTCATTCGGTGCTTTAGACGGGCAACCCGTCGGTCAGCCAAATCTTTAAATATGCGGCCAACCGACGGGCCTTCATTTCTTTTCTTCTTCTTTTCTTTTTCTTCTTGCCAACCATCTGTCTCCTTTAGTTTTTTGCTCGTTTCTTCTTTATTTTTCATCCGTTTTACGTACTGTTTGCACCAAAACGATCCCCACACCTTCACGCACATTTAGGAGTAATTATTTTCGTGTTTCGTCGAGTTTTAATTTTGTTGACTTGCAGGTTAGTTTGTCAATTTTTCTACTCCTTTCTTTATTTCTTTTTGAATAACTTGCATGAAAAATGGATGTGTAGCAAAATGTAGTATTTTTTGCCCATCTCTACTTAATTTCTTTAGACTGTATAAAATGTAGTTATAGAAATGCATGAGCACAAAAAATAGGTAAAAATCACTAAGAAAAAAAGAATTGTTTAACTTGTGCAGTTGACTCTGATTGACTTAGTGTTTAGGACAAGCATGAACTGAATAAGACAAAATAAATAAATTGAAATATTGCTTGGGGCCTGAGGCCTGTCCAATCGTTGCTTTTTATGCAGGAGGTTGGGTACATCCTTGCCGGGATGCTGCCCAAATTTTTTAATTTTTTGGGTTGGGCACATTCTTGCCAGGATGCTGCCCAAATTTTTTATTCTTCTAGGTAGGCACATCCTAGTCGGGATGCTGCCCAATTTTTTTAATTTTTCTAGGTAGCCACATCCTTACCTGGGTGTTGTCGAGATCTTAGTAGACAAATTTCAGCCGAAATACGGCCAAAAATTTACAAAATTTATTTATATGCCTTTCGGTAGGCCTGTCTATGGCCATAATGCAAAGCTAATTTTTTCATTTTCTTTTCAGGATGCCTCCGCAACGTCATATTTCGCGTGACCAGCCTGTGTAACACCCCCTACCCATACGTAGGCAAACCCATCCGCAAGGAAGTGAGAAGCCGTACGAGTTGGTGTGTCACCAAGCAAAACGATATAATAACATTCATCCACATAATATAAGCATACATATATACAGCGGAAATTAAAACTTTAAAACCAAACTGATCAATTACTCACATCATAAATAACATAAAACACAACTTTTACAGCAATTAACACAATCAAATCATGAATTAAAATAATCAAACTTCTCAAAAGTGACAAACCCAGAAAATTTCAGTAAAGTTCATCAAACTTAAAATTTGCTTCAATAATTCATCATTCATGCATCACAACTTAAATAAAACCAAAACCCATAACATTTGCACTAATATGAGTCTCATCAAATCTCAAATTTCCAGAAAAGCATTCAAACATACCAAATCACAAAAATGCAACAAATTCAAATAAATTCCCAAACCTGTAAATTCCTATACTCCTAGTTGTAAGCTCCGCTCCCACTCACCTTCTCTTTTCCCTTGGGATCACGAGTAGGCGCTTCTAAACCCGAAAACCCAAGAACCATACAAACATAAAAATTCTAGATTAAGAGCACATCTAACAAAGATCAAGAGAAAAGATGGAGAAGAAGAGAAAACCCACTAAAACTTACCAATCAAAGCTTAAGAGATGAACAATTTCCACCAAAACCACTTGGATCCAAGCTAGGGCACACTTGAAGAGAAAAGAGGAAGAAAAGATAAAGAGAAGAGGAAGAAAAACGGGAAAGAGGCAGCAAAATGGCTGCTCCCTTTTCTCTCTCCTTCTATTTATACCTACTTCCTAAAACCCTAGCCACATGTCACCCTATCTTTGGTGGATCTTGATCACTCACACCCTACACCCATGCAAGACACTACACACAAGACTAACCCTCACTAATTCACACTACTCCCCTATGAGTATGCACACACACTAACAAGACCTATAAACACACACACCCTAATATCAAACATGTACCCGCACTCTAATAAAGCCCACAAAACGTACATATAATCCAAAATACAATTAACACATGCCAAAACACTCACCGACACACATGCAATCATGGCTCAAACTACTAGGGGGAAAACGGGGTGTGACAACTCTCCCCTACTAACAAGAATTTCGTCCTCGAAATTCTCACCTGAACTGAATAATTGAGGATACTGAATCCTCATCGCCGCCTCTGGTTTCCAAGTCGCTTCCTCGACTTCATGATGCTGCCAAAGAACTTTAAGCAGAGGAACTTGCTTATTCCTTAATTGTCTCACTTCCCGAGCTATAATGGCTTTCAGTTCCTCATCATAAGAATAATCTGGCTGAACCTTAACATCTCGAATCGACAACACATGTGACGAATCCGATCTATACCGACAAAACGTGGAGACATGGAAGACATCATACATCTTAGCCAATTCCATCGGTAAAGACAACTTATAGGCTACTGGACCAATTTTCTCCAAAACCTCGAAAGGCCCAATGAACCGAGTACTAAGTTTACCTTTCTTGCCAAATCTCAATACCTTCCTCCAAGGCGATACCTTAAGGAACACTTTGTCCCCGACCTCAAACTGAATATCCTTTCTCTTCAAATTGGCGTAAGACCTTTGTCTATCCTTAGCCACTTTCAGATTCTACTGCACTACTCTGATCTTTTCTTCTATATCTCTAATCATATCTGTCCCAACAAAAGATCGCTCGATCAACTCTGTCCAACAAACTGGAGTCCTACACGGTCGACCATACAAAGCCTCAAATGATGACATTCTAATGCTCAACTGATAGCTGTTGTTGTAGGCAAACTCCATAAGTCGTACATACTTATCCCAACTGCTAGAAAAATCCAAAGTACAAGCCCGAAGCATATCCTCCAAAATCTGAATAACCCGCTCGGACTGTCCATCTGTCTGAGGGTGGAATTCCATGCTGAAGTTCAACTTAGTACCTAAAGCTCTTTGCAATTCCTTCCAAAACTTCGATGTGAACCTTAGATCTCTATCTGACACTATCGATAATGGCACACCATGCAGTCAGACTACCTCATCCACATAAACACTGGCCAACTTATCCATCGAGTAGTCCACTCTGACCGGTAGAAAATGTGCTGACTTGGTAAGCCGATCCACAATCACCCAAACTGAATCATGCTTCCTTTGAGTTACTGGCAAACCCGACACTAAATCCATGGCAATGTCATCCCTTTTCCATAGAGGAATGGATAAAGGAGTGAGCAATCCTGAAGGGACTTGATGCTCTGCCTTTACCTGCTGACACGTCAGACACTTCGCCACGAATTCCACAATGTCTTTCTTCATCCCATACCACTAGTAGAACTGTTTCATATCCCGATACATCTTCTCACTACCAGGATGCATAGTAAAGACTGTAGTGTGTGCCTCACTCAAAAGCTTCTTCCTTAACACATCACTCTCAGGCACACACAAATAATTCCTATACATAAGCACCCCATCGAAAATAGAAAACTCGGACTGCTTACCCGATCGGACCTCTTGCAAAACCCACTACAATCTCATATCATCCTTCTGAGCATCGACAATCGACTATCTCAAGGTCGGCTTCACTCTCAATTGGGCAACGAAAGCCCCATCAGAATCCAATCTCCACCTGAACCGTCTCAAGAACAAAGCCGAAACTGACTTCCTACTCAAGGCATCCGCGACCACATTGGCTTTGCCCAGATGATAATCCACAATGCAGTCATAATTCTTAAACAACTCCAACCATCGGTGCTGTCTCATATTCAACTCTTTCTGCATGAGGAGATACTATAAACTTTTATGATCCGTGAAAATCCTACACTTCTCCCCATACAGATAATGCCGCAAAATCTTCAAAACAAAGATCACAGCCGCCAATTCAAATCATGCGTCGGATAGTTCTTCTCATGAGGCTTTAACTGACGAGACGCATAAGCCATAACTTTACCTTCTTGCATCAACACACACCCGAGTCCAACTCCTGAAGCATCACTGTACATTACAAACTCTTTACACGAGATGGGTTAAGTAAGTACAGGAGCTTCAACTAACAATCTCTTCAACTGCTCAAAACATGCTTGACACTTATTTGACCACTCAAATCTGACTCCTTTCCTCAATAATCTCGTAATAGGAGCAGCAATAATTAAAAAACCCTTCACAAACCGACGGTAGCACCCTGCCAAACTGAGGAAACTTCTCACTTTCAGAACATTCCTAGGTGCTTTCCAATCCATAATTGCCTCAATCTTAGCTGGATCCACTTGAATACCCTAGCTGACACAATGTGTCCCAAGAAAGACACCTCTTGAAGCTAAAAGTCACACTTACTTAGCTTTGCAAACAAACGGTGCTCCCTCAAAACTTGTAACACTAATCGAAGAAGCTCTTCATCCACACTCTCATCCCTCGAGTAAACCAAAATATCATCAATAAACACTACTACAAATCGGTCGAGATATGGCCTAAACACTTGGTTCATCAAATCCATAAAAGCTGCAGGTGCATTAGTAAACCCGAACGGCATCACAAGGAACTCATAGTGGCCATACCGCGTCCAAAAGGCAGTCTTAACCACATCTGCATCCTTAACTCAAAGCTGGTAATAACCCGATGAAAGATCAATCTTGAAGAAAACACCCGCACCTCTGAGCTGATTAAACAAATCCTCAACTCTAGGCAAAGGATACTTATTCTTCACTATGACCTTATTAATCTGCCTATAGTCGATGCACATCCTCAAGGTACCATCCTTCTTCTTAACAAACAACACCGGAGCTCCCCATGGAGATACGCTGGGTCTAATAAACCCCTTATCCAGTAACTCTTGTAGCTGAGTCTTAAGTTCCCTCAACTCTACAGGAGCCATTCGATAAGGTGCTTTCGAAATGGGCGAAGTACCCGGCACTATCTCTATGGATAACTCCACCTCTCTGTCAGGAGGCAACTCACATGAAAACAAATCCCCAAACTCCCTAACAACTGGGATATCCTCAATCTCAACCTGATGCTTAGAATCTAACACCACTGCTAGACATGCTTCACAGCCTTTCCTCAAAAACCTCTTAGCTTGCATAGCAGAAATCACATTACTCAAGGAACTCTAACCCAAACCTTTAATCGTAACAGAAGACTGATCTCTATTTTGCAACACAACTGCTTTCCTATGACAATCAACCACAGCTCGATGCTTACTCAACCATTCTATACCTAAGATCATATCAAACTCCCGGAATGGCAACTCAATCAAATCCGCAGAAAACTTAACACTTTGAATCAAAAGACACTCTACTCACCTTGACACTATGCCCTAAGGGACTGGTCACACAAACCTTATAATCTAACTG
This sequence comes from Excoecaria cochinchinensis, assembly GCA_947683425.1. Taxonomy (NCBI): domain Eukaryota; kingdom Viridiplantae; phylum Streptophyta; class Magnoliopsida; order Malpighiales; family Euphorbiaceae; genus Excoecaria; species Excoecaria cochinchinensis. Next base: position 14,763,723 of record CANTUQ010000031.1, read on the forward strand.
ATCAACATCATGCAACTTATCAAATAACTTACTCATGCACAAATATGAGTGTGTGGAACCAGGATCAATTAGAGCATAAATCTCAGTGTCAAAGAGTAGGAACTTACCAGCAATCACATCCAGAGCATCCTGCTCATCCCGAGCTCTCAAAGTATAAGCCCTAGTAGGAACCATAAGAGGACGATCAACCGACTCTGATGGAGCTCCCTTTCTAGGCCGACCACCTCGACCTCTACCTCGACTGGCTTGCGGTGCATTCAAATCCACTCTGCTAACCTCACGCTGATCACCAAAAGTCTCACTCAACTTAGGACAGTTAGCCAAATAGTGATCAATGCTCCCACATCGGAAACAAACACCCGTGAGCCACCTACACTCACCCCAATGGCTCTTGCTGCAATGAGAACACTCGGACAATACCTCAGTCCTATTACCCAAACCACCTCTACCAGAACTTAAGCTCATAGCAGAACCCTGCCTCCTGCCTCTCAAAGCTAGACCTGAGGAAGACTCATTATGCGGGTTCCTAGACCTCTTGCCCGAAGATGATGATGATCCTGTACGAGGGGGATTCCTCCTCTGAGCTCTCTCCCTCAGAACTGACTCTAATCTCTCAGCCCGCACTGCTGCCTGAACAATCTGATAATACCCAATACCCGGAGTACTCATCAATGAAATAAGCATAACCCATAAGGACTCATTCAAACCAGCCTCAAAGTGCCTACATCTGAACTCCTCTGTCAGAACACCCTCTGGAGCATACTTCGCAAGTCGGTTAAACTCTTTCTCAAACTCAGAAACTGACATAGCTCCCTGTTTTAGACTGAGAAACTGAGCCCACTTAGCATCTTTATAGGCCTAAGTCACATACTTACTAGTAAACTCCCTCTCAAAGAACTCCCAAGTGACCGGGTCAGGCAACTGGGGATGCCTACGAACCAACTTCCACCAATCGTAGGCAGATCCCTGAACAAAGCTACTACACACTCTACCTGCCTATCAGGAGGGCACCGAATCTCATCAAGAACACACTCTGTCTTCTCTATCCATTTCTCTGCATACTCAGACTCATCCAAACTGGTCCCATAAAAGTGCTCTGCCCCGGCTTTCCTCATGCTCTCTAAAGGGGCTCTTGGAGTGGTCACTCTCTCCAAGACACAAGCCATGTCCTGAGAAATCTTCAACATTGCCTCAAAGGGCATGGCTGTGGCCTTAGGCTGAACCCTAGGTGTTTGAGCCCAAACAGACACTAAAGGATCCACTTCTTGAGGATTCACACTCTCAGCGGACCCCTCAAGAGACCCACGCACCGAATCAGAATCCATCTAAAAGAACACAAAGACACCCGCATCAGCCAACACAGTCCTAAACATATATCTATACACAACAACACCCAGAAAATGCCTAAACCTAGGCTATGATACCAAAAACTGTAACACACCCTACCCATACGTAAGCAAACCCATCCGCAAGGAAGTGAGAAGCCGTACGAGTCGGGGTGTCACCAAGCAAAATGATACAATAACATTCATCCACATAATATAAATATACATATATACAGCGAAAATTAAAACTTTAAAACCAAACTAATCAATTACTCACATCATAAAAAACATAAAACACAACTTTTACAATAATTAACACAATCAAATCATGAATTAACATAATCAAACTTCTCAAAAATGACAAACCTAAAAAATTTCAGTAAAGTTCATCAAACTTAAAATTTGCTTCAATAATTCATCATTCATGCATCATAATTTAAATCAAACCAAAACCATAACATTTGCACTAATATGAGCCTCATCAAACCTCAAATTTCCAGAAAATCATTCAAAATACCAAATCACAAAAATGCAACAAATTTAAATAAATTCCCAAACCTGTAAATTCCTATGCTCCCAGTTGTAAGCTCCGCTCCCACTTGCCTTCTCTTTTCCCTTGGGATCACGAGTAGGTGCTTCAAAACCCAAAAATCTAAGAACCATACAAACACAAAAATCCTAGATTAAGAACACATCTAACAAAGATCAAGAGAAAAAATGGAGAAGAAGAGAAAACCCACTAAAACTTACCAATCAAAGCTTAAGAGATGATCAATTTCCACCAAAATAACTTGGATCTAAGCCAGGGCACACTTAAAGAAAAAAGAGGAAGAAGAGATAAAGAGAAAAGGAAGAAAAATGGGAAAGAGGCAACAAAATGGCTGCTCCCTTTTCTCTCTCCTTCTATTTATACCTACTTCCTAAAACCCTAGCCACATGTCACCCTATCTTTGGTGGATCTTGATCACTCATAACCTACACCTATGCAAGACATTACACATATGATTAACGCTCACTAATTCACACACTACTCCCCTATGGGCATGCACACACACTAACGTGACCCATACACACACGCACCCTAATATTAAACATGCACCCACACTCTAATAAAGCCCACAAAACATACATATAATCCAAAATACCATTAACATATGCCAAAACACTCACCAACACATATGCAATCGTGGCTCAAACTACTAGGGGGAAAACGGGGTATGACAGCCTGAGCCTCAAGCTCCACTCTGGATGAGTGAGAAGGCCAGAGAGAGGTTTAGAGCACTGGCTAGAGTGCAGTTCCGAGCCAACCACTTCATCTCCAGACCCCTTCCTAAAGGCCATGGGGATGCTAGAGGAGGTGGATGCATTAGTCACGGCTGCGGGATGGACAAAGTTTCTATGGCTTTCGTTTTATACCCATCCCAAGGTTGTCCGGGAGTTTCTGGTCTACATTATGGAGGGTTTTAGAGATCAGATACAAAGGAGGGGGTGATTCAGTTTTGGGTCCGTGGTTATCAGTACAGGATCACCCACTAGAGATATGCAGAGGCCCTAGGATCACCGTTTGGGTCCGACGTCATAGTGCCTCAGAGGGCTATCAGGCGCCATCATTGGGAGATTATAGCTCTGCCGGGAGTGCCGTATGACCACAATACGATGAAGAGTATGGTGTTGTCATTGCAGGCTCTCCGGTACGTTCATAGAGTACTTTCCAGCTCCTACCTGGGATGGGCCGGTAACTCGAGTTCGCTGAATGCAGCCGAGATCTAGATCCTTTAGGCGATGGCTGCAGGATGTCATCTTAACATTAGCCACGAGATCATGGCTAATCTGGTTAGGGTATCTAAGGGGCAGCCCCTATAATATTTGCAGGAGGGGTGGTGACCCGATTATTGCTACAGTTGGGGGCTCGACCAGACAGTTTTGGACCCGCTTTGGACGAGAGTATTTATGTGGATGCCTCGTCGGCCCTGACTATAAGGATGATAGTTCAGGTGCTAGGACAGGCTAAATAGTACAGGTTGTGCATTATTCATGAGACCAGACATGCCTTTGGCCTTCGTTCTCTCTAGCCAGCAGAGCCAGACTATCAGGAGGGCCAGCCTCCCTAGCAGCTAGAGTTCCAGGAGGTCCAGTCTCCATCATGACTCCTCCAGCACAGAGGGTGCAGAGTCCCACTCCTCCCCCTCCATCGCGAGTACAACGGACAGCACCCTGGGTTCTCGAGAGGTGCCACCCGTATAGTAGGGCAGGACACCCGAGGGCATCTACATCTACGGCACCACCCCCTGAGCAGACATCAGAGCCAGTGCCTCCTGCACCATCTCCATCGCCCCAGCCGATCCAGCTAGATCTAGTAGCGGCAGTGACCTCCCTCTTGGCCTCCATGGAACGCAGATAGGAGGAGCAAGATAAGGTGATTCTAAAGCGGCTAGATCAGCAGGATAGAGTCATATGGGATCATGGGAGGCTCATTGAGGAGCTGAGGAAGAGTTTGAGTGCCTCCCATGATGTCGCGGCTTAGAGGACAGACGCAGCCATCCAGATGGTGGATGAGTCGGTCGGCGCTCTTCGTTTCAAGGTTGAGGTGCTGTAGGGTGCCATACCACCCATCTCTCAATCCATTAGAGAGTTCAGGGAACAGACAGAGGATAGGCTTGGGTGCATCAGAGATGCAGCTAGGGACCAGACTCTTAGACTGTCCACGACCTTCACAGAGCAGGGCAGAGTGGTTAGGGATACATTAGAGTTTATGGTAGTGTGTGCTCAACCCTTCCTCGATGGGTATGCCTAGGTACAGTTCCAGCATGGGGACCCTGCGAGGGGGGAGCCATTATCTGTGCCGGTTGCCGTTCCACCTTGTTGCCAGCCACAACCTGGACCCTTATTGCCACCTCATCAGCCCTCTACCTCGAGAGCTAGACCGTCTGCATCTTCGTCGCAGAGCCAGCCGGTGCACATATCAGACGATGACGAGGACCCAGAGGAGGAGCCCTCAGACTACCGTCCTCTCTAGCTTATTTAGGGAGCTTGTTAGATTGTATTTTGTATATTTTATTTTGTCATATTTGTATATGCATTGTACAAAACTGATATTTTGCTAGTGGAACTCACGTTTATACTTTTTTAAATTTACATTTTATTTCGTATATTCATCTGGTTATTATCTTACTTCCACTCGATGGACATTTGATAATATGATAAGAGAAAAAGTAAAAATAATGATGAATGACAACATAAAAAAATGTTTGTTAATCTACAAATCAGGTCAACTCACAATAAATTAACAAAAGTCTTTTATGAACATAGGAACATGATTTTCACACCGACCAGAGGGTGGTCGACAATTAAGTAATGATTAGCAAATCAGACACTACATCACTCAGATCATATTCAGTCAAAGTCACGTCTTACAGATCGGATGGGGGTCAGCAAATCAAAAGTTGTACCTTACAAGCCGGATGGGGGTCAAAAAGTTAAAAATTACACATCTTGCAGATCGGATGGGGGTTAGCAAGATCATGTCATGCCCGAAAGAGGCAAGCAAAATAGAATATTCAATCACATGCCTTACAGATCGGATGGGGGTTAGCGAGGACACTGTACAAGCCGAGATGAGGCCAGCGGGATACAAGCGATAGAACATATAGCAACGGGATCGCAGTTAGAGAACACTACATCTCACGGACGCCGTGCAAGCCAAGATGAGGCCAGCGGGACATCTGCGATAGAACAAATCGCAACCGAGTTGTAGTTAGAGAACACTACATCCCACAGTAAGGACACTGCGTGAGCCGAGATAAGGCTAGCAGAACACATGCAGTAGAATAGGTCGCAACGGGACTTTAGTTAGATAACACTACATCCCACAGACACAGTACAGGTCGAGATGAGGCCAGCAGGGACACATGCGGTAGAAAAGATCATAAGTGAGTTGTAGTTAGAGAACACTGCATCTCGCAAACACCGTGCAAGCCGAGACGAGGCTAGCGGTACACTTGCAATAGAACAAATTGCAAATGGGTTACAGTTGCATAGTACTGCCTCCCAGAACACTCAGACACCGAGCAGGCTAAAATGAGGCTTACCAGAGGAAGACGAGAAATCACTTGCTTTCACGCAACACCAAGAAGGTAAGGACTACCTCAGGTACACATTTCTTCCTTTCTTCTCTGAATTTTGGCTCATCTAGACACTAGTGTACTAGTTTCCCCAAAATTGAGGGCAAATGTAATCACTGGGTCCTGAGGTTGTCCAGATTAAAGTTACCCAATGAAGAGACCAATGTCTGTTTTCAGATAAATGGATGGAAATAAGGAGTTTTCATTCTCCGATTTTACAAGAATTGATAATTTTTTTCAGTAACAGGAGGTTTTGGATGGTCAAAACTTTGAAAATGGGAATTTTGGTCAACAAACGGGTTACCCGTCGGTGGTGGACGCCCGTCGCTCGCGCGAGAGACCTATCTCTCGCGACGAGCACTGGCTGTCGGTCGGAAGTGGGGCCCATCTCTCGCGATTGAGTGCCACCCGTCGGTCGTTCGACAGACGCCCGCTCCTCGCGAGAGACAGGCGTCGCTTGCTTTCGCGCCCCGTATGTGGACCGCTGGTCAAAAGACCTAGTATGCCCCTCCTACAGATGCCCGTCGATAGCCCACATACGCCCGTCGATCTGTGATCTATCAGTTATTCTCACTGGATTTTTTGGGATTTTGTTAAGATTTTATAGATTTATCAAATATTTTATAAATCTTAGCAAAACCCTCTAAATATTTTCAAATATTAGATTTGATTTTGCGAATATTCTGGAAATCGATTCGGTTTTGATTTGATTTCGAAAATATTTTTCAAATTTAAATCTTAAATTTAAATTTATTTGAATTATCTTCTAAACTCTATAAATAGGGGATTAAACCTCATTATTTATTGTTAGAAAATTTTAAATCTTAGCAGTTTTTCACAGAGATTTTATTTTCACATTTTGTAAAAGAATTTTCTCTCAAGATTTCTTCTTTCTCTCATTTTTATGTCCAAGTTAAGCTAATCCGAGGTAACGAAATCCATTTGTTTCTATTCGATTTAGCTATTTCCGACATTTAATTGCTATCAAAATTTCAAGAAAGAAAAATACAATTTTCTTTTCTTAATTTATTTTCAAAATACGATTTTTGTGAGAAAAAATCTCTTAAAATCACGCAATCATGGATCAATCCTTGTAGAGCTCGTGGAATCGAAATCACTCAATGTTCACCTTTAAAGGTAAAATCCAAGGGTAAACATTCTGGATTTATCATTTGTGTAGTTTAGTATTTTACACTAATTTTATAAATAAAATTTTCATTTATTAAAAAATCAAAATCAATTTTTTGGACTTTTTCGTTTTAATTTCAGAATCAGGGGTGACCGACAGGTGGAAAAACCACCGACGGCCGTCGCTCAATCGAGCGACAGGTCGTCGATGGTTATTGCTTCCGCCCGCCAATCAACCCAGGGACACCCGTCGGTCACGAGTGTTGGGCCGTCCCTAAGTCTTTTCTCCTTTATATCTTTTCTTTCTCCTTTTTACTTATTTTCTTATGGTTTTCATGGCTATTTCACATTTTTTATTATTATTTAACTTCTAGCAGTTTATTTTGCTCTTCATTTTGACACTAACATGGTTTCCATTTTTTGTGAGTTTTATTTGACTATTTTTGGTGGATTTGGGATTGTTAAATGGTGGCTATTACAATGATCTGAGGATCCTCACCCACGTTCATTCTTCAACCTTATCCCTTTTTATCTTATTTATTTATTATTGTGTAAATATTATTTTAATCCCGCTAAAATGAAATGGTCAAATATTTTAGATTAATTGAATTGGGATTTTCATTAATAACTGATGACCAATGTCCTATTTTTTAGCCAAACAAAATTGACATTTTAAACTTTTTTTTTAATAAATGTGCATGCGAGGACCAATGTCTTCATCCTTAATGAATTTCCCGATTTTTGTATGATTGGTATGTTATTTACAGTGGGGGTTGTATTCCGCCCCTAGTTTTGTTGTAATTTATGTTCATAATTTTCTATTTTACGCCTATTTAGTGCTTTTCTTGTATGGATGACTTGCACTTTAATTAATTGTATCGAATGAGAAATTGGATGAAATGATAAATTCAAAACTCAGTTATAATATTAACCAAGGTATGAATAAATGAGAAGTCCCGAACCTGCTCTAGTCATAGGCTCAACGAGGTTAGAGGACCATCTCAATGTTCCATTGGGATGGGGTCTCCAAAATATCTCTTGTTGACCACAAAAAGGCCAAGTTTGCATAATGCTAGGCTCCACGAGGTTAGAGGATCACTCCAATGTTCTATTGGGGTAGGGCCTCCAAAATATCTCTGGCTTGCCCAAAAGGGATGCATATGCACTGTCTTAGGCTCATTGAGGCTAGACGACCTTTCTTAATGTTCTATTGGGTGCCGACTCCAAGAAACCTCCTTGTTGCCCAACATAAACGCACTTGTAATCTCGTATAAGTTTTAATGAACCTCTCCCAAATGCCCTAAAAGGGGGTCTTTGGGGTGCCCCGAGGTTTGGCGGGCGTCACAGCAGCTTTTACCTCCAGAAGAAAATCTGGTTTCACTTGCATTTCAGCTACCAATGCTCCATCTTGTACTACGCCCAATCTAACATTCAGAGCCCAAAGGGCTGCACACACAATCTTTAGTCATTTATACTTTTTACATACAGTAAAGAGAATTATTTGTAATAATAGAATTACCTGCCATAAACTTCATGCTAAGTGCATAAGCCACCACATTTGCCTTTCCTGAGGAATAGTCAATAATTATCTTTTATTAGTTCAAGCCAACGCCTTTGTCTCAAATTGAGCTCCTTTGGAGTAAGCATGTATTTCAAACTTTTATGATCAGTGTAAATGTGGCACTTTTAACCATATAAGTAATGTATTTAAATTTTTAGTGCAAATACTATAGATGCGAGCTTAAGAACATGTGTAGGATAGTTCTTCTCATGAGTCTTGAGCTGGCGGGAGGCATAAACAATCACCTTGCCTTCCTGCATCAATACAGAGCCTAAACCATTCCTGGAGGCATCACTATAGATTACAAAATCTTTACCCGGTTTAGGTTGAGTCAATATTGGAGCTTCTGTCAGCATACTTTTAAGCTTCTCAAAGCTTTCTTGACATTTATCAGTCCATTTGAACTTAGCATTCTTCTGTAGCGGTCGAGTTAGTGGTGCTGCAATAACGGAGAAACCTCTCACAAATCTCCTGTAGTATCATGCTAACCACAGGAAACTTTTGACTTTTGTAACATTCTTAGGTGTTCTACATTGTAAAATTGCTTCAATCTTCTTTGGATCAACTTTTATTCCTTCAGCTGATACCACATGACCTAGGAAAGATACTTCATTTAACCAGAATTCACACTTGCTAAACTTTGCATGCAGTTGTTTCTCCCTTAGAGTCTGCAAGACAATCCATAAGTGCTTATCATGATCCTATGGAGTCTTTGAATACACTAGAATATCATCGATAAATACCACCACGAATTTGTCCAAATAAGGATGGAAGATTCTGTTCATCAAATCCATGAAGGCTGCTGGTGCATTAGTAAGCCCAAATGGGATGACCATGAATTCATAGTGGTCATATCTAGTACGAAAAGCAGTCTTGGGCACATCTGCATCTTTTACTTTCAACTAATGGTAACCAGAACTCAAATCTGTCTTAGAAAACACACTTGCACCTTTCGGTTGATCAAACAAATCTTCAATTATTAGGAGTGGATATTTGTTCTTGATTATCACTTTATTCACCTGTCTATAGTCAATACACAATTTGAGTGTCCCATCTTTCTTCTTTACAAATAGTACTGGTGCTCCCTAGGGTGAAACACTAGGTCTGATAAAGCTTTTATCAGGTAATTCCTGCAATTGAACTTTTAACTCTTTAAGTTCAGTAAAGGCCATTCTGTAGGGAGCAATAGAGATAGGTGTTGTGCCTGGAGCCATATCAATAGTAAACTCTACCTCCCCGTCAGGTGGTAAACAAGGTAATTATTCAGGGAAAACATTTGGAAATTCAAACACTGTGGGCACATCTGTAACTTTAGGGGCTTCCTTTTTAACCTCTATTGTATAGCACAAATAAGCAACGCACCCTTTTCTTATTAATCTTTTTACAGCAGTAGCAGAAATCACATCAGACAGGAAATTTGATCTTTCACCCACAACAGTGATCTCCGCGTTATCAAAAGTTTTAAGTGCCATTCTTTTCTTCTTACAATCTACAGTCCTTAGGTGGGCAGATAACCAATCCATCCCTAGAATAACGTCAAACTCTCGGAAAGGGAGTTCAATTAAATTAGCAAAGAAAACATACCCCTGAGCACTAATAGGATAGTTTCTATACACTCTGTTCACTACCACACTATGCCCCAAAGGATTGCTTACTAAGATGTCTTGGTCTAATTGTGAATCTCTCAACCCTTTTTCCCGTGTAGCATCAGTGTTTATATATGAATGTGTGGAACCAGGATCGATAAGTGCATAAACTAAATCAAATAAGAGCATAAATTTACCTACTATCACATCTGGGGCATCCTCTTCTTCTTTAGCTCTGACTGCATATGAGTGGCCTATAGCTCGTCCCTGTCCTTGCTGAGTCTGAGCATTAGGTCTTAATGCAACTGGATTTGAAGATGATCCTCTACCTCTACCTCTACCTGTAGTCGGTCCTAAGCCTGGTGCAGGTGAAGTGGCTGTGGAACCCTGCATTTCTGGGCAGTCCTTTACTTAATGTTCCTTTTACCTGCATTTGAAGCATACCCTAGTCAAAAATATGCCCTCACCCGGATGGGATCTACCACAGTGCTCACACTACTGAACAGTACCCCTTCCTCTGCCTCTCGGTGCACTGCCTACTGAAGAAACTGGGACACTACTACCAACTAGATTTTTTTGACTGTGAGCTGGTGCCATGGATCCTCAACTATGAGAAGGAGGTGGCCCTCTGGATTTCTTACTCTGACTCCTCGCACCACTAGATTGACCCGATTTCCTTTTTTGTTGGAACCGAGTCTAGCTCTCAGCTTCGTCTGTCTGAATCGTTTCCACTTTCATAGTAGCTTCAGCTAACGACCTCAAATCAGGATGTCTCTGGGCACCTACTATCTGTCTGATGCGGTTATGCAAACCCTACTCACATCTCTGCATCAGTCTATCTTCTGTTCTCAAGGTATCATCCAAATAATCGCTTAAGCGCTTGAAATAATGCTCATACTCTGCAATTGTCTTATTGCCCTGTCTAAGCCTCCAGAAAGCGTCTTGCATAGAAGCTTTATACTCGGATCTAATATACTTTTTCTCAAACTAGGCCATAAAATGCTCCCATGTCAACTGATCTATTGGAGTGTGCTTTCGAACTGAATCCCACCATATATATGCGGGGCCCTGAAGAAGAGCGATTATCCTCTCAAACATCTCATCAGGTGGGCTACGAGTGATTTCATATAGTCTCTTTGTTCTAAACAACCATTCCTCCGCTTGTTCTGGGGACAATGTATCTCACCCAAAGAAATCCTCTGTTCCCAATCTTTTCAACTGCTCTAATATTGGTTTTCTTTTTAGTGGAGCTGGAGGCTGAACAGGCATCTAAGGCTGTCGCGGATGAACCTATTGAGCCTACAATCGTTGTTGAATGTAGTCCGCCATCAAATTTAAGAAATCTTGCTGAGGTAGAGGAGGCAGTGGCACAACCAATGGAGTAGCTAGTGGCTGCAGTGTCTCAGCTCGGCCAGCACTAATGGAATCAACACTTTCCACATCACCCTCACGACACCCTTCCTCAGATGCCATAACTCACTATAACATAAAGGAGCAGGTGTACATTAGTTTAATAACACTTTGTATTCAACATTTGGCATGTATATACATTTAATCAAATCCTAAAAACCCCACTCCGATCTTAGAATCGCCTAAACCACGCTCTGATACCAATAAAATGTAACACCCTTATATACTACTATTTTAATGTACGTTTAACTTATTGTGACAGCCATTAGGCGACCCGCATAATTATTTAATTATTAACTTAAATTATAGTTGTAACTTCGAATAAATTTTTCGTTTTTATCATTTGATTACCCAACATAATTTTCTTTATATTAAATGATCTTATACAAGTTATAACCATATAACCATTTGGCCAATGACCTATAACTATCCAATTTACTATTCATTTAGTAAAAATTTCGGCAGTATAACGGCCATAACCTTAACCTACCCAACCTGCAAATCAGCAATCCATAGCCCCACACGAGGCACAACAATATTACAAACTATTTCATCACATATCCATCCAACATATACAGTCTCACAACATCTACTAAGTTTCAATATCCATATACATGCTATAAATACAAAAACATAATTTATATCATCCATACATACTTATATACATGCCATTAACTTAAACCTAAAAAAGGTTCTTGTATATTCCTTGTACAAGACAGCTCCCAAAATGAAGTATGCTTGCTCCGACTCCTAGTCCAAACCTACACGCAGTCAATAGAAAACTACGTGCTGAGCATTAAATATGCTCAGTGGTGGTTACAAATCTAATGATTTCCACTAATCCTAATTATGCACACACATCTAATTAACATTTTAAAATAACTATCATCAATTATCATTTATTTATTCACTTAATTACTAATTTCTCCTTAACTACTCAATTAATCCTTCCATTACTATTCAATTACACTTTGGTCCCTAAATTACTATTGTTATGGTCAAATTACAATTTAATCCCCAAACTTTCCTTAATTTACAATTTTACGCTTCTTTATACTTTTATTTACAATAATGCCTTTATCTAACCTACTCTTCACATTAATTCATTTTTAGCCTACCAATTACCATTTAGTCCCCAATTTATCATTTTCACTGTAAAATTTCATTTTAGTCCCTAAACTATTATTAGTTTATTTATTTACCAATTAATTCTTATTTTCCTTTATTAATCTTATTAACTAATTTATTTACATTTTTACCATTTAGTCCCTGAAACTTTTTAACTTATTACAATTTAGTCCTTTTTCATTCTTTTCCTTATTTAGTTAATTTTAGTCATTTTTACCATTTTGTCCCTAGTATCGACTCGGTAGAAATCTCCAAACTGGATATATGGGACTGGACCCCACAGATCAACATCATTTAAGAGTGACCCCGAAGGACCACTCATGCATTTACATTCCATTTCATTTGACATTTCAACATTTGTTCATTTTATAGACCGTCATTGGCCGACTAATAGTGAGTCATCATGACTCATACCGCGGTTTTTGGTGTTCCTATGGCTAGCCATCTATATTCTGATCTAAATTTAACTACCAGGCTATTACTAAGGACAAATAAAATATGCCATTACTTAAATTTTTATTTAGTACTCAAATTTTACATTAATATGAATAAGATACCATTCGGTCATCACCATAATTCCACATATAAATCATTCTTTTCTTCCTAAAATATCTTCATTTCACTACTTAAATATTTCTATCACCATTCATGCCATAATTTCATTGAAATACACATTTAGCATTGTTATACTCTAAAATATTCATTTATGCTCAATTAATTCCAAATAAATTATCAGATACTCAATTTTTTTATCATATATTCATTTTATGCCAAGATACTTAACAAATAATCAAATTATACATTATTTTTCCTATGTTAACCATTCGGCCCAACCTACACAATCATCATTAAGTTTTTCTTTCATTCATATATCACTAACTAGGTTAGTTTACATCTTAATTTACATGTATACATCATTAATTTGCTTTAAAACACAAAGTATACCCTAGTATACCCATGTATTCCATTCGGCCAACACTATGTCACCATTATACAATTTGCTTCATCATGGTTTAAACATTCAAATCACTATTTTTAATATCCTAAATCATGTTTATAAAGTTTATTTCAATTTAACACACTTTTATCACATAACCACCATACAAACATAACCTAAATTCATTCAAAATCAATGGAAATAGGTGGATTTTGTAGCCACTAACCTTGGTTTCTTGTTCTATCTTCTTGGACTTCCTTTTCCTTGCCTTTTCCCCTTAATAAGCTTTCTCCTTATTTGTTCCCTAATGGAGGCCGAATACACTCATTGAAATTCCATCAAAATCATGCTTCCTTTTTGCAATATAATTACATAACTACACTCTACATACCCTAAATTACCTATTAGAACCATTAAACCAATTTAAAAACTTCAATTTCTCTTACCTCAATTTGTGCCCTAAACCTTGCACACTTGAATTTTCCCAATTCTATCACTCCAATTGAGCTCTAAAGGATGCAATTAGGTTGTAGAGGGGCTGAATGTTACTAGGGAAGCTTGAATTTAGGGAGAAATTTGAAGAGAATAGAGGAAATTTAGAGAGAGTAGGAGGAGATGGATTCGACCAAGAAGTAGAATGGAGGAGATTGAAGAATTATAGAGTTCTCCCTAGAAATTCTGATATTTTGGCCCTTATATACCTTGGTTTTTGGGCTGGGCTGATCCAACCAAGGTGGTTGGACCCAATTTAAGCTCAAATTTTATTTTTGGCCCAATTAATGCACTTTAAGTTATTTATTTCTCTCCCAATCTCAAATTCACTCAAAATAAATTCCATAATTCTCAAAATAATAAATTAAGCCTCCAAAATTTTTTTTAACTTAATCGGAATCCATTTCCAGGACTGGTTCACTCTAATAGGTCCGATTTGACAATTTTTAGTGTTACCGTAAAATTCATTTCTCACTGTCAAAAGTTTCTAAATGTTATTTTAAGCTTGAAAATACCCTTAAAATAATTTTTGGAGGTCATTTCCTATTTTTAGAGGCCCGATCAAACCTTGGTCAAAATCGGAGTCCCTTAATGCGGTCCACCACTTTTTCTTATTTTTGACTTTTGGAGACCTATTTAAACTCATTTTCACTCCAAATTTTACCTTATGACTCACCATGACTAGTATTTTCCGATGGTCAAATAAAATATTTTTTACCACCGGGTGTAATTTCTACCCCGGGTGCACTATTTATCCTCGAGAAATACTATTCATGGCTAACCCGGTATTGTAGCATTACAATGGCAAACTAGCTCTGGGTCCCGGAGATCCGCTTTTAGGGTCCGAAAAGGGTTCATTATAGCTCGTGACGATTGGTCACTTTGCAATAGACATGGAATCCCCCGTATTCGATTTCTAATGATCAAACTATGAGTGCGTCTATTTTGGGTAACAAGAGATATTTTAGAGTTGCCATCCAATAGAACATTGGAAATGTTTGTCTAATCTCAAGAAGTATAAAACCAGAGAGAGTTCGGGACATCACTTTTACTTATACTTTGATTAAAGTTTATAAATGAGCTTTTAAATTAAATTTTTATCTCTTTTCTTACACGATTATGCAATTAAATTAAAGCATATTTCAAGCATACAAGAAAAGCAATAAATAAAGAAATAAATAAAGCGATAAATTAACTTACAAATGAATAGGACAAAATACAATCGCCCAAAAATAACATGAAACGAATCTTACATCAAGCAGGAAATTAGTTTAAGGTAGGAACATTGGTCCTTGCATGCATATTTACAAACATCGAAGAATTCTTTTGATGTTATTAAGAAAACCAAGATGAATGATCCCATTTTGATAAAAAAAAAATAATTCTCCATTTAGATGGCATTTTGGATGGAAGTGTAGGACATTGATCCTATTTTATTAAGCAAATCCCATTTTGTCTGTAGAAATCTTTTGTGGATTTTTATGATAACGTGCAAAACATTTATTATATAGAATATCCAAAATAAAGTCAAATAAATAAACTAAGGAAATGTAAAAGGGATTTTACTATTCTCCATGTGCAAAATCAACCTAATCACCAAAACTCCATCCGCTCACAAAAATACATGCACGTGAATACTCGGGCCAAGTATAAAATAAAGGAAACAAATAAAATTTGCTAGTTAAATAAATCAAATACTTAAATACAAAAAAAAATGGCATTAAAATGGAAAGCATTAATATATACAAATGCAAAATTTCACATTTAAATCAATTAGTACATGCTAGGTGCAAAAAGGGGAAATAAACTATATTCGAAAAGTAAAAAAAAACAACCAAAAAGGAACACAGACTGGCCAATGGACAAGATAGATGGGTGGAGGGGGAGCTAGTGATGGGAGGGAATGGGTCGCTCATGCCGTCTTCCCGTTTGTTATGCCCAGAAAATGAGAAATTCCATTAAAGTCCAATTTTCAAATCAATTTCATGTCAAATATCACCAATCATACACAAATTAAAGCAATAAATACATAAGAATCATTTCCATAGCTCCAAAAACATATTCAAAGCTAATAAACATAGAAAGTCATAAAGAAATACATATTTCAAGTTAAATTATATAAGAGAAATTTTAAGTTTCAAATGAGAATGAAATGACAAATTGAGCCCAGAAATATTACCCTCAGATTAAATTTAATATTCAAAAATAGAAATACTTCACGTCCTCCTTGATTCCACAACTAATTCCCAAGCGAAATCTAAGAAAAAAAAAACTTTCTCTCTCTAAAAGAATTCTGTTTTCCTATGAAATTTTCAGTAAAAAATCAACAAAAAAACAAGATTTTTCCAGGAATGGAGAATTAATTTCTCTTCCTCGGTCAACTCAATCCTTTTTCTTGGTTAAAACCGTTGTTCGATTTCAAAGAAAATAAATGTCTCCTTCTCTCCAAAAAATCTCTTTGCCTTTCTCCCTTTTCTGCCAAAAAACCCAACCTCCTTGTTCTTCTAAAAAACCTCCATTAACTGATTTATTTATCTCCATTTTTCAAGGGAGAAATGGGATAGTTAATGGAGGAAGTGGGACAGTTGGAAATTTTTGTTTAACTTCCCACTATCCTATGATCAGGAGCAGTTTTCTTATCTGCCAACGACGCCACCGATGAGCGTCGGTAGTCGAGTGATGGGTGCCTGTCAAAATGGCAGTTAAATTACCAAATTTCCATTTTGACCGTGACTCATCTGGCTGTGCCCGTGACTAAGTTAGTAACAGGCATCGGTCAGGGAGTCACGGGCGCTTAGAGATAGGTATCAGTCCCATCAGCGACAGGTAGGTCAAGAAAAAAAATGAAAGAGTCGACCCAGGTTTTGAAAATTTGTATTGTTGAGACTTATTTTCCATTATTCCCACCACGAAAGGGTTAAAATCATAGAGGAACCTTTAAAATTGTGGGAATCAATAAAGGAAACTGATATTTTGCATTTCCTACTTGTGATACAAGTATCAATTTATTCATCAGGTAACTCTGATCTAGGCTATCTCGGGACCTGGTATCTATAATTGCCCCTAATTTTAGGGAATTAAGAACACTTAGTGCTTAGGTGAGCTAAAATTCAGAGTAGAAGGAAGAGACATGTACCTGAGGCAACCAAACTTACCATCATTTCGGTTGAGCTGATGGAAATGTTGACTCGGTGTTGTGCTCATTGGGAAGATATTATCGTTGCTTGTTGAAAGGTCTTTTTGAGTTTTCCTGTTGAAAGGTCTTGGAGTTGCCTGTTAAAAGGTTGAAGTTGCCTGTCGAAAGGTCTTGAAGTTGCTTGTCGAAAGGATTTTGCCTGTTAAAAGGTTTTAAAATTGCCTGTCGAAAGGATTTTGCTTGTTGAAAGGTCTTTAAGTTACCTATCGAATGGATTTTGTGGTTGAAAGGTCTTGGATTCGCCTGTGAAAAGGATTTTGCCTGTTGAAAGGTCTTGGATTTGTCTGTGTGTCCAAAAATTGTTTGTTAGTTTGTATTCGCTTGTTTTGTTAATGCATAAATTTATTGTTATCTTATTGCTGATTGATTTTCTTACTTATCATTATTTCCTTTTCCTTTTTATTTGATTTGCTTTTCTTTACTCATTTATCTCTTTTATTCATTCCAAAATAAATAAAGAGCAAATTGACTAAATATAAAGAATGCAGGTTTTGTACATCAAAAAAATATATTTATACAAAAAATCTCCCTGAATATGTCTACTATGGAGATGTAGGTGTATACTCCTCAGGATCGCTCTCCGGCTTATCCCCCAGCTAGGCTCTAGAACTCAATAGTTGAGAGGTAGAGGGAGGCTATAGCAGAGGTGACTGCCCAGGTCGGCGAAGCTCAACTCCGAATATTTACTAAGAGAGTGGGTGTAAAATGGACCCAATCATCCTCAAGAGATCACTGATGCCGGCTTTTAGATGTGTCATAGAGATGGTTTGCTGATCCATGTGTTGTCTGATGCTGCGAGCTGGGTCTCTACATGTTCATGCTGATCTCTCATAGCCTCTGCTATACTGGGTAACGAACCATCGAGTGCTCCTACTTGTTGCCCGAGCTTGTATACCGACTCGTCCACCACCTAGAGTACCTCATCAAAACACTGTACAACAGCAGCAGTCCTTACCTGGAACACCTCCTCTAAGCGAGCCTCTGCCCTTATCATCCTCAGCTCAATTTGCTCCTCCAGTCTGCTAATCTGCTGCTTGACAATGGCCTCAAGCCTAACCATCTTCTGATCTATCAAGACCTCTATCTTCTGCTCAAGGCGGTCGAGAGAAGGCACTTTGGGCTCTGGCAGCAGTGGTGGCTCTTTAGATGTAGAAACTCTCGGGTCATTGTACATCATGTACCTCCTAGATATACGGGTGGTTAAGCGCTGGTCCAATGTAAATGGAGGAGTACTACCCTGCGCCTCAGAAGGTGCTACCTGTGATGGTAGAGTGCACAACATGTCTTCTAAATCTATGTCCAAGTCCATATCATCCCGAGCCATACAAGGAGGTGACTGTACTGGCTCCTTCGGCTGAGGTGGTTGTGCCTCCTTTGGGGCATCTACAACTGCTGGGGGATCTGGTAATTGGTAAGCTCTCCTCAATGGTGAGCAGTCTATATTGTCCTGGGAATTGGAGTTATCATCCTTATAGTCTGTGTAGCCACATGGTCTACATACATCTTCTCATCCAATGGCTCACCGAAAGTGGCCATGTCTTCCCCCATGTACAATAGAAGTCTCGTCACCACTCCTCCCGCATAAATTTGAGTGAGTGGTTGCCCGGCCAATCAAACTAAATTTTCCATTATCTTGTGGTTGATGTCTATGTGGTGACCTCAGATTATGGCCCATAAAGCTGCTATCTCTGCTGCATTCAGCCACCCTGGACTACCCATCAGACCAAAATAAGAACTGGATAGCACCCTTTGAATATATCAAAAGACCTGGATGGACAGTTGTGTAGTCCTTGCTATGTCAGGATGATATGGAATTCCTGGTAATGTGATCTCAGCCCAGTGTTGCTGTGCAATTGATCTCTTCACTATCATAACCCTCCTCTTGTCGAAAGTTGCAGGGCCTCTGCAAACTGGCACCGGCTCATGCTATAGCATACCCCTCTGACTCTGAAAGTAATCATGCCTGCTTCTATGTCTGGCCTCTAGAATCATCTGTAATGTACTGTGGCCAGGAACTCCCGAGTAATATCAGGGTACATCTGAAAGGCACCCGTAAAAAACTATGTCCAACCCGCCTCTTCCAGTAAGGCATCCGCCTCCGTTAACATACAAATTTGTCTAAGGAATAACCGGGACATGAACCTACTGGCCTTAAATTTAACATGGGCCATGGACTAGTAATGATCTCTCTGCTCATCAGTTATCCACCCGAGCGTTGGCGGGTGCTGGCAGCTCTCGTCTTGGTAGCATCTGCAATGAGATAAAAAAAATCAAAAATCAATTTGTATAAAAGACCAAGATATTTACACAAAGTAATCCCGAATTTAATTTATTTAGCAATAATTTATGCAAAATAAATTGTCATCATCATAGTCATTCAACATTTTAACTCGCAAAATTTATAAAAATTTCGGCTAGAAATGTGCCTACCCTTCTGCATAAAAAAATACTTTTTTGTAACACAATTCAAATTTTATTTAATATTCACAATTGGCAATTCGTAGTCCAAAATTTTACTCAATATTTATTTTTGTACAAGGAAAGACTAAAAAAACAATTGATTAAATTATCTAATTTAGCAAATTTGGGCAATTAAAATATACACACAATATAGTAAAATACACAAAACACAATAAAATGCACACAATCCAAACTACATGATTTTACAAGATTTCAACTTACCAATGTATGAAATGCATTTATAATAGGTAATTAGACAAAAAAATAAAAAATGGAGAAAATCACAAAAAACTAACCTTGGAAGTGTGAAAGATAAACTCGCAAAACTCAATGAAACACAAAAAAATTAGTATCCAAATGTGCGAGGCTCACGTAGGTTCGCATTGGGGTGAACGGTGCGTAAAATGGTGAAGAAAAATCGGATCGTGGGATCATTGGCGAGAGGAAGAAGAAGAAAAGAAAGAAGAAGAAGAAAGAAGAAGAAGAATAAGAAGAATAAAGGCCATGAATTTATAATTCGATGTGACTGACGGGCATCTGTCATTTCAGTGACCGACGGGCATAAGCTCTATAACAGCCCGAATTACACCCTAGTAGCATATTGGTTAAGTTGTGGTAATTCGGTAAAGTTAAATTTGAAGTGTATTTAATTGAGGACTTAAGTGTAAGTGTAATGAGGCCCCAATTGAATAAATAAATAAGTTTAAGTGGCTTAATTGTAAAAGTGTATGATTAAGTTTGAGTGGGATTAATTAGCACTAATGGAGGATTAATTTAACTAATCAAAACAGATTTTAATGGTGGAAATCCGGGTGGTAACCTCTCCAAGTGCCACACCAGCCCTTTTGCCATACATTGGTGAGTTTGGGTGGTGGAATCCAGCTGTTAATTTGTGCTCTTGCCACCTCATCCTCCACATGCATTATAAACCTTGTGGAGAGAGAGAAAATCCACTAGTTTGCATGTGTATTCAGCCATTCCTTCCTCTCTCTAAAATCTACCGTTCCTCCTTCTTCTTCAATGTGAAGTTCTCTTCAAAGTTACCATTTAAAATTCTACAAATCCAGCCGGTTAATCAAGTGTTTAGTGGTTAATTAAATTGCTGATTATTGCAAAGGTAAGTGACTAATTATAGTTCTTCACCTCCCACTTCTTCTTGTTATAAAATTTATGGGATTGAGGATTGATTATGGTGTTCTAATTCTGAAAATTGGACTTGGATTTGTAGTTGAGGAAGTAAAGAGAATTAAGGGAAGAAAGAAGGTGGTTGATCAAGGAACTATGTGATTTCTAAGGAGCTAAGGAGAGGAGGTTTGGGAACTAATTATTTATGTGTGTATTAATTGACTGCTTTTGTACATTACGTGTGTAAATTGTTTGATGTGATGTGTTGAATTGAAGAAATGAACTTGTTGAGAAATAATGAATATCATGAGTTTGATTGATTGACCTAAGATTGAACCCTGATTTCGAATGAACTAAGAATTGTTGTGTTTATATTAATGAATGAACTTTGCTAAGAAAGTGAATGTGCCATGATGTGCATAATTAAGTTGGGGAAGTGTATTATGAATGAGATGATAAAATGATGCTAAATAGGTTAGTTTGTAGTTAATGAGCTGGAAGTGTAAAATTGAGTTGAGTTATATTTAACCTACTTTAATTGTAAGTGTCATAACTTGAGTTGTATGATTATGAAAATGAGTGGGATTGATGGGGTTAGGTTCCTATGATATGTGTCCATAATTGACTTAGAAATGATAATGATGAATTGAGGGCTCTAAAGTCTACAAAAGTGAATTTAAGTGTAACTAATTCTGTAGGAGGCCCTTTTGGAGCATGTTATGTTCCTTGGGCCATAACTCCTTGAGTTTTAATCAAATTGAGATAAAGATTATGCCTATTGCAGTTAACATATATATGAATAAATGATTAGTGGAGCATGTTTGTTAAAAATGTCATTAAAGTTGAATTTAGAGGTCATATGCACGTAGTAGGAAAAATGTGCTTGTAGAGTAAGTTCCTGGGTAAGTCTCTCTTAACCTTTAGTAACTGTTTTACCCATATATCGAGTTTTAATGCTCCAAATTGGTTTATTCAAAGTGGAGCTGAAACCTAAGATCCACAGTTAAAAATGTATTAGACATATGGTTGAGCTAATTCTGGCTTTAAATGGCCCAAAAAAAGTGGTCAAAACATAGGTGTCCCTATTCTGGCGGGCTCATCATAATAGTATATGTTGGTTAGGTCATATCTAACGATTTAGATTTTCAAATGACCTGAAACTTGTCCCATTTGAAATTTAACATCCTAGGAAACAATTGTCTAGAAGGACGTTTTTCCTGAAAATGTCTCTAACTATGTGAAAAATTTAGTACAAATTTGGACCTGAAGTCTATCTAGAATCGGCATCATGCTTTGAGGCAGAATAGGTTTACACGATGGTAAGGAATTTCTCACCGCCGTGTAAAAGCTTTCTACCCCTTAAAAACCCATTTTTAGCATCCCACACGGCGGTAAAGAATGTCTTACCACCGTTTGATCTCATCTTTCAGCCTAAAATGTACTTTTTCCTTCCCGAATTGAACCCGTATTACACCGAAACATTCCAGGGTCTATCCAATGCATGTTTAGGATTATCAAATGATTATAAGAATAGTTATCACTGGGAAAATACAAATGAATATGATTAAGATTCATAGTAAACTAAGGAACTAATAATGTATAGTTACATGAAATAGAATTTAGTCAAGTTAAATGACATTTGAGGATTATGATGTCTTAATCTAAATGAGTATGTGTAGTATGAATAAGTATGCATAATAATGAGTTGAGATTAAGTTATACACATGTTAAGGATAGCAAATGGAATGAGTTTGCTTAATGAGAATATGAACCATATGTAGTTGTGTAATAAGGTTGGATTGTATATGAGGAAACTATGGGTATGATTGGAGTGAATGAGATGTGTGAAGTATGATTATATGTTCAATGAATGCGTGAATTGATATAGATGTTACTAGAATATATAATTATGCAAGATATTTAATGATATTATATTGGTTCACGTGGACATATGCGTAATTATATATATGATAATGATAAATGTGATTTATTGTTTTAAACTTATGAATTCTTATTTATATAGAGACCAATAGTGTGGCAATCAGGTGAGTATGTGTGCCTAATTAAATGCATTTTGTTTTTGAGGGATTTGTGTTTGGCATGCTACACTGCGGTATGGTTTTTCCTTATCACCGTGTAGGATGTCTTACACAGCGGTAAGTTCTTGTCATACCACCATGTAATTGCCCTCTGTCCTAAAATTTGAAAGCTTTTGATTTTCGTCCTTTTTCGTTTTGTTTGAACATGTTTTTGTTTTAAACCTTATTTAGTGCCACTTCAGTTATTAAATGGTGATTAGCATGTGTATGATTTGAATCTTCTTATAGACATGTGATTATGATTACACATGCATGAGATTTATGTTGGTATATTTATATATGCATATGATTTCATGCCTATGACATGATGAAGGAATTGCGATGTGAACTACATTGTTTATGAACAATGTGTTGAGGTATAACTGAATGATACTATAATGCTATACTCACTATAACAATGAAAATAACTGGACTTAAAAATGTGTAGCCTGCGAGTCAAGTAGTGGATAGATAGGCATGCCTATAGGATCTAAGTGTTGCAGCCCAATGCGTCCAATTCCTCTGGAATCATAATGCGATTTAAATCCTTACTGGATTCTTCAATGCGAAATTATTGATAATGTTGATATTTCTGTACCTTTGGGTACTAATGCGAATGTGAGTATCTACGGATACAATGTGTTATTGTACCTTCAGGTACCAATACGATACCCGTTATTCGCGTCTTTGAGTTGCAGGCAAGGTTAAAATAATTATGTGAACTAATTGAGTGATTTGAAATTATATGATAAACTATTGTGTACTATTGTAATGAGAATGTGAAAGCCATGAGATAGTGTAACAGAAAGGTGATTGTCATACTATGATATGTACCTGGATCAACTATATATATGTGCAATTATTGATTCTAAAATATGGAAATTTCTTGATTCTTTTATTATTGCGATGAAATATCTTTATGTTAATAATTAAGAAATTATAATCTTGTGTATATACTTTTGGATAAGAATGTGATGAGCATGTAAAGAATAAGTGATAGTGTGAATTCTAATGTGATTATCCAACGTGTGGGCATATGAATAGTAAGAACGAAGTATGATAGATATCATGAACCTTGTTTTGTTTATAACATGCTTTATGAGTATACTTGAACATTATGTTATTCTATATTGTATTCTGTTCCCCACTAAGCGTTATCGCTTAGCATGGATGTTTAATCCATGTAGGTATCTAAAGATGGTGTTTTAGGAAGACAGTCCTGCATCGCCAATAGCCAACACATTAGGAACCGTTGTAAATGTGGAATAATTTGTAATAATATAAGATGTGTAACTAAAGTTAGCAATGTGTAAGGAGACTAAGTTTTTGTATTAAGAAAGTTATGTTTTTATAAAGTGAATAATAAAGAAAGACTATAAGTGTTTTGTAATGTAATGCATGGATTCACGATTTGTAATCTAATTGTGATATTGAAAGAAATTTATTAATTCAGAACTTCATTTGTAAAAATATTTTATGCGCATGTGTTTGTGTTGTAACACTCCATAGTCACTGTAGTAAATCTCTACAGGTGGTTAGGGGGTGTTACAAGCTCCATCCCGTCTGTTATTCGAAATTTACTTTTTTTTATTAAATTAAATACTTCCTCAATACTCGAGTAGGGCTATATTGGACTTCGTGTCTTGCAAAAATAGATTTTCCTTCCTGCAAAACTCAAGTAAAACAAGTATATAAAGACGCATGTGCGTGTGAAATGCATGGGGCATGCAAAAATGCAGTGAAAAATCCATCCAAGCAATTCAGGGATGATAGATGGGCTGCCCGTGGCTTGCTTCATGAATGATGCCCATCTATCATCGCGCTCCTATAAATACCCCTTCCTCTCTATCTTTTTGTGCATCAAACTTCCTCGATGTCCGTTCTAGGTCTTCTTCTAAGGTATTTTTTTTCATCTTTATATTTTTGCATAGGCAAATTCATTATGTCAATATCAGCAATTAGTGAATTGCATCGACTCTTAGATGACCCTCAAACTTGTAATAATTTCATTTTAGCCCCTTATGCTAGGTTGAAATTCCTGAGGCCTGTTAAGGTGGACAAAACCCTTTTGTTCATTATTGGGATCTTAGATTTCACGTTTTTAGGTTCACTCATCAAGAATTATGTCCCCTGGCCGAAGAATTTGCTGCGATTCTCGATGTGGGTTTCCTTAACGGTACACTACCTTGTACTCCAAGTTATGTGCCCAATTATCCAAGAGAGATGGCATGCGCTCTGTGGATCTTACCATTTATAGCTATCAAACTAGTTCCTCGAAGCGGCCCTTTTTCCTTGTAACTTCTGACAAATGCATTTGTTGACTTCACTGACATTCCTAGTTACTGTATTAGTGTCTGTGATGCGCGCCGGAACCAACAACGCCTTCATTGAGCCTGCCTTTTGGGGCTCGAGGGATTGGTTCTTGTCTTTTTGATCTTGGGCATCATGAGTCATCTTGGATGCCTTCTTCCCAATAGAACATTGGAAAGGATCATCTAGACCCATAACGCCTTTAGGTACCTTTTGAGGTATTTTGGAGTCGCAACCCAGTTTACGAGAAACTGGGAAAGGTCTCTAACCTCTATTTGTCTAAATCAAAGAAGGTGTTCGGAACTTCACTCTTATTAATGACTTAAGTTTTATAAATGAGTTATTAAGAAATCTAAATTCTATCTCTCATCTCACACGGTAATGCAATAAATTAAAGCGCATTCATTCACATAGGAAAGCGATAAATAAAGTAGTAAATAAATAAATTACAAAATAGAAATTGGGACAGAACAATCCCCCAAAATAAATAATAAATAAAAGGAAATGGGACAGAACAATCCCCCAAAATAAGAAACTATAAACAAACAAATAAATAAACGCATAAAAATAATTAAAATGCAACATACATAAATCGGGTCATGAATTTTAGGAACATTGGTTCCATTTTTATTTAAAAATTAGAAAACCATTTTTGGGCATTGATTAGGAAAACAGGGATGAGTGATCCCATTTTCTGAAATTTAGTTCTCCATTTGATAGTGATATTTTATTGGTTAAAATAGGACATTGGTCCAATTTATTAATAAAAATCCCAAATTATTAGTTATTATAAAAACATGACTTTCTATAGTACGGATAATAAAAATATATTTTACACACAACACATAAAAAAAATAATACAATAGTAAAAGAAAATACAAAATTTCAAAGGCAAACCCTAAATTGAAGGTCTTTGGTTCTCCTAATCCTCCATCCCGAGCGCGAGTGTAACTCGCAAAGATAAATAATTTTGAGACAACAAAACAAAAATAAAATAAATGTTAGTAGAGCAATTAAATGAATAATATATGAGCAAACAATTAAATAAGAAACTAATAGATAAACAACTCAAATAAGTCAGCAAAAATCATTAAATTTTGACAAATAATACATATCATTAATAATTAAGACAGAAATCAACAATGAAAAGAAAATAGAGCAAATTATATTACATCACATGCATTTCTGGAAACTTACTACATTCAGACACTAAAAAAGGTACATATAAGGCGCTACAAAGAGGTAGTACAGCTGCCCCGCGAGTCGTGAATGCCATTCACGAGTCGTGAGAGGCATTCACGAGTCGTGAATGCCTTTCACGAGTCGTGAGAGGCATTCACGACTCATGAATGCATTTCACGAGTCGTGAAATACACTCACGACTCGTGCAATCCGAACGGGAAGCGGAGGTTTTCTGACGTGTCCGATCGGGAGAAGGGATTCAACGGCTCAATCCGATCAGGAAACACAAAATCCGACCGGAGAAACACGATTCAAGCAAAAAACAAAGATAAAATCCGATCGGCAACCAAAAGCAAGCAAAACAAAATCACTGACTCAAAGAAATGGAAAAATAGAGGTGAACAGAGGAAGAAGAACAGGCCATCAGATATGACAGAATAAGATCGAAACATGCAAAATACTACAACTAACATGCTAATATATTCATAACATCAACAAACATACGATCTACAAGTTAATAAGCTCAAACAAGAAATATATACAATATATACAATGAACAGTGTTAACTAGCAAAACAAGGAAAAGAAATAAGAAAGAAGAAAGAAGAAGAAGAAAGAAAGAAAAGAAATAGAGATAGCTAACCATTATTCACCCTCAGAATAATATTTGATATGCAGATGATGAAGTTCTGGCTTCCTTTTGATTTGCTCAGAATGCTTTTAAAAACCAAACCACGTTTTTCTGGACTCTCCAAGCTCCTCTCCCTGTGTTTTCTCCTCCTCCTCTCAGTTTTATTTTCTCTCAGACATGCAACCCATGTCTTTCTAACCACTCCCCACGAAAAGCAGAAGAAGGGACGTTGAGGGGAAAAGCAGGTGAGACGTCCATCTCACCTGTGAGATGGGCTTCACGTTAGTAAGGCTGCCATCTCACTTAGCGAGATGGGCCTCACTACCCAGGCCCCCAGGAAACGGCCCACTAAAAAAATCTCTTTTTTTTTAAATAAAAGCGAAAAACATATTTTTCAAGAAAACCATCACTTCCATCTGTTTCTTGCCCATGAACAGGCATCATTTTCATTATAGGGTAACTTCGGTCTGAGCTGCCTCAGGACCCGATGTCTACAGTGTCATTCTGCTAATCTGCTTGGCTCAGTATTTGATAGTGACCTCGGATGAGTTGATCGGTGATTATTAACTATTCCATGTTGTCGAGGGCATTTGCAATGGTCTGACCCTATTTCCACTAATCTTGGTGAAAACAATCATCGGTTTGGATGGACACTACATTGATTCTTCTGCTTTCCTGACTGGTAGCCCCTTATTACTCCAGGTAATTATAGTCACTATTTAAAAGTAGCATGCCCCTTATGGGTTTTCACATTAGCTTTTCTTAGTAGGAATGCGCCCTTTTTTGGTTTTCACATTTCCTCGCGCCTTACTTTTGCCTGAAATGACTCCAACTCATCTCAGTTGCTTTTTTTTTTATGGTGTGGTTCTAGGAAAAATTGAAGTTAGTGTAAAAATATCCTCCCAAAGCGATCAACATATATTTATTGAAGCACTTTATTCATAGACTGCGGCTGTATGATTTTGACTTTTTACATGAAGGGATTGTATGGTTAGCCACGGTGGCAAATGGGGACATTAACTTTATGTGCCCATGGCTGACCCTTTCTTCTATTACTCGAGATAGGTCTTTCGGATACATCGCATTATGCAGGCTATATAAGGCTACCTTTTACATTATGACTCATAATTTGGTAAACAACACGATGTTATAAGGCATCCACTATCTTTTCAAGGTGGTGTGCTCTCTGTTGCCTTCCTTTCTGGCTTGCATCATCTTTGGGGATAGTTACCCATGAAGACTAGCATACCAAGAATTGAAGATTGCCATTTTACTACCTCAATCGAATATAAGAGATCAGCCCCCTAGTGGACAATAGGATGAATTGGCTGAAGCGCTAGGACGATGAGAGTAGTAGAGAATAGTTGATGGATTGCATATGTAATAAATTGATCATTATGCTTCTTTTTACACTTGAACTGAATAACTTTTGATATGTAAAATAAAATGCTCTGCTTATATTAATATATTGTCGTATGTGTACATTTTGATCTGATTTCATCACACATGATCATTATTTGGCATTAAGCTTATCAATACAACAACATATTTAATCTAAGAGTAGATCTAGAAAGCATCGAACGCTTTTTATTAATCAGCCCTCTCGGGTTTTTCATGATTGAACATTTTCCCTTAGCCTCTAATTTTTGTTTAGGATATCTTTTTTCGATTTTCACCCTGATGAGGCACCCACTTTTAGGAATGCTACCATTTTTTTTGGTTTTTGACCTTTGAAGCTTTTATTCTCCTCTTTTGATTTTGGTCTTTAGCCATGGAACCCTTTCAATCTATCCACATTGACCGGCTCTTTTAACTCATTCCCATTGCTATCAATTAAGACTGCAGCTCCTTTTGACAAGAACTTCTTTACTACAAAAGGTCTTTCCCATGTTGGTTTGAATTTACCTTGAATATCTGGTTCGCCTAGCCTCATCTACTTGAAGACTAAATCCCCTTCTTTCAAAGGATGCTTTCTAACTTTCTTCTCGAAAGAATGAGCCAATCTTTTTTGATAGATCTGGTTGTGACAATAGGCCCTCATTCAATCTTCATCTAGCAAATTCAACTGCATCAGCTTCTGTTGTGCCCATTCTATTTATGGTAGTTTGGCTTCTAAAGTGACCCTCAAAGGGTGAAGCTTGACTTCCACTAGCAACACTGCTTCCGTCCCATACACCAAGGAGAATGGAGAATCTCCCGTTGAAGTTTTGACAGTAGTTCGGTATCCCCATAATGCAAAAGGTAACATGTCTGAACCATCTTAGATAATATCCTCTTTACATTCTTGTTCGCTGCTTCAACCGTCCAATTTTCCTGAGGTCGATAAGGAGAAGATTTGTGATGTTGGATACCATACATTTTGAGCATCTGTTTAGTTTCAGCATGAAACTGCACCCTATTATCTGACACTATGTGGTGTGGAATGTAACACCCCTTACCGTACGAAACACACCGTATAATAACATAGCCGGTGTACGATGACAAGTGAAGGATGCCACCAAATGAAACTCAAGAGGAACAAAAACAAATAACAAAAGCAGAATTGTAAAATTTCATTCCATAAAAAACACTTTCACATATTACAACTACAAAGTTCATCATTTTACCTTGTACATACAATTAACACACACAAAATCTATTTTAAGAATTCCTACAAACTAGTTGGCCTCAACTAATGCAGATTGTCCTTGTCGACACCTCTATCTCTGAAATTTGCACGGATAAAATACCCGTGCTAAGCTAATAGCTTGGAGGGGAAATACATAAGATGGATGATCACTCACAGTGGTCATCAATGCATTTTCACATACATATGAAGCACAAATATAAACAAAATAGTTAATATATATGATATCCAATAAAATAATTATCACAATTTACTTATCAAATCATATTACTGAATACGCATATCACTTGTTAAACATTTCATTTCCTTTTATTAACAAATTGTCTTCATTCGTATAGAGTCTTTAATCACATTAAGCATGCATTTTCAAAGTAGTGGATAACGGGTTGAAACACATAGATACCCAAAGGTACAATTTAATTACGCATAGGGATCCAATATGGGATGCAAAACACATAGGGACCAAACCGTGGTCTAAACACATAAGCTGCAGCAATAAGCCCTAGAGGCATGCCCATCTATCCACGACCCAACTTTGTAGGCTAATAATCATTTAATTCACTTATTCACAATGTTTCATCATAGATCATTCACATAATACACTTTACAGATCATCCGCATATTATACTTTACATATCATTCACTTAACATTACAATAAGCAATTTTAATCAGGTCGCGTTGCTTATAAATAATTAATATAGCATGTCAATTCATTTTTAACTTTATTTGGTAAGTTTTGATTAATTATACCATTAAATACTTCACTATTTACTCATGTTCATAACCTACTCAATTATGTTTCCAAGTGGTAACTACTCAAATATTTATTAAATAGCTCTACACATGTATTGGATAAGTTCCAGAATGTGCCGGTGAAATTCGGGTTCCATTTGGGATAAAAAAATGTACCATATAGTCAAAACAAGGGTGAGGAACGGCCACACCTGAGGGATAGTCATCCCATACCTGAGTGACAAGTACCCCACACCTAAGGGATAGGTATCCCTCGCTTGGCCTGCCCGTCCCTCACCAAAATGGCTCATGAGGGATGGGCTAACCCAAAAATAGCTCTTGAACTAACTCTATTTCACCAAAGCAGATTGTAACTTCAACTTTCACATCCAAAATCACTTAGAAACCATCATTTTCAGATAAAATGGTCTTATAAAAATTAATTCTCAGGATTTTAAGTTTTTAATGGAACAAATTTCAAGTAATTTGGAGCTTTATCCAAAGAGTTATGCCTAAAAATGTCCATACTGCTCCAAAGACATACTTGAAGAATTTAGCTACGGTAATAGGTGATTTTAAGGCCCTTATAGTCAGAAATAAATTATGGATATTTCTACAATATTTTTAGGCACATATGTTCTGGTTCTAAGCCTACTATAATCATTAAATTTGGAGTTCTAAATCTTGACTTATTACCAAAAAAGTCACTGAAGTTCAATCTGAACCTATGGACATAATTTACCATTCATAACTTATCAAGCTCTAATCCAACCAATTCAACATATCAAGCCACCAAATTCAATTTAAAATATCAAAACACATATATGTACACTATGGAAAATTCAGTTCATCAATTACACAATTAAATCATATAAACTTCCAAACCTCTCTCCTTTGCTCCTATTTGCTCACTTGGTGCTACCTTTACCACTTTCTTCTTTCCTTTTGATGCACAAACCTTCTCCTCTGCAACTCATTTCCAATTTCTAGAATTGAAATTAGAAATCAAAGTCCTAATTCAAATCATGAAGAGAAGAAGAAGAAAATTATATTAAGATCCTTACCTTTAACTTGCAAGCACACAAGCATAAATTATCTGACTTGAACTTCACTTAAGCAATACATTAAGAAAGATTTGTTTGAACTAAGAAGATGAAGAATAAAATGGAAAATTCAGAATTTCCCTTAAATTGGCTGGCCACCCTTCAAATGAACTAGCCAAATTCCACGTCTTCACACCTTTTATATGCATGTAAATGCGTAGGTGGCACAACCTTCACTTAACCAATGTAATCCACTTACTTACATACTAATCACACTTAGGTTTAATTAATTGCACTTAACTTATTTTAATCCATTATTAATTTTAATTAAACTCCCACTTATTATTTTGTCTCACAAAATTTAATTCAATCCCTTAATTTATTTAATTTGTACAATTAACTTCCACAAAAATAGATTTTGTGCCTCATTTTGTGCAATCAATTTGAGCTTGCAAATGATAAAATTAGCAAAAATGTTCCCTAGAATTTTATTATTCCATACATTAATTTTCTACTGGTAAAATTTTAGATTAATTGGAATTAAAACTTGGAGTTATGGCCTTAGAGATACATACAGTTCCATGAACCCGGCCAAAGAAGATACCCTTCTATTTTGGCAAGTTTGGGCCACCTAAAGCTAAAATTAGCTCATGACTATTTCTAAGATATTTATAGACATGAAAGTCATGGTTTAAATGCCTCTAGAATCATCCAATTTCGATATTCCTATACTGAGTTATGGCCTAAAATCCAAACTAAGGTCAAGAGTGAAATTGGGCAAAATTTTCCCTTACAACTTCAATATAACCAAGTTCATGTTTCCATTCAATTCCACAACAGACACAACCACCAATCAACTCAATTTCTGTTTCATAGATTAATCCACCATACTATTTCTGTTTTACATATTTATCATACTTTGAACTAAACAATTGGAAAATGGCCACTCTTACCAAATCTTTTGAATTAATGGCGGTTGCGTCCTTTTCCACACTTATGCCACTTAATCATCCACTTTCAGTTTCCATTTTACCCTAAGTATGCCTTAATACTGGTAAGGTGTATTTTAGGTCCTTACAATTCTCCCTTTATTAAAGAATTTCATCCTCAAAATTCACTCATATCAGATGTCTGTACACTACACTTCTTGCCATTATTATATATATATATATATATATATATATATATATATATGTGTGTGTGTGTGTGTGTGATAATTTCACATAATCATATAACATATACACTACACATACTTCACTAATCCTTATTCACTTATTTTTCACTTAACATATTGCACTGTTTATCATTTCATAACACATTAAATGTTGTACTTCACTTTCTCTTTATACATACTTCATTCTTAATACACTTTAAATCTTTAGTATCAACCAAATAATCCGTATTCCACATCTAAAATCAAATTCAACCTATAAAAAGATAATCTTACTAAATCAAGTATAACCTTTTTCATCAATTCCTTTACAAACTATTCCTAATAATCACCTTCATATCATTATTCAGGAATTAAACTGATACATTTCACACTTAAGCCAAACTACACATATTATTTTATTAAACAATTCCTTAACACCTCAAATTTTCAAGATACACTTATTACTTCCTTTACTCATACTACTTATTATCTATTTGAAGTCTTAATCACACTTTTTTGCACTAATTTCCAAAATAATCTTTTTTATCTTAACTTTGCTTATTTATTCCTTATGCCTTCTTTAACAAACACTTTACTATTTCTCGATGTATCCCTTTTTAACACCAAACACTCAATGTATATCCTATCAACTTTCTCTCTAAGTAAAACATATACATAAATACTTTTCACATTTGAAAAAGGGATGTGGATGAAATAAATGTACAATGATTTATGTATGCAAAATGATGCAAATGAAATTTATACAACAACAATGCATATATTCCATCCCCATGTTACAACATGCTCATGTTAAAATAATTTCAATAGAGATAGCTAACAAGTATAAAAAGTGCCACATATTCTCTTATAACTCATTTGGTATACACACTTTAGATCTTATTCATACACAAAAGAACTCGGAATGGTCGATCTTGATCTAGCAAGTTAACACTTTAACTATACACCTTATCCTTTTCATAAAACTTCTATTTCCATCACTTACACAAAGAAAACAAGGACAGCCGCTTTTGGCGAAGATAGAACTATACAAACGCATTCCTAAACTCTTAGTCGTCCAGAACTGACTAAACCTATACTCTGATACCACTAAATGTAACACTCCTTACCCATACGATACACACCGTATGATAACATAGCCGGTGTACGACGACAAGTGAAGGATGCCATCAAATGAAACTCAAGAGGAACAAAATAAATAACAAAAGCAGAATTATAAAAGTTCATTACATACAAAACACTTTCAGATATTACAACTACAAAGTTCATAATTTTACCTTGTGCATACAATTAACAAATACAAAATCTATTTTAAGAATTCCTACAGACTAGTTAAATTTAACTGATGCAAATTGTCCTTGTCGACACCTCTATCTTTGAAACATGTATGCATAAAACACCCGTGCTAAGCTAATAGCTTAGTGGGGAAATACATGAGATGGATGACCAATCACAGTGGTCATCAATGCATTTTCACATACATATGAAGCACAAATATAAACAAAATAGTTAATATACATGATATCCAATAAAATAATTATCATAATTTACTTATCAAATCATATTACTAAATACCCATATCACTTGTTAAACATTTCATTTCCTTTTATTCACATATTATCTTTAATCGCATAGAGTCTTTAATCACATTAAGCCTGCATTTTCAAAGTAATGGTGTAACACCCCCTACCCATACGTAGCCGTACCCATCCTCAAGGAGGGAGAAGCCGTATGAGCCGGGTGTGTCACCAAGCAAATAAAGTTACAAAGCATACATTCATACATAACAACCATACATCATTACGGGGAAATTAAAATCTTCATAAGCATTAGAATAATCCATCATTACAATAGCAAAATTTGTTACAAAAATGTTCTGATCAAAAGGCAGAATAAAATAATTACATATCCCAAAGCATGTAAATGCGGAAGCTTTATAAAATAACGATGTAAAGAGAGTTTCGATACAAAAGAATCAACATGCTATCAAAAATAAAGCCCTAACACTAATCCCTCTATGTTGGCTTGACTGGCGATAACTCTCCCAAAGGAACAGCATCCTCCGCAACTGCAAGGATAAAACACCATGCTAAACGATAAACGCTTATTAGGGAACACACAACAAAAGAGTGGACAACCATTCACAATGGTCGTCAATGCCATACACATACAATATGACAAATGCGGATAATGATATCAGCTATATAATCATACTTGCATAATAAAGACATGCATTCAAAAGTTCACATCCACATTCATTTACACTTTAGTTGATTTCTCATACTTATCATTATACGCATCCGAATACCATATTCTTGAAATCATATCAAAGCGAAACAACACAAAAAGAGCACCTGCTAACTCACAATAGTGGATAATAATTATACGGACAGTACCTTACGGGTACGAATCGAATACTGACAGTACCTTACGGGTACGAATCGAAAACCATTTCATTTTATCAATTACAAAACATTTCACTGAGGGGACCTTAAACAAGGTCCAAATACTGAGGGGTTCACGAGAAACCAAACGGGGATCTGATCGGGGTCCAAACGGAACTGAGGCTGCAGCTAATGACTCTATTAGTCATGCCTAACTATCCACTTACTTGACTCTATCAGGTCATGCATCATTAAATCATGTTTCCAAGTATAACACATAATTATATTCACATTAATATTGAGACATCATAATAAAACATGCATAACCCAATACATATTCCAAAATAACACGTATAATTTCTCATGGATAACACATCATTCATATAACATATACCATAAATAACATATTATTTGTCACGATTAAATTATGATAATCATTCATATAAACAAGGTAATTTAGCACCCAGTAGAGGAAAAAAAACCACCCAAGTCATTTGAAATCATTTTTATAAAAACTGATCACGCAAAACAGAATCACTGCCTCGGTCGCGCTCGCGATAAAAAGGCCCAAAAGAGTCCTGAGCAACCTTCACGAGTCGTGAAGGTTGCTAAAGACTCGTGAGCATTGCTCACACATCGTGAGCTTTGCTCACAACTCGTGAGCATTGCTCACGTCTTGTGAGCTGCTCACTTGCCCTTCTTCCTCCCCGATTCGATTTCCGAAAACCTTCAGAAACCAGAATTTCCAGAAATCATCCCAACTCAACTCCAATCATTCTTACCTGAAATTAGCTTCCTCAAGCACGCATAAACCAACATAAATAATGCAAAATCACTTCCTAAACAATTACCCATCCAAAACAGAAAATAGCAAAATCAACACTCAAAACGTTAAAACCCAAAAAAATACAGTAAGCTCAAATCTACTTCAATTCCATTTCCAGGTTTCGATCTTCATGCATTAAACCAGAATCAAAGCTCACTCATTCATATTTCAACATGCATTGCCAATACAGTAGGTTATCAACAAAGAATCAAACACAATAAACACACAGTAGATGCAAAATTCCCAAACCTATAATCCTAGCTTCAGTCACTTGGTTCCACTACTTCCAGCTTTCTCTTTGCCTTTCGGGTCATGGGGAGGCTCAACTAACAGCCGACACACCAAGAACACACAAACAAAAACCCTAAATCAAAACCCAATCTAGAAATGCAAAGAAGAAAATAAATAGTGTGAAGAAGATGATGAAAATGTAGAAAACTTTACCTAGCGGAGGTTGAGGAGCGATCAAATTCCACCACAAATCACTTGAATCAAATACCAAGACACAAATGGGAAGGGAAAAGAGGAAGAAAGAGTAATGAAGAAGAGAAAACGGGGTGAGAGGCAGTAGGAGTGGCTGCCCTTCTTTCTCTTTCTTTTTACACCCATTTCCAAAAACCCTAGCCACATGTCATCCTAAGATTGGCGGAACTTGACCACTCACACTCAACAAGCATACACTACTCACACACAATGCACTCTCAACTTAAAACACCCTACTAATGTGTGAGTAAAGCACATAACCCTAACTCCATTACTCACACCCTACAATCGTACACTCATACACACCCAAACTTAACCCAACTAATTCACACCCTAATAAAATGCATGCATCCACATGCTAATAAAACCATTAAAACATGCATTTTTACCAAAATACCCTTATGACATGCCCAAAACACACAATACGTGCACACACACACAAATAGGCTCATACTACTAGGGGGCAAACGGGGTGTGACAAATGGATAATGGGTTAAACGCATAGGTACTTGAAGGTACAATTCAATTAAGCATAGGGATCCAAAACACATAAGGACCAAACTGTAGTCCAAACACATAGGCTGCAATAATAGACTCTATTGGCATGCCTATCTATCCACGACCCAACTCTGCAGGCTAATAATCATTTAATTCACTTCTTCACAATGTTTCATCATAGATCATTCACATAATACACTTTACAGATCATTCACATAATACACTTTACATTTCATTCACTTAACATTTCAATAAGCAATTTTAATCAGGTTGCATTATTCATAAATAATTAATATAGCATGTTAGTTCATTTTTAACATTATTCGGTAAGTTTTGATTAATTATACCATTAAATACTTCACTAACTACTCATGTTTATAACCTATTCACTTATGTTTCCAAGTATTAACCACTCAAATATTTATTATATAGCTCTAGACATGGATTGGATAAGTTTCAGAAAGTGCCAGTGTAATTCAGGTTCCATTTGGGATAAAAAAATGTACCATATAGAAAAAATATGGGTGAGGGACGGCCACACCTGAGGGACAAGTGCCTCACACCTGATGGATGGGTGTCCCTCACTTGGCCTACTTGTCCTTCACCAAAATGCTTCATGAGGGATGAGCTAATCCTAAAATAGCTCTTGAACCAACTTTGTTTCACCAAAGCAAATTGTAACCTCAAATTTCACATCCAAAATCACATAGCAAACATCATTTTAAGCTAAAATGGTCTTATAACAATTAATCCTCAGGATGTTATCTTTCTAACTAAATAAATATCAAGTAATTTGGAGCTGTATCCAAAAAGTTATACCTAAAAATATCCATATTGCTCCAAAGACATACATGATGAATTTATCTACTATAATGGGCTATTTTAAGGCCTTTAGATTCAGATATAAATTATGGTTATTTGTACAACAGTTTTAGAAACAGATGTCTTAATTCTAGTCCAACTAGAATCATGTAATTTGGAGTTCTATAGATCGACTTATGACTAAAATAATCACTAAAGGTCAATCTGAACCTGTGGACAAAATTTACCATTCACAACTTATCAAAATCTAATCCAACCAATTCAACACATCCAGCCACCAAATTCAATTCACAACATCACAACAGATATATATACACTATGGAAAATGCAATTAATTAATTACATAATTAAAACATATAAACTCCTAAACTTCTTTCTCCTTTGCTCCTATTTGCTCACTTGGAGCTACCTTTACCACTTTCTTCTTTCCTTTTTATGCACAAAAATTCCCCTCTATAACTCATTTCCAATTTCTAGAATTGAAATTAGAAATCAAAGTCCCAATTCAAATCATGAAAGAAGAAAAAGAAAACTATATTAAAATCCTTACCTTTAACTTGCAAGCATACAGGCATAACTTATCTAACTTGACCTGCACTTAAGCAATACTTTAAGAAAGATTTATTTGAACTAAGAAGATATAGAATAAAATGGAAAATGCAGAATTTCCCTTGAATTCGCTGGCCACCCTTCAAATGAATAAGCCAAATTCCACCTCTTCACACCTTTTATATGCATGTAAATGCTTAGGTGGCAAACCTTCACATAACACATTTAATCCACTTACTCACATACTAATTGATAACTTCAATATAATACTTAGTTTTGATAGTGTTTTCATATGATTTTTGGGTGTTTAGTTGTGTTTTTTTTGTCATGTTATGTTCTTTTAGGTTAATTTTTCTAATCTTAGTCAAATTGGAATTTTGATGCATTATAGATAGCTTTCTGATGGAGTTTGATTTGTCTTTGCAGGTGTGATTCTAGTTACCTCATGGTCATAACCAAATTGGTTGTGACCGTGACATAAAAAGGAATTGAAAACAGGAGCTGACTTACATGCGTCACAGTCACAACAAAACTCATTGTGACCGTGATATAGAGATCCATCAGACAGAATGCAAGTATGAAGCACCTCACGGTGGAAACCTATTTTGTTGTCACCATGACATGAAAATCATCAAGGCAGAATCAGTTGAGAAGATACCTCACGGTGGCAACAAATTTCATTGCCACCATGACATAAAGTTTTCCTGGACAGAAGCTAAAATTGAAGACCTCACGGTGGCAACAAATTTCATTGCCACCGTGACCCCTCTCCTGTGCACAAAGACAGATTAACGTTCTCGAAACCTCACAGTGGCAACAGATTTCATTACCACCATGACCTCTCTGACACTATATAAACTTATTTTTCTGTTTGGCTAGGGTTCCGAAATTTTTAGTTTAGTTTTCATATTAGTTTTGAGATTGACAATTTTCTGAGCTTTTCTTCTATTCTGAATTTTAGGTTTCCAATTTTTGTCTTTAGTTTTGAATTAGAAATCAAGAATATTTCATCAGATACACATAATTTATTTTCAAGAGATTTTATTTTCGGGTTTCTAGAATTTGAATTTAATTCTCCATTGAAGATCCAAAGAAGAAGATTGAAGAACGTGGGATTCAACCGGGATTTCTGCCTCAATGAATTTCTGGGTTTATTCTTTCCTTTATTCTTTTGATTTTGTAATGGATCGTGAGTAGTCTTTTAGTTGTTTAGGGGATCTCTGAATCCCCTACCCATGATGTGAATTATCAACATCTTTTGCAATTACATATATGAATGAATGGTTTATTTGACTTTTTCATATTGTCAATTCGTGGGACTTAATTTCTCAATTCAATTTCTAAATTCATTGAATGATTTAATTCATGTATATCTGTTGGTTATTGAGTTTGTATGGACTGAATGCCATGAATATTTTTTATTCTCAAATTTTCTATCATGTTTGTTGTATCGTTTGGATTGCTCCGGAATGGGAATCTAGATGTGCAGGTTTTCATGGTTTAAGATTGGAGTGAGGAGTGAAATAATTAGGTTTTGGGCTATTTGGCTCCGGAATGGGAAAGCAAACCAAACTTAGGATTTTAGACCCGTGATTAGGCGAGTTATATGGCTTGCTCTGGAATGGGACGTCATGCAATTAGAATAGCTTGCTCCGGAATGGGACGCTTGGGTTAAGAGGGTTATTCCGATTTCTTTCATATAGGATTCTTAGATTAATTTTATTCACATTTGGGTATGGGGTGGATGAGTGAACCTGAGCAACGTTCTTTTCATTCTTGAATTTTTCGCTTGTTTTATTCTGTTATTAGTTTTTGTTATCAGTTTTTGCTGTTAGTTTTATTTGTTTACTTTTCACTTGCTTTTTAGCTGTTTAATTCTTTTGTTTTTAATCAATAGATTACTAAATCAATTCAAACTTTTGGGAATTCTTTAGCATACATTTAATTTTCTTCACTTACACATACAATCCCTTGGGTATGATAACTCGGGGTCTTAATTTTATCCCATTGTATTACTTGCCGATTCAGTACACTTGCTGAGGTCGCGTCAAGTTTTTGGAGCCGTTGCCGGGGATTGGCGTTGTTTGTGAGTTTTGATTTTTATTTATATGTGTTTTCTTTTTCTCATTTTATTTATATTTATTCTTTACAGGTAGTTGTGGTGCATGAGCAGATTGAGACAAGAACAAATAGCACCCTACGACCCTGAAATCGAGAGGACTTTACATCAGCGAAGGAGAGCCAATAGAGATAACAACATGGAAAACAATCCTCCACCTATTGATGAATTTCCTCCCGAGAACGAACAAGTGCCGAGGGCAGAGCAAGAGAATCGGGGAATATACAGAGAAAAGGCCCCTATGCAGAGAATGATAAGGGACTATGCTGTACCGAGATGGAATGAGGATCATCGGACAATTGTGCTGCCATGGGGAGTACAGTTTGAACTTAAGCCAGCAACCATCAATATGGTACAGAGGAACCAGTTTTTGGGTTCAGAAGTGAAAGATCCTGCGCAACACTTGGACATATTTTTGGAGGTTAGTGATACGGTCCAGATTCTAGGAGTGGCATCTGATTCGGTAAGATTAAAGTTATTTCCTTTCACTTTGATTAGAAAAGCAAGAGAATGGCTGCAAATGTTACTGAGACAGTCAATCAAATCATGGGACCAGTTACAAGAGAGGTTTTTGATGAGATTTTTCCCTCCTACAAAGACTGCGAACATCCGCAACAGTATTCTGGGTTTTAGTCAGATGGTTGAGGAGCCTTTTCATGAGGCTTGGGAAAGATTTAGGAGATTGTTGAGAAGCTGTCCACACCATGAGATAGCAATCTACCATCTGATGACAACATTTTATTCTGGGGTTACACAGCAGACAAGATCTCTTTTGGATGCGTCATCAAGAGGATCATTTATGAATAGGCTGCCGGAGGAAGCTTTCCATCTGCTGGATGAAATGGCAGCGAATGATGCTCAATGGGCTAATCCTAGATCGATTCCGAAGAGGCAAGGAATACATAATGTAGATGAGGTGTCAATGCTGAAGGCACAAATTGAGTCAATGCGGAAGGAGATGAGTGGTCTGAAAGTGCAAAATGTAGCTTCTGTTGCTCAAGAGAGTGGATGGTACGAAAATGGGCAATATGGTCAAGAGAGTGGAGCAATGGGAGATGTGAATGCTGTAGGAGATTACAGAAGAAATGACCCCTACAGTAACACATATAATCTGGGTTGGAGAAATCATCCAAACTTCTCTTGGAAGGATGGAATCCAAAATGCTTCATCCTCTCATTCACAAGTAAGAGCCCCCTTCAACCAAAATACTCATCACAATCAAGGGCAAGGTTTTAATCAATCACAAGCTCAACCATACCACCCACCGGGATACCAACTGAGGCCACCTGTGCAAGAAAAGAAGCTAAACATTGAAGATATGTTGGCGACTTTCATAAATAGTTAACAGCAGTTTGTGAATAGCCAGTAACGTTTATGGCTAATCAAGAAACAAGGTGGAAATCTCAAGAGCAATGGAACCGAAACCAAGATGCTTCCATGAGGAATTTAGAAACTCAGGTGGGACAGCTTGCAAATTCTATGTCTCAAAGGCAACCGGGAACGTTTCCCTCGAATGTGGACCGGAATCCAAAGGATTAAGCTAAAGCGATCACACTGAGAAGTGGCAAGGAAGTGGTACCGAGAGAGGACCAAGGTAAAAATTCTTCATCATCATCAGAAAAGGAGGAGCCGACACGGACGATAAGTAACTCTAACTCTAGGGTAGAGGTTAATGAGAAAACTCCTAAAAATTATAAGGTTAAGGGTCTAGTGAATCCTAAAGTAGAGGATCTTGATATTAATAGACTGCCATTTCCTGCTGTGGCTAGATAGGAAAAGAAAAATGAGCAAAAGTCTAGGTTTCTAGAGATTTTTAAGAAACTGTACATAAATTTACCATTCGCTGAAGCCTTAGCTCACATGCCTAATTATGCAAAATTTATGAAATAATTATTTTCTAATAAAAAGAAATTAGAAGGGCATGGAACTGTACAGCTCATAGAAAATTGCAGCGCTATAATTATGAACAAGATCCCTGAAAAATTGGAAGATCCAGGTAGCTTTACTTTACCCTGTGAAATTAGTGAGGATTTTTATGGAAATGCTTTGTGTGATTTGGGTGCTAGCATAAATTTGATGCCTTATTCTATTTGCAAGAAGCTTAATCTTGGAGAGCTCAAGGAGAAGGGAATGAGACTCCAACTTACAGATAGGTCAATGAGGAGACCCAAAGGAGTGATTGAGGATCTGTTAGTGAAGGTGGGGAAATTTATTTTCCCAGTGGATTTTGTAGTGATGGAGATAGAAGAGGACCGCAAGGTACCACTCATTGTGGGTAGGCCGTTTTTAAATACAGCCAAGGCGTTGATAGATTTACATGGTCAAACGGTAACCCTAAGGTTCAATGATGAGGAGCTGGTGGTGGATATGAACAAGGCTCAAAAGTATCCATCTGGTGATATGGAGGAGTCTGTTTATTTTGTGGATGAAATAGATGAGTGTGTAGAGGAGGTGCATGAAAAAGTGTGGGGAGCTGATCCAGTGAATGTGAGTTTGATACATTCATTGGAAGATGGAGAGATGGAAGAAGAGATGAAGGGAGAATCAATAGCAGTCGTGGAGATAGAAGAGGAATTACAGCAAGAAGAGCTTAATCCGAAAAAGGGGGATTCAAATTCTGAACTTAAACCTCTTCCCTCTCATTTAAAATATGTGTTTTTAGAAAATGAGCAAAAACCAGTAATTATATCTTCTTTGTTGTCAGGTGTTGAAGAGAAGATGTTGCTTGAGGTGCTGAAAAAGCACAAGGGTGCCATTGGATGGGAGACATCAGATTTGAAGGGGATTGACCCTAGTTACTGCACACATCGAATTCCAATGGAGGAGGAATGCAAGCCGGTAGCTCAGCCTCAAAGGAGACTCAATCCGGCCATGCAAGAGGTGGTAAAGAAGGAGGTACTTAAACTCCTAGACTCAGGTATTATCTACCCTATCTCTGATAGTAAATGGGTTAGCCCAGTGCAGTGTGTGCCTAAGAAGGGGGGATGACAGTGGTAAGGAATGAGCTGAATGAATTGATTCCAACTCGTACAGTTACGGGGTGGAGAGTCTGTATCGATTTTAGAAGGTTGAATAATGCCACTAGAAAAGACCATTTCCCTTTGCCTTTTATTGACCAAATGCTAGAGAAGCTGGTAGGTAATAGGTTCTACTATTTTTTAGATGGGTACTAGGGATATTTGCAAATCCCTATAGCTCCTGAAGATCAAGAGAAAACAACCTTTACCTGCCCGTATGGCACATTTGCATATAGGAGAATGCCCTTTGGGTTATGTAATGCACCGGTTACGTTTCAGCGGTGTATATGGCTATTTTCCATGACTTCATAGAGAAATTTATGGAAGTATTTATGGATGACTTCACTATATATGCGGCTAATTTTAAGAGCTGTTTAGAGCATCTCGATTTAGTACTAGGGAGGTGTGAAAAGACCAACCTAGTTTTGAATTGGGAAAAATGCCACTTTATTGTGAGAGAGGGCATTGTGCTTGGGCACAAAATTTCGGAGAAAGGGATAGAGGTTGATAAGGCCAAAGTTGAAGTGATAGAAAAGTTTCCACCTCCGACGAGTGTTAAGGGCATTAGGAGTTTTTTAGGACATGCAGGGTTTTACCGTCGCTTTATCAAAGATTTTTCAAAAATTGCTAAACCCTTGTCTAATTTACTCATAAAAGATGTTGCTTTTAATTTTGATAGTGAATG
Source organism: Excoecaria cochinchinensis (assembly GCA_947683425.1). NCBI lineage: Eukaryota > Viridiplantae > Streptophyta > Magnoliopsida > Malpighiales > Euphorbiaceae > Excoecaria > Excoecaria cochinchinensis. Next base: position 14,807,348 of record CANTUQ010000031.1, read on the forward strand.
TATGCTAGCTTTTGAAACTTTGAAGCAACGGCTCATTTCAGCCCCGGTGATTATATCTCCGGATTGGAATCTACCGTTTGAATTAATCTGTGATGCTAGTGATTATGCAGTTAGAGCAGTGCTTGGACAGCGGCGGGATAAGATATTTTGTGCAGTTTATTATGCCAGTCATACGTTGACAGGGGCACAGGTTAATTACACAACCACCGAGAAAGAGCTTCTTGCAATTGTGCATGCGTTTGAGAAGTCCAGGCCGTATTTGCTGGGTGCAAAAATCGTGGTGTGGTCAGACCATGCAGCCTTGAGGCATTTGTTTGCCAAGAAGGAATCCAAGCCGAGGTTGATTAGATGGGTGCTTCTATTGCAAAAATTCGACTTGGAAATCAAGGACAAGAAGGGAGCGGAAAATTTTGTGGCGGATCATTTGTCACGATTAGAGAATGCTCACATTGAAAAGGGGCAAATTTTAGATTTTTTCCCTGATGAACATATTTGTGCTTTATTTGCATGTGACACCTTTGTTCCTTAGTTTGCTAATGTAACAAATTTTCTTGCAGGAGGCTTTATGCCGAAGGACTTTACATGGCAGCAAAGGAAGAAGCTGCGAGCTGATGCCAAACATTACATTTGGGATGACCCGTACCTATTCCGCTTGTGTGCTGATCAGGTTCTAAGGAGGTGCATCTCAGATGAGGAGAAGGGTGAGATTATCACAGCTTGTCACAGTGGGGAGGCTGGTGGACACCATGGGCCAAATAGAATGGTATCGAAAATTTTATCTTCTAGTTTTTATTGGCCTACTATATTTAAGGATGTCCAATTTTTTGTGAAAACTTGTGATAGATGCCAAAGCATAGGAAATATTTCTAAGAGAGATGAGACTAATATGCTTGAGGTAGAACCGTTCGATGTGTGGGGAATAGACTTTATGGGACCTTTTCCGGTTTCATACGGGTTTGAATATATTCTAGTGGCAGTTGATTATGTGAGTAAATGGGTAGAAGCTGTAGCCACTAGAACTTGTGATGCAAAGGTTGTTTTAGAATTTTTGAGAAAAAATATATTCACTCGGTATGGAGCCCCTAGAGCCATATTAGCGATGGTGGTAAGCATTTCGTTAACCACCAATTTAAGGCTTTATTGAAAAAAATTTGGAGTTAGGCATAAGGTCACGACCCCTTATCATGCTCAAGCTAATGGTTAGGTTAAAGTGTCAAACCGGGAGTTAAAGGCCATTTTAGAAAAGACGGTCAATGCATCTAAAAAAGATTGGTACCTTAAGTTGGATGACGCTCTATGGGCTTGTAGGACAACATTTAAGACACCGATAGGGATGTCCCCTTTTAGGTTGGTTTATGACAAGTCTTGTCACCTCCCAGTGGAATTAGAGCATAAGGCTTATTGGGCTACCAAATTTTTAAATTTTGACCTTGAGAATGCAGGAAAGTGCAGGGCCTTGCAGCTAAATGAGTTAGAGGAACACCGATTTTGGGCATATGATCATGCCATGAAATACAAAGATAATACCAAGAAGTGGCATGATCGAAAGCTGGCAAGGAAGGAACTTGTACCTGGAATGAGAGTACTCCTTTATGATAGCAGGTTGCGGTTATTTCTCGAAAAGTTGAAATCGCGATGGAAGGGGCCCTATGAGGTTGTGGCAGTTGATAAGTTTGGAGTGGTGACATTGAAGCACCCGAGGTTTAAGAATGAATTCAAGGTGAATGGACATCGTGTGAAGCCTTATTTTGAGTCTACATTTGATAGTGCTTCCGCGATAGTCACTCTTGCAAATCCTTGACGGTATTTAAAAGTCCAACTGCGGACTTGTTAAATGTAGAACTTCTTCTTAACTTTGTTATTTTTTTTTGTTTATTGATATTTCCTGTAGGTAGTTAGTTTTGTTTAGTTTTGTCAAATTTGTGTTTATTAGTGAAACTATGTTTTTATTGGAGAGTTTTCAAAGTATTTGTAGCTAGAAGTTTAGAGAGATTGATGAAATTTTTGCAAGTGTGCAGGTGGTCACGGTGGCAAGGGATTTGGTTACCACCATAACCAAAGGAAGTTGCATTCTGGATTCTATTTGGTGCACATGTCACGGTGGCAAGGTATCTGGTTGTCACCGTGACCAGATGAGGAGAGCATTCTGGATTGGTATAAATGGTATGTCACGGTGACAATGATTTTAGTTGTCACCGTAACCATCGGGTAAGTTACATTCTGTTGTGATGAGTGCATATGTCACGGTGGTAATGGTTTTCATTGTCACCGTGACCAGATGTGGATGACATTCTGTTTTCAAGGTTAGATATGTCACTGTGGCAATGAAATTCATTGTGACCGTGACACGTTGAACTTTCGATTCTGTTTTGAGAGAGTGGTATGTCATGGTGGCAACTGATTTCATTGCCACCGTGACCTCTTGGCGGTCCAATTCTGGAGTACAAATGTTAGGTATGTCACAGTGGCAACCATTTGGTTACCACCGTGACCCCTGCACAAAAATCTTTTAAAATCCCAATTTTATTTACGTTATTTCTCACTCTCCCACACAGCACTCACTCTCTCTAATTGTAGATCTCATTTTTCTCTGCTCTATTTGTGCTTCTCGTTTCCTTTTTCGGCTATAATCTTTGAGATTCTACAACAAGTAAGTAATGTTCTCTTTCTTTTACTTTAATTTTATTTTTTTTTCTCCTCCTCTCGTTCCCTGTTCTCGTTCTCCATTGTTATGCTACTCTCGCTGGATTTGTCATAATATTTCAATTATTTTTTTTATTGCTCTAAAATCTTGAGGTTAATCCTATCAATTTTTACTTTCTTTCTCAATTTTTAACCTTATTTCTGAATGTGAATGATTGGGAAGTAGGAGATTAGGGCTTAATTTTGTGCATGATTTGGGTTGATGATTTTACTCAGATTTTGGGTTGGAATTGGATTTTATCAATCTTTTGCTACTTGTTTTGCTTTATCGTGTTGCTCATTGCAAATTTGGGAGTTTGTTATTACCTTTGGTTTCCAATTCCAGTGCGTTTAGGTGCTGCATACCAAGTGCTTGATACAATGTCTCTATGAACTGATTTTCCAGATTTTGCCATCTTTAACATTTTGCAATGCAGAGTTTTATTTATCCTGATACTTAATTGTGCTTTAAGGTTGTCATTGCCCACTCTTAACCTCTTTATGACTTGATATCACTTTGTTAAAATCAAGCTCGTTTGGAGGATGCATATGTTTGGGTAGAATGGCTTGTTTATTGATGAGTAAATTTGTAGCCATTGTTTGTTTAAACTTAGATTGTTATTGAAATTGGCTGATTGTTTTCGTGCAGTGGCTCCAAAAAGAAAAAGTTCTGCTCTAGCTTCTAGTTCTACCAGCCAACCCCCCAGCCAAGAATCAGTGGACATTTCCAAGGTACCATCATGGGTTCCGGGTAATAGAAAGGTTGCTTATGCTCAATTCTCCGAATGTTCATACATCTCGACAAGCTATCTAGATTTTGCCTTATTGGAAAAACTGGGGATAAAGAGTAAAGTCCAAAGGTTTATTTCCAACATTGGCTGGGAGAGGGATAGGTAGAGTGGCTGACTCTTTATTTGATTTCCTTTACTATTCTTGTTAGCCAATTTGATCCTGTTCTTGATTTGAGTTGTTTAGTGGAGATGACTCTTGTGGTTCCGGTGCTAAAGGAGAGGCTTATGGTTATCCTGAGTTTTAAGTGCGAAACCTGTATGCAAATTTACTTGCATATTCATTTTCTTTGCTTAATTGCTGGAATGCATTGGTTGTTTTGTTTTGAAAAGAGAAAATTTGTTTTGAGACTAGCACATACACACGTGAAATTACTTGATATAAATTGATTTGAGAATTTGTAACTAAGACCCTTCTGCTTGGTGCTATGACTGTTGTTAAGTTTTCGTATTCCGAGTTAGAGTTTGAAATTTCAGGAATGTGGATAATTCATTTACTCGAGGACGAGCAAAGTCTAAGTGTGAGGTATTTTGATAACTTCAATTTAGTACTTAGTTTTGATAGTGTTTTCGTATGATTTTTGGGTGTTTAGTTGTGTTTTTTTGTCATGTTATGTTCCTTTAGGTTAATTTTGCTAATCTTAGTCAAATTGGAATTTTGATGCATTATAGATAGCTTTTTGATTGAGTTTGATTTGTCTTTGCAGGTGTGATTCTAGGTACCTCACGGTCACAACCAAATTGGTTGTGACCGTGACATAAAAAGGAATTGAAAACAGGAGCTGACTTACATAGGTCACGGTCACAACAAAACTCATTATGACCGTGACATAGAGATCCATTAGACAGAATGCAAGTATGAAGCACCTCACGGTGGCAACCTATTTGGTTGTCACCGTGACATGAAAATTACCAAGGCAGAATCAGTTGAGAAGATACCTCACGGTGGCAACAAATTTCATTACCACCGTGACATAAATTTTTCCTGGACAGAAGCTAAAATTGAAGACCTCACGGCGGCAACAAATTTCATTGCCACCGTGACCCCTCTCCTATGTGTAAAGGCAGATTAACGTTCTCGACACATCATGGTGGCAATAGATTTCATTGCCACCGTGACCTCTCTGACACTATATAAACTTATTTTTCTATTTGGCTAGGGTTCCGAAATTTTCAGATTAGTTTTCATATTAGTTTTGAGATTGACAATTTTCTGAGCTTTTCTTCTATTCTGAATTTTAGGTTTCCAATTTATGTCTTTAGTTTTGAATTAGAAATCAAGAATATTTCATCAGATACACATAATTTATTTTCAATAGAGTTTTATTTTCGGGTTTCTAGAATTTGATTTTAATTCTCCATTGAAGATCCAAAGAAGAAGATTGAAGAACGTGGGATTCAACCGGGATTTTCGCCTCAATAAATATCTGGGTTTATTCTTTCCTTTATTATTTTGATTTTGTAATGGATCATTAGTAGTCTTTTAGTTGTTTAGGGGATCTCTGAATCCCCTACCCATGATGTGAATTATGAACATCTTTTGAATTTACATATATGAATGAATGGTTTATTTCACTTTTTCATATTGTCAATTCGTGGGACTTAATTTCTCAATTTAATTTCCAATTTCACTGAATGATTTAATTCATGTATCTCTGTTGGTTATTGAGTTTGTATGGACTGAATTCCATGAATATTTTTATTCTCAGATTTTCTATCATGTTTGCAGTATCGTTTGGATTGCTCTGGAATGGGAATCTAGATGTGCAGGTTTTCGTGGTTTAAGATTAGAGTGAGGAGTGAAATAATTAGGTTTTGGATTGTATGAGAAAGCAAACAAAACTTAGGATTTTAGACCCATGCTTAGGCTAGTTGTATGGCTTGCTCCGGAATGGGACGTCATGCAATTAGAATAGTTTGCTCCGGAATGGAACGCTTGGGTTAAGAGGGTTATTCCGATTTCTTTCATATAGGATTCTTAGGTTAATTTTATTCACATTTGGGTATGGGGTGGATGAGTGAACCTGAGCAACGTTCTTTTCATTCTTGAATTTTTCGCTTGTTTTATTCTGTTATCAATTTTTGTTATCAGGTTTTGCTGTTAGTTTTATTTGTTTACTTTTCACTTACTTTTTAGCTGTTTAATTCTTTTGTTTTTAATCAATAGATTACTAAATCAATTCAAACTTTTGGGAATTCTTTAGCATACATTTAATTTTCTTCACTTACACACACAATCCCTTGGGTACGAAAACTCGGGGTCTTAATTTTACCCCACTGTATTACTTGCCGATTCAGTACACTTGCTGAGGTCGCGTCACTAATCACACTTAGGTTTAATTAATTCCGCTTAACTTAATTTAATCCATTATTAACTTTAATTAAACTCCCATTTATTATTTTATCTCAAAAAATTCAATTCAATCCTTTAATTTATTTAATTTATACAATTAACTTTCTCAAAAAGCGATTATGTGCCACATTTTGTGCAATCAATTTGAGCTTACAAATGATAAAATTACAAAAATATTCCTTTATATTTTTATTATTCTATACTTTAATTCCCTACTGGTAAAATTTCATATCAATTAGAATTAAAACCTAGGAGTTATGGCCTTAGACATACATACTGTTCCATGACCCCGACCAAAGAAGATACCCTTCGGTTTGGTCAAGTTTTGGGCAATTTAGAGCAAAAATTAGCTCATAACTATTTCAAAAATATTTGTAAACATGAAAGTTTCGATTAAAATGCCACTAGAATCATCCAGTTTGGATATTCCTAGACTAAGTTATGGCCTATAACCCAACCCAGGGTCAAGTGTGAAATTGAGCAAAATTTCCATCACAATTTCAATATAACCAAGTTCATGTTTCCATTAAATTCCACAACAAACACAATCACAAATCAACTCAATTTCTGTTTCATACATTGATCCACCAAACTATTTCTTTTATACATATTTATCATACTTTGAAATAAACAATTGGAAAATGGCCACTCTAACCAAATCTTTCGAATTAATGCTTGTTGCTTCCTTTTTGACACTTTCGTCACTTAATCATCCACTTTTTGTTTCCATTTCACCCTAATTATGCCTTATTACTAGTACGGTGTATTTTGGGTCCTTACATGGAAGACCATATCTGCATACCAAATGTGATTCAATAAACCTGGCCATTTCCTCGAGCGCCTAGTTTCTTAAAAGTTTCGGCTTCTATGTAACACCCCAAAACCACCCCAGTAGTTTGAGCCTGTCCGTGTCTGTATGTGTGTATTTGTATGTGTTATATTGGATTATTTATTTAATTTATGTGTATTAGTTTGAGAAGAGGAATTAGGCTAGTGTATAGGTGGGTGTATAGAAGTAAGGTATGAGTAAGAGATAGTTTAGTGTGCATAGTAATGTATGGGAGTAGTGTAACACCCCCACCGCTGCCCCCGTTGGAAGGGCACCGGCGGGCGCGCTACAGCACGACACTCACTCACGACACGACAAAGCGTACAGCGGAAGCATACATTAACCATATAATAGAAATATACTTCAACATAATTAAGATATAGAGTTATAAATACAATATTCCAAAAAGATTACAATTTTAAAATCCTTTACAAAAATAATCCATAAACAAAAGGAATTACATCAGGAAACAAAAAGAAATAATAAACTTGACTCCTATGTGGCCTGCCTGCAGATGCACGACTCGAGCATTCCCAAAATCCTTCACGCTACCTGCACGGGATAAAAGCCCGTGCTAAGCGATAACGCTTAGTGGGGAGAAACAAACACAACAGAACACTATACAAGGAAACATGCACTAATATGCATCAGAGTACAGAGATATTACTATATAATCAGGATAATATAACGCAATGCACTAAACTATTACAATATTCGGAAATCACATTACGATCAGAACACTCACTTTATCAATGCAAGACAATTCACACAATAGCCTGAAATCAATGGTTGAGGATACGGGAACACGGCACGGGAGACCGAAGCCTCAAAAACACTTTAATACCCGAAGGTAGCGCGAGAGACCGGAGTCTCAAAACATTTTATCACTACACGATTGATGACCATCTCGGAGGTCGACCGCTTCGCCCAAACGGGGCGGACAGAACAGCTGAACACTAACCCTTCTTAAGCATGCTTAATTATCCTATACCTTGACACTTCAGGCTCGACAACACAATAAATCTCAAGACAATACATAACCAAACAATATTCAAATTAAGACTCTTTTATAAATAAATCCATATCAAAGACACTAGTACAATAGCATCACGAGTCAAAGGCACACACATATACCATGCAATAGTGAGAAACCGTGCAAAGTGGAACAAAAGAAACACATCCTGAAACCAAAACAAGCAGGAAGGGCCTCTGTCACGATCGCGACAAGTGTCGCGCTCGCGACAGAGCACGGGGTACTCCCTCGCGAGGTCGCGCCAAAGGGCCTCCTCGCGACGAAGCACTCGCGGCAGAATTTCTCGGAACCGAGCTCTGTCGCGCTCGCGACTAGTGTCGCGATCGCGACAGTGACCTGTTCTTTCCTCCTCGCGCGCACGCCCGCGCGGAGGTTTCCGCGATCGAGCTCTCTGTCGTGCTCGCGGCAATGCCGCGATCGCGACAGAGGGCTCTTCAAGAACAAGGGGCCAAGACCGCCTTCTGTCGCGATCGCGGCACTTGTCGCGATCGCGACAGAACCCAGATTTGCCCAATTCTGCACTTTTTCCTACTCTTTTCACACACAACTCTTCATACATACACACAACATATTCAAAACACTTACCTCTCGCCTCCAGCACATCACCGCATCATTCACAAGCCACATAAACACATTTACACTATAATCAACTATAATTTCCACAAGAAAGCACTCACAATCAAACTCAAATACACTAACAGGGCATGCTTAAATTCTGAAAACGCATAACATCGTCACTATATCACTTGCACTTCACTATAAGTCACTACACAATTTAAACATGCATTCATAAAATACTCAAGATTACCAATGACATGCAATCACCACTTAGAGTTGATCCAAGGAGTAAATTAGGGAAAAACCACAATCCACAACACAGCTCACAACACTTACATGCACCTAAACCCAACTCAAGCACTACAAATCAGACTCCCATACCTGGAAAATGAAGCTTCAAACCGAGCTCCTCACGAATCCACTTTATCCTTGCCTTTGCTCTTCCTTCTCTCTTCCGATTCTTGCACAACCCAACCAAATACTCTTAATTCAAACTCAATCACAACAAACCAGAAATCAAAGAACAAGAAACCTCTAACCGAACTCAACCACTTACCTTCCACAAACCCAGCTCAAACCTTCCAAGATCCCACTCAAAACTCAAGAACTCACAAGAGGAAAGAGATGAGAGTAGAAAATGAAAGCAAGAGAGAGGGGAGGACGGGAAAATGAGAAAGAAAGGGGAAATTGAGATAGCTTCCACGGGAAGCCTCACCCAAAAGCTGCCCCTCCCTTCCTCTCTCCTACTTTACATTAATTACTCACCAACCCTAGCCACTTGTCACAATCTTAGAGAAACAAGCCATCAATCTTAACTCATCCACTCTTGGCACCATACACTAACCACACACAAGCTCTTCTTACACAAATATCTTCTAATGCACCATAACTTAACTCACACCATAACAATACCAATAAATCCACTTACATCCAAGGCACCATGCTCACAAACCATACAAAAACAGCTCTTAGACCACTAACACTCTACAACCATACACTACTAGCACACACTATTATTTCCTTCACTTCACTTAACACTTAATTAATTAATTCCTTTAACACATACTTCCTTATTAACCAAAATTCCTCTTACTCAAATTACGAAAATACCCTCACTTATCCGACTTATCTCATAAATTCCGACCAGGCCCTATTTGGGTTGTTACAAGTAGGGTGTATTATGGGACATTTGTCTTTTGGAGAGAGTGACATGTGGCATATGGATAGGTTAACATTTAATGAGTTTGGTGAGAGAGAGAGAAGGCAACCATTCCCTTTTGATTTCCGTTCTCCCTCTCTTCTCCACGCCACTTTCTTCACTTCTTCTTCTTCTTTCTTTGTTCTTCCTTTTTCTTTGCACAATCTTGCTCCCTCTTCTTTATTTGAGTAATTAGAGTTGTTTGGATAGTAATTTTGAAGCTCAAAGGTGAGTAGGGGTTATGGATGCCTTGCTTTCTTCTTCTTCCTCTTCTCTAGGCTTAGGTTATATATACGTTTATTTATGGATTGCTTTAGAATTGATCTTGGCTATTATGGGTTTGTGGTTCAGAGGAGGCTCCTAGACCGGATAAAGGGAAAGAAATCTCTAGCAGGAGCGGAGCTCGCGAATAGGAGCTAAGGAAAGAAGGTTTGGGAACGTTTGTCTTTTTATGTATATTTGTGATTTGAGTTTGATAATTGTGATTTTGCTTTGATTGGGATTATGAGTTGTGTTATTATAGCTTGAATTGGAATGAGTGTGATATGTGATGTGAGAGAATAAATATTGTTGAAGGATTTGCGGGGAATCATATGAATAGTTGCAATTAGTGTTAAAGTTGCTGTTTTGGGATTTCTTGGAATAGAGCATGTGTTTGGCTTGATTTAATTAAGATAAATAGTGATAAAGCTGGGTTTTAATTATATGATGAGTTGTTGATGCTTGTGTTGCTCAATTTTGAGGTTTAGAATCAATTTTGGAAGTTTGGATGTGAATTTTGTGTAAATTCTGCAGATTTTGGGCGTAAGAGCTGAAAAACCCGTGTCTGTAGCGATCGCGACACTGTCGCGAGCACGACAGAGTGCGGAGGTTTCAACCCTCGCGCCAAGGAACACGAAGGAGCTCTCTGTCGCGAGCGCGACAGAGTGCTCGAACTTCGAACATATGCAAGGCTCTCTTCTGTCGCGAGCGCGACAGAAGAGCAGCACCTACGTCCTCTCGCGAGCATGAGATCACTCGCGATCACGAGACGAGGCGGGGAGGTGTAGCTTGGCTTCTATCGCGAGCGCGACAGTCGTCGCCAGCGCGATAGACGTGACTTCCAAATTTGATTTCTTCTCCTTTTTGCTTAATGACTTGATTTCTTTTGCATGTACTCTTTGATTTAAAGCCTTGAATACCTATTTAAATGAATAATATGTATGTTAATTTGACAAGATTTCGTATAACCTGCTAATGTCGGAAAGTGGATAGTTAGGCATGCCTAATAGAGTTATGTGTTGCTGCAGCTATGTGTACGATTTTGGACCCTGATCAGGTCCCCCGATCGGATCCTCGCGATCCTTCTGTTTGAATCTTTCTTAAGATTCTATGTGAAAACAATTTGGAAGCAAAATAAAAAGAATGACTCGATACCTTCGGGTATCTATGTGTCCATAATATGATATTGATACTCTCAAGTATCTATGTGTACTCGTTCTCCACTCTTTATGATTAAGCAGGTGTTAGTGTATCTTTGTACAAGAACATTGAATGATAATATAAACAATTGAACTGATCATGTATGAGCTTATATCTATAATTGTATCATTGTTATGTGCCTTCTGTTGTCGTCACTGTGAGTGGCGGTTATGCATTTGTGTTTTCCCCCACTAAGCGATTTTGCTTAGCACGGGTGTTTATCCGTGCAGGTGTGGAAGGTTTTTGGTACGCATGGTCTGGGCGTGTCGCATCGGGAAGGCCAACGCAACTAGAGATCGGATGTTTTGTAGTATAGACTTTCCTTTGTTTTGTAATAGATATAACGTTTTGTTAGCCCTTTGAAACAGTGTACTTTGGACTTTTGTTTATTGGTATTTTTTGTTTGTAAACTGATGTAAGATGTAAAGACCTCTTTTTGAATATTAATAAAAGTATTCATTTTGCTCTGTATCGCGCTTCTTTCTTTTAAAGTTTTTATTTAAAGCTGACAAATCATTTTTGTATGGGATGTTTTCCTTGTTTGTACTAGTGGGATGTGACACTCCTACCTATCTGGATCCTTCTCCCTCTGATATGAGGAGAAGTCTCCATGGTATAGGTTGGGGTGTGACATTAGGTGGTATCAGAGCCAGGTTTAGATGTTACTGGGTTTCAGTGTGTTAGTTAGTTGTGGGAGTTGTGTTGGCCTGATGCGCACTGCGTTTATGCTTTGTAGTGATGGAGTCTACTCGTGGATCGCTTGAGGGGTCAGCGGAAAGTGCGAATCCCCAAGAGCAGGATCCCTCAGTTTCTGGTCCGGCTCAACCTCCTAGGGGGCGACCTGAAGTGCCTATTGGACCGTTGGAAGCGATGCTTCAGAGTATGACTACGGTACTTGAAAGGGTAACAGTACCCAGTGCTCCTATTTAGAAGTTAAGAAAACATGGTGCAGAGGATTTCTTTGGTACTGGCATAGATGAATCTAATAAGGCAGAGATGTGGATAGAGAAGACGTCCAGAGTACTTAGGGAGATAAGATGTCCACCGGAACAAGAAGTGGAGTGTGCCCTGTCTTTGTTACAAGGTTCTGCTTATGATTGGTGGAGATTGGTAGTTAGTCAATCGCAGGTTCCTGAACTGATTACATGGGAATTTTTCGAGAGTGAGTTTCAGAACCGGTATGTCACTAAAGCATATAAGGATGCCAAGTGGGCGCAGTTTCTAACTCTCAAGCAAAGAACAATGTCTGTGGCCGAATATGAAGATGAGTTTAACAAGCTTAGTAAGTATGCACCGCCAAGGGTTCTCAAAGAAGAGTTCAGATGTCAGCATTTTCAATCAGGCTTGAATGAATCTCTGAAGGTGATGCTAATCTCTTTGATGTCGGCTCCAAATGTGAGGTATTATCAGTTAGTTCAAGCAGCCTTGAGGGCGGAGCGTTCTGAGAATATTCTGAGAGAGAAAGCTCAAAGAAGGAAGTCTGCTAGAGGTGGCTCTTCTTCAGGCAAGAGACCAAGGGAATCGCAAGGAAACTTTGCTGATGAGTCTGTAGCTAGTCCGGCCCCTAGAGGGAGGAGATAGGGTTCTTCCAGGGGAGCGGGCTCAGGTAGAGGAGATGGCACTCCCCGATGTACTCATTGTAACAAACAACATTAGGGTGAGTGTCGATGGTTAACGGGAGGTTGTTTTAGATGTGGTTCTACAGACCATTTACTTGCGAATTGTCCGAATCGGTATGGAGATCCTTCGGGACAACAGGAAGGGAGCCGAGCTGGATCTAATGTACCCCAAGGAAGTCATAATCGGGGTAGAGGAAGGGGTCGTGGTGGTCAGCCTCGAGAGAGAGAACCCTCAGAATCAGTAGATCGCCCTGTGCCATCGTCTGGTAAGGCCTATGCTATGAAAGCCCGAGAGGAACAGAATGCTCCAGAAGTGATTGCCGGTAAGTTCTCTTTGCTTGACTCTGAAGTTTATGCTTTGATTGACCCAGACTCTACCCATTCGTATGTGTGTTCTGATAAGTTATAGGGTAAATTGGGAAGTGAGGAGAAGTTGGAATATGAGATTTGTGTATCTAGTCCGTTGGGTCAGAGTGTTCTGGTTAATTGGGTGTGTCGGAAGTGCCCCTTAAAGATTCAAGGTACAGAGTTTGTTGTGAATTTAATCTGCTTGCCGTTCCACGAGTTTGATATTATTCTGGGGATGGATTGGTTGGATAAGCACCGCGCGGTAGTGGATTGTCATAGAAAAGTAATGGTTTTAAAGGATAAAGATCAAATGCATGTTGTTGTGAAGGGAATTGGAAGCAGTTCTTTGCATAATGTGGTATCAGCTATAAAAGCCAGAAGATTTATCAGGAAAGGATGTAAAGCATTTTTGGCTGTGGTTTTGGATTCTCGGAGAGGTCAAGTTAAAATTCAAGACATTCATATTGTAAGAGATTTTGTAGATGTCTTTCCGGAGGAACTACCAGGAATACCTCCCGAGAGAGAGGTTGAATTGTCAGTAGAGATTGTTCCAGGTACCGCTCCGATTTCTAAGGCTCCTTATCGAATGGCCCCAGTGGAATTGAAGGAATTGAAAAGTCAATTGCAGGAGTTGTTAGACAAAGGATTCATTCAGCCCAGTGTATCACCGTGGGGTGCTCCAGTGCTGTTTGTTAAGAAGAAGGATGGAACCCTTCGGATGTGCATTGATTGTCGACAGCTTAACAAAGTGACTATCAAGAATAAGTATCCACTGCCGAGGATTGAAGACCTTTTTGATCAGTTAAGAGGAGCTGGGGTATTCTCTAAGATAGACTTGAGATCAGGCTACTACCAGTTGGGGGTTAAAGAAGCGGATGTGGCTAAGACGGCTTTTCGGACGCGTTATGTTCATTACGAATTTCTAGTGATGCCTTTTGGTTTGACCAACGCGCCTGCAGCCTTTATGGATCTGATGAACCGAGTTTTTCGACCGTATTTGGACAAGTTTGTTGTGGTATTTATTGATGACATTTTGGTATACTCCAGAGACCGAAAGGAACATAAGGAACATCTTAGGTTGGTATTGCAGATGTTAAGAGATCATCAATTGTATGCGAAACTCAGTAAGTGTGAGTTTTGGTTGAATGAAGTAGCTTTCCTTGGACATGTGGTGTCAGCAGAGGGTGTACGTGTTGATCCAAGTAAGGTTGAAGCAATTGTAAATTGGATGCCTCCGAAAAATGTACCTGAAGTGAGAAGTTTTCTGGGTTTAGCAGGGTATTATCGACAGTTTGTTCAGGGGTTTTCAGTGTTAGCCTCTCCTTTAACCAAGCTACTTCGGAAGGATGTTAAGTTTGTATGGACTGAGAAGTGTCAAGCCAGTTTTGATCGTTTAAAAGAGTTGTTGGTTAAAGCTCCTGTGCTCACACAACCGGTTTCGGGTAAAGAGTACACTATGTACAGTGATGCTTCTGGAATTGGCTTAGGTTGTGTTCTGATGCAAGGGAATAAAGTGATAGCTTATGCATCAAGACAGTTGAAGCCTCATGAGCGGAACTACCCGACTCACGATTTGGAGTTAGCAGCGGTAGTGTTTGTGCTTAAAGTATGGCGGCACTACTTGTATGGGGAGACGTGCAGGATTTTTACCGATCATAAGAGTCTCAAGTATTTGTTAACTAAGAAGGAGTTAAATTTGAGACAGGGGAGATGGTTAGAGTTATTCAAGGATTATGATTGTATTATTGACTACCATCCGGGTAAGGCTAATGTAGTGGCTGATGCTCTCAGTAGAAAGTCTATGTCTGCGTTGCTAGCTAGCCAAGGCTGATGGAGGTTTGATTCTAAAGGTGCTTTAATTGCTCAACTTAAAGTTAAGCCGAGTTTGAAATCAGAGATTGCTAAGGTCCAGTTGGATGACCATGTGCTACAGCGTGTTTTTCAAGCAGTGAAAGAGGGCAAGCGGACTAAGTACTTGATAGATGGTGAAGGAGTGCTTAGACACGGTAATCGGTTATGTGTGCCTAATGTGGGTGAGTTAAGGAAGAATCTGTTGCAAGAAGCTCACTCATCAGTTTTTACTATGCACCCTGGTGAGGACAAGATGTATCAAGATCTGAAGCAATTTTATTGGTGGCCAGGAATGAAAAGAGATATAACAGAATTTGTTTCTAGGTGTCTCACCTATCAGCAAGTGAAAACCGAGCATCAAGTGCCATCGGGATTGCTTCATCCCTTACCCATTCCTCAATGGAAGTGGGATGACATCATGATGGATTTTGTATCTGGCCTGCCTATGACTCAGCGTAAGCATGATTCAGTGTGGATTATAGTGGATCGATTGTCAAAATCCGCGCAATTTCTGCCAGTACGATTGGATTATTCTATGGATAAGTTGGCAGAACTTTATGTGGTTGAGATAGTCCGATTGCATGGGATTCCGTTATCCATTGTATCAGACCGAGATCCTCGTTTTACATCCAAGTTTTGGAAAGCGCTTCAAGAGGCTTTGGGAACTCGGTTAAATTTCAGCACTGCTTTTCATCTGCAGACCGATGGTCAATCAGAAAGGGTTATTCAGGTTTTGGAAGATATGCTCCGGGGTTGTGCTTTAGAGTTCTCAGGAAGCTGGGATCGGTATGTGTCTTTGATGGAATTCGCGTATAATAACAGCTATCAAGTGAGCATTGGTATGGCCCCTTACGAAGCATTGTATGGACGGAAATGTAGAACACCAATATGTTGGACTGAACTGTCAGAAAAGGCTATGATAGGTCCGGATATAGTGCGGGATACCGAAGAGAAAGTAAGGGTTGTGCAACAGAACTTGAAAGCAGCTAAGGATCGACAGCGTTCTTATGCTAACCTGACGTGCAGAGATATTCGGTATGAAGTGGGTGATAAGGTTTTCTTGAAAGTGTCACCGTGGCGAAAGGTTCTCCGTTTTGGAAAGAAAGGCAAATTAAGTCCACGCTTTATTGGACCATATGAGATCCTAAGAAAAGTAGGCCCAGTAGCGTATCAGTTGGCTTTGCCTATGGAGTTAGCAAGACTACATGATGTTTTTCATGTATCTATGCTTCGGAGATATCAGTCAGATCCTTCGCATGTGTTACCAGTGCAAGATGTCCGGATTCAGCCAGACTTTTCTTTTGATGAAGAACCGAAAAGGATTTTGGAAAAGGAAATCAGACAGCTCCGGAATAAATAGATACCGTTGGTCAAGGTCTTATGGCAACATCACGGTATTGAAGAAGCTACATGGGAACCAGAGAAAGCTATGAGACTACAATACCCTCAGTTATTTGAAGCAGGTAAGAATTTCGAGGACGAAATTCTGTTAAGTGGGGGAGTATTGTAACACCCCAAAACCACCCCAGTAGTTTGAGCCTGTCCGTGTCTGTATGTGTGTATTTGTATGTGTTATATTGGATTATTTATTTAATTTATGTGTATTAGTTTGAGAAGAGGAATTAGGCTAGTGTATAGGTGGGTGTATAGAAGTAAGGTATGAGTAAGAGATAGTTTAGTGTGCATAGTAATGTATGGGAGTAGGGCGTATTATGGGACATTTGTCTTTTGGAGAGAGTGACATGTGGCATATGGATAGGTTAACATTTAATGAGTTTGGTGAGAGAGAGAGAAGGCAGCCATTCCCTTTTGATTTCCGTTCTCCCTCTCTTCTCCACGCTACTTTCTTCACTTCTTCTTCTTCTTTCTTTGTTCTTCCTTTTTCTTTGCACAATCTTGCTCCCTCTTCTTTATTTGAGTAATTAGAGTTGTTTGGATAGTAATTTTGAAGCTCAAAGGTGAGTAGGGGTTATGGATGCCTTGATTTCTTCTTCTTCCTCTTCTCTAGGTTTAGGTTATATATATGTTTATATATGGATTGCTTTAGAATTGATCTTGGCTATTGTGGGTTTGTGGTTCAGAGGAGGCGCCTAGACCGGATAAAGGGAAAGAAATCGCTAGCGGGAGCGGAGCTCGCGAATAGGAGCTAAGGAAAGAAGGTTTGGGAACGTTTGTCTTTTTATGTATATTTGTGATTTGAGTTTGATAATTGTGATTTTGCTTTGATTGGGATTATGAGTTGTGTTATGATAGCTTGAATTGGAATGAGTGTGATATGTGATGTGAGAGAATAAATATTGTTGAAGGATTTGCAGGGAATCATATGAATAGTTGCAATTAGTGTTAAAGTTGCTGTTTTGGGATTTCTTGGAATTGAGCATGTGTTTGGCTTGATTTAATTAAGATAAATAGTTATAAAGCTGGGTTTTAATTATATGATGAGTTGTTGATGCTTGTGTTGCTCAATTTTGAGGTTTAGAATCAATTTTGGAAGTTTGGATGTGAATTTTGTGTAAATTCTGCAGATTTTGGGCGTAAGAGCTGAAAAACCCGTGTCTGTCGCGATCGCGACACTGTCGCAAGTGCGACAGAGTGCGGAGGTTTCAACCCTCGCGCCGGCGCGAGAGATATCGCGCCAAGGAACTCGAAGGAGCTCTCTGTCGCGAGCGCGACAGAGTGCTCGAACTTCGAACATATGCAAGGCTCTCTTCTGTCGCGAGCGCGACAATCCTCGCGAGCGCGACAGAAGAGCAGCTCCTACGTCCTCTCGCGAGCATGAGATCACTCGCGATTGCGAGACGAGGCGGGGAGGTGTAGCTTGGTTTCTGTCGCGAGCGCGACAGACGTGACTTCCAAATTTGATTTCTTCTCCTTTTTGCTTAATAACTTGATTTCTTTTGCATGTACTCTTTGATTTAAAGCCTTGAATACAAATTTTAATGAATAATATGTATGTTAATTTGACAAGATTTCGTATAACCTGCTAATGTCGGAAAGTGGATAGTTAGGCATGCCTAATAGAGTTATGTGTTGCTGCAGCTATGTGTACGATTTTGGACCCTGATCAGGTCCCCCGATCGGATCCTCGCGATCCTTCTGTTTGAATCTTTCTTAAGATTCTATGTGAAAACAATTTGGAAGCAAAATAAAAAGAATGACTCGATACCTTTGGGTATCTATGTGTCCATAATATGATATTGATACTCTCAAGTATCTATGTGTCCATAATATGATATTGATACTCTCAAGTATCTATGTGTACTCGTTATCCACTCTTTATGATTAAGCAGGTGTTAGTGTATCTTTGTACAAGAACATTGAATGATAATATAAATAATTGAACTGATCATGTATGAGCTTAAATCTATAATTGTATCATTGTCATGTGCCTTCTGTTGTCGTCACTGTGAGTGGCGGTTATGCATTTGTGTTTTCCCCACTAAGCGATTTCGCTTAGCACGGGTGTTTATCCGTGCAGGTGTGGAAGGTTTTTGGTACGCATGGTCTGGGCGTGTCGCATCGGGAAGGCCAACGCAACTAGAGATCGGATGTTTTGTAGTATAGACTTTCCTTTCTTTTGTAATAGATATAACGTTTTGTTAGCCCTTCGAAACAGTGTACTTTGGACTTTTGTTTATTGGTATTTTTGGTTTGTAAACTGATGTAAGATGTAAAGACCTCTTTTTGAATATTAATAAAAGTATTCATTTTGCTCTGTATCACGCTTCTTTCTTTTAAAGTTTTTATTTAACGCTGACATATCGTTTTTGTATGGGATGTTTTCCTTGTTTGTACTAGTGGGATCTGACACTCCTACCTATCTGGATCCTTCTCCCTCTGATATGAGGAGAAGTCTCCATGGTATAGGTTGGGGTGTGACATTCTACCCATTTGGTGAAGTAATCAATAGCTACCACAATCTACCGATATCCATTTGAAGCTGTTGGATGTATTTCCCCCATAATGTCGATTCCCCAAGCTATAAATTTCCATGGAGATGTAAGGTTACACAACTCTGAGACCAAAAGATGTCTTAAGTCCACATACTATTGACATAGGTGACATTGCTTTACATATCTAGTACAATCTGTATCCATTATGAGCCAAAAGAACCCTTGGCACATGATTTTCTTTACAAGTGTTAACCCATTCATGTGTGCATTGTAAACCCTTGTATGTGTCTCTTCCGTCACCTTTTGAGCCTGTAACACCCCCATATTCCCGGTAAGGAATATCGGGGCATCACGCGGGCACTTACGTATACATATACGTATACTAGCAGAAGCGATAGCATAAACACAACCATTTAAAAGTAATTAAATACTACACTAGGGCCCAACATGCATTTCATATCCACTATACATATGTACTTCTTTCTCTTTATACTTGTTCATATTACACTCTGTTTTCATTTAACTTTACATATACATTTACATGTGATTCTTTAACTTTTATTACATAATGATGTTACTCAAAACATCACTAGCTCTGTATCTAATCTATACAAAAGACCTGAATAATACTCCCTAGTGGCCTTGAACTGCAGATGCTCGCTCACTGTTCCGAACCTGTAAACCTACACGGAAATAAACATCCGTGCTAAGCGATAACGCTTAGTGGGGATGAAATAATACAAAGGACTTCTTTACGAAGTCACAAGTAAAGCACAAATTTCATATAACAAATCAACTAGCTCATGCATATAGCTCTTATACATATATAGGTTGCATGTTCAATTATCAAAGCAATAAACTCACAAGTATATAACATCTACTCTTCTACTTATTCATATAAACTACAACTTGTACATATCATTTATTCAAATATACGCTATCTTGTGTTCACATTCATGAAATCATGTACTTGTATACAGAATTGTAATGTACTTAAACATTACTTTCATGTGCTATAGCTTTATTCGAAGCAACTCTTTAATCATCTCAAGTTCACTGCACAACATTTAACAAAACAGGCCTGACTTTCTTTAGTTGCGGATACGGGACGCTCTATAATAAAAACATTTTCGGTGGACCGAAGTCACAAAACATTTTCATCTATCTCTATTAATGACCATTCTCGGAGGTCGACCCGCTTCGCCCAAACGGGGCGGTCGGTGGCAGCTGCGCGGTAATCCCTTTATAAGCATGCTTATCTATCCACGGCTATGGCCAGTCAGGCTAAACATAAAGACTCTATACTCTATATCAGATACATTGCATGTACTCTACTGTTCATTCAAGAACATTATACACTATTTACATATTAATGGAGCAAACCATGTGCATACATATACCCTATGCATATACTCGCATGTAGCCATATAATCTCAATGCATCTTCGTACTCCACTTTATTAACTAATCAAATACACAGTGTGTTTTACATGTTAATAGCCTTCACAGATTATGATTCAATCATACATGATCAATATCACATGCATATCATGTTCAATAATTATAAAGCATATATACATTTAATTTCATTATTAATCTCTTATGCCATTTTAATCATCTATAATTTCAATTGACAATGACTCACATACTCATTTCATAAGGTTAGAAATGAGTTGGACATGCTAGAGGAACTTACCATGAAGTTCGGGTGCATTTCGAGAAGAAAAACACTCAAAATATGCATATTAGGGGTTGGTCACGGTGGTAATGGATTGGTTGCCACCGTGAGGTCCAAAAACGAGCATTCTGCCCAGCATTTTCATATGTCACGGTGGTAATGAATTTGGTTACCACCGTGACCTACCAAAATTTGCAAAACAGAAGCTTGGATACAGGACTGCTTCACAACTCATTTTTGTTTAGGCTAAACGAACATCTAAACGACATTTTAAGGAAAACATTCCTTCTTAAAATTTGTTTCCTAAGATGTTAAATTTCAATTGGGACAATTTTCAAGTCAATTGGACATCTAAAACATCAGATATACTCTAAGCAATCTGAACTGGTCAAATGAACCGGCCAAAGTAGAGACACCTCTGTTTTGGCCATTTTGGAAGGTCTTAAAGTACAAATTTGCTCAAGCTTATTTCTGTAACAATTATAGATATAGAAGTCATGGTTCTATTGGCTCAATAATCACTCAATTCAGAGGTCTATAACTATACTTATGACAAAAACTTCACACAGAGGTCATATGACAATTAAACAGAATTTACCATCTCAAATTTTATCATCAACAAATACACTCAATCGATCAATTCACATACTTCTAAGCATATATACACATATCACAAGTACCACAAGCAATCAAAATGATATTTGCACACGATCCCAACCTCTAGAAAGCTTGATCTCGTACTTTCTACTCGATTCCGACCTCCTCTTTACCCTTATCAACTCTCTTGCCTCCAGCTTCTTCTTAAGAACCCAACTCAACCCTTGACTTATACTCTTCAAACCAATCTAAGTAGTTCTCTCAAATAACTAAGCATGTGAAAAAGAAAAGGAACAAGAGTGGCAAAGCAAGGTGATCGGCTGACCCAAAAATAGAAACTAAAGCAAAAGAATAAGAGGGCCAAAACTCACGTAAAAGAAGAAGAAAGGAGCAAATGGTCAATCCTCATCCTCCATTTACTATTCAAATAAATGCCCACTTACTTTAATTAATTACAACTTTACCTTTAGTCAACCATGTTTATCCCCTTTAGTCCACTTAGTTCATCTTGTTCCTTTTTAACCAAATTAACTATTTTCCATTCAATTCATATTAAATTCATCACTTGCCACTTGTATCTTTCCTACGACGCCAAGTGTCACTCTCATATGCCGCCACTTGTCACTCTTCTATGATGACACTTGTCACTCTCAACTCCAAGTCTCTTAGTCCCACTTATGCGCACATCTCGCGAGGGGGTTCTGTCGCGCTCGCGAACGAACGCTCACGCTCGCACCAACCAGCTGAAGTTCGAAAACCGCTGGAGGGCTCTGTCGCGCTCGCGACAGAACTCTCGCACATAAAACTTACCTTTTTCGAATAAAAACTATGTAATTCTTCTAGGGCCATTTTGGGGTGTGACAGAGCCTCTTCTCAACTAAGTACCTCAGCTGAATCCCATTGGGTTGCCTTTTATACAGTGTTCCATTTATGCTAATGAATTGAGTGGACAACTTGCGAATCATTCTTTGGTCCTTTTCAGTGGCTTCCTCAGGAAATTATGATCTTTCTAAATAATTCTGAACATCATAAACCACGGCTTTCCGTCGGTAGCCTTGACATCCATCACTTGTTCGGCTTTAAAGCATAGATTATTTGAACTAGCGATCAGTAATAGCTTCATGACTACTCCTTCTAGATTATCCCACATGAAGACTAAAGTGGTGAGGGCATCAGTAAGTTAGTTCTCATCCCTAAGCATATATCCGAAAGTGCATATCTCGAACTGACTACTCAATGCCTTCAAATAATTTATGTATGGTAGTAATCGCTTTTCCTTAACTAACCATTCTCCTTGAACTTGATGATTTACCAATGACGAATCCCTGAAGACTTCTATGATTTTTGCCCCTAGGGCTAATAGTGCTTCTAACATGAAAACACAAGCTTCGTACTTAGCTTTGTTGTTAGTGGCCTTGTATCTTAACTTCTTGGCTAAAGGAAGCTTTTCACCGTCTGGGGTTACGAGAATCACCCCTGCTCCGGCCCATCTACTATTAACTGCTCCATTAAAAAACATATGCCACCCTTGCCTATACATAGGGTAGCTCACCCTTCGTAGAGAAGTGAGTGTCTTGATAGGCAAGAGTTGCTACCACGCAGAAACAAAGCATACAGAAAACATTCAATATCACACATGTGCAAACATACATACTTATATTCACATAACAAAATTGAGGTTAACAAAAACTTTCCCTTTTATACATCTCATTCATTCATAAAAAAAAATATTTACATTGCTGAATTACATTACAAAACCATCCTTATATATATATACAAATTCAGGTCTTACAAAATTACATAACTGAACATATTACATTTTATAAATCTGATTACAATCCAAAAGCTTTACCTTTAGAACTTTCAAATCACTAAAAGCTAACACTAAAACAAATGCCCATCCTATTGTGTTGGCCTTGGCTGCTGTAAATTTGTCCTCCCAAAATCTCCTACCGCTTCCACACCTGCACGGATGAAACACCTGTGCTAAGCCCAATGGCTTAGTGGGGAAAATAAGAGATGAACGACCACTCACAGTGGACGTTAATGCAAATCACATTCACATGGTACATACATATGACTAAAGCATCATAAGCTTAACCATAAATTCCATTCATCAATACTAACATCATTCACACCTTTCATATAATCCCCTTTCAATAATTTGCATAATTTTCATGACAGAAATATACACATAATTACGCCTGCAAATTCAATGAATTGGATAATGGGTGAACGCACAGGTACCCGAAGGTACAAACAATTATTTTCTTTTCTTTTCTTTTCTTTCTTTGTCTTTTAAAAGGCATAGAAATCTTAAGTAAGATCCAAACACATATGGATCGTGAGGATCCAAATGCATAGGGACCTGATCAGGTCTAAAAAAGTGCATAGGCTGCAGCAAACAGAATCCGATAGGCATGCTTATCTATCCACTACATGACTATTGCAGGCCAAGATATTAATTCAAATATTGTTCACACGATAAAGCATATTATAGATCATACATAAAAAACATATGTAAATCCTATGTGAGAAACCAAGCAAAGTATAACTTAAAAAAATATTTAAGGCATAGAGAAGGGTCACGCTCACGACCATAGTTGCGCCTGGGACAGAGACGAATTTCAATAAAGGTCATGCTCATGACAGAGAGCTGATATGCCTTTGTCGGGCTCGTGATAGAGGACAGAAGGGCCTCGGTCACGCTCGTACACACAAACGAGCTCGCGACAAGGGATAGCCCGACAGAAGTTCGGCTTACCGAACTCTCTTTTGAGCTCGTGACAGAGGACACCTCGGCGAAAGCTCACGACGGAAGTTACGCTCGCGACAGAGTCGAGCTTCTCGCTCCTGATGCCGATTTGCATAGCTCTCATCACACAAACCTTCACCAACAAATGCAATTAACCCATAGAACTTCTACAAAATCATCACAAGGCATTCAAAACATATTACCCATGATATTGCCCAAGTTTTACCCTTAAAGAAGTGATTAAAAGACAAGGGGAACAATTTGAATAACATAGTTTAAAAACCTAGAAAAATTCCCCAAATTCCACAATGTCGATCCTGAATTCTATACCCAACTTCTATTTCCAATTTCTATTCCAAATTACCAAAACTCAATTGAGCATATAAACACATTTTCCATCACAATTTCTCAAAAATCAAATCAAAAATTCAAAGGCAATAACTCATTCAAACAAATAAAATCCCAAACCTCAGCTCCTAAGCTCCTCCAAGTTCAATTGGCAGCACTTCCACCCACTTTCTCTTTCCCCTTTACTTCTTTAGCTAGAATTTTTTATGAAACAAACCCACAATACACTTACTTAAACACAACACACAACTAGCACCTCAATAAACCAAAGAGGAGGAGAAGAAGAAGGAGAAGAAGAAGAGCACCAAACACTTACGTGAACAACTCTAGAATTTGCCAAATCAAACAAGAATCACAGCAACTTAGGAGAAAGAAGATGAGCAAGGAGGAGGAGAAGAGAGGGGTGAACGGGAGAGCGAGGGGGCAGATCTCACCCTCACGTTCTCTCTTTCTTGACTAAAAGTCAATCCTTCTCTCCTCTTTCTCTTTCCTCTTCTTTACCATCCACTTGTCATATTCTTGTGATAGATTTGGAAAATATCACTTCTAAACCTTCTTTTCTTCTCAAGACATACTCAAACCACAATAATAAAGATGCTACACAATTATACCCTTATACCACTTAAAATATGCAATTAAGCCCTAAGGTCAACAATAACAATAACCCATACCATTAACAAACCACAAAAAAATGCCTAAAACTACCGAGGTACGAGTTGGGGCCTTACAACTCTCCCCTCCTTAAGGGAATTCGTCCTCAAAATTCTTACCTGAGTTGAACAACTGAGGATACTAAACCTTCATAATTGATTTAGGTTCCCAAGTCGCTTCTTCCATGTTGTGATGCCGCCATAACACTTTAACCAAAGGAATTTGCTTATTCCGAAGCTGTCTTATTTCCTGAGCTGCAATAGACTTAGGCTCCTCATCATACGAAAATTATAGTTGAACTTGCACTTCCTGAACAGACAACACATGCGATTCATCTTATCAATATCTGTGGAGCATTGACATGTGAAACACATCATGTAGCTTGGCTAATTCCAATGGCAAAGCCAACCGGTAAGCAGTTGGTCTAATCCGTTGTAAAATCTTATACGGCCCAATAAACCTTGGACTCAATTTTCCCTTTTTACTAAATCGGAGAACATTTCTCCAAGGCTACACTTTTAAGAACACCTTATCCCCGACCTTAAACTTGATATCTTTTCGCTTCAAATTCGCATAAGATCTCTGTCGGTCACTTGCTCCTTTTAAATTCTGCTGAACCAACTTGATCTTTTCTTCCGTATCTCTAACCAAATTCGGACCTATGTTGAGTGCTCACTGAATTCCATCCAACACACCGGGGTCCGACACTTTCTACCGTAGAGAGCCTTATACGTTGCCATACCAATACTCATCTGATGTCTATTATTAAATGCAAATTCCATCAAGGAAACATACTTGTCCTAACTTCCAGAAGAGTCCAGTACACAACCTCTAAGAATATCCTCTAAAATCTAAATAACCCTTTATGATAAATAATCGATTTGAGGATGAAGTTGTGCTGAAGTTCAATCGAGTACCCAATGCTGATTGCAATTCTTTCCAAAACTTCGATGTAAACTTGGGATCCCGGCCAGATACAATCGACAAAAGAACTCCATGAAGACGAACCACTTCATTCACATACAATTATGTTAACACATCTATAGGGTAATCAAGTCGGACCTGGAAGAAATGAGCTGACTTGGTAAGCCAATCGACTATCACCCATATGGATTCATGCTTACTTTGGATCAAAGGCGAACGAGTTACAAAGTCCATTGTAACATTGTCCCACTTCCACTGAGGAATAGGCAAAGGATTGAGCAACCCTGACGGAACTTGATGCTCGGCCTTCACCTGCTAACAGGTTAACCACTTAGAAACAAAGTCCACAACATCCCTTTTCATTCCTGGCCACTAGTAGAACTATTTCAAATCTTGGTGTATCTTTTTACTTCCCCGATGCATAGTAAAAATCGTAGTGCTCTTCTTGAAAAAGCTTTCTTTTCACTTCACTATCATTAGGCACACATAAACGATTTTTATAGTAAAGCACCCTTCACACTCATAGAATAATCAGTCTGATCTCTCTTCTTGACTACTTTCAATTTTTGCTGTAACTTAGAGTCATTCTTCTGAGCATAAACAATCAACTGTTTCAGACTAGGCGTAGCTCTTAGCTGGGCAATCAAAGCTCCATCAGAATCAATTGTCCATCTACCTCATTGTAAAGCTAAAGCCGAAATCGACTTCCTACTTAATGCATCAGCAACCACATTTTCCTTAATCAGATGATTGTCCACTATACAATCAAAGTCCTTGAAGAACTCCAACCACTGTCGTTGTAACACCCCTTACCCGTACTTAGGCGATCCCATCCGATAAGGAGTGAGATGCCGTATGAATAAAGGTGCCACCACACAGATACAGAATATACATACATTCATACACAAACATACATACCGAAATACAGGGTAATTTAAAACTTTAGAAAACCATTCATGAAATAAGCTGATCATGCATTAATATAACGGAAAACATTACATTATTGTTTGATCAACCCAAAGATACAAAAAGATAATTACATCTCCAAAATTATACATATACATATGCGGAAGCTATTACAAAACTGATGTAAGAGAGTTCTATACAAAAAGGATCATCAAGATACAAAATTTGGCCCTACACTAAAGACCCCCAGCTATGTTGGCTTCGTTGGCTGCGACTCTCCCAAGCAAACTCCTTCCGCACCTGCACGGGTAAACACACCGTGCTAAGCGATAAACGCTTAGTGGGGAAACACACATATAGCATAAGGACAACCATTCACAACGGTTGTCAAGGCACACACATACAGATGGCATAATCAGAAATACGCATTAAACAGGAGAATAATCATATGAACATGTAAACATGTAGACATATATAGTCATACCTTTGATAAAGTACCACTGTCTTCATAGCATCTCAATAATAAACATATTCGGATAACATAGTTTCATACTTAACAAAGCAATTCAAAAGACAAAGTGCCTGCTGACTCAAAGTAGTGGATAACGAGTGAACAAACAGTACTTTACAGGTACGAGCAGATCACAAATAGTACCTTACGGGTACGAATTGAGAAACCATTTTATTCTTTTAATTTCCACAAAACATTTTAAAAGGGGACCTTAAACAAGATCCGAACACAAAGGGGTTCGCGAGGAACCAAGCGGGGACCTGATCGGGTCAAAACCAAACGAAGGGCTGCAGCTAAAAGACTCTACTAGGCATGCCTAACTATCCACTAGACTGACTCTTGCAGGCTATGCATAATCCATTCAATAACATTCCAAATTACATATGTACATATTTGCATAGATAAAGACATATTCATATCATGGATTCACATTCATATAATACATAAGTTAACAGATATAGGGCTTATGGTCACCAAAGGCAACAGGAATTCAAAACCACACGCACACGCCAAAGGAAACTCATTCAGCATAACAAGACTGTCGCGCTCGCGACAGAGACCATAGTCTCTTCGCAGTATGCAGGTGACGGGCTTCGCGATCGCGGGGAGGAGGGAAAAGCCAGACTCTGTCGCGCTCGCGACTATATCGCGATCACGACAGAGAGTCTAAATTCTTCGCCATCGCGAGATCGCGACAGATCGCGTGCTCGCGATGGTACAGGCCAGCATTGCGCTCTATCGCGATCGCGACGACGCCGCGCTCGCGACAGAGAGCACATCAACTTTTGCTATCGCGAGCTCATGACAGCGCAGGCCAAGATCACCGATCTCTATCGCGCTCGCGACAGTGTCGCGATCGCGATAGAGTCGGGATTCTCAAAATCTGCAGAATTCTGCAAAATTCTTCCTCTCCCAAAACACACACACAACACACAAATCACATCCAAATGATCTCTTACCTCAAATCTAGCCACCCATCAACATCAATAGGCACAATATAACATTTATCAACAATTAATTTCACACCAATCATCAATTCAAACTCACAATACCAATGATTTCCAAAACCAATGAATTTGCAGCAAAAACCACATCAATCCACAAAATCACTACAATACTCCCATGCTCATGCAAAATTACTTTACCAAAACACAAACCCATAACATACATGCCTTATCAAGAGCATATCACAACCCAATTCCGGAAATCATCAAGAACACATGCATAAACATATTTACATACAAAACAATAAATTTCCCAAACCTTCAAATCCTTTGCTCCTAGTGCTTAGATCCACTACTCCCAGCTATTTCCTTGCCCTTCGGGTCACGGGGAGGCTCAACTAACATCAAACCAAACAAGAAGAACACAAAACACAACCCTAACTTCAAAACCCAAAACAAAAAAAATAGAAAAAGAAGGGAAGATGAAGAACTAAATGAAGAAGAGAAGAACAAATGCAATGGATTTACCTCAAAAAAAATGCTAAAGGATGATCAATCCCCACAAACTAAGCCTTGATTCCAAGCTAGGGTTCGTAGAGGAAGAGAAAAGGAAGAAGAAGAGAGTGAGGGAGAAGAAGAACGGGAATGAAGACAGCTATCGTTCCCTTCTCTTCTCTTTTCTTTTTCTTTTTCTTTTTCCTTAACCCTAAACAAGTGTCACTTCCCTATTGGTGGGATTTGATCACTCACACCCAAAAGACATGCATCATATACACACAAGACACTCCCAACTAATGCATACCCTACAAATGTGCAAATGCTCACACACAATATTAACCCACTAGTGCACATCCTACTATGGTATGATCAACAACACATAATGCAACTCCCATGAACACACACTACAATGGTATGAACACATACACATAAACACAACCTATATACACACCCTACAACGGTGCACTCATGCACACACAAACCTATGCCAACTAATTCACACCAAAGTGCTGCACATGCACACACACGCACTAGAAAAACCCCAAATTATGCAATATTCCCAAAATGCCCTTATGATCATGCCAAAATACATACAAATACATACACACACATGGCTCGTTCTACTAGGAGGCAAACGGGGTGTGACAACTCTCCCCTACTAACAAGAATTTTGTCCTCGAAATTCTCACCTGATCTGAACAAATGCGGATACTGAATTCTCATCGACTCTTCTGGTTCCCAAGTCGCTTCCTGAACCCCATGATGACTCCACAACACTTTAACTAGCGGAATCTGCTTGCTTCTCAGCTGTCTCACTTCCCGAGTTAGGATAGCTCTAGGTTCCTTGTCGTAGGAGAAATCAGACTGCACTTGAACCTCTTGAACCGACAAAATATGAGAAGGATCTGACCTATTCCGACGAAGCATAAAAACGTGGAACACATCATGCAACTTGGACAACTCCATCGGTAAAGCCAATCTATAGGCCACCGGACCAACTCTTGCCAACACCTCATACGGACCAATGAAACGAGGACTAATCTTTCCTTTCTTTCCAAACCTAAGCACTTTTCTCCAAGGAGAAACTTTCAGGAAAACCTTGTCTCCGACTTCAAATTGCACATCCTTTCTCTTCAAGTTGGCATAAGATTTCTGTCGATCCTTGGCCGCCTTCAAATTCCGCTGCACAACTCTGATCTTCTCTTCTGTATCCCTAACCAGGTCTGGCCCAATCACTGATCTCTCGGACAACTCTGTCCAACAAACTGGAGTCCTACACTGACGCCCATACAAAGCCTCATAAGGAGCCATACCAATACTGGACTGATAGCTATTGTTGTAGGCAAATTCCATAAGCGATACATACTAGTCCCAACTACCCGAAAAGTCCAAAACACAAGCCCTTAACATGTCCTATAAGATCTGAATCACTCGCTCGGACTGACCGTCAGTCTGAGGATGAAATGCCGTACTGAAATTCAACTTGGTACCCAAAGCTCGCTGCAACTCTTTCCACAACTTAGATGTGAACCTTGGGTACCGATCTAAAACTATGGACAAAGGCACTCCATGCAACCGAACTATCTCATCTATATAGATACTGGCCAATCTATCCATCTGGTAATCCATCCTAACCGGCAAGAAATGAGCGGACTTTGTGAGTCGATCCACAATAACCCAAATAGAATCATGCTTTTTCTGAGTCAAGGGCAACCCAGAAACAAAATCCATAGCAATGCCATCCCACTTCCACTCGGGAACGGACAAGGGCGTGAGCAATCCCGAAGGAACTTGGTGCTCGGCCTTTACCTGCTGACATGTCAAGCACTTGGATACAAAGTCCACTATATCCCTCTTCATACCAGACCACCAATAAAACTGCTTCATATCCCGATACATCTTGTTACTCCCGGGATGCATGGTGAAAACTGTGCTATGCGCCTCTCTCAAAAGCTGCTTCCTCAATTCCTCGTCATCAGGAACACACAAACGGTTCCCATACAAAAGCACTCCATCTAGAACTGAGAACTCTGACTGCTTGCCCAAACTAACCTCTCGCACAATCTGCTGAAGCCTCTCATCAATCTTCTGGGCATCAACTATCCGCTGTCTCAAGGTAGGCTTGACCCTCAACTGAGCTATCAAAGCCCCATCCAAACCAAACTTCCATCTGAACCGCCTCAAAAATAAGGCAGAAACTGATTTTCGACTTAAAGCATCTGCGACTACATTGGCCTTACCCGGATGGTAATCCACAATGCAATCGTAGTCTTTAAACAACTCAAGCCATCGACGCTGCCTCATATTCAGTTCCTTCTAAGTCAGGAAATACTTCAAACTCTTGTGGTCCGTAAAAATTCTACACTTCTCCCCATGCAGATAATGGCGCCAAATCTTCAAAGCAAAGACAACCGCTGCTAACTCCAGATCATGCGTCGGATAGTTCCTCTCATGTGGCTTTAACTACCGAGACCCATAAGCCACTACCTTACCTTCCTGCATCAGAACACATCCCAGACCAACACCTGAATTATCGCTATACATAACAAACTTCTTACCCAAAATGGGTTGAGTCAGTATAGGAGCTTCAACTAACAACTACTTCAACCTCTCAAAGCAAGCCTGACACTTATCCGACCACTCAAACTTAACTCCTTTCCTCAACAACCTAGTCATCGGAGCGGCAATCACAGAAAAACTCTTAACAAACCGACGGTAGTAACTCGTCAGACCAAGGAAACTCCTCACTTCCTGAACATTCCTAGGCGCCTTCCAATCGACTATTGCCTCAATCTTAGCTGGATCTACTTGAATACCCTTGGCTGAAACTATGTGGCCCAAAAACGACACTTCCCGAAGCCAAAAATCACACTTACTCAACTTGGCAAACAACCGATGTTCCCTCAACACTTGTAAAACCAATCGAAGATGTTCCTCATGCTCGGTCTCATCCTTGGAATACACCAGGATATCATCTATAAACACTACCACAAACCGGTCTAAGTATGGCCTAAACACTCTATTCATCAAATCCATGAATGCCGCTGGAGCATTAGTCAGACCAAACGGCATAATAAGGAACTCATAGTGGCCATACCGAGTCCGAAATGCAGTCTTAACCACATCCTCATCCTTAACCCGAAGCTGATAATACCCCGACTGTAGATCTATCTTAGAGAAAACACTGGAACCTCGAAGCTAATCAAACAAATCCTCGACTCTGGGTAGCGGATACTTATTCTTCACTGTTATCTTATTAATCTACCTGTAGTCGATACACATCCTCAAAGACCCATCCTTCTTCTTGACAAACAAAACCGGAGCTCCCCATGGAGATATGCTGGGTCGAATAAACCCCTTATCCAAGAGCTCTTGTAGTTGAGTTTTTAATTCTCTCAACTCTATAGGAGCCATTCGATAAGGTGCCTTCGATACAGGTGTGGTGCCCCGCATGATCTCTATGGCTAGCTCAACTTCTCTCTCTAGAGGCAAACCCGGCAATTCACTTGGAAAAACATCACCAAACTCCTGCACAACAGGGATGTCTTCAATCCTCACTTGATCTCTCTTGGAATCCAAGACTACAGCTAAGAAAGCCTCACAACCTTTCCCCAAAAACCTTTTGGCTTGAATCACTGAGATGACATTGTTCACAGAACTCGCACCCAAACCTCTTACAAACACTGGAGCTCGGTTCCTATCCCGAAGCACAAAGGTCTTCCTATGACAATCAACCACAGCCCGATACTTGCCCAACCAATCCATACCCAAAATCAAGTCAAATTCTCGGAATGGCAGCTCTATCAAATCCACTGGGAACTCTACACCTTCCACAGATAGAGGAAAATTCCTAAAGACTCTACTCACATTGACACTATGCCCTAATGGATCGGTCACACATATCTCATAGTCTAACTGATCTACCACATGCAACTTATCAACAATCTTATGCGTGCACAAATATGAGTGTGTGGAACCAGGATCTATTAGAGCATATAATTCAGTGTCATGGAGTAGGAACTTACCAGCAATCACATCAGGGGCATCATGCTCCTCTCTGGCTCTAACTGCATAAGCTCTGGCTGCAACTGGTGGAGGACGCTCCACAGTCTCAGAAACAGCTCCATCTCTTAGTCGACCGCCTCGACCTCTACCTCGGCCCCTACCACGGGCAGCCTGAGTAGCATTAAATCCAACTCCACAAGCCCCTCTCTGTGGACCCGAATCCTCGCTCATCTGTGGACAATTAGCCAGACGGTGCTTGGTGCTCCCACACTTAAAGTACCCACCAGTGAGCCACCTACACTCACCCCGATGAGCCTTGTTGTAATGAGCACAAACATGTGTAGCATCCGATCTACCACCTCTGCCAGAACCAGATACCGCTGTAGAACCTTGCCTTCTACCTCTAGCAGCCGAACCAGCTGACGGCTCATCTTGCGGGTTCCTAGATATCTTACCCGAAGATGAGGAAGAACCACCCCGAGCAGAATTCCTTCGCTGAGCTCTCTCCCTAAGCAAAGATTTCGTCTTCTCCGCCCTCATGGCCGCCTCTGTAATCTGATAATAACTTACCCCAGGCATACACATCAAAGAGATCAAGGCAATCTTCAAAGACTCGTTCAACCCCGCTTCAAAATGCTTGCATCTGAAATCATCTGTCATATCCCCATGCAGAGCATAGCGAGACAGCCGATTAAACTCTTTCTCATAATCTGAAACTGACATGGCCCTCTGCTTTAAACTCAAAAACTGTGCCCATAAGCCTGAGTCACATACTTTTTTGTGAACTCCTCTCCAAAGAATTCCCATGTAACCGGATCAGGCATCTGAGGTTGCCTACATACCAACTCCCACCATTCGTAAGCCGACCCTTGAAGCAATGCCACAGCACATTTAGCTTGCTGATCGGGAGGACATCTGACTTCCTTTAAAGCTCTCTTTACCTTATCAAGCCACTTTTCAGCAAGCCCAGTCCCATAAAAATCCTCAACACCAGCTCTTCTTAAACTCTCTATCGGAGCTTTAGGGGCAGTCACCCTTTCCAAAACCCGAGCCATGTCCTGATGCAATCTGAACATTGCCTCAAAAGGCATGGCAGCGGCCTCGGGCTGGACCCTAGCATGTTGAGCCGACACAAAAATAGAAACAGACGGATCTACAGCTGGAGGATTCACACTTTCAGCGGATTCCTCAAGCGCACCATGAGTAGAATCAGAATCCATCTAACAAACAAGATGACAACCACGTCAGCCAACACAGCCCTAAACATAGACGCATTCACACATAACATCACATAAAAAATCACCAAGAATTGCCTAAACCTAGGCTCTAATACCACAACTTGTAACACCCCTTACCCGTACTTAGGCGATCCCATCCGATAAGGAGTGAGATGTCGTATGAGTAAAGGTGCCACCACACAGATACAGAATATACATACATTCATACACAAACATACATACCGAAATACAGGGTAATTTAAAACTTTAGAAAACCATTCATGAAATAAGCTGATCATGCATTAATATAACGGAAAACATTACATTACTGTTTGATCAACCCAAAGATACAAAAGATAATTACATCTCCAAAATTATACATATACATATGCGGAAGCTATTACAAAACTGATGTAAGAGAGTTCTATACAAAAAGGATCATCGAGATACAAAATTTGGCCCTACACAAAAGACCCCTAGCTATGTTGGCTTCGTTGGCTGCGACTTTCCCAAGCAAACTCCTTTCGCACCTGCACGGGTAAACACACCGTGCTAAACGATAAACGCTTAGTGGGGAAACACACATATAGCATAAGGACAACCATTCACAACGGTCGTCAAGGCACACACATACAGATGGCATTATCAGAGATACGCATTAAATAGGAGAATAATCATATGAACATGTAAACATGTAGACATATATAGTCATACCTTTGATAAAGTACTACTGTCTTCATAGCATCTCATTAATAAACATATTCGGATAACACAGTTTCATACTTAACAAAGCAATTCAAAAGACAAAGTGCCTGCTGACTCAAAGTAGTGGATAACGAGTGAACAAAAAGTACTTTACGGGTACGAGTCGATCACAAATAGTACCTTACGGGTACGAATGGAGAAACCATTTTATTCTTTTAATTTCCACAAAACATTTTCAAAGGGGACCTTAAATAAGATCCGAACACAAAGGGGTTCACGAGGAACCAAGCGGGGACCTGATCGGGTCCAAACCAAATGAAGGGCTGCAGCTAAAAGACTCTATTAGGCATGCCTAACTATCCACTAGACTGACTCTTGCAGGCTATGCATAATCCATTCAATTCATTCAATAACATTCCAAATTACATATGTACATATTTGCATACATAAAGACATATTCATATCATGGATTCACATTCATATAATACATAAGTTAACAGATATAGGGCTTATGGTCACCAAAGGCAACAGGTGTTCAAAACCACACGCACACGCCAAAGGAAACTCATTCAGCATAACAAGACTGTCGCGCTCGCGATGTCTGTCGTGCTCGCGATAGAGACCATAGTCTCTTCACAGTGCGCGCGTGACGGGCTTCGCGATCGCGGGGAGGAGGGAAAAGTCAGACTCTGTTGCACTCACGATTATGTCGTGATCGTGACAGAGAGTCTAAATTCTTTGCCATCGCGAGATCGCGATAGATCGCGTGCTCGCAATGGTACAGGCCAGCATTGCGCTCTGTCGCGCTCGCGACAGAGAGCACATCAACTTTTGCTATCGCGAGCTCGCAACAGTGCAGGCCAAGATCGCCGATCTCTGTCGCACTCGCGATAGTGTCGCGATTGCGACAGAGTCGGGATTCTCAAAATCTGCAGAATTCTGTAGAATTCTTCCTCTCCAAAAACACACACACAACACACAAATCACATCCAAATGATCTCTTACCTGAAATCCAGCCACCCATCAACATCAATAGGCACAATATAACATTTATCAACAATTAATTTCACACCAATCATTAATTCAAACTCACAATACCAATGATTTCCAAAACCAATGAATTTGCAGCAAAAACCACATCAATCCACAAAATCACTACAATACTCCCATACTCATGCAAAATTACTTTACCCAAACACAAAGCCATAACATACATGCCTTATCAAGACCATATAACAACCCAATTTCGGAAATCACCAAGAACACATGCATAAACATATTTACATACAAAATAATAAATTTCCCAAACCTTCAAATCCTTTGCTCATAGTGCTTAGATCCACTAGTCCCAGCTATTTGCTTGCCCTTCGGGTCACGGGGAGGCTCAACTAACATCAAACCAAACAAGAAGAACACAAAACACAACCCTAACTTCAAAACCCAAAACCAGAAAATAGAAAAAGAAGGGAAGATGAAGAACTAAATGAAGAAGAGAAGAACAAATGCAATGGATTGACCTCAAAAAAAATGCTAAAGGATGATCAATCCCCACCAACTAAGCCTTAATTCCAAGCTAGGGTTCTTAGAGGAAGAGAAAAGGAAGAAGAAGAGAGTGAGGGAGAAGAAGAACGGGAATGAAGACAACCACCGTTCGTTTCTCTTCTCTTTTCTTTTTCTTTTTCTTTTTCCTTAACCCTAAATAAGTGTCACTTCCCTATTGGTGGGATTTGATCACTTACACCCAAAAGACATGCATCATATACACACAAGACACTCCCAACTAATGCATACCCTACAAATATGCAAATGCTGACACACAATATTAACCCACTAGTGCACATCCTACTATGGTATGATCAACCACACATAATGCAACTCCCATGAACACACACTACAATGGTATGAACACATACACATAAATACACCCCATATACACACCCTACAATGGTGCACTCATGCACACACAAACCTGTCCCAACTAATTCACACCATAGTGCTACACATGAACACACACGCACTAGAAAAAGCCCACATTATGTAATATTCCCAAAATGCCCTTATGATGATGCCAAAACACATACAAATACATACACACACATGGCTCATTCTACTAGGGGGCAAACGGGGTGTGACAGTCGTTGTCCAAGATTGAGCTCTTTTTGAGTAAGCAAGTATTTCAAACTTTTATGATCGGTGAAGATCCTGCAAGTCTCACCATACAAATAACGACACCATATCTTAAGAGCAAACACAATCGCTGCCAATTGCAAGTAATGCGTAAGATAATTCTGCTCATGAGGCTTCAATTGCCTTGATGCACATGCTATTACCTTCCCATCCTGCATCAGAACACAACCAAGACCAATACCCGAAGCATCACTATACATGGTATACTCCTTGCCCGAAATGGGTTGAGTAAGTACAGGAGCCTCAACTAACATTCTCTTCAACTGGTCAAAACTGGCTTGACACCTATCGGTCCATTCAAACTTAACTTATTTCCAAAGCAATTTGGTCAAAAGCGAATAATAACTTGCTAATCCCAAAAAGCTTCTTACCTCCCGCACATTTCGAGGTGGCTTCCAATTCACTATTGCCTCAATCTTAGATGGATCAACTCGAATACCTTTCAAGGAAACAATATGACCTAAGAAGGACACTTCTTTAAGCCAAAAGTCACATTTATTGAGCTTTATAAATAACTTATGATCTCTCAACACCTAAAGCACAACATGCAAATGCTCTTCATGTTCGCACTCATTCTTCGAATATACCAAAATGTCATTGATAAACACAACAATAAATTGGTCGAGATATGGCCGAAATACCCTGTTCATCAAATCCATAAAAGCCGTTGGTACATTCGTTAATCCAAATGGCATCACTAAAAGCTCATAGTGGCCATATCTCGTCCTAAAAGCAGTCTTAGAAATATCTACACCCTTCACTCAAAGCGGATAGTAGCCAGACCTAAAACCAATCTTGGAAAAAAACTCCAGCTCCTTTCAATTGATCAAATAAATCCTCCATTCTTGGCAACGAATACTTATTCTTCACCGTAACCTTGTTAATCTGTCGATAATCAATACACATCCTTAAGGTACCATCCTTCTTCTTGAGAAACAACACTGGAGCTCCCCATGGAGAAACACTGGGTCTAATAAAGCCCTTGTCTAATAACTCATGTAATTGCATTTTTAACTCTTTCAACTCTATAAGAGCCATTCGATAAGGAGCTTTAGAAATGGGAACAATACCCGGTAGAATCTCTATAGATAGCTCCACTTCTCTCTCCAGAGGTAATCTAGGCAACTCCATAGGAAATACATCTATAAACTCATTAACTATTGGAATATCCTGAATCTTTACTTGGTCATATCTAGAATCCAAAACTAAAGCCAAATAAGCCTTACATTATTTCCTTAAAAACTTACTAGCATGCATAGCTGAAATCACATTATTTAAAGGACCAAAACCCATACCTCGCACCATTACAGAAGACTGATCACAACCTTTAAGCACAACCGTCTTTCTATGACAATTAACCACAGCCCGATGTTTACACAACCAGTCCATACCCAGAATTAGATCAAATTCATGGAAAGGCAAATCAATCAAATCAACTGGGAACTCTTTTCCTTGCACTACCAAAGGACAATTCTTATACACTCTACTCACATTGACACTATGCCCTATAGGACTGGTCACACAGATCTCATAATCCAACTGAACAGGAGTAGGCAAATTAGCACATATCTTTTCAGAATACAAATATAAGTGTGTGGAACCAGGGTCTATCGAAGCATGCATATCAGTGTCAAAGAGTAAAAACATACCAGCAATCACTTCAGGAGAGTCCTACTCATCCTGAGCCTTCATCGCATACGCTTTAGCTAGCGCCACAGGAAAATGATCCACTATCTCAAAAGAAACTCTATCTCTAGGCCGCCCACCATGACCTCGTCCTCTCCCTGTACCACGGCTAGCTTGAAGGGCATTAGACCCAGCTCAGCTGGCCTCCTGCTGATCCTGAGTGTTCTCAAATAACTTAGGGCAATTAGCTAGAAAATGGACCGTGCTACCACATCTGAAGCAACCTCCTGTCAACCAATGGCATTCACCTCAATGGTGCTTATTGCAATGTGAACACTCTGCTACAATATCACCTCTGCCACCCAAAGTACCTCTACCAACACCAGTTAGTTGAGAAGATCCTTGTCTTCTCCCTCTCATAGCAGGGCTATTGGTAGACTCATCCAGAGAATTTATTTTAGAATTCCTTAATCTTTTTCTTGAATATGATCCTCCATGATGGGGATTCCTCCTTTTAGCCCTTTCTCTCAAAATGGTCTTAGAACGCTCCGCCCTCATCGCTGCCTGAACAATCTGATAATAACTGACCATTGAAGAAGACATCAAAGAAATCAACATAGCCTTAAAGGACTCATTTAGGCCCGCCTTAAAATGCTAACAGCGAAAATCTTCAGTAAGAATACTCGGCGGCGCATACTTGCTATGCCTATTAAATTCCCTTTCATAGTCCGCTACAGACAAAGCCCTCTGCTTGAGATTTAAAAATTGTGTCCATCTAGCTTCCTTATATGCTTTGGTTACAAACTTGTTGTGAAACTCTTGTATGAAAAACTCCCAAGTAACCAGATCAGGTAACTGTGGATGCCTCAAAACCAGTTTCTACCAATCATAGGAGGAACCCTGCAAAAGGGACACAACACACTCAACTTCCCTATCAGGGGGATAACAAATCTCCTCCAAAACTCTTCTCACTTTCTCAATCCACATCTCTGCTTTGTCAGACTCATCCAAACTAATTCCATAAAAATATTTGGCTCCAGACTTCCTCTGTAACTCCCCGATTCCCACCCTAGTAGTTTTGAGCATATGTGTGTGAGAGTTTTAAGGGTATATTTGTATGTTTTATTTTTTTATTGTGTGATTTGTTTGGGTGTTGTGAGGAAGAGAAGGATTAGAGTGTGAGTTGTCAAGACCCACCACAAGATAGTGATAAGTAGAGGAAAGAAAAAGTAGAGATAGAGGTTAACTTGGTCTTAACAAAGAGAAAATTAGAGAGAGATGAAGTCAAGAACAGTTGCTCCCGTTCTCTCCTCTCTTTCATTTTCCCTTTTCTTGCTAAAACCTCTCTTCTTCTCCTTCTTGCTTTTCCTTTCCTCTTTTGCTATATGTTGTTGGTGGGTATTGGCAATTTAAGTGCTAACAAGTAAGTGTGTTTACTCTTCTTCCTCTTTTTCTCCTTTTGTTTTCGTTGGGTGTGTGTGTGGGTGTTGTTGGTGTGTGTTTGTTAAGCAAATTGTGTATTTGCTTGTTGTAGCTGAAATTCCTCCAAAGGATCCCAAAGGAAAGGGGATTATGGGTGAGAGTTCAGCCCTTTGAGCTTGTGGAGCATAAGAGCTCAAAGGTTTGGGAATTGTGTGTAATTTAAATGTTTACCCTTTTGGAATTTTGTTATAATTTCTGGAAATTATGAAGTTTAACTTGCTTATAATAGTATGATTGCTATGGGTTTTGATTATTTTGAGTTAATTTGAGATGGATGTTGTGATTTGAAGAAAGATTGAGTTTTTATGGATTTTGGATCAAAATTCTGGAATTTCATTTTTTATGCTCAAAATTGTTCTTTGATCTTTTGTTAGTTGCTTTTAATTAGCATAAAACTTGGGTTTTGTATTGTATAATGTGATTTGAGTGCCTATGGATGTGTATGTTAAGGTTTGATGGATGAATTTCTAGTTGGGGATGGTTTGGCCATAGAGTTTTCTGCAGATTTCAGCAGTAGGAGCTGGAAACCCGACTCTATCGCGAGCGTGATGCTCGTCGCGAGTGCGACAGAACCCGATCATTCGAGCTCCTAGCAAGGGGCATCTCTATTGCAGGATCAACTTCGATCGCGAGCGCGACAGAGACCTCGATTATTGAGCAGCTGTCGGGATGATAGCTGTCGCGAGCGCGATAGTGAGCTTCTCAGCCCTCTATCATGAGCATGACAGATGCTTGCCAGCCTTTCTTCATGTGAGCGCGAAGGATGTCGCAAATGCAGCCCAGAGAAAATTTTGCCTCTATCGCGAGCATAACGGTAGTCGCGTATGCGACCGTCCGCTATGTTTTTTTGTTAATTATTTTTGTATTATGCTGTATGATTACTCTATTTTCCTATTTTACTAATGCCTTCATGCATGAATTATTATTTAATTCAATTTCTTTTATATATACTTATTGTGTTGAGTTATGCCTAGCCTGTAAGAGTTAAGTTAGTGGATAGATAGGCATGCCTATAGAGTTCTGTAAGCTGCAGCCCCTTTAGTGTTCTAGACCCTGATCAGGTCACCGTTTGGGTCCTTACGATCTTGATGTGTTTGGATCTTGTTTAAAATCCCTTATGTGAAAACGTTTTTGAATGAAATAAAAGCAGTTGCTTTTGTTCGTACCCACGGGTACTAATGTGTTCACTCGTTATCCGCTACTCTGAGTTTGTAGGTAGGCCCATGGGTACTCGTGGGTATGAACAAAAGCAACTTCTTTCATTTCATTCAAAAACATTTTCACATAAGGGATCTTAAATAAAATCCAAACACATAGGGATCGCGAGGATCTAAATGCATAGGGACCTAATCAGGGTCCAAAGAAACTTATAGGTTGCAGTAAACAGAACCATAAAGGAATGCCTATCTATCCACTATGTGACTATTACAGGCCAATATATTAATTAAAATATTGTTCACACGATAAAGCATATTATAGTTCATACATAAAAACATATGTAAATCCTAAGTGAGAAGCCATGCAAAGTATAATTGAAAAAAAAAATTCAAGACATAGAGAAGGGTCACGCTCGCGACCATAGTCGCGCCCGCGATAGAGATGTATTTCACCATAGGTCGTGCTCGCTATAGAGAGCTGATATGCCTCTGTCATGCTCGCGACAGAGGACAGAAGGGCCTCGGTCATGCTCGCACACATAGACGAGCTCACGACAAGGGACAGCCTGGCAGAAGTTCGGCTTACCAAACTCTCTGTCACGAGCCACCTCGACGAAAGCTCGGATGATCGATCTCTGTCATGCTCACGATGGAAGTCGCGCTCGTGAAAGAGTCGAGCTTCTCGCTCCTAATATCGATCTGCACAGCTCTCATCACACAAACCTTCACCAACACATGCAATTAACCCATAGAACTTCCACAAAATCATCACAAGGCATTCCAACATATTACCCATGATATTACCCAAGTTTTACCCTTAAATAAGTGATTAAAAGACAATGGGAACAATTTGAATAACATAGTTTAAAAACCCAAAAAAATTCCTCAAATTCCACAATGTCACTCCTAAATTCTATACCCAATTTCTATTTCCAATTTTTATTCCAAATTACCAAAACTCAATTAAGCATATAAACACATTTTCCATCACAATTTCTCAAAAATCAAATAAAAAATTCAAAGGCAATAACTCATTCAAACACATAAAATCCCAAACCTCAGCTCCTAAGCTCCTCCATGTTCAATTGGCAGCACTTCCACCCACTTTCTCTTCCCCTTTGCTTCTTTAGCTGGAATTTTTTATGAAACAACCCCACAATACACTTACTCAAACACAACACACAACTAGCACCTCAATAAACCAGATAGGAGGAAAAGAAGAAAGAGAAGAAGAAGAAGAGCACCAAACACTTACCTGAACAATTCTAGAATTTGCCAAATCAAACAACAATCACAGCAGCTCGGGAGAAAGAAGATGAGCAAGGAGGAGGAGAAGAGAGGGCTAAACGGGAGAGGGAAAACGGGAGAAGGAGGCGGCAGATCTCACTCTCATGCTCTCTCTCTCTCTCTTGACTAAAATTCAATCCTTATCTCCTCCTTCTCTTTCCTATTCTTTACCATCCACTTGTTATATTCTTGTGATAGATTTGGCAAATATCACTTCTAAACATTCTTTTCTTCTCAAAACATACTCAAACCACAATAATAAAGATGCTACACAATTATACCCTTATACCACTTAAAACATACAATTAAGCCGTAAGGTCCACAATAATAATAACCCATACTACTAACAACTCACAAAAAAAGATGCCCAAAACTACCGGGGTACGAATTAGGGCCTTACAGACATACTTGGCTTCGTATCGAAGGAATTTCTTACTAAGGTAGTAAACTGTAAAGTCGATTCCAAATTCATCCTTCTGAGCTAACATAGCACCTACCGAATTCTCTTTGATTGCTAGGTAAAGAATTAAAAGCTTCATCGGTTTGTGGTGGTCATAAGACTAGAGGGTGTAAGAGGTATTCTCTGACAGTTTAAAAAGCTTTATGGCAGTCACCATTCCACTTAACAGTCCGATTTTTCCTAAGAAACTTAAAAATTGGCTCACAGATCGAAGCGAGCTTAGCAATAAATTGACTGTTGTATTGTAATCTACCTAGAAACCCTCTAACTTCCTTCTCTTTCTAAGGGACTGGTATCTGTTTAATAGCTTTGACCTTATCGGGATCTATTTCAATTCCTTTTCGGCTTACCATGTGACCCAATAAGTTACCTAAGGTGACCCCAAATATGCACTTCTTGGGATTAAGGAGAAGATTGTATTTGTCGATCCTCTAGAAGAACTTCTCTAGAGCTTCAAAATGGCCCTCTCGAGTAGCTGACTTAACCATCATGTCATTGACATAAACCTCTGCCTCCTTACGTATTAAATCGTTAAAGATAATGGTAGCCATCCTCTGATAGGTTGTCCCAATATTCTTCAATCCGAAAGGCATTACCTTATAAGCAAAAGTGCCTCATTCAGTAATAAAGGCCATCTTAGTTTGACCCACCATCTTGTTAAGAATCTGATTGTACCTAGCATACCCATCGATGAAACTTTATATGCAACAAGCGGCAACACTATCAATCAAAATATCTATATGGGGCAAAAGGAAATCGTCTTCCAGACAAGCCTTATTTAAATCCCGATAGTCTATGCATACACAAACTTTTCCATTCTTTTTGGCCACAGGAACAACATTCGCTAACCAAGTCGGATATTGAACCTCTATAAGGAACTTTACTTTAATCTGTTTATGAACCTCTTCTTTGACCTTTTTTGCCCATTCTGTCCTGAGTCTTATGAGCTTTTGTTTAACTAGTTTGTGATTAGAATATGTGGGGATGGAATGTTCAGCGATGTCATGATCGATTCCTGGCATGTCTTTGTAGGTTTAGGCAAAGACTTTTTTCATATTTTGTTAATATTCTCCCAATTTTTTCTCTCTTATGTCTGATGCTATCAAGATTTTCTTTGGGTTTTCCAAAGTTTCAAGATTAAATGGAGTTGTATTAGTTGAGTTAA
Source organism: Excoecaria cochinchinensis (assembly GCA_947683425.1). NCBI lineage: Eukaryota > Viridiplantae > Streptophyta > Magnoliopsida > Malpighiales > Euphorbiaceae > Excoecaria > Excoecaria cochinchinensis. Next base: position 14,851,063 of record CANTUQ010000031.1, read on the forward strand.
TATCAAATATGAATGAGTCATGATCATGATTATGCATAATGAAATCATACGAATCGTCACACAAGTAAGAAAAGTTGTTCATATTATTAAAATAACCATTACAACATATATCATCATTAAAGAGTTTAGGAATAAAAAGAACATCTAAAAAACTATTATCTTCGACTTCTGCCGGCACAGGCATTGCAGTCGATGCATCAGCTATCTCGTTGTGGGGCAGAGACTTCTTAACTTCTTCTAGTGCAATCTTCAAGTCTTCGATCTTTAATTCTGGCTTTGGCTTTTCAGCTTCCATCCTCTTCTTCCCCTTCATTCTGGTAGCCATCAATTTATCTATAACAACCTCCTCCGAAACCTCTTGATCCCAAACAATGCTTTGAGTCATAATCTCTTCATCCCAAAGCCCTCAACCATTTCTACCATTCCATTAGACCAATCAAATACATCATTGAAAACTTCAAAACCTAGTATAATCTTTCCTTTAAACCACCGAGGCTCAGCCTCTCCACAATAGGCACATTCTGATGCGGGCACAAAGCTTTCCATGATGTGGGGTATCTCAATAGACTTCTTCTCGGCTTTTCCATTAGCATTATTAGCTGCATAACCCAAACCCTTCTTGTCTTTTTGACCTCTTTGTGGTTATTGCTATTTACGGCCCTTACGACTCCTTGCCTAATCATATCCATCGTAAAAAATTCATTCTCTTCATATTATTAACCACAAGAGGGCTTTTTATTGAACCATTTTCCTCATCAATCATTGCCATATGGAATCCATTGAAAAGTTGTCTTGAGATTTTCAGAATAGATACTTGATTCTCTCTGGCAACCTTAATCGTCACTATCTGTCCTTGACTTGGAATCTTAATCATCTGATGAAGCGTAGATGGAACCCCACCTAACTTATGAAACCACGGTCTGCCAAGTAACATAGAAAAATTAGTTGGGATCGGTAGAACCATAAACTCAGCCTCAGTCTCTATCGGCCCTATCTTTACAATTGTTTTGAAAGTTCCTATAGCTTGCCTTCTTGATTTGTCATAGGCTGTAACAGTCATATCAGATTTGCCTAACATCGACTCATTCAAACCAAAGGTGGGTAGTGCAACCAATGGGCAAACATTAATGGAAGGTCCGTCATCCACCATGACACAAGAATTGTGCTTGCCGTTGACTTGGGCTCGTATGTAGAGAGGATGATTGCGATTACGTCCCTCAGCAGGTAAATCTGCATTTGTATACACCACGTTTTTGCCTGAGCCTCCTTTCACCAAATATAATAATTCTAAAGGTGAAAGGTGTTTTCTTCAGCTGCTTCGTTATTTAGTCTCCTTCTTTTTCATTTTCATTTTCTTGTTCTTTTTCTATAAGTGATGGATACTACTCTGCCACTCCTCATAATTATTTTTACCTTCTCCTCCTCCTCTTAATCCCATAGGTCTATCAGCTCACTGACTTCTTCACTTTCACTTTCACCGGATGTCTATCAACAATCGATCATACTAATATGGTGTAACGACCCCAATACTGGGTTAGCCATGAATAGTATTTTCCGATAGGGAATAGTATTTTCGGGGCAAAAAGTACACCCGGAGGTGAAAAATATTTTATTTCATTGTCGAAAAAAATAAGTTACTATGAGTTCGAGGTTAAAATTTTGAGTGAATTTGAGCTCAAATAGATTCTCAAAAGTCAAAAATAAGAAAAAGTCACGGGTTCGGTGTGAATAGTAAATAGGTTGATTGAATGTTTTACCGGACTGTAGAATGTGCTACGGATCTCAGAAAAATGATTGAAAATAAGGATGTGCTTGTATTGATGAGGAGAAGCTTACGGTAAAGAGAAATTAATTTTACGGTGACATGAAAATTTAGATTATCGGACCGGTATAAGTGAACCGGACAGGGAAACAATTTGGGATTGACTTGAAAATATTAGTGTAAGTTAATTATTATATTCTAAGAATTTTAGAATCATTTTTATGAGGAATTGACCCCGAGAAGTGAGAGAAATAAAAGTTTAAGGGTAAATTAGTCATTTTATATATATGGATTAAATTGATATAAATAATTAAGTTTGTGAACTAATGTTTGAGGATGGAAGGATTATATGTCAAAAGTATGAAGAAATAAGAGATAAAGGATCAAATTGGAAGTTCATATAAAAATCTAAAAAGGGCCCAATTAGAAAGTGATAAGTGTGAGAGTGGATAAGTATGAAAGAATGGAGGGAAGTTGGTTGACCAATTAAAAGTAAATGATTTTGGCTCTTAGTGTGGGGAGTTGGCCGGCCAATTGAGAAGGGAAAAGAGAAGGGATTTCCTCATCTTCTTCCTCATGCCACCCTCCCTAAAATGAAGACACTAAGTGGAGTTTTTGGACTTCTTAATTTTCAAGTGTTTTGGATGGAGGATTTGTATGAGAAAGGTAAGGAAATAAGCCTCTAATTTCATTATTTTCTTCTTAAATGGTTAAGAAGACTAATTAATGGTATGTATGGGTTTTTGATGAGGGATTTGGATGATGATGACCATGAAAGAGTGAGAAAGCAAGAAAGAAAGAGCTACTAAAGATGAAGGAGCCATCAAATGAGATTTGGGAATTATTGTGCTAATCTTTTTGTTATTAACTAGTTATTAATAAATTTAATGTTTGGAAGTGTTTATATATGTGTTATGTAGAAGTGGATTGAATTTGGTGAATTGATGGTGTCAAATGAGTTGATTATAGGCCTATTGAATTACATAGTGTAGTTCTGCCAAAAGGTGTAGAATGACCTTTGCTGACTGTTTTGCGTATAAGTGGAGTTTGAGAATCTAAATTAAGTGATTCTAGTGCCATTAGAACCATGACGTCCATGCCTATAAAAGTCCTTGAAATGATGATAAGCAAATTCCAGCTCTAAGACCGTCAAACGTGGCCAAAACAGAAGCATTTCTATTTTGGCTGAGTGGCTGGAACCAGTTCTATCTTTGGTGGTCTGACCTCAGTCCGGTTTTTAGGCCATCACTCGAGTTAAGAATTTCCAAATTCGGTGATTCTAAAGGAAATGGAACCATAACATCTATGTCTATAATTTTTATAGAAATATCCATAATTAATTTCTAGCTCTAAGGTCCCCAAAAGTGTCCAACACAGCAGCCTTTTTCCTGGAATAGGGTTTTGGAGCAGTCTGTGTATATGATGTCATATCTCTTAGGTTACAGCTCCAAATGACGTGAAACTTGTTCCATTAGAAAGTTAACACCTTGGGGATCATTTTTGAAGGGACCATTTTATCTAAAAATGGTGTTCGAATGATGTTTCAGGCTGAATAATTTAGGGTTAAATTCTATTTTGGTAGTAGGGCATTCTGTTTAGAAAGCCCCTTTTGATAAGCGACGGCTGTCGGTCATGTAGGGACACTCGTCGGTCGGTGGAAAACCCGTCGGTCATGGTTTACACCTGTTTATTAATGTCCATCTGTCGATCAACCCGTCCATCCATGGTTGCCTGTCGGTCATGTACTGACACCCGTCGATTATGTAGCGACGCCATAACAGATGCCCATCGGTCAGGCAAAATTACCACATGTCTTTCCCGTCTGTTTGCTTTTGCTCGTCTATTTGTGGCCACCCGTCGGTTGCATAGGGACGGCTGAATGTCATGAGGCATGACTGTCGGTCACCCCTGTGTTTGTCTATATGGTTTATTTTGATTCTGAATTGAACCGAAACCTTCCAGGTTTCATTTAATGCATGTTTAAAGAAATATAACGTATGTTAATATTATGTGAAATAATACAGTGAAAATATTGGGATAACAATACATGGATACATTTATGAAGAATACTAAATAATGAATTTAGGTATATTTGGTGCATAGGTATGTGAAAAGTATACTTGAATGCTAATGTCTTATTGAGACTGTAATAAAATTGAATTAATATTGTACTCATATAACATTGTTAAATAGATATAATAAGTAGTAAATAAGATAAGTGCATTATATGTAACAAGGAAGTAAAGCACATAAATTACATGTAATGTTTGTGAAATTGTAAGTATAAGAGTAGTGTAAATAATGTTAATGATAATAACAGAAACGAAAACGATATTATTGATATCGAGAGTAAAAGAATAATAGTAACAATGAGTATGAATGCGAATGTATGAATGTAAATTGAAATGTGTAAGTGTACAGTGTAAGAATGATAACAAGTATGGAAAGAACTAAGTGTATAAGTGAATAAGTGATAAGTAACATAAGTGAAAGTGTATTTCTGCCCTTAGTAGTTTGGTAGTTAGATCTAGTTCAGGATATAATTGGCTAGCCATAGGGATTCCACACCGCGGTACGTGTAACACGCTTATACCCATAAATGATACGGATAACGGATGTCACAACACTGCACTGACAAACACTACAATACACTCGATAGTTCTATAGAGATTTTTTTTTACAACAATAACAATCATAAACATACATATAGAAAACATAACAGTACACTGACATACCCGTCAAATACTTATATCATAATTCATTGCTTCTCCTTACTGCGGTCATATACATGCCATGTCAATCCATCTATTATTGCCGTCGAAAACTCCTTACTGTCGTCACTACATCTTCGGCCACATCATAATTTACTATAACCTGCAGGCAGTAACACTCTACGCGCTGAGCATTAAAATGCCCAGTGGTGGATACATATCCTAAATTTTCTATAACCAAATCTATATGCATGCATACACAAGCTTATTTCCGAAATCACATCTTTTGAATATTAATTATTTGCTTTGGTTATTTATCACTCTTATATCCTTTATTGTCTTAGCTATCATTGTTCTTTAACATTACTTTATCGTTTCCATTTCTATTATCAGTATCTGTATTATGTGCACTAATAATCTTAATAATTGTAACATTGAATTCGGTCTATCGATTAACAATCAATTTCATTAATAATTCTTATTATTACTTTTTCTATTTGTTTAAAATCTTTAATCTCCTTCTTTTTGCCTATACTTATTCACAATCTATAATAGGGCACATCATTAATCACCTGATCACTCATTAGTATAGTCGTTAAGGTTACTCTTTGCAGTACTAATTTAACATCTTGATTTTCTTTAGGCCTTTAACCATCTCTTTACTTTTTCTTTTAATTATACCAACTCTTTTACATTATGTGGCTACATTTATATTTCTCACTTTATTCAAAATCTTACATAGTTTATTTAGTTTCATTTAACTGCACTTCGAATTATATCAATAAATTATTAACGCTAGAATATACCATTTATTGACTTATTTGGACATTTATTATTTCTATCATAACTCTTTTATTTTATTTCTCTCGGTCAACGCTATTACTATAATTATCAATATTTTCTCCAATCTTTACCTTACACTAACAATTTCATGCACAATTACAGTAATATAAATTTTTATATTAATATCATTCTTGTTGTTTTTATTATTAATTCGCTAACTACTTTCAACTACATTCAATTACAAATTTCATTACTATTTGTTACTATTATCTTTCTAGTTATTATTCTTCGCTAATAATCACTTAAATGTTGTTATTATATTTTATTTGATAAGTTGTACAATTAATTTCATTGATTATTTTTAATACCATTTCATAGTTATGCATTATAATTTAAATTCACTAAAATCTTTCTAAAAATTTTACTATAAATAATTTACAGTTAGTCCTCCACATTTTCTTTAATTACAAAATTACCCTCATATTTCACTTTATTAACATTATTATTATTATTATTATTATTATTATTATTATTATTATTATTATTATTATTAATTTCTATTAATACTTCTTAATTTACAAACATGTAACCAATTCAATGTTTTTACGATTTCACTTAGTAGTCCATCCCCTTCTCAGTTTACATTTAAGTCCTAACATAAACCTTATTATGGTCAATTACATTTAAGTCACTCATTTTCTACTTATTTACAAGCATGCCACAATTTACATTTTTGCTCTTCATTGCCACTTATTTACAATTTTATCATTATCTTAAACTTTATTAAGTTACACACACATTCACAATCACTATATGTGTATAAATCAATTACAACTGTTATACAATTAATAATTATTTATACAACAATATTCTATAATCCTTTATTATTTATTCACTAATTATCACTTATGCAATTAATACCTATATTATTGGTTAATTACACTTTGTTTCCTTAATTAGACTTACTATTGTAAATTTACAATTAGCTCTTTAAACTTTTATCAATTTACGATTTTATTCTTAATTGTCTCGTGTTTACAAAATTGCCACTTAATAATTTTATTCTCGCATTTAATTATTACTTGACCTATAAATTACCATTTAATCTTTACACTATCATCTTTACACCAATTTACACTTTAATTCTTATATTTCAATTTCACCATTCAATTTCACTATAATTACAATTATACCACTAGTTATTCTTAATTTCACTTTTAATTTATTATTAACATGCAAATTTATATTTTAGTCTTTCCAATAATCTTATCATGCAAATTACAGCCTAGTCCCTAACTTGTCGTTGAATTTCATCATTAATCGATTAATTACACTTTTCTATTCAACAATACTTAATATCTTAATTATATTTTTAATTACTATCTTACCCCTACACTTTTCATTTCCTTTAACTTAATCCTTAAATCGCTAATTTAATTCATTTATCCACTTTGATACTTACATTAGTCAATAATCACACTTAAGTCCTTTAAATTGCCATTTCTTTATAAAGTTTCATATAGATGCTTAACAATTTCAATAATTCCAATTATGCCCCCATTTTTTTCAATAATTCCATATACGTCCCTAGTTTTCCAATAATTCCATCTATGTCCATTCTTTTTCAATAATTCCAATTATATCCCTAACTTTTACATTACTACCATTTATGTCCTCATCTTTTCAATAATTATAACTATGTCCCTTATTTTCTCTTAATGACCAAAATACCCTTGTTTGTACTCATTTTACTCCTTAATCATTATATAGCCTACAAAATTATATTTTAGTCCCTATTTTACCACTTTTACTCCAAATTATAATTTAGTCCTTATTTTACTATTTTTTCACTTCATTATCACTTCTATTATACTTTTCACACAATTTACACTATTTTCCACTATTAAGTGTACAATTACCGTTTTACCCCTAAACTTTTTATTTCTTTCAATTTAGTCCCATTGTCACTCATTTTCTTATTTATTGCTATTTTAATCAATTTCATTACATAATTACCATTATACCCTTAGTATATACCCGGTTAAAAATTTACTAACCGAATACGCAGGACATAGATCCCACAGATCCATTACATTATAAAATGATCCTGATGGGACCATTTATCACTACATTACACTATACTGTTCACTTTAATCACTATACACTATGACAGACCGTCAGTGGCCTATCAATTGCGAGTCGTCATAACTCGTACCGCAGTGTGGAATCTCTATAGCTAGCCAATTATATCCTGGACTAGATTTCACTACCAGATCAATACTAAGGGCTAATATCATCAAAATTTCACTTAAATCATATATTATATCAACATGTATCATTCGACCATGCCATCATTTACACTTATAAATTTGCATTCACACTCACTTATCATTTTTTGCCAATTTATGCCATAATATACATTCATACATCAAATTACACTATGTTATGCCATTATAACCATTCGTCCAAAGTAACCATTTTCCACTATTAAGGTATTTAATTCACTTAATCACTTAATCATGACAATTACATGTTATACACATCATTTTCATCATTCACATGCCTTAGTTAACCATTTACACTAATAATTCTCATATTATTCCATTCGGCCAAGGTAACATTAATTCACTAAAGTTTTTTTTCATTCCTTTAACCACTCAATCATACACTACACATATTATACACATCATAATCATCATTTATATGCCAAAAACACTTAATGTACATTAAGTTTTCCTTATGTTTCCATTCGGCCAAATTTAGAGTTTTCATACCATAATGTTTAATTTATTTTAAACACATTTACACACTTATTTAAGTCTACTAATCATTTTTATTAAGTTCAATTAAATTATACATGAATTTTTCACATACTTTATGCTTAAACATAACCTAAAATCAATCATCCTTAATGGAAAATGAAGGATATTGTATCCACTAACCTTAGATCCTTGCTTTCCATGCTTAGAGCTCCCTTATCCATGCCTTAGTCCTTTGAAACACCTTCCTTGTAACAACCCAAATAGGGCCTGGTCGGAATTTGCGTGGTAAGTCGGTAAGTGAGAGTATTTTCATAATTTTTGTATGAGGAAATAGGAAAATAAGGAATTATGTGTTAAAGGAAATATTAGTGTGTGCTTATAGTGTATGGTTGTAGGGTGTTAATGGTCTAAGGGCTGTTATTGTGTGGTTTTTGGTGCATGGTGCCTAGGATGAGAGTGGATTTATAAGAAATATTATGGTGTGAGTGGAGTATGGTGCATTGAAGATAATTGTGCAAGAGATGTTAGTGTGTGTTAAGTTATGGTGCTTGGGTGAGCAAGTCAAGATAGTGGGATCTTTGGTGCAATAGGATTGTGACACATGGCATAGGGTTGTTGAGCATTAAATGAAAGGAAGAGAGAGGAAGGGAGGACAGCTTTTGGTAAAGCTTCCCGTGGAAGCTACTCCCTTGTTTCCATTTCCCGTTCTCCCTACTCCCTCTTGCTTCATTTTTCTGTTCTCAACCCCATCTTTTGTGTTCTCCTTAAGCTTTGAGTAGGATTATAAGAGGTAAGTGTTTGGATTCTTGAGTTTTAATCTTGGGTTCTTCTTCTCCTTCATTTCTGGTTGTGATTGTGGTTTTGGGTCTGATTTGAGTATGTTGTGGCTGGGTTTTATGCAAGCATCGGAAGAGAGAAGGAAGAGCAAGGGCAAGGATAAAGTGGTTTCGTGAGAAGCACGGTTTGAAGCTTCATTTTCCAGGTATGGGAGCTGTGTTCTTGAGTGTTTATTGGGTATGGGTTTTGAATGCATGCAAGTGTTGGGAGCTATGCTTGTGGATTGTGTTTTTCCCTAATTTCCTCCTTGAACCAACTCTATTTTGAGATTGTATGTCATTTGTAATCTTTAGTGTTTTATGGATGCATGTTTAAATCAAGTAGTGATTTATAGTGAAGTGTAAGTGATATAGTGAAGATGTTATGTGTTTTCGGAATTTGAACATGCCACGTTAGTGTATTTGAGTTTGGTTGTGAGTGATTTCATGTTGAATTTATATTTGATTATTGTGTAAATGTGTTTATGTGGCTTGAGAATGATGCGGTGATGTGCTGGAGGCAAGAGGTAAGTGCTTGAACATGTTGTGTGCATGTATGAAGAGTTGTGTGTGAAAAGAGTAGGAAAAGTGCAGAAGTGGGCGAATCTGGGTTCTGTCGCGATCGTGACACATGCCGCGATTGCGACAGAAGGCAGACTTGGCCACTTGTTCTTGAGGAGCCCTCTGTCGCGATCGCGACAAAGAGCTCGGTAGCGGAACCCTCCGCGCGGGCGTGCTGTTGAGCGTGCACGCGAGGAGGAAGGAAATGGTCTCTGTCGCGATCGCGACGCTTGTCGCAAGCGCGACAGAGCTCGGCTCTGTGAATTTCTGCCGCGAGTGCTTCGTCGCAAGTAGGCCCCTTGGCGCGACCTCGCAAGGAAGTGTCCCGTGCTCTGTCGCGAGCGCGACAGAAACCCTTCCTGCTTGCCCTGATTTTTTGAATGTGTTTCATTTTTTTCACTTTGCACGGTTTCTTACTATTGCATGAAATATGTTTGTGCTTATGACTCGTGATGCCATTGTATTAGTGTTTTAGTTATGAATTTATTTAATATTAGAATCTTGCATTGAATCTTGCTTTTGATTGGGTAAGGTCGTGTGAATGAATGTGTTGTCGAGCCTGAAGTGTCAAGGTATAGGATAATTAAGCATGCTTAAGAAGGGTTAGTGTACAGTTGTTCTGTCCGCCCCGTTTGGGCGAAGCGGTCGACCTCCGAGATGGTCATCTTCCAAGTAGTGATAAATGTTTTGAGACTCCGGTCTCCCGCGCTACCTTCGGGTATTAAAGTGTTTTTGAGGCTTCGGTCTCCCGTGCCGTGTTCCCGTATCCTCCACCATTGATTTCAGGCTATTGTGTGAACTGTCTGATATTGATTTAGTGAAGTGTTCTGATCATAGTGTGACTCTGAATAGTGTAATGGTTTAGTGCATTGTATTATTTATCCTGAATATGTATATCTCTATACTCTGATTTCTTCGAGAATGAGGTATGTTAGTGCATGTTTATTATATAGTGTTCTGTTGTGCTTGTTTCTCCCCACTAAGCGTTATCGCTTAGCACGAGCTTTTATCCCGTGCAGGTAGCGTGAAGGATTTTTGGGAGTTGCTCGTGTCGTGCATCTGCAGGCTGGCCACATAGGAGTCGAGTTATTTATTTTGTCTCCTCCTGTAATTCTTTTTGTATATGTATTATTTTTGTAAAGGATTTTAAGTTGTAATCTGTTGGGATATTGTATATAGCTTTGTATTTCATTTTTATAGTAATGAAGTATATTTTCTAAGATTTTTATAATTGGTTGTTGAATGCTTCCACATAGAGCATGTATGCTTCCGCTGTATCTTTTGTTGCGTCGTGAGTGAGCGTCGGGTAGCACGCCCGCCGGCGCCCTTCCAACGGGGGTGGCGGTGGGGGTGTTACATTCCTCCATAAAAGTTCTTTAAGTGGTCGAATATACAAGGGTACAAAACCATCATTTTATTTGCTTCTAAATTCAATACATCATAAACATACTCTACATACCTTAAAATGCCTATTGGAACCTTTAAATCAAATTATAAAACTCTGAATCACTTACCTCAATTTTGACACATAACCTTGAACTTGATTTTTCCTACTTAAATCACCTCAATTGAAAAGTAGAGGCTGCTACCATGTGATAGAGGGGCTGAAATTTGCTTAGGAGGCTTAGATTTAGGGAAAGATTTGAAGAGATGAGGAGAAAATTTGTTTGAGAGGAGAAGTATGCAATTCGACCAAAGGGAGAGGAAGATGAGCTGCTAGAATTCTACTGATTTCTCTAGAGAAATCTAATATTTCAGCCTTTATATAGCCTCTCCTAATGGGCCAAGCCATGGGCCAATCAATTGGGCCAAACCCAAAGCCCTTTAAGTAATTTAAGCCCATTTTTGGACCAAAAATAATTTCTCTCACTTATCAAACTCAATTTCTCCCAAAATCAATTCCATAATTCTTAAAATATATAATTTAACTTTCACATAAAATTTTACCTCAATCGCAGACCATTTTTCGGTCCGATAATTTCTTACCAGTCTGATAAATCAATTTTCTATCTCACCGTAAAATTTATTTTTCATTACCATTTTATTCTCTATAATATTTCAAGCAAATTCGTGCTTTCAGATAATTTTTCTGAGGTCCAGAACTCTATTTAGAGTCCGATCAAACTTTGCTCAAACTAGTCAAACTAAAGTCAACTGGTCCGACCGGCCCGGTTCACTGGTTGAACCGGTTTGGTTCACTTTTCATCCTTAACATTATTTTCACTCTTAATAGCCCATTTAACCTTGGTTTCATTTTAATTGGGATCCTTATCCGGTCCGGTTCAATTAAACCTGTCCGATTCACCAATTTTTCATAAAATTACTTTTTTACCACCAAACTGTTCTACACACTATTATGAGTCTATCTATACCTTCAAATAACTTTTCAAAGGTCTTTTACTATGTTTAAAGTCTCGGTCAAACTTCAGTCAAACTAGTTATTATTTGAATCGAACTAGAGGCTTTTATTCAATTTGACTTTCAGGAACCTATTTAACCTCATTTTCACTTCAAATTACATCAATGGACTCCATTTAACAGGCACTTTCCAACAGTCCAATAAAATATTTTTCCTTGCAGGCTTCCCTGCAGGTCACCCATCAGGGGTTTTCTTGGCCTAAGCAAGTTTAACATTTCTTTCCTACTGTATTTTAGTACCCAATCACTGATATTTCCATATAAAATTCACACTATACACTTTATAGATTTCACTGATCACTACTAACCCGGTATTCAGGCCATTACAGTACGAGTCATGATTACTCGCTATGTAGGCCAACGACGGTCTACTGAAGTGTAAAAGTGAAAAAGCATTTAGTGCAAAATGAAAGGTGAATGCAGTGACAGTGTTAAGTGACTCCTCCGGGATCACTCCTCAGTGTAGTGTATCTGTGGGGTCCAGGTCCCGTGTATCCAGTTTGGATATTGCTACAAATTATTACTAGGGGGAAAATAATAAATTCAAACGTGAACTAACGAGCTTATATGACAAAGTAGTGATTATAAATTTAATTTATAATTTAGGAAATGAAACCGTAATGTAACTATGAAATAGTAAATGAATGTCTTAATTAAACATATATTCTTAAGTAATGTATGAATTAAAAGTTAGTATGAAGTAGACAATTCGTATAAATGATTTGAAATTGACTAGTTCCTAAGATAATGAGTAAGTCTTTATTGATTGTCCGACTGAGAAGCCAAGTGTAATGAAGTATTAATTGCCTAAGTAGGTAAATATGAAGTTAAGCTATAATATGTATAAGATTAATGATAAATAATAAGTGTCGATTGAAATAGTGTTGTAGAATATGTAAAATGTTTTAAAAGGTATGGCTAATAATATGACTGGGTAAATGTATAACGAGTTAATGAGTAAATAATTGTATGTGACGATTGTATGCAATGAGTGTATATGCAAATACCTGTTAGATGTTATGAATATGAAAATGCCTATTGTAAGCACCGTGTCCCAGGACGGTACAGATCAGAGATTACCCGATGAAGAAATCAATGCCTGGTTCCGAATAGATGGGTGAAATTCGGAGATTTCAGTCCTTTGAGTTCACGAGAATTAAAGGTTTTTATTTGTGGTAGAAAGAAGCGGAAAATCGGGAGAATTTTGACTTAAATTTTGAGTTTTCTTCCACCGACGGTCAGACCGTCGATCGCGGGGCATCCGTCGGTCATAGCAGCAGCCCGTCTCACTCACCACGAGGGACGGGCCGTCTGTGAGTTTACCGATAGCCACGTGTCCGAACTAACGAACACGTGTCTGTTGGCATGTGCCCGTCGGTAGGTCAAGCACCCATCGGTTAAATCCTGTTTCCTGGTGGAAATGGGATTTAACCGACGCCCGTTGGTCATGTTTTTCTATAAAAAGGGAAATTTCACACTTTTTTGAGGTTGGGGGGAAAAATTCTCATATACCCTTATAAAAAAGAATCCGATTTTTACTCCAAAAGGTTCAATAAATCTCATTGGTTTATGCGTGGGACCAAATCCAACCAAATTTTCATCCAAAAAGGTAAAATCTGAGGGTAAATATTCTAAACACGCGTTCTGTTTAATTTATTTAGTTATTTTCATATTTTTCTTAACCTTACTTGATTTTATTATTTATTATTCTTATAACTTTATCTTGGTTTTTGGTTAATTTTGGATTTTTTTGATACTAACATATTTTATTATTTTTGTGAAATGCCATTTTCTTATTTTTTTGGCGAGTTGAACTTGAGACAACGGTCGCCGTTCACACCCCGGGAGAACCCCTTTTGGTTTAATTCTGTAACTTTATTCTTTTGTTTTTTTATTTATTTGTTTATTTATTCTTAGTCTTCATTATATACAAATTATTTTATCTCGCGTAAATAAAAATAATCAAACATTTTATAGTAATTAATTGGGATTTTTTTTTTTAACAAAGCCAAGGACCAATGTCCTATTTCTCTTATCCAACGAATTTATCATCGAGAATTGTTTTTATAATAATCAAAGTCCAGGACCAATGTCCTCATAATTAATTCCCCGGTTTTATGTATGGTTTGTACTTTTAAAATGGGAGTTGTATTTCGCTCCTAGTGTTATTGTATTTCATTTTAAATATTTTTCTTTATTCTATTTATTTATCGCTTTCAGCAATGGATAATTGCGCCTTAATTAAATTGCATTGTGTGGAGAGAGAGAGAATTAATAAATTCAAAACTTAATTGTAAAATTAATCAAGGTAGAAATAGATGAGAAGTCCCGAACCCATCTCTGGTATTTGTGCTCAACGAGGCGAGAGGTCTATCCGATCACTCATTGGAATAAGACCTCTAAGACCCCTCTTGCGTCCTGCTAAATGACTCAATAAATCCTAGGCTCCAAGGGAGAGAGATTCATCCTCCAAGACCCCTTTTGATTGGCCCAAAATGGATACATGCGCTGTTTTAGGCTCTCCGAGGCGAGAGGAACTTTTCCAATGTTTTATTGGGTGGCGACTCCATGAAACCTCTTTGTTGCCCAAAATAGATGCACTTGCAATTCATCGCAAGTTGTCAACGAACCACACTTGCTCGATCGCCCTTAAGCGGGCAGTCAAGGGGCGTCCACGAGGTTCGGCGCGCGTCACACCTATGTTATTGATTGAAGTAAGGTTATAGAACTATTATAAGTGCTTATCAAATGAATGTTTATGCTGACGACTACTGTGAGTGGTCGTTTATACTATATTTATGTTTTCCCCACTAAGCTTTAAGTTTGGCATGGGTATTTCATCCGTTTAGGTTTGGAGATAGAAGAGTCGCTAGGAACATTCTGCAGTAGTCAAGGCCAACGAGTCTGTAGGAGTATTTTTAATAGAGTTTGTAGTTAATTGTAATGTACTGAACTATGGTTTCATTATTAAGGGATCTGTATATTATATGTTTATAGTGAAAGTATTTTGTATTGAAAAAAAAAATTATAGCTCTGTTTTTGTTATTGTTTCTGTTGTGCTTCGTCTGGTAGCATCCTTTACTTGTCATCTTGCTCTGACCATATTACCGTATGGAGGGCCACGTACGAGTAAGGGTGTTACACATGGCTCTCTATATTCTTCTCTCCTTCCTTCTCAGTTGGGCGGGTGATCGCCGCATATTCATTTCCATATACGTCCTGAAGTACGAAACATTCAGGTAAACTCGACCAAATCATGAACCCTAGCGGTGGGACAACATTATAACTGGTTTTTTTCCTTTTCCCCCTTTTCTCTAGGTCGGATATTTTTTTACTATCAATCAAATCTTGGATCTTATCCCTCAAGTGCCTGCATTGGTCCGTCAAATGCCCTGTGTGTTGATGAAAGGCACAATATTGGTCTGCAAGGTGGTTGGGGAGTCCTAGATGGCCTAGGTGGTAACGGCTGTACCTTTCCCTGCTTAACCAATCTTTCCAATACCCATGAAATAAATTTACCCAAGTTGGAGTAATATCTTTAGCCGATACCTCTGCTATCTTCCCTGTTCTATTACCACTGTTGCTCGAAGCTGACTTGTTTCCCCCATGATAGCCATGGTTCTTCCGACTATAACAATCACTATTTGCTTTCTTGGCCAGATATTCCCCTTTGACTTCAATAGCTATATCCTTCAGTGCCTTCCAAACCTTCAACCCTTTCATCTTTAATTCGCCTCTCAAATAGGGGCTCTCTTTTTGGACAAAGAGCCGTATTTGTTCAGAGGTGTCAGGTTTTCTCTTCATTTCCATAACCCTATTCCTCCAACGGGTTAGGTATTCATGGAATAATTCCTGGGGTTTTTGCTGTAATAACTCCAAATCCTTAAGGGTGACTTTCATACGGGTGCTACAATCATATTGTCTCAAAAATTCTTCAACCAACATGTCCCAATCCTCCTTGATCCTTCTATTAAATTCGTGGTACTAGTCAATGGCGGGGCCTACCAAACTGAGATAGATGTCACACCCCATTTGCCCCCTAGTAGTATGAGCCTATTTGTGTGTGTGCATGCATTGTGTGTTTTGGGCATGTCATAAGGGTATTTTGGTAAAAATGCATGTTTTAATGGTTTTATTAGCATGTGGATGCATGTATGTTATTAGGGTATGAATTAGTTGGGTTAAGTTTGGGTGTGCATGAGAGTACCATTGTAGGGCGTGAGTAGTGGAGTTAGGGTTGTGTGCTTTACTCACACATTAGTAGGGTATTTTAAGTTGAGAGTGCATTGTGTGTGAGTAGTGTATGCTTGTTGAGTGTGAGTGGTCAAGTTCCACCAATCTTAGGATGACATGTGACTAGGATTTTTGGAAATGGGTGTAAAAAAAAAAAAAGAGAAAGAAGGGCAGCCACTCCTACTGCCTCTCACCCTATTTTCTCTTCTTCATTACTCCTTCTTCCTCTTTTCCCTTCCCATTTGTGTCCTGATATTTGATTCAAGTGATTTGTGGTGGAATTTGATCGCTCCTCAACCTCCGCTAGGTAAAGTTTTCCACATTTTCATCATCCTCTTCACACAATTCATTTTTTTCTTTGCATTTCTAGATTGGGTTTTGATTTAGGGTTTTTGTTTGTGTGTTCTTGGTGTGTCGGCTGTTAGCTGAGTCTCCCCATGACCCAAAAGGCAAAGAGAAGGTTGGGAGTAGTGGAACCAAGTGATTGAAGCTGGGATTATAGGTTTAGGAATTTTTGCATTTTTGTGTTTATGTTGTGGTTGAATGATTTGTGGTAATTTGATGATCGTTGTGATGCATACTGGAAGTAATGTAATGTATTTTAGTTGATTTAAGTTTCAAACCAAAAGAATGGATTAGTGTGTTTTGGGTTTACTGTGACTTTATAGGTTGCTGCGATCGGAATTTGCTTTTGTTCAAATGTGATCTAATTGTGTTAAGGGTGTTAAAAGTTGTGTCTGTGCATTGCTGGTGGCGAGGAAAGTAGCGATCTGAGGTAAGTGATTTTTGAAGAAATGTTTTTCAATGTTCTGGGCAAGTTTAGGAACTAAGGATTTCTGTAGACTTTCTGTAGTTGCGAATGCAGAAAATCAGTCAGTCCAAGTCTCGATCGGCCTACCATCTTCTGATCGGAAATGCCTTGAGTGCATCACGCTCGGCTACCGATCAAAAGATGGGAAGTTTCGATTGGGAGAGTGGATCTCGGCACTCGTGACCCTAGTTTTTCCTCCCCGATCGGCTGTGGACGCTTAATTGCTCGTGCGATATAACAGTCGACTGCCGAACGGAAAAGAGGGAGATCTAATCAGCTGTGTAGGGAGAGACCAGTTAAGAGTCATGATTGCCAGTCACGACTCCTGACAAGCCAAGACCCCAGTCACGACTCGTGACCAGCCAAGAGGCCAATCACGAGCCGTGATTGCCAGTCACGACTCGTAACCGGCCAACCTTGTACGATTGGTCTCTATCGCGAATGCGACTCGTGTTGCGATCGGCTGTGGACGCTCAGTTGTTCGTACGATAGAGCAGTCGACTGCCGAGCGAAAAGGAGGGAGATCTGTGTAGGGAGAGGCCAGTCACGAGTCATGATTGCCAGTCACGACTCGTGACCTTCTAAGAGGCCAGTCACGAGTCGTGATTGCCAGTCACGACTCGTGACCAGCCAAGAGGCCAGTCACGAGTCGTGATTGCCAGTCACGAGTCGTGATTGCCAGTCATAACTCGTGACTGGCCAACCTTGTACGATTGGTCACTGTCGCGAATGCGACTCGTGTTGCGATTGCGACAGTGAGCCTCTGTTCAGCCTATTTTCTGAAATTACCCAGTTTTAACTAAAAATGAATTTCGTATCTCTTCTGAATGGACTTATACTACTGTATGATACATGTCATGCTTTTATATGCTTTTATATGAGTAATACCATGATTCTTCAAATGAATTGTATGCTGTACTTTGAAATATGATTTGTATTATACATGACCTGCGAGAGTCAATCTAGTGGATAGTTAGGCATGCCTAATAGAGTCTTTAGCTGCAGCCTCAGTTCCGTTTGGACCCCGATCAGGTCCCCGTTTGGTTCCTCATAAAGCCGCCCCCCTCAGTATTTTGATCTTGTTTAAGGTCCCCTCAGTAAAATGTTTTGTAATTGATAAAATGAAATGGTTTTCGATTCATACTCGTAAGGTACTATCAGTATTCGATTCGTACCAGTAAGGTATTGTCCGTATACTCGTTATCCACTATTGTGAGTCAGCAGGTGCTCTTTTTGTGTTGCTCCGCTTTGATAGGATTACAAGAATATGGTATTCGGATGCATATAACGATGAGTATGAGAAATTAATTAAAGTGTAAATGAATGTGGATGTAAACTTCTGAATGCATATCTTTATTATGCAAGTATGATTATATAGCTGATATCATTATCCGCATTTGTCATATTATATGTGTATGGCATTGGCAACCATTATGAATGGCCGTCCACTCTTTTGTTTTGTGCTCCCCACTAAGCATTTATCGCTTAGCATGGTGTTTTATCCGTGCAGGTGCGGAGGATGGTGTTCTTTTGGGAGAGTCATCGCAGTCAAGCCAACACAGAGGGTTTAGTGTTAGGGCTTTATTTTTGATAGCATATTGCTTCTTGTGTATCGGAACTCTCTTTATACAATTATTTTGTAAAGCTTCCGCATTTATATACTTTTGGGTTATGTAATTATCTTACTCTGACTTTTGATCAGAACATTTTTGTAATGAATTTTGCTATTGTAATGATGGATTATTCTGATGCTTATGAAGGTTTTAATTTCCCCATAATGATGTATGATTATTATGTATGAATGTATGCTTTGTACCTTTATCTGCTTGGTGACACACCCAACTCATACGGCTTCTCACTTCTGGAGGATGGGTATGCCTACGTATGGGTAGGGGGTGTTACAGTTTTTGGTATAAGAGCCTAGGTTTAGGTGTTTCTGGGTGTTGTTGTTGTGTTGAGGTGCATAGATGTGTATATGTCTAGATCTGTGTTGGCTGACGCGATTGTCTTCTCGTTATTTTAGATGGCTTCTAACTCTGTTCGTGGATCACTTGAGGAGTCTGCCGAGAGTGTGAACCCTCAAGCCATAGATCCTTCGATTTTTATGTCGGCTCAACGTGCTAGGGTCCAGGCTAAGGCTGCTGCTATGACTTTTGAGGCTATGTTCAAGCTATGACAGGACATGGTTAGGGTCTTGGAGAGAGTGACTGCTCCCAGAGCCCCTATAGAGAGCTTGAGAAGGGCTGGTGCTGAAGACTTCTATGCCACGAGTTTAGATGAGTCAGAGCTGGCTGAGAAGTGGTTAGATAAGGTGAAGCGTGCATTGAGAGAGATTCGATGTCCTCCTGACCAGCAGGCAGAGTGTGCAGTGGCTTTGCTACAAGGGTTAGCTTTTGAATGGTGGGAGTTAGTTTGTAGACATCCTCAGCTACCCGATCCAATGACTTGGGATTTCCTGGAGAGAGAGTTCACGAAGAAGTACATAACTCAGACTTATAAGGATGCGAGATGGGCACAGTTTCTGAGCTTGAAAAAGAGAGCTATGTCAGTCTCAGAGTTTGAGAAGGAGTTTAACCGGTTGTCTAGGTATTCTCCAGAGGGGATTATGACTGATGAGTTCAGATGCCGTCATTTTGAGGCAGGATTGAATGAGTCCTTGAGAGCTATGTCGATTTCCCTGATGAGCACTCCAGGGGTGAATTATTATCAAATTGTGGAAGCTGCTGTTAGAGCCGAGAGATCAGAGTCTGTGTTGAGAGAGAGGGCTCAGAGGAGGAATCCTTCTCGTAGTGGTTCATCTTCATCATCCTCGGGTAAGAGATCTAGGAACCCGCAGGATGAGTCATCATCTGGTCCGGCCACTAGAGGTAGAAGATAGGGTGCTGCAGTGGTATCTAGTTCTGGTAGAGGTGGTAGATCTGAGCCTATTCCCATATGTTCGCATTGCAGTAAGGCTCATTGGGGTGAATATAGGTGGCTCACCGGTGGGTGCTTCAGGTGTGGGAGCACTGAGCATCTTTTGGCTAGTTGTCCGAGGTCGAATGAGGATTTGGGTTCCCAGAGAGAGGCCAGCAGGGTTGGTTCTAATGCCACACAGGCTACTCGCGGTAGAGGCTGAGGTCGAGGTAGAGGTCGAGGCGGTCGACCTAGAGAGGGAGCTGCATCAGAGTATGTTGAGCATCAGTTGCCAGTCACAGCTAAAGCCTTTACTGTGAGAGCCAGAGAGGAGCAGGATGCGCCCGATGTTATTGCTGGTAAGTTCCTACTCCATGACACTGAATTGTATGCTCTAATTGACCCTGGTTCCACACACTCATACTTGTGCATGGATAAGATTGTTGATAAATTGCATATGGTAGGTCAGCTAGATTATGAGATATGTGTGACCAGTCCATTAGGGCATAGTGTCAGTGTCAGTAGAGTCTATAAGAATTGTCCTTTGTTGGTTGAGGGAGTTGTGTTTCCAGCGGATTTGATTGAGTTGCCTTTCAGAAAGTTTGATCTAATTCTGGGTATGGACTGGTTGGGTAAGCACCGGGCTGTAGTTGATTGCCATAGGAAGATGGTGGTGCTTCGAGATAGAGATCGGTCTTCTGTGATTGTGAAAGGTTTGGGTGCTAGTTCTTTGAACAATGTGATTTCAGCAATGCAAGCTAAGACGTTCATTAGGAAGGGTTGTGAGGCTTTCCTAGTGGTTGTGTTGGATTCCAAGAGGGATCAAGTTCAGATTGAGGACATCCCGATTGTGCGAGAGTTTAGTGATGTGTTTCCGAGTGAATTATCGGGTTTGCCTCCTGAGAGAGAAGTTGAGTTGTCCATAGAGATTATGCCGGGTACCACTCCCATATCGAAAGCACCTTATCGGATGGCTCCTGAAGAGTTGAGAGAACTCAAAACTCAACTACAAGAGCTATTAGATAAGGGGTTCATTCGACCCAGCATATCTCCATGGGGAGCTCCTATTTTGTTTGTTAAGAAGAAGGATGGGTCCTTGCGGATGTGTATCGACTATAGGCAGATCAACAAGGTCACTGTGAAGAACAAGTATCCTTTGCCTAGGATTGAGGATTTGTTTGATTAGCTTCAAGGTGCGGGTGTCTTTTCGAAAATTGATCCCCGGTTGAGTTTCTATCAGTTGCGAGTTAAGGATGAGGATGTGGTTAAAACTGCATTCCGGACTCGGTATGGCCATTATGAGTTCCTTGTGATGCCGTTTGGTTTGACCAATGCTCCAGCGGCATTCATGGATCTGATGAAAAGAGTGTTTAGGACATACTTAGATCGGTTTGTAGTGGTGTTTATAGATGATATCTTGGTGTATTCCAAGAATGAGAGTGAGCATGAGGAACATCTTCAGTTAGTGCTGCAAGTTTTGAGGGAGCATCAGTTGTTTGCCAAGCTTAGTAAGTGCGATTTTTGGCTTGGGAAGTGTCATTTTGGGTCATGTTGTTTCGGCTAGGGGTATTCGAGTTGATCCGGCCAAGATTGAGGCGATAGTTGATTGGAAAGCGCCTAGGAATGTTCAGGTAGTGAGGAGTTTCCTCGGTTTGGCGGGATACTACCATCGGTTTGTTAAGGGCTTTTCAGTTATTGCTGCTCCGATGACAAGGTTGTTAAGAAAAGGCGTCAGGTTTGAGTGGTCGGATAAGTGTCAGGCTTGTTTTGAGTGGCTGAAGCAGTTGCTAGTCGAGGCTCCTATACTTACTCAACCCATCTCAGGTAAAGAGTTTGTAATGTATAGTGACGCTTCGGGTGTCGGTCTTGGTTGTGTTTTGATGCAAGACGGTAAGGTTGTGGCTTATGCTTCTCGACAGTTGAAGCCACATGAGAGGAATTATCCGACACATGATTTGGAGTTAGTAGCTGTTATCTTTGCTCTGAAGATTTGGCACCATTATCTGTATGGGGAAAAGTGTAGAATCTTTACGGTCCATAAGAGTTTGAAGTATTTCCTTACGCAGAAGGAGTTGAACATGAGACAGCACCGTTGGCTTGAGTTGTTTAAGGACTATGACTGCATAGTGGATTACCATCCGGGTAAGGCCAATGTAGTCGCTGATGCTTTGAGTTGGAAGTAGGTTTCAGCTTTGTTCCTAAGACGGTTGAGATGGAGGTTTGATTCAGATGGAGCTTTGATTGCTCAGTTGAGAGTGAAGCCTACCTTGAGACAGAGGATTGTGGATGCTCAGAGGGATGATGAGAGGCTACAGCGAATTGTGCAAGAGGTCAGATCGGGCAAGCAGTCATATTTCTTAGTTCTGGATGGAGTGTTGATGTATAGAAACCGCTTGTGTGTGCTAGAGGATGAGGAGTTGAGGAAACAGCTTATGAGTGAGGCGCATAGTACGATTTTCACTATGCATCCTGGCAGTGAAAAGATGTATCGCGACATGAAGCAATTTTATTGGTGGTCCGGTATGAAGAGGGTTATTGTGGATTTTGTGTCCAAGTGCTTGACATGTCAGCAGGTAAAGGCCGAGCATCAAGTTCCTTCGGGATTGCTTACGCCTTTATCCATTCCCGAGTGGAAGTGGGATGATATAGCCATGGACTTTATATCTGGTTTGCCTTCGACTCAGAAGAAGCATGACTAAGTTTGGGTGATAGTGGATCGGCTTACGAAGTCAGCTCATTTCTTGCCTATGAGAGTGGACTATTCGATGGATAGGTTGGCCAGTATTTATGTGGATGAGATAGTTCGGTTGCATGGAGTGCCGTTATCCATAGTATCAGATCGGGACCCAAGGTTCACTTTGAAGTTTTGGAAAGAGTTGCAGAGATCTTCGAGTACCAAGTTAAACTTCAGTATGGCATTCCATCCTCAGACAGATGGTCAGTCAGAACGGGTCATTCAGATTCTGGAGGATATGTTGAGGGCGTGTGCTTTGGATTTTTCGGGTAGTTAGGACATATATGTGTCGCTTATGGAGTTTGCCTACAATAATAGCTATCAGTCGAGCATTAGTATGGCACCGTATGAGGCTTTATATGGTCGGCAGTGTAGGACTCCAGTTAGTTGGACCGAGCTATCCGAGAGTTCAGTGATTGGACCAGAGTTAGTTAGGGATACTGAGGAGAAGATCAGAGTTGTACAGTAGAATTTGAAAGCGGCTAAGGATCAACAAAAGTCCTATGCCAACTTGAAGAGGAAAGATGTGCAGTTTGAGGTCGGGGATAAGGTTTTCCTTAAAGTTTTGCCTTAGAGGAAAGTGCTTCGGTTTGGTAAGAAAGGCAAACTTAGTCCTCGCTTCATTTGTCCTTATGAGATTTTAGTTAAGGTTGGTCCGATAGCCTATAGATTGGCTTTACTGATGGAGTTGGCGAAGTTGCACGATGTGTTCCATGTTACGATGCTTCGTCGGTACAGGTCAGATCCGTCGCATGTCCTGTAGGTTCAGGATGTGCAAGTGCAACCAGATTTTTTTTATGATGATGAACCGAGAGCCATTCTAGCTAGAGAAGTGAAACAGCTGAGGAATAAGCAGATTCCATTGTTTAAAGTGTTATGGAATCATCATGGAGTCTAGGAAGCGACTTGGGAACTAGAAGAGTCGATGAGAGTTCAGTATCCGCATTTGTTCAGTTCAGGTGAGAATTTCGAGGATGAAATTCTTGTTAGTAGGGGAGAGTTGTCACACCCCATTTGCCCCCTAGTAGTATGAGCCTATTTGTGTGTGTGCATGCATTGTGTGTTTTGGGCATGTCATAAGGGTATTTTGATAAAAATGCATATTTCAATGGTTTTATTAGCATGTGGATGCATGTATGTTATTAGGGTGTGAATTAGTTGGGTTAAGTTTGGGTGTGCATGAGAGTACCATTGTAGGGTGTGAGTAGTGGAGTTAGGGTTGTGTGCTTTACTCACACATTAGTAGGGTATTTTAAGTTGAGAGTGCATTGTGTGTCAGTAGTGTATGTTTGTTGAGTGTGAGTGGTCAAGTTCCACCAATCTTAGGATGACATGTGGCTAGGGTTTTTGGAAATGGGTGTAAAAAAAAAAAGAGAGAAAGAAGGGCAGCCACTCCTATTGCCTCTCACCCCATTTTCCCTTCTTCATTACTCCTTCTTCCTCTTTTCCCTTCCCATTTGTGTCCTGGTATTTGATTCAAGTGATTTATGGTGGAATTTGATCGCTCCTCAACCTCCGCTAGGTAAAGTTTTCCACATTTTCATCATCTTCTTCACACTGTTCATTTTCTTCTTTGCATTTCTAGATTGGGTTTTGATTTAGGGTTTTTGTTTGTGTGTTCTTGGTGTGTCGGCTGTTAGCTGAGTCTCCCCATGACCCGAAAGGCAAAGAGAAGGCTGGGAGTAGTGGAACCAAGTGATTGAAGCTGGGATTACAGGTTTGGGAATTTCTGCATTTTTGTGTTTATGTTGTGGTTAAATGATTTGTGGTAATTTGATGATCGTTGTGATGCATGCTGGAAGTAATGTAATGTATTTTAGTTGATTTAAGTTTCAAACCAAAAGAACGGATTAGTGTGTTTTGGGTTTACTGTGACTTTTTGGGTTGCTGCGATCGGAATTTGCTCTTTTTCAAATGTGATCTAATTGTGTTAAGGGTGTTAAAAGTTATGTCTGTGCATTGCTGGTGGCGAGGAAAGTAGCGATCTGAGGTAAGTGATTTTTGAAGAAATGTTTTTCAATGTTCTGGGCAAGTTTAGGAACTAAGGATTTCTGTGGAGTTTCTGTAGTTGCGAATGCAGAAAATCAGTCAGTCCAAGTCTCGATCGGCCTACCATCTTCTGATCGGAAATGCCTTGAGTGCATCACGCTCGGCTACCGATCAAAAGATGGGAAGTTCCGATCGGGAGAGTGGATCTCAGCACTCGTGACCCTTGTTTTTCCTCCACGATCGGCTGTGGACGCTCAGTTGCTCGTGCGATAGAGCAGTCGACTGCCGAACGGAAAGGACGGAGATCTAATCGGCTGTGTAGGGAGAGACCAGTCATGAATCATGATTGCCAGTCACGACTCGTGACAAGCCAAGAGGCCAGTCACGACTCGTGACCAGCCAAGAGACCAGTCACGACTCGTGATTGCCAGTCACGACTCGTAATCGGCCAACCTTGTACGATTGGTCACTGTCGCGAATGCGACTCGTGTTGCGATCGAGACAGTGAGCCTCTATTCGGCCTATTTTCTAAAATTGCCCAGTTTTAACTAAAAATAAATTTCGTATATGTTTTGAGTGGACTTATACTACTGTATGATACATGTCATGCTTTTATATGCTTTTATATGAGTGATACCATGATTCTTCAGATGAATTGTATGTTGTACTTTGAAATATGATTTGTATTATACATGACCTGCGAGAGTCAATCTAGTGGATAGTTAGGCATGCCTAATAGAGTCTTTAGCTGCAGCCTCAGTTTCGTTTGGACCCCGATCAGGTCCCCGTTTGGTTCCTCGCGAACCCCCCCCCCCCCCAGTATTTGGATCTTGTTTAAGATCCCCTCAGTAAAATGTTTTGTAATTGATAAAATGAAATGGTTTTCGATTCATACCCGTAAGGTACTGTCAGTATTCGATTCGTACCCGTAAGGTACTGTCCGTATACTCGTTATCCACTATTGTGAGTCAGCAGGTACTCTTTTTGTGTTGCTCCGCTTTGATATGATTACAAGAATATGGTATTCGGATGCGTATAACGATGAGTATGAGAAATTACTTAAAGTGTAAATGAATGTGGATGTAAACTTCTGAATGCATGTCTTTATTATGCAAGTATGATTATCTAGCTGATATCATTATTCGCATTTGTCATATTGTATGTGTATTGCATTGGCGACATTGTGAATGGCCGTCTACTCTTTTGTTGTGTGTTCCCCACTAAGCGTTTATCGCTTAGCACGGTGTTTTATCCGTACAGGTGCGGAGGATGGTGTTCTTTTGGGAGAGTCATCGCAGTCAAGCCAACACAGAGGGTTTAGTGTTAGGGCTTTATTTTTGATAGCATATTGCTTCTTGTGTATCGAAACTCTCTTTATACCATTATTTTGTAAAGCTTCCGCATTTATATAATTTTGGGTTATGTAATTATCTTACTCTGACTTTTGATCAGAACATTTTTATAATGAATTTTGCTATTGTAATGATGGATTATTCTGATGCTTATGAAGGTTTTAATTTCCCCATAATGATGTATGATTATTATGTATGAATGTATGCTTTGTACCTTTATCTGCTTGGTGACACACCCAGCTCATACGGCTTCTCACTCCTGGAGGATGGGTATGCCTACGTATGGGTAGGGGGTGTTACAATAGAAGTATTCGACTTTTTATTTTTTGGTCAATGTAGTCCCTTTCATCACCAGAGTATACTGTTTAACATGTGCAGATGGATCAGACATACCAGCAAACTTGGGTAGCTCCAGCATCTTGAATTTTTAAGGAAGCAGTTGCTCACCATCTAAATCCTTATCTTTTTGATTCATCCCTTTTCCCATTGATAATAAATGAGCCATGTCTTCAATTCTTTCCTCTATCTTCTTTAGTGCTACATCCTTTACTTTGGATGCTTTGTCCTTCACAACATGGGTAACTTCAATCTCATCCCCATCTTCTTCTACAAAATCATCCTCGGGTCCCTGAATCTTACTCTTCCCATGCTCCGTATACACTACAGCTGTTGTTGGGGGAGCCTCCCTAACTAAACTTGGTTTGGCTTGCCCCCTAACAAGAGCGACAAGCTATTGTCCTACAGGTGGTGTCAATACGGCATCAAGGTTCTGTGACGTGCGCCGAACCCCGGTCATCCCGAATGACCCACTTTTAGGGTATTCGAGAGAGGTTTATAGGACTTGTAAGAGATTACAAGGGCATCTATTTTGGGCAATAAGGAGGTGTTATGGAGTCACCACCCAATAAAGCATTGGGAAAGGTCGTCTAAGCTCAATGAGCCTAAGACAGCGTATGTGTATCTATTTTGGGCAATCAGAGATATTTTGGAATTCTCCTTCCAATAGAACATTGGAAAGATTCACCTAATCTCGTGAAGCCTAAGATGATGCATATAAATCTATTTTGGGCAAGCCAGAGATATTTTAGAGTCCCCACCCTAATAGAACATTGAGATGGTTCGTCTAACATCGTGCAGCCTAAGACAATGCAACTTGGGCCTATTTTGGGCAGCAAGAGATATTTTGAAATTTCCTCTCTAATAGAACATTAGAGAGAGTTTGGGACTTCCCATTCATTCATACCTTGATTAAATTATAATTGAGTTTTGAATTTAATCTTTAATCCGATTTTTCTCATTCAGTTCAATGCATGAATTTAAAGCTTAGAACAATCTCATAAAGGAAAGCCATGAATAGCAAAATTAAAATAAGGTAAATAAAAGTGTAACAAGTTACAATAAAACTAAGGGCGGAATACAACCCCCAATATTAAATAAATGCGAATCATACATAGAACGGGGTATTAGTTGAAAATGGGGACATTGGTCATCGCATACATATTTAAATGAAAACGGCTTTAAGATATTTATTCTGATTGGATGAAGAAAACTAGGACATTGGTCCCATTTTTATTTAAGGAAAATTTCACTTATATTGTATAAAATCCTTTGCCATTTTTTTGCATTAACGGGCTCACGAAAATAATATACAATAAATTGTAATTGAAAATTGAAATAAAAGGAAATAAGATAAAGAAATAACCTAAATAATGTCCTTGAATCATCCTGGTGTTCTCCATATTTTTAAACACCCCAAATCCAAGAAAATAAGTTAAACTCACAAAAAAACAACGAGCATGTTAGTGCAATAATTAAACAACAAAAAAACATGTTAAAATGAATAAAGATGAAGAATCTATAAAAAAATCACCGTGGAAAATAAGGAAGAATAAGAATAAAAAAAGGGTAAGAAAAAGGAGGTCAAAAATGAGGAAGGAAGGCCCAGGAACGGACCAGATCACACGAGCGACGACTGTCCTTGGGCCGACCGGCGGGTGGAGGCAAAGTTCCACGATGGCCAGTCGCTTGGTTGAGCGATGGCCGTCGGTGGACTGTCAGCCCGTCAGTCATCCCTGATCCGCAAAGAAACCAAGAAATCTGATTAAAATCCAATTTTTATGATTAAAATTACCTTTTCACGCAATTGGACACAAATAAATTAATATGAAACAAAAAAATGAATTAGAGATTGATCTAGAAATATTTACCCTCAGAATGTTACCTTCTAAAGGCGAATGTCACATTATTTCTGCCCTTGAATTCTACAAGGATTAATAAATAATGTGCAATTTCGAGGAAGTTTTACTGCAAAATTGTATTTTTAAAATTAGATCAAGAAAAGAAAATTATATTTTTCCTTCTCGATATTTTTGTAGCAATTATAAATGTCAAAAAGGCTAAATCGAGTAAGAACGAATTGATTTTGTTTTCTCGGATTCACCTTAGTTTGAAAAAGATTTGATAAGATTTTTGATGAAAATAAGGAAAAACTCTTTCAAGTTTTTAATAAGAAACCTCAAATATTTAATAAAAATTTCTAACCGCTAATAATGAACCTCACCCCCTATTTATAGATTAAGGTGGAACATTCAAAAAGTTTTAAAGTTGGAATTTAAATTTAAAAGAGATTTATGAAATCAAATCATAACCGCTAAATCCAATCAAATATTTGGATTGAAATCTCCCATTGATTGAAATCCTTGATCCTTGTGAATTCAAAGGGCAAAAATCTACAACTCTCATCCTTTTGCCCTAATATGGGAACTGATATCTTCATCGAGTAACTCTGATTTGGACTGCCTCAGGACCTAGTGTCTACAGTTGCCCCCAATTTTGAGGAAACTAATGCACTAGTGTCTAGATGAGCCAAAATTCAGAGAAAATGAAAGAAATGCGTACCTCAGGTAGTCCTTAACTTTTTGCCGTGCTTGAGACTTGTGGTTGTCTCCACTGAGTTGTAGCGTACTCTACTATGACCCGTTCACAATCATTTGTTGATCACCATCCGGCCAGCACAGTATGTCCTTGCTAACCCCATCCGATCTGCAAGGCATCTGATTGCTGCCATTGAGCTGTAGTATTATCTAACTATGACTTCATTGCAATTGTTTTGCTGATCCCCATCCGATCTGCACGGCATGCACTTGCTAACCCCCATCCGATCTGCAAGGCTTCTAATTGCTGCCATTGAGCTGTAGTGTTATCTAACTGTGGCTCATTCACAATTATTTTGCTGACCACCATACGGCCTGCACGGTATGTGCTTGCTAACCCCCATCTGATCTGGAAGGCATCTGATCACTGCCGTTGAGCTGTAGTGTATTCTACCACAACTCCTGTGCGATTGTTCTACTGACCCCCATCCGATCTGCATGGCCTATCCTGCTAACCTCCATCCGATTTGCATGACATATGATCGCTGTCGTCAAGCTATAATGTATTCTACTATAACCCATTTACTATGTTGTATTTATCTTGCGGACCACTTTTGGGCCTGCATAACATATTCCTTGCTAACCCCCATCCGGTTTGCAAGGCGTGTGATTGGATATACTGCATTTGTCTTACTGGCCACTTCTGGGCCTGCACGGTATACTCTTGCTAACCCCCATTCGGTTTGCAAGGCATGATCTTTGATTTGCTGACCACCCTCTAGTCTGCATGATTTTTGATTGGCTGACCTCCATCTAGTCAACGTGACTTTTGGTTGGTTGACCACCATCCGATCAACGTGATTTCTGACTGGGTGACCACTATCCGATCAATGTGATTTCTGATTGGTTGAACACCATCCAGTCGGCATGATTTCTGACTGGTTGACCACCATCCGATCAAGATGATTTCTGATTAGTTAACCACCATCTGGTCAGTGTGATTTCTGACTGGGTGACCACTATCCGGTTAATGTGATTTCTAATTGACCAACCACCATCTGGTCGGCATGATTTCTGATTGGTTGACCACCATCTGGTCAAGATGATTTCTGATTGGTTGACCACCATCCAGTCGGCATGATTTTTGATTTATGTGTCGTGGATCGTTTGGCCTGTTCTGCCTGCAATTTTAAAGGATTTTGTTACCTAATTGCGTTAGTTGGATCTTTTGAAAGCATGAACTTTTGCCTTTTTGACTTTTTTGATCATTTTATTATCTCTGTTCATCATTGTTCATTTTTATCCATTTTTCTGTTATTTACTCGCTCATTTCTGTTGTTGCATTATTTCAATACATCAGCTGTTCTCAATGCCAAGCATAAAGCACTAGCAAGGATATGCATTACTAAAATAAAAGTAAATTTAACAAAGTGACAATTCCACTAGTAAAACACGTATGAATTTTGTACAAAAGATAACAAAATATAAGACTCCCTAAATATATGCTATAGGGGAGAATAGTCTGCGGGCTCCTTCGAATCCTCTTCATCGTTTGATACGTGGATGGGCTGAGCACCGGATGAGGAAGGTCCTGCTGTGGAGGAAGAGGGCACAGCTCTCGAAGCTAGAGGCTGGCTAGCAGGGGCTGATGGACCGGCTCTAGTAGGTGGCTGAGAATGAATGATAATCGGGGGCGGTGCCGCCGGGCCGCTCGGGTGGCCTACTGAAACTGGACCTAAGCGTATCCATTTAGACATGGCTGAACGCAAGTCCTGAAGAACTCGAACATCTCGCTGGTCACCCTACCAAGACCTACAATAGCTTGAGACTGCTCTAAGCCCTGACGTCTGGACTTATCTCTAATACCTATGAGCCTAGTCTCAGTTTTCTCCCTTAAGTCCTGAATGGATGCGGATATAGTCAACACAACACCCTCTAGTGCCTCCACCCGAAATCTGAGGGCGATGACTGACTCATCTATCATCTGGACAGCTTCATTTACCCTCTGGGATGCCACTGCCTGTGAGGCGCTCAAACCCTATATCAACTCCACAATCAGTCTCCCTTGCTCCTCTATCACCCTCTCCTGCTAGTCTAGGCGTTCGAGCAAGACTCGATCTCTCTTCTCCTGTCGGTCCAGGAGCTCAAGTAGGGCTCAATCCCTCTCTTCCTACCATCGTTCCGAAGCAGCCAAAGTAGTAGTCATGGCTGCAGTGATGTCCGAGTGTGCTAGCTGAGGCTGTGGTGATTGGCTAATCTATGTTGGCTATGCTGGAGGCTGAGGAGGTGGAGGAGTTGTGGACGTGGATGCCCTCGGATCCCCTGACCTGCTATAAGGATGGTATCTCCTAGTCTCTCGAAGTTCCGAGTGCTGGACCCGCGATGGTGGTGGTGGACTGAGGCTCTGCGGTCTCTGTAATGGAGGGGTGCTCAGCAAGTCATCCACACTAAACTCGATGTCCATGTCAAATGGGGTGTGAGGCTGACCCTCCTCTGACTGAGGCTGCGTGGAGGTGGTTGTGGAGACTGATACAACTGAGATTGAGGCTGCTGTGGTGGCTGCTCCTCCTTGGGCACCCCCTAATCGTCCTCCTATGGATGGAGTAAAGGCAGGTTAAACAACTGTCGGGTCTTTGCTATAGTAAGTAATCGGAACTCCTCTGGGCATCCGTGCACTAGTGCAATCATGCCTATAGTCTGACCTGCTACGGCATCCACAAAAATAACCTCATCGAGTGGAGGCCCATAGCTGCTAGGATTGACTCTCAAGTGTAGAAGTAGCCTGGTAATCACCCCGCTGGCCCATATTGTAGGGACTGTCCCCCGAGCAACTTTGACCAGATTAGCCACTATATCATGGCTAATATTAAGGCGCCGGTCTGCTACCATCGCCCACAAACTCCAAATCTTGGCCCCGTTCATTGACCCTGGGTTACTTGCTCGACCAAAGTAGGAACTGGAGAGGACCCTGTGTATGTATTGTAGCACATGAAATGAGAGCATCGTGCTCTTTGCCATGTCATGATCATACGGTACTCTCGGCATGGTGATCACCTCCAAATGTTGCCTTGGAACAGCCCTATGGGGAATCATCACATCATCCCCGTGAGGAAGTCCCATGGCTTGTGAAAAAGTGTGGCGCGTGATGCTATAATGGTATCCTCTAACCCAAAACTGGATGACCCTCTTCTCTATGTCCGATCTCTGGAACCCTCCATAGTAAAGAGTGGCCAAGAACTCTCTGACAACCTCGAGATGGGTCTGAAATGAGGGCCATAGGAACTCTGTTCACCCTACCGCTCCTATGAGCGCATCGACCTCCATGAGCATCCCCATGCTCTACAGAAATGGCCTAGAGATAAAATGGCTGGCGCAAAACTGTACGTATGCCAAGGCCTGAAACCTCCTCCTAGCCTCGTCGCTCATCCACTCAGGAGCCTGAGGCTCGGCTTGATCCTGAGGGACGTTGCATCGTAGAGGCACCTTGAAAAGAATAAGTGTTAGCTTTGCATCACAATCACAAGTAAGCTAATCAGAAGATTGAAATTTTTTTGCAAATTTCGGCAACATTTTGGCTAAAAATGTGCCTCCTAAAAATTTAAGCAGCATCCCGGCAAGGATGTGCCTATCTAGAAAAATAAAAAAATTTGGGCAGCATCCCGGTAAGGATGTGCCCAACTCCCTGCATGAAAATACAAATAAAGGGATAGGCCTTAAGCCCAAAACGATAATTTTATTTGGTGTAATTACTTCATATGAGGATCAATTATTTGTCCAATCAGTCTAGTTCAGATTTCCCATCAAGGGCATGCTTTTAAATTGTTTACTATCATTATTATCATCTATTTGTGCCTCAGTTGTCATGGTATAGGGTTCCAAAATGCAGAAAATAAATGGACATAATTCATTCTACATTTAAAGCGTATAAATATGTCATGCATTTAGAATGAAGATTAAGTAAGAATAAACTAAAAAAGAAGCAGAAATTATGGTAAAACCAACCCAGTAGTCGACGAAGTGGACTGAAAATAAACTCGAAGAAACTAAAAGAAAACTAGTCCTACACGTGCGCAATGAAGTGAGGATCATTTTGGCGTAAGTGGTGCGCAAAACGGATCAAAAATGAGAAAGAAATGGGCGAAAAATCGAGTAGGGGCGCTGATTTGCGAGAAAGAAAGAAGAAGAAAAAAGTAGGAAAGAGAAGCTGAACCACGCACCTTTTATAATTTTGGCTGTCTGACGGGCTTCCCGTTGAAACACCGAGCGACGGGCATCCCGTTGGTTGCTTAAAATTCCCTCTTTTTCTTTCTTTCTTTCTTCTTTTCCTCTTTTTCAAAATTTTTCGAAAATATATAGACTCCCTGAACATTTTGCTCCCGATTTTCATGCTCGATACACGTCTCTTCGAATTTTCTCCACTATAAAATAAAATTCAACGAAAATATGTAAAAAATATTTTATGCACGTGACATGCATTAAATATGCAGGTGGATAGATCTCCTAAGGGTCAACCAAGTTAACCGACGGGATCCCCGTCGAAAGGCCAATAGACAGGTAGCCCGTCTGTGACGCGCGACGGATCCCGATGCGCCGCCCTTTCGGACCGCCCGCACGTGGGCGATCAGGGCATTTGCGGGTTCGTTGGCATCTTGCAATAAATCGCAAGTGCGTCTATGTTGAGCAACAAGGAGGTATCATGGAGTCGCCACCCAATAGAACATTGGGAAAGTTACTCTCGCCTCGGAGAGCCTAAGACTTGCGCACTTTATCCATGTTGGGCCATGAGGCCTAGGATTAGCGCTAAAGTCTCGTGACCCAAGAAGTATTTTGGAGGATAACCTCTAACCTCTTGAGCCCAAAGACCAGAGCTGGGTCCGGGATTTCTCATCTATTTCTACCTCAATTAGTTTATGATCAAATTTTAATGTCATTAATTCGCTCTCTCTCCACACTATGCAGTTTAATTGAAAAGCGCATCTATTCACATTCGGAAAGCAGTAAATGGGCAGAATAAATATCAAAGCGATAAATTACAATAATACGAGGAGCGGAATACAACTCCCTTTATAAATGTGCGATTCATACACAAATCGAGGCATTGTTTATTTTGAGGACTTTGGTCCTCTCATGCATCATCATTAAAAAATGGGATATTTAATATGTGATGATTTTTATTGGATGAAAATAGGGCGTTGGACCCTTTTTGCATTTTATACAAAACTCAATTTTATTTAAGTACAAATCGTTAATCTATTCTTACATTTGACGGGATAAAAAGAGCTTATTCATATACATAAAATAATCAATGAATGAAAAAGCGAGAGAAATAAATCAAGAGGTTTAAGAAAACTAAACCGGACGAGATCCACCACGCATGGTAGGCAACCGCTCAGGCTCGAAATTATCCAAGAGGACCAATATACACTCACAGAAAGTTAAGAGATGTTAACATTCATAAAATCAACACATAAGAAATCGAAGAGACTGAATAGAGATGAAAAATGATAAAAAAAAATGGAGGCAGAATCCACCGACGGCCTTTCCTGGTTGACCGACGGGCATCGGTTTGGTTATTCAATATGCCCGTTTGTCACTCAAGAAGGGGCGCCTGTAGGTGGGTGACCGACGGGCGTTGGTCATAAAGATGACCCGTCGGTCACCTCTGTCTCCGGAAAACAGAAAGGAGAAAAGGGCCTTTTGAGATCAAAAAAACAAGTTTTATCCAAGAAGGAGATGAGGGAGTCAAAATGAAGAAAAGTAATAACACGTATTCAAAATTTTCACAGAATGAATAAATAAATGATAAATAATTAAATATGAGATGAAAATGGAGAGAGAATCCGAAATATTTACCCTCAGATAGTTGCCTTGGGTAGAATTTTGATGTCGGTTAGATCCCCGCGCGTTCCACGAGAAAGTAAGAGAATGAAAGATTAGAGAGAGAAAATGAGCTATTTCACCTCCGATCCTTCAGAAAGTCGATTTAGGAGTCCAAATCTAAAGAAAACTAATTAGCTTTTAGTTCCTTTGATCGATTTGATCCTTGATTAAGTAAAGTTCTTTGGAAAATGTGTGTTTTTGGAAGAGAGAGAAAACGTGCTCGAATTTTGGCAGAGTTTCCCCTTCTGAAAAATTTTCCAACCCCTTTTGAAGTGAAAATCCGGACCTTATATAGCCAGACACGACCGACGGGCGTCGGTGCATAGGGGCGGGCGTCGGAAGAATCCTACTGACACAAGGACACTTCCGACGGCCCTGCCACATCCACCGACGGGCGTCGGAACGGTTGCGTTCTCCGGGAAACCAGGCGGCTCCTGACAGGGGCGGTGACTTTCCGACGGGCGTCGGAAAAAACCCTGAGCCGTCGGTGACTCGAAGCGACGGGCCATCTCCACAGACGGGCTGGCCGTCTGTGGAGGACAAAAAACCTTTTTTACTTAGAAAACTCCCGTTTTCTCCCCCTCTGCCCCTGAAGTGTAGAAAAACCTCATTTCTCATGGAACGCGGGACTAAAACCTCCAACTTCAGCCTCCTGTACAGGCCTTGAACATTGATTTCATCATAGGGTAACCTCCGATCCGGACCGCTCCAGGACACGGTGCTTACAGTTGCCCCCAGTTTTGGGGAAACTAGCGCACAAGTGCCTAGATAAGCCAAAACTCAGAGAAAGGTTGGAAAGAAAGCGTACCTTCGACGGCTTTTCACCTTCCGTGCCTTTTGCCGGTTAGACCTCATCTCGATCTATAGGGCTTGGTGAGATGCAGCAAGCTTTGGCTTATAATCTCGATCTGGTGAAGAGCAGTGTTTCCCTAACCGCAACTTCGGGGTGAAGAGCAGTGTTTCCTCAACTGCAGCTTCGATCTGATGAAGAGCGGTGTTTCTTCAACCGCAGCTTCGGGGTGAAGAGCAGTGTTTCTTTAACTGCAGCTTCGGGGTGAAGAGCAGTGTTTCTTTAACTGCAGCTTCGATCTGATGAAGAGCGGTGTTTCTTCAACCGCAGCTTCGGGGTGAAGAGCAGTGTTTCTTCAACTGCAGCTTCGATCTTGGAGTGTGAAAACTCCGCTGGTTTCCTTGTTTCGAAGGAGACCTCTTTAATCGATGTCCGTGCTCAGGTTGGTATTCCTTTGTACCTGTGAGATAAAAGATTTTGTTAATTCTTGTTTGAAAGGTCATCTTTTGACCTGCTATTGATTATTATTCTTTTGTTGTTTGTCTTTGTTTCATGTTATTATTTATATTTTTTATTGTCATTTTTATCGACACATGAGTAAGTAGGAGAATATACACTTCCTGTGGTGTTATTTAAGCAATTAATCGAAAAGAAAAAAGGAAAACATGCAAATAATAGAGCAAAAGTTTTTCCACTAAAAATATCATTTTTGTACAATGCATATACAAAATACAAGAGATACAAAAATAACTCCCTGAAGCTCAGAGAGGTGTGTAGTCTGAAGGCTCATCGGGATCCTCATCATCCGAAATATGCACGGTCCCTGGCGGAGGTGGACGGGCCTGAGGGGGTGGCGGAGCTGTAGAGGGTCCTGCCTCGTGATCATGGGCTCGCCTGAACTGTACCTGAGCATAGCCGTCTAAGAAGGGCTGGGTACAAGTGCCCAAAAACCCTAAGGTCTCAGAGATCTTGTCCCCCAACTTCTTGAAGGCTTGGCTCAGCTGAGTGGTCTGCTCAACGGCGGCCGTCCTCCTACGCTCTAAGCTCTGCTCCGTCTGCTCCCTGAACTCTCTCATGGTCTGGGAAAGAGGAGGGAGAATCCCCTCTATCGCCTGGACGCGGGATCTCAGAGAGTCCAGTGACTCATCAATCATCTGAAGGGTCATGTCAACCCTCTGAGACGCCTGGTCCTGCGACGTCCTCACATCATGAGCGAGCTGCTGCCTCAACTCTCTCTGCCCCTGAGCAATCTGCTCAATTAGCCTCATCTGCTCTCCTCTGAAGGTCTCCAGAACTCGAGTCTGCTCATCTCTAAGGGCATCCATGGCCCGAGTCTGCTCCCTCGCTGCATGCTCCATGTAGCCTGCCTGCTCTCGGGATAGGCGCTCCACCGTCTGAGACTGCTCCTGGATAGCAGCCTGCTGGCGATCCAACCTCTCGTGAATGGCCCTATCCCTCTCATCCTGTCGCCGCTCAAAGGCCATAAACATGGAGGAGAGGAGCTGGAAATAGTCCGGCTGAGCTGGCTGATGTGGCGCTGGCTCTGGTGGTGGTGCCGAAGAAGTGGATGCCCCAGGATCGCCTCGGGAGTACGGATGGTATCTCTCGGAGGGCTCGCGGGCAGGCCTCTGTACCCTGGTACCTGGCGACGGGGCTGGAGTCGGGGCCCTAGATGCCGGTGAAGAGGCGAAGAGCTCGTCCATCGTGATCTCAAAATCAAAATCCATGGGGGTCCTAGGAGGCTCCTGGTGCTGTGGCGGAGGCACTGCCTGGGACTGAGGAGGTGGAGGAGGCTGGTGCTCCGGCTGAGGCTCAGTCTGTGGAGGCTGCGGCTGGACCTGCGGAGGCTGAGGCTGTGGCTCGGGCTGTGGCTGTGGCTCGGGCTATGGAGGCTGCTCCTCCTGGTGCTCTGGGTGATCAGGATCTGCCCCCAGGGGTGGAAGCGAGAACAGCCGCCGGGTCTCATGGATAGTCAACACCCTATAAGCCTCCGCCTGGCCTGGAATCTGAGAGATCATCCCCATCTGAACTGCTGCTGCAGCATCTACATGGATCCCCTCCGGTAGAGGTCCTCTCAGCCTCTCGGGTGTAAACCCCAATCCCAACAGTAATCGGGTGATGACTCCTCCTACCATCACCACCGGTGTCAACCCTCTGCCCACTCTGGTCAGGTTGGCCAAGATCTCGTGGCTAATGTTGAGACGCTGGCCTGCCACCATAGCCCAGAGGCTCCAGATCTCGGCCGCGTTAAGCGACCCTGGATTACCAGCTCGATCGAGGTACGAGCTGGAAAGCACTCTGTGCAGATACCGGAGTGCCTGAGACACCAGTACGGTGCTCTTCGCTGTATCGTAATCATACAGCACTCCTGGTATAGCAATAGCTGCCCAATGGGCGCGTCTCACCGCTCGCCGCGGGATCTCAACCTCCTCTCCCGAAGGAAGCCCCATCGCCTGAGCAAACCTCTGCCTGGTGATGCTGACATGGTCGCCATCAAACCAAAACTGTATCACCCCCGGGTCAGTATCTGCGCTCTGAAAGCCTGTGTAGCGGAGAGTGGCCAAGACCTGGCGGGTAGCCTCTGGAAATGTCTGAAAGGTAGGCTCAAGAAACTCTGTCCAACCCGCTCCCTCGGCAAGTAGATCGAACTCCGGGGCCAACCCGAAGGCCTCCAGAAAAGGGCGAGATACAAAGCGGCTGGCTCGAAACTCCACCTGAGCCAACGCCCTGTACCTCTGGGCGGACTCGTCATCCATCCAAGCCGGGGCCTCAAGCTCGGGCTGGGCCTGTGGTGCTCTGCGTCTGGGAGGCATCCTGTAAAAAGGAAAGAGTCATATAGTGAAAACTTGGCACAACAAGCACTATCAGGTTTATTTTCCAAAATCTAAGGTCCATCTAGGCCTTACCAGGGCAATGGCGGCCCAACATGAGATAAAATAAAAAAAAAAAAAGTAATGACGGATAAAAATAGCAAACATCCTGTCTACGGAAGTATCTTAACATGCCTTGCCCGCATCATGGCAAAGGAACATGTAATCCTTACGGAGATAATTAAAGCGAATAAAGATGGGCTTTCTAAGTCCTAAGGCATGC
The DNA here is from genome assembly GCA_947683425.1 of Excoecaria cochinchinensis. Lineage (NCBI taxonomy): Eukaryota > Viridiplantae > Streptophyta > Magnoliopsida > Malpighiales > Euphorbiaceae > Excoecaria > Excoecaria cochinchinensis. The sequence goes on from CANTUQ010000031.1 coordinate 14,889,525, forward strand.
ATCATACTTGGAGAGTAAATAAATATTCAATTCTAGAATAAAAGATAAAAATTTGGGCAGCACCCCGGCAGGGATGTGCCCAACCTCCTGCATGAAAAAGCAAGATAATAGGCCTCAGGCCCTAGCAATATTAAATACATGTAAATGGGGCGCACCCCGGCAAGAGTGTGCCCCCAACAAAATCAAAATAATGGCCTCAGGCCATAAAAGCAAAGATATGCACAAAATGGTGCGCTAAAAAGGGTGTAATTCTAAAGCACCAAGGTTATAGAAAAACTCTATTTCTATGTGATCATGCAAAAAGTTCGGATTTAATTACAAAATAATATAAAAAATTGGGCAGCATTTCCCCCTAAATTCTAAAATTATTTAAAACTCCTTAGAGTTAAAAGAAGAAAGAATGTAGAAATGAATTAAATAAATAAATAAATAAATAATAAAGAAGTAATTATTTACTTACTTGTAATCCGGAGAAGTGTAGAAACTAGGGAAATACAAATATCCGAGCACCGGGTGAGTATATAATGCGAAAAAACGAAGAAATCGCGAAAAAATAAGAAGAAAAGACTCAAAAAACGCTAAAAACTACTTAGAAACCGCTTGAGAGAGGAAGGAGAAAGGGACAGCAACGTTTGCGCCGTCTGTCACTCGCCCTTATATAGAATTTCGTGACCGACGGGCAGGGCGTCTGTAAAAGCGACCGACGGGCTGGCCGTCTGTCGCGAAATGAATGCAATTTTAATGCGCGTGATGAATGCGATGATGACGCGTGTTTCTGCCCGGTGCACTTCCGACGGGCAGGCCGTCTCTATGGAGGGGCGGTCAGGCCGTCTCCGTAGAGAGGCGGGCAGACCGTCTCTGTAGAGGGGCGGGTATGCCGTCGGTGACCCTCTCCTATAAAATCTGCAAGATTTTCTTGTCTCTTCATTTTCCAGCACTTTGGGCTTTTATTCTTCTCAAAATGTTTTCCCCTCCTGCTCAAAGGATGCACCGTATTTTAGATGACAAACACACTTGGGGACAAGGCGCCCTTTCCTCTCTGGCTGGGCTGAAATATCTGTGTCGGGTGAAAATCAACCAGAACCTCCTCCTGGCGGCGACCCACTTCTGGAACCCTCGATTTCACGTCTTCCAGTTCACCTATCAGGAACTGTGCCCTCTTTCTGAAGAATTGGCTTCCATTCTGGGAGCCCAGTTCCCTCCTGGCGCTTTGCCTTGCATCCCCCGCTGCGGCCTACTTCAGACCCGGGACGTAGCCCTAGCTCTGGGCATATCCCCCTCGGCGGCCAACCGGCTGATTCCTCTGAGTTCCTCCTTTTCTCTGGAGCCACTGATCGAGGCCCTAGATCAGTTCACTGACATCCCCACCTATCGGGTAAGTATCACGTTCCTATTCTGCATGGTGAACTTCCTTACTGTTGTTCCAGGAGGCTTGACAGGTGACTTTCGTCTGCTTGGAGTTCTGAGCGACTTTCATCTGGGATTGTCCCCTCTACCACTTGTCTTGGCCGAAACCATCTTAGGTCTGGACGCTGTGAGCTCTGGGTCCACTACAACATTTACCGGTAGCCCCTTATTACTCCAGGTACGTCATTATTTTAAAGGTAGTGTGTCCCTTATGGATTTTCACACTAGCTTTTCTTTGCGGGAGGTGCGTCCTTTCGGATTTTCACACAACCCTGTGCCTTATTTTTGCCTGAAGCAAACCCTACTTACTCCAGCGGCTTTTTTTTTTTTTTCAGATCTGGCTACAGGAAAAACTGAAGATGCTGTCTGAACCACCCCCTCGAGTCATTCCGCGGTACACGCCGAGCCATTTCTTGCCTCGTCGGCGACTGTATGGGTGTGCCGCGACTGGTGAAGGCATTACCAGATTTAGTGAGCTGCCAGATGACGATATTAGTTTTACATCCGCCTGGCTCCCGCTGTCTCATGCGGTCACCGATGGGTCATCAGGTTGCGTCCCCCTCTGCGGCCTCCGCCAGGCCACCTTCTGCATTACCTCGCGATGTTCACGGCAGCTTGGGATGACCCAGGATATAGTGAGGGTTCCCCTTTCTTTCCGAGGAGGAGATCTCTCGGTCGCATTTGCTTCCCGGTATCACGAGCTATGGGGCAGATTACCTGTGAAGACTGTCATCCCGAGGTTTGGCAACCATTCTGCATCCTCAACCAGCGGGTACAAGAAGTGGATACTCAGCCCAACCTCCGATAATAGGACTCGAGGGCTCAAGCATCTGATCGGCGAGAGCAGCAGCAAGACCTAGTTTAGCCTACATGTGTATTTTTGCTACATTTCTTTTCAATGCAGAACTAGAAAATGACAAAAGTGAAAAGAATAATATTCACCCCTTTCACGAGTTTCGTGTGCATTTCTAGATAATTTTAGCATGCATGATCAGTTTTGGCATTTACTCAGCTGCTTATGCACTATCAATACATGAAACCAAATTTTAACAGCATCAACTCCTGTTACCGATCGGCCCTCTCGGGTTTTCACGATCGGACATTCTCTCTCATGCCTCTAATTTTTGCACAGGATGCCTTTTTTCGGTTTTCACCCTGTCGAGGCGCCCAATTTTAGCATAGCCGCCTTTTTTCGGTTTTCGACTTGCAGGGCATTTTATTCTCTTCTTTTTTATTTTGGTCTTTAGCCGTGGAACCTTTTGAGTCTGTCGACATTGACTGGCTCTTTGAATTCGTTCCCATCGCTGTCTGATAAGATTGCAGCCCCTCTGGACAATAGCTTCTTAAGGATGTACGGCCCTTCCCAGGTAGGTCTGAATTTCCCCCTGATATCTGGTATTCCTGGCCTCATCTGCTTGAACACCAAGTCCCCCTCTTTCAGCGGGTGCTTCCTCACCTTCTTTCCGAAAGTTCTCGCTAATCTCTTCTGATATATCTGATTATGACAATAAGCTTTCAGCCTACTCTCATCCAGTAAGTTCAAGTGCTGCAATCTCTGCTGCGCCCATTCGGCTTCTGGGATTTGGGCCTCCATGACCACCCTTAATGATTTAAGCTCTATCTCTACCGGCAATACCGCTTCTGTTCCCTATACCAGAGAAAATGGTGTAGCGCCCGTAGATGATCTTACTGTCGTTTTGTATCCCCACAGGGCGAAGGGCAACTTTTCAGCCCAGTCTTTGTAGGTTTGGACCATCTTGGACAAGATCTTCTTCACATTCTTATTGGCGGCTTCCACTGCTCCATTCGCTTGCGGTCGGTAGGGAGAGGATTTATGATGCTCAACACCGTATTTCTCAAGAAGTTTTCTGGTCTCTCCCATAAACTGCTCTCCATTATCAGACACTATGTGGTGAGGGAGACCATATCTGCAGATCAAGTTCCTCTCTATGAACCTGGCCATATCCCTTGCGTCAATTTTCTTGAAAGATTCTGCCTCAACCCATTTGGTGAAGTAGTCGATCGCGACTATGATATATCTGTGCCCATTGGACGCCGTAGGGCGAATCTCTCCAATGATATCTATCCCCCAAGCTGCAAACGGCCAAGGAGATGTTAAGTTATGTAGCTCTGATACCGGCAGGTGCCTCAGATCCGCATACTGTTGGCACAACTGACATTGCTTGACATATTTTGAACAATCAGTGTCCATCGTAAGCCAATAAAAGCCTTGCCTCATTATCTTCTTGGCCAAGGTCAAACCATTCATGTGGGCCCCGCAGACCCCTGCATGGGTTTCTTCCATTATCTTGCGCGCTTCTCTCTCATTCAAACATCTGAGTTGGATCCCATCTGACCGTCTCTTATACAACACCCCTTCCAAGGATATGAATTGAGTAGATAACTTACGTATCATCCTCTGATCCTTTTCAGTGGCTTCTTCTGGAAATCTATCGCTTTCCAAGTAATTCATGATATCAAAGTACCACGGCCTCCCATCTGACGCCTCTAGTTCTATTACAGGCACGGTTTCAAAGCTGGGCCTATCAGAGCTCGAAATTAGCACTGATTTCATGGCCACTCCTTCAGGGTTATCCCATATTGACACTAAGGTTGCCAACGCATCAGCCAAACGGTTCTCATCTCTGGGCACGAAGTGGAAGGTGCAAGTCTCAAACTGCCCACACATCCCTTTCAGATATTGAACATAGGGGACCAGTCGCTCTTCCTTAACAGCCCACTCACCTCGGATCTGGTTTATTACCAAGGATGAGTCACCAAATACCTCTACATTTCTTGCCCCCAACACGGCCAAAGCTTCTAACCCGAAAGTGCATGCTTCATACTCAGCTTCATTGTTGGTTGCTTTGTATCTCAGTTTCTTAGCAAGAGGAAGCTTCTCATTATCTGGGGTTGTCAGGATGACTCCGACTCCTGCTCCTTTGTTGTTTACCGCCCCGTCAAAATGCAACTGCCATCCTTGAACAGAAATCGTGCCTATGCTCTCGTCAGGAAAGGTAAATTCGAGGGTGTCCCCTTGGATAGGATGCTCAGCAAGAAATTCGGCTACAGCTCGCCCCTTAATAGTCTTGCGGGTGATGTATTGCACATCAAACTCTTGTAGCAAGAGCAGCCACCTCCCCATCTTTCCAAGCAAAGATGGCGCCTCCTGCAAATATCTTAAAGGATTCTGCTTGGCTACAACCTGAACCTTGTACGAGTGGAAGTAATGCCTTAGCTTCTTCGATGCCCAAATCACTGCAAGGCAGATCTTCTCTACTTCAGCATATTTTATTTCGTAAGCCAGAAACTTCTTGCTGAGGTAATAAACTGCAAACTCCACCCCAAATTCATCTTCTTGAGCCATCATGGCGCCCACTGAACCGTCTTCTACTGCCAGGTACAGAATAAGCGGTTTGACAGGTTGCGGAGGTCTTAGTACTGGCAGATTTAACAGGTACTCCCTGATATTATCAAAGGCTCTCTGGCAGTCTTCATTCCAGACTACGGGCTGATTCTTTCTAAGCAGCTTAAAAACAGGTTCGCATATCGAAGTGAGCTTGGCGATAAACCGGCTAACATACTGCAACTTGCCCAGAAAACTCCTTACATCTTTTTCCTTTTGTGGCACAGGCATCTCTTTGATAGCTTTCACCTTATCGGGGTCAATTTCTATCCCCCTCTGACTGACGACATGTCCCAACAGCTTTCCTGAAGTCACCCCGAAAATGCACTTCTTGGGGTTAAGTCGCAGATTATACCTGTCGATCCGGGTGAAGAACTTCTCTAGAGCTTCAAAATGTCCATCTCGAGTGGCTGATTTGACCATCATATCATCAACATACACCTCTACTTCTTTGTGAATCAGGTCGCTTAGGATCTTGGTCGCCATCCTCTGGTACGTGGCCCCCGCATTCTTCAAGCCGAAAGGCATAACCCGATAGGCATAGGTACCCCACTCTGTGATGAAGGCAGTCTTGACCCGGTCAGCTATCTTGTTCAGGATCTGATTGTAGCCCACATATACATCCCCAAAGCTGTACATCGCGCAATTGGCGGCACTGTCTATCAATACATCAATATGGGGTAGTGGAAAATCATCTTTATGACAGGCTTTGTTAAGATCTCGATAATCCACGCACACCCTGACCTTTCCGTTCTTCTTAGCCACAGGAACCACATTCGCCAGCCAAGTAGGGTACTGGACTTCCACCAGAAACTTAGCTTCGATCTGCTGTCGGATTTCCTCCTTAACCTTGTCAGCCCATTCTGGCCTTAGCCTTCTCAACTTCTGCTTCATCGGCCTGCAATCTGGGTAAGTGGGGATGGCATGCTCCGCCACGGCTCGGTCAATCCCCGGCATATCCTCGTAGGTCCAGGCAAAGACTTTTTCATGTTTTGTTATTATTCTCTCAAAATTTTTTCTCTCCTCAGGAGTTATGTTTGATGCTATTAGAATTTCTCTCGGATTTTCCGAAGTTCCAAGATTGAAAGGCGTTGTGCCAGTAGAGTCAATGTCAAAAATTGATGGAATATGATCATGTTCATGCATGTTGAAATCATCAGAAACATCGCACAAATAAGTGAAATTGTTCATCTTATTGATAATATTATTGTTATCATTTACATCATAAAAGAGTTCTGGAATAAAAAGACAATCTAGGCTAGAGTCTTCCTCTGCCGCTCCCGAGGTTGACGCTGTTGCAGCTTGCTTACTGACTTCCTGATCTAGCAGAGGCCCTTCAGGCACGTCGGAAGAGATCTTCAAATCCTCCATTTCCAGCTCTAGATCTGCTATCTTCCCTTTTCCTTTCAGCCTGGCAGCTACCATTTTCTCAGTAATGACCTCCTCAAGCTCGCACTTGTCCCAAGTGATCCCCTGAGTCATGACTTCTTCATCCCAAAAGCCTTCAGCGGTCTTGACAAACCCGACGTGCCAGTCATACACATCATTAAAAATCTCAAAGCCAGGGACAATCCTCCCATCTACCCACTGCGGTTCATCTTCACCAGTATAAGCACATACTGAGGATGCGGGGACAAAGCTTTCTGAAATGTGGGGGATCCTGTCTGTTACCCTCTTCTTGCCAAAACCACCTCTGTACCCCAAACCTTTACGGTTCTTCTGCCCTCGAGTGGTGATCGCGGTCTGCAGCCCTTGGGAGCTTCTACCCAAACCAGCGCCAGGAAGATAGTGCATCTTCTTCATCATATTAACCACAGCCGGGCTACCTCCTGATCCGTGCTCTTCCTTTATCATAGATACATGAAAACCACTGAATGGCTGATTGGCAATTTCTAGCGCTGAGACCTGGTTTTCCCTGGCCGCCTTGATAGTCACCACCTCCCCTTCGTGCGGGAATTTTATCATCTGATGTAGTGTGGATGGCACTCCTCCTAATTTATGAAACCAGGGTCTCCCTAGCAAAGCCGAGAAATTAGCAGGAATGGGCAGAACCACAAATTCAACTTCCACTTCGATAGGTCCTGTCTTGACCAAGGTCTTCAAGGTTCCCGAGGCTTGCCTCCTTGAGTTATCGTAGGCCGTGATAGTCAGGTCGGATCCGCTGAGCATATCCTCGCTTAAGCCAAAAGCTTGCAAAGCTATCAAAGGGCATACGTTGATAGAAGACCCATCGTCCACCATAACGCAAGCAGTGTGCTTGCCGCTAATCTGTGCCTTAATGTATAAGGGTCGGTTATGATTACGGCCTTCTGCCGGTAAGTCAGCATCGGAAAAGATCAACCTCTCCTCGGATCCTCCCTTGATTAGACCCAAAAGCTCTGATGGGGAAATAGTGGTGGCAACTGTGGCCTCAACCAAAGCCTCTACTACCTTCTGCCTATGAGATGGGGACTGCCTCAACAAATCCCAAATGGATATCTGAGCTGTGGTTTTCTTCAATTGCTTTATAATCTGTTCCTCCTCTGGCTCTTTCTCTGCCACTGGCTGTACTGGCTCAGGTAGCTTTGCAATCTCGGGGATCACCCTTCCACTTCTAGTGACAGCGCTTATCTCTCCCTCTTCTCCATCGGTGCCCCACAGATCAAGGTTTAATCCTTCTTCATCCTCGGCTTATCCACCGCTCTCACTGCTAGACCAGCAATCAAGAGTCGCCACAACTGCTTTCTCCTTCTCATTCTCGGAACTACCGACAGCAGATTCCTCATTCCCATACAGATCTTGTAGCACGTACCACTCTGGCAGGCTAGATTGGATCATAAACACAGGTGGGGGTACGACATTATAACCAGGCTTTTTCTCAGCTTCCCTCCTCTCAGGGTCAGAGATCTGTTTGCTATCGATCAAATCTTGAATGGAGTGCCGAAGTGCTTTGCATTTATCAGTGATATGGCCCGAGTGCTGGTGGAATGCACAGAATTCGTTGTCCTTATGTCCCGGCTTCCCTTGTGTCAAAGCCGGCCTAGGAGTTAGAGGACGCAATTTTCCCTCCTTCATCAGTCTCTTCAAGACCCAGGATAATGGTCTCCCTAAGTTCGAAAATTTACTTGGGGTGGCTACCTCAGTAGCAGACACTTCACCCATTCTTCTATTGTTGTTACTGGGACCTGCCGGCCTGCTGGCTCCTTGACCAGGGTTAGCCCTTTTGGCAAAATTATCATTGTTAGCTTTTCGGGTCAAGAATTCCCCTTCTGCTTCGATGGCTATATCCTTGAGAGACTCCCAGTCCTTTAACCCCTTCATCCTCAGTCCCTCCTTCAAGTATGGGCTTGCGTTCTTAATGAAAAGACGAATCTGATCTTGGGTATCAGGCTTTCGGCGCATCTCCATTACTCGGTTCCGCCATCGGGTAAGGTACTCATGGAAGGATTCCCCAGCCTTCTGTTGGAGCAGCTCAAGATCTTTCAGAGTCACCTCCATTCTGGTATTACAGTCGTACTGTTTCAGAAACTCCTCAGTGAGCAGATCCCAATCTTCTTTAGTGCGGCGGTCAAGGCCGTGATACCAATCTATGGCATGAGAGGTCAAACTCAGACAAAAGTATTCCACTTTCTGCTTCTTAGACAATGTGGTCCCCTTCATGACCAGAGAATATTGCTTCACATGTGCAGTAGGATCAGAAGTACCATCGAACTTCGGCACATCCGGCATCTTGAAGTTATAAGGGATCGGGTCCTCTCCGTCCAGCTCCCTATCCTCGGGATTCATCCCGTGAGCTCTGCCTATCATACGAGACATGGCCTCGAACCTCTCTTCCATCTTTTTCAAAATAAAATCATCAGCCTGAGGTGCCTTCCCCTTTTCGGATGCCATGCTCAACCTATCATCCTCGATATCTCTATCGTCATCAATTCTCAGCACTGGCCTTCTTCTCAGCTCTCCCGAAGCCACTGATCTCAACTCTACCGGTGGCGGCCTAACGGGCTCCTCTCGCCTCTCAACCCTTTCTTCTTCAGGCTCATTCAATCTTACCGGAGGAGGAGGAGGAGGATTCTGGGGAACATTCGGCTGAGCGTTCTGTTGCGTCAAGGCGGCCAACATATTCATCATCCTTCCCTCGAATTCTTCAAATCGACGGCCCACTTCTTCGGCAATCATGGCCCTGGTGGCATCTTCCCCCCTGGGTGAGTTTGCCATCTGAGATACTGTGCCACTTACTTCTGATAAAATCTCCGGCAGACCCTCTCTATCTGACAGCTCAGGAGTAAGAACTCGGATCAGTCGCCCGGTCGGTAATCTAGTCCACCTGGGCAGATCTATGATGGCTGCAGGGACAAAAGTTAGAATGATGCATGAAATGTAGGTATAATGCATGATAGTGATATGCAACATTTACAGAGCACAAGCAAGCAAGTAAGTCCTTCCACCCTTATTTCTCCCACACACGTGGTCGTGCAGTCTCTTTCCTAGGTGGGATTAGCCCAAGGGTCAACGAGGGACCCAATAGACGCGTATGGTGCGCGGCGAAAAACCGGCAGCATAACACTCCTATGCTAATGTACAAGCGGATGGATAATGATCGTTACGTATTCAGACGGTCCATAAATTTCGACATAGCCCTACCGGGGTATGATAGCCTTTGGCTAGGTTACCGAGTGAGATATTTGGATTCGTCCAATACGTAAGGATCCATACAGCAAGCATGAGATTTAAGGTTCATTTTACCTGTGGAAAGTGACTACAGCCGTTACATGAGCTTTGGACAAGGGAGATGTTTCTTTGAGGCTACCCAAGCATGATCCCTGCCGACGGGTCTAGCTCATCACGAGCGTAGCGACCGATCGGGTCACCATTTTAATATACCATTGAGGTACGCGGCTTGGGCTGGTGATTATCCTTAACACTTGCCCAAATTGAGTGAAAATGAGGAGGTGCTTCAGGAACGCACCGGGGCTAGAAGAGGGACCAAACTAGCGTATTCTAAGGCTCTAATGATATGCAAATGCAAATTTAAGAGAAAGCGAATTTATGAATTAAATTTCAATCATAAATGTTAAAAGAGGTATTTTCAAATCGAAATCTCGAACCATAAACGTCCCCAGCGGAGTCGCCACTGTGACGCGCGCCGGATCCCGATGCGCCGCCCTTTCGGACCGCCCGCACGTGGGCGATCGGGGCATTTGCGGGTCCGTTGGCATCTTGCAATAAATCGCAAGTGCGTCTATGTTGAGCAACAAGGAGGTATCATGGAGTCGCCACCCAATAGAACATTGGGAAAGTTACTCTCGCCTCGGAGAGCCTAAGACTTGCGCACTTTATCCATGTTGGGCCATGAGGCCTAGGATTAGCGCTAAAGTCTCGTGACCCAAGAAGTATTTTGGAGGATAACCTCTAACCTCTTGAGCCCAAAGACCAGAGCTGGGTCCGGGATTTCTCATCTATTTCTACCTCAATTAGTTTATGATCAAATTTTAATGTCATTAATTCGCTCTCTCTCCACACTATGCAGTTTAATTGAAAAGCGCATCTATTCACATTCGGAAAGCAGTAAATGGGCAGAATAAATATCAAAGCGATAAATTACAATAATACGAGGAGCGGAATACAACTCCCTTTATAAATGTGCGATTCATACACAAATCGAGGCATTGTTTATTTTGAGGACTTTGGTCCTCTCATGCATCATCATTAAAAAATGGGATATTTAATATGTGATGATTTTTATTGGATGAAAATAGGGCGTTGGACCCTTTTTGCATTTTATACAAAACTCAATTTTATTTAAGTACAAATCGTTAATCTATTCTTACATTTGACGGGATAAAAAGAGCTTATTCATATACATAAAATAATCAATGAATGAAAAAGCGAGAGAAATAAATCAAGAGGTTTAAGAAAACTAAACCGGACGAGATCCACCACGCATGGTAGGCAACCGCTCAAGCTCGAAATTATCCAAGAGGACCAATATACACTCACAGAAAGTTAAGAGATGTTAACATTCATAAAATCAACACATAAGAAATCGAAGAGACTGAATAGAGGTGAAAAATGATCAAAAAAAATGGAGGCAGAATCCACCGACGGCCTTTCCTGGTTGACCGACGGGCGTCGGTTTGGTTATTCAATATGCCCGTTTGTCACTCAAGAAGGGGCGCCTGTAGGTGGGTGACCGACGGGCGTCGGTCATAAAGATGACCCGTCGGTCACCTCTGTCTCCGGAAAACAGAAAGGAGAAAAGGGCCTTTTGAGATCAAAAAAACAAGTTTTATCCAAGAAGGAGATGAGGGAGTCAAAATGAAGAAAAGTAATAACACGTATTCAAAATTTTCACAGAATGAATAAATAAATGATAAATAATTAAATATGAGATGAAAATGGAGAGAGAATCCGGAATATTTACCCTCAGATAGTTGCCTTGGGTAGAATTTTGATGTCGGTTAGATCCCCGCGCGTTCCACGAGAAAGTAAGAGAATGAAAGATTAGAGAGAGAAAATGAGCTATTTCACCTCCGATCCTTCAGAAAGTCGATTTAGGAGTCCAAATCTAAAGAAAACTAATTAGCTTTTAGTTCCTTTGATCGATTTGATCCTTGATTAAGTAAAGTTCTTTGGAAAATGTGTGTTTTTGGAAGAGAGAGAAAACGTGCTCGAATTTTGGCAGAGTTTCCCCTTCTGAAAAATTTTCCAACCCCTTTTGAAGTGAAAATCCGGACCTTATATAGCCAGACACGACCGACGGGCGTCGGTGCGTAGGGGCGGGCGTCGGAAGAATCCTACTGACACAAGGACACTTCCGACGGCCCTGCCACATCCACCGACGGGCGTCGGAACGGTTGCGTGCTCCGGGAAACCAGGCGGCTCCTGACAGGGGCGGTGACTTTCCGACGGGCGTCGGAAAAAACCCTGAGCCGTCGGTGACTCGAAGCGACGGGCCATCTCCACAGACGGGCTGGCCGTCTGTGGAGGACAAAAAACCTTTTTTACTCAGAAAACTCCCGTTTTCTCCCCCTCTGCCCCTGAAGTGTAGAAAAACCTAATTTCTCATGGAACGCGGGACTAAAACCTCCAACTCCAGCCTCCTGTACAGGCCTTGAACATTGATTTCATCATAGGGTAACCTCCGATCCGGACCGCTCCAGGACACGGTGCTTACACCGTCTTTCGGTATTTCTCTTTAAATAGCCCTTTATTCCCTCAAATTTTGTGCATTCGACACTTCAGACCTCAACCAGAGCTTCTGTTCCAGGTTTTTCTTCATTTTCTCTTCTCTTTTCCCCTTATATTTAATTTCTGCACTGAAACCTTCTAAAAATGTCATCCCCTATCCTTAGTAAGATAACCGAATTTTAGATGATCGTCAAACTTGGGAAAACACCCTTTTATCCCCTTATTCTGGCCTATAATTTCTGAGGAGAATTAGGATGGACCAGAACCTTCTATTAGTTGCTGCCCGCTTCTGGGATCCTCGTTTCCTTGTCTTTCAGTTTACTAATCAAGAATTATGCCCCCTACTTGAAGAGTTTGCTACCAAAATGAGGCTTCCACTTAGAACACTACCTTGTATCCCAGTCTACGATTTTGTCTGCGCGAGGCATATTGCCTTGGCCTTAGGAGTTTCTTCCTCAGTCGCCACTAGACTTGCTCCTTAGGGGACCACCTTTGCTCTAGAGCCTTTGACCGAGGCATTAAAGGGTTTTCCTACCATGTCAACTTATTGGGCCAGTGTCGTCCTTCTGTTTTGCCTTTCTAGGTATCTGACAGTGACTTTTGATGAGCTGACTGGTGACTTCAGGCTATTCGGGATAGTAGACGGGATCCACTACGGGTTGACCCCATTTTCCTTTATTCTGGCCGAGATGATTCTGGGCTTGGATTCTATCTGTGCCGATCCTTCTGTTGCCTTTACTGGTAGTCCCTTATTACTCTAGGTACTTCATTATTTTAAAAGGTAATGTGTCCCTTCTGGATTTTCGCACTAGCTTTTCTTGGTGGGAAATGCGTCCTTTTGGATTTTCACATACCCTTATGACTTATTTTTGCCTGGAGTGGACCCTACCTATTCCAGCGACTTTTTTTTTCACTTCTTGTCTTGCAGATCTGGCTACAGGAGAAGCTGAAGCTTTTATCAGAGCCTCCTCCCGGGGTGATTGTCCAGTATTCACTAAGGCACTTTCTACCTCGATAGCGATTGTATTCTTTTGCCTCTCCTGATGAGGGTGTTGCTTGATTTAGTGAGATGGCTAATGAGGATATTAGTTTCATGAGCCCCTGTCTCCATCTTACTACTGTGACCACCGATGGTTCCTCGAGGTGTGTTCCGATGTGCAAGCTTTATGAGGCTACTTTTTACATCACTACCCATTGTACTCGAGAGTTCGGGCTGACTCAAGACGTCGTGAGGCTCCCTTTAGATTTTCAGGGTGGTGTCCTATCCTCAGCCTTCACATCTAGATATCATCATCTCTGGGCAAGACAGCCGGTGAAGACCATCCTACCTTCAGTTAGAGATTGCTCCGCTAGTTCCACTAGTGCTCTCAAGAGATGTGTGCTTAGCCCTGCCATTAAAAACATAACTCATTGACTTAGGCATTTGGCCGGTGAGAGTAGTAGAGGAGTTTAGTTTAGATTTACATATATATTACAGTGAACGATGTTTTTCTTTATACGAAAAAACTAGAAAATAATGAACATTTAAACGATTTTTGTTTTATTCCTTTTGCAGAATTGTGTACATTTCCATATGATTTCATCATACACAATCATCATTTAACATAGATTTACAATGCACAGCTACATTTATTCTCGGAGTAGATCCTAATAGCATCCAACTCTTGTTACCAATCAGCCCTTACCGATTTTTTTATTGGTCATTTTCTCTCAAGCCTCTAATTTTTGCCCAGAGTGCCTTTTTTCGATTTTCACCCTGACGTGGTGCCCAATTTTAGAAAGGTCGCCTTTTTTGGGTTTTCGATCCGTGGGGCTTTTTATTCTCTTCTTTTGATCTTTATATCTTAGCCGTGGAACCTCTTAAGTCTGTCAATGTTGACCGGCTCCTTGAACTCATTCCCATCGCTATCTGACAGAATTGCTGCCCCCTTGGTCATCAATTCCTTGAGGACAAAGGGACCTTCGCACGTTGGTCTAAACTTACCCCGTATATCTAGTGCGCCTGGTCTCATTTGTTTGAAAACCAGATCCCCCTCTTTTAGGGGGTGTCTTCTGACTTTCCTCCCGAACAACCGCGCAAGTTTCTTTTGATAGATCTAATTGTGATAATAGGCTCATAATCTATTCTCATCCAGCATGTTTAATTGCTACACCTTTGCTACACCCAATTAGTATTCCGAATATGAGCCTTCATGATTACCCTTAAAGACCTAAGCTCTATTTCGATTGGCAATATCGCTTCTATTTCATACACCAAAGAATAGAGCATGGCCCCTGTAGATGTTCTGATTGTAGTTCTATAGGCCTAGAGTGCGAAAGGCAACTTCTCTGCTCAGTCCTTGTAATTCTGAACCATCTTGGCTAGAATCTTCTTAATAATTTTATTGGCGGCCTTTACTACTCTGTTGGCTTGTGGGCAGTAAGAAGAGGACTTGTAATGGTCAATGCCACATTTCTTGAGTAGCTTCTTTATCTCAACCATGAATTGGACCCCATTATCAGACACTACATGATGTGGTAGACCGTATCTGCATATTAGATTCTTTTTGATGAATTTGGCAATATCTCGTGCATCGACCTTCTTGAATAACTCTGCTTTTATCCACTTAGTGAAATAGTCAATAGCGACTATGATCAATCTATGACCATTAAAGGCTGTTGGGTGAATCTCTCCGATAATGTCTATTCCCCATGCTGCGAATGGCCAAGGCGACGTCAAGTTGTGTAGTTCCTGTAGACACTGGGTCTCGAGGCAGTCCAAGATCAGGATTACCGGATGATGAAAACAAAAGACCGATTTTCGGCGAGAAAGTGAGAATCGATTGTTTCCTTGTCAAAATTGTGTTTTTTAGAAAAATAATTAAAAATATATATTTTAGAAATTAAAAATTAAAATAGGGTAGAAAATATTAATTTTGTTTCCTTGAGGCTTTTATAAAAAAAAAAATCGCGAGTGCCACAATGCGGCAGTGCGCGGGGGCTCCCGCACGGCAGGCCGCCCCCTTGCGCGTGCGCAACAGGTGCACTGAGCGCCCTGCTACGCTCGCAGCAGGAGGGCGACTCGCGGGCCCTGCGCGCGCGTAGTAGGGATGACGCGCTCGTTTCGGCAGCAGGCGCGCGCTGTTCCCCCTTCACGAGGCCACTTTTGGCCGTGGTCTCCGCTGCCTTTTCTGTTTCTTCTTTCCTTCTTTTCCAGTCAGATTTTTTTTTCAGTTTTTCATATTTTTATGCAATTTTGGGTTAACCAAAAATGAAAGCCCTTTTGTTCTATTCCTATTTTTGTCCAAGGCAAAAATTAAAGGGGACTTTTGTTCTTCATTTTGGGGAGGGACGGCAACTTTGAAAATAAAGGAAGGGTTTTTTCATTTTTCTCTCCAACAACCTTTGTTTTCTTCTTCAAAATTCTTCAAACAATTCTTGAATTTTATCCTCAAGTTTATTTTTTCTTCTTTAACAACATTTCATCTTGGGTTTGATTTGAACAAGGAAAATTAATTTCCTTTGCTCAAAACTCCCACCAAAAATATTTTCTTGAATTAAATTTGTTCACAAACGTCAATTTTTACATTTTCTTCAAATATCCACCGTCACAAATTCGACAAGGGGAGCGGATTGAGACATCCACTTTTCGATCTATAAATTCTGAGGGTAAACACTTTGGACCCATTCTAACCTCTCTATTTATTATTTCTTTTGTTGCTAATTTTATCTTTCTTGCCATGTTTATTTCCTAGTCTTTATGGTGTTTAGGCACTATTGACACCCATGAGTTTGGTTTAGGAGTTAGTTTCTTTATGGCTATTTCATTTAGCTTTTGTGGTTTTGTCTTTTTACATATTGTTTGCCGTTAGCCTCCATCTCTTTTAATTATTATTATTATTATTATTATTATTATTATTATTATTATTATTATTATTATTATTGTTGTTGTTTTGTCTTTACAGTTATGTTGGAGCATTGTTATGTTTATTGTTAATACTACTAATATCTATTATTTCATTATGCTACTATTATTTTAGTTTTAAAATATTAGTATTATCATCATTATTATTACTGTTACTATTATTATTATTTATTATCATTAATATACTATTTTTATGATTATTATTATATATGCATTTTGTGTTCATTGATGTTATATTGTTACTATTATTATTATTATTATTATTATTATTATTATTATTATTATTATTATTATTATTATCATCATCATCATCATTATTATTATTATTATTATTGCACTTATCATCACTATTGTTATTGCTACCATCATATTCATATTATTATTATGTTATTGTGTTTGTCTTATCATTATTATTATAATTATAAATTGACTTGCCTAATATATTTTGTTTTTACTTGATTAATTTTTAGAACCATTACTAATATTTTTGATTTTAATTTATTTCTGAGATTTAACTTGAGTCGGGTTGTTTGAGCATCCCTGCGACTCCCCGGATGGGTCGCGACGCGTGGAGGATCACACCAATTTTGGTGAGATCTTTCTTAATCCCCTCTCTTTATGTTGTGTTTGTTTGCAAATAATTATCTTATTTATGCACGCGTGTGATAAAAATTCACAAAAATACTTCTATAATTAAATTGGTTTTTTTTTACTAATAAAATTGGGACCAATGTCCCTTGTTTTAGCCCAATAATAAAAATATCACGATTAAAATGAAGAGTCAATTTTTCTCCAAAAATGGGATCACTCATCCCCATTTTCATCAAACAATCAAAATGACTCTTCGGACACTCTTTAAATAAACGCAAAAGGGACCAATGTTCCTGAACCTTTGAACAAGTACGAACGAACCAATGTTCCAACCCAAAACGAATATCCCGATTTAGGTATATTTTTCTTATGTTTGATTTTATTTGAGTGTTTAAATTAAAGTTCATTTCTCTTTGGGCCCTTGTAATTAATTTTGGGGCAACATGATTTAATTTCCATTTGGGATTGTATTCTGTCCCAATTTATGTTTGTCAAGTCTCCTTTTATTGGGGTTGTATTCCGCCCCTATTTCCCTTGTAATTGTATGCTTGTGTGTTTATCGCTTTCATTTACCGCTTTTTATCGCTTTATTTATCGCTTTTCTTTACCGTTTTTGAATGCTTGCGATGTGCCTTTAAATTAAAATGCATTGATCGTGTGAGATAAGAGATATAATTTTAATAGGTTAAAAACTCATTTATAATTAATCAAAGCATAAATAAGAGTGAAGTTCCGAACACCAATCTCTAGTTTATACCATTAAGAGGTTAGAATCTTTTCCCAATTTTTTGTAAATTGGGTGGCGACTCCATGATACCTTAAAGGTGCCTATAGGCATCGTGAGGCTAGGTGGTTCTTCTCAATGTTCTATTGAGAGGAATACACCAATTATGTCTCGTGGCACCCATGATCAAAAGACGCAAACCAATCCCTCGAATCCTAAAAGCGAATTTAAAGCAAGGGCCCTTGCTGGGTTCCGGTGCGTGTCACAGTGGCGACTCCACTGGGGACTTACTTCGCTTTGAAAGTGCTTTGGATAAACAATATAATTGCGTTTTTAAAACTTAAAATTCGATCTCTTGTCAAAATTGCATCATATCATTTTAGAGCCTTAGACTTATGATAGTTGGTCCTTTTTTTTTACCTCGGTGGGTTCCCAAAGCACGACCCTACTTTCACTCATTGTGGGGAAGTGTTAGGGATAATCACCAGCCCAAGTCTTGTGCCTTTTGGTATATCAAATAGAGACCCAATCGGTTATTATGCTCACAATGAACTAGGCCTATTGGCAGGGACCATGCTTGGGTAGCCCTAAAGCAACACCACCCTGACCAAGGCCCATATAATGGCAAATAGAAACTTCCCCTAGGTGGTATGAACCGTAATACGATGCTTGTGATGTGGGCCGTCACGTATTAAGCAAAATCAAGTGAATTATGTGGTCCTTTATCAAAGGCTTTCATGCCCCGGTAAGCCCACCTTAACTTGATTTTATTGTCCAAATACTTAATGGCCAAAACCCATACGAATGCGCATTAGATTAAGACTGTTATGCTGCCGATTTTTCACCGTGCACCATACTTCTCCGATGGGTTCCCTGTTAACCATCGGATGAAGCCTACCTAAGAAAGAGACCGCACGACCTCGTGTGTGGGAGTGATAAGGTTGGAAGGATCTACTTGCTTGCATGTGGTTGTTGATGCTGCACAGCATGCTCATGCATCGCGTGTCATTTATGCATGTTAAAAATAAAATAAAATGTATATATAAACACATATGCATTTCATTTTTGTGTGCGTATATCCTTTTGTCTGCATATCTTTTTCACATATACATATCATCCTACGTACGATTTTTTTTTTCATGCATCGCATCATATCACTATAATCTACTGATCTTTCACTCATTGAGGACTATTTGCATGGCACAATCATGCATCACATGTCATCCATGCATCATTCTAACCCCTTTGATTTTTTAGCCATCATACACCATTCACCTGGGAGGTTCTGGGGTCCTCATAGTTGTCTGAAGGGTAAGCAAAATTCGAAGTGGTTGGCAGAGATCTACCATCTTAGTCAGAGCATCTATAGACATTGGGAATGGCTGGTCCTTCGCGGCAGATTGAAGAGGCCCGTGTCGTGATTGCCCAAGAGAGCTAGATGAAAAGTTTAAAAAGCTTGAAGGGAGGTTGTCAGCCACAATTAAGGAAAGGTTGGATGCCGTGGCACTAGTTCTTCAAGCTCAAGTCACTGCAGCTACACTTAACCGATTTGAGCTAGTTGCGACCAAAGAGGAGTATGCGACGATGGTTGTAATGTCTCCACTTGCTCCTGAGCCTAGAGGTGAGGCAACACTCAACTCACTGATCGAGCAAGTGGAAAGAGAGAAAGGACTAGAGCCCTTACAGTCGATGGGTCCTCTTAGTCCCGCAAACACTAAAATGAAATTAGTCAATCTTGAAGAGGAGATCATGAAGTCCAAGCTTGCAACTACCCGGACACCTCCCAATGGGACCGTTACTAGCCCTGCAAGTCTCGAAATTGGTTACCATGGTGGCAACAGAGGTAGAAAAGGATGGGGAAAGCGCCAATGGTTGAGATGGCTCAGAGGCGTTACTCTAATTTAGGCAGACCTTTGTCTTGGGTCCTGGAGAGCCTGATGAAGAAGGGGGTGTTATAACCATTGCCTCCCAAGCTGGCTAAAACCTGGGGGCAGCCCGGGAACAAGGAAGGCGAGTACTGCACCTACGACCAACACACTAGCCATATGATGGATAATTGTGCTAGGATGAGGCATGAGATTCAGGACTTGATCGACAGCAACTAGATCATAGATCCTGAATGCCGCAAGGGTAGTCACGAGAGCCCAAGTTTTATGGGTAGCGATGGAGAAGGTTTTAGAGCCACAAGGACTCCAACCTTCGGAATGACTCAAAGTCACTATGCCATACTGAAAAAGCCTTGTCTAAACACCTCGCCCATTTTGTTAGCACGGGGAAGATGCGGCCACTACCGACCCAACCTTCCAGGAGCCAAGGGCATCCCAATCACCGGGCAAAACTATATTGTGGCTACCATCAGCATACTGGGCATGAGACTGATAGGTGCCGAATCCTGAGAAGGCAAGTTCTGTACCTAATTGATGAGGAGCTGAGAGGTGAGGAGAATGGTCCCCGAAAGTGATGATAGACCGTCGACCAAAGCATCCGTGTTGGCAAGAAAGGAGGGAAATAGCTACTTAGATGTTCTCTTTTTATTTTTGAACTATTTAATGACGATGATTTTAACTCTGGTTTTTATTAAATGAGATGAATGGTTTTACTTATCTGTATGATATTTTCCTGTGATTTCACTATGCATAATCATGACACATTCACATTTAATAATGATTCACATGATGCCATTTCATCTAATCTTAGAACTTTGGGGAACTTAAAGAAAATCTTGATAGCATCTGTTATGACTCTTGAAGAGAGAGTAAAACAGAGAAATAAAAATAAATAAATGAAATGAAATAAAAGTCTTGGCCTGGACCAACGAAGACATGCCAGAAGATGATCATGAAGCCGCTGAGCATGCTAGGCCAAACATATCCTAATCATGGACAAGTGACACAGAAGCTCAGAAGACTCAAGCTGAAATAGGCAGAAATGGTTGAAAGGGGAACCCGCAAGCAGAACTAGAACCAGAACCAAAATCCTTACTGAAATGCAACACCCAACTAGATTGAACAACGATGGTCCCAAAGGTTAAAAAGAAAAGTGCGCGTATGTGTAAACTTCAGGATTCGAACGAAGCTTGCTAAAAGAAAATTAGGGAGCAATAAAAATAAAAATAAAAATAAAAATAAAAATAAAATAAAATAAAATAAAATAAAATAAATAAAAAAAATAAAAAAATTAATAAAAAAGACCTGCGTTAGTCTACACGTATCTGCGTTTTGCCGTTCTTCTTAGCCACTGAAAAGGACCTAAAGACCAAACCACAAGCCACCCAATCAGTTCATCAATATAGAGGATGCGCAATGCGAGGGATATTCTTATGTTATTACTGCTCATGCCTGCCACTGAAAAGACCTGAAGACTAATCCATAAGGCATCCACCCAGTCCGTAAGTATAAAGGATGTGCTGTATGAGAGATGAGCTGATGACATACGGACAAGAGGAAGACCAAGAAGGTCATGGAGTATACCCATTCTAGGGTCTGCAATTAGAACCTTTACAAGAGTCACGCGTTATACCTTGATGCGTGAGGCAAAGACAGTACTGCCCGTTGAAATACGTCAAATCCTTATAGGGTAATCATGGAAGCAACAACCACAGCAACTAAGCACGTCAAACGGAAATAGATTTCGGGGTTGCTATCGGACCTATCAGAAAACACCTTATCCGATCATTTGGGAAGAAAGTCTGAAAGCACCCGCCGGAAGAATAAGATTGGGTCTTTGGGCAAATAGCTCCGGGTATTCCAGACGGACGAGGTGAATTCAAACCAACATATGAAGACCCATTTGTTCTTGGAAAAGTTGTCATTCAAGGAAGCAACATCCCAACAGACAGCGAGGGAAGCAAGTTTAAAGAGCCAGACCGACATCAACAGATCCAAGGAGTCCATGGCTAAAGACTAAAAATCAAAAGAAGAGAATAAATGCCCCGCAGGTAAAAAACCGAAAAAGGCGGCCTTACTAAAATTGGGCGCCTCATCATGGTGAAAATCAAAAAAAGGCACTCTGGTAAAAAATTAGAGGCTCGAGAGAAAATATCCAATCAAGAAAACCCAAGAGGGCTGATTGGAAATAGGAGTCTGATGCTTTCAAGATCCATTTTGAAATTAAATGTAATTTTGCATTCTGAATCTGTGTTAAATGGTGATTATGTATAGAGAAATCATGCTGAAATGCACACAGTCTTTGCAAATACATAAAATAAAACCAGTTTAACTCATCATTTCCTAGTTCCTTTATAAAAAGAGAAACACCATCCATTACTGAACGTGTGAACTCTAAACGGCTATACTCTGCTCCTGCTCTCACCAACCAGATGCCTAAACCGATGGGTCCTATTATCTACCGTGGGGCTGGGTACCCCTCTCTTACATGTACTTATGGAGGCGAGGGTGTAGTCTCCAACCAGAACATTTCATCTTGCATACTCAAAGCTGTCTGGTTCCGGCATAGAATCAACACATTGTTACCATCTACCCTTCGACGCTCTGTCCGCTTGAGTACTTTAGCCAACTCACCTTACTATCCGCTGTGAAGCCAACCCTACAGCACCTTCCCAATAAAGACCCGAGCTCATACAACCATAATCTGAGACATAAGCATATGCCAATCACACTCGAAAGATCTTTCGCAATAACTCCAACTTCTCAAAAAAAAAGGCCGTTAGAGATGAAAACCGTGACTGGCGCTCTAAGCAAAAGTTAGGTCAAAGGGCAGGGTGAAAACCTGGGAACAGGCGGTCTGTCCTATAAAAAATGAAATGAATAGAAGCCGCTGGATTGGGTTGGGTCCATTCCAAGCAAAAAAATAAGGCATAGGGTTATGTAAAAATTCGACAAGGACGCATTTCCCGCTAAGAAAAGCTAGTGTTAAAATCCACAAGGGACGCACTACCTTTAAAATAATGACGTACGACGCCTGGAGCGATAAGGCGGCATTACCTTGGGCAACCCCTTTCAAGCAGAGATGCACATCGGGCATGTTCTCCCAAAAAATTATGAGTCAGAGTCCCTAAATCAGGACAACGCCTTCAGACCCTTGGGGGCATAACCGATCAAACAAAGCCACGAGTCGCTTCAGCTGAAGTTATCGCACCTCGACCACTGGGCCACTCAGATGAATGGTGTCACCTGCATCTTACATAACATATGCATATGCATATGCATAACTTACCCTTGCATGCAGGTCTCTTTTGATTCCATAGGAAAGTCTGGCACTTTCACACACCGACAAGCTGGTGTTTATCAGTCGATCAGCCGTGGTTTCACACACCGACAAGCGGGTGTTTCATCAATCGCATTCCTCAAAGTCTGGCGCTTTCACACACCAATAAGCTGGTGTTTATCAGTCGCTCAGCCGTGGTTTCACACACTGACAAGCAGGTGTTTCATCAATCATGTTCCTCAAAGTCTGGCATCTTCACACACCGACAAGCTGGTGTTTATCAGTCGCTCGGCCGTGGTTTCACATGCAGAAAAGCTGGTGTTTCATCAATCACGTTCCTCAAAGTCTGACGCATTCACACACCGACAAGCTAGTGTTTAACAGTCGCTCTGCCGTGGTTTCACACATCGACAAGCTGGTGTTTCATCAATCACGTTCCTCAAAGCCTGGCGCCTTCACACACCGACAAGCTGGTGTTTATCAGTCGCTCAGCTGTGGTTTCACACGCCGACAAGTTGGTATTTCATCAATCACGTTCCTCAAAGTCCGACGCCTTCACAAACCGACAAGCTGATGTTTATCAATCGTTCAGCCATGGTTTCACACCGACAAGCTGGTGTTTCATCAATCACGTTCCTCAAAGTCTGGCATCTTCACACACCGATAAGCTGGTGTTTATCAGTCGCTCGGCCGTGGTTTCATACGCTGACAAGCTGGTGTTTCATCAATCACGTTCTTCAAAGTCTGGCGCCTTCACACACCGACAAGCTAGTGTTTATCAGTTGCTCCACCGTGGCTTCACACACCGACAAGCTGGTCAATCACGTTCCTCAAAGTCAGGCGCCTTCACACACCGACAAGCTGGTGTTTATCAGTCGCTCAGCTGTGGTTTCACACGCCGAGAAGCTGGTGTTTCATTAATCACGTTCCTCAAAGTCTGGCGCCTTCACACACCGACAAGCTGGTGTTTATCAGTCGCTCAGCTGTGATTTCACACCAACAAGCTGGTGTTTCATCAATCATGTTCTTCAAAGTCTGGCGCCTTCACACACCGACAAGCTGGTGTTTATTAGTCGCTCAGCCGGGGTGTCACACACCGACAAGCTGATGTTTCATCAATCATGTTCTTCAAAGTCCGGCGCCTTCACACACCGACAAGCTGGTGTTTATCAGTCGCTCAGCCGTGGTTTCGCACACCGACAAGCAGGTGTTTCATCAATCACGTTCCTCAAAGTTTGGCATCTTCACACACTAACAAACTGGTATTTATCAGTCGCTCGGCCGTGGTTTCACACACCGACAAGCTGATGTTTCATCAATCACATTGCATAACGCCGACAAGCTGGCAAGGCCAAGTCTGGGAAAGCGACCGCCTCAGGTACGCGTTTTTTTCCTTTCTTTTCTAAATTTTTGCTCACTTAGGCACCTAGGTTCTAAGTTCCCCAAAATTGGGGGCAACTGTAGATACCGGGTCCCGAGGCGGTCCAAGATCAGGATTACCCGATAATGAAAACAAAAGACCAATTTTCGGAGAGAAAGTGAGAATCGATTATTTCCTTGTCAAAATTGTATTTTTTAGAAAATTAATTAAAAATATATATTTTAGAAATTAAAAATTAAAATAGGGTAGAAAATATTAATTTTGTGTCCTTGAGGATTTTATCAAAAAAAAAAAATCGCAGGTGCCACCTGCGGCAGTGCGCGGGGGTGCCCGCACGGCAGGCCGCCCCTGGGCGGGAAGGGTGCCTGCGTGGCCGTGTGCCCCTTTGTGCGCGCGCAGCAGGGGGGCGATGCGGGCGCCCCTCACGCGCGCAGCATGGGCGACACGCGCGCCCTTGGGCGCGCGTTTCGGCAGCAGGCGCGCGCCCAAGTGTTCCCCTTTCACGCGGCCACTTTTGGCCGCGGTCTCCGCTGCCTTTTCTGTTTCTTCTTTCCTTCTTTTCTAGTATGATTTTTTACAGTTTTTCACATTTTTATGCATTTTTAGGTTAACCAAAAATGAAAGCCCTTTTGTTCTATTCCTATTTTTGTCCAAGGAAAAAATTCAAGGGGGCTTTTGTTCTTCATTTTGGGGAGGGACGGCAATTTTGAAAGTAAAGGAAGGGTTTTTTCATTTTTCTCTCCAGCAACCTTTGTTTTCTTCTTCAAAATTCTTCAAAAAATTCTTGAATTTTATCCTCAAGTTTATTTTTTCTTCTTTAACAACATTTCATCTTGGGTTTGATTTGAACAAGGAAAATTAATTTCCTTTGCTCAAAACTCCCACCAAAAATATTTTCTTGATTTAAATTTGTTCACAAACATCAATTTTTACATTTTCTTCAAATATCCACCGTCACAAATTCGACAAGGGGAGCAGATTGAGACATCCAATTTTCGATCTATAAATTCTGAGGGTAAACACTTTGGACCCGTTCTAACCTCTCTATTTATTATTTCTTTGGTTGCTAATTTTATCATTCTTGCCATGTTTATTTCCTAGTCTTTATGGTGTTTAGCCACTGTTGACACCCATGAGTTTGGTTTAGGAGTTAGTTTCTTTATGGCTATTTCATTTAGCTTTTGTGGTTTTGTCTTTTTACATATTGTTTTCCATTAGCCTCCATCTCTTTTTATTATTATTGTTATTATTATTATTATTATTATTATTATTATTATTATTATTATTGTTGTTGTTGTTGTTGTTGTTGTTGTTGTTGTTGTTGTTGTTTTGTCTTTACAGTTATGTTGGAGCATTGTTATGGTTATTGTTAATACTACTAATATCTATTATTTCATTATGCTACTATTATTTTAGTTTTAAAGTATTAGTATTATCATCATTATTATTACTATTACTATTATTATTATTATTATTATTATTTATCATTAATATTCTGCTTTTATGATTATTATTATATATGTATTTTGTGTTCATTGATGTTATATTGTTACTATTATTATTATTATTATTATTATTATTATTATTATTATTATTATTATTATTATTATTATTGCACTTATCATCACTATTGTTATTGCTACTATCATATTCATATTATTATTATGTTGTTGTGTTTGTCTTATCATTATTATCATTATTATTATAATTATAAATTGACTTGCCTAATGTTTATGTCGTTTTTACTTGATTAATTTTTAGAACCATTACTAATATTTTGATTTTATTTTTTTTTTTCTGAAATTTAACTTGAGCCGAGTTGTTTGAGCATCCCCGCGACTCCCCGGATGGGTCGCGACGCGTGGAGGATCACACCGATTTTGGTGAGATCTTTCTTAATTCCCTCTCTTTATGTTGTGTTTGTTTGCAAATAATTATCTTATTTATGCACGCGTGTGATAAAAAGTCACAAAAATACTTCTATAATTAAAATAGTTTTTTTTACTAATAAAATTGGGACCAATGTCCCTTATTTTAGCCCAACAATAAAAATATCACGATTAAAACGAAGAGTCAATTTTTCTCCAAAAATGGGATCACTCATCCCCATTTTCGTCAAACAATCAAATCGACTCTTTGGATCCTCTTTAAATAAACGCAAAAGGGAGCAATGTTCCTGAACTTTTGAACAAGTATGATGGAACCAATGTTCTAACCCAAAATGAATATCCCGATTTATATATGTTTTTCTTATGTTTGATTTTATTTGAGTGTTTAAATTAAAGTTCATTTATCTTTGGGCCCTTTTAATTAATTTTGGGGCAACATGATTTAATTTCCATTTGGGATTGTATTCCATCCCAATTTATGTTTGTCAAGTCTCCTTTTTATTGGGGTTGTATTCCGCCCCTACTTCCCTTGTAATTGTATGCTTGTGTATTTATCGCTTTCATTTATCGCTTTTCTTTATCGATTTCCTTTACCGCTTTTGAATGCTTGCGATGCGCCTTTAAATTGAAATGCATTGATCATGTGAGATAAGAGATATAATTTTAAGAGGTTAAAAACTCATTTATAATTAATCAAAGCATAAATAAGAGTGAAGTTCTGAACACTAATCTCTAGTCTAGACCATTAAGAGGTTAGAATCTTTTCCCAATTTCTTGTAAATTGGGTGGCGACTCCATGATACCTCAAAGGTGCCTATAGGCGTCGTGAGGCTAGGTGATTCTTCTCAATGTTCTATTGAGAGGAATACACCCATGATGTCTCGTGGCGCCCATGATCAAAAGATGCAAACCAATCCCTCGAATCCTAAAGCAAATTCACTGTGAGGGCCCTTGCTGGGTTCCGGCGAGCGTCACACTTCCAAAACTGGCAAATGCCTCAAGTCTTCATACTGTTTACACAACTGGAACTGCTTCACATACCTTGAGCAGCCCGTATCCATAGTAAGCCAGTAGAAGCCTTGTCTCATGTTCTTCTTTGCCAGTATTAAACCATTCATGTGGGCCCCATAAACTCCGGTATAAGTTTCCTCTATTACCCTCTCAGGTTCTTTTTAATCCAGACACCTTAGTTGAATGCCGTTTACTTGTCGTTTGCACAACATGCCGTCTATACAGATAAACTGAGTGGATAGCTTACAGATCAGTCTCTGGTCTTTTTTCGGTAGTCTCTTCTGGGAACGTTGTGTTTTCTAAGTAATTTTTGATGTCGTGGTACCATGATTTCTCATCTACAACTTCAATTTCCATGATTGGATTGGACTCAAAGCTGGGCTTCTCAGAAATAGAGATCAAAATGGGTTTCATGACTGCCCCCTTTGGGTTTTCCCATATCGATACTAAGGTTGCGAGCGCATCGGCTAACTGATTTTCATCCCTCGGGACAAAGTGGAAAGTGCATGTCTCAAACTGGCTGCTCAGATCCGTTAAGTGCTTCACATACGGCACTAGGTGCTCTTCCTTCATGGCACATTCACCCCAAATCTGATTGATCACTAGTGATGAATCTCCAAATACTTCTACACTCTTTGCCCCCAAAGCTATCAGGCTTCTAACCCGAAGGTGCATGCTTCATATTCAGCTTCGTTGTTAGTGGCCTTATATCTCAGTTTCTTAGCTAGTGGGAGTTTCTCATCATCTGGGGTCATTAAAATAACTCCTACTCCAGCCCCCTTGCTATTTACTGCTCCGTCAAAGTGTAACTGCTAACCTTGTACCGCGATAGCCGCAATGTCTTCATCGGGGAAGTTTAACTCATACCAATCTCCTTGGGTAGGATGTTCTGCCAAAAACTTCACTACTGCACGCCCTTTAATGGTCTATCGAGTGACGCACTCAACATCAAATTCTTGTAAAAATAGCAACCATCTCCCTATTTTCCCTAACAAAGATGAAACTTCCTATAGATATCTAAGAGGATTCTGTTTTATAACCACTTATACCTTGAAAGAGTGGAAATAGTGTCTCAACTTCTTAGAGGCCCAGATTACAGCAAGGCAAATCTATTCCACTTCTGTATACTTGATCTAATAAGAAAGGAACTTCTTACTAAGGTAATAAACTGTAAACTTCACTCTGAACTCGTCCTCTTGAGCCATCATGGCACCTACAGGGTTATCTTCTATGGCCAAGTACAGAATCAGTGGCTTGACTGGTTGAGGTGGCCTCAGAACCGAGGGATTCAGCAAATATTCCCTAATGGTATCAAAAGCTTTCTGACAATCTTCATTCCAAACTACAGGCTGTTCTTTTCTGAGCAACTTTAAAATTGGTTCACAAATTGAAGTAAGCTTGGCGATGAAACGGCTGACGTATTGCAACTTGCCCAAAAAGCTTCTGATGTCCTTTTCTTTTTGAGGCACTGGCATTTCCTTGATTGTCTTGACCTTGTTCGGGTCGATTTCCATCCCTCTTTGACTGACTACATGTCCTAATAGCTTTCCTGAGGTGACACCGAAGATGCACTTCTTAGGGTTCAACCGCAAGTTATACTTACTGATCCTTTGAAAGAACTTCTTTAGAGCCTCATAGTGACCTTCCCCGGTGACTGACTTGATCATCATGTCATCAACGTATACCTCCACTTCCCTATGAATCAAGTCATCGAGGATTCGAGTAGTTATCCTTTGATAGGTTGCTCCTGCATTCTTCAATCCAAACGGCATCACCCTGTAAGCGAATGTACCCCATTCGGTGATAAAGGCTATTTGGATTCGATCGGCTATCTTGTTAAGAATCTGATTATACCCTGCATAACCGTCTATAAAGCTATACATCATGCAAGCTGCTGCACTGTCTACCAATACGTTAATGTGTGATAGTAGAAAGTCATCCTTTGGATAAAGTTTATTCAAATCTCAGCAGTCCACACATACACGTACCTTGCCATTCTTCTTGGCTACCGGAATGACATTGGCCAACCAAGTTAGGTATTGCACTTCGATCAAAAACTTGGCCTCGATTTGCTTATGGATTTCTTCCTTTACTTTCTCTGACCACTATAGCCTAAGCCTCCTAAGCTTTTGTTTGACCGGCTTGTGATTAGGATATGTTAGGATGGCGTGCTCAGCGACTTCACGATCTACTCCTGGCATATCCTTGTAGGTCCAGGCAAAGACTTTTTTGTATTTTCTTAAGATTCTCTCAACTTTTGACCTCCCTTCAGGAGTTATATTAGATGCTATTAAGATTTCTTTCGGGTTTTCTGAAGTTTTGAGATTAAATGGAATGGCATCAGTTGAATCGATGTCAAATATGAATGAGTTATGATCATGATTATGCATAATGAAATCATTAGAAATATCGTACAAGTAAGCAAAATTGTTCATATTATTGATTGAACTGGAAAAGTGATCGACATTATTAAAAAGTTCTGGCATAAAAAGAAAATCTAAATTATCATTTTCTTCTCTTTCTGCCGACGCAGATGTTGAAGCCGACAGTTGTGAATCAAATTGGCATTTCAGAGGCACTGCAGCAACCCCCTGTATAGCTTTACTCTATTCTCCTGCAACTTCGTCTTTTATCTTCTCTTTCCCCTTCACTCGGGCAGCCATCAACCTTTCAGTGATAATTTCTTCGGGTGATTCTCGGTCCAAGATGGTCCCCTTGGTCATGATTTCTTCGTCCCAATAACCCTCTGCTGGCTTGATCACTCCAATGTCCCAATTGAAGACATCATTAAAGACCTCAAATCCCGATATAATTCTTCCATCAACCCATTGAGGCTCGGCTTCCCCTGCATATGTGCATAATGATGTAGCCGACACAAAATTGTCTTTAATGTGAGGGATCCCACTCACTGCCCTCTTGCTCTTCATTATAATGCCTTCATACCCAAGGCCCTTCCTATCCTTCTAACCTCTTCTAGTTATGGCAGTTTGTGGCCCCTGAGAACTTTTTCCCGAACCGGCACCAGGGAGGAAAGAAATCCTCTTCATCATGTTCACCACTTGGGGCCTCCCCTCAATGTGCTCTTCGTTGTCAATCACGGCTACATGAAACCCATTGAAAGGTTGCCTAGCGATATCCAAAATGGAAACCTAATTCTTCCTAGCCGCTCTAAATGTCACCACTTGGCCCTCATAGGGAATCTTAATCATCTGGTGTAGTGTGGATGGCACCCCTCCAAGCTTATGGAACCATGGCCTGCCCAGAAGTGCTGAAAAGTTGGCTGGAATGGGAAGGACTACAAATTTTGCCTCAATTTCAATCGGCCCGGTCTTGACCATTGCCTTGAATGTTCCCAATGCCTGTTTACAGGAGTTATCATAGGGTGTGATTGTGAGGTCAGATTTACTCAGCGTTTCCTCTGATACTTCGAAAGCTGCCATCTCCACTAAGGAGCAAATATTTATGGAGGAGCCATCGTCCACATGACACATGCCGTGTGCTTCTCATTCACCTAGGCCCTTATGTACAATGGGCGATTGTGATTGCAGCTTTCAGCCGGTAAATCTGCACTTGAGTAAACCAAGTTCTCCCCAACACTCCCTTTTATTATGTCTAGCAGCTCTGTAAGGGAAATGGTAGTTTCCACGGTATATTCGCTTAAGGCTTCAATTAATCTCTGCCTATGCGAAGGAGACTACCTTAAAAGATCCCATATCGAAATTTGAACCAGCATCCTTTTCAGTTGCCTTTTTATGTGGTCCTCTTCCAACTCCTTTTCCTTCTGCACTGCCACGGGATCTTGTGGCTTCTCAGCCTACGGAACTACCCTTCCACTCTAAGTTATGGCTCCGACTTCCTTATCGTCATCCCTCTTTGAATCATTCTTCCTCTCATCCTCTTCATCTTCATCTGAACCCTATGGGTCTGCAGACTCTTCATCACCAAAATTATTATTTTCATCTCTACTATCATCAGTGGACCAACAATCTACTGCTGCCATGGGAATCCCTTCTTCATTTGCCCCCTCTGAGCAAATGATAGCAGCATTCTCACCTCTATAAAAATCCCTTAGTACGTACCACTCGGGCAAGCTGGACCCAATCTTGAATACCGGTGGGGGCACATTATTGTATACGGGGCTTTTTTTGGCTTCCCCTCTTCTCTTGATCTATGATTTGCTTTGAGTCAATTAAATCCTAAATGGCGTGCCTCAACACCTTGCAGTCATCCATCGTGTGCCCAGTGTGCTAATGATAAGCACAATATTCATTATCCTTGTGCCCCGGTTGCCCCTGGGTCCTGGCCGGTCTAGGTGTTAGAGGTTGCAACTTCCCCTCATTCATCAATCTTCTCAGCACCTAGGAGAGAGACCTTCCCAAATTCAAGAACTGCCTCGCACCGGCGCTTGTAACTGAAACCTCGGCGGTCTTGCCTGATTTGGCACCACTGCTTGAACTTGTTGGTCTACTTGCCCCTTTGGCCACCATTGCTCTTCTTGTACATCTCACTGCTGGCTCTCCTTGCCAAATACTCCCTTTTAGTCTTAATGGCTATGTCCTTTAGCGACTCCCAATCTTTTAAACCCTTCATTTTCAACCCATCCTTCAAATACGGGCTGGCATTCTGGATAAAGAGCCTTATCTAATCCTGGGTATCTGGCTTTCTTTTGATTTCCATCACCCAGTTCCTCCATCGGGTCAGATATTCGAGAAATAACTCCCTAGACTTTTGCTGTAAGAGTTCCAAATCTTTTAGCATCACTTCCATCCTTATACTACAGTCGTACTGCCTCAGGAACTGTTTCGTCAGTAGGTCCCGATCCTCCTATCTAGCCCATGGTACCAATCTACTGTTGGGCTCGTTAAGCTCAAACAGAAATACTCTATCTTCTGCCTTTTGGTTAAAGTAGTGCCCTTCATTACCAACGAGTACTGCTTTACATGCACAGTAGGGCCTGAGGTACCATCAAACTTTGAAATGTCTGGCATCTTAAAGTTCTGAGGGATCAGATCTTCTCCCTCCAATTCCTTATCTTCAGGGTTCATCCCTTACCCCCTCATCAACATCCTCGACATTACTTCAAACTTTTCTTCCATCTTCTTCCAGATGGATTCCTTCATCTAAGGTGCCTTTCCTCTAACCGACACTGGCTCTTCATATTAATCCTCTTCCAAATCATCCTCTACTCTGTGGGTTATCCCTTTTTTCTAGCCTCCCGATGTGGTAGCCCTCAAGTCCACTGGTGGTAGGAAAATCTCTTCAGGGGGGTCTTCTCTAGCCTCCTCCCATTCATTTTATCTCATAGAGGGGCAGCTCTATTCAGCCCGGCTGTTGGTGTCATTGCCGCTGTCAGATTTCCCAACATAGTCATCATTTTGTTCTTAAATTATTCCAACCTTCTTCCTACCTCCTCGGCTATTATGGCCTGGGTGGCATTTGTTCCTCTTGGTGAATTAGCCATTTTGCTATTTATAGAAAACTGAGAGGAGGTAGCGTGACTGCTCTCGAAAAGTGAATCTAAATATTTAACCCTTTCTGGTAGCTCAAAGAATGGATTCCTACGTAGCCGTTCGTGGGGACCTCTTAACCACCTGGGTAAATCTATGATGACTGCAAAACATTTCAGGTCAGGATGATGTATGAATGCCATAAAATGCATGATCGTGCTGTGCAGCATCTACAACCACATGCACGCAGATATACCCTTCCAACCTTGTTCCTCCTACACATTAGGTCGTATAGTCTCTGTCCTAAGCAGGCTTGATCCATGGGTTAACAGGGAACCCAATGGACACGTATGATGCACAATGGAAAAACCGACAGTATAACCTCTCCTAGCTAATGTACAAACACATTAGTTTTGATCATTACTTATTTAGGCAATCCGAATAAATCGATATGGGCCTATCGGGGCATGAAAGCCTTTGATTAGGTGACCAACGAATCTATCTGTTGTCCAATATATAATAATCCAGACAGCAAACACAGTATTATGCTTAATACTGCATAGGGGAAGTATCTATTTTTGTTACATGAGCTTTAGCTGGGGTTATATTACTTTAGGTCTACCCAAGTATAGTCCCTACCGAAGGGTCTAGCTCCTTACGAGTAATACAACCAATCGGGTCTCCACTTAATATACCATGATGGTACGGGGCTTGGGCTCGTGATTATCCTTAACACTTCCCTATATTGAGTGAACGTAGGGTCGTGCTTCGAGAACACACCGGGGCTGAGAGAGGGTGCAAACTAGCATAGATCTAAGGCTCTAGTGATATGCAATGCAATTTTAAAAAGGGATAAAATTTTAAATTAAAACTCAATTATATGTTCTGACCAAGGTACTTTCAAAGCGAAGTCTCATTTAAGTTCCCCAACGGAGTCGCCACTGTGACGTGTGCCGAACCCCGGTCACCCCGAATGACCCACTTTTAGGGTATTCAAGAGAGGTTCATAGGACTTGTAAGAGATTACAAGGGCGTCTATTTTGGGCAGCAAGGAGGTATTTTGGAGTCGCCACCTAATAAAGCATTGTGAAAGGTTGTCTAGCCTCATTGAGCCTAAAACAGCGCATGTGTGTCTATTTTGGGCAATCAGAGATATTTTGGAATCCTCCTTCTAATAGAACATTGAAAAGATTCATCTAATCTCGTGAAGCCTAAGACGATACATATACGTGTATTTTGGGCAAGCCAGAGATATTTTGGAGTCCCCACCCTAATAGAACAATTGAGATTGTTCGTCAAATCTCGTGGAGCTTAAGACAATGCAACTTGGGCCTATTTTGGGCAGCAAGAGATATTTTGAAATTCTCTCTCCAATAGAACATTGGAAAGGTTTATCGAACCTCGTTCAGCCTAAGACCAAAGAAAGTTCGGAACTTCCCATTTATTCATACCTTGATTAAATTATAATTGAGTTTGAATTTAATCTTTCATCCCATTTTCTCATTCAGTTCAATGCAAGAGTTTAAAACTCATATCAATCACATAAAGGAAAGTGATGAATAGCAAAATTAAAATAAGTTAAATAAAAGTGTAATAAGTTACAATAAAACTAGGGGTGGAATACAACTCCCAATATTAAATAAATACGAATCATACATAAAATGGGGTATTCATTGAAAATGGGGACATTGGTGCTCACATACATATTTAAATGAAAACGACATTAAGATATTTATTCTGATTAGATGAAGAAACTAGGACATTGATCCCATTTTTATTTAAGAAAAATTTCACATATTCCGTATAAAATCCTTTGCCATTTTTTTGCATTAATGGGCTCACGAAAATAATATACAATAAATTGTAATTGAAAATTGAAATAAAAGGAAGATAAAGAAGTAAACCTGAATAATGTCCTCGAATCATCCCAATGTTCTCCATTTTTTTCAACACCCAAAATCAAAGAAAAATAATTAAACTCACAAAAAAAATAAGAGCATATTAGTGCAATAATTAAACAATAAAAAAACATGATAAAATGAATAAGATGAAGAATGAAAAATGAAAAATAAGGAAGAATAAGAATAAAAAAAGGGTAAGAAAAAGGAGGTAAAAAATGAGGAAGGAAGGCCCACATCGCGAGAGCGACAGCCGTCCTTGGGCCGACCGACGGGTGGAGGCAAAGTTCTACGACGGCCCGTCGCTCGGTTGAGCGACGGCCGTCGGTGGACCCTAAGCCTGTATGTCATTCCTGATCTGCAAAGAAACCAAGAAATCTGATTAAAATCCAATTTTTACGATTAAAATTACCTTTTCACGCAATTATACACAAATAAATTAATATGAAACAAAAAAATGAATTAGAGATTGATCCAGAAATATTTACCCTCGGAATGTTACGTTATGAAGGCGAATGTCGCATGATTTCTGCCCTTGAATTCTACAAGGATTAATAAAAAATGTTCAATTTCGGGGAATTTTTACTGCAAAATTGTATTTTTGAAATTAGATCAAGAAAAGAAAATTATATTTTTCCTTCTCAATATTTTTATAGCAATTATAAATTTCAAAAAGGGAAAATCGAGTAAGAATGAATTGATTTCATTTTCTCGGATTCACCTTAGTTTGAAAAAGATTTGATAAGATTTTTGATGAAAATAAGGAAAAACTCTTTCGGAATTTTAGTAAGAAACCTTCAATATTTAATAAAAATTGCTAACCCCTGATAATGAACCTCACCCCCTATTTATTGATTAAGGTGGGAAATTCAAAAAGTTTTAAAATTGGAATTTGAATTTAAAAGAGATTTACGAAATCATATCATAACCGTTAAATCCAATCAAATATTTGTAAATCAAATCAAAAGTTTGAAACTATTCGAAAGAGATTTGGAAATCAAAGAGAATATTTGGAAATATTTAGGAAATATTTCCTAAATCCCGTAAAATCCCCTTAGATCAGCCGCAGATCGCCAACCGACGGGCGTCGCTCGGCGTACCGACGGGCATCGGTCGCTAGCGCAGCTGCGGTCATTTCGAGTGATGGGCAATCCTGAAGGACGGGCTCTAGCAACGAACATCGCTTGCATGAGGGACAGGCCATCCCACGCGAGCGACGGGCATCACTCTTATGAGGGATGAGCATCCCTGGAGTGAGCGACAGGCATCGCTCACTCGAGGGAAGGGCGTCCCTCAAGTGCGAGCGACGGACGTCACTCACACGAGGGACGGCTACTGTTCAGAGAGAGCAACGGGTCACTCTTTTACCGACGGGTATCCTGTCGGTCAACCCCAATACCAGTTTTCAATTCAAAAACTTATTTTTTGACGCACAATAACCTCCTGTTGCCAGAAATCCTTGATCCTTTTGAATTCAAAGGGCGAAAATCTACAACTCTCATTCTTTTACCCTAATACGGGAACCGATATCTTCATCGGGTAACTCTAATCTAGACTGCCTCAAGACCCAGTGTCTACAGGTTCCCCATCATAGCCATTATTTTCCTTTCGAACTCCTCAAACTTCCTATACATTTCTTGAGTGATTAGAGCATGAGTCTCGTTTATCTATTGTGGTAGGTTATCCATATCTGAATCAAAATGAGTGTTATGAGGAAAACTATAATTGATCGTCAATCGATGCTATTTTTGAACCTGACCTAATTATTAATTTTGATAGCTCAAATAAAGGATTCCGAACAGGATGATCATCTGATCCTCTGAACCACTTAGATGAACCTATGATGGATGCAAAATCAAATTGTTAAAATGATGCATGACATGTGATGCATGATCGTGTTTGTACAGCATGCACAACCATATAAAAGGAAATAGATCCTTCCAACCTTATTACTCCCATACAGGAGGTCATGCGGTCTCTTTTCTAGGTGGTTTCATCCCAAGGGTTAGCAGGGAACCCAATGGTTATGTATTGTGCGCGATGGAAAGCCATCAACATAACCTCTCTTATCTAATGCACATACGTATGAGTTTTGGGCGTTGCATATTTGGACACTTCAAATAAATTAGAATGGCCCACTGTAGACACCGGGTCCCGAGGTGGTCCAAGATCAGGATTACCCGATGATGAGAATGATACTTGCCAGTAAAGATGTCAAAAATGATGCTCACCTTGTCGAAAATTCCCTTCATTCCTCCAAGAATTTCAATTCAAAAATTTTCATCTTTACTCTTTTTTTTATTTATTTATTTTATTTTATTTTATTCCTTTTTTTATCATTTTTATTTTCATTTTACTTTAATTTATTTTAAATTAAAAAAATAAAAAAAATTGGCCTGCCCGTGCGCGCTGCTGAAGCAGCGTGCACAGCAGGGCGCCGCACGCGTCTTCCCTGGGCCCGCGCAGCCCCGTGCGCGTCTTCCCTGGGCGCGCGCGCTCCTTGGCGCACCCGTTCTGCCCCTTCACACGACCATCACCCATCGTTTTCACTTCATTTTCTGCATTTTCCTGATCATTTTTCAGTCCGATTTTTCCGTTTCTTTCACATTTTAATGCTATTTTCGATTAACTGATTTTTAAAAGCCAAATTATTTTTCTCCATTTTGGGACAACCGAGAAATTGAAACAAAATCTTTGTCTTCATTCTTGGGAGGCTGCATTTTATTCACAAAAAAAGAGAAAGCTTTCTCTCAAGCAAAGTAGCAGCCGTGGGTTTCCTTAAGGCAAAAATCAAGGGAAATTCAAAAACTTTTAATTCTTTCTTCCTTCCTTTTCTTCAAGAATTTTTTCTTTTTAGTTCCAGGATGATTTTGAGCTTGGAAAATTAATTTCCTTTGCTCTATTTTTTCCCTAGGAAATATTTTCACCAAAATAATTTCTTGAGTTAAACCTATTTCAAAACACAAATTTTCATATTTTCTTCAAATATTTATCACAATAAAAATCGACAAGGAGGACGGATTAAAACATCCTATTTTTCGATCTATAAATTCTGAGGGTAAATATTTTTGGACCCGTTCCCACTTATTTTGTTCATCATTTATTATTGTTAATATTATTATTTTTGCTATTATTACCATGTCTATTATTTATTTTTAGCATTTTAATGTGTTAATATCACTGTTAATATGTTATTCGTTTGCCTTAATTTGTTTTCTTTGTGACTCTCCTATTATTATTATTACTACTACTATTATTGTTATTATTATTGTTATTGTCATCACTATATTATTTATTCGTTATTACTTCATACATACTTGTTTTGTATCACTATTATCATTATCATTCCACATTGTAGTCATTATTTTTATTATTATTATTATTATTATTATTATTATTATTATTATTATTATTATTATCATTATCACTATCATTATATTTACTATTATTATCATGGTTATTTATGTTATATTTATTATTTTTGGTTATTATTGTCCATTATTATTATTATCATTATTATTATTACTATTATCATTATCACTGTATTATTTATTCGTTTTTATTTTATGTATACTTGTTTTGTATTATTATTATTATTATCATTTCAAGTTGTCGTCATTATTATTATTATTAGTATTGTTATTATATTTTTGTGCCCATATTCATTTTATCTTCATTTGATTAATTCTTAGAATTATTACTAATATCGTTATATTATTTTTTTTTCTGTCTGAGCTTTATTGTGACTTGCATTATGTGAGTGTCCCCGTGGCTCCCCTGATGGGTCACGACGCATAGAGGATCACGTCGGCTTGGTGAGACCTTCCTTATTTCCCTTCTTTTGTTGTGTTTACTTGTAAAATAATTATTTTACTTACAAACGCGTGAGATAAAAAATCACAAAAATAATTTTATAATTAAATTGGAATTTTTATTAATAAAATTGGGACCAATGTCCATCATTTTAGCCAAACAATAAAAGATACCACAATAAAACGAAGAGTTAGTTTTCTCCAAAAATGGGATCACTCATCCCGGTTTTTCAACTCAACAACCAAATGACTCTTCGAACCCTCTTCGAATAAACATGAAGGAGCCAATGTTCCGATCCAAAATGAATATCCCGATTTATGTATGTTTTTCTCGTCTTTGATTTTATTTGATTATTTTAAAGTTCAAGTTCATTTCTTTTTGGGCCCTTGTAATTAATTTTGGGGATTGTATTCCGTCCCCATTTATATCTTTAACCTCCTTTTATTGGGGTTGTATTCCGCCCCTATTTCTCTTGTCATTGTGTGCTTGGTGTGTTTATCGCTTTCCTTAGTTACCTTATTTACCGCTTTCTTTATCGCTTTTATTTTTTTTTTTAATTTGCTTGAGGTGTGCCTTTAATTAAATGCATAAATCGTGTGAGATAAGAGATAGAATTTTAGGAAGTTAAAAACTCATTTATAATTAACCAAAGCATAAATAAGAGTGAAGTTCCGAACACCAATCTCTGGTCTAGACCAATAAGAGGTAGAGACTTTTCTCAATTTCTTATAAATTGGGTGGCGACTCCATGATACCTCAAAGGTGCCTAAAGGCGTCATGGGGCTAGATCTTCCTTTCCAATGTTCTATTGGGAAGGAAGCATCCAAGATGTCTCATGACGCCCATGATCAAAAAGATGCGAACCAGTCCCTCGAATCCCAAAGGCGGATTCCACGAGGGCCCTTGCTAGGTTCCGGTGCGCGTCACAGTGGCGTCTCCACTAGGGATCTGTTTGAGACTTCGCTCTGAAAGTGTTTTTGTTAAAACCTATAATTGAGTTTTTAAAACATAAAATTCTACCTCTTTTCGAAATTTGCATTGCATTTTAGAGCCTTAGAATTATGATAGTTGGTCCCCTATCTTACCTCAGTGTGTTCCCGAAGCACGACCCTACTTTCACTCATTGTAGGGAAGTGTTAAGGATAATCACCAGCCCAAGCCTCGTACTATTAATTGTATATCAAATGGAGACCCGATCGGTCGCTATGCTCATGATGAGCTAGACCCATTGGCAGGGACCATGCTTGGGTAGACCTAAAAAATCACCATCGACCAAAGCCCATGTAATGACAAATAAAAACTTCCACTAGGTGATATGCTCCTTAATACGATGCTTGTGATGTGGGCCGTCACATATTAAACAAAATCAAGCAAATTAAGTGGTTCTTTATCAAAGGCTTTCATGCCCCGGTAAGCTCACCTTAACTTGATTGAATTGCCTAAATACGTAATGGCCAAAGCTCATACATATATACATTAGATAAGACTGTTATGCTGTCGATTTTTCACCATGCACCACACGTGTCCGATGGGTTCCCTGTTAACCCTCGGATGAAGCCCACCTCGGAAAGAGACCGCACGACCTCACGTGTAGGAGTGATAAGGTTAGAAGGATCTATCTGGTTACATGTGTTTATAGATACTGCACAACATGCTCATGCATCGCATGTCATTCATGTATGTCAATAAAGTAAATATGTGTGTATATAAATAATAATATATTTTCTCTCATGCTATACATGTATATATCTTTTCATCTGCATATTATTTTTTCACGTGTACATATCATCCTGCGTGTAATTTCTTCCATGCATCCCATTGTATTGCAGTAATTCATTGATCTTGCACTCATCAAAGACCATTTGCATGGCACGATCATGCATTGTTTATGTCATCCGTACATCATTCTAACAATTTTGATCTTTCAGCCACCATAGATTCACCCAAGTGGACTAGGGGTTTTGACAGCCGGCTAGTGAGAACAGACTCGCCCTTCGAATTGCTAGAGCTAGTGCCTATTTGGGATTCTAAGTCACTCTTAATGACCAGTGAATCATCCTCAATGGCAGAAGAGACCGAAAACCTGACCACTCAAGATCTCGCCCGGAGACTCGAGGAATTTGAGCGAAGGATGTTGGACATGATGGGACAATGGCCGAAAGGATTGCTCATCCCCCTGCTCCACAAGCGCCTATTGCTCCACAGCCACTTGTAGCCCCTCCTCGGGGGCAAGCTGAACCGCCTGCTGGTGGGGAGGCTCCCCTCGTTGGAGGTGTTGCCCATCAACCTATAGATGAGCCTAAAGTCGCTGCTGTGCCCGCTGAGCCAAGGAGGGCAAGGGTCCCTGATCCCAATGAGGATTTTCTGACAGATGAGGAGGTAGCAACCCATCAAGCCGTGAGGGGTAGAGCACCCCGGGTTGAAGAAGAAGCTATGAGAGGAATGAGATAATAAATTGAGGTAGTCACTCACCTACTGACAGCTGGTAAGGGAATCAACCCCAAGGACAGAGATTTGGGGGATGAGGAGCTACTACCCCAGAGGTTTAGGATGCCTGAGCTGCCGAAGTTTGACATAACATCGGACCCCTCTGCACACATCAAGCAATACACCCTGGTGATGAAGGGCACTGGGCTGACTAAGAGGCAAAAAGTGGATTATTTCTGCCTTAGTCTAGTGGGTCCGGCAGTGGACTAGTATCATGGGCTGGATAGGAGATCCAAAGAGGATTGGGACCTCCTGACCGACGAGTTTATGAAATAATATGACTGCAACACTAGAATAGAGGTCACCCTAAAGGACCTCGAGCTTCTACAGCAAAAAAATGATGAGTCATTTCACGAATACCTCACTAGGTGGAGGAACAAGGTTATGGAAATGAACCAGAAGCTTGACACCGCTGATCAGATTAGACTATTTATCAGGAACTCGTGCCCTTACTTGAGGGACTTGCTCAGCTTCAAAGGACTTAGGGATTGGGAGTCGCTCAAAGACATTGCTTTAGAGGCTGAGGCGGCCTACCTAGCAAAGAAAGCCAGCCAAAATAACTTTGCTGGGAGGAGCTTTGGGAACCAGTCAGGATACAGATCGGGCAGAGCCGGGAGCAGTAATAACAAAAATAGCAAAACAGCCGAGGTTCAGCCACTGGAGCAGAACAGGGCCAGCGATACTTTTCCAACTTGGGTCGACCTCTATCCTGGGTGTTGGAGAGATTAATGAAGGAGGGCAAGTTGCAACCATTGCCACCCAGACCAGCCTTAAGTCAGGGCAGCCGTGGCACAAAGGCGATCAATACTGTGCCTACCACCAACACACTGGGCATCTAACAAACAATTGCCGAATCTTGAGGGGTAAGATCCAGGACCTCATCGACTCCAAGCAGATCACGAACCCTGAAAAGAGGGAGAAGAAGAAGAAGATGAGCTACAATGCAGTTCCCCCGCCATGAGTTTGATTAGTTCTGGCAAGATGAGTGTGACGCCCATTCCCTAACGACAAACTAGCTCAGCTAATCTTAGTTAGAGAAGGTCGCACACACACCCAGAACACATGCGAAAACTGAATAATAAAATTTCATCACACACTATTTTAATTCATGCA
Source organism: Excoecaria cochinchinensis (assembly GCA_947683425.1). Classification (NCBI taxonomy): domain Eukaryota; kingdom Viridiplantae; phylum Streptophyta; class Magnoliopsida; order Malpighiales; family Euphorbiaceae; genus Excoecaria; species Excoecaria cochinchinensis. The sequence continues at coordinate 14,930,929 of CANTUQ010000031.1, forward strand.
TCACATGCCAACTACTATTAGTCACACGCCTTAGCTATTCACATGACACACATACATGTGGGAGGTTACATCCGTGATTACTACATTATTACATGCCTTTACATATTCAAAATACATATTAACCATATAAAACTTATACAAAAGTCCCAAATAACTAGCCCCCAAACCTACACTATATACTTCCTATTGTTGACCGTACCAAAATGCGGGGGACGTCCTTCAGTCACCTCTAGTCCGTACCTGCACGGATTAGAGTAAATCCATGCTAAGCGATAACGCTTAGTGGGGAACTCATACATATAGCATATAATTTATCACACATCAGAATCATCATACATAACATGCTAATAATCATGCCAGATTAACCATTACTATATTCAATCATAAGGCATCAATTACTTATTCACATTTCCATACTTCCTTGTATCACAATCACTTCTGTTTATATTTAATTAACTTTTAGTCGATTAACCAATTAGCCTTTCTGCCACTTTGCCTGCAATTCAATGACGCGGATAACGGGTATCGCATCGGTATCTCTCAGATACCAGTAATCTCATCGAGACTACTTTTTCACATTAGCACCTTCTGGTGCTTCTTATCACATTAGTACCTTCTGGTACCTTTCATCATTCCACATATAACACAATCCAGTAAGGATATTCGCATTGTGATTCCCATGGAATCAGACACATTTAACGCATGGGGCTGCAGCACTTGACCCTATAGGCATGCCTAACTATCCACTACTTGACTCGCAGGCTTAAGTTGTTAAACACGTTATTCAGTTCACTTTTCACTTTACACATTTGTATTAGCACACAGCCATACATTTCATTTGCATATTCAATATACTTTCAAATTCAGTCTTCACATTTAATATTCACATAACTTATCCCATTCAGAAGTCATCATAGTTGTATGCATTTGTAGATCACTTAACACATATACATTACTTACTCATGCTGTCCTTCATTTCAGCTTAAAGCCATGCCATTTGAATGACCAAACACATTAGGATTATATTGCCAAAACAGGGTGGGTCACTGTCACAATGGATTTCATTGTCACCGTGACATATTGAAGTCCAAAACAGAATGCAAATTGGGGACATGTCACGGTCACAACCAATTTCATTGTCACCGTGATGTGTTCCCAACTCTCGGCAGAATACAACCTGAGGGTATGTCACGGTCACAATGAATCTCATTGTCACCGTGACATATTCTCATTTGCAAAACAGAATGCCTTCCTGGGTAGGTCCCGGTCACAATGGATTCCATTGTCACCGTGACATACCAAATTCCTCTAGGCAGAATTGAACTTAGCATATGTCACGGTCACAATCAATTTCATTGTTACCGTGACCTATGCAAAAATACCAAAACACAGCTGTGTTTATCACTAGCACGGCTGTGCTTTTTCAGTCCACTTCTCCTTTTATGCCTAGACCTCAAATCTCATTCTTATTTGTTTGGCAATCAACCCAAATACAACAACCACACAATCAATAACACATACCTGATTTTCCCTTCTTGTTTGGCATTCAATAATAGTACAAATCATAATCACTTTCAAGCACTTTATCACAATCATATTGCTACTATAATCATACAATTTAGCATCACATAATTCATGCTCAACCTTCAATTTCACATATCATGCAATTCAGTTCAAAACCCTATTTAACCAACACTAATCACATATTCATACAATTAGGGTTTGTTCCCAAACCTCGTCGCCTTAGCTCCTAATTACGACGGACGCTCGTTTCGCCGATTACAACCTTTCCCTTATCTCTCTTCACTTCTTCAGCTAGCAAAACCAGTTCAAATTCCAGAATTGAGCACAATCCATCAATCCTCATTCCAAACTAAATCAAAACCAAGATGAAGAGTAGAAGATGAGAATATGCACACAAAACCACTTACCTTAAGGTCTTAACACTTAATTCTTGTTCCAATTAGCTACATGCACACATCCACTTAAACCACTCTCATCCTTACTCACGGAAACAAGAAGAAAGCCAAAGCCAAATGCAGAAAATGAAGAATGAGGCCAACACACACTCACCTCTCACTTCACTAGGCAAATGCATGCAAAGAAGGAGGTGGCAAAACCTTACAAAGCCACACGGAATCCACTTCAGAAAACCTGCCTCCACTTACCAATTTCTTACTTTATTTTATTCCTAATTAACCCTCCATTAACTAGTTAATCAGCCTTTAACTCATGCTTAGCACAAACATTCATAATTACCATTTAACCCCTTAACTATACTGCTTTCTTTCAATTAAGTCCAATCCTACACATTCAATCCACTCACTCACATGCCAAATTAGGTTAATTCTCTTAGGGTACAAATCCGGCCATGACAACTCTCCCCTCCTTAAAGAATTTCGTCCTCGAAATTCATACCTGAGTGAAATAGTTGTGGATGTTGTTCTCGCATAGCCGCTTCTGGTTCCCAAGTTGCTTCTTCAACACCATGGTGCTGCCAGAGTACTTTCACAAGTGGTATCTGCTTGTTCCGAAGTTGTCTGACTTCTTTTTCTAAGATCACTATTGGCTTTTCATCATAAGTGAAATCTGACTGCACTTCCACTTCTGGTATAGATAGCACATGGGAATCATCTGACCTATATCTTCTTAACATAGACACATGGAACACATCATGTAGCTTAGCCAAAGTCGGAGGCAAAGCCAACCGATAAGCTACAAAACCTACTCTTTCAAGCACTTCATATGGCCCAATAAACCTTGGACTCAGCTTCCCCTTTTTACCAAATCGCAGTACCTTCCTCCAAGGAGACACTTTCAGAAACACTTTATCACCTACACTGAACTCAATATCTCTTCTCTTTAAATCAGCATACGACTTCTGTCTGTCACTTGCTGCCTTCAATCTTTACTGTATGATTTTAGCTTTCTCTTCTGTATCACGAACCAAATCTGGCCCTATGACTCTGCTTTCATTCAATTCTGTCCAGCAAATCGGTGAACGACATTTCCTTCCATACAAAACTTCATACGGTGCCATACCAATACTGGTCTGATAACTGTTGTTATAAGCAAATTCCATAAGTGGAAGATACCTATCCCAACTCTTAGAGAAATCCAAAACACACGCTCGCATCAAATCTTCCAAAACCTGAATAATTCTTTCCGACTGTCCATCGGTTTGTGGATGGAAAGCAGTACTGAAATTCAATTTCGTACCCAACGCTGCCTGTAAACTCCTCCAAAATTTAGAAGTGAATCTGGGATCCCTATCAGAAACAATAGACAAAGGTATCCCATGCAATCGGACAATTTCCCTTACATACAATTCAGCCAACTTTTCCATAGAATAATCCATCCGAACAGGTATAAAGTGAGCTGATTTCGAAAACCTGTCCACAATAACCCATACTGCGTCTTGCTGTCTTGAGGTCAGAGGCAATCCAGTAACAAAATCCATCGTGATATTATCCCATTTCCATTGGGGAATAGGGAGTGGATGCAACATTCCCTGGGGCACTTGATGCTCCGCTTTAACTTGTTGACAGACAAGACACTTAGACACATATTCCACTACATCCTTCTTCATCCCTGGCCACCAATACAACTATTTCATATCTTGATACATCTTGTTTCCACCTGGATGCATAGTGAAAACTGTATTATGAGCCTCGTGCATCAATCTCTTTCTTAATTCTTTATCGTTGGCCACACACATTCTATTCTTATACAACAGTATTCCATCTTCATTCACTGAATAGTCAGTCTTATCCATATCACCAACTGACTGCAGAACTTGTTGCAATCTCCCATCACTTCTCTGAGCAACTATTAACTCATCTTTCAGAACCGGTCTTACTTTCAACTGTGCTAATAAAGCTCCATCTGCAGAAAACCTCCACTCAATCCGCTTTAACTGTAATGCTGAAATTGACTTCCTACTCAAAGCATCGGCAACTACGTTAGCTTTTCCCGGATGATAATCCACAATACAATCATAATCTTTAAACAACTCGAGCCACCTTCGCTGTCTCAGATTCAGTTCCTTCTGTGTAAGCAGATATTTCAAACTCTTGTGATCCGTGTAAATTCTACACTTCTCACCATACAGGTAATGTCGCCAAATCTTTAAAGCAAACACTACTGCAGCCAATTCCAAATCATGAGTCGGATAATTCTGCTCATGCGGTTTCAATTGCCTTGACGCATACGCTATCACCTTCCCCTCTTGCATAAATACACAACCCAATCCGACACCTGAAGCATCGGTATACAATACATACTCTTTACCAGTCATAGGCTGTGTAAGAATCGGTGCTTCTACTAACATCTTCCTCAACCGATCGAAACTTGTTTGACATCTTCCAGACCACTCATATTTCACTCCTTTACGTAACAATCTTGTCAACGGTGAAGCTATTATTGAAAATCCTTTCACAAACCTTCTGTAGTATCCAGCCAACCCTAAGAAACTGCGAATCTCTAACACATTCTTAGGCGGTTTCCAATTCACAATTGCTTCTATCTTAGTTGGATCCACTTTAACTCCTTCAGATGAGATCACATGACCCAGAAATGATACCTCTTTGAGCCAGAACTCACACTTACTGAGTTTGGCATACAGCTGATGTTCTTGCAAAGTCCGAAGTATAACTCTCAAATGCTGTTCATGTTCCTTTTCATTTCTTGAATATACCAAAATATCGTCTATGAACACAACCACAAACTGATCCAAGTACGGTCTGAACACCCGATTCATTAAATCCATGAATGCAGCTGGCGCATTGGTTAACCCGAATGGCATTACTAGAAATTCATAATGCCCATAACGAGTTCTAAACGCGGTCTTAGGTACATCTTCCTTCTTCACTTGCAACTGATAATACCCTGAACGCAAGTCAATCTTTGAGAATACCCCGGCTCCCCTTAACTGATCAAACAAGTCTTCAATTCGAGGTAAAGGATACCTATTCTTTACTGTTACTTTATTCAACTGTCGATAATCGATGCACATTCTCATTGTACCATCTTTCTTTTTAACAAATAACACTGGTGCTCCCCAAGGAGAAACACTAGGTCTAATAAAACCCCTGTTCAGTAATTCTTGCAACTGCTCCTTCAATTCCTTCAACTCAGTTGGAGCCATTCTATAGGGTGCCTTAGATACCGGTACAGTTCCTGGTACCACGTCAATTGATAACTCAACTTCTCTTATTGGTGGTACACTGCTCAATTCTTCAGGAAACACGTCAGGAAACTCTCTGACTATTGGTATCTCTTGCATCTTTACCTGTTCTCTCTTACTATCTAATACCAGGGCCAAATAAGCTTCACATCCTTTTCTCATACACCGACAGGCTTGCATAGCAGATATCACATTCACAAGAGGATTAGTGCACACTCCTCTCACTGTCGCTCTGTTTCCCTTACCATCAGAGAGTATAACTATTTTCTTCTTACACTTAACATCCGCATCATACTTAGTTAACCAATCCATACCCAGAATCAAATCAAACTCATCAAACGGTAGTTCAATCAAATCCGCTGGAAACACACTACCTTGAACTTCTAATGCACAGTTTCGATACACTCTGTTCACATTAACATTACCTCCCAAAGGGCTAGACACACATATATCATATTTTAAACATTCAACTTTAGGCATCTTTTTACATATCTTTTTATCACATACATATGAATGAGTTGAACCAGGATCAATAAGTGCAAACATTTCCACACCACAAAGTAGAATAGTACCTGCTATCACCTCAGGCGCGTCCTGATCCTCTCGTGCCCTCATAGCATAAGCCCGCACTGGAGCCTCATCAGGTCTATCCACAATCTCAGAATCGACTGCACCTCTGGACTGACTACCTCTGCCACGTCCTCTTCCTCTTCCTCTGTTCGTAGAAGGCAAGTTTGAACCACCCCTACTCTGCTCTTGTTGATTTCCTGACATCTCATAGGTGTTCGGGCAATTAGCAATGAAATGCTCAGTGCTCCCACATCTATAACAAGCACCCGACACTCTCCAGCATTCTCCTCTATGCCTCTTACCACAATGAGGACACTCATGAACCTCACTTCTATTACCAGATGTTCCTCTTCCAGAACCAGATGCTGAGGGAGCGCCTCGCTTCTTACCTCTCGCTGCAGAACTGAACCCTGATTCCGCAGGTGATGCCACATGAGAATCTCTTGATCTTTTCCCCATCTGGGAACCACCTCTATTCGCATTCTTCCTTTGTCTCCATTCTCTTTGGGCTCCCAAAGTCCTTTCAGCTCTCAAAGCTGCTTGTACAATTCGATAGTAACTTATATTCTGCTCTGTTGTTAAAGAAATCATCAAAGCTTTAATTTCCTCAATCAATCCATCCTCAAACTGTTGACATCGCAACACATCAGTTAACACACCTTTCGGCGCATATTTGCTTAAGCGACAGAATTCTGCTTCATACTCCGCCACTGTCATAGTCCTCTGTCTCAAACTCAAGAACTTCTTCCAATTTGCCTCTCGATGTGCTTTAGTAATATACTTGTTCTTGAATTCTTTTTCAAAGAACTCCCAGTTTAATGGTTCAGGAAGCATCGGATTCTGCAGGACCAGCTTCCACCAATCATATGCAGGACCTTGGAGTAATGACTCCACACATTCAACCCACTGATCTGGAGGACATCGTATCTCCTTAAGAATCCTTTCCACCTTCTCAATCCAGTACTCTGCTTTTTCTGACTCATCTAACCTTGTTCCATGAAATTCCTCCAAACCATGCTTCCTCAAAGATTCTATTGGGGCTCTTGGCGCCATCATACGTTCCATCACTCTCGCCATATCTTGTGTCATTTTCATCATGGCTTCCATAGGCCCAAATGGAATCTCATTCCCATAGCTAACCGATCTAGACTGCCCAGACCCTGTCACCTCAGCTTCACGAGGATTCACACTTTCGGCAGATTCCTCACCGGTATGCCTTCCAGAATCCATCTTACTACATAGATTAAACAAGGACTTCCGCATTAGGTCAACAAACTATACACATCTTATCTACCCAATTCCCAGAAAAGACTCAACCTAGGCTCTGATACCACAACTTGTGACGCCCGTTCCCTAACGACAAACTAGCTCAGCTAATCTTAGTTAGAGAAGGTCGCACACACACCCAGAACACATGCGGAAACTGAATAATAAAATTTCATCACACACTATTTTAATTCATGCATCACATGCCAACTACTATTAGTCACACGCCTTAGCTATTCACATGACACACATACATGTGGGAGGTTACATCCGTGATTACTACATTATTACATGCCTTTACATATTCAAAATACATATTAACCATATAAAACTTATACAAAAGTCCCAACTAACAAGCCCCCAAACCTACACTATATACTTCCTATTGTTGACCGTACCAAAATGCGGGGGACGTCCTTCAGTCACCTCTCGTCCGTACCTGCACGGATTAGAGTAAATCCATGCTAAGCGATAACGCTTAGTGGGGAACTCATACATATAGCATATAATTTATCACACATCAGAATCATCATACATAACATGCTAATAATCATGCCAGATTAACCATTACTATATTCAATCATAAGGCATCAATTACTTATTCATATTTCCATACTTCCTTGTATCACAATCACTTCTGTTTATATTTAATTAACTTTTAGCCGATTAACCAATTAGCCTTTCTGCCACTTTGCCTGCAATTCAATGACGCGGATAACGGGTATCGCATCGGTATCTCTCAGATACCAGTAATCTCATCGAGACTACTTTTTCACATTAGCACCTTCTGGTGCTTCTTATCACATTAGTACCTTCTGGTACCTTTCATCATTCCACATATAACACAATCCAGTAAGGATATTCGCATTGTGATTCCCATGGAATCAGACACATTTAACGCATGGGGCTGCAGCACTTGACCCTATAGGCATGCCTAACTATCCACTACTTGACTCGCAGGCTTAAGTTGTTAAACACGTTATTCAGTTCACTTTTCACTTTACACATTTGTATTAGCACACAGCCATACATTTCATTTGCATATTCAATATACTTTCAAATTCAGTCTTCACATTTAATATTCACATAACTTATCCCATTCAGAAGTCATCATAGTTGTATGCATTTGTAGATCACTTAACACATATACATTACTTACTCATGTTGTCCTTCATTTCAGCTTAAAGCCATGCCATTTGAATGACCAAACACATTAGGATTATATTGCCAAAACAGGGTGGGTCACGGTCACAATGGATTTCATTGACACCGTGACATATTGAAGTCCAAAACAGAATGCAAATTGGGGACATGTCACGGTCACAACCAATTTCATTGTCACCGTGATGTGTTCCCAACTCTCGGCAGAATGCAACCTGAGGGTATGTCACGGTCACAATGAATCTCATTGTCACCGTGACATATTCTCATTTGCAAAACAGAATGCCTTCCTGGGTAGGTCCCGGTCACAATGGATTCCATTGTCACCGTGACATACCAAATTCCTCTATGCAGAATTGAACTTAGCATATGTCACGGTCACAATCAATTTCATTATTACCGTGACCTATGCAAAAATACCAAAACACAGCTGTGTTTATCACTAGCACGGCTGTGCTTTTTCAGTCCACTTCTCCTTTTACGCCTAGACCTCAAATCTCATTCTTATTTGTTTGGCAATCAACCCAAATACAACAACCACACAATCAATAACACATACCTGATTTTCCCTTCTTGTTTGGCATTCAATAATAGTACAAATCATAATCACTTTCAAGCACTTTATCACAATCATATTGCTACTATAATCATACAATTTAGCATCACATAATTCATGCTCAACCTTCAATTTCACATATCATGCAATTCAGTTCAAAACCCTATTTAACCAACACTAATCACATATTCATACAATTAGGGTTTGTTCCCAAACCTCGTCGCCTTAGCTCCTAATTATGACGGACGCTCGGTTCACCGATTACAGCCTTTCCCTTATCTCTCTTCACTTCTTCAGCTAGCAAAACCAGTTCAAATTCCAGAATTGAGCACAATCCATCAATCCTCATTCCAAACTAAATCAAAACCAAGAAGAAGAGTAGAAGATGAGAATATGCACACAAAACCACTTACCTTAAGGTCTTAACACTTAATTCTTGTTCCAATTAGCTACATGCACACATCCACTTAAACCACTCTCATCCTTACTCACGGAAACAAGAAGAAAGCCAAAGCCAAATGCAGAAAATGAAGAATGAGGCCAACACACACTCACCTCTCACTTCACTAGGCAAATGCATGCAAAGAAGGAGGTGGCAAAACCTTACAAAGCCACACGGAATCCACTTCAGAAAACCTGCCTCCACTTACCAATTTCTTACTTTATTTTATTCCTAATTAACCCTCCATTAACTAGTTAATCAGCCTTTAACTCATGCTTAGCACAAACATTCATAATTACCATTTAACCCCTTAACTATACTGCTTTCTTTCAATTAAGTCCAATCCTACACATTCAATCCACTCAGTCACATGCCAAATTAGGTTAATTCTCTTAGGGTACAAATCCGGCCATGACAATGAGTACGCTGCTGCCACTCGTCAGAAGAGCTACATGAAGATAATGTTTTTCTTAGATGCTTTATTTCTTTTTATTTCAAGAACTCCTTATGACAGTTTAGTTATTTTAGTATGATGGACAATTTTCACTTATTCGTATGGTGCTTCTAATGATTTTATCTCCTATGATCACGATGCATTCATTCATTTTTGACATTAACCCAATTGATACGACTTTGTCTAATCTCGAAACTTTGGGGAATCCAAACAAAATCTTAATAGCATCTAATATAACTCTTGAAGAGAGGATAATTTTGAGAGACAAAAAAAAGCCTTTGCCTGGACCTGGGACGACATGCTGAAAATTGACATGGACATTCTCGAGACCGTGCTACTTCCACGTGCCAACATGACGATGAACCGAATTTTGAAAGCCATTCCTTTGCACCCTCAACATCTGGGTTGCATATGGTGCTGCCAAATAACATCAAACTTTTAAGAGCTACACTAGGAGTTAGATGAATAAAACTCAAGACCTCCACGAGGAAAGTATAACTCATCAGAACCGAACAGTGTGACCCCTTTCCGCCTGACCATGTGAAATGTGTACCCCAAAACCAATCAAGACTGATACTTAACCATCCGGGAGCCTTACAGCCAAGTTTAGTAGGATAGCTCTTTACCTTTCAAAAAAAAACCTCAATATTTGCCCCAGATCATCCGAGCCTAACCTGTCCCCAATCTCAACTGTTAAAAAAATAAAAATAAAAAACCTAACCTGTCCCCAATCTCAACCATTGAAAAGACAAAAAAAAAAAACAATCTTTGCCCTGAACCACTTAAGCCTAACCTGTAGCCCAATCCCAACCACTAAGGCCTAACTTGTGACCTTCAGTCAATCCCAACCATTGAAAACCACTTCAGAAACTGCACCACCAAAGCCGACAGAAGCCAATTGTGAGATTTCACATTCAAGCCCCAAACGAAGAATCCATCACCTCAGCCAGTCTGCACAAAGGACGGGAACAAGACTTTGATACAAAAAAGAACTACTCTTCGAAGGAGTAGCTTTCCCGGCTAACGAAGATGGAAGCAAATTCAATCACACTGACGAACTGAAGAAGGGTCCATAGCAGAGGCTAAATAAAGAATAGAAAAAAGAGAGAGAAAATATTCAATCAAGAAAACCCGCGAGGGCTGATTGATAACAGGAGATTGATGCTCTCAAGATCTATCTCGAGATTAGATGAGGTCTCATATTTCTTCGAGTTAATGCCAAATAGTGATCATGTGTTATGAAATCAGATTGAAATATATGCATTTATGCAAAGATGTATTAGTATGACCAGAGCATTTCATCTTGCACACTCAAAGTTGTTTAGGTCCGGCATAAAACTAGCACATTGTTACCAACTACCCTCTGCCACTCTCGCCACTCGGGCACTTCAATCAACTCATCTTTCTACCCACTATAAAGCCAATCCTACACCATCTTCATTACAAGGACCAAGCTAAGGCAACCATGATCTAAGACATAAGCACATGCCGATCGTACCTGAAAGATCTTTCGCAACAACTCCAACTTCTCTAAAAAAATAAGGCCATTAGAGATGAAAACCGTGACTGGTGCTCTAAGCAAAAGTTAGGCCAAAGGGCAGGCTGAAAACCTAGGAACAGGCAGTCTGTCCTATAAAAATGAAATGAATAAAAGCCGCTGGATTGGGTTGGGTCCACTGCAAGCAAAAAATAAGGCACAGGGTTATGTGAAAATCCGATAAGGACGCATTTCCCGCTAAGAAAAGCTAGTGTGAAAATCCACGAGGGACGCACTACCTTCAAAAAAAGATGACTACAGGTATCGGAGGAGAACCTCATAGTCCCCCAGAGGCATGAAACTCAAAAGTAATTCTAGAGGGCACCGATCCTACTGCAAATTACGACCAAACCAGCTGTCGCCTCCAAAATCCACTTAGACGAATTCTTGTCCTGCATTCCTGCATAAATATGCATCTCACGTGCATGCTCACCACTTTTCCTGCATATTTTGCTTTCTAAGTCTTGCAGAAAGAAAGAATCAATGCCAATGCCAAAGGGCAAGCGACGACATCAATCCAAACATCAGTCCAATCATACATCCAAACATCAGTTCAATCATCAATCCAAACAAACCGAAGACCTCTCAGGGGGCGATCCACCGAAGACTTCTCAGGGAGCGGCAAACCAAAGACTTCTCAGGGAGCAGCTAAATGAAGACCTCTAAGGGGGCACTAGCCAGTCAGAGACCTCTCAGGGGGCACCAGCAATCAACCGAAGACTTCTCAAGGAGCGGTAAACCGAAGACTTCTCAGGGAGCAGCAAATCGAAGACTTCTCGAGGAGCAGCAAACCGAAGACTTATCAGGGAGCAGCCAACCGAAGACCTCTCAGGGGGCACCAGCCAGTCGGAGACCACTCAGGGGGCACCAGCGATCAACCGAAGACTTCTCAGGGAGTAGCAAACCGAAGACTTCTCAGGGAGCGGCAAATCGATGACTTCTCAGGGAGCGGCAAACCAAAGATTTCTCAGGGGGCACCAGCCAGCCAGTGACCTATCAGGGGGTACCAGCGATCAACCGAAGACTTCTCAGGGAGCAGCAAACCGAAGACTTCTCAGGGAGCAACAAATTGAAGACTTCTCAGGCAGCGGCAAACTGAACACTTCTCAGGGAGCAGCCAACCGAAGACCTCTCAGGGGGCACCAACCAGTCAGAAACCTCTCAGGGGGCACTGACCAGCCAACCGAAGACCTCTCAGGGGGCACCGATCAGCCAAAGACCTCCCAGGGGGCACCACCTCAGAAAGCATAACTACTGCAACAGTACCATCTAGTCTGGGAAAGCGACCGCCTCAGATACGTGTCTCTTCCCTTCTTTTTTGAATTTTGGCTCACTTAGGCACCTGGGTTCTAAGTTCCCAAAAATTGGGGGCAACTGTAGACACCGAGTCCCGAGGCAGTCCAAGATCAGGATTACCCGATGATGAGAATGATACTTGCCAATAAAGATGTCAAAAATGATGCTCACCTTGTCGAAAATTCCCTTTATTCCTCCAATAATTTCAATTCAAAAATTTACATCTTTACTCTTTTTTTTATTCCTTTTTTTATCATTTTTATTTTCATTTTACTTTAATTTATTTTAAATTAAAAAAAAATTGGCCCGCCCGTGCGCGCGCACAGAAGGGCGCCGCGCGCGTCTTCCCTGGGTGCGCGCGCTCCTTGGCGCGCGCGTTCTCCCCCTTCATGCGACCATCACCCATCGTTTTCACTGTGTTTTTTGCATTTTCCTGATCGTTTTTTAGTCCGATTTTTCCACTTCTTTCACATTTTATTGCTATTTTCGATTAACTAATTTTTAAAAGCCAAATTATTTTTCTCCATTTTGGGACAACCGAGAAATTAAAACAAAAACTTGGTCTTCATTCTTGGGAGGCTGCATTTTATTCACAAAAAAAAAGAGAAAGCTTTCTCTCAAGCAAAGTGGTAGCCGTGGGTTTCCTTAAGGCAAAAATCAAGGGAAATTCAAAAGCTTTTAATTCTTTCTTCCTTCCTTTTCTTCAAGAATTTTTTCTTTTTAGTTCCAGGATGATTTTGAGCTTGGAAAATTAATTTCCTTTGCTCTATTTTTTCACCAGGAAATATTTTCACCAAAATAATTTCTTGAGTTAAACCTGTTTCAAAACACAAATTTTCATATTTTCCTCAAATATTTATCACAACAAAAATCGACAAGGAGGACGGATTAAGGCATCCTATTTTCCGATCTATAAATTCTGAGGGTAAACATTTTTGGACCCGTTCACACTTATTTTGTTCATCATTTATTATTGTTAATATTATTATTTTTGCTATTATTACCATGTCTATTATTTATTTTTAGCATTGTAATGTGTTAATATCACTGTTAATATGTTATTCGTTTGCCTTAATTTGATTTCTTTATGACTCTCTTATTATTATTATTACTATTACTATTATTGTTAATATTATTGTTATTGTCATCACTATATTATTTATTCGTTATTACTTCATGCATACTTGTTTTGTATCACTATTATCATTATCATTCCACATTGTAGTCATTATTATTATTATTATTATCTTATTATTATCACTATCATTATATTTACTATTATTATCATGGTTATTTATGTTATATTCATTATTTTTTGTTATTATTGTCCATTATTATGATTACTATTATCATTATCACTGTATTATTTATTTGTTATTATTTTATGTATACTTGTTTTGTATTATTATTATTATTATCATTTCACGTTGTCGTTATCATCATTATTATTATTATTAGTATTGTTATTATCATTATTTATTATTGTGCCCATATTCATTTTTTCTTCATTTGATTAATTCTTAGAATTATTACTAATATCGTGATATTATATTTTTTCTGTCTGAGCTTTATTGTGACTTGCATTATGTGAGTGTCCCCGTATAGACGATCACGTCGGCCTGGTGAGACCTTCCTTATTTCCCTTCTTTTGTTGTGTTTACTTGTAAAATAATTATTTTACTTACACACGCGTGAGATAAAAAATCACAAAAATATTTTATAATTAAATTGGAATTTTTATTAATAAAATTGGGACGAATGTCCCTCATTTTAGCCAAACAATAAAAGATACCACAATAAAATGAAGAGTTAGTTATCTCCAAAAATGGGATCACTCATCTCGGTTTTTCAACTCAGCAACCAAATGACTCTTTGAACCCTCTTCGAATAAACATGAAGGAACCAATGTTCCGATCCAAAATGAATATTCCCATTTATATATGTTTTCCTCGTCTTTGATTTTATTTGATTGTTTTAAAGTTCAAGTTCATTTCTTTTTGGGCCCTTGTAATTAATTTTTGGGCAATATTATTTAATTTTGGGGATTATATTCCTTCCCCATTTATATCTTTAACCTCCTTTTATTGGGGTTGTATTCCGCCCCTATTTATCTTGTAATTGTGTGCTTGGTGTGTTTATCGCTTTCCTTAGTTACCTTATTTACCGCTTTCTTTATCGCTTTTATTTATTTTCTTTAACGTGCTTGAGGTGCGCCTTTAATTAAATGCATAAATCGTGTGAGATAAGAGATAAAATTTTAGGAAGTTAAAAACTCATTTATAATTAACCAAAGCATAAATAAGAGTGAAGTTCCAAACACCAATCTCTGGTCTAGACCAATAAGAGGTAGAGACTTTTCTCAATTTCTTGTAAATTGGGTGGCGACTCCATGATACCTCAAAGGTGCCTAAAGGCATCATGGGAGATCTTCCTTTCCAATGTTCTATTAGGAAGGAAGCATCCAAGATATCTCATGATGCCCATGATCAAAAAGACGCGAACCAGTCCCTCGAATCCCAAAGGCGGATTTCGCGAGGGCCCTTGCTGGGTTTCGACGTGCTTCACACCCACCAGGGCATGAAAGCCTTTGATTGATGACCACTTAATTTAGTTGAATTTATTTAATACATAATGACCCATATAGCAAGTACATTATTACAATACATATCACCTAGGGGAACTATCTATTTGTAATTACATGGGCAATAGTTGGGTAATAGAACTTTAAGGCTACCCAAGCATGATCCCCACAAATGAGTCTAGCTTATCATGAGCATAACGACCAATCAGGTCATCATTTAATATACTAAAAGGTACACGGCTTGAGCTGGTAATTATCCTTAACACTTCTTTACATTGAGAGAAAGTAGGGTCATGCTTCAAGGAATGCACTGAGGTCAATAAAGGGATGCCTAACATAGATCTCAGGCTCTAGAATGAATGCAATTCAATTTTCAAAAAGAGATAAAATTTTAATCTCAAAAACTCAATTTTATTTTAACCAAGGCACTTTAGGAGAAAAGTCTCAAGGTCCCCAGTGGAGTCGCCACTGTGACGCGCGCTGAACCAGCGCTTTGTCCTGGAGGTCCACTTTTAGGGTCCGAAAATGGTTCATTATAGCTCGTGACGATTGGTCACTTTGCAATAAACATAGAATCCCCCATATTCGATTACTAATGATCAAACTATAAGTGCATCTATTTTGGGAAACAAGAGATATTTTGGAGATGCCACCCAATAAAACATTGGGAAAGTTTGCCTAACCTCAAGAAGCCTAAGACCAGAGAGAGTTTGGGACATCACTCTTATTTGTACCTTGGTTAAAGTTTATAAATTAGTTTTTAAATTAAATTCTTATCTCTTTTCTCACACGATTATGCAATTAAATTAAAGCGCATTTCAAGCATCCAAGAAAAGCAGTAAATAAAGCAATAAATAAAGTGATAAATTAACTTACAAATAAATGGGACAAAATACAATCCCCCAAAAATAACATGAAACGAATCATAGATCAAATGAGAAATTCGTTTAAGGTAGGAACATTGGTTCCCGCATGCATATTTACAAAGATTAGAGAGTTCTTTTGATGTTATTAAGAAACCCAGGATGAATGATCCCATTTTGATAAAAATCTATTCTCCATTTAGATGACATTTTGGATGGAAGTTTAGCACATTGGTCCTATTTTATTAAGTAAATCACATTTTATTCGTAGAAATCTTTTGTGGATTTTTATGATAATGTGCAAAACATTTATTACATAATATATCAAAAATAAAGTAAAATAAATAAACTAAGGAAATGTAAAAGGGATTTTACTATTCTCCATATGCAAAATTGTAACAACCCAAAAAGGGCCTAGTCGGAATCTGCGTGATAAGTCAAAAAATTAAGAGTATTTCAGTAATTTGAGCATGAGAAAATTTGGATAATAAGGACTTAATTGCAAGAAATTAATTAAATAAGTTAAGTGGAGGAATTATATGGTGTGCATATGGTGTATGCATGTAGGGTATTTGTTGTGGTTTAATCTAGTGGATTGTGTGTGTGGTGCCTTGGATGTAATTATGTTAAGAGATTATATTGTGTGGGTTGTGTATAATGCCAAGAGACATGTTAGTCAAAGTGGGTTTTATTGGTCCATTAGGATGGTGCCATGTGGCATAGGTAAGTGAGGGTAATTAATGTGAAGTGAGTGAAGGAGAGACGAAAGGAAGAAAGCTGATTTTTCCTTCTCTCTCACGTTTCCTCCTCTCCTCCTTCCTCTTTTTCATTTCTTCTTGCTCTCCCTTGCCTTGGCCAACGTGGATCTTCAAGTGTGGTAGTGGATTTCTGAGTTTTGAAGCTGGTTTTGAAGGTGAGTGCTTGGGTTTTAAATGGGGATCTTTTCTTCTTCTCCTTCTTCTTCCCGTTTTTCTGCTGGGTTGGTTTGGTTTTCTGATTTTTGATTTAAGTGGTTCATTTGTTTGCAAGTTCCGGATAAGAGGTTGGACAAGGGGAAAGAAAAGGCTTGAGCTTGGAGGTGAAGAGTAGGATTGAAGCTTAATTCCAGGTTTGGGAGCCTTGTTTGTTGTGTTTTAAGTTTGGGAGTTAATTTTATCACTCTATTAGTTGGATGATTATGCCCTAGTTCTCATTTGGATTGTGTTTATGTTTATGTCATTTAATTCTGGAAAATTTAAGTGACTTGCTTGGGTAAATGCATGTGTTGATAGAGTGAGGAATATTGGTTCAAATGCTAGTGCTAGATGGATGTTTATATGTGTTATTAAGGAATATGAAAATGATATGTGATTGAATTCTGGGTTTGAACTTGATGCTGTTAATTTTGGTATAGTGTATGATTATTGTGTTAATTATGTTTTTGAGCATGTTTTGGAGGCCTTGGAGGTAAGAATTTACATGTTTTTGCATGTCAAATGATTTTGGGCCAAATGAGTTTTGTTTTGGTTTTGCTGTGAGTTGCACGTTTTGGCCATGGAAGTGGAAAACACGATACTGTTGCGAGCATGACGCTTGTCGCAATCGCGACAGAATCACATTGTCCACTCCGGGCACAGCTTGCTGAGAGTTTTGTCCGAGTCGGGTTGATGGCTGTTGCTGGGAGTGGGAAGTCACGAGTCGTGAGCAAGCATCACGAGTCGTGACCTCTCTCTCTTGTGAGGGAGTTCCGTCACAAGTCGTGAAGGGATATCACGACTCGTGACCCCTCTCTCTTGCGAGGTGTTGAGTGACTTCATCACGAGTCGTGAGCAGGCGTCACGACTCGTGACTCCTCTCTCTTGTGAGGGAATTTCGTCACGAGTCATGAGCAGGCGTCATGACTCGTGACTCCTCTCTCTTGTGAGGGAATTTTGTCACGAGTCGTGAGAAGGCGTCACGACTCGTGACCCCTCTCTCTGGTGGGCGTAAGGCAACTTCGTCATGAGTCATAACTACGTGTGCGACTCCCGACTGGCTTTCTTCCCTTTGGCTACTGTCGTGAGCGCGACACAAGTCACTTTCGTGACAGTGAGCCTTCCTCCTGCCTGTTTTGTCCTGTTTTGCCTAAAAGTTTTCTTCTTTCTCTTTCGCATGGCTTTTTACACTGTGTAAGTGATGTCTTGTATTTTTATAGTAGTGTATTGATGTTTTTGACTTGTGTAATTAATTAATGACATGTTAGTGTTAAATTTTTGGCTTTTGACCGTGTTTAGAGTTAAATGTTTAGAATAAGTGTTTTTGAGCCTAAAGTGTCAAGGTAGTGGATAATTAAGCATGCTTAAGAAGGGTTAGTGAGTGCAGCTGCCAGTTTTGGCCCGTTTGGGTCTTTCGGCCGACCTCCAAGATGGTCATTCTCTGTGTAGTGATATAACTGTTTTGAGACTCCGATTTCCCGCACTACCTTCAAGTATGAAAACTATTTTGAGGCTTTGGTCTCCCGTGTAGTGTTCCCGTATCCTCCACCAGTGAAATTCAGGCTATTGTTTGAAGTGTTTGGTATGTGTCTAGTGAAGTGTTATAATTATTGTGTGATTCTAGTTAGTGTAATGGTTTAGTGCTTTCTATTATTTACTCTAAATTATATATCTCTGTGCTCTGATTTATAGTGAATTTTGTATGATGATGAATGATCACATTTATGTATTAATGCATGATTTTATTGTATAGTGTTCTGTTGTTTTGTTCCTCCCCACTAAGCAATATTACTTAGCACGGGTTCTTTTCCCGTGTAAGTGGTAGGGTTTTGGATCCCAGTTCGAGTCTCGCATCTGCAGGCTGGCCACATAGGAATAGAGTTATTTATTTTGTCTCCTCCTGTAATTCTTTTTGTATATGTATTATTTTTGTAAAGGATTTTAGATGTAATCTTTTGGATATTGTATATAACTATATTTTTTTTATATATGATACATGATTTTCTATTATTATTATTAGTGCATGCTTCCGCTTAGTGCACGTATGTTTTGTTATGCATGTATATTTGCCGTGTCGTGAGTGAGTGTCGGTAACGCACTCGGCATCCTTCCAATGGGGGTGACAGGGGTGTTACAGCTTGGTATCAAAGCGCCGGTTTAGGCGGTTCTGGTTGTCTTTGATTGCTATGTGTCAAGTCTTTGCATGCGAGTCAATTTTATGTCGTGGCCTAATGCAGATGTGTCTTGTCTTGTATAGTGTCTAGATGGAGTCTGATCAAAGTGAGAACGTGGGTGAGACAACGGGCAGTGTGAAAGCAGTGAGAGTCAAGGAATCTGCTTCGTAACATCAGCGAGATGAGCGTCGTGATATGCCTAATGTGGGATTTGAGAATCCGGTCTTAGTGCAAGGTTTGCTTCAGTTAGTGGAAAGGTTAACTGCTCTTAAAGCTCCGACTGAGTTATTAAGAAAGAGAGGAGCAGAAGATTTTCATGGAACTGCATTGGACCAATAATATGTGGCCGAGTTTTGGATTCAGAGGGTAGCCCGAATTTTGAAAGAGATTAATTATCCCGCAAATCAGAGAGCAGATTGTGCAGTGTCGCTACTTCAGCGTACGATTGGTGGGATTTTGTGCTTCGTAACCCTCAATGACCAGCCGAGTTGACTTGGGAATTCTTCAAACAAGAGTTTGAACAGAAGTATGTAACGAAGGCATATCGGGAAGCCAAGTGGAGAGAGTTTATCAGTCTGAAGCAGAGGGGTATGATAGTGAGTGAGTACGAGAAGGAGTTTAGCTGGTTGAGTAAGTATGTGCCTGAACCATTACTGACGGAAGAGTTTAAGTGTAGGCACTTTCAGGAGGGATTGCAAGAGGTGATTAGGGGACCGTTGTCGGCTATGGCAGTTATGCAACAAGTGGGTTACTATCAGCTAGTGGTGGGAGCAATCAAGTTGGAAGAATCAGAGTTGATCAGGCAGAGGATAGAACACAAGAGGAAAGCACTGGATAGTGGACATGGAAGTAGTAAGAAGTCAAGAGGAGCTCCGAGTGGCCAAGGTGTGAAGAGTTCGGTTATGGTACGTTCGAAAGTTGGGAGTGTAGCGCCACCCACCAGTAAGGGAAGTGTGATCCCGGAGTGCGAGCATTGTCAGAAATGCCATTGGGGCGAGTGTAGAAGGATCTCTGGAGCGTGCTTCAAATGTGGAAGCCAAGAGCATATGGTAGCCAACTATCCGGATCAAAGAGAGCTTCAAGGTCAACCCGAGAGTAGAGCGAGTGGTCAGAGATCGAGAGGGAATCGAAGTGGTAGAGGCAGTGGATGACCTTTACAGGCGCCATCAGAGACAGTGCAAAAGCCACCAACCAAAGAAGTGTAAGTGCGCCCGCGAGTATATGCTATGCTAGGAGAGGATGCAGCTGATCAAGCAGGACCTTCTGGTAAGTTATGTTATTAGCTTTTGTTAAGTTCGGTTTGATTTTGAGTTATTGGATTTGCGAATAGCCAAAAAAATTTCGAGGATGAAATTTCTTTAAGGGGGAGTGATTGTAACAACCCAAAAAGGGTCTAGTCGAAATCTGCGTTGTAAGTCAAAAAATTAAGAGTATTTCAGTAATTTGAGCATGAGAAAATTTGGATAATAAGGACTTAATTGCAAGAAATTAATTAAATAAATTAAGTGGAGGAATTATATAGTGTGCATGTGGTGTATGGATGTAAGGTATTTGTTACGGTTTAATCTAGTGGATTGTGTGTGTGGTGCCTTGGATGTAATTATGTTAAGAGATTATATTGTGTGGGTTGTGTATGGTGCGAAGAGACATGTTAGTCAAAGTGGGTTTTATTGGTCCATTAGGATGGTGCCATGTGGCATGGATAGGTGAGGGTAATTAATGTGAAGTGAGGGAAGGAGAGAGGAAAGGAAGAAAGTAGATTTTTCCTTCTCTCTCACGTTTCCTCCTCTCCTCCTTCCTCTTCTTCATTTCTTCTTGCTCTCCCTTGCCTTAGCCAACGTGGATCTTCAAGTTTGGTAGTGGATTTCTGAGTTTTGAAGCTGGATTTGAAGGTGAGTGCTTGGGTTTTGAATGGGGATCTTTTCTTCTTCTCCTTCTTCTTCCCGTTTTTCTGCTGGGTTGGTTTGGTTTTCTGATTTTTGATTTAAGTGGTTCATTTGTTTGCAAGTTCAGGATAAGAGGTTGGACAAGGGGATAAAAAAGGCTTGAGCTTGGAGGTGAAGAGTAGGATTGAAGCTTCATTCCAGGTTTGGGAACCTTATTTGTTGTGTTTTAAGTTTGGGAGTTGATTTTATCACTCTATTAGTTGGATGATTATGCCCTAGTTCTCATTTGGATTGTGTTTATGTTTGTGTCATTTAATTCTGGAAAATTTGAGTGACTTGCTTAGGTAAATGAATGTGTTGATAGAGTGAGGAATATTGGTTCAAATGCTAGTGCTAGATGGATGTTTATATGTGTTATTGAGGAATATGAAAATGATATGTGATTGAATTCTGGGTTTGAACTTGATGCTGTTAATTTTTGTATAGTGTATGATTATTGTGTTAATTATGTTTTTGAGCATGTTTTGGAGGCCTTGGAGGTAAGAATTTACATGTTTTTGCATGTCAAATGATTTTGGTCCAAATGAGTTTTGTTTTGGTTTTGCTGTGAGTTGCACGTTTTGGCCATGGAAGTGGAAAACACGATAC